>JAQPPZ010002315.1:0-2400000 GCA_028583015.1 Wollemia nobilis | reverse complement strand
TTAATTCCCATTTTCTCATCCTTTCTTAAACAAGTATAGAGTACCCTATATTCCATTGTATTACTAGTACAATTAAAAAATAACCAGCTAGAAAAATGTGTTTGTGCACCTTGTGGGTCTATGAATTAAATACCATTGCCTACCCCAATACTATTTCTAGTGCCATCAAAGTATATTGTCTAAATTATATCTAACCTTTGACTTTTTCGGGACAAAAGGTTGTAAGACATTTTAGTAATGAGATAATTTTCCAATTTGGTATGTTTATATGCAACTTTGGGATCTATTGGCTTTTTATCTAGTTTATCACAAGTCCTAATGGTTAGGATCAAATATAATAATTAAATATTTGAGCATTCAATATATGAGGCCAATATTAATAAACAAACATTCATATAAAATAACAATAATATGAATAGAATGACCAATATCATTCATGCAAATACATGAAGAAAACTTACAATAGAATTGCTCAAAATATGCATACAAGCTTCAATATTATAAATGCTTGAATGTTATACATTTCATGGAGCTTTGTATCCATAATATAGCCTTAAAAATGTGACTCTTTAATACTTGATTGTTGCTCTCCTCACATATTTGAGAGATGCATATTTTTATACTTCATGCATAAGATAAATATTCTCATGTCTTTTAGCTTCTCATATTGGCACTTGTATAAATGACTCTTGAATCTGTATATACTCTTTTACACTTTATTCTATGATACTTGCAATTTTCACACTTTACTATATGACACATTGCACACTCCTACATCTATACACATGCACACTCTATTACATTACACTTGTGCACATTCTCATTCTTCATACTTGTATACATAATTACATGACACTTGTGCACATCTTGCACATAAACACTTACATAAAGGGGAAATATAAATCACACTCCTAAACTATAGACTCACACCCTAATCTATTACATATTTACAATTGTACCATAAAGGTACCATGGGGGTACATTAGCATGTACCAAATAATGTAATATTCTCCAATAGGATCCTCTTCAACTTGTAATACATCAATTATAATGTTAACTGCTATATCTTGGTCACCCTCAAAATATTCATCATCCTCTACAAATTCTAGTAGTTTATTCCAATTTATGGTACTCTCATCATCTATTTTATATAGAAGGTAGTTGCAATATGGATTATTTTCAATCCTAATCATCTTCCCATAATTGGGTACCGTTATATGAGTATAACTCATTGCTAGGTAACCATATCTTGATAGATTTCATGCCCACTCCATAGATAGCATCATATTGAAGTACAAAGGTATGTCATGATTATCACTTCTTACACTTACAAACTCTAAATGTTTAGCTATAGTAATAACTAGGTATTTAAGTACCCCTATTGCATTGACCCTTGTATTATCCATTTGGATCGAGTATCTAGCTATCTTGGTTTAAGGCCCATTTCTTCACAAATATATTTAGGTACAATAATGTATGTTGCCCTTGAATCAACTATGCAATTTCTAAGTATGTAAGTTTTAATCTTGAATGTCACATAAAATGGGATAGATTTAGCATCTTAGGTTTTGGTACATTTAATATATTAGAAGCATTGACCTAGATTTTTTTCGGATGCCTAAACTCAATTTATTTGTAGGCTAGTATATCAAATTTGATATATTGGTCAAAGTGAATTTTGGTTACTTACCCCAAGCATATATAACTCCTTTTTTGCTCCTTTAAAGCCTCTTAGATTAGATCTCACTATCTTAATAGGGATGAGGCTTCTAACATGCTAACCTTAGATGGTGTCATTTTTATTTTCGCTATGATGTTGAATTTTAATTTCATAGAGGCACCCTCACTTTGTGATGTAAAATTTTGATATCACCTTGTGGTTGTCTCATATCCTTCACTCATGTGAGAGGGGTATTTTAGCCACCATTTAATCTTCTTTTGAATTTTACCTTTTTGCTTATTTTTTTCTTCTTGGTAGGTTTATCTATCACTCCTCCATATCCTCTATCCATTACAAGTTATTTTCCTTCAACTATCATCCTATCTTCATCGAGTTGTGCCTCTCCCTTTTTCTTATAAAGCATACCTATGAAATCCATTTCTATGCTTTATTTCTCCTTCTATTTCTCTTGGTGTGCCATGATGGGATCTTTATATTTCAAATACAAGGATGATCTACCTCTTCTAAGGACTATTTTAATCTTATTGGTTTAGTTTATTTTCTAGTTGGTTGCTCTTCAAAAGCTTTCCTCTTTCCCCTAGTCTCAACCCATTACTAATTACCACATGCAACATTGTCTCTAAATGTTAACTTTTCATCTATTTCCATAGTGCTAAAATTTTCTAGGATGAAATTATTAGGGTTGGGTAGGGAGGTACTAATCATGGATCTTGGGGTTCCTAGTACATGGGTTGATCAACTACAAGGATTATTTGGCTCAAGATGGTAGCCTATTGTTCCTAATATTGTTGACTAAATTGAATGGTCTAATAATTATCAGTAGCTCCAATAAATTCTATGGGATCATATCCATCATTATAATGAAGACATAATGTTGATTGTACATTTATAGTGGCATTAACTATATAGTTATGGGTTTGACTTGCTCCTTAGTTAGAGCCATACTGATTCACTTGATCTTTTATGAGATATGAAGTGTTTTTGGGTTGTCAATTCTATGGTTGTTACCACTATTACTTTGTAATGTTATTATAACTTACCAATATCTTAATTCCTTTTAACATTTTGCTCATTGACTTATTTTTTTAGTTGGATGGAGTTGGGCGGGCTGGAAGTTGTGGTTGAAAGGCTATATTGGATTATACATTTTTGCTAGGGTGGGTAATGATATATGGAAATGTAGAAATATGACTAAAGGTATTTGGTTGGAAATTAGGAATAGATGACATGGTGGGTGTAGAAATGGATATAGCCATATTTTGCATAATTTGGTTGCATAGGCCATTGATGGAGTGGGGGATAATTTCCCTACTCGAATGAGAATATCTTCTCCTCTAGCCACCTATTTGATATTTATAGCTAGAATTTGATGGTTAGTATAACAAACCAATAAATAAAAGTCAAATTGTAAGCCTTTAGTATAATACAATAATTTCTATTATTCATTTGGCCTAATATTTTATGGGATTAAGTTCAGGGCCCTCAAGATTCTATTATTTAATTCATGTGTATTTTCTTGAGGATGATTTTATATTATGTTTATTTGAAATAAAATAGGATAACCATTTTCATGCTATCAAATCTATGCATAAAATTTTCCACTATTGATTTCCAACTTGCAATTGAACTATCTGGTAATCCCTTATACCATAAAGTAGCCTTCTCATAAAGAGGGTAGGTTAATAAATATACTATTATGTCCTTCTAGATGCAGTGGATTGACTTGAGTATTATAGTTCACTAAGATGATCTAGTGTCATCTTGTTCTCATTCTTGTCAAAGGTAAGTAATACTTTTATATTTGTTTGGAAAATGGGAGAATAGGCCATCAAATTTAGTGGTCCTTGGTAGGTCTAATATAGAAGTTGGTTTTGTGGCCTAGGAGGCTCCTAAATTGATTTATTGAGGAGGAGTTTGACCATATTCCTATTGAGGATTTGCATAAGGATACCTTGCATAGCCATGAGGTGGGTACAGAGGATATGGAGGATAATAAAGTGGATTGTACTAAGGTGGTGGATTCTTGTAAACCCACTATTAATTTGGAGGTGGTTAAAAAATCTATTGTAGAGGAGGATAATTAAGGTCTAATTGAAATATTTGCTAATTCTAAGGAGGTTTACCATGCATATTCTATTGCACTTGACTATCTGGAGGTATTTTTCATCCTTGGGTATTTCCTTAGGATACCTATGTATTTTCTAGTCATTACTTGAGTGTTCTAAGCAAGGATTTAATTTAAATATATTCATGGAGATTCTATATTAGGAGCTAAATACTAATGTAAGGAGATGTTAGATGTGTTTAAAAAACTAGATCTCGGTAGACTTTGGTTTGAGGAAGCACTCATAGGAGGGATGCTTTATGTATTAGAGGTTGGTGATGGATTACTAGTATAATATTAGCCAACAAATAGTGGGTTATTCATGAGGTTATTTACATCAATAGGTATATCATAAAGAGGATCAATATGTATTAATGTTGGAGCCATATTGGACCAAGTCATATTAGAAAAAATGGATGAATAACACATTTGGTGATGTGAAGCCTTGACTATTTGGGTTGACCATGGGATTTTACCCTTTGACAAGGCAAAACTAGACACTAGAATCTCTTCAAACTTGTCTTCAAGAAGCACCTGCATGGAGGTATTATCCTTTATATTTCTATTTTATTTCTTCAATGGCATGTAATGATATATTTCATTTGATGTTCTTTCCCCATTTTCTAATCCTTCAATTGCATATTCATAAGCTTATACATATGTATCTACATAGATAGAGTTTTGGGGTCAAACTTTATAAAAAAATTTAAAAAATATATCTAGAGCAATTAGTTTGTAATTTTAGAGTGATTTGTTATTAGAATATGACTTTGAAGACTTTAAATGTAGAGTGATTTTCTCAAAAAATGTAGGTAATTTGGTTGTTATTTTTTAGCGATTTGCTCACTAATTATGGACTTAAAAAATAGAAATAAAGGATCCAAGTGAATCACTTGAAGCTAATCATTCTCAAAAATAGAGTGAATATCATTCCTATGAGAGAGGGAGGAAAAAAGTTATCTTTCATAGTGAATCACTTCTTATATTTGGAGTGAATCACTCATGATATCTTTCTTGGAGAGATTTTACTATTCTGGAGCAAATCCCTTACTGATTTTGAGCAAATCACTTGTTGATTTGATGCCTTTGGTAGAATGACTTAGAATCTACCTTAAGTTTTTTTTTTTAGTAACAAATGCATATATACAAGGTCAAATTCAAATTTGTGATGATACTTTGATGACATTGAAATCATTGTCTTTGCAAAAAAATTAAGATTTTATTCATATTGAAGTCAACATTGACAATGTACCTGCAAAAATTGTGAATAAATAATGAAAATAATAAATTTCAAAGATGAATTAAAATTGGAACCAAAAATTAAAGTGAATCTGTCTATATTCAACTTTTTAAAATGTAGATTTTCAAAGCAAATCACTCATTAAATTAACATAAAGAATTTTTAACCATTTTGTTAAAAATGGAGCCAATTGCTCCAAATTTTAAAATGAATCACTTCTTGAAACTAGACATAGTGAATAATTCTCAATTTTGATCCAATCGCTTCATCAATGATGAATGTAATTTTAGCATAAAAAATTAGCTATTAATTGTAATTTTGAGGAAATGAGGGTTAGTCCCATCATGCATGCTAGAAATTAAGTTGAACTAGTGAAATGTCCTAACTTTTAATTAATATTGCATCCCAATTCAAGATTCAATAAATTTTGAAGGGATTTTCAGTGGCTTCTCCCAACCTCCAGATTTAGGTTGGTTCCCAATTGTTTCTAAAAGAATACTTCTATATTAGTGTACAGTAACTTGCATTGAAAGTAAAATGTGAAAAGTAATACAAAAAAATAGTGTAGAAATAAAAATACATGAAATTTTAGGAATGCAAGTGATTCAAGAAAGTATAGGTTTAAACTAAAGAGATAAAATTGTGCGATCAATCAACATATGAGAAGTCAAATAACATCAATGTCCACCCATTCATTAGATTATAAAATTGATAAGAAAATGACAAGATGGGCTTATGCCATAATTATCTCACTTGGCAAGCCAAGAGGATGGTGCCACTAATGGAATACCTAAGGACTATTCAATTCCTTACAAACTCATGAGGTCAAAGCACAATATGGATTTCATAGAGTGCATATTTGAATTATCATGGCCAAAACATGAATATAATGAAGGTTTTATGCCCTTATTTATAGTAAAAACTTACCCCTGAGTTGCCTATGATGCAAAATAATTACTCTTAGTAAAACTAAATATTTGAGGTTATCTTGAGCAAAATGATGCACCACAAAACATTGTGTGCCTTTAATAATACCTTTAACAAGCTTAGAAGGCTTCCAAAATGACTTAGTACACCACTAAATGCAAATACCTCAAGATTTTCTCCTTTAATTTACCTTTTCTGACCATTTGAGTGGTTTGCTCTAGTTTAATGAGTAAATTGCTTGCATTTAAAATTGGATCGATACCTTTTGCTGAGTGAATCACTCCTTGGAGCCAATGTATCCTCTTAAACATGCAAATTGGTACTAGATCCAATAAACTATCTTTTGTAAGCAAATTGGTACCTATTCCATATTTGGCCAATTTTAAGAGTTTTAATGAGGTGGTTGCAAAGTACGTAATATGCTTATTAATTAGTAATAAAATATTTGATGTTAAGGTCTATCTTATAAAATGTTAACTAACAAGTATAATGTCCTAGACAATATTTTTGTATCCATCAAGCCTATATAGGTCAAAGAAACAACTTTGCCCAAGTTTGCTAACTATGTTTTTCCTCTAATTTTATACAATTTAATAGGCATGTGCCTCTCGTACTATTTTCTCCAAATATATTATCCCATTTTTATGCTCATAATATTTAAAATAAAATATTTATTTTTAGTAATAATTTTAAAGGTGGTATCATATATATTAGGACGAGTTGCAGTATAGCCTTTATGATTTAGATCCTTTTATTAAAAGCTATGTTCCAAATCTATTTTTTCCTTGATTTTCTAAAAACAAGAAACCTAGATATATTGATGGAAATATTCCCACCTAAACACTAAATATTCATAACAATTCATTGTAAATTAAGGGTAGTGTTGATAGAAAACATCTTAGAATTTTTCATATTTTTTAATTAATTAATTACCTTCTCATAGCTCACCACATTGATTGCAAGTAAAAAGCATGCTCAATAATATGTTGTCCAAATGCCACATGCCCTAGTTAGAAAATGTGAACTCCATCATAAGGGATACTACCTTGCACACTAAATCTCTTTTTCTAAAAATAAAATCAAATGAATGTGGGGTTAAAAACATCCACATTGAATAGCCATTCATCTATGCCAAGACCATAGCCTACCTCTCATGATAGTCAAAATTGGCAATATTTGATAAAAAAAATCCCAAGTTATAGTATTGAAATTAAAAAAAAAAAATGGAGGGAATGAGCAAGACCTTAAAATGAAAAAATAAGGGCCAAAATGATAAAATCTTCAAAACAGTTAAAATGGGACCCCCATGAGGTTTCACAAAAATTCCAAAAAATATTGCTAAATCATCTATATCTACCACAAGTTTTCATATATAATTTTTTTTCTTAAGTATAACTTTTCACACCATCCTCTACCACTAAGTAGCATAAATATTGTCAGGTAATTCTTACAACTTTATCAAGTGGCTTAGAGGTCTTTGTCATGCGTTGAGGTCTTCTCAAGACTTTTCTAGCAATGAGGGATAATTGAAGATTGTTTAATATTTTCTATTTTTTTTAACTTTAGAAACCATGCATACTGCCCTCTCATATATGTTGCATGATTGCCAAAAAAATTGAAGTTACAAAGGAAATAGATTTTTCACAAAAATCCTTAAAAGACAAACAAGGTTTGCAAAAAATCGCAAAAAATAAATTTGGCATTTTTCAACAAAGCTCCTTTATTAATTATGAAATTATTGGAATAATCCTATGAGTACTATTTGCATTTACCCATGCCTAGTTATCACCATCTATACATTAGGTTTAATTTCTTAAATAAAACTAGAGTTTGCCAAAAAAATTATCAACACAAGCCCATAAGCCCTATCGGAGGCAAATCAAAGTGAAAAGGGAGTGAATACGTTAGCCTTCGAACTTTCTCAAGCATCCATGCCTAATCAATACCTAGAGGAGAGATAAATGTTGGGCCTATTGCATGAATATAGAAATAGCTATGATTTGAAGGCCCACTCACATTCACCAAGGTGCTATAAGGTGACTAAGGCAAATCGACTAAGGTATGAATCCACCGGAACAATAGTACCCAGATGATGCATTCAGACAAGTAAGCTTGGTCCTATTATTAGAATATGAACCCTAGCCCAAACTAACTATCTCTTGAAGACACCAAAATACATGCACTTGATCAAAACTTGGGATGGCACCAATTCTCCATTCACTAGCCAAAGCTGACAAGAGTGAAATCAAGAAAATGGCCAAGTCAAGGGTACATCGAAAGATTTTTACTAAAGTTATAACTTGATAAAATATTGAGGATCCATTGCACTGTTGGAGGAATGAAATGGCTAATTCCAAATAATTCTAGAAAAATTGCACCCATCTAGAACTCGACACTATCCCAAAATCTCGGCCTTCACCAAAGTAGAAAATAAGCTAAGTTCTCAAGGTGTTGGAAGAATTACACCTGATCGAAACCCAACGGTTGGCCAAGATCTAGTAATTTAGAAACAATATGGAAGCTAGAAGTTTGGAGAGTATCAAAATATTCATACCCAACCGAAACTCGATGAACCATTGAAATCTCGACATGCACAAAAGCAAAAAATAGGCTAAGTGCTCAAGGCATCGTAAGAATTGCACCAAGTCAAGGCCCTCTACGGTTCTAAATATCTAGCATAAATGGAAGTAGAGAGGAGAGATATGGCCAAGAGGTGAAGCTACCAAAGGGTTGATATATGGCCAAAATTCATTAGAGTAATGTAGAGGTATTCTGTAGGTACACAGAGGATCCAATGATCACTTCCAAATAGAAAAGGAACTCTTCATCCCATAATGCTTACTGGGCAAGATTCCATGTCAAAGTCTCAATGATACAAGTCATCATTCAGATGATAGGGTGGTTGAGTTGATAATTTCAATAGGTATCAATGGATCGGATGCAAGCAACAAGATGAATGTGACAAGAGGTGACATAGATCCAGGACACATCGATCAACCATGTTTAGATAGTTAGAGCAATCATACTTCCAAGTAGTCCAACAATCTGGTAGACTCTCTAACATAACAACAATCCACTTCGAAGGTAATCATGATTTGATAATGGTAGCATTACAAAAATTCTATATATACTAAGATGTTGAAGAAAAATTGGTCAACTCTTAGGCTTTTACAATTCATTTGTAATGACGAATTTTTTTGCATATTAATACAAAGGGGTTGTTGTTTGGCTTCTAGTTTATTTCATTTGTAGAACATGTATGTATGATGACTACTTATTTCTAATTTAGGCCTATTGGATGCTCATGGGACTTACTTTGAATCTTGAATTTGTGCTCATGTTCATTTATTGGTTCTAGAATTTATAGTTTGATTAGATATAAAATATTGTGACTAATTGTTTTGTAGGTGGTAATCGAATTGGCTAGTCTATTAGGTAATTTTTTGGTTTGGTCATGCAATCTCTAAATATGCATATGTCTTGATGTGGCTTAATATACACCATTATAATTTTTTCCTTTAGCTCCTTTTACTTCTTTTAGCACCATTTTCCCTCCTTATTTAGGAATAGTTAGCTGGGAAATTGAAGGAACCAGCCTCCTTTAGAGATTTATTGTTGTTGTTTTCATAGCTCTCCAATCATCCAATGTTGGTTAAGGTATGTGGGCACACAACATTTCCATTAGATAGATTCTTCGACCAACAATTTTTGGCACATCTGGTGGGATGCTAGGATCCCATAATTGGATAATATAAGGATCGATGATGTCCTCTATTATCAGATTTTATTGAAATTACCTAGCAACTCAGTTCAAATCAAAAAATCTATATTCTATGACCAATTGCCTTTGAAACATAAACAAATCTTGGTGATACTTTTTTTAATCATAATTTCTATCACCTAGAAACTCCTCTACATAATGATTCTAATGTGATTGCCTCTGCATTTTTAAAATATTCCAAAGTGGTGGAGTAACCTTGACTTGATGAGTAGAGTAAGTATGCTTGTCTAGTGATTTATTCTCATAAGAGAATCTAAATCTCCTGAAGCATCAGCTTCGTAGCCGCATCAACGGTTCAGTTCAAATATCCCTATTAGAATTTCATAGACCCTCTAAATATTCAAAATCTTCACGATATTCCCAGAGCTACCTTGAAGTCCTTGTCAAGTTTTTATGGGACTAAAAAAACTGCATTTGAGCATTGCCAATATGTAGCTTCCCTGGTAGTGATTCATTTTTGAATATATAATGCTTAGGCTCCTTTTTCTCTCTCTCAAAGGGCCTTGGTATGGTACAAATTCTTGGAGGATGGAAGTATTTGTACATGGGTTGATTTGGTGGGAGCACTCATTGACACTTTTGATGATGTAGGAGATCCTTTTATTTTGCTCACTCAGTTCTCATTTATCAAGTAAACCCCTTAGGAGAGTATAGTCGATTTCAATATCCGATTCAAAATAACATGGAAAAGAATCCCCCAATAATTACAACCATCTCCTATACAGGTCTATCTTTACTATGTCTGAGCTTTCCACTTTGATATAATCATTTTGATTCAATAGTCTGGTGAGGAAATGTTTTCTCAAATCTTCTGGGAGGTTTTCTAAGCTGAAAATATGTTGATTCAAGCAGGAAAATTGCCACCTAGGTAAAATGCTCTTCCCCTTCAACTTTTCATGACTACATATCCAGTAGAGCCCCTTGTTGGTACACCTTATCCTCTATTCCCTGAAAGGATCAGATATACTTCATATCAGGTCTTAGAAGGTAATAACCTAACTAATATTCAAATAGAACAAGAACTAAAAATAGGGATTCAATGGATCATTGATGAGATTAAATGTATGGAGAGTCAATTCATAGAAGATAAAAAATATGATCATGATAGCCTCCTACTGATTGTACAAATACTATAGTAGCCTATCCATATTCAACCAATAAGTTTAGATAATGGATATAAACAAGGGAGAGAGGAAGATCAAATAAGCAATCAAGGTATTCATCCAACTATACTGAGCACCAGTGGTGATTTCAAAATCAAGAAAGACTATAACCCTTAAAACCAAAATAAATAAATTCATATAACGAACAATGTGATAGCTTGTAGCACATCTCAGTCAAAACAAGATACCAATGAAGATGACAAGAAGTGCTTTCAAAACTCCCTTTCGCATACCCTATCACTAAGTAAAAAATGTTGGAGGTATACAATGGGGTTGTATTTCCCAATAACCAACATTAAATAGAGAACAACAAGCGTGGAAGAATTTAATAATTTTTTAAATATTCTCCTCGTAAGTCAACTGAACTAAGGAAATATTTGTTGGTATCAAAGAAGGTAAACTTAATCAACCTCTCTATTAAGAAGTCTCCAGTAATCATTGGTTCACAACAAAAAGTAAATAAACCCTCTCTCAACTTTTACGGATATTCTTGCCCATTCTATATATCCCCTTCATTGAGGAAGCACATATTGCATAACTGCATGGTGGATCTTGGAGCTCAAATATTAATCATGCCAGCTAAAATATGCAAGGATTTAGGGATGAACCTAGGAAAATAGAAACCTAAGGTCATCAATTTTAGGGGAGAATATTTAAAGAAGATAGGGACATTGCACAAGCTTCCAATGTTGATATGTGGGCACCCAGGGTTATTTGTTATCCAAGACATAGAAGCAGTAGATATTCCCTTGCTATTTAGGTTGTGTATATCACAAAAAATTTTAAAACTAATTAGAGGATGTATCATACAAGAGCATAGTTAGCTGGTAGTTCCATTGGCTGGAAAAATCATAACATTACCAAATTAGGGGTTACACCCTTTTTGTATTGAAGGTTATCTAGAGCCAAATACCCAACTCATCAATGGTTCCACATGTGTAATAAAAATAGACTTGAATTATTTGTCAATAGAAAGGTCAACTGAATGTAGGTTATCTTATGCCCACTCATCCAATGATAATTTTCTAGGTAGCATTAAGGGCCAATTAAATGTGGAGAGTTACAACACAGGCCTCCAATATGTAACAATGAATAAAGGGCATAGGATACAAACCATAGGCCATGTACATTCGACAAATGGAAGCTATTTCCACCTCTCTTTGAAAGAACCAATCTTCAAACATAGGATTACTAGAATTCAACCAAGTCTTATGTTCGTCTATGTTATTCAGAAAGAGAAAATCCCAAAATTAAGAGTTGACCTAGGTTGGAATTCCATTGAAAAATTTTATGAGTTGGAACCATTGTTAGTATACTATACAAAATAACTTAAGTTTGTGATCATTTGGTCAAGTCACTTCAAATTCAGGGGATAATTTACATAGCATATCTTCAGTCAGGCATGGAGTACATGCCATGTTTTGGTGTAAATAGGTGGCAAGTAGACAAATTGATATGGTGATCATGTGTCTGTACCCATGTTATTTGTTACCTTGTATCTAGAACCCAAATGTGTAAGAAGGGGATCATTGCATGATTTTAAAGCTATAAAAGGATTGATAGAAATTATGGAACATCGAATTCCACATGCCACCATTTCACATATTCAAAAAAAAACTCTCTCTTCCATTTTTCTTACTCATTTTATGTTGTTTTTGTGTTTAACTCCATAGACCAATGGACAAGGATGAAATTACCAAAAATTCGCTTGAATATTTACAGTAATCACATGCGTGAACAAGAGTAATGAGCCATGCCACTTAGAGGAAACAATGCTAGCCTAGATAATTGGTCTAGGTTGACACAAAATGAATGTCTAAGTATAATTTGCATAAAGTGAAAACTTTTGAAGAAAAGCGCTTAGTCCAAAGACATGATTTTAGTAAGTACCAATTGCTAGAGTTACCTCTTTGAGCTCTATATAAGACTACATATGCATTTTAGATCGAGCATTGATGAAATGAAGATAATTTCAAAAAAATATTTGAGGGTTCTCATGGCTAATGGTGACTTGTTGAATGAATTCTTGATGGATTACATAAAAAAGAGTAATATTCCTAAGGATGACAGTTATGCATGGTAATCTATCTAATTTATAAACAATGGCTAACAACTATAGAGTGTGTTTATGGGAATACGATACTTCAGGATGTCTCATGATATAGAAGATCTGAGCTACTATTTTGTGGGGGTGTCCTATGAATCCAATAGTTTTTCTTCTCTCTATTTTCAGAATACCCTAGCATCACTTTTCCTGTTATGTTTTTGTTTCTTTTTGTTTTTCCTATTTGGCTGTAGTTCGTAGTGTTATTGTGTCAATAAATCCTAGTGTTGATGGCACTTTTAACCCTCCTATGTCTACCCCGTGTCTCCCTTATTCCCCCTATTTTTTTCTTCATGCTTCCTTCCTTTTTCTTTTAGGTGTTTGGTCTTCCTTCTCCTCTCTACCATCATGTTTCGCTATGTTATATAAATAACTTCCACATCGTCGCCCACTACCTTCCTTTATTTTTTAGCCTCTCTTGGTTGTTTTTGCTTTCTCCTTCCTCTCTGGTATTTCTTCCCTTTTGCTCCCATAAAAAAGTATTAAGTTCAAAATTTTGGTCTCTTGGATTATTTTTTTTCACAAAGCAAAAATTCTTTGTGAGTCACTAATAATGTTGGTACTATTTGTACTTACCCACACCTAGCTATCACCATCTATACATTAGGTATATTTTCTTAAATAAAACCATATATTGCCAAAAAAATTGTTAGCACAAGCCTAGAAGCCATACCGAAGGTAAATCAAAGTGAAAAGGAAGTGAAGAGGTCAACCTTAAAACTCGCTTAAGCATCCATGCCTAACCGATACTTGAAGGAGAGATAAATTTTGGGCTTGCTACATGAAGATGGAAAAAAATGTGATCTGAAGGCCCACTCACATGCACCAGGGTGCTAGAAGGTGACTAAGGTGAATCGACCAAGGCATGAAGCCACCAGAACAATAGTACCCGAATGATTCATTCAGACATGTAAACTTGGTCCTATTTCTAGAAGATGAATCCTAATTCAAACCGACTATCTATCAAAGACACTGGAAGAAATGCACCTAACTAGAACCTGATATGGTACCAATTCCCTATTCATTGGCCAAAAATTGACAAAAGCAAAATCAATAAAATGGCCAAGTCAAGGTTACATTGAAATATTTGTACTAAATTCAAAAACTAATAAAATATTGAGGATATATCGCACTATCAAAGGAATAAAATGGCTAAGCCTGGAGAATGTTAAAACAGTTGTAAGTTGAAACCCAACACTATCCCAAAATCCTAACCTTAACCAGAGAAAAAAAATAGGCTAAGTTCTCAAGGCATCAAAACAATTACACCCGATCAAACCCGATGGTGTCTCAAATGTCTACCTAAGATCTGGTAATTTAGAAATAAGATGGAAGCCAAAAGTCCAAAGAGTACCGAAATATTCATACCCAGCAAAAATCGAGTGAATCATTGAAATCTTGATGCATGCAGAAGTAGAAAATATGCTAAGTGCTCAAGGTGCTAGAAAAATTACACTCGATCGGGGATCGCTAGAGTTCTAAAGATCTGACACGAATGGAAGTAGAGAGCAGAGGTTCGTCCAAGAGGTAAAGTTGCCAAAGGGTCGATATACGTCTAAAATATAAAGGCACATCATAGGTTCACAAAGGATCCAATGATCACTCCTTAATAGAAAAAATGAGTTCTTCATCCCATGATGCTTACCAGGGAATATTCCATGTTAGAGAATCTCGATAGCACAATTCATCATTCATATTATAAGGCGACTGAGTTGATAATATCACTCGATATCGATGAACCAGATGCAAGCAGCATGATGAACATAATGAGAGGTGACACACATCTAGGCCACATTGATCAACCACATTCTAATAGTTTGAGCAATCATACTTCCACGCAGTCTAGTAGACTGGAAGACTCTTTGACATAACAACAATCCACTTCGAAGGTAATCATGATTTGATAATTGTAGCATTGTAAAAATTCTATATATACTAAGATGTAGAAGAAAAATTGGTCAACTCTTAGGCTTTTACAATTCATTTTTAATGAGGATATTTTTTGCATATCAATACAAAGGGGTTGTTGTTTGGATTTTGGTTTATTTCATTTGCAGAACATGTATGTATGATGACTACTTATTTCTAATTTAGGCCTATTGAATGCTCATGGGACTTACTCTGAATTTTGAATTTGTGCTCATGTTCATTTATTGGTTTTGGAATTTGTAGTTTGATTAGATACAAAACATTGTGACTAATTATTTTATGGGTGGTAATCAAACTGGCTAGTCTATTAGGTAATTTCTTGGTTTGGTCATGCAATATCTAAATATGCATATATCTTTATGTGGATTAATCTGCACCATTATAAGTTTTGGCTTTAGCTACTTTTTTTTCTTTTAACACCCTTTTTCCCCCTTAGTTAGGAATAGTTAGTTGGGACTTAGAAGGAACTGGCCTCCTTCGGAGATTGACCACTACAGTTTTCACACCCCCTCGGTCTTCAATTGTGGTCAAGGTCTATGGGTGCACAAACTTTCCATTAGATAGATTCTTCGACAAGCAAATTCATTATAAAATAGTTAATTTACCAAATGAATTGAATGACAAGGGAAACATTTGAACCAATTATTAAATATTTGTCCTAAGCCAGTCAACTTATTGTAATACAATGAGATCCTCAAAATACAAGTTCCAACATAAATTTTTTGGTGAAAGCCTAAAAACTACTTGAAATGATCTTCCACAAACTCATTCAAAAATATTTTCTCTACATAATTAAGTGAAGTAACCAATTTGATACCACGTTAAGTTTTACAATATTTTTTAGAAATAAATAAAAGCATAACATTCACCACAAGTCTTATGCAAGGGAAATAGAGAAGTAAAATAGAAGGATGAATAGACAAAAAAATAGAAGAGAAAAGAGAGATTTATACGCAATTGGATGGTTTTCCTTGACCACCTAAGTATTGTGATCATATAATATTAAGTTGATACAATGGATTAGGTGGTTCAATGTAATTTATAGCAGATATCTAAATCTCAATAGTAATAATTATGTATCACATTAACCTAATCCAACATAACATAGAGGTTTAAGTTTAATTCTAAGCTTCTAAACCCTTTTCTATTACATGTTAAACATAATTAAGGTTTAGTTAAGGTTAGTCATACTAATGGTATAACTAATATCTCTAGGGATAAATACATAAAAATATAGCAGACTGTATTACATAGTGATTTCACATAGGCTTACATCATCTACTTTTGGCCTTGGCCAACAAGATTACAATATCCATCTTCAAACATATTAGAAGGAAAAGGAAAGGAGTATGTGAGTGCAAGACAAGAAGAACTAATTTACCGAGGAAGAATAATCCAAAAATATTTTGGACAAAACTTCACCTATAGCAATTCAATGGCTAGAATATGTAAAAAAGGTTGTATGAACATGAGAATGAATAAAATGCCCTTTTTGCAATGAACATAACAATAAAGTTATTCATGTTAAGAGATATTAAGGATGGTATTAAAATTTTAAAAACATGTAAGACTTACAATTTATATGAACTATAAATGAACACTTGAAATGGGGAATAGTGAATTAGCCCCACACATTTAAAGGATAATCAATTAACATGGCTTTCCAAGGGTTTAGAAAACAAATGTGGTAGTACCTTTATTCAAGAGTGGAGATATAAATACTTCTTTAAATCACCAACCATTATGACCAATCCCCTATTTGTAAAGTTATTTGAAAGCATGGTTTAATTAGAATCAATAAGTGCATAGAAGAACAAGGAAAGAGGGCAAAAGGACAAGCAAGTTTTAAACCAAAACTTCAATTATAGCAATTCAATGGCTAGAATATGTAAAAAAGGTTGTATGAACATGAGAATGAAGAAAAGGCCCCTCTTGCAATGAACATAGCAATAAAGTTATTCACATTGAGAGAGATTAAAGATGGTATTAAAAAGTTCAAAACATATAAGACTTACAATTTGTATGAACTATAAACAAACACTTGAAATGGAGAATAGTGAATTAGCCCCACATATTAAAAGGATAATCAATAACATTATCCAACATGGATTTCCAAGGGTTTAGAAAACAAGTGTAGTAGTACCTTTATTCAAGAGTGGAGATATAAATACTTCTTTAAATCACCAACCATTATGGCCAATCCCCTATTTGTAAAGTTATTTGAAAGCATGGTTTAATTAGAATCAATAAGTGCATAGAAGAATAAGAAAAGAGGACAAAAGGACAAGCAAGTTTAAAATCAAAACACTCAATAATAGACCATGGCATCATTTTATCATTAAAATTTTATGGAATGAAAAGAAGAAGTCTATTATTGTTTTGTGGAGTTCACAAGAAAAAATTGACATAATACCCAAAAGTAAATTATGGAGTAGAATGGAGTACCAGATAAACTAAAAATCTATGGAGTAGAATGAAGGATCTAGACATACCAAAAAAGTGTAGAGCAACAATTCATAAATGTTATGAGGAGGTTTGATATAAACTCAAAACTCGATCAAGCCTTCTAGAATTATTTAGAAGTGACATAAGGGTTAAACAAGGATGCCCACTATCCCCTACATTATTTGGTTTATATATTGACAAATTAGAATTATGTCTAATTTTGAGAGAAGGGGATGGTATTCATTTGGGACATTATATCATGAGGCTCATTTTGTATGTAAATATTCTCATTCTAATTGTAAGGTTAACATAGGGGTTGAGAAGTTATTCAAACTTTCTAAAGCACTTTTACAAAGAGGTAAGAATACATGTAAATACTATCAAAACCAAGATCTTGATCTTCTCCAACCAAAAGATAATATATATATATATATATATATATATATATATATATATATATATATATATCTGCTTCTCCCCCTCTCTAGCCTGTTGACCGAAGGTCCTACTTCACTAGGTGGAATGCCGAAGAGAAACAATCTCATTTATTTGAATTCACTGCCAATTGATTGAATAAGAAATAAAAGTAATGAGAAATAAACCCTTTTCTTTCTAAATTCTCTGGAAGGCTGACTCATTTGTCCGTTCCCTGGGAATAGGAATCAATGCCCCTCCCCACTGTACCCAGTTCATCGGCAACTAACTTGGAGAGAAATCTCGTGTCTCCCCATTCAAGAAAGACTAAGGCGATCACTCGCTCCGAACGAATGTGAATCACCCCGGCAATCATTAATGCTTACTGTCCGTTGAGCCGGGAAAATGCCTACACATGGTGGTAAACGTGAATTTGACCTCCCCGAGTGCCCTCCTTTCTATATAGGGGCGAATCGCTAACGAGAGATGACTCGCAAATGAGATATGACTTTGAACGGCACTAGGATATTCCAGTCTACTCTTTTCCATGGATTCACTCCTCCCTCCCCTTTTCATTAATCTATTTCTATTAATTCCCCTACTATCTAAAGGGGCCCTACCTCCATACCTCCATAACTTTCTAGTGGCCCTACTCTCACTATAGAGGATAGGGCCCTTTCTATAGTAGAGGCTATCTATATCTAGCCCTATATATATATGTCATATATTACTGGTAATCGATAGTTATGTTGATTCGCTCAATCCTTCTGGTTCGGGGAGGTACGCACAGTCCAGGGAGTGAAGAAGGCATCCGAGACGCACGCCTTTATCTTATTCTTTTCCGGGGCGGTTAAGTAAGCACTATAGAGATAGGGCGCTTTATCTCATTCTTTTCCGTCTGTTTGTTGTGATCAGTCATTCAAGCTCTAGCTAGCTGATAGCAGCATCATTGGAATGAAATAAAAATGGAAACGCAGGCAACCGGGAGAATCGGAGTAACATGAGAATGAATTCTACTAAGGTTGTAAGTAATAGAGATCTTTCTCCCGCGTCTATAACCAGTCATACTAGGTGGGCTCTCTCCCATCTTAGTGAAGTGACGAGGTTAGCAAGAAGCAGTGCCCTTCCATCCCTGTGTGTGGGATTATCAATTCGTTAGTATCGGTTGGCCCCTACTCTATAATGGGGCAACAGCAGCATAGCAAAGTCATTGCAACTACCTATTCGCTCACTCACATCTCGCCCATCCCCTATAGATAGTAGGGCCCTATAAATAGTAGGGGGGCTTTCTCTAGGTTCAGCATGGCATATTTAGAGCCGACTCAAGTCAGGGGAAGGAAAAAGAACAGAGATTGCATGCAGCCACCTCATATTTTCACAAGGGAAGGACTGGCATTGACAATCAAGTCGCCCTACTCTCTCTATAATGGGGGGGCCCTATTGATTCTATAGGCGGTAGGAATGGAAAATGAGTCGTTAACCATTTGCCAGATTAAGACTTATTAGATGAATTTAGAACGTTAATATACCCGCCCACTCAGTGCTGGCCACCCAAATCGCGGATCAAAATGGAATCTATGGATGGGTGAAGATAAAGGACCACCTACCCATATAGAACGGGAACGGAACGTATATAACCTTGGAAGACCAGATTCAATGAAAGAAACCGGGCGGGCCCTACTATCTATAGGGGTCGCAATGCCTCGCTCCAGTTGCTTAACTTAAGAGATTCGATGGGCAGGTCGGGCCGTCTAAACACCTGCAAAAGAAAAGATCCGCCTGCTATGAAACAGATAGTTGCCTCCTTTGCTTCCCCGCACCACCCATTAATATTGGTTGGTTAGTCCCCCAGAGATATAGATAGGGGCCACTCGGGAATGGGCCCGGAAGGTAAGGGAATGTATATATATATATATATATATATGTATATATGTATATATATATATATATATATATATATGTATGTATATATATATATACATATATATATATATATATGTATATCTATATATATATATATTTATTTATTTATTTATTTTAAGGGGCTCTCTTAAAAGAAATAATGTAAAGTACTAATATATTAGGTAAATTTCAATAATAAGCTCAAACAAGAAACATGTAGAAGAAAGAGAACATGAAGAGGATGAAAAACACTTTTTACATTGTAAAATAAAATTAGAGAGGTTGAATTATGGGTCTGAAAGACTATATGGGTTTTTTATTTAGGTTTTTAGTAGTACTAGTGGTTTTATATAGGTGTGAACTATGGACTAGCAACACATCTAACTTAAAATTGAGATAAATAGAAAGGATTTAGAAGTGTTTGAAATAAATAAATTTAAAATAAAAATTTTATCTTTGTGTGATATTATTATAGAAAGATAAATTATTTTCCCTATAGAGACGGTTAATATGGTTTGTCTTCTAGGATATCTAAAAAAAATAAAAGAGGTCTAATAGATGGCATAAGGTTCTAATAGAAAAATATCTAAACAAAATAAATATTACATAGATGAAATAAAAAAATAAGTGGATGAGCAAATGTAATATTAGCATGAATAAATGTCCAAGTAATAACAAAGGCGTAAACATGTTTGTTAATAAAAATTTCAACATATTGGTATTTCTTAATAAAATTTCATAGTAATTATGTGGGAAAAGAAGTTAAGAAGAAAGAGAGGACATTATCTTGTTGAATTTAACCCTACATGCAACAACCATAATATTCCTATATAGGATAAAACACTAATTAAAGAGTAAAGATTTCCATGACCCAATGAAGCACCAAAATAGGAGTAGAAAGAAAGGATATCTACATTTTGTATATTAGGGATAGTTTTTTTTAATAGGTTAAATGTGGCTTCTATTGGGGGCCACTCCCATCAAATTACCAAAAAAAAAAAATCAATGGGTTTATACATGTTTTATGAGGGTTCGTGGTCCCCTCATACTAAGTGGGTTTTGAACCTTGGACCTCTCAAAGAGAGGCCAAATCCCTTACAACTACAGTAAGCTTTTAGCTTTAAAATACCAAAATATTACATTTGCTAAAGCATACCTTTTTATCACAATTTTTTATTTCTTTTTTCTCTTAAATATATTCTTAAACTTCCTAGAAGTTTTATGTTTCCACAATCAACTCCTTCACATCATATTTATTAAGATATAAAATCTCACTTGGCCAGTTGCTTTCTAAAATTTGAATTTCACTAGGATAAAGATCGACACCATAATTCGCTAATTTATCAGCCACCCAATTTCCTTCTCTATAAATATGCTTACACTGCCAGGATATTACCTTTAGTAATAGATGAACATCAACAATAATATTATTTTTTATGCAGTCTCTACATCCATTTTTAGTAATAGTATTGATGATAATTTGTGAGTCCCCCTTGATTGAAATATATTTTCGTCCTTTTTTGCTACAATTTAAATTCTTGTAATAAGTGCCTTAGCCTCTGCATAGTTGTTAGTTTAAGTTCCATATGATTCTAAATAAGTGAAGATAATTTTACCTTCACGATTTCTAAAAACACCAACTCCACCAACTTTTCCTTGATTTCATTTAGAAGCACAATCAAAATTAATTTTGATAAACCCAATTTTTAGACATTTCCATTTTACCATAGACCGTAGTAGATTCTTTGTTTTAATTATATTGTCGTAGATGACTCTTCCATGTATGTTCAAATCCTATAGCCAAGTTATTAGCACCTCTTTTTTTTGAAATTGAGACTTCCCATGATGAGCACCATATTTTTAGACATTCTACAAGAGAGGCACTAATATGGTTCCAAACTTGGGCATGATTTTGATATTTATTTTAAAAAAAAATGTTATTCCTTTCAAGCCATAAATTTCAAAAAATAATTATAGGGCCAATCCTCCAAAGAATACATAATGCTTTAGCTTTGAAATAATTTATCCAACATTTTATCAACTCTTTCAATGTTTATGGAGCTACCCAATATAATTTCATATTTTTTTAAAATAACCTCAAATGGTGTGAACAAACAGACAATAAAGAAGTAAATGGTCAAATGTTTCTAAATTCTTCTCACACAAGGCACATTTGAAGGGTCCATAATAATCTCCTCTTTTTAGACTCTCTCGTAAGAATCTATAAACCAAAAATGAACAACACCAATACACAAATAAAGCACAATGATATAACAGAATGCACAAAATGAATAATCTTTTTATTAATATGGGCTTATCTCTAAGTTGTGCAATGAATGTGCCCTAATATGCGGTTTTACAAATGCTCTTTGATACAAATATTACAAAATACTAGGGTTTCAAAACCCTAGTTTAATAAAAATTTGGTATCTTCTGGCTCATCCTTGATCCAAATAAGAGTGTGGGTGGGCTTTTGTATCCCTACGAGACCACCCTAGCTACAATAGCTTCTAGAAATATGATTCTTGTACATGTAAATAAAAAAAAAAGGGTTAGAAGCACTTGCGAGGGCTCCACTGTGTGAGGCGCTTAGAAATATAAAATAAATAAACCCTAGATTCTATGATAATGAATTGTAAATAGAATGGATTTTACATTGAAACCAAGCCTTTTAGGACGTATGCTGTGTGACAGGGGGGAGCTATGAAATTAGGGTTTCTTGGGAGGGTGGGGATGACGGTGGGCGGGAAGGCTATTCTGGGAGAGCACGGGAGCGTCGGCAGGTCAAACCAGGGGCTCGACAGGGTGGAGGGAGGGCAAACAGAGTCTGGGGACGCCGAGGAGTCCTTGCCAAGTCGCGGCAAGGATCCGCCAGACAAACGGGGAGATGGACCTCGGAAGTCATATGCTTTGGCAGCGGCCTCTGAAACCCTAAGCGGGCTCTTCTCCAAGGAGTTATTTCCATCCGGGGACGAGTTGGACATCCCGACAGAAATTCTCTCAAGTTTTGTGGATTTCGAAAAATTTACCCTCATCGGTAAGTTTATTGGTGGTCGTCCCGACATGGAGACCATTCGCAAGTGGGCGTCTGGAAAATGGCGGACCTCTGGTCACTTAGAGCTGGTTGCCCTAACCCGAGGTTTTTTCGCGATTAGGCTGAGCAACAAGGAGGACTACTGTAAAATCTCGGCTGGAGGGCCTTGGTTCTTGGGTCGTAGGAGTCTTTTTCTAAGGAAGTGGGGTTTGGACTTTAACCCCGATACCCAGAATATCAACATTGCTCCAATATGGGTTAGGCTCCCGAGTCTTCCCCTTTTCTACTGGCATGAAAATGTAATCAGAGGTATTGCTCGGTCCATCGGGGAGCTGATCACTTTAGACCCTCCCACCAGAGCTCGAACTAGATTTGTCCAAGCTCGGTTCTGTGTTTTGGCGGACTTGGAGACGGACCTCCCATCCTCCATTACTCTGCGGTCTGGGGGTACTTTTCTACACAAGCAAGCTATTGTTTATGAGAACAGGCCAGCTTTCTGCCCTCAATGTAGTTCTCAAGGGCATCTTCAGTCCAATTGTCCTCTCCAAAAGCCGAGGAAGAAGGAGCGAGATCCCTGCAACCCTCTAGAGCATGGTGAAGGTCAGACGAAGCACCCTTTTATGAAAGGCCATGAATCTCTAGGTCCATCCAAGGACCATCTCGAATCCTCCTTACCAGAAGAGGAAATCACCACCCATCCGGACTTCGAGCAGTGTGGTGGGCACCCCCAACTAGGACCACAGGAGGAAAATGAACAGGCCCCCCCTTATCACCACACAGGCAGATTCATCCAAAATTTATGACCGGAACTCTCCCGAGGCACAAAATATATTGGAAGACTACCTGTTGGGAAGAAGAGGTTACCAGCCTGGTAATATTAGCCCTCGAATTACGAGGAGTCAAAAGCGAGGGGTGGATTTTGGTAGTGAAAGGAAGCAGGGTCGTCCCCCAACAAGGAAAAGAGAGACAAAGAAACTGCGGCTGATGTTGCAAATGGAACCCAACGGTTGTTGTTTCAGGATGACTCTGATTCTCTGATGGGTGATGCGCTTATCCCAAAACCTCCCTTCCAACAGGGAAAGGGAAGTAAGAAGAACCTCAAATCGTACGGATGAAATCCTGGATGTGAGAAGACTAAACGGAGTGGCCATTTGGGCCAGGGTAAAATTTTCCAACAGGATTTTCAACGGTTTGTTTCAGTCCAGTCATTTTTCTTGGATCCTATCCAACATATATGCTTTGAATTCTGCCTCCGAGAAAGCAGAAATGTGGAAAGTTATTTCCCAGGTATGGGAGAATTTTTTGTAGTTTTCTTGGCTGTCTTCTTCTGCTTTTCAATGGTCCAGCTTCTCCAGCTAGTTTCTGTTTTCCCAGTTATAATGGCCATGGTTTCTAGGATAAACAGGCAAAAATGCCTTACTTGTAGCTCTCGGGCAATTAGAAGCTTTTTGTTTTTTTTGCATACAGGTTTATTCTTCCAGGTTTATTCTTCCAGCCAAGAGGCATGAAGCACTATTTAGCAAGGCTTATTTTGTATATAAGTTTTTGGGATCCTCTATAAAAACCCACTGTTAATCTATTATAATAATTACCAAAAAAAAAAATTGTAAATAGAAAGCATAGACATATGAATAAATTCTAATAACTTCTTACCTTATCAATGCTAATATGTATTTTTGCTTCTATCATCGAGCATTGCACGAATTCTCGGAAGGCACCCAACAGTTGTAGGACTGCAAGTCTACTGCGAGAAATTCTCGAAGGTGTTCTGTGATGGATGTGAATGCCCATAAGCATTTCAAAAATACCCATAAGTTTTTTTTAAACTTTGGGATGCATTTGAGAGTTGAGGTAGGGGAGGCAAAACCGGATCTGGTTCACGAGGGTTTGGTCGTGGTAACGAATGCAATGGTGACAGCGGGGGAGGAAAATGATAACGAAAGTGCTAGGGTTCATGAGTGGATAAATTTTCAAATTCGGGATCTTGAAAATGTTTGTGGACTTTGATTCATCAAAATGAATCATATTTTATAATCTACCCTTGAACATGTTAGGTTTTCAATGACACAAAATGGGTGGTCAAGATTAAAATATGAGGAAGGGTGGAGATTAATCTTGGGCAAGTGACATATATTGATATGGATGGATGGCTGAGATTAAAACATGGTGGATGGCTAGGAATAATTCATATAAACACACATATATTTATTAGATATATAAATATAAATATAAAATATTAATATCTATATATTATATATAGATATATATAAATAATGGATAGCTATGATTGGAGGATATGAATGGATGACAAGTGGGTATATTTTGGTGTCTACAAATACCTTTTTTGTATTGTGTTGCGTGGAACATAATGCGGTGCAAAAATACAAGACACCTGGTTCATCATGATGAAGTAGCTTTCTTTTCTTGGAACACAAAGAAGATTTTTTGAAGACACAAAATTTTGTTGGTGTAGCTTACCATCTCAATTGGCAAATGAGTTAAAATAAGTCTCATGAGCCAATTAATAGAATTTGCGAGTGAAAATGCACATGTATAATTTAAGTGCAAGTGTATGATGTAAATACGGATTATATGAATGATGTAAATAGTTTTTGCAAAATGCAATTGGTTGATTATGTTTTTGTCCCAATAGAGAAAGGATTTTTGCCAAGTGTAGATGCCATGATTATGTAATATGTATTTCACCATGGGAAATTAAAATAAAATTTTGGCTACCCCAAGTTTGGGGTGATTCAATGTTGTTGAAGAAAAAGCCTTTTGGCGTCATTGAAATGCAAAGATGCACATGCAAAAAAAAAGAGAAAATAGTCTGTCCTTGGGACCACTCATGATTGCAGCTAATTCCCACATGAAATTCCTAAATGGTTGCTCAATCACTTTAACCGGCCTGCATCCTAGGAAACTGGTGTAATTGCAAAGGAAATAGTGAAAGTTATCCATATTGGGAACCCTATGGAAAAGGGTATCAATAACAGTTCTTGAGCAAATTGGTCTTGGTATAGTCTCACTTAAAAGATGAGGGATCAAAAGTAAAAAAATTTCAAACAAGGAGATATTGGATGATGAATATGGCCAAGTGTCCTTATGGTGATTTACTCATCTTACCAAATTGCATGGACAACCAATTGCTACAATCACCAAGGAGATAGAATAGACCACTAGATATGAGGTTCACTTGAAATTGTATGTGAAATTGGCAAATTTTTGATGCAAATATAATTTTTTGTGGATTTGATGATGTTGCAATGGACATTTTATGATGAAAAAATGCATTGATGAATTAATGAAATGTTTATTTAAAATTTTGCATTGATTTGGATCATTTTTAGAGAAATTTTGGATAATTTTGTGACTTTTGGTCGTAAACAAAAGTTAACCACCCAAATAAAGTCATGTTATAAAAAATATTAATGAAAATATGGAGTGATTGGAATGATGAATATGGTCATTTTGTGAAAACGGTTTTAGTGTGTTTTGAAAGTTGTAAAGCAATTTTACAATTTTTAGTTGCAAGCAAAAATTAAGCATCCAAATCGACTTTTATTTTCAAAAAACATGATATGATGATAAAATGAATGTATGGATGCAATTTGGAGTGATTTTTTGAAGGTAAGCTACATGTTTGTATTATTTTGGTCTTTTTATAAAATTTGAAACTAGACATCGTCTCAAATTTTCAACATCCTCAAACACTGGAAAGTGTCTAGCACTTTGCAGACTCAGGTTAGTATTTCAATACACCTATGAATACCCATGGGCATTCCAGTGCACCAAAAATAGCTATAAATAGTATGCAAAGGTGAAATCAATTTCATTTTTGTGTTTGCAAATTCTAAAAGCTGCGTCTAAAGGAGTGAGTGAGGAAGTGAGGTGGAGTGAAGGAGTGTAGTGGGGTGAAAGCTATGGTGATGGAGGATGTGGATGTAGAGGTAAGATCAGAGGTGCATGTTGCAAAGGTAATTTCCCTTGGCACTCTTTGGTTGGACTTGTACAAAAAAGAAAAAATGGTTTTGCATTATGTAATTTAATATGATAATGTTTGTGCATTGTACATGTTTTGTGATGTAACTAAATATCTTAGAATATTAGCATCGATTCTCACCTATCATACCAAGAATGAGAAAGGTATTGTGAGATGAGAAGTAGAAGTGGCTAGAGAAAGTGGGTCTAGCTAGGGCAACTCGGGTTGATGTGGTGAGGGTAGATGAGGGGTATCTCTCTGCCTTGGTAGAGAGATAGGATCCATATTGGGAACCCTTTTAGCTCCCTACTAGAGAGGTGATAGTGACACTTGAGGATATATACATGGAGGGGTTACATGTAAATTTTGGACATGATAAGGGGTATGATATGACCTAGATATTCAAATATCGATGGCAGGATGAGAATGTGAAGGATGGAGGAATAAGGTACTTGGTGATGTATGTGGATAAGAAGTTGGAGGTGTTTCCTACCTTGGTCATGTTTGTGTTGGCCAATATAGTGGCCCCAAACAACACTAGCTTTTAATTCCATTGGAACATGACTAGGCTAGTGTACGATATGATCAACGTGCCTCAGATGTATGCATGGGCACCTATTTTGTTGGTGTAGCTATACTAGGAGTTGTATGATATGAGGAGGCAAAAGTAGAAGGGTTTGGGGTGCAGTTTACTACTATAGTATTGGGGCTGAGATCACTTTAGTGTGACTCGATATGTGGGCTTTCTTACTGAGGTGTGGAATGGTGATTATCCCAATGCTATGATATGGCGAGTGGCTTAGAGGTGCAACTAAGTCATCCTATCCAGACTAGCTAGGAGTACAAGGATCAGTGGGTAGGGCTAAAACCTGCTCAGGTGAATTGGAGAGCATGGCGAGGTGCCACTTGGATAGATGATGGAGAAAAACTACAGAGTATTTGGTAGACTAGATGGATGGTTGGGAGGCATAAGAGTGAGGTGGAGCTGATCTAGTTCTCATGAGTGCTAAGGTAGTTTGGGTTGTGACAGGGAGTTCCTAAGGCACCAGTGTTGTATAGGCATCATAGGGATGATATGGGTCTACCTTGTGCTGAGGCATGGCAGGTGACTTAGGAAGATGATGAGACAGATATATTGGAAATATTAAGTATTTTGAGTTGTCATTGATGTCAATAGGTTGATGTCAAAGAGAGATTGGTATGGCAAAAATATTCTTCAAGGTTGAAATATTAAATTGCAAGGTAAAATCTTCAAAGGATGCATGAGGCAGTGTAAAAGGTGCAAAAGTTATCAAGGCTTAAATATTGCAAGAAAAGGACAAGACCCTACTTGCCTTCAAAAGATTTAAAATTCAGAATTAGAGGCAAAAGTTCAAAAGTTTAAAAGTTATTATTATAATATTTTTTAAATATTATAATATAACTTAGGTTAAGTTTTTAATAAAAAGGGTGCCATTCAAAATTAATTTATCTCCACCATCGATGTTTGAGAAATTATAAAATTGCATATTTATTGAGGACTAACTCATTGGAGCTAAGGTGGTAGTGCATAAAATCATTGAGCACATCGAGTACATTCAAAATTTGCAAGGGAGAGGAAGAAGACAACATGCGCACTCTTTTTAGGGTAGAAGCGAAGGGTCAAATAGAAGGGCATGCCTTCATTGTTCCAAGCTAGCAGGCTAGCATAGCTGGTCGTTTGAGAAGTGCTAAGGCACTGGTAGAGAGGAGGTCAGGTGGTCGATTCGCGGTGGCTCCAGTTTTTGTTTGCATTTTGGTAAAGGAAGAAGAGCGCAGAAGAAATAAAGTAGATATCATGGACTTACATTTTGTGTGGGCGGCTAGCTCACGTGGTGGCTTAGCCAAAGCTAAGGCACTGGAAGAGAGGAGGTCAGGGGGTCGATTCGCGATGGCTGCATTTTTGGTAAGGGCATATTTTTTAATTAATATCCTATGGTATGTGCTACTTAGGGAGTCATAAGGTTGGTTTAATTAAAATTTATTTTGCCTATAGGGAGTCATAAGGATATGCTAAAAATTGAATATCTTGCATTTGGGAATTTTAAGGGTGTATTAAAGGATTTGTTATTTTGCAAACTAGGAGTTATAAGGGTGTGTTTTAAAATATTTTAGCTTGAAAAATATAAGTGATAAGGGTGCTTTTATAAAGTATTGTCTTGCAAAAAATTATAAAGAGGAAATATAAAGAAATTAATTTTTGCATGTGAGAAGTAGGAGTTATAAGGTGTTTTGTGGTTTAAATATTGTGTGTATTTCTGCATGGTGAAAGAAATTTTGAAGGGCTTTGTTCATTATTTAAAAAGCCTTGTTTTGGGAAATTAAAAGGAGTTGTAGAGTAATATATTTGTGCATATTTTTGAAGAGAGGTTTATCATGTGGATGATTGAAAAGTGCTATGCTAACTAACCCTTGAAAGTGGCATAAGAAAGATAAAATATTTTGAGACAGGTTTTGAGGGCACTTCTTCATCAAAGCAAGTTAAGAGGTATGGTGACATTATTCCTTCTTTAAGGTGTTTTGTTGAGTGAATATTTCTGAATCATAAGGTGGAGAAATAAGGATTATATATGTGCATCATTGGAAATATTTGAGCTAGGGTTTGTGAAACAAATTGTGCATCCTTGTTGAAAGAAATTGAAACACTTGAGCTAGGGTTTGTGAAACAAATTGTGCATCATTGATTGGTGAAATTGGAAACACTTGTGTTAGGGATTTTAAGAACAAATTGTGCATTCATTGTTTGAATGAATTTGTGAAGATTTTTGGGCATTGGTTTGAGTGACATTGAATGTGGATGAGCAAGTGTGAAGAAACCAGTTTTTATGAAGCAAGTATTATGAGCAATGTTGAGCAAGTGTTATGAATAGTTTTGAGCATGTGTTAGAGCAGAGTTGAGCAGAGACAATGAGTAGATTAGAGTAGGATTGTGAGCTATTTTGAATAGGGCTTTTGAGAAGGCTTGTAAGTAGTTCTAAGTAGGGTATGTGAGTAGGCTAGAGGTAGACTTGTGCAAGATTTATGAGTAGGTTTGAGATAGACTTGTGAGTAGGTGTGAGATAGATCAGTATAGGTAGTTGAGAAAATTTGAGAGCAAGCTTTGGAGCCAACTAGAGAAAAGGGGATAGAGTTCTCCTGTGGATAGAGGTCCACAAACCAGAGTAGTGGGGATAGAGTTCTCCTATGGATAGAGGTCCACGAACTTGAGCATAGGGGATTGGTGTCTCCTTTGGATAGAGGTCCATAAACTTTGTAATAGGGATTTGGTTCCCAAGATTTGTTGAGAAAATTTATAAGAAATATTTTCTCCATGGATGTAACCCACATTGGGTGAACCACGTTAAAATCATGTCTCTCATGTGTGTGATGATTTATGCATTATTTACTACTTTGATATTATTGTTGTTATCATTTGGATTGAAAAGTAAAATGTTTTATCTTATATTGTTCACCCCCCTCTCAGTATAAGCTTGTGTTCTTCAATTGGTATCAGAGTGGGTTCCTTCAAAAAAGTCTAACAACTTGAAGGAAGATCCTACAAGAACACACATGACCACAGAAAATGGAGAAAGAGCCATGATTGACATGAAAGAGGAACTTATTGCTGCTCTTGGAAATTTGGAAAGAGTTAGAGAGAAGAATTCAAGTTTGAAGGCTCAAATTAAAAAGGATGAGGATACAAAGACAAAGCTTCTACAAGATCTCACAGACTTAAAGGTGAAGGTTGAAGAGGCAAAGAAAATTGAAAAAGGTATGGCTGAACAGTTAAAGGCAAAAGAGTTAGAATGTGAAAGATTGGAACTTGAAATTGTCTCTCTAAGAAAGAGAGTTGAAAAGTCTAAGGATAAGTTATAGAAAAATATAAGGTTAGGGAAATAGAAAGAGGAGTCAAGCTCCAAAGGAATAAAGATATCAAAGAAAGAAGAGCCCATGACCTATGCTGATATATTGAAAGGCAAAAGTATCGAGGAGGAAGAAAACAGAGAAACATCATGGACAAAAGTCAATTACAAAAATGACAAAGGAAGAATCATGCGACCATATCATTCAAGGCAATCTAATAGGTTACAAAATTTCTTCCATGGTTATTGCTTTTCATGTAATAAATATGGTCATAGAGTTGTACATTGCATGGTCCATGTGAGAAATAATGTTGATAGAAATTTCAATTCATTTGCACCTCTCATGAATAACAATATCATCTATTACAAATGTAATAACTTTGGGCACAAGGCCAAATGGTGTAAAATAATATTTCCTGAATCAAGCAAAAAGGAGGATCAGAAGGTTCAAAAGAATACAACCTCAAAAGTTTGGAAAGAGAAAGAGGAACAAGAAAAGGAAAAGTCAATGTTGGTACAGACAACTCTTCATGCACAAGATAAGGGAAATCAGTGGTATGTTGATAGTGGTTGTTCAAGTCATATGATAGGTGATAAAAGTAAATTTCTTTCACTTAAAGAAATCAATGGAGGATCAGTAAAATTTGGAGATAATGCTTCAACAAAAATTGTTGGAAAAGGGACTTTGAGTTTAGATAATGGAAAATCAAAGATAGAAAATGTATTGTATGTTAAGGGATTGAAGCACAATTTACTAAGTGTAAGTCAGCTTTGTGATCAGGGGCACACAATCACCTTTCACCCAAATAGATGTGAAATCAGGAAATCCAAGATAGGAAAGCTTATTGCAGATGCTAGTAGAACTACAAACAATCTCTACATGTTGAGTGAAATTAAAGGAGAAAAATATTTTCTATCACAAGAGGATGAGAGTTGGTTATGGCATAGAAGAATGGGTCATCTAAACTTTGACAACATAGTAAAAATAAGCAACAAATAGGTAATCAGAGATTTACCCAGGATAAAAAGACCCCAAAGCACAATCTGTGCACAATGTCAGCATGGTAAGCAAACAAGAACAAGTTTCAAGTCAAAAGAATTTTCTTCATCCGAACCATTGAAACTAGTTCACACTGATTTATGTGGTCCTACAAGGACAAATAGTTTACAAGGTGAAAGTTACTTCATGCTATTTATAGATGATTTCTCTAGAATGACTTGGGTGGCATTCTTAAAAGAAAAGTCAGAAGCCTTTGAGAAGTTCCAGGCATTCAAAGTTTTAGTAGAAAATGAAATAGGTAAAAATATAAAGTGTCTAAGATCAGATAGAGGAGGAGAATTTACTTTAGGTGAATTCATAGAATTCTATGAACAACATGGAATCAAAATAGAATACTCAGCAACAAGGACTCCACAACAAAATGGAGTAGTTGAAAGAAAAAATAGAACTATCGAGAATATGGCCAGAGCTATGCTAAGTGAGTCTAAGATTTCAGATGGTTTTTGGAGAGAGGTAGTTCATACAACTGTCTATATCATCAATAGAGCTCAAGTAAGAGTAAATCATCACAAAACCCCATATGAGCTTTGGAAGGGAAGACCAACTACTGTGAAGTATTTCAGAGTTTTTGGAAGCAAATGCTACATTAGATGAGAAGAGAAAAATTTGGGTAAGTTTGATTCAAGGTGCGATGAGGGTATCTTCCTTGGCTATTCCACTAAGAGCAAAGCCTATAAATGCTATAATAAAAGGACACATACAATTATGGAAAGTACAAATGTGATAGTTGATGAACAAATAGGGTCAAAAGAATCAGCTCAAGAAATTGTATATCAAGAAGAAGAAAGTTGCCAAGAAGAAGTAGGTGAAGAATTAGAAGAAGATGAAGCACAAAGAACACTACCTAAGACTCCATCCAGGTATGTGCAAAAGAATCATCCAAGAGATCTGATTATTGGAAATCCAGATGAAAGACAAACAAGGAGGAAGATAATAGGAACAGGTGAACATGCAAATCTTTCTTTGCTATCTAAAATTGAGCCCAAGGATTTCAATGAGGCAAGAGAAGATAAATTTTGGGTCAAGGCAATGGATGAGGAGTTGGATCAAATAGAAAAAAGTGAGACTTGGGAACTTGTCCCATGACCAAAAGACAAGAATATAATTGGCACTAAATGGGTTTACAGAAATAAGTTAAATGAAGATGGTCAGGTAGTCAGAAACAAAGCAAGACTGGTATGCAAAGGCTATGCACAGGTTGAAGGGATTTATTTTGATGAAACATTTTCTCTTGTTGCATGACTTGAGGCCATAAGGATATTTTTAGCTTTCTCAAGCTTCAAAAACTTCAAAGTATATCAAATGGATGTAAAATCAGCTTTTCTCAATGGCTTCTTAGAAGAAGAGGTCTACATTGAGCAACCTGAGGGGTTCAACCTAACTGATAAGCCATATTATGTATGCAGATTAAAGAAGGCTCTTTATGGATTAAAGCAAGCCCCTAGGGCTTGGTATTCAAGGTTGGATAAGTATCTTCAAGAACAAGGTTTCAGAAAAGGAATAGCTGACAACAATTTATACATCAAAAATGAAGGAAATGACTTGTTGATTGTGGTGGTCTATGTGGATGATATCATTTTTGGAGGCAGTAATGATAAGATGTGTCAAAAATTTGCAAAGTGTATGCAAAATGAATTTGAAATGTCAATGCTTGGTGAGTTGTCCTTCTTCCTTGGATTATAGATTTCACAATTAGAAAAAGGTGTATTTCTCTCACAGACCAAGTATATAAAAGAAATGTTGAAAAAATTCAAATTGGAGGATTGCAAACTAGTGAGTACCCCCATGGTTACAGGATGCAAGTTGAGTAAAGATGATGAATCTCCTGAGGCAAATCAGACATTGTATAGATCCATGATTGGTAGCTTACTATATGTCACAGCTACAAGACCAGATATAATGCAGGTAGTGGGACTAGTGGCAAGATTTCAAGCAGCACCAAAGGAAACACATGTATTGGTAGTAAAGAGAATTCTCAGGTACTTAAAAGGAACTATGGAATTTGGACTTTGGTATCCCACAAGTAACAACTTCACTCTCACAACATATACAGATGCAGATTGGGTAGGAAGTATTGATGATAGGAAGAGCACAAGTGGAGGAGCATTCTTTCTTGGAGATTGTTTAGTCTCTTGGCTAAGCAAGAAACAAGCATCGATATCCTTATCCACAGTAGAGGCAGAGTACATTGCAGCAGTTGCTTGTTGTACACAAGTGTTATGGATGAAGCAAACTTTAATAGATTTTAAAATAGAGCATGATCATCCCATATCCATACTATGTGATAATACAAGTGCCATAAATATTTCAAAGAATCCAGTGATGCATTCAAGAACCAAGCACATTCCAATCAAATATCATTTTTTGAGAGAGTAGGTGATGGATAAGCAAGTCAAATTGGAATATGTTACTACAAAGGAATAGATTGCGGACATATTTACTAAGCCACTTCCAAAGGAAACTTTTGAGTATCTTAGAGGAAAGTTGGGAGTAGTCTTACTCCCATCCCAAACTTGATCACCTCAAGGAGAGGAGGTGGTGAGGGGGCTGAGCTAAGAGTCTTATTTTTAGCCCCAAAAGGAGCCCTTTGCCATTGATGACAAAGGGAGAGATTGTTGGAAATATTAAGTATTTTGAGTTGTCATTGATGTCAATAGGTTGATGTCAAAGAGAGATTGGTATGGCAGAAATATTCTTCAAGGTTGAAATATTAAAGTGCAAGGTAAAATCTTCAAAGGATGCATGAGGTAGTGAAAAAGGTGCAAAAGTTGTCAAGGCTTCAATATTGCAAGAAAAGGACAAGACCCTACCTTCCTTCAAAAAGATTTAAATTTCAGAATTGGAGGCAAAAGTTCAAAAGTTTAAAAGTTATTATTATAATATTTTTTAAATATTATAATATAACTTAGGTTAAGGTTTTAATAAAAGGGTGCCATTCAAAATTAATTTATCTCCATCGTCGATATTTGAGAAATTATAAAATTGCATATTTATTGAGGACTAACTCATTGGAGCTAAGGTTGTCGTGCATAAAATCATCGAGCGCATCGAGTACATTCAAAATTTGCAAGGGAGAGGAAGAAGACAACACATGCACACTTTTGGGGTAGAAGCGAAGGGTCAAATAGAAGGGTGCGCCTTCATTGTTCCAAGCTGGTAGGCTAGCATAGTTGGTCGGTTGAGAAGCGCTAAGGCATTGGTAGAGAGGAGGTCAGGTGGTCGATTCATGGTGGCTCTAGTTTTTGTTTACATTTTCATAAAGGATGAAGAGCATAGAAGCAATAAAGTAGATATCATGGACTTACATTTTGTGTGGGTGGCTAGCTCACGCGGTGGCTTAGCCGAAGCTAAGGCACTGGTAGAGAGGAGGTCAGGGGGTCGATTCATGATGGTTACATTTTTGGTAAGGGCACATTTTTTAATTAATCTCCTATGGTATGCGTTGCTTAGGGAGTCATAAGGTTGGTTTAATTAAAATTTATTTTTCCTATAGGGAGTCATAAGGATATGCTAAAAATTGAATATCTTGCATTTGGGAATTTTAAGGGTGTATTAAAGGATTTGTTATTTTGCAAACTAGGAGTTATAAGGGTGTGTTTTAAAATATTTTAGCTTGAAAAATATAAGTGATAAGGGTGCTTTTATAAAGTATTGTCTTGCAAAAATTATAAAGAGGAAATATAAAGAAATTAATTTTTGCATGTGAGAAGTAGGAGTTATAAGGTGTTTTGTGGTTTAAATATTGTGTGTATTTCTGCATGGTGAAAGAAAGTTTGAAGGGCTTTGTTCATTGTTTAAAAAGCCTTGTTTTGGAAAATTAAAAGGAGTTGTAGAGTAATATCTTTGTGCATATTTTTGAAGAGAGGTTTATCATGTGGATGATTGAAAAGTGCTATGCTAACTAACCCTTGAAAGTGGCATAAGAAAGATAAAATATTTTGAGACAGGTTTTGAGGGCACTTCTTCATCAAAGCAAGTTAAGAGGTATGGTGACATTATTCCTTCTTTAAGGTGTTTTTTTGAGTGAATATTTTTGAATCATAAGGTGGAGAAATAAGGATTATATATGTGCATTGTTGGAAATATTTGAGCTAGGGTTTGTGAAACAAATTGTGCATCCTTGTTGAAATAAATTGAAACACTTGAGCTAGGGTTTGTGAAACAAATTGTGCATCATTGATTGGTGAAATTGGAAACACTTGTGTTAGGGCTTTTAAGAACAAATTGTGCATTCATTGTTTGAATGAATTTGTGAAGCTTTTTGGGCATTGGTTTGAGTGACATTGAATGTGGATGAGCAAGTGTGAAGAAACCAGTTTTTATGAAGCAAGTATTATGAGCAGTGTTGAGCAAGTGTTATGAATAATTTTGAGCATGTGTTAGAGAAGAGTTGAGCAGAGATAGTGAGCAGATTAGAGTGGGATTGTGAGCTATTTTGAATAGGGCTTTTGAGAAGGCTTGTAAGAAGTTCTAAGTAGGGTATGTGAGCAGGCTAGAGGTAGACTTATGCAGGATTTATGAGCAGGTTTGAGATAGACTTGTGAGCAGGTGTGAGACAGATCAATACAGGCAGTTGAGCAGATTTGATCAGAGTTGAGCAGAGTTGAGAGTAGGCTTTGGAGCCAACCAGAGCAAAGGGGATAGAGTTCTCCTGTGGATAGAGGTCCACAAACTTGAGCATAGGGGATTGGTGTCTCCTTTGGACAGAGGTCCATAAAATTTGTAATAGGGATTTGGTTCCCAAGATTTGTTGAGAAAATTTATAAGAAATATTTTCTCCGTGGATGTAACCCACATTGGGTGAACCACGTTAAAATCATGTCTCTCATGTGTGTGATGATTTGTGCATTATTTACTGCTTTGATATTATTGTTGTTATCATTTGGATTGAAAAGTAAAAAGTTTATCTTATATTGTTCACCCCTCCCTCTCAGTATAAGCTTGTGTTCTTCAATATCTCCCCAATTTGGATGATGTGAGGACCACCACAGAGTATGATGCATGGTTCACTACACAACCACCATGGGTACAAAATATGATAGTGGATGAGGGTGATGAGGATGAGGATGAGGCAAAGGTCAAGGAGGAGGAGGAGGTAGATGAGGCTCATAGATGTTGGATACACCTTAGATCTAGCATCCAAGGAAGATGGGTGAGGGATGTAGTACAGCAACATCCAAATATTGGAGGTGATGGATATGACGATGATGATATGGAGGAGGTTCTAGAGAGACCTTAAAGTTATAGTTAGGAGGATTGTATGAGGTTCAAGTAGATGGTAGCTAAGCAAAATGTAGTGATAGTAGCTCAGGATGTAGAGATAGCTCAGCTATGGGTAAATCTAGAGGTATGAGTGGCTATAGGTGGTGGTGAGGTTAGGATTGTGAGGCTCCAAGCAGAGCTGCTTGAGAGGGATCGTCATTATAGGTATGATGTACCATGCCTTTGGTCCCAATATGGATAAATCTAGGATTTAGAGAATTTATCGAGGCAGAACCACATTGCACGACCTGATCCACCCTCCTCATCCATATTTGGGTCTATTAGGCATAGTAAGTCTAGGCATAGTGGAAACTCTTAAGTACATTAGAATATTAATACCTAGGAGAAATACTCAAGACACTCTACCCTAGCCACTTCACCATCACTTTTGTCAATCATAGCTACCATCACCTCGCTCATTTTTGCTATTTTGTAAACCAAAAATGAACAACACCAATACAAAAATAAAACACAAAAAATACAATGACAAAATGGAATGCACAAAATTAATAATCTCTTCATTAATATGGGAAGATCTCTAAGTTATACAATGAATGTGCCCTAACATGGGGTTCTATAAATGCTCTTTGATATAGATATTACAAAATACAAGGGTTTCAAAACCCTAGTTCAATATACAGCTAGTATCTTTTGACTTATCCTTGATCCAAACAAGAGTGTGGATGGGTTTGTGTATCCCTACGGGACCATCCTATATGCAATAGCTTCTATAAATATGATTCCTACACCTACAAACAGAAAATAACAAAAATGGGTTAGAAGCACATACGAGGGCTCCACTGTGTGTGGCCCTCAGAAAGATAAAAAAAATAAACCCTAGATGTTGTGATAATGAATTATAAACAAAAAGCACAAAAATATGAATAAATATCAATAACTTCTTACCTTTTTAATGCTAATCTCTGTTTCTACTTCTATGATCAAGAATTGTGTAAACATCTAGAAGGCACCCAAGGGTTGTAGGACTACAAGTCTGCTAGAAGAAACACCCGAAGGCATTTTGTGATGGCTATGAATTCCCAAAAGTGTTCCAAAAATACCCATAAGTATTATTCAAACTCTTTGGGGCATTTTAGGGTTGAGGGAAGGGAGGTAGAACCATATCTGGTTCACGAGGATTTTGCGAAGGCAATGGATGTGATGGTGATAGCAGGGGAGAAAAATGATAATGAAAGTGCTAGGGTTTGTGAGTGGACAAATGTTCAAATTTGGGATCTTGAAAATGTTCATGGACCTTGATTCATCAAAATGAATCATATTTTATAATCTACCCTTGAACATGTTAGGGTTTCAACAACACAAAATGGGCGACCGAGATTAAAACATGAGGAAGGGTGGAGATTAAGCTTGGGCAAGTGACATGGATCGATATGGATGGATGATTGAGATTAAAATGTGGTGGATGGCTAGGATTAATTCATATAAACACACATATTTATTTAAATATATATATAATATTAATATCTATATTATATATATAATGGATGGCTATGATTGGAGGATACAAATGGATGACAAGTGGCTAAATTTTTGTGTCTACATAATCTTACTTTGAATTGCTAATCAACGAAATGTTGAGGCCTTAGGGAGAGCCTCTAATGACCAAATGTTCTTCCAAGGAAAACCTTTGGGATAAGTAAATTTTGATTATTCTAAATCCTCATGTCCCAACTTGATGAAGTATCTATCATACTTTGATAAATTCCAAACCAACTCATCCTTTTGGGTAAAAATTGGTAAATAAAACTCTCAAAGCATCTTTTGAAGTTTGTTTGCAATTTTTTTGAGTTCCTCTCCTTCAACCAGGTTACTAAAATAAATCCATTCTTTGGAGCTTTCGCTCATAATAATATAATCTTTGACATTTGGACCTTTACATGCGATGCATGCTTATGCCAATGGTTTCCATTTTGAGTTAGAGATAAGATGATAAGGCTTAAACCAAGCATCAAACCAAAAATTTGCACAACTCCCCTCTTTGACTAACCATCTAATATATTTCTTTATTAATTGCAAACTCTCTGATATGAAGTTTAATGCTGATCTTTTGGGTAGATTTGTAGCTTTTATAAATAGGATTGGATTGCAATGTAGTCTTTATGAGTTGTAGCCTTCATGCCATGGTTAAGAACTTGCATTTTCAACCTGCCAAGAAAGCTTTCAAAAAAAGAGACCCAAAGCTCATTTTTATTTTATTTATCAGACAAAGGAATACCCAAGTAGGTTGATGGAATTTTTTCAATTTTAAAACCTAAAATATACACAATAATGTTTTGTAAATATAGGGTAATATTAATGAAAAAATCCTAGATTTGAAGTATTTACCAACTTGTCCAATAGCCTTCTCATAGCATGATAATATTGATTTTAAATCCAAGGTCTCATTGACTGAGGTATGGCCCAAAAGAAAAGTATCATCAATAAATTGGAGATGAGATTCAAAGGGACCATTTTTTTCAACTTGAATACCCTTGATATTTTCTTCCATTTTTCCTTTGAAAAGGCTCTCCCTAATGCTCTTGCCAGAATAACAAAACAATAAGGAGAAATAGGATCGCCTTGAAAAATTCCACAAGATGACTTGAAGTACCCAGCATGAGAACCATTGATCAAAATAAAAAAATTTGCAGTGTTATAACAACACTTAATCCACTCACACCAACTATAATCAAAGCCAAACTTTCTAAGAATAGTATGTAGAAATTTCTAGGAAACACTATCATATGCTTTTTTCATATCTAATTTCAAAAACATACTTGGTTTTTCATGGAATGAAGCGAATGTATGACCTCTTGTGTAATAGTTATACCATCAAGAATTTGTTACCATGAACAAATTCACCTTGCTCCTCTGAGATAAGACACCCTAGAATGCCCTTCAACCTGTTTGCCATAATTTTTGAAATGATCTTATAAATAATATTTTAAATACTTATTAGAAAAAAATTATCAAAATATTTTGTATTGCCTTTCTTGGAAACCAAGGTAATGAAAGTAGCATAGATATCCCTTATTATAGCCTTCCTTTTTTGGTCCTCTTCAATCACATCTAACATATCACTCTTCAATAAATCCTAAATTTTTTGAAAGAAACTTGCAGGAAATCCATCAAGGCCAGGTGCCTTTTTAGGATGGAAAGAGAAAATTGCTTCATGGAGCTCCTCCCTAGATATCTTCTTCATCAAGCTTTCATTTTTTTCCTAAGTGATAATTGATGGAATATTTTGCAAAAGTTTTTTCTTGTGCCTCCTTATCTTGCCTAGAATATGATAAAATATTTTTGAAATAATTAATTGCTTCCTTCCTTATATCTTCTTCATCCTCAATATTTCTTCTATCTGGAGTTATAATATTTGTTATATGACGAAGAGAAAATTTTGTTTTTTTGTAGCATGAAAAAATTGTATTTTTATCTCTGTTAAGGATTGTTTTATCACCACTTGTAGTTCCTCCAACTGCAACTCAAAATATCATCATTAATCAAGTAGTAATGGCAAAATGGTTGGGTTCCACTGCTTTGAATATTCCTGGTGCAGCGCATGATTTTCCCAAAAAACCTGAGAAGTCTTCCTACCTACAAGCATGATGGAATCAGAACAATGAGAAGAACACCTGGTGGCATATAAAAATGCTCTAAAATTGTTGAATGTGCAGCATGAAGATGTGGCTTGTAGGTTATTCCCATTCACTCTCCATGAGGGAGTATACGACTGGTTTTTAAATCTTACTAATGATTCTATTACTAGTTGGAATGACCTAGAGAAAGTTTTTGTATCACAATTTGGTGAAGTGATTGACCCTAGTGTGTTATATCAACAGTTTTCTAACATTAAGAGAGAGTCTGGTGAAGCTATTAGGTCTTTCAATATGAGGTTCCAAAGAGCTTATGGTAGAATGATTGGTCATTACATCCCAAGTGCAAATCTAGCCTTAGAAATATATAAGAATGCATTGGATTCGGTGACCTCTATTTTCCTCAAGAGAGACATCAATATCACAACCCTGGTAGGAGCTTATAAGGAAGCTTTAATTCTTGAAAGACGAGTTAGGACCTCAAATTTTGAGTAGTCCTTTGATATCCTATGTTACGCAGAACATGTCTATTTTGAATCCCATTCCACATCATGAGTTAGTGCCAACATGTCACGCTCTACCCAAGGAAACTCCATTAATCGTGACACACACTCAGCGTGTGCAAAATATAGAGAAAGATTCTGACAAGTTCAAGGTGAGAGTGCCTGAAGTAAATATTTGTGACTTGGCTTTGCCCAACTGATGCAGGATACACGAAACATCTCAGCATGGGGAATTGGATTGTTTGGAGTTCTGCAATGCCTTTGAAGCTTTATCCAGTGAGTTAGTTTTTCCTAAAAATCAATGAAATGCTGATGGTCCAGTTTCATCCAAACATAGTGCAGCTATGGTGTTAGATTCTTTCACTTTTCCAAATGAGTCAAAAAATGTTGTAGAAATTCCCATGGATGAAATGCATGGTTTTCAACAGTTCCAAAGGGACAGTTATAATTTGAGATGTGAGAATCCAAAACCTACTCCTAATAATGATCCTCTCCCACCAAAGGGTAATGAAAATAAGATTCAATATCACTATACAGAAGTAACTGGGAAGGAGTATAACATCGTTGAGGATACGAATAAAATTAAGGCTAACATCACCCTCCATGAGCTGGCTCAGATTGTTGAACAAAATGATAACTTGATTGAAACTTACTCTGGACCACCTATTGAACTTCAAGAAAAGGAGAATAAAATAGTAAATGTGAAGGTGTTCAACCTACTCAGAATAGACAAGGAGTCTCGGTATAAGCATGTGATCACTGAACATAATATCAAAAAAGAGGTAAATCGTGTTGATGCAGATATTGGAGTTTATAATTTGACAACTGAGAAGGTGAGACCAGTTATAGCTCTAACCAATCACAACAATGATATTTGGACATTACACATTGATGGTGTTAAATCTAAGCAGCTCAAGTGAAATAGCAAATTATGAAAATTCTACTAGAGGGATAAAAATTGAAATCTCAGATATTGGAGCAATAGAGCAACCACTAAATGTTCAAGTTATTAAGAACTATGACGTACAAATAAAATATGATCTCTTTGAGTTGTTACATAAATCTGAGGATGTGATGATCTGGTTCTATAAAGGCCTTCAGGTATTTGATCCTAGGGGGTTTTTTTACATTCCATCCCTTTGAAATAATTCTGCAAACCCTTCAAGTAGAAACATAAACATGTTAATGCCTTGATTTTGAAGGAGGCATAAAAATTGTATGCACATGGGCTGATAGAATAAGACATAAGCAGGTGTTGAAAACTTCACCATTCATGTTATTATATGATTTGACTAATTTGCAAGGTGAAGGACTTGCAGATTTGGTGTTTCTATGGGACAAGATCCATATATTAAAAAAAAAAAAAGGGAAGACGGTAAACACAATAAGTCTTTCCCAGGTAGCAAAAATTTTGGGAAGCTGGAGTGCATTTTGTCAACAGGACCTGAAAGGTATTTTTCTAAATTTACCTACAAATGGTCAAATTTAGAAAAATACCTTTCAGGTCTTGTTGACGAAATGCACTCCAAATTATGCTTTCCAAAATTTTTGCTACCTGGGAAAGACTACTTGTGTTTACCATCTTTCTTTCTTTTTTTTTATATATGGATCTTGTCCCACAGAAACACCAAATCTGCAAGTCCTTCACCCTGCAAATTAGTCAAATCATATAATAACATGAATGGTGAAGTTTTCAACACCTGCTTATGTCTTATTCTATCAACCCATGTGCATACAATTTTTATGCCTCCTTCAAAATCAAGGCATTAACATGTTTATGTTTCTACTTGAAGGGTTTGCAGAATTCTTTCAAAGGGACGAAATGTAAAAAACCCCGAGATCAAATGCAAGGCCTTATAGAACCAGATCATCACATCCTCAGATTTATGTAACAACTCAAAGAGATCATATTTTATTTGCACGTCATAGTTCTTAATAACTTGAACATTTAAAATTGGTGCTAGAAGGAGGGCCTACTGAACTCCGTTCAGTATTCAGTAGGCCCTCCTTCTAGCGCCAATTTTAGAAATACTTAACGGAGTTCAGCAGGCCCTCCTTCTAGCGCCAATTTTAAATTTTCAAGTTATTAAGAACTATGACGTACAAATAAAATATGATCTCTTTGAGTTGTTACATAAATCTGAGGATGTGATGATCTGGTTCTATAAAGGCCTTCAGGTATTTGATCCTGGGGGGTTTTTTTTACATTTCTTCCCTTTGAAAGAATTCTGCAAACCCTTCAAGTAGAAACATAAACATGTTAATGCCTTGATTTTGAAGGAGGCATAAAAATTGTATGCAAATGGGCTGATAGAATAAGACATAAGCAGGTGTTGAAAACTTCACCATTCATGTTATTATATGATTTGACTTATTTTCAACGTGAAGGACTTACAGATTTGGTGTTTCTGTGGGACAAGATCCATATATTAAAAAAAAAAAAGGGAAGACGGTAAACACAACAAGTCTTTCCCAGGTAGCAAAAATTTTGGGAAGCATAATTTGGAGTGCATTTCGTCAATAGGACCTGAAAGGTATTTTTCTAAATTTACCTGCAAATGGTCAATTTTTTTTTAAGGCGCTATTTCTCTACTTTTCCATCTGCTACATTTTTGAGTAATTGAATGGAATTTGTGCATATGTATATATTATAAATAAAGTTTGAAGTAGTGTGTTTTTATTTTGTTTTATTTAAATTTTGAAGTACTATGTTTTATCTTTTGAGGTCTGTGCAATTTTATCTTTAACCGGTGGCCTTTTCCCTCCCTTTTAACTCTTTAATCCTGTTTGTTTGAGTTTGCCTAAACAAAGAAAACACAAATCAACATTTAAAATTGGCCTAGTGTGTTTTCATTTTGTTTCATTCTGTTTTAAGAGATAGTCTGCTAGGATTAAAAAGTGGGACTACTTGTTATTTAGAACAACAGTAGAAAGATAATTGGATTTTGTATCTTGCTTGCCACAATTATTTTGATTATAAAGAAACTACTATACTGTTTGGCTGAAGAACTCCCAGGGAATCTAAGAAAAGTTGGTCATGAGAGGGGACTCCGATTCATAAAATTACATCAAAGCGTCCAAGGAAGATATTGGTACCCAGGCTAAAATAGTTAGTCGATCAATTTCTCGATGAATAAAAAAAAAAAGCAAGGCATTCCAGCTATCAATATCTTTCAAAAGAAAAAGAGACAAAACTTGAAAGTTGGGCAAGCCAACATAAAACCGGCATTATTTTCTGCACATAGCCAAGGCTCCCAAAGGATACATCTCAAACGTGTTCACCATGCTATAGATTCCACCTCATAGTTGTGAATCAGGGTCATGAAAATCTAAAGAGTACCTCTATCGGGGTTGTAAAAGGCTAAACTAGTAAACAAAGCTCTACTCGGTTTCCCCTACACAATATAAAAATTTGATCTATCCATAGTGAGCATTCGAATCCTCGGTCATCCTTGGAGGAAGGTTTATACGCTCATAATCTCACATCGGAATCTTCCTTAAGTGATTCAACCTAGTATGTCTTTGGAAAACTTTAACAACTATCAGATAGTAGTTAAATCATCTTAGAAAATATTTGTGGCAAAGCATGGTACATAGTCTAAATTGTTTTGAAACTAGAGTTCTGGATTCTCAATAGTGCTACTATTTTCCCCACAGATATTGCCATTTGTTGAGAAGCAACACACCCCCACTAAAAAAATAAAATTATATCCTTTGAGAATATTTAATATTCATTTGTTCCGCAAGGACCCTCTTGAGTTTTTAGGTTTTAATTCCAAATTTTGCTTACATCCTTTTCAAAATTTCACTTACATCAAAGTATCCAAGTAGGCTTACATATGGCATTGAATTCAATTTAAAAATTTTGAGATTTTGCATGTTAAATGTATTAATTCATATTAATCATTTCAGAAATTTTAATTTTCAAGAATTTTTCTATTTCTGGTCAGCTAACTTCTAAGTGTATTTTCTCTTGATCCATGGTGAATTTTTAAGTTCCATTTGCAGGTTTGGATACCCTATAGGCTTATTTAGATACTTGTAAAGTTTCATCAAATGCCAAATACAGATGGACAAAGTCACTGGAGTCAACCTACAATTTTTGGAGAATTTGCAAATTGGAAGAAAAGCTTGAGCGAAATGTCGCGATATCGCGACATGTTCCATTTTTGGACATTTCTCATTTTCGTGAAGGCAAAACATTGGAAGAAAAGATTGAGTAAAATGTCGTGATATTGCGACATGTTCCATTTTCGGACATGTCTCATTTTTCGCGAAGGCAAAACCTTGGAAGAAAAGCTTGAGGGAAATGTCACGATATCACGACATGTTCCATTTTTGGACATGTCTCATTTTCGCAAAGGCAAAACCTTGGAAGAAAATCTTGAGGGAAATGTCGCGATTTCGCAACATGTTCCATTTTCAGACTTGTCGGACTTTCACTCAAATTTAATTGTACCCTAACAATATTTTAAATTTCGATGTCGCGATTTCGTGACATGTTCCATTTTCGTGAGGGCCAAAGCTTGGAAGAGACTAAGTGAAGGAAATGTCACGATTTCACAACATGTTCCATTTTCGTGAGGGCCAAAGCTTGAAAGACACTAAGTGAAGGAAACGTCGCGATTTCGCAACATGTTCCATTTTTGCGAGGAAGAAAGCATGAAAGAAACAAAGTGAAGGAAATGTCGCGATTTCGTGACATGTTTCATTTTCGTGAGGGCGAAAGCTAAAAGAAGCAAGGTGAAGGAAATGTCACGATTTTGCGACATGTTCCATTTTCACGAGGGCAGAAGCTGAAAAAAGCGAAGTGAAGGAAATGTCACGATTTTGCGACATGTTCTATTTTTGCAAGGAAGAAAGCTTGGCAGACATGAAGTGAGGGAAACGTCATGATTTCGTGACGTCACGATTTTGTGACATGTTCCATTTTCACGAGGGCCAAGGCTTGGAAGAGACAAGGTGAAGGAAATGTCACGATTTCGTGACATGTTCCATTTTTGCGAGGGCAGAATCTGAAAGAAACAAAGTGAAGGAAATGTCACAATTTCACGACATGTTCCATTTTTGCGAGGAAGAAAGCTTGGCAAACATGAAGTGAGGGAAACGTCACGATTTCAAGACATGTCATGATTTCGCAACATGTTCCATTCTCACGAGGGCCAAGGCTTGGAAGAAGCAAGGTGAAGGAAATGTCACAATTTCGTGACATGTTCCATTTTCATGAGGGCGGAAGCTGAAAGAAGCAAGGTGAAGGAAATGTCACAATTTCATGACATGTTCCATTTTCGCAAGGGTAGAAGCTGAAAGAAACAAAGTGAAGGAAATGTCACGATTTCGCGACATGTTCCATTTTTACGAGGAAGAAAGCATGAAAGAGACAAGGTGAGGGAAATGTCACGATATCGTGACATGTTCCATTTTCGTGAGGGCGAAAGCTAAAAGAAGCAAGGTGAAGTAAATTTCATGATTTTGCAACATGTTCCATTTTTGTGAGGGCAGAAGCTGAAAGAAACAAAGTGAAGGAAATGTCATGATTTTGTGACATGTTCCATTTTCATGAGGAAGAAAGCTTGGCAGAAATAAAGTGAGGGAAACGTCATGATTCGTGACATGTCATGATTTTGCAACATGTTCCATTTTCGCGAGGGCCAAGGCTTGGAAGAGACAAGGTGAAGGAAATGTCGTGATTTCGTGACATGTTCCATTTTCACGAGGGCCAAGGCTTGGAAGAAACAAAGTGAAGGAAATGTCGCGATTTCACGACATGTTCCATTTTCACGAGGGCCGAAGCTTGAAAGACATGAAGTGAAGGAAATGTCACAATTTCGTGACATGTTCCATTTTCGCGAGGACGAAAGCTTGAGAGAGATAAAGTGAAGGAAATTTCGTGATATCACGACATGTTCCTTTTTCAAAAGGCAAAAGCTTGAAAGACACTAAGTCAAGGAAACGTCATGATATCGCGACATGTTCCATTTTTGCGAGGAAGGAACTAAAAGAAGAGATAAAGTGAAGGAAATGTCATGATATCGTGACATGTTCCATTTTCAAAAGGCACAAGCAAGGAAGAAGTAACTTGAAGAAAATGTCATGATTTCGTGACATGCTTTGGTTTCATGGCATCACCTATCCAAAAGGAAGTGGAAGCATTTCAACACAGTCCAAATCAATTAATTAAGTAAAATGAAAAACATTAAAAATCTAACCTCTGTGTTTCTTTTTGTAGAAGCAGATCCGACAGTTGCATAATGGCAGAAGTGATGGCAAGAAAGACAGACTCTAAGGAATTTTCTGGTGGATCCATTTGCCCAAAAAATTTATGGCAAAAGTAATGACTGACAGAGAATCTCAACTCGAACCAAACAAAGGCAGTTGTGCGAGGATGGAAGGCCTAGGAAGTCAGTGACTCGTCCAAATTTTGTAGAAGAATTAATGAGATGCTCTGACGACTTATCAAAAGAATAACATACATTTACACGCGGCATCCATTTGACGAAGATCAAACCAAGTCGTATCTTCTCCATTCATGGCAAGATCCACGCGAAGATTTTTAGAGTAATTAGGGCTTATCAAAACTCTATATAAAAATGCCTTATATTGTAAAACCTCGACAGTGGGATTTTTATGATAAGATTTAGATATTTGGAAGAAGATATTTGAAAATATCAAGGCTTGTCCTGAGTCTATATATACTTCTCTTGAATGTAAAATCTGGATGCAAAAACTTGGAATAAAAGACATTTTAGCAATTTCCTACAAATCTTGTTTGAATGCTTTATTCTTGACCTGGGGTTGGTGTGAAATCATTCTTCTATGATAGCGTGGCCAGGATCCTAATCTCTTTTGGATTTCGGTAAGTGCATCTTCTTCTATTTTTGTCTCACTAAAGTTCTATTTATTTTAGTTGTAAATCTGTGTTACCAATATTGAATATGCTGCTAGGCTTCATTCTGTTTGTTATATGCTAGGGAAAGTTAGAGATTTAAGGTTCAGGTCTATTCTAATTGCTCTATCCTCACTGCACGAGCTAGGCTACTGGTGAGAGATACCAATTGACACCAAATTCCCTTTTATTTATGATTTTCTTTCAGATCTTTGTCATCTCTATCTTATGCTCTTAGTAGAAGGTGATCTTAGAAAGCTGGACACCTTCCTCTTTGATTGGTTTTATTGTGAAGCTAAATAGTGTAACTGAAATTGGTAGTTTTGATTTGCATCTAAGTTAGATAAGCTTCTCTTTTCTGCCCTACCCTACTCTCTCTGTTCCACCGTTAAATGATTCATTTTTATTTTCTTTCAAATTTGTATTTTATTTAATCTGCTAAAGCATAAAGAGCTATATCAAAGAACTCATCGTAAATCTGATCATCAACAAAGATAACAACTACCAAACATTATTGAACGAAGGTCGAGCCCGTTGTAAGGTAACAGACAGTCCACTTGAAACTATTCCAAAAGCGAAAAAGAGTGAATAGACATTCGACCCAACTCTGTAACTCACACCTTGGATAACCAACAAGATCCTAAAGTGAGTGGGATTTATCTCGTATAAGTGTTATCGGTATTTTATGCTCATTCTTCACGGGGTGTGTATGAAATACGAACCAACAATATCCTTCCTTGAGCCATTTATCTCTAGATTTTTGGAACCAATATGACTCCTTTTTCAATGCATTATGATAATCATAAAGTAATTATTTTTCTTTCACATAAGAATCCTGACTCATTCCATTAATTTCTACCATCTCTTGTAAATTTTTTATCTTGGATTCAATTTCTTTCTTTTCATTAAAAATGTTACCAAAATATTTGGCATTCCATATCTTCATTTTCTCCTTTAAATATTTCAAATTTTGCACAAACTTGTAAATACATGATCCTTCAAATTTTTATTCATCTCACCATAACATAACCATTTGGAAAAAAGTCAGGGTCTTGGAACCACATAGACTAGAAGTGAAATGGCTTTGAATGACCATTATTAGGTAACTCACAAGTCAAAAGAATGGTTTTGTGATCTGATCATGCTCACAATAAAATATATGAAGAGATTGTATACTTTATTTGCAACCATTTATTGGATAACAAGAATCTATCTAGTCTTTTTGCTATATGATTTTTTCTAATGTGTCTATTATCCCATGTATATTGAAAGCTTGAGGGACTAACATCCCAAAGATCATTTGAATTGACAAATGAAGCAAAATCTTGCATTGATTTAGACCATCCTAGAATATCACCCTTCTTTTCCAAAGGAGATAGAACAATATTAAAATCACCCCCAAGAATCCATAGATCACAATTAATCATCATTGTATTTGATAAAAACATACTAAGGTCCTTCCAATATCTTTCATAAGGAGTAACTATAGTTGGAGCATATACATTTATAACCCCAACTTTGATGTTTTCCTCTATCCTACAAAATAATCTAGCAACCCAATTATTTTTTACTTCTAATAGTTGTCCAACCCATTTGCCTTTGTCCCATACTATTGCAATACCGCCTGAAGCTCCTATATAAGAAACTGCTAAACAATCACTTGTCTTCCAAATATTCTTAAAAGTATCCTTACATTCCTCACTACTTAATTGTATTTCTTGTATTAAAATAAACTCGGGACTTAAATGTTAGCTATTGAGGATGTATACATTGGAGATATATTAAACAATTCTTAATGAAATATAGGAAATATGAAAGAAAGTGAAACATCAATATGACTAAAATATGCTATAAATAGAAATGATGAAAATACAATGTAGTATGGAGGAAATGGTCACTCCATTAATATGAGCTAAAGAGCTACATTGTACTCCATACAAGAGTACTACTACCAAGAGCTGACATGAACTTGATATGAGCTTGATGTCTAATCTACCACTATGAGGCCCTTTATATAGGAAGATAGATTCCTTGGCCAACACTCTACCTAGATGTACAATGGGACACCTTGCACATTACAACTTGCACATTGCCACTTGTGCATTTATTACATTGCATGAAATAACTAGATAACTACCCCCTAAAGTAATATCCCATCCTAACTATGTACCTAATGTGGTACATTTACATGACCCAAATGATTTAATATACTCTAACTCTAACACCCCCTATATTACATTATTTGGGTATTGAAGATTTCAATATTCAATATGGATATTTGTCTTAAGATGTTCTTCAGCTTGATCTGGTCCTCTTTAATTTGCATTGCACAGTATGCCTTGCATTGGTTCTTCTTCTTCCTATTTATTGGATTCAAAACTAGAACTTGTATTCTCATTCATTTCTTACTATAATATGATCAAGCAAGTAGTTAGTATCTTCATATGATGTAAAGAGATCTATAGTTTAGGGTTCTTCAGTCTTTATGATTTATTTGCTATTCGTGTCTTCTTTGGTAAGATCTCTTTTATCATGTATTTTCTTCCTTTTCTTCCTTCTTCTCCTACAATTTTGTATTGATGCTAGTGGAATTTCTGCTTCATGAGGAGTTAGTCTTTCATCATAATAATATCAATCTATATTGTTAGCTTGCTTCATGTTTTGAGTGAGTACAAACACAATTAATGATAGGTAAATCATCAAACACTCCTCAAATGTGAATATAACCATATTTATGAATTTAACCATGCCCTGAAGAGTTTTTCACAAAGATAACCAATTAATGCTTCAAAGCTACCCTTTTTTGCTTCTTTAAGAAATAAGGAGAATTTCTCCTTATCGCTAGTTGATAGATTCTAATATCCTTCAAGGGTATCTATCAATTTTTGAGAATATAATTCCATTTCATGAAATAATTCTTTATTGATAAAGGCATTTCTTATTATTTCATCCATATTCCTTCTTGATAGTTTTTGAGATAGTGTTAATCCTTAGAATTGTAAATATGGATTTGATACTCTGAATTGAATATTTGAAGTATCTTATGACTCCCTAGTTTAGAGTATGTGAATTTTATTTGATAGAACCTTTGTAGAGCTTAGGTCTTGTAGGCTTCCTTATATCTCCCTAGTTAAGAGATGTGAATTAGTAGAGTCCTTGTAGATTTTGTAGAGACCTTATGCTTCCCAAATGGATTGAGCACTTGATAATCTTTGATGAATGCTATTATCAAGTTTTGTAGAATCCCTTATGTCTCCCTAGTGATTTTGGAAATGTTATATGATAGATAAAGTGCTTTTGAGAATAATAGTTCAATTTTGAGTTAATTTTGTATTTTTTTACGAATAGAAAAAATCAACTTCTTTTACACCTTGTATACATAAAAACACAACACCATTGCAATAAAAATGAAACATTTTATTAAGTTTGGGAAAGTCCCTTTTGATACACTTTGACCCTTTTAGGGTGCATTTTACAAAGAAATGTGCCAAAGGGGAATCCCTTTTACAGATCAAGGATGGTGTCTTCGTCTCTTCATGCTACAACAATGTGGGAGGTGGGTTTGTCGTGACCACCATGATGAGCTTTGAGCTTGTTGAATCTAAAATCTGCACACATGAAAATAGACAAGGGTTTAGTAGCACCTGTCACAATGATAATGATAAATGTAAATAAAAATGACTAATGTAAATGAATATGGATAGAAGAAAATAAACAATGAGTATGGCTTACACAACACAATCCGGGCAGCATAACATTAGCATTTTCTCCTCCTCCTTTCTTGGACATGTGATGGTGCCTTTATAGGCCTTTGAGGGTTTTGGAGGGAAGGATAGGTGGCAATCCAGGGCTGCCAAGTGGCAGGGATTGGGTAGCCACCTATCCTAGGTAGTTGTAGTGAGTCACTAGAAGTGTCTCACTTAACTAAGGAGATGTGGCAAGTGGGTAGTTGCAAGTGGAGTGATGTGTGGAGTGAGGTGTGAGATGTGGCAAGTGGGTAGGTGCAAGTGGAGTGAAATGTGGAGGGTTGCCCCATGTGAAGGGACAAAGGGGACAATGGTGTATGAGAGGTGGCAAAGGAGTGATGGTGATGTGGCCAGGACACATGTCAAGTGAGGAGAGAGGGTATCCTAGGAGGATATTTTCTAGATTTAATAAAATCTAGAAAATATAATTATGTGCGAGGATTTTATGCCTAAGTCAAAACTTAGGCACATAATGTTATGTAGAACTGAAATGTGCAATGTGGATGAATAATGTGCAGGAATTATATGCCTAAGTTTAGACTTAGGCATATATTATTATGCATAATTGTGATGTGTAATGCCAATGAATAATGTGCAAGAATTATATGCCTAAGTTTAGACCTAGGCATATATTATTATGCAGAATTGTGATGTGTAATGCAAGTGCCTAGATTTTAGTGTCTACAGATGCCCCTTTTTGTACCGCATTGTGTGAAACACAATGTGGTGCAAAAATAAAAGACACGTGGTTTTATTTGATGGAGGAATGGACTCAAATATTTTCGATGCAAAGAATGAATGACTTTTTTTTTGAAAATTTTGATTTGTTTATTTACCCCCTCAATTGGTGAATGGGTAAAGGATGAAACCCATGAGCCAATTGACCAAATGTGGATGATGAAAGGAGGTGGTTGATTGAATGATGTGGATGTGATGCAAATGTATGTCATTTTGATCAACTTGATGCCCCAAGTTTGGGATTGTTTGTGTTTTTATAAATTTACCTTCGGTTTCGATGATGCACAAAATGTTGTGGTAAAATCTTCGACCATGTTTGGAGTTCTTGTTCCACTATGACTTTAGCAATTCCTTCCAAATGATGGGTTCAAGGAACCAGTCGTTCGGGAATTTGATACTCGAGTGATTTTTGATTATTACCAAATTGTGTTTGGTTGTTTTCCGCTTTTGACCCAATGGAAGGGGTTGAAGGATAACCTTGTGCAAATTTGTTTTGAATACGATCAAGCTCAAAGATTGAGGGACCTAGTTGATGTAATGCCATAGTGATTTGATATGTTTGTTTGAATGAGTGTCCTTATGGTGAGCTACCCATCCTACCGGATTGCATGGATTTCTAGTCGCTGCAACCGCTAGGTGTATAGGGTAATCCACTAGATACATGGTTCACTAAATGATGTGATGATGATGATGATGATGTTTGTAAAAATGAATGATTTGATGTGTACAAATATTGAAAATCAAGATCAAGTTGGATGCCCCAAGTTTAGGGTGGACTTGTATTGTCGTAAATTTACCTTTTGGTTTGATTGACATGCAAGATGATGAAGTAAAGGAACCAATCACCCTAGGAGCTCGGTGTCCTAGTGACTGTTTGCAATTCCTTAATGCAAAATGATGAAGTATAAGTTTTCCATGTTTTGTAACCCCATGGAGTAGGCGTCAATGACAACCTTGGACAAATCTGCTTGAACATAAGTCACTCAAAAAATTGAAGGATCAACCTGATTTAATTTCAAACATGATGATGTGGAATGATTTTGAATAAGTGTCCTTATGGTAATTTATTCATCCTACCGGATTGCATGGACAACCAATCGCTGCAACCGCTAGGTGTCTAGAGTAAATCACTAGGTAGAAGGTTCACTTGAGATGATGATGATGTGAGATGATTATTTGGAGGGTTTTGCAATGTTTTTGTAGCCATTTGCATTTGAAGGGGAGTTGTGTAAGATGGTCACAAATAAAAGTCAACTTGTGTTGCCCCAATCATGGAAAATATGCTCATTTTAATGAGCGTAATTTGCATGATTGAGTGTTTTGAGTGTTGACTTTGATTATGAAACTGAATTTGTTGATTTTGTCTTTCCCTTCAAGCGATGATTCAATGGAGAAGATATGAAATGATGAAAGCGATGAAACAAATGATAATGGTTGGAATGAAATAAATGTTTTTGTTTTTGTTTCAACTATGATTTTGACCTTTGTTGATAATTGTGCACTTCTATCCCTTGGAGCAGTCTAGCCGTATGGCTTTCTTAGGGAATTGAGATGATAACAATTCAGTTTTTGCATGAGGTGAATCACTTTTCAAGGGCCTTATGGTAATTTATCCATCCTACCGGATTGCATGGATTGCTAGTCGCTGCAACCGCTAAGTATATAGGATAAGTTATTGTATACGAGGATCACTTGAGGCTAAGTGGAAGAAGGAAATGTACACCTCTATCCCTTGGAGCAGTCCAGCCTCATGGCTTTCTTAGGGAGTTGAGATGAGAACACTTCTATTCTTTCAAGAGCCTGTTGAATTTGTTTTTGACCAAAGGAATTGAGATATCTTTGGATTTTTTTTTTTTTTTTTGGAGAATGCATGATTGTTTTGTGTTTTTGTTTTGTTTTTGTATGACAAAAAGATGCATGGAAATGTTTTTTGGTGTTTTATGTTTTATATGACAAAATATTCATGGCAATGTTTTTTTTTTTTTTTTGTTTTGTAAGACAAAATATGTATGGAAATATTTTTGTTTTTTGATGTTTTTGAAATGGAAAGAAAGCACAAGATGTTATTTTTTTTTTTTTGACCCAAAGGAATTTGAGTACCTTTGGAGCATTTTGGATTGATTTGACCAAAGGTTTATTCCTTTGGAGCTTTAATTTTATTATTTGAAATGTTAATGTTTAATGTGATTGTTGGGGTAGGTGTGAGACCTTGAGTCCCCCCAAGTTGTTTGATTGATTGTTTGATGTGATTGATGGGGAAGGTGTGAGACCTTGAACCCCCCAAGTTGTTTTGTTATTGTTTATGCAAATGTGTAATGATTGATTGTTTTTTTGTACATGTTATGAAATAAATATGTTATGAATGAATGCAAATGAATGAAGGATGTTGCTTTATTAATCATTGTTCAAAGAGATTTTGAATCATTTGAATGAATTGTGTTGCTTTATTGATTGTTGTTCAAAGAGATTTTGAACCATTTGAATGAATGGTGTTGCTTTATTGATTGTTGTTCAAAGAGATTTTGAACCATTTGAATGAATGGTGTTGCTTTATTGATTGTTGTTCAAAGAGATTTTGAACCATTTGAATGAATTGTGTTGCTTTATTGATCGTTGTTCAAAGATATTTTGAACCATTTGAATGAATAGTATTTTTATTGATCATTTTTTTTAAAGAGGTTTTTGAACCATTAATTAGCAAACTTTACCTTTATTGCTTAATCAGGGGCACCAATATGATACTACTAGTATGACCACATGGATGAAATGGATTATGATATTTATGACTATGCGATGGTGGTATGGAATGGAGGTTTGCTTATGACTTTATTGTTCTTAGGGATAAAGGATCTAGAGTTGTTTTGCAAAGACTCAAACATCCTAGTGTGTCTAACAAACTCACTAAAACTGCCTAATTCTTCTAGGACCAAATGTGTGTGTAGTGAATTAATTTACCGAATCAAGAGCATGGTCATGACCCAAGATAATCAAGAACCAATGTGTGTGCAATTGAGTTCATTAACTCATCTTGAGTAAATTGGGTAAACCTATTTTGGATAAAATCCAAGAAGCTAGCTTGTCCGTATGTGCGGTCAGAGGTCTCTTTAAAAGAGACGTGTCGCCACGCATGAGCGTACTCCACTGCCAGTCAAGCGTCTATAGCCCCGGTGGAGGCTAACTCCATAGTCCATGATTTTTGTTTTTGATTTCTTGAATTTTGGGGATGACTACTTAACCGTCTGACTGGAAATGTAGTACGATCCTTACAACCCAATTAATCAGTGGTGTGTGATGTAAAGGAATTAGAGCTTTGGGGAATCGGATTCTCAACCTAAGTGTGATGAGAATTGTACCCTATCCTTGCTACTCTATTTTTTTGAATTTGAAGCAACTGTGATAGTAGTGAAAACCACTGTTGTCATGGACTATGTTGCATAATGGGACAAGCAAGGATGACCCTTTTCACCTCAAGGTTCCTACCAAGTATGGTGTTATCCCTATTTGACACAAGATGTTTTTAATATGTGAAATTGTGTTTGGTTCGAGAATGTTTTTGAGATCAATTCCCAATACTCAAGATTTTCTTAGTGTATATATGTGCAATGGTCCTAAAAGAATTCAACATATTTTTCGGAGGTTGCTTAAAACACTAGGAGTGGCTGAGTGATTGAAAACACCTAGGATTTGGCTTAGGAAGCAATGTATTATTATGAGTGATGGGTTTGGTGATGTTTGATGTGAGGTGCCCCTGATTAAGGCAACAAGACATAGTGCACTATCAATTATTCTTGATTTTAATGAATACGAATGGTATGAATGTGCAAATGCTATGAAAGTTGGAATGTGTGAATGCAATGGAATATGGATTGTGAAAGTGATTTATTAAAAATGTAATGTGTATGAAAATGTTTTTGTGTTTTATATTTATTATTGTTTTTTTTTTATTTTTTTTTTGAGATGAAATGTGGCCAAAGGTGTTTGGTTCCTTTGGAGCTTTTGAATTTCATGTGACCAAAGGAGTGTTGGTTATCTTGGAGCCTTTTGAATGGAAATTGACCAAAGGAGTGCCTCCCTTGGGGCATTTTGAAATGAGATTTGACCAAAGGGGTTAGGTTCCTTTGGGGCCTTTTGAATTGATTTGACCAAAGGGGTGTCCCCTTTTGGAGTCTTTTTGATTGATTTGACCAAAGGGGTGTCCCCTTTGGAGCCTTTTTGATTTGAATTGACCAAAGGGGTGTCCCCTTTGGAGCATTTTGAATTGATTTGACCAAAGGGGTGTCTCCCCTTGGAGCATTTTGATTTGAATTGACCAAAGGGGTTTTGTCCTTTGGAGCATTTTGATATGATTTGACCAAAGGGGTGTCCCTTTTGGAGCCTTTTTGATTGATTTGACCAAAGGGTGTCCCATTTGGAGCATTTTGAATTGATTTGACCAAAGGGGTGTTCCTTTGGAGCCTTTTGATTGACCAAAGGGTTTCCTTTGGAGCTTTTGATTGATTTGACCAAAGGGGTGTCCCATTTGGAGCTTTTTGATTGATTTGACCAAAGGTGTTTGGTTTCTTTGGTGCATTTTGATTTGATTTGACCAAAGGGGTTTTATTCCTTTGGAGCATTTTGATTGATTTGACCAAAGGGGTGTCCCCTTTGGAGCATTTTGATTGATTTGACCAAAGGGGTTGGTTCCTTTGGAGCATTTTGATATAAAGGTTTTGGTTTTGATTTGACCAAAGGGGTGTCCCTTGGAGTGTTTTGATGATTGACCAAAGGGGTGTTCCTTTGGAGTTTTTTATTTGACCAAAGGGGTGTCCCCTTTGGAGCATTTTGATTGATTTGACCAAAGGAGTGTCTCCTTTGGAGCATTTTGATTGATTTGACCAAAGGGGTGTTCCTTTGGAGCATTTTGATTGATTTGACCAAAGGGGTGTCCCCTTTGGAGCCTTTTGAATTTGAATTGACCAAAGGGTTTTGGTTCCTTTGGAGCATTTTAATTGATTTGACCAAAGGGGTGTTCCCTTTGGAGCATTTTGATTTGAATTGACCAAAGGGGTTTTGTCCTTTGGAGCCTTTTGATTGATTTGACCAAAGGGGTGTCCCCTTTGGAGCTTTTGAATTGATTTGACCAAAGGGGTGTTCCCTTTGGAGCATTTTTAATTGAATTGACCAAAGGGGTTTGTTCCTTTGGAGCATTTTGATTTGATTTGACCAAAGGGGTTTGGTCCTTTGGAGCCTTTTGATTGATTTGACCAAAGGGGTGTCCCTTTGGAGCCTTTTGAATTGATTTGACCAAAGGGTTTGTTCCTTTGGAGTATTTTGATTGAATTGACCAAAGGGGTTTTATTCCTTTGGAGTGTTTTGATTTGATTTGACCAAAGGGTTTGTTCCTTTGGAGCCTTTTGATTTGAATTGACCAAAGGGTTTTGTTCCTTTGGAGCCTTTTGATTTGATTTGACCAAAGGGGTTTGTTCCTTTGGAGCCTTTTGATTTGATTTGACCAAAGATATTTGGGTCCTTTGGAGCCTTTTGAATTGACCAAAGGGGTTTGGTTCCTTTGGAGCCTTTTGATTTGATTTGACCAAAGGGGTTTTGTTCCTTTGGAGCCTTTTGATTTGATTTGACCAAAGGGGTTTGGTTCCTTTGGAGCCTTTTGATTTGAATTGACCAAAGGGGTTTTATTCCTTTGGAGCATTTTGATTTGATTTTTTTTTTTTTTGCATTTTGAATTTTGATATGAATGTGGAAGGTGGTTCAGGTGAAATGAGGTGGCGAATGTGAAGTTATGTGTTTGAAAATGTGATGGAAATACAAATGAATAACACACAAATCAATTAAGCAAACAATGTTTTCTAAGTTTTTTTCAAATTTTGTTTTTGATGTTTGATTTTTTGATTGTTTTTGGATTTTTGAAGTTTTTGATTTTTTTTGTAATTTTGAGGTTTTGTGATTTTTTTGTTTTGAGTTTCAGTGTGTTTTGATGTTGTTGGAATTTTGAAGAAGTTTTTTTTTTTTGGATTAGAATAAAGGAACTCGATTAAGATGGTGATTAGGAACACTAGTGCCAAGCATGATTTCTCAAAAGAGTCTAGGGTACACCGCTTAAATCCCAGTGGGGGGTTCGCCTAGCTCTTCCACTCTGATTCAACAATCGTTCCAACAGTGGGAGATAGCTTGTACACAAGTGACCTATACCAACTTAAGAGAGTTCCCTATTCTATCTAAGACATCTAGGGGGCAAGCCGGTGGAAGGAGATGAATTCCAACGTCATCGGTCTGAATTGGAGGTTGGTGATTAAATCCAACCTACCAATGTTATTATGATACGTGCAAGTGTGTGAAGGTTTTTGTTTTTTATTGTTTTTGTAAAGCAAGTTACAATGAAATCTATGATGCAATTTGATTTTGGATGCATTAAAAATGCAATAAAACACACTTTAAACATATAAAAGCATTCAAAAATGCAAAGTTGACTTAGTTTTTGATTATTTTGTTTTGATAATATTTTTTTTTGACATGTTTTTTTTTTTTTTTTTGTATTTGAATTTTGATTTTTTTTTTTTTAATGCTTAGTATAATGCAAATGCTTTTGTAAAATGCAAAATGAAAGCTAGGGATGCAAAATGCAATGCAAAGAAGTATTATGTCTAAAATGTTTGTAAGATGAAAATGCAATGTTCGTTATGCTATTTTGTGTTTTGTTGTTTTGAAACAATTTTTTTCTAAGTTGAAATTTTTGAACTTTGTTTATTTTTTAATATTTTCTAAGTTGATTTTTTTTTTTTTTAATTTCTAAGTTGAAATTTTTGTTTTTGTTGAATTTTTGAATTTTGTTTAATTTTTTTTTTATTTTATGTGTTTTAAGTTTTTGAATTTTTATGTTTTATTTTATTTTTATTTTGAATTTTTTGTATATTTTTCTATTTTTTGAAAACAAATTATAACTTTTTTTTTTTTTTTGGTATTTTGAATTTTTTTTTTTAATGTTTAAAATTTTAATTTTTTTTTTTTTTTTTTTTTAAATGTGTTTTTTTTTTAATTATTTGAAGGAAGTGTTTCTTATTTTTAATTGTTTATTTATATATATATATATATATATATATATATATATATATATATATATATATATATATATATTTTTTTTTTTTTTTTTTTATTTCTTATTTTTTTATTTTGCCCTACCCAAGCCGTAGGCCTACGCAGGCCGACGTCAGGCCAACATCAGGCATGTGCAGGCCGATTCCAGGCCTGGTAGGGCCTACGCATACCTGCATAGGCTATGCAAGGTCTGCGCAAACCTGCACAAGGCCTATGCAGACCTGCGCAAGCCCTGCGTAGGGCTGCAAAGGCCCTGCATAGGTCGATGCCTATGCAAGCAAGTCTGTGCAGGGCTTGCGCAGACCTACACAGGCCTGCACAGATTGACGCTTGTGCAAGCAGGTCTGTGCAGACCTGCGCAGAATGACCTGTAGCACACCCACAGGGGTATAATTTTTATTATGTATTTTTTTCCTTTATATATTAAATAAAAAAATATTTTTTTTTAATTTAAATTTATTTATATATATCTAAAAAAAATAAATTATTAACTTTTTCTTTTATTTAAAAAAAAAAAAAAAAGGAGAATGATTGGAGCTAAAACCACCTACTTGGATTTCCTGCTCTTGAGGAGGTTGCCACTACAAAATTTAGACCTTGTATTGCTCTTCATGAAGATGCGTTATGGATTAGGAAACCCTGCAATTACACAAAGAGATACAAATTTATTTTTCTAAAAATAAAAAATATGGAAAAGGGGTAAGAAGACCGTGATCGCCAATTTGTATACATAAAAACACAACACCATTGCAATAAAAATAAAACATTTTATTAAGTTCGGGAAAGTCCCTTTTGATACACTTTGACCCTTTTAGGGTGCATTTTACAAAGAAATGTGCCAAAGGGGAATCCCTTTTACAGATCAAGGATGGTGTCTTCGTCTCTTCATGCTACAACAATGTGGAAGGTGGGTTTGTCGTGACCACCGTGATGAGCTTGAGCTTGTTGAACCTGAAATCTGCACACATGGAAATGGACAAGGGTTTAGTAGCACCTGTCACAATGATAATGATAAATGTAAATAAAAATGACTAATGTAAATGAATATGGATAGAAGAAAAAAAACAATGAGTATGGCTTACACAACACAATCCGAGCAGCATAACATTAGCATTTTCTCCTCCTCCTTTCTTGGACATGTGATGGTGCCTTTATAGGCCTTTGAGGGTTTTGGAGGGAAGGATAAGTGGCAATCCAGGACTGCCAAGTGGCAAGGACTGGGTAGCCACCTATCCTAGGTAGTTGCAGTGAGTCACTAGAAGTGTCTCACTTAACTAAGGAGATGTGGCAAGTGGGTAGTTGGAAGTGGAGTGAAGTGTGGAGTGAGGTGTGAGATGTGGCAAGTGGGTAGGTGCAAGTGGAGTGAAATGTGGAGGGTTGCCCCATGTGAAGGGACAAAGGGGACAAGGGTGTATGAGAGGTGGGAAAGGAGTGATGGTGATGTGGCCAAGACACATGTCAAGTGAGGAGAGAGGGTATCCTAGGAGGATATTTCCTAGATTTAATAAAATCTAGAAAATATAATTATGTGCAAGATTTTATGCCTAAGTCAAAACTTAGGCACATAATGTTATGTAGAACTGAAATGTGCAATGTGGATGAATAATGTGCATGAATTATATGCCTAATTTTAGACTTAGGCATATATTATTATGCAGAATTGTGATGTGTAATGCCAATGAATAATGTGCAAGAATTATATGCCTAAGTTTAGACCTAGGCATATATTATTATGCAGAATTGTGATGTGTAATGCAAGTGCCTAGATTTTAGTGTCTACACACCTTAATACTCTTATTGAACTTAAGCACTTTCTATTTTGATGAGGTTTAATAGTTGAATTTATTTTGTCCCTTTGATGTATTTTGAGACAAGTATACCAATTAATTTTCAACTCTTAATATTCTTTAATAAACCTCTTTTTATAGCCTTTAATAATTTCATATTTATTGTTTCTAATTTCCAATTTCCTACTTTGATGTAGTATTCCTTATAACTCCCTAATGTGGAATATTAGAAAACAATTATTTGCAATAATAGAAATTCTAATTTTTCAAGTAGAAACCCTTATTTCTCCTATGTTTTAATATTGCAAATATTAGGATATTTTAATAGATATTTTCCCTTTAGGTATTGCTTTCAAATATGGTTTATTTTGCTTAATGTTTTAACCTTATATTATACCTTATAACTCCCTATTAATGGAAGCAATTTTGATGAAGTATAAACCTTACCTTTAGTGTTGTAATCCCTATGTATTCGGTGCAGGTTTCGGATGTACATGATAGTCCTATTTAATGTCTTTTCCTTGAGTGCTAAGGTGTACTTTGATTCACCCTTGACTTCAATGTTTGGATAGTGGTGCTTCAACCCAAGAGTTTTGACCTTCCTTGAATACCTTGACTAGAGCTTTTAATACTCTTCACTTTTCTTTCAAATTGTGATGTAGGTTGTTATGAATGTTATAAGTGCTATGACTAGTGTGAATGCTATAAATAATGTCCTCCATGGTCTTTGATGCCCATTAATAGATGGAGGACCTTGGACTTTGTGACAAGTGTCACGGTGGTTACCCTTGAGCGCTTGAGATGCTTATTACCGTTTGTGAAACTCTACCAGGTAAAAGGTGAGTGTTACAATCTTGGATGAGCGTTCATTCTTACCAACCTTCTTCCCTGAGCATTTTCTTGGTCAAGCTTATAATAGATGGATACTTGTGTGGAAAACATTATTGTTTCTTTCTAGGTGACAAGTGTCACCTTTCCTTCGTACATGGGATTTTCTACGTAACACCTCTCCAATGTATCTTGTAATGTCCTTATTAATCATGCAATGTGACCAAATCTTCCTTTGTTCAATGGCACTTGATATGAGATGGTTCTATCTGGAATAGTAAGCAGTGCTTTGGGATATTGAAGCAACGTTCTTCTAATTCTTGTGTGGAGTTTTTGGGCTACTCCAATGGTGCTCCTTGGATGTACGTCCTTCAACCAGTTATGCCCTCCTTTTTGTATATGATACTACCTTTTAATGTAATGCTTCTATTTACTTTGTTTGCTTGTAGGTTCGACTATCCACAACGTAGAAGATATGAGCATTTTGAGTGGCTCTATTACCTTATGAAGAGAATGCTTTTGTACGGCTACCTTGGAGTATTTTTATCCTTTTAAAGAGTGTGCCTTTTTGGCACAAAATATCTATACTTTTTTATACATAGGGTAAATTAGAGTAGTGCAATACAAATATAAATATTTTGTATATAAAATACCTTTTTGCACCTCCTTTTGCAATCAGATTTTCCTAGTCTTATAGCAGCTTTTGAAATAGGCGATGACATATTTGATGTTATCTCTTTTTCTAGACAACTCTCTTTGTTGCTTGGTGACTTTGGTAATAAACCCAAGCTAATAACCACTTAGATAGAAGCTCCTTTTTTGTAGAAGTAATTTATGCACCTTTTTGTAAATAGCCTTTAGTGCACTTTGAATCTGAGACTGACCAAGTCGTTATTTGAAGCTTCTATTGCTGATTTTGATAGTGGATTTTCTTCTCTACTCCTTGGAGGAATCTTATATGATTTTGGTGGCTTTTTTGGACCATGAGATGTTGCAGGTTTTGTGCATCAAATAGTGTCTCTAGACACTTTGATAATTTACTATTTTTTGTGATCTTGATCCTTTAATCAACAAACACAAACTAACCTTTTTTTGAGTAATTAGTGTAGTGCAAATGATATTAACAATACTACCAATTTAATGCACTAACAATCTCATCTTATCACTCCAATAAACTCTCAAAATAATTTTAGATGCACTTTATAATCTCTGCAACTTTTAAGAGTAATCTGTAATGAACCCTTTATAAGTATTCTACAAATTTTCACTGCAATAAATATTGCAGGGTATAGTATTCTTACTTTCTAGATAGCAAATAGGTAGATGATAATTTTATTTCTCTCAAAAATATCCAACTGTGCAAATAAATCTTAAAATGAATTCTTTCTTTTTGCACTCGAAGACTATAATGCAATCTATTATTCTGTAAATTTTAATCCAAATATGGTGCTTAATGGAATTTGATAATGAACCCTAATTTGAATTTCAACTAATTGCACCCTAGTTGCTTACCTTTAATGGCTTTTGTAGATGATGTAGATCTTGGTGTTTTGATTTTCCAAGTTGTTGCTTTGTAGTGAATGAATATGCAACTTCTTTGTTGGTTTTCCCAAATAGCTTTTTGCTTCACCAATTTGTAGCCTTGAACTTTCTGTCTTGAGCGTTGGATTTGGTGGCTTAATCCTTCCAGTGATATTTTACTTTTTGCCATAGATTTAGAGAACTCCTTTCTCTAAATTGTGTCTTTTTTATGTGAGAGGCAATATCCAAATATCCTGGATTTGATAGGCTTCTTCTATATAAATGTTCCTTCCTTCAAGGTTCTTGTTGAATTTTGATTTCAAACAGGATATTCTTCTTCTCAAGATTATAATTTTATTGAGGTCTTCACTGGATTATTCTTTAGGCATTTGGAACTCCTTGCCAAATTTTTCTTTTAAAATTTAGCACTCCTTGCCAAATTCTTCTTCTCAAATTTGACACTCCTTGCCAAATTCTTCTTCTCTTGGGATTTTTATCGTATGATGATAATTGTCCCAAGTCCTTCACTATCAAGAGCTTCTCCTTGGTAGTGTATTTCTCCAGTGAGTTCTTCTAGGAACTCTAATTATGATGCTTCTATGAGCTCTACAACAAGGCTCTCCAAGCCTTCTTTTTCTTCTCCTTGAGACCTCTCCAAGGTCTTCTATCTTGCAACTTCTCTAGTCTTCCAATCGAGACATTTTCTTCAACCTTCTACTTTTGAAAGTGTTGGTGATGAGATCTTCTTCTCATATCTCTGATTCTACTGCTTCTATATTGTGGAATAGAACTTCACTAGTCCTTTCTCTTTATTCTGTAATTTGCAAGATTTTATGGAGATCACCAATCTCCTATTTTTTGAACTCTTATTTAGAGTCTTATTCTAAATCAAGAACTTTATCTTCTAAAATAAGGATTCTGAAATTTTCTTCAGAATTGAGGCTTCTATGGTCTTTTTTGGATCAAGGCTTCTATAGTCTTTTTTGGATCAATGCTTCCTTGGACTATTATTCTTCTATGCTTCTCTAGCATATTCTTCTTCTGCACTTTTTAGGTATTGATCTTGAATGAAGATCACCAATATCCTATCTCCTCCTTTACTCAACTTTTGGATTCTTATTCCTTGAGTCTGCTATAAGACTACTATGGTCTTTTCTTTACTTCTACACTTCATAGAATTGCAGCTCTTGTAATGAGACCTTTCTCAAGGTCTTTGAAATCTTCAATATTATTCCTTGTTGTTGCAAGTGTTGGAATGATTCTTGAAGATATTCTTTCTAACTCTCTTGTAAGAAGCTTTCCAACTTTTTGTTGAATCTCCTTTTCCTGCAACAAGTTATTATAAATTAGAACGAAAGAACTTATAAATCTAGAGATAATAATATTCACTAGTTGATTTATCAAACTAGTGGCCTGAATGTTGAGTCCCAGTATTTATGAGTTTTTCTTCAACTCTATGGAAAGACTCTATCCAAATATAATCTCAGGTTTTTCACAACTGAGATTTATTTCAGTCGTCACTTTTCTAATCCTATTAACTATTGTGGCTATTTCTATCAAAAACTTATAATTGCAGCGTTTGCATGTAGTGACACTCAATGGTAGATCTGATTTACAAAGATACAGACCAACAGTAGTAAAGATGACTCTCCCTATTCCTCTTGACCTATTGGACTTCTCTTATGATGAATGTAGGTCCTCCTATCTCGATGCACCGAGGCTCTGATACCACTGTTAGCTTTTGAGGATGTATGTAGTGGATATATCTAACACATGCCCTAATGAAATACAAGAAATATGAAAGAACGTGAAATAATAATATGACTAAAATATGCTATAAATATAAATTATGAAAATACAATACAGTATGGAGGAAATGGTCACTCCATTAATATGAGCTAAAGAGCTACATTGTACTCCATATAGGAGTACTACTACCAAGAGATGACATAAACTTGATATGAGCTTGATATCTACTTGATGTTTGCTTGATGTGTAATCTACCACTATGAGGCCCTTTATATAGGAATATAGATTCCTTGACCAACACTCTACCTAGTTGTACAAGGGGACACCTTGCACATTAAAACTTACACATTGCCACTTGTGCATTTATTACATTGCATGAAGTAACTAGATAACTTCCCCCTAAAGTAATCTCATATCCTAACTATGTACCTAAGGTGGTACATTTACATGACCCAAATGATGTAATACTCTAACTCTAACATATAAGAACCTATTAATTCCTTAATAAATTTTTTTAGGGGTTTTATTCATACCCCTAATATTCCATGATATCATTTTCATCATCAACACTTTTTATTTTTATTAGTGGGCTTAGCCCCACTTCTTATTAACACCTGTGATAATTTTATTTGGCTTCCAAGATCAATATCCTTTTGAGTTTATTTTTTTCTTTGTTCCTTCTTTGATGGTCTTTCTCTCCTTCTTCCATTTCCACCAACACTCATATTCATCAATCTCTTCTATTTTTTCATATTGTTCAAAATAAGACTTATATTCTAAAGATTTATGTTTCCCTAAAGAGTCAAAAGTGCAAGGAATAGCCTCGTTACCATTTTCTTCTTTATGTTGCCCTAAAAATTATAAACTGCATAGATGACCCTCCATAGTAATCACTTTATTATATTGTCCTAAAAATCCTAAATTTCCTTGGATATCCTCCATAATATTTTATTTACTATACTACTCTTGAAATCCTAAAGTGCAAGGAAAACACTTTGTACTACTTTCATTTTTATTGTAAGGAGAATATTTTGATCTATTTGAGGATAATAAAGGTGATTTACCTGGATTAAGCTTGATCTTATTCATCTCATTTGCTTCAAAATTTATCTCCCCATCTTCCTTTGTTTTAAAATTTGCTTTCCCCTTTTCTTTCCCAGCGTTAGCTCCTTTTATATTTGAACTTGTGCATTGCACTTCCTCATCCCCTATAATATTTTTTTCTTCGAATGGTTGATTCAAGTGAACTATGATGGCCTTTGCCATCTAATGATGTAGAGGGATTTTCTTTCCACTTCTTAGGAGTGGAAAATCCTTGATTTGACCTAGCTTCTCCTACGATATGGTCTCCTTGTTTCAAATTGAAGCTACCTTCATACCCAAAATTTTCCATCTCTTCCTCTATTTTCACTTTGTAGTCTTTTACCATGTACCCAGTTTCATGATATTTATGACATCGAAATGTAATGTTTTCATAATCAACTTGTTGATACCATTCTCTTGATTCAAATTTAATCCTAATCGACTATGGTAAAGGTTTAGAAATATCCATGGAAACACATATTCGAGTGTATACATCATGCCTTCTTCCCTTATTAGTTGGTCCCTTCTGGATGAATTCACCTAGAGTATTACCAATGTTCTTCAAAACCTCCTTATTGATGAGTTGATAAGGAAGTCCAAAAAGCCTAATCCATATCAAAAGATTTTTAATAGTTTATGTGTCCATAGAAAAATTCTCACTCCAAGGTCTTAAATATAAAGCATATTTGACCCTTAAACCACGGGCCTCCATACATTATTTTATCCTTTATTTATGAATTGGAGAAAATAATGAGGAAAATTTCTTTTGGAATAAAATTCATGGTGTAATTTGAATTCAATTCCCAATTCCACTTGATACAATTTTGAATATTTTATTAATAAGCTATGTGTGGCTTCTATTTGGGGCCACTCCCATTAAAAAATAAAACATTACATTGCTCTCATTATATTTCTAACAAGTTAATTAAAACATACTCAACTTTACCTCTCTATAAAAGATATTCTTCATTTTCCTTTCTATCAAAGATATTCTCCATCTTCCTCAAACTACTAAGTTTCCATAATCAACTCCTTTTATATTAGATGTCTTCCAAAATTTAAATTCTATCAAGATGAAATTCAACACCGCAAATGGCTAAAATATTTGTTGCCCAACTTCTATATCTATAAATATCTTGTCTATAACAACCTCACAATTTCTTATAACCTTTCTTAGGGTTCTTATTCATCCCCCTAATATTCAAAAATATCATTTTTATTGTTTTTATTTTTTTTGTGGATTTAGCCTCACTTCTTGTTAGCACTTGTGATATTTTCTTTTGTTTCCCATATCAATATCCTTCTAGATTTTTTTCTCTTTTTTTTTGCTTCTTAAATCTTCCTCTCTTTTTTTCATTCCTAGCAATACTTTCATCTTCATCAATCTCTTCAATCTTCTCACACTGCTCATAGTAAGACATATCATCTTTAGGTTTACCTTGTTTTAAATGATCTAAAATGCAAGGAATAACCTCGAAAGCACAATCTTCTTTATGTTACCCTAGAAACCCTAAAGTTTAAGGATGCTATTTTGTAGAAATTACCTTCTTATTTTACCCTAAAAAACCTAAATTTATATGGGTTTTCTTCATCCTCATTTCTTTATCATGTTGCTCTTGAAACCTTAAAGTGCAAGGGATAACATTTTCACCCCTTTCAATTTTATTACCTGGAGAGGATTCTATACTGCTTGAGAAAAATGAAGATGATTTACTTGGAATAAACTTGACCTATTTTTTTATCTTTGTTTTAGGATTTCTCTCCATATCTTCTTTTGCATATTTAATTCCTTCTAAACTTGCCAAATGATATTGTAGATGGGATTTCTTTACCTCTTATTTTATAATGGAATATCCTTGATCTGATATACCTTCTATTATTGTATGATTTTCTTGCTACATCTTGAAGTTTATCTCATCACTAGATTTTTTTCTCTTTTTTCATAGTTTTCGCTTTGCAAACTCTTACCATGTGTCTAATATTATAATAATTAGGGAAACAAAATGTGATATTTTCATAATCTACTTGTTGATCCCATTCTCTTGATTCAGATTTAATATTAATGGATTGTGGCAAAGATTTTGAAATATCTTAAGAACACAAGCTTATACTGAGAGGGGGGTGAACAGTATAAGAGCACTTTTTACTTTTCTTTCCAAATCAATATTATGCAATGTATAGATAGCAGTATCAATAGCAGTAATCAAAGCAATGCACAAAACACCATACACAATAGAGACACCAATTTAACGTGGTTCACCCAAATATGGCTACCTCCACGGAGAAAATATTTCACTAAAATTTTCTCAATCAATCTCTTGGGAATCCTTCCCAATTACAATGTTTATGGACCTCTGTCCAAAGGAGATGTTGATCCCCTAAATCTGGTTTGTGGATCTCTATCCATAGGAGAACTCCTTCTCCTCTGCTCTGGTTGGTGATCCTCTAGAAGACTACTGCCTCCACTACACTGGCTTGTGGATCTCTCTCCACTGAAGACTCTTGTCCCCACTCAGAAGACCTATCCTCACTACCCTGGCTAATGGATCTCTATCCACTGGAGACTACTGTCCTCTCTGCTCTATCACCTCCAAAGCTCTATCTCAATTCTGTACTAAACATAGTCCAGTCGGTCTAGCACAGTTCTGCTCAACTCTTGCACTAAACATAGTCCAGTCGGTCTAGCACAAGTCTTCTCAACAAGTCCACTCAAATATGCACTAAACATAGTCCATTCGATCTAGCACAAATCTTCTCAATCTCTATCTCTGGTCTAGCACAAACCTATCCTCAAATTTACACCAAACTCTGCTCTCAAATCTGCACTAAACATAGTCCAGTCGATCTAGCACAAATCTATCCTCGATCTCTATCCTCAAGCCTTAACTCAAGACTTGACTCAACTCTATTGGATCTACCCCAAACCTTAACTCAAGGTTTGAACAAATCAATCAACTCTGCTCTCAAGTCTTCTCAAAGACTTATCTCAAATCTGCCTTGTAAGCTTCCACAAAATCTCACACCAATCTGTCCACAAGTCCTCTCTAGAACTTGCTCAAATATGCTCTACAAGTCCTCTCTAGAACTTGCTCAAATATGCTCTACAAGTCCTCTCAGAACTTTCAAATCTGCTCAATAAGTCCTCTCTAGGACTTAACCAAATCTGTATTGTAAGCTTCCATAAAAGCTCACACAAAATTAGTCCACAAGTCTTCTCAAAGACTTACCTCAAATCTGCTTAACAAGTCCACATAGAACTTGTTCAATCTCATAGAAACATAAAGAGAATTGTTAGAGACTCAATATGTTCTATACTCAATCACTCTCTCAACTCAAATCAATCTCATAGAAGCATAAAGAGAATTTTTAGAGACTCAATATGTTCTATACTCAAAGCTCAATCACTTTCTCAACTCAAATCATAATATAGGATAGTTTGTTTTATGGAACTTGAACAATCACTTCATACATCCACTTGACTAGGCTTCAATCAACTCTACTCAACCAATCACTCAAGAAACAACCCTTTCTCACAAACCCTAGTCCAAGCATGTAACCATCAACTCAAAATGTTTCCAATAATGCTCAACAACAAATCTCACATAACAATGATACTCATGATCTTTTCAAACCCTAGTTCAAGTTCTTTGCATAACAACTCACTTCAACAACCATGCTTATCAAACAAGGTTTTAACCACAACTCTTAATTTTAGAAAACCTTGAAGCATTAACTCAAACACTTCACTCAACCAATGATCTCAACAACAATGCTTATCAAACAAGGTTTTAACCACAACTCTTAATTTCAGAAAACCTTGAAGCATTAACTCAAACACTTTCGAAAAGGAAACCCTAATCAAATCCTTTTCACTCCAAACTTTATTTTCAAACAACCAACTCAACCAAAGAAGAATTTGCCCATACCTTTTTGCTTGACAAGGAGTTGATCTCACAAATCTGCCACACTCACAATTACTTCTTTGCCAATCTCAATAAGGGTTAGAAGATAATTTTCTCAACAAAACATAACACAAAAATAATATCAAAATTACACCTTATCACTCCAACTTAATTAATAATCAACACCCTCACAATAATCATAAAAACCCTTTATTCAAATTAACACAATACCCACAAAGTCTTAATCCTCCAAAATACCAATATAGCAATTTAAGACTTTATTAAAAACTAAAACCATAAATCTTCTTATAACTCCAAGTAATAATTCTCAATTACCACCACTTATTTACTAAGCAAATCCTTCTAAACAATTTCCATAAAATAATCCTTATACCTCCCAACTTAGCAAATAATAAACTTTAATGCAAAAATATTTACCTCATCTTCGAAGGGAATCGAACCCTCAACCTTGCCCACAATGTGCACCTTAGCCATGGCCTCAACCATCGCATGAGCTACGCGCTCATTTGAAATTAATGAAGCACCACATGCTTCAAGACTTGCTCCCCTTTGCACTTTGCCAAAAACAATGTGCACCTTGGGTGCCTTAACCAACATGACTTCCAATGCAGCCACCATGTTTCAAACATAGGCCCTCACACTTGCAAACATCTTTGCACTTCCCAACTCACCACTAGGCCACACTATCCTATGTGCCTTCAAATTTCAATGCTTCCTATCTTAAACTCTGCGTTGTCCATGAATTTCATAAATCTCACGAGCTCTTAATCTCTTTCGCATGCCAATTAATTATTCGAGCAAGGATAATGTTTTTTGTCTTTGGGCAATGTATTTATATTGCCTCCTTTGTACCTTGGGAGACGTCGACGCTTCTATGAATTCCTTCCATGATGTCGGTAAAGATTCTAAAGGCGCTTCGAATGCCTTTTCCTCCAAACCCAACCTTAGGGTTTATAAAATATATTTAAACTTTATAAAACCCACTTTGCTTTATAAAATATTATAATGAGAATTATAAATATTTTATTTGGGTTTTCACCATATCACTTTAATATTATAATAACCATTATTATAATATTATATATTTTTGATGCCTTGGATAAATTGCTTCCTTCTCACTGCATTCCATGTCGTAAATAATATTTATTTATAAAATAAATATTATATCTCCTTTTTAACTTCTATTTTCTGCATTGATTCTCTTGATCTTTTGGCCTGCTTCCTGGATATCAAATAACCATTTTTGACCCCTTTGTTTCCTGCTGAATTCCTTGATATTAATGATGACTTTATCTGGTGACATCAATGACAACTTTGACTTAGGGACTCAAAATGTCCAACAATCTCCCCCTTTGTCATTGATGGCAACCCATACTCTTCTTACCAAAACCTGACCTTTCTTTTTGTTCTGCTCCCCTTGGACATTGCTCCCCCTGGCTCAATGCTCTCTCAAATATCAAATCTCTCCCCATTACACAAATCTCTCCCCCTTTGACATCAATGGCAAAGGGTCACCTTTGGGGCTCGAGGCTAAGAATGAGCCTCTTAGCTTAGCCCCTCCCCCACCTCCTTTTGAGGTGGTTAATTCTAGGGTGGGAGTATTTCTACTCCCAAAAGGTATTGTTCTTTACCTTTATCCTCTTCCCTTATTTTCTGAATTTTTTTATTCTTCTGACTGTTTCTATCTGTGTCATCATTCCTATTCTTGTTCCTATTCCTGTTCACATCCAAGTTCCTGTTCCTGTTCTCATCCATGTTCCTGTTCCTATTCCTGTTCCTGTTCCTATTCATGTTCATGTTCCTGTTCTGTTCATGTTCCTGTTCATACCTATTTTTGGAATGTCTTCTCTACACCATTTTTTTGTGTGACCATCATTATTGCACTTATAACACTTAATGTTATTATTCCTTGGAGGTGCAAATGTCTTAGGATTTCTCCTAGTGAAGCCATATCTTCTTCTGTCATGAACCTTGCAATTCATTGCCTTGTGACCAAACTGATTGCATGAGTAGCAATACCCATGGAAAAGTTGTCTATTCCCATATTCCTATCTTTCATGTGCCCTGCACTGTGAAGCCATGTGCCCAAACCTGTGACATGAAAAACATCTTCCATTGAAGCTTCCTTGTCTTGACCTCATTGGTCTCCTGTTCTGATTGTTGTTCCATCTGTATCTTCTTTGTGCATTGTTCCTATCTTTGTTGAACCCTTTATTGTCCAACCCATCCTCTGATGTCTCACTTCCTTTTACACTATCTTCTTCTGAAGTATCTTCATCTGAAGTTTCTTCTTCTCCAAAACTTGAAGTTGACTCTCCTTCCCATTTCTTTTGAACCTGTTCAAATCCAAGACCTATTTTGCTTGATGTAGCTTTTTTGTCTTGATGAACTTATCCAAGTTCTTTGAGCTATTTTTAAATCCCTTCATCTTGATCTTGGAGTCCTCTAAATATTCTTTTAGTAGTGCCACTTCTTGTGCTAACTTCTCACATTCCAAGATCTTTGCTTCTAACTTATCTTTGAACTTCTTTGCTTTAGCCTTTGATTTTTCTAAATCCTCTATGAGCAATCTTCTTTCTTCATCACATTCTTGAAACTGAATTTCAAGTTTAGAGTGTTGCTTCCTTACCTTCTTTACCATTTCAAGGGCATATATGAGTTCTCCCTTGAGATCATAACCATTCTCTTTTGAATAATCCTCTATTTGTTTACCTTTGTCCACATCATTACTCTCTTTTGGCTTGTCTTCTATAGGATCACTCACTTCTTCTTCTAATGTCATTAGAATATTTTCATCTGGTCCTTCAAGTGTATCTTCATATTCATCATCACTAAAACTATAACCATCCCTTGTGCAATCATCTTCAAGATGTCCAAAGTTACCACATCTAAAACACTTGAGAATAATTGGAGTCTTTTTCTTAACTGGTTCTTTTTCTTCAATCATAAATAGGACTTCATCTCTATCATTGTCTGAAAATCTAGCATCACTATCATTTGAGTACTTAATTGCATTATCCGCATAGTAGCTCCTCTTTTGTCTTTGGAAGAACTTATTTCCTTGTCTTCTTTGTCCATCCTTGCTTTTCTTTTGATGCCTATATCTTTCTGATTCCCTATACCTGTGATCTTATTTTTCTTCACCATTGTTGTTCTTTGGTTCTTTACAATCTATTGCAAAATGTCCAAACTTTCCATAATTGAAACACTTAACAGATCTTAGATCTATGGGTCTTCTGGAACCTTTATCTCTTCTACCATAATTAGCTTCTTCATCACTAGATGACTCATTGCTTGATTCTGACTTCTTACCCTTTGTTTCCTTGATTGCTTTGAATGTTGCTTCCTTCTGGGAAATAGGATCTTTTGTTCTTATCTCAAAAGTTGTTAGCATACCAAGCAACTTATCTCTTGTCAAAGTATCACCATCCAATGATATTTCTATAGCAGAAACCTATTCACTGAATCTATTTGGAAGAGATCTTAAGACTTTATCACAAACATCTGATTCATCAATCTTCATTCCAAGTCCTTGCATATCATTAACAACCTCATCAATTCAAATTAGATAAGCACTGATATTTTCATCTTCATTCATTCTCAATGCTTCAAATTGTCCTTTGATATTTTGTATCTTTGCTTTCTTGACACTTTTATCTCCCTCATATATACCTTGCAATTTATCCCACATTTCTTTTGCAGTTCTACAATGCATAACTTTCATAGATTCTGTTCTACGCAAACCTCTCACAAGTGCATTCATTGCTTTTGAATTATAGTGTTGTAGAAGCTTACCTTCCTTATCTGTAGGAGGATTGACTATTGGATCATATCCAAATTCCACTGCATCCCAAACTTCATTGCCAAGTGCCATCAAGTAGAACCTCATCATCATACTCTAATACATGTAGTCACTCCCATCAAATACTGGTGCTGAATTATTTGAGGACACATCCTTAGGATCCATTGTGTTCTTGTTAGCTTTTCCTTCAAGTTGTTAAACTCTTCTGAAGGCACCCGCTCTGATACCAATTGAAGAACACAAGCTTATACTGAGAGGAGGGTGAACAAGTATAAGAGCACTTTTTACTTTTCTTTCCAAATCAATATTATGCAATGTATAGATAGCAGTATCAATAGTAGTAATCAAAGCAATGCACAAAACACCATACACAATAGAGACACCAATTTAATGTGGTTCACCCAAATATGGCTACCTCCATGAAGAAAATATTTCACTAAAATTTTCTCAATCAATCTCTTGGGAATCCTTCCCAATTACAATGTTTATGGACCTCTGTCCAAAGGAGATGTTGATCCCCTAAATCTGGTTTGTGGATCTCTATCCATAGGAGAACTCCTTCTCCTCTGCTCTGGTTGGTGATCCTCTAGAAGACTACTACCTCCACTACATTGGCTTGTGGATCTCTCTCCATTGAAGACTCTTGTCCCCACTCAGAAGACCTATCCTCACTACCCTGGCTAATGGATCTCTATCCACTGGAGACTACTATCCTCTCTGCTCTATCACCTCCAAAGCTCTATCTCAATTCTATACTAAACATAGTCTAGTCGGTCTAGCATAGTTCTTCTCAACTCTTGCACTAAACACAGTCCATTCGGTCTAGCACAAGTCTGCTCAACAAGTCCACTCAAATCTACACTAAACATAGTCCATTCGGTCTAGCACAAATATTCTCAATCTCTATCTCTGGTCTAGCACAAACCTATCCTCAAATCTACACCAAACTCTGCTCTCAAATCTACACTAAACATAGTCTAGTCGGTCTAGCACAAATCTATCCTCGATCTCTGTCCTCAAGCCTTAACTCAAGACTTGACTCAACTCTGTTGGATCTACCCCAAACCTTAACTCAAGGTTTGAAAAAATCAATCAACTCTACTCTCAAGTCTTCTCAAAGACTTATCTCAAATCTGCCTTGTAAGCTTCCACAAAATCTCACACTAATCTATCCACAAGTCCTCTCTAGAACTTGCTCAAATCTGCTCTACAAGTCCTCTCTAGAACTTGCTCAAATCTGCTCTACAAGTCCTCAAAAACTATCTCAATAAGTCCTCTCTAGGACTTAACCAAATCTGTATTGTAAGCTTCCACAAAATCTCACACAAAATTAGTCCATAAGTCTTCTCAAAGACTTACCTCAAATCTGCTTAACAAGTCCACATAGAACTTGTTCAATCTCATAGAAACATAAAGAGAATTGTTAGAGACTCAATATGTTCTATACTCAATCACTCTCTCAACTCAAATCAATCTCATAGAATCATAAAGAGAATTGTTAGAGACTCAATATGTTCTATACTCAAAGCTCAATCACTTTCTCAACTCAAATCAGAATATAGGATAGTTTGTTTTATGGAACTTGAACAATCACTTCATACATCCACTTGACTAGGCTTCAATCAACTCTACTCAATCAATCACTCAAGAAACAACCCTTTCTCACAAACCCTAGTCCAAGCATGTAACCATCAACTCAAAATGTTTCCAACAATGCTCAACAACAAATCTCACATAACAATGATACTCATGATCTTTCCAAACCCTAGTTCAAGTTCTTTGCATAACAACTCACTTCAACAACAATGCTTATCAAACAAGGTTTTAACCACAACTCTTAATTTCAGAAAACCTTGAAGCATTAACTCAAACACTTCACTCAACCAATGATCTCAACAACAATGCTTATCAAACAAGGTTTTAACCACAACTCTTAATTTCAGAAAACCTTGAAGCATTAACTCAAACACTTTCAAAAAGGAAACCCTAATCAAATCCTTTTCACTCCAAACTTTATTTTCAAACAACCAACTCAACCAAAGAAGAATTTGCCCATACCTTTTTTCTTGACAAGGAGTTGATCTCACAAATCTGCCACACTCACAATTACTTCTTTGCCAATCTCAATAAGGGTTAGAAGATAATTTTCTCAACAAAACATAACACAAAAATAATATCAAAATTACACCTTATCACTCCAACTTAATTAATAATCAACACCCTCACAATAATCATAAAAACCCTTTATTCAAATTAACACAATACCCACAAAGTCTTAATCCTCCAAAATACCAATATAGCAATTTAAGACTTTATTAAAAACTAAAACCAGAAATCTTCTTATAACTCCAAGTAATAATTCTCAATTACCACCACTTATTTACTAAGCAAATCCTTCTAAACAATTTCCACAAAATAATCCTTATACCTCCCAACTTAGAAAATAACAAACTTTAATGCAAAAATATTTACCTCATCTTCGAAGGGAATCGAACCCTCAACCTTGCCCACAACGTGCGCCTTAGCCATGGCCTCAACCACCACATGAGCTACGCGCTCATTTGAAATGAATGAAGCACCACGTGCTTCAAGACTTGCTCCCCTTTGCACTTTGCCAAAAACAATGTGCACCTTGGGTGCCTTAACCAACACGACTTCCAATGCAGCCATCGCATTTCGAACGTAGGCCCTCACACTTGCAAACGTCTTTGCGCTTCCCAACTCACCACTAGGCCACACTGTCCTATGTGCCTTCGGATTTCAATGCTTCCTATCTTAAACTTTGCGTTGTCCACGAATTTCATAAATCTCACGAGCTCTTAATCTCTTTCGCATGCCAATTAATTATTCGAGCAAGGATAATGTTTTTGTCTTTGGGCAATGTATTTATATTGCCTCCTTTGTACCTTGGGAGACGTCGGCGCTTCTACGAATTCCTTCCACGATGTCGGCGAAGATTCTAAAGGCGCTTCGAATGCCTTTTCCTCCAAACCCAACCTTAGGGTTTATAAAATATATTTAAACTTTATAAAACCCACTTTGCTTTATAAAATATTATAATGAGAATTATAAATATTTTATTTGGGTTTTCACCATATCACTTTAATATTATAATAACCATTATTATAATATTATATCTTTTTGATGCCTTGGATAAATTGCTTCCTTCTCACTGCATTCCATGTCGTAAATAATATTTATTTATAAAATAAATATTATATCTCCTTTTTAACTTCTATTTTCTGCACTGATTCTCTTGATCTTTTGGCCTGCTTCCTGGATATCAAATAACCATTTTTGACCCCTTTGTTTCCTATGGAATTCCTTGATATTAATGATGACTTTATCTGGTGACATCAATGACAACTTTGACTTAGGGACTCAAAATGTCCAACAATATCCATAGCAGCATATATTTGAGTATAGATAGCATGCTTTTGCTCCTTAGTAGTTAGTCCTTCCTTGATGAATTCACCTAGTTTATTTTTGATAATATTCAAATCATCCTTATTTATAAGTTGATATGGAAGTCCAAAAAGACTAACCCATACTAGAAGCTTTTTAATAGTTTCTATCTCAACAGAAGAAAAAAAATTGCATTTCATGGTCTTAAATAAATTGCATCTCTTCCCCCAAACCATGGGCCACCAACCATTGTTTTATCCCTAATTTTTGAATTGGAAAAGATGAGGAAAAAACCTTTAAGAAGAAAAGTCACATAAAAATTTGAATTTAATCCCCACTTCCACTTGATCCAATTTTGAATCTCCAAAACCCTAGCCATGATCTATGGAACTTACATATTAACCCTCTACTTTTAAGAACCATTATATCATGCTCAATCATCTCATCCTTGATACTTACTTTTGGTGTAACATCTGCTACCTAGATCAAATTTTCCATGTGTTCACTCTTATGCTTATATCCAACTTGGGCCTTCATACTTCCAACTAGGGCATCCTAACTTCCCATTAGGGCTTTCAAATATGAATTTACTTCCATACTAGCTAATGAGGCTCGCTCTTTGCTTACACTCCCTCTTGGCTCACACTCTCTCCCAACTTGCACTCTCTCCTGCCTCACACTCACTTCTAGCGTGCACTTCCTTTTAACTCGCAATAGCCCTTATCTCTTCTTTTCCTCGGTGTTCCTTCACTTTAGCAATTTTTTGGAAATAATGTTCCACGCATTCATGGTAAGAATTTGAAGCATTGATGCATTCTAAATGAACTCGTTGCTTTTCTACCATAATTAAATCTCAGCCCGCACTCGCTCTTGGCTCACACTTCTTTCTGGCTCGTACTTCCTCACGACTCTAATAAAATATCAATATTACATGAAGAAAATAATTAAATTAGATTTTATAATTAACAACCATGATTCTTTATAAAACTATTGTCTCATAAATTACTTTTTAACTTTTTTTTTTTTTTTAATCTATTTGACTCGACTAGCTTTGTGTATTTGATTATGCCCTAATTATGCTAGGTTTTAAAAGGATAAAATCTCACCTTATATTTCATGGAATTATCCTTTTAAAGTCATTTAGAGCTTTAAAAACTTTGATCCATGTCACTTTAACACAACCCTTTGTATTAATTCTTTATAACTAAAATCAAATAAAATTTAAAAAAAAATCATCATTAAAATTAATAACAAATATCAATATAATTTTTTAAAAAAATCAGATTTTATAAATTAACCATTAATTTTATTTTATTTTATTCTATTCTACTAGTACATTTTAACTGTTTTGCAATGCTTTTAGCTTATACAAATCAACTTACAGTTACGAGTAGTTTCTATAACGAGTATATAATTGATCGCCCAAGCAACTAACTGCTTTGCTTTAGCTTGATTTGATTTGTATATCTTTAAGTATAAAGGATTATAAATAAAATTATTACTTAATATTTTTTATATTTTTTTAAGGTTCATATTTTTTATTTTGAAATAAAATATTTTTTTTAATTTTGCATTTAACTTTCAAAAAAAAAATAACAGATCTAATTTATGCTTTCAAACTGCTACATTCATTTTATTTTTTTGGTCTTAATGTGTTCCCCAACATTCTAAGAGATTAGGTTGAATTAGCTTGAAATTCATTCTGCATCACGCAATGCAAGGAAATGGTGTTTTTAGTTGATACACCAAATGAATTTCAACAAATTCATTGTGCATCAGCAAGGAAATGGTGTCTTTGGTTGACACCCCAAATGAATTTCAACAAATTCATTCTACATCAGCAAGGAAATGGTGTCTTTGGTTGACACCCCAAATGAATTTCAACAAAACAGAAATAACACGAACATGCAATTTTTAACAAATTAAGTCACTTAATAGAAGACTTATAATGAATATGCTTAAACGGAGAGTTAGAACATACTTTCATTACAAAAGATGACATTAACTAATTAACCAACCCATTAACAAATTCACAACTAGTTTCAACCAAACGAAGAGAGGACATGAAAGCATTCTTTCAATTTTTTTTCTTTCTTTTTCATCACTCCTTTTTTCTTTGGGTATACTCTTCTTGATTCTCTTTCTCTTTTAACCTAGCTTTGTTTTTTCTTGTTTTTTTTTTATTTAATTACTTTCTCTCATACCTATTAAAGGTATGAACCAACTAGGACTCGAATCTAGGACCTCCATCTGTTGAGGTTGCTCTCCTATGAGCTTTTGGCTCCTCCTTGAACTAGCCTACGATTCAAATTAAGGAGTCTTACTCATTGCTATAACATTTCCCCTAAGCCACTTTGCACATGCTTGGGACTCCTAGAATCAACACCAACTCTACGATTTAACATAGCTCTGATACCAATTGTTGAAAAGAGGACTTGCAAAACAAAACAACCCAACAAAAAGTACCAAAAAAACAATATTTTACATAAATAAGATACCCCAATTATATGATGTTAACAAAATTGAAGAGGAAGGATCAATTTCATAATATCATTTTGAAAGAATGTACATTTAATAAAAATATAAAAGAATTATAAGTAGTTTCTATAAGGAGCACATAATCCTGGTAGGTTTCGAAAGGGACAAAATCTCACCTTGTATTCCGTAGAACTTCTCTTTGAAAGTCGTTGGGAGAAGGGCAATCCTTATTAATATTTATAACCAAAATACTATATTTTTAGTCCGTCTTTTCCTTCCTTGGTTTGGTTTCTGGATTAAAGTATAGTGTTTGAACCATTTTTGTGTCCTTTCCCAATTATAATTGGTGGTGTCCTTTCCCAATTATAATTGGTTTCTGAAATATAGCCCTGACATGAAGCAGAGATTAAGTTTTTGAACCACCCTGCTTTCTACACATAAAAAAATCTACTAAGGTATACTTGCATAGAAAGGTATACTTGCATAGAAAGGTATACACAAAAAAATCTACTAAGGTATACTTGCATAGAAAGGTATACTTGCATAGAATTGACGACAAGCTTTATAATAGTATATTATAATATCCTTCAAACAGATTCAAATTTAAATCATCAAATAAAAAATTAATTAATTAATATATTCAAATGAGAAAGAGAACTGGCTCTAAAGAACATAAATAAAAAAATAAAATAAAATATTTTCATTAAAATTATTAAATTTTTACTAATTCATAATGTAAAAAATAAAAAATAAGACGTTTCCATTTCCTTCCCTACGTCATGATTCGTTCCCTTTTTAAATTTCCTGATGGACCTAAATTCCTTTTTAATTCCCATTTATTTTATTAAATACAATCATAATGATTTCAAATGTTCCGCGGATTTGTTTCCCTGCTGGTTTTGGTTCATTTCAGCGTCCTAAGGCGGTAAATGTCACTATCAGTACATACAATCCCATGTGCTATGGTCTTAAACATAGGCCCAGGAATCAAAAAGAACATTTTCGTGCAAATTCAAGATTCCAATCTGATAGTTATATTATATTTTGATAAATAAAATTTAATTAATATAATATTAATTATATTGTATTATATTAATTAAATTTAAGTTGGAGAGGAGAGGGAAATCTTCCGAGATAGGTTACAGTTCAAATTTCCACCCTACCGAATTGGGTATTCAAAATCTAATTAATAATGTTGTGTGGGGTGCGACTCCCGGGTGACTTTGACTCTATAAACCCCCTATTCGTGGTCTCTTATACCAAGGTGGCCCCGCAAGGAGTTTTTCCCTTAAAAAAATTATATTATTAAAATTAAGCAAGAGATTTAATTTAATGAAATAAAGATCTAAAAATTAAAATTTATTTTATTTATAAAATTTTAGGTTAATATGAGAACTCTCTACGACCAACAGGGTTGAGCAGTCTCCTCCCAATCATAACCCTTGGTAAAGCCGGAGAGCTAACACACAGCGTTTGTGTCCTCCTTTGCATGGCAAAGGTTCCACTTGAGGGTGCAGCGCAACTTTTCGGGTTCAAACCATGGCATGGATGAGTGTGGAGTGTGTGAGGGGTGGGTGTGTCTGGCTTTGTGCTAAATTCTCTATTAATAACTCTTGGCTTTACTAAGAGTCATCATGGTTGAGAAGAGACTGCTCAATCCTATGCTATCATAAAACATTCTTACAATAACTAAATCGAAAAAAAAAACTATTTTATTTATATTAAAAAAATAGGTAAATTGATAGGTAGACCTTACTAATGTCATTCCTTGGACGGCAACGGGGTCCCAGGGTGGTACAGGTAGACGGCCAGGTGTGTGGGTTGGTATAAGTAAACTGCCTCAGTGTAATTCATTGAACGGCCAGGTCTATTGACTTCCGTGAGAAACTAAAATTTATTAAAAAATTTAGACAAAATAAATAAATAATATATTATAATTTACGTATATTCTGTGATTTAGACGAAATCTATACACGTCGTTTGGATAAATTCGCGTACATATTAGGTTTTCACTTCGAGTTGACGTTGGGGAAAAGGACGTTCAGATGTCGGCCGCAGATTTTTTATTTTCCGCTGATTTGCTTCTGGAAAAACTCAATTGAAAGTCGAATTCTGCCGCTGTTTTGTAAAATCAATTATATATATATATAGTGGTATGAGCATCACCATACAACATTGTTTCTTCCCAGTTCCAGATATTTAGTCAGACTGGTTCAGATTTTCTTGTTGAGAAACAGTATTAATTATTAATTGCTAGAGGTTTACATTCAGAGAAGAAAAATGGCTGAACATCACGTCATAGGATGGGCTGCTCACGACGAAGCGGGGATTCTTACGCCCTTCAAATTTACTCGCAGGTATGTAAATAGTAGATACTCTTGCTTTTCCACTTCAATACTTTTTTTTTTTTTTTCTGTTTTTGCTTTGTGCTTTCTTATCATTTACCCTGTTTGGGGTTTTACATCCTATTTACTGACAGATGTTATGGACTAAAGAAAACTTTTGGCAAGCTGTATTGGGTTAATAGAATGGCTGTTGTTGATGAAGATTGTTATTATTATGATTAACAGACCGACAGGGCCGAACGATGTGGTCTTCAAAGTGACGCACTGTGGAATTTGTCATACGGATCTGCATCAGATTCATAATGGCTGGAAAACCGCCAAATACCCCATGGTCCCTGGGTGAGTTTTTAGGATTTGATAGGTCATATCATTTGCTATATAAACTCTTTAATATGAGATTTTTCATCCTTATTAAGTACAATAGTAAACCCTTTTACTTGTGATGTTCTTCACAATTGATGATAAAATTCCTTTCGACATTAATACTTGGTTTCATGCAGACATGCTACAAACTGTTTTTTTTTTTTTTTTTTTTTAAATTGCCTTTAAGTTGAATATGTTTTGTTTGCAGACATGAAATCGTGGGGATTGTGACGGAGTTAGGATCTAATGTGAAAAATTTCCAAGTGGGCGATCACGTAGGAGTGGGATTCCTGGTGGAATCCTGCGAAGCGTGTGAATGCTGCAAAATAGGGCAAGAGCAATACTGCGATAAGAGCGTCTGGTCCTACAATGGCATCGATTTTCAGGGCAACGTCACGCTTGGCGGTTTCTCCAGCCTTATGATCGCTGATTACAGGTAAAGTTACTCTATAACTGTCTTTATAGTCAGGGGCACCCTGTATTCTAATTTAAAGATAAATCGGAGTAAATAATTCTATTTCTTTGAATTAAGTCTTATTTGGAATTTCAAATTTTTAACCTCTTTAGATTATACAAGTAATTTTAAAATTCTTTTAAATTTACTTTGTTTTACAGGTTTGTTATCCACGTTCCCAAAAATCTGCCCCTAAGCGAAGCGGCTCCATTGCTTTGCGCAGGAATTACGATCTACAGTCCGATGAAATACTACCAAATGACGGAGAAGGGAAAGCATTTGGGAATTGTGGGCCTCGGAGGACTGGGGCACATGGCTGTCAAGTTCGGCAAAGCCTTTGGACTGGAGACCACCATCATCAGCACTTCTCCTAACAAAGAGAAGGAAGCCATTGAAGTTCTCGGAGCCGATCACTTTCTCATCAGTAAAGACCCCCAGCAGATGCAAGTAAGAACTCACTGTCCACCATAAATTCATTAAAAGATCTCTCAGATGGATTTAACTGTTAAGATCTCGAAACTTAAAATTTAAAAGGATAGGTTTCTATAATAAATCTTTAATATAAAGATCTACAACTCGTTAATTTGGCTGTACATTTATTAAGAAAATATCAGGTTGAAATTTTAAGGAAACCTATTGTAAAGGTAGTAGTCTAATTTGAATCCTCTGAGTGTATGTCAGACCTACGATACGAATCCCCAAACACCTAGTGGTCGAGTTCATGTCAAGCTAAATAACAAGGAGAAAAGGTAAGTGCTAGTCTCATTGGGCATTGGGCACTTACCAAGAAGAGATCCAGGTTCAAACTTTGGGGAAGCCTATTGCAAAGATAGTAGTCTGATCTGAATCCTCTTAGTGCGCACCAGATGCACCAGATAGAAAAGGTAAGTGCTAGTCTCATTGGGCACTTACCAAGAAGAGATCCAGGTTCAAACTTTGGGGAAGCCTATTGCAAAGATAGTAGTCTGGTCTGAATCCTCTGAGTACACACCAGATAGTATCCTCTGAGTGCATGTGAGACCTACAATGACGATACGAAACCCGAACACCTGGTGGTCAAGTTCACCCGAACACCTGGTGGTCGAGTTCACGCCAGGCTAAATAACAAGGAGAAAAGGTAAGTGCTAGTCTGGCTGGGCACTTACCAAGAAGAGACCCAGGTTCAAACTTTGGGGAAGCCTATTGCAAAGGTAGTAGTCTGATCTAAATCCTTTGAGAGTAGTTTGATCTGAATCCTCTTGAGTGCTCACCAAATAGTATCTTTTGAGTGCACATCAGACCTATGATGATGATACGAATCCCGAACACCTGGTGGTTGAGTTCATGCCAGGCTAAATAACAAGGAGAAAAGGTAAGTGCTAGTCTAGCTAGGCACTTACCAAGAAGAGACCCAGGTTCAAACTTTGAGGAAGCCTATTGTAAAGGTAGTAGTCTGATCTAAATCCTTTGAGAGTAGTTTGTTCTGAATCCTTTGAGTGCGTATCAAATAATTTAATCTGAATCTTCTGAGAACCTGCTAGCACTTGATGATTCAATTCACATCAAACTTAATAACAACAAAAAAAAATATAAACATCTATAGGAAATCCAAAACCACCTATAGAACCAATTGCATTACTTGAAGATGGAAAGCAATGAAAAGTTTAAGGGCTTTCTACAGTAAATTGTTGACCGTGAGTGACGATGTGCTTGTACTGGTAGTATTAAGACTACTTGTCCTGTGTCCTGATAACAACTCTTATCAGAGTATAATGTTTGAAACTCTCATAAATTCCATCATCTTAATTTTAGAATAAATTACATCATCTTAATTTTAGAATAAAGAATTAGATAATCACGTCTTCCATATAATCAATAAGCTTGTAGATGTCAAAATCTAATCTACTCTATTTTGTGCAGGATGCGAAGAAGAGTCTGGATTTTATAATCGACACGGTGTCGGCGGTCCATCCTCTGGAGCCGTTGCTGTCGCTATTGAAGCACGACGGCAAATTGGTGCTGGTTGGTTTGCCGGAGAAACCTTTGCAGTTGAATGCGTCGGCGTTGATATTTGGGGGGCGGCATACGATTGGGGCGAGTCTGATCGGGGGTATCAGCGAGACTCAGGAAATGGTGAACTTCTGTGCAGAGCACAACGTGACTTGTATGGTGGAAATTGTGAAAATGAGTTACGTCAATACTGCAATGGAGAGGCTGCGCAAGAGTGATGTCCGCTACAGATTTGTCATAGACGTGGAGAATTCCTTTGAATCAGAAGAAACAGAGTGAGCAGAAAAGGAGTCCAATCACGTTTTTGCCCTTAAAAGGGTTAGACTGTTCAAATTCCTTCCATTATTATTTTTATATCATGTCTATGTAGTTATGTGTAGCTTGACTTCAGCTTAATAATATCTTCTTGCCCTGTATAAGTGTTACCTAGATTTTGAGAACATAAAAAATATTTTGAACAATTTCATTTTTACTCTGTTATATCTTATAGTTTTCGATATTTTACTTATTTTTAAGTTTCTACGACTTTCTATTCTGTTCTATATTGTGTTACGAGGAATGGGAGGCTTTCCAAATGATTGGAGAGGTTTAACTAGAAATGTTTTGTTTTTTCATTTTCTCCCTTCTTTTTCAATGACAAAAGCTTTCAAAAACAAATTACAACGGTCAGTAATTTTGTTACCAATAATGGTTGAAGAGATAGGAAACTGTTCTAAATAAAATAAAGTTTTGCTCATAGCATATGCAGAGTACATATAGGAGCACAAATATTATATTAAAAGCATTTTAAATTTTTGACTTCTTAACAATAAGCATTTCTACTCACCATTTTACTTTAAAAAATTATTTTATAAACTTTTACTCACTACTCTATTAAAACCTCCTCTTATTTATTAAGTCGGAAGAAAGTAGAGAGGGGAGGGCTCTGGTCCCTCCCCTGCTCCCCCTCCCATGGCTCTTGGTTCCTGCCCAGTCCCTGGCTCAATCCAGGTCATCCCTCCCGGGGAGTGGTTGTTTGCAGATGATCTCCTGGGGGGAGATCCTTCTCCACTATCTACACCCCTCCCGGCCAGCTAGGGTTTCCTTTGTTGTTTTTTCAGACTTGTGCTTCCCAGGGATCCCTGTTTGGTTGGGGATCCCTTCCCTTTTTCCCTCAGGCTTCCCCCTGGGGTTTTTTGCAGGTTATTCGCGTGGATCTGGTCCCCTACGTTTCTCGATGCGGTGGAGGTGACGGTTTAGGGTTTGGACAGCTTCCCCCTTTTCTTGCGAATCCTCGGTGGGCTCTGTGCTTGGACGAGATTCTTGGTCCCTGCTGCTGGGATCCTCTTCTGTTTTCCCGGGGCGGGTTCCTTGTGGTGCAACTCTCTGGTCACTTCCTGATGGGCTGGATCCTCTCTGTGCTGGCTGTCGGCTTCCTGCAGGATGGCTCTCGCTGAACGAAATGTTTTCCCGATGGGCGGGATGGTTTCTCCACAGGGCGGGATCCGCCAAATCCGTCGGTTTTCCCGCGAGGCGGGATCCTTTCTTTTCTGTTGGTTTCCCGGATGGCGGGATTTCCTGTTGCTTCCCGCTAGGCGGGACTGTTTGTGGTGGTTTTGACTGCTTCCCACGAGGCGGGATTTTATTGTAACGGTTTTTCTTTGCTTCCTGCTGGGCGGGATCTTCTCGATGGTGGTTTTTGGCTACTCCTCGCTGGGCGGGATCTCAAAAACTACTTTCTTTCTTATTTGTTTGTTTCCCGCTGAGAGGGATTGTTTCATGCTTACGTTATTGCAGAGGCGGGATTTCTATTTTGGTGTTCGGTTTCAAGGGATTGATGCCCTAGGCCCATTTCTTATGTAATCAGGTTTTGGGATCCTTGTTAAAACCCGCTATAAATACAAACACTATAATTAACAAAAAAAAAAAACCTCCTCTTATTTCATAAATTTTAGCTTGATTCACATTCTCAAATTCATTCGTATTAAATTGAAATATATATATATATATATATATATATATATATATATATAATTAAATAATAATAATAAAATATTTTAATTTAAAAAATATATATTTTAATTTTTTTAAGGTTTATATTCGTAATTTGATTTTGTAATTATATTATTTTATTTTCAAAAAATTATATTAAAATATTAATTAGAAGAGGTATATTTTTTATCTTTTCATATGAATAGGTTTTTGATTCAAGATTTAATAAATAACCTAGTGCTACATCCTCTATTAACTGATTTGCTATAATAATCCATGTCTAATAAAAATATTTTAATACAGTGAATTACAAAACTAAATAGATCTAATGTTTGCTATCATCAAAAGATAGGATAAAAACAAAAACTTTCGTGACCCCCATTGCCCACCATCTAAGGGGATAGTCATAATGTCTTTATCTAGAGCCCAATTGGCCATCCCATTAACTCTATTTTATTATTTAGGGATGTGATTGTATTCCACTCACAAAGCTTTGCCTATACCATTTGAATTTTCTCTACAATTTTTTTAGTCTTCCCTCAAACTTCTTATTTTTCATTGGATTCTTCTTATGGTTTATCATGACTTGTGAGTCCTATTCTCCATTGGATTTTTCTTAAACTTTCTATTCTCCATTGGATTCTTCTTAAACTTCCTATTCTCCATTGGATTCTTTTTACGGTTTGTCATGACTTGTGAGTCCTATTCTCCATTGGATTCTTCTTATGGTTTATCATGACTTGTGAGTTGAATTATATCTTAACTTTCTTCTAACCTACTTTTATTGCCTCTAGAACCCTCTAAGGATGCCACAATTTTGTAATAATTTTTATATTAAAATTATGAAATGCACTTTATCTTTATTAACAATATAAAAGAATACATACTTAATAATTATGTTCTTTGTATTGAAGTTGAGTTTTTAAGTCAATTTATTATTGATCTACTATATCATAAGATAAAAGATATTATAAAAAGAATTATAAGAATAAAAAGCTTATAAAACATAAAGGAAAATTATTCATTACTTTTTAATTTTAACTCCTCCAAAGAACACAAACTCCTCCAAAATTATTAACTATCCGGGTTGTAGAGAACTTAGAAAATCCCATATAATACATAATGCTTTTGAAAGTATTTTTTTTTTTAATTGAAAAAAAGTTAGAAGAATGACAAAAATTATAAGCCAAAATGATAAAAATATATATATAAATTAATTATCAAATTTTTAATAGTTTTATGGTATAAAATAATTATAATAATATTAATATAAATAATGTAAATCAAGAATACAATTATTCTTTCAAATAATTATTACTAGCCCATTCATTATTGAAAGAATTAAAATTAATTGGACAAAGGCAGAAGTTCAATTTGATTAAACACATATTCACATTGTTTCATTGAGGAGACCCAGGTACAATTCTGGTTACAAGGAGACATTGTTTCAAAACACATGCTTTACCTTAAAATTGATTAAATGGGATTAGCTAAATTGGTTACATTCCTAAATCTTGCCAAGCTATAAGAATGGGTGGGACCATCCAATATAACTAATTGAAGAAAAATGTTTAAACACATCTAACTTTCAAGGTGAAAATCAATATATGTACGAAGTAAAGATCAATAAATAAATATATATATATATATATATATATATATATATATATATATATATATATAAAAGAAAGCAATCATGGTGTAACATAAGTGGAACTAATTTCAATTTCATACCAATTTTTTTTTTTTAAATCTAATAAAATTTTCTATATAATTTCTTATAAAAGGATAATAAAATTGAGTTTACAAATATTAAAATATGTTAATGTATAAAAGTGACTAATATACTGTAAATGATGTAACTTTTATATGAGACATAGTAATTAAGAAAAAAATTAAATATAAATATTAAAAATCTTTAATGTGTCAAACATATAAAAAATGAATAATCTCTTTTATGAATATGAATTAAAATAAACCAATCAAAATATAAGAATAAATTATTTTAATGTGCCAAACATATAAAAAATGAATAATCTCTTTTATGAGTATGAATTAAAATAAACCAATCAAAATATAAGAATGATTAATTCTTTTAACAAAAAAAAATGAATAATTTATCTTTTTTATAAATATCAACTAAAGTAAAATATACAAAATTTAAAAATAATTAATTAATATAAAAAGTTATCCCCCTCCGAGAAGAAGTAAAATTAAAATGTTTATTTTACCATTATAACTTTTATGTAAGAGTGAAAATTAATCTAAAATAAAAATTCAAAGCATGATTTGCAGAAGCTTAAATTTTATTAAAAAATTTATTTTTTATTATTTAACTGGTTATAAAATCTCATTGAATGTGGTTTACCGGTAAAGACACCACTTGCATTATCGATGATGTGAGGTTTAATATATAAGAAGTATTAAAAAAAAAATACATTAATACTGATTTTCATTCTGTTCTGTTTTTTAAGATACAACCACACATTGGTTTTGGTTTTAGTAACTGTTAAGTAGAAGGTTCAAATCACACTAATTTTAGTAACTGTTTAAAGTATAGGATTCAAACTAGAGGGGACTGTTTCTAATAAGCCTATTCTACTTCATTGTTGTTGATCTGGAGAACTATGGGTTGCTTGGATTGGTGTGTAGGGGAGAATTCAGAGGACTGTAGGTTGGGGAGTTTACAACCACTATTTTAACTGGTTGTTGTTGGACTGCTCTTAATAAACCTATTCTATCTCGTTGTTGTTGGTTAAGTTGAATATGTTTTGTTTGTAGGAGATTGTGACGCAGTTGGTATCTAATGTGGGCGATCAGGTAGGAGTGGGATTCCTGGTGGAATTGTGAAAATTTTCCAAGTGGGCGATCAGGTAGGAGTGGGATTCCTGGTGGAATCCTGCGAAGCGTGTGAATACTGCAAAATAGGGCAAGAGCAATACTCCGAGAAAAGCGTCTGGTCCTAAAATGGCATCGCCTTATGGTCGCTGATGACAGGTAAAGTTCCTCTTTAACTGTCTGTATATTCAGGGGCACCCTGTATTCTAATTTAAAGCTAAATCGTTGTATATAATTCTATTGCTGTGAATTAAGTCTTATTTGGAATTTCAAATTTTTAACCTCTTTAAATTATACCAGTAATTTTAAAATTTGTTTAAATGTTTGTTATTAACTGTTAAAATCTCGAAACTTTAAAATTCAAAAAGGGATAGGTGTTGGAAACAGGAATGCAAAAAAAAAAAACAACGAAAGGAGGAACAATAATAAATTTATAGAATCAAGATATCCAACATGCTGTTAACAAGATCATTTTGATGATATTATTTTCGAAAAACATTCCTATATTTAATAGGAACACAAAACATTTATGAGTAGTTTCTATAACGCGCCCAAGCACCTAACTGTTTTGCAATGCTTTTAGCGTATACAAATCAACTTACAGTTACGAGTAGTTTCTATAACGAGTATATAATTGATCGCCCAAGCACCTAACTGCTTTGCTTTGCTTTAGCTTGATTTGATTTGTATATCTGCTTTGCTTTAGCTTGATTTGATTTGTATATCTTTAAGTATAAAGGATTATAAATAAAACTATTACTTGATATTTTTATAAGGTTCATATTTTTTATTTTGAAATAAAATATTTTTTTTAATTTTGCATTTAACTTTCATAAAAAAAATAACAGATCTAATTTATGCTTTCAAACTGCTACATTCACTTTATTTTTTTGGTCTTAATGTGTTCCCCAACATTCTAAGAGATTAGGTTGAATTAGCTTGAAATTCATTATGCATCACGCAATGCAAGGAAATGGTGTTTTTAGTTGATACACCAAATGAATTTCAACAAATTCATTCTACATCAGCAAGGAAATGGTGTCTTTGGTTGACACCCCAAATGAATTTCAACAAATTCATTCTACATCAGCAAGGAAATGGTGTCTTTGGTTGACACCCCAAATGAATTTCAACAAATTCATTCTACATCAGCAAGGAAATGGTGTCTTTGGTTGACACCCCAAATGAATTTCAACAAAACAGAAACAACACGAACATGCAATTTTTAACAAATTAAGTCACTTAATAGAAGACTTATAATGAATATGCTTAAACAAAGAGTTAGAACATACTCTCATTACAAAAGATGACATTAACTAATTAACCAACCCATTAACAAATTCACAACTAGTTTCAACCAAACGAAGAGAAGACATGAAAGCATTCTTTCAATTTTTTTTCTTTATTTTTCATCACTCATTTTTTCTTTGGGTATACTCTTGTTGATTCTCTTTCTCTTTTAACCTAGCTTTGTTTTTTCTTGTTTTTTTTTTAATTTAATTACTTTCTTTCATACCCTATTAAAGGTATGAACCAACTAGGACTCGAATCTAGGACCTCCATCTGTTGAGGTTGCTCTCCTATGAGCTTTTGGCTCCTCCTTGAACTAGCCTACGATTCAAATTAAGGAGTCTTACTCATTGCTACAACATTTCTCCTAAGCCACTTTGCACGTGCTTGGGACTCCTAGAATCAACACCAACTCTAAGATTTAACATAGCTTTGATACCAATTGTTGAAAAGAGGACTTGCAAAACAAAGCAACCCAACAAAGAGTACCAAAAAAACAACATTTTACATAAATAAGATACCCCAATTACATGATGTTAACAAAATTGAAGAGGAAGGATCATTTTCATGATATTATTCTCAAAGAATGTACATTTAATAAAAATATAAAACAATTATAAGTAGTTTCTATAAGGAGGACATAACTGGATGCCCAAGCTCCTAATTGCCACCTCTTTTAGCTTATTAAAATCAACCTGCCTATCCTTAAGCATTACAAAAAGGAATGATTACTCAACATTCTTCCCCTTAATGCTTAAGGCTCCAATTTTTTATTTCTTGCACAATTTTTTCTCTTCAACTTGGGCATTTAACTTTATGAAAAAAACACATTTCGCTTTCAAACTACCACATTCACTCTACTTTTTTGGTCTTGATGTGTCACTCGACATTCCAAGACATTAGCTTGAAATTAATTCTACATCATGCAAGGAAATGATGTCTTTGGATGACACCCCAAATGAATTTCAACAAATTTATTTTGCATCACACAAGGAAATAGTGTCTCTAATTGACACCCCAAATGAATTTCAACAAATTAGAAACAACACCAACATGCAATTTCTAACAAATTTACTCACTTAATGGAAGACTTAGAATGAATATGCCTAACTAGAGACTTTGAACATAGTCTCACTACAAAAGAGGACATTAACTAATTAACCAACCCATTAACAAATTCACAAGTTGTTTTAACCAAACAAAGAAATGACATAGAAGCATTTTTTCAACTTTTTCTCATCACTCCCCCTTTTTCCTTGGGGTATAATCATCAACCCTCAAGATCAAGGCAAGAGAGAGAAAGGGGGAGAGAGACCTTCAATGACACTCATGAGAAAGATTAGGCTAAGCATCCTTCAGGAGATTTCATATACATTTGGGTATTGAATGAACCATAGAATACTGTGGTACATCCAATGGAAAATGAAACACCATAAGCCTATATCAAAGCATTCAAACTCACCATCCACCTCAACATCTATCACCATTACATATGGTATTCGAGGATCAATCTTATATGCTTCTGTAGACACCAAAATCTTGGCATTTACAACTCACCACATAATTCTGCATAATAAAATATATGCCTAGGTATAAACTTAGGTATATTAATTCATTTACACTTCACCCACATTGCACACCACAATTTTGTGTAATAATATATGCCCAAGTCTAAAATTAGGCATTAAATTCTTGCACATTATCCTATTTTCTAGATTTTAATAAATCTGGAAAATCCCCCTAGGATGCCTTGCCTACCCACTAGACATGTGTCCTAGCCACCTCACCACCCCACCTTGCCACATCTCACACACCCTTGTCCCCTTTGTCCCTTCACATGGGACAACCCTTACACCTCACTCCACTTACACCCACATCACCCCGCGTTAAGTGAGACACCCTGGGTGACTCACTCTAACTGCCCCCTCCATTTGGCAGCCCAGGATTGCCACTTGGCAGCCATGGCTGGCCACCTCTCATTTCCCTCCAAAATCTAAAATTTCCTATAAAAGCAACACCATTCCATCAAGAAAGGGACTGGAAAATATGTCGTCACACTGTCGAAATCACTACAGGAAATCGCCAACGATCGTTGATTTCGAGCCATTGAGGTCCTGGATTCGAGTTTTCGAGAGTTTCTGCCATCTCTGCACAACCATGCATCCACGGTTACACAGTCCCAACCGCAGGCCCGCGGTTTCTAAACCGCACATCCACGGTTACACAGTCACAACCGCAATCCCACGGTTTCTAAACCACAAACCCGCGGTTACACAGTCACAACCGCGGGTTCGCGGTTGTGCAAAAACTGCCAAACTTGTTTTGGCCATATCTCCCTTATCCGGGCTCGGATCGAGATGAAATTTGGAGGGCAGGTTCCTGACATCCCCTAGAACATCTCCACCACTTTTTAGCCAATTTGGATCAGCAGAGATTAGTTAGTCATTTTTTAGCAAGGCATTTTTAATTAGTATTTCTATGTTTCTTGCAAGCATTCCTTTCAAGGGTTTTCATTTGCATTGTTTGCAGTCATTTATACAGATGTTGTTGACCCTTTTTTGACTACCATGTGTGCAGGATATAGGTATTTGAAGAGCTACTGAAGCTAAGAGTGGTCCCTACATTGGATACCAAATCCCACTCACCAATTGGATTGGAGCGAAAGAAGACCAAAGACACCACCAATAATTTGATTAGCCAAAGGGGTTTTTCCCCTCTTTGTGCTCATTCTATCATGTGAAAGCAAACATTCACTCATTGTTCTGAGGATTTGAAACGCACGGGAATTTGATTTTGAATTGTTTAACCTGTTACTATGGAACCACACATCCGCAGTTTACCTTCTGAGGAAACACGCATTCGTGGTTGCTGCACTATTGAAACACGGACCGGTGGTTGAAAGCTAGAAGGAGCAGCAAAAGGAACATAATTCTATACCCTGTGCCATATTTTAAAAATTTTCTTTAATGCTAGTTTTAGGTTGCATTTAAGTAGATTAAGAGTCTTAGTCTTGTATGCCTTTGTTTGCATTTAGGTCTTAGGAATAGAAAAACTTACTTAAATATTGCATTCATATACGAAATAATAAAGGGAAATAAAACGAGAATTGGCATATACATAGTAGGGAACAATCATCTTGCATATACCAGGTTAGAAATAACCTAGGTATTTCTTTTTTGGGGTTTGGGCCTATATTCGGCTTTATTCTGTTGACAGAAAGGACCTGCACGCCCGTGATTGGGATTTCCCTAAACGTGAATGTGCGGTTGGCAAACCGTGTACCCGCGGTTTACCATAACTAACCGCTCACCCGCGGTTAGCCCTGTTAAACAAAATTTGGCTGAGTCTTACCTGAATTTGTAATTTTACCCCTAATATGATTTTGTCTGCTATTCTATGTCTTTCCTACTTTCTGCATTAGGCATAAAAATATAATTGCATGTTATATTTGCATCGCACAATAGAAAACAAAACCTTCACACACACACACACACACACACACACACACACACACACACACACACACACACACACACACACAGTATAATTAAAACATTGGTCCGGTTGGATTTCATCACCAACCCCCAATTTAGATCGGTGACATTGGAATTCATCTCCTTCCACCGGCTTGCCCCCTAGATCATCCTTAGATAGGATAAAAGCACTCTTTAAGCTGGTATAAGTCATTGGTGTTCAAGTTGTCTCCCACTATTGGAATGATTGTTGAATCAAAGTGGAAGAGCTAGGCGAACCCCCCATTGGGATTTAAGCGGTGTACCCTAGCCTCTTTTGAGAAATAACGCTTGGTACTAGTGTTCTTAATCACCATCTTCATTGAGTTCTATTATTCTATTCCAAAAAGAACAAAATCTCTTCAAAAACTTCAAAAACAACACAAAAAGACATCGAAAAAACAAAAATTTCAAAAACTTAGTGCAAACTAGGGTCAAAAACTTTGTATGTTTATTTGCTTGGCATGTTGTATTGCATTGTACTTTCTTTTTCATTCACATAGATTGCATATTAGCGTACGGTAGTAACTCATAGTCAAGTAAGAAAATTAGCATTGATCCAGAGTCAGTGGTCCTCCTCCATGGCAACTCAATCTAGTGAGGCCCCTAACACTTCGGTGCTAGGGCATGTCAACATGCCCTCTACTATGTCTCAAAGCCTAGATGTAGGACCCTCTAACAGTGCCTCCATTTCAAACATAGATATTATGCATAGGGCTACTCACACCGCTATTCTTGAGACTCTTGGGAGTGAACCACCTACCATAACTGATGATCATGTCACACTTGTAGACATGGATGCAGTTAGGATGTACCTGAGTGCAGCTAGAATGGTTTTTCCATTGCTACCACCGCTTACCATTCCACCCCATACCATATCATCATTCCATCAAGAAGTCACCTTCCCACACCCATAGAAGTCTAGCCAAGCCTTTGTGAATCTACTTTTTGAACACACTACTACCACCATAGCCCATACTCATTCGTCATCATCTAATCAACCTTCCATCATCATACCAAATAAACAAGTCATTTGCACCAACCCCCTTTATGAAGCACCCATTAGTGTTGCTTTGCAAATCCCTATACCCATTCCATCCATAGCACCCATAAGCACCATGGTCCATAACCCCCCTCCTTCAGTAGCAATGCAATCTTCCACTTACCCGCCATCAACATCCCATCAACCCCCCACCTTCTTCACCCAAGATCCGTCTTGGGTGTTGCGCCCCCCAACTATAACTATACCTACACATCTAATCAATGACATGTATGGTGCTGCATCAACACAACACACCATCATTCCACCATCTCCTCATCAACAACTACCATTTCACCAATGCACTATGCTCATTTTACAAAAAATATTGAACCGCCTCACAAGCATTGAGCTACAATTGAGTCATCATCAACTTCATAAAAATCACCCACCTCAAAAACTTCATCAAAATCACCCACATCAACAAACTCATCAATATCACCCACCTCAACAACCTCATCAACCTTACCCACCATCAACAACCCATCAACCTCCCACCTTCTTCACCCAAGATCCATCTTGGGTGTTGCATCCCCCAACTATAACCATACCCACACATCCACTCAATCATATGTATGGTGCTCCATCAACACAACACACCATCATTCCACCATATCTTCATCAACAACCACCATTTCACCAATGCACTATGCTTATTTTACAACAAATCTTGAATCGCCTCACAAGCATTGAGCTACAATTGAGTCATCAACAACTTCATCAAAATCACCCACCTCAACAACTTCATCAAAATCACCCACCTCAACAACCTCATCAACCTCACCCACCTCAACAACTTCATCAAAATCACCCACCTCAACAACTTCATCAAAATCACCCACCTCAACAACCTCATCAACCTCACCCACCTCAACAACTTCATCAAAATCACCCACCTCAACAACTTCATCAACCTCACCCACCTCAACAATATCATCAACCTCTTCCACATGGCCAATATCATCCAAATCATCCACCCCGTACTTGGACCCCTCTATCCGAGCCCATGTCAATCATCTTTCAAAAGTTGCAGGATGCAAAAACAATTGTTTTACCTGACATACGTCCTGCAGATACCAAAATACATAAACCTAGGTCGTATAGGGAAGATCGTTATTGTCTCTATCATCAACAAGTGGGCCATGACATCAATGATTGCAAATCCTTTAAAAAGGTGGTCCAAGATCTTATCGACAAGGGGGTCTTTTCCATCAAAATTCCACTCATCGCATCTGATCAAAACCCTGATAGTCAACAGGAACCATTGTGGGGATACTCAAAGCATCACACCTTCCCCATGCTCACCAGGCACAAAACATTGTGGGGATACTCAAAGCATCACACCTTCCCCATGCTCACCAAGCATAAAACATTATGGGGATACTCAAGGTATCACACCTTCTCCATGCTCACCAGTCACCAAACAATTTGGGGATGATTAGGGTATCACATATTCCCCATTCAAAAAAAAAAAAAAAGCTCCAAAGGAACCAAATCCCTTTGGTCAATTCAATCCAAAAAGCCCCAAAGAGGACACCCCTTTGGTCAAATTAAAAAAAAACTCCAAAGGGGGTATCCCTTTGGTCAACTCCATTCAAAAGGCCCCAAAGGAACCTAACCCCTTTGGTCAAAACTCATATCAAAATGCTCCAAGGGAGGCACTCCTTTGGTCACATACAATTCAAAAGGCTCCAAAGGAACCAAACCCCTTTGGTCACATTTTAGTTTAAAAACACCTAAAAAAAAAAACAAATAAAAAATATAAAAAATAATAATAAATACAAAACAAAAAAATATGTTCATACACATTGCATTTTTAATACATCGCATTCAAAATCCCACTTTCATTTCATTCACATGTTCCACTTTCATTGCATTCACACGTTTCACTTTCATTGCATTTGCACATTTGTATCATTTACATCCATTCATGTCGCTTACCATATTAATTGTCATCCACTCAAGTTAGATAATTGTTCATTCACTAAGTCTTGTTGTCTTAATTAGGGGCACCTACGGTCTAGCATTAGTCCAATTTTGCCATCTAAAACCATGTCAAAATAGAAAAAAATAAATAAATAAAATAGTTGCAATAAAATCCCATAGCAATTTATTTCTTTGTTGGTCTCTATTTTGAGGAATCTCTAGGGGTTTTCGATCACTCAACCACTCCTAGTGATTTAAGCAACCTCCGAAAAATATTCTAAATTCTTTTCGTACAATTACACATATATACACTAAGCAAATTTTGAGTAATGGGAATTGATTTCAAAAACATTATTGAACCAAACACAATTTCACATCTTAAAAACATCTTGTGTCAAATAGGGATAACACCATACTTGGTAGGAACCTTGAGGTGAAAAGGGTCATCCTTGCTTGTCCCATTATGCAACATAGTCCATGACAATAGTGGTTTTCACTACTATCACAATTGCTTCTAAATTCAAAAGGTAGAGTAGTAAGGATAAGGTACAATTCTCATCACACTTAAGTTGAGAATCTGATTCCCTAAAGCTCTAAAAATTTTACATCACACATGATTAAATGGGTTGTAAGGATCGTACTACATTTCCAATCAAACGATTAAGTAGTCATCCCCAAAATTCAAGAAATCAAAAACAAAAATCATGGACTATGGAGTTAGCCTCCACCAAAGCTATAGACGCTTGACTGGCAGTGGAGTACACTCATGCATGGTGACATGTCTCTTTTAAAAGAGACCTTTGACCGCTCATACGGACAAGCTAGCTTCTTAGTTCCAACCATAACAGGTCTACCCAATTTACTCAAGATGATTTAATGAACTCAATTATACACACACTGGTTCTTTATGGTTTAAAGTCATTACCATGCTCTTGATTCGGTAAATAAATTCACTGCACACACATTTGGTCCTAGAAGAATTATATAATTTGAAAGTTTTTTTGATATACTAGGATGTTTGAGTCTTTGCAAAACAATTCTAGATCCTTTATCCTTAAGGGAAACAAATTCATAAGCAAGTTTTCATTCCATACCACCATCATATTGCCACACATATATCATAGTCCATTTTATCCTACAAATTGTGGTCAAACCATAGTATCGTATTGGTGCCCCTGATTAAGCAATAATGGTAAAGTTTGCTTAACAATGGTACATAAGTTATTTTCATGACAATTAATAAGGTAAAACCATTCATTCATTTGCATACATCACCATAAATTGCATTCATTCATAACACATGCATTCATAACACATTCGTTCATAACACACTCATTTCATCACATGCACTAAAAAAAAAATGAACAAACCATCATTACACATGTACATAAACAATAACAAAAACACCAACTAGGGAGATTTCAAGGTCTTACACCTTCCTCATCAAAAACATCAAACAATCAATCAAGAAACTTGGGAAAGTTTAAGGTCTTACACCTTCCCCATCAATTACATCAAACAAACAATCAAGCAACATCTTCCCCTTAAATAACATCAAACAATAAATCAAGCTACCCTAACAATCACATTAAACATTCACATTTCAAATCATATGTTAGGTTCAAAAGGTTGTGCCCTTTTGTCAAAGGTTGCACCCTTTGCCTCCCATTCATGAACACAACACATCCAATTCAATTCACTAGCTCAGGTCCCCAAGTGAACCTCATATCTAGTGATATACGCTAGTCAACTAGCGGTTGCAGTGACTGGTTATCCATGCAATCCGGTAGGATGAGTAGATTACCATAAGGACACTTGCAATTACGTCAATTCAAAAGGATCCAAAGGAACCCATACCCTTTGGTCAAGATTTTAATTCAAAAGGCCCCGAAGGAACCAAAACTCCTTTGGTCACAATCAAACCAAAAGGCTCCAAAGGAAACAAAGTCCTTTGGTCACATTCAATTCAAAAAGCTCCAAAGGAATCAAACTCCTTTGGTCACATTCAATTCAAAAAGCTTCAATTCACCCAGGTGTTGTAGGTGAGTTGGAGAGGAGAGGGCAATTCTCCAAGGGAGGTCCCAGGTTCAAATCTCCACCCTACCAAAAAGCTGAATTGGGTACCCAAAATCCAATTGATAATGTTGGTGCGGGTAGGGTCAAAATCGGGTGACTTTGACGGTGTAGAACCCCTGTTCATGGTCTCTTAGACCAAGGCAGCCTCCAAAGGGGTTTTTCGCTTAAAAAAAAAAAAAAGCTTCAATTCAAAAAGCTCCAAAGGAATCAAACCCTTTGGTCACACTAAAAAAATATATATATAATAAATCCAAGAGAAACAAACTCATTTGGTCAATTCAATTCAAAAGGCTCCAAAGGCACCTACCCTTCGGTCAAATCAATCCAAAAAGCTTCAAAGATACCCAAATTGAAATTCCTTTGATAAAAAAAAAAAAAAACACCAAAAAAACACCAAAAACATTGTCATGAATATTTTGTCATACAAAAACATAAAAAACCAAAAATATTTCCATGCACCTTTTGTCTTTAAAAAAAACGAAAAACAAAAAAAACGAAGAAAAAATCCAAAGGTATCTCAATTCCTTTGTTCAAAAAAAAATTCAACAGGATTCTGAAAGAATAGAAGTGCCCTCATCTCAACTCCCTAAGAAGGCCATACGGCTGGACTGCTCCAAGGGATAGAGGTGTACATTTCCTTCTTCCACTTAGCCTCAAGTGATCCTTGTATACAATAACTTATCCTATATACCTAGCGGTTGTAGCGACTAGCAATCCATGCAATCCGGTAGGATGGATAGGTTACCATAAGGCCCTTGAAAAGTGATTCACCTCATGCAAAAAATGAATTGTTATCATCTCAATTCCCTAAGAAAGCCATAAGGTTGGACTGCTCCAAGGGATAGAAGTGCACAATTATCAACAATGGACAAAATCACGGTTGAAACAAAAACAAAACATCCATTTCATTCCAACCATTATCATTTGTTTCATTGCGTTCATCATTTCATATCTTCTACATCGACTCATCGCTTAAAGAGATAGACAAAATCAACAAATATTAGTTTCATAATCAAAGTCAACACTCAAAATACTCAATTAAGCAAATTACGCTCATTAAAATGAGCATCTTTTCTAAGATTGGGGTAACACAAGTTGACTTTTATTTATGACCATCTTACACAACTCCCCTTCAAATGCAAATGGCTACAAAAAAATTGCAAACCCCACCAAATCATCATCTCGCATCATCATCATCATCTCGAGTGAACCTTGTATCTAGTGGATTACCCTATACACCTAGCGGTTGCAACGACTAGCAATCCATGCAATCCGGTTGGATGGGTAGCTCACCATAAGGAAACTCATTCAAACATTCAACATCAAATCACTATGACATTAAATCAACTAGATCCCTAAATCTTTGAGCTTAGATGTGTTTAAAATAGATTTGCACAAGGTTACCCTTCAACCCCTTCTGTTGGGTCTAAAGTGGAAAAAAACCAAAAAAAACTTGGTAATAATCATAAATCACTCGAGTATCAAATTTTCGAATGACTGGTTCCTTGAACCCATCATTTGGAAGGAATTGCTAAAGTCAAAGTGGAACAAGAACTCCAAATGTGGTTAAATATTTTACCACATATTTTGCACATCAACGAAACCAAAGGTAAATTTGCAAGAACACACAAAATCCCAAACTTGGGGTATCAAGTTGGTCAAAATGACATACATTTGCATCACATCCACATCATTCAATCAACCACATCCTTTCATCATCCACATTTGGTCAATCATCTCGTGGGTTTCATCCTTTACCCATTCTCCAATTGAGGGGGTAAGCAAAAAAAAAAAAATCAAAATGAAAAATAATCATCCATTCTTGTGTGTCGAGAAGATTTGAGTCCATGCATCCAATAAAGATAGGTGTCATTTGTTTTTGCACCACATTGTGCTTTACACAACACGGTACAAAAAGGGGCATCTATAGACACCAAAATCTAGGCATTTACAACTCACCACATAATTCTGCATAATAAAATATATGCCTAGGTATAAACTTAGGTATATTAATTCATGTACACTTCACCCACATTGCACACCACAATTTTGCATAATAATATATGCCTAAGTCTAAACTTAGGCATAAAAATCCTACACATTATCCTATTTTCTAGATTTTAATAAATCTAGAAAATCCCCCTAGGATACCTTGCCTACCCACTAGACATGTGTCCTAGCCACCTCACCACCATCACTTGCCACATCTCACACACCCTTGTCCCCTTTGTCCCTTCACATGGGATAACCCTTACACCTCACTCCACTTACACCCACATCACCCCAGTTAAATGAGACGCCCTGGGTGACTCACTCTAACTGCCCCCACCATTTGGCAGTCCAAGATTGCCACTTAGCATCCATGGCTGGCCACCTCTCATTTCCCTTCAAAACCCAAAATTGCCTATAAAAGCAACACCATTCCATCAAGCAAGGGGGCTGTAAAATACGTCGTCACGATGTCGAAATCACTACAGGAAATCGCCAACGATTGCTAAGTTCGAGCCATCGAGGTCTCGGATCCAAGTTTTCGAGGGTTTCTACCATCTCTACACAACCGTGCATCCATGGTTACACAGTCCCAACCGTAGGCCCACGGTTTCTAAATTGCACATCTGCGGTTACACAATCACAACCACAATCCCACAGTTTCTAAACCGCAAACCCACGGTTACACAATCACAACCACGGGCCCGCAGTTCTACAGAAATTGCCAAACTTGTTTTGGCCATATCTCCCTCATCCAGACTCAGATCGAGCTAAAATTTGGAGGGTAGGTTCTTGGCATCTGCTAGAACATCTCCACAAATTTTCAGGCCATTTGGAGCAGCAGAGATTAGTAAGTTAGTCATTTTTTAGCAAGGCATTTTTAATTAGTATTTCTATGTTTCTTGCAAGCATTCCTTTCAAGGGTTTTCATTTGCATTGTTTGTAGTCATTTATACAGGTGTTGTTGACCCTTGTTTGATTACCATGTGTGTAGGATATAGGTATTTGAAGAGCTACTAAAGCTAAGAGTGGTCCCTACATTGGATACCAAAGCCCACTCACCAATTGGATTGGAGCGAAAGAAGACCAAAGACATTACCAAAAATTTGATTAGCCAAAGGGGTTTTTCCCATCTTTGTGCTCATTCTATCATGTGAAAGCAAGCATTCACTCATTGTAATCATACCCCTATGCACTTGGGGCAAATCACTTGTAAAAAGGAGACAAAGGCTCCAATAAAATTCAATACAAAATCCTTTAATTCTGCAATTGCTTGTTTTCATTATTTTATTTGCAAGGTGTTGTCTTCTTTTGCTTACAACTTCAAAATCCAAGAACTTATGTATTGTAGAAGAAGCCATAGAGAAAAAAATTAAGTAAGAATATTGTATTGAATAAGCTACGACAACTAGAATGGTACCAATGAGAACTTCTAAAGAGGAATCAAGAACCATTGAATAAGTTATAGAAGGAGAGTCCTCAATAAAAAGAATAAAAAGAGGTCAAGAAGAGGTAGTTAAAAGTACCTCATCATAAATAATGGCTTTCTAAACAATAATGTCATGAGTATTAGGATTATATAAGTAATAAGACTTGGAGGTATCAAAATTCCCTATAAAAATTGTATGATGACTCTTCACATTTACCTTCTTCCATGTATATTTGAGAATGTACACCCATGTAGTGGATCCAAATATATAAAAGAGAGACACAAGGCTTATTGCCTATCAATATCTTAAGAAAAGCCATACCCTTAATGGATCAGATTGGAGTCTATTTGATGAATGTGCTAAACAAATCACTACTTTACCCTAAAACATGGACTCAATCTACTTGGCATGCAACAAAAATCAAACCATCTTCATAGTAATTCTATTCTTCTACTCAATCATCCCATTTTGTTTTGGGGTATAAGAAATAGTCTTCTAAAAAGCAATACCATGAAGAGTTAAAAAATCAACAAAGGCATAAGTAACATACTCACCTCCTCCATATATCATAGGTGGATATGATATTATAATTTATAAGGGTATTATGAATAGTTGGCATGGGCCACACATAACCCAAGGTTGATTACATTATTATATTATATTATAATAATGAGTGGGATGAGGGTTTAGTAGTTGGCTCTTCAAAGTTGAATTAGAAAATGGGTATATAAAGAAGGGATATTGTCATTATAATTATCATTCATATAAAGTATTTGATTGCTTTTGAAGCCTTAATATTAATGTAAAATCACAAGATAAATTTCATAGGATCAAATATAAGATAGCCACAATGTAGTAAGATCAAGATAATGATGTAAGCAAAATAATATGAGCAAACTAATATGTATATCAAGGCTTATAATATATCAACTACCATTCATTAATAAGCAACAATTATGAATGTAAATAGCTTGAATCATACATGTATAAAGCATGTAGCACAACTTACAATATTAGTTGCTCAAAACATATGCAAACTTTATTACTCATCTTCTCTTATAAATATAACACTTCTCTTTACACTTGATGATAGATAATTGATATTGATCTTGATTCACTTCTTTGCTTCACTATGGAGTACTATATAGCCATAGTAGAATGACTCTTTGTATACTTGACTATTCCTTTCCATATGCCAAGTCTCATGACTCTTGGCTTCTCTACTTGACACTTGCATACACATGACTCTATCTTGTATGCACACCTAGACATGACTCTTCACTTAGCATATTCTAATCTAAGGACACTTGTGCACACTTACATATAAGACACTTGTGCACATAGACTCATATAACACTTGCACACTTACTCACATGACACTTGTGCATTTCTTACACATTATTACATTACATAAAATATTACTCACACTCTAAACTAAGACTCAATCCTAATCTAATATTTACAAGATGTACCATGAAGGTACCATGGGGTACATTAGCATGTACCAAATAATATAATATACTCCAATAGTATTACTTCACAAAGTGACCTATAAGACTTTGCCCTCTCTAACTGGCAATCTTATCTTGGGATACTTTGAGTTATTCCTTCCTTAAGAAGTATTATTGGTGTTGCCCAACCCTAAGGTTATTATTTATCTTTGTCTCATTGTGTGGATTGTTTTATTTTTACATGGTGGAATCATTAGCCGCCATGAATCCGGGTAGGCTGTCCAGATTTTTATGGTCTCCACAGTATCCTGTGCTATCTGCCCCGAAAGTTGCCACACAGATCTCCACACAGTCCACCCCTATAACCACCATGCCACAATCATTTTAAACCTTTTACACCATTGAAAGCACCAAGAAAGAGATAAGCATTCAGTTCGACGAGGCCCAAGATTTGAACCTTGGACCTCCGCCTCCCTTACGGGGTTTGGGGGAACCAATTGGTCTACACATCAGACCTCTCATTGTGTGGATTGTTATTATGGATGAATGATTTGATATTTTTGCATGATGGTGAATGGTTTATGTTTGTAATAATAAATTTTCATAAAAAGTGGTATCATAGCAACGATTCTAGAAAAATGGGAATAGTTTTGTAGATTAAAGAATTTTGGCAAAAAAAATCCTAGAAAACATCTTATTTTTTGGGAGTCATAAATTTATGTAAAGTTTTTTTATTTAGATGATTCTTGTGCATTTTCTTTACAATTTTAAGAGTTTCAAATCGAGTGGTTATACAAAGTATTTTTAGCAGTATTGAGAGAGATACAAACCTATGAACTTAGTTATTTAGAACAATGGCAATGATTTTATTTCAAATCACGTTTTTTTCTACAAATCAAAATTTGAGTTCCTTATCAATTAGGGTAAGAAAATAATCTATTGTGTTTAAAGGATATTTTATTGGGGTCTAAATGTTTATGTGGAATATTAGCTTCAAATCAATGAAGAGATTTATTTTTATAAAACTCTAGTTCAAAAAACCCTATTTTACTTTAGCATTTTTATGGATGGAAACTCATGGAGTTATAATTTTTTTTGGAGAGGATGATATTGTTGCTTGAAAATAGTGGATAAGGTTTAGATCTCTATATTTTAGTAACCATTTTTAGCAATGCTACCTGTACAAAATTTTAAATAAGGAAGCTTATTTTTGGTGGATAAGTTTTGTTAAGGAAAAGAATTATGACTACACTTGGGATAAAATGGAGCACATATTCATAAGCCAGTGGAATCCCTATAAAAATATAACTAGTTTGAAGGTCACCATCAAGGGATATGAAGAAGAAATAAAATGGCTTTAGGGGGAACAAAAAGAAATGAATATAGATGACATGATAGAAGAAAAAAATTATAGCTGACAATGTATAGGCTAAGGGAATCACACCCTTGGTGTCAAATAAGCCAAAGAGCGATTAGTGGGATTTGTTTGAATCTAAGAATTCTATTTTATGGGTTCAAGGTTTCACTTAGAAGGAAAAAGTTGTCATTTCCATTAACCCTAGTAGTAGGTACAATTTTATTAATATTGTTATGTCTAAAAGGTTGCAGGTTCAAGCAACCAAAATTAAGAACATAAAGCTTGAAGGTGATAACATTCATATTTTTTTAGATTTGAAGATCATCATGGATAAATATGTTTTACATTCATATTTTCATGCTATTGAGATGGATGTTGTGGATATTGTTATTGGTTATCCTTGGTTAGTTTATTTGGGTACTATTAACATTAATGTGTAAAAGAAGTTCATGAAGTTATGGTACAGGATAAAGAAGATAACACTACAAGATATTTCTTAGCTTAAGGTCCAGGGATCCAAGGATAAGTCAAAAGTAGTTATGGAAGGGGAACAAGTTAAGAAACCAACAACATAATCAAAAATTGACTCTAGAGTAGAGGCATCAATAGAGTCCATGGAAGAAGTAGCAACAAAATCTAAGGAAGATTTGTTAGAGGAGCACAAGGATGCACCAAAAGAAGGGCACATAAGAGAAGAGCATGAGGAAGAATTTAAAATAGAGGAAAAAAATAGATAGAGTTTTTTTTATAAATTTCTTGAAGGAAAAATCTCCAACATAGACTAAAGAAGCACAAAAAATTGCACTATAAATGCTCTTAACGGTTGTTGGAAAACGATTAACATCTCAAAGAGTCAATGGATGCTTGCCACAATTGAAATCAAGGCCAAATATTGTCATTAAGCAGAGGATGGTAGAAGAAACAATCTTATATAGAGCCAATCATGATCTGATTAATAAATTCATGGGTATTCTCCCTACCTTGAATTTTTGCATTTATGGGTTTGACAAAATGGGAGCCTCTTTGTGAGTATTATTTGTGGTTTATTAGTAATGGATATTTTATTGTTAGTTTTCTATCACTTGTATATAAAAATAGGGCTTTCATATCGAAAAAGATGAATCTTGATTTGACAATATTATTTGTTCAATCCTAAAGAGTGGGATTTGATCCTTGAGTTGAACCCACTGTTGACTCTATTTGGATATTTTTGTATGCACTTCCAATGGATTTTTGGAGTGAGCAAGTATTAAAAATCATTGGTAATTCCCTTGGAAATTTTTTGGATTTTTCTAGAGACACAATGGAAAGAAACATAGTCATTTATGCTATAGTATGCATGGAAATGGATCTCAGCCAATGTTTGCCAACAAATATGAAACTCAAAATTGCATAATTATCTTAGATTCAAAAATTAGATTGAGGCATTGACCTTTAGGTGTAGAGTTTGCCACAATAATGGGCATTTGGCTCAGTCGTACCCAAGCAATATGAACACAAAAATGGAGGCTTCTCTAGCAAATTTAAATACTCCTAAGGAGGGTAAGTCAACAATCAATAAAGAAATAGACAACATTTCTTAGGGTGAAGAAGCACAGGGAGATGTTTTTAATAGCCCAAAATAAGGAGAAGGCAAAAGAAAAAATATGGTAAAGAGCAAACCTAGCTCAAGCCCTCAAATAGGTATGAGATATTCAAGACACTAGTGGACTAGGAAGAAGAACAATTCGTGGAAGGAGTGGACAGAAATAATAAAAATAATCCTAGCCATGTTCAAAACCCTCTTTCAGCTCCTCATATCCTAAAGCAAGTAATAGAGTGCAATGAGTTACCACAATCGGAGATTCTAGGGGCATTGATAGTGCATAACCAAGAGGAACCAATAATAAAATATGTCATCATGGGTATGCAAAAAATAATAGAGAAAAACCAACTCTACGGATAATCTAGGTGGAGAAGAAATCAAAGAATATTGGCTTTCAAGGAGTGGGTAGAAAATCAAATAAGGAATTGATAGCAAGTCAAGGAGACAAACTGATCACTAGGGATTGGCAAGACCAATAGACTCTTACTGGTATGAAGGTAACCAATGATTATACAATTATGGAATATTAAGGGTTTAGACAGTAGAACACATTAATCTATTATTCGAAAACTCTTATAAAAAAAGTAAAACAATTATTTTGCTTATCTAGGAGGTAAAAATATCGCTAGATCTTGTGTAAAATAGTAAATAGACTTTGGAGGGATGTTGGTCATATAGAAGTGTCTTCCCAAGGGGTCTTAAGGGGGGTAATTACCTTTTGGAACTCTCTTGAATGAATGACAATATAACATATAACTTGGAGGGGTGTCCTCACATCACATTTTAGGAACAATGTGACAACTAAGCATATTTTAATCATAAATTTTTATGGGACTCAAAACCTAGATGGTTAGATTTATCAATGGAAATCAGTGTATAATATGAGTCTCAAGAGAGGAGTTAGACTAGATTGTTGTTTAGGATTTTAATGTAAATTATCATCGAAATATCAAGAATAGGGAATTCCAATTTTGTATCTAGGGGATCGTCTAATGATTGCCTAGGTCCATGCATTACACTTGGTGCATAATAAGTGTCTTGAAACCAACTATATTTAGACTAATAAGAGGAGGAAGACACATAACAAGAAGGTGAAGTTAGACCTTTTTTGGTTTTAGAGGAGGCGTTTGTAAAATGGAATCTAAAATTTTAGATTTTGGAGGGTCCAATTTCATATCACTTCCCCATTATGTTGGAAGGGGGATCAAGATAGGGTAGCATCACCAACCATTCAAATTTGAAAACATTTGGTTACAAAAAGAGGAACTTCAAAAGAAAATTCTACAATGGTGGGAAGAGGGACACCCAACATACAAGACAAAAATATTCAAATTCCATGAGCAACTTCATTATGTTAAGGATAAAACAATGGAGGTGATCTAACAAGACAAAATTCTAGGTCCAAAGAGCTCTATTGGTGGCCATATGGGATGAGGTGCAAAAACACTTCAAGGAAGGAACAAGTATAGAGCAACTCAAAGAAGAGAATGATGCATTGCATAAAGCAGTTGAGGATATTGACAACCAAGAGGAGATCTATTGGAAATAAAGAGCAAGAACCACTTGGTTATTCAAAGGTGATAAAAACATAATTTTTTTTCATTGGGCTACTTGTGCTAGGAAAAATATGAACAAGATGGAAGCTCTAAAAGATGATAATGGACACTCCTTTGATACAATCCTAGGTATGCATTTCCATTCAATGGATTATTTTGCTAAATTGTTCAAGGAAATTATAGTGCAAGATGAAGAGGCTCCAAAAGAAGTTATTATTGTCATACCCTCTATTATATTTGAAGAATAAAATCAAGCCCTACTTAAACCCATTGATAGAGAGGAACTGAAGAAAGTAGTCTTTGGAATGAGTAGGAAAAAATACTAGGTCCAACTGGCTTTCCAATTGAGTGTTTTAGAAATTTTAGGACAACTTGGAGGAGGATGTAATGGTTGTTATAGAGGAGTCTAGAGGTAGTAAAATAATGCTTAAAGCATTAAATTTTACATTCATTGCCTTAATTTTAAAATGGGAGTACAGGGTGCATATTTCAGATTATAGACCTATTGGCTTATACAATGTCATATAAAATAATCACAAAGGTAATGGTTGAGTGGCTAAAACCTCTCCTACATAGCATTATCTCCTCGAAGCAAGGGGGTTTTGTAGAGGGCAGGTAGATCTTATATGGTGTGGTTCTAGCTTAGGTGGCAATCCACTCAATGCAAAAATATATTAATAGAGGAATGCTCATAAAATTTGATATGTCAAAGGCTTATGATAGGGTGAAGTGGAGCTTCTTGTCAAGGATGATGGCAACCTTCGATTTCTCTCAAGATTGGATAGAATGGGTCATGAGTTGTGTTTCTACTCTAACATACTCAATGTTAATCAAAGGCCTTCCCTCGCAACCATTTGGAGCCACTCGAGGCCTTCATCAAGGAGATCCTTGTTCCCCTTATATTTTTCTTATATTGGTTGAAGTATTGGGTAGACTCATATTGAGAAGAAGACAATAGGGTTTTCTAACAGGTCTCAAGGTGGGTGAGGAGGTTTTGACTCACCTACAGTTTGTGGATGACATGATATTAGTGGGAGTGGCCAATTTTAGGGAAGAAATAATGATAAGAGATACTCTTAATATTTGTCGTAGGGCCATAAACCAAGTCATCAATGATAAAAAAATCAAAGTGGTCTTCTTCAATCTTGATCAAAGGTTTTAGGACAAAGTTTTAGAGATCTTCGGATTCACAAGGACTTATCTCCCAATGGTTTATTTGGGGGTCCTTTTGCATTTTAAAAAATTGAAGATAGATAACTGGAGGAATATTTTAGATTGTATAAAAGAAATAACTAATCATTGGTCTCACAAATGGTTAAGCTTTAAGGTTAGATTAAATATTTTGTAGTCAGTCATTCAAGCCATATCAATTTATAAATTTTCTATCCTTGTTGTCCCACATACCATATGGAAAGAGTTGGACAAGATGGCTAGAAAAGTTTTATGGAGATGAGTAAAAGGAGAGAGGAAATGAATCTTAGTAGGTTAGGAGAAAGTAAGCTAGACCAAGGTAAAGGGAGATTTGATATTGAGGATATCAAAGTTAAATAATAAAGCTTTGGCTAAGCTTTAGTAGAGGTGAATCTCCCAACCAACTTCTTTATTTGGTAGAATTTTAACTAGTAAATATTTGGGACATATGAACCCAAATGAGGTGAGTCATTTTTGTTGGATGGTAATGGGTATTTATTGTGGTAGGATTTAAATTTAGGATCTCGGGTAGTGAAATATGGATTATTTTGGAAAGTTGGGAGAGGAGAGAAGGCAATATTTTAGACAACTTCATGGGATCAATATTCACTTATCATTATCGAATTTCTAAAATTGCAACTAATAAAAATAGCCATGGAAATTATGGGTTGGATCCATATTGAAAGTTATTTCAACACTAGTCAGTTGGGGGATTATAGGTTTAAGCATTTTAAGAAGTTGGATGAGTGGTCAATTCCAATCCCTATGGAATTGACACCCATCATGACTAAAATCTTAACAAAAATATTTCTCATAGGTAGAGATGAGGAGGATAAATTAGCTTGGGACTATGGGAGCCTTTGAGTCTACATAATGAAGGATGGATATGATAAGATCCTTTCAAAACCTCCTCCTCATGCAAATCAAGTTAAGGATTGGAGAAATATTTGGTAATCCAAGGATTGGTTAAAATTAAACTTCTTTATTTGGCAGTTCATGCACAATGGAATTCTTACTTTTGATAATCTGAGATGTAGAGAAATTGTTGGTCCATATCAATGTATTTTATGCTACAAGAGCAAGGAAACATCTGACCACTTGATGTTTGAGTGCCCATTCACATGCAAGATCTGGGAGCAATAGCTTTTAGCTTATAAAATATGAGTCAATGGTGATTTGAATCGAATTAATATTTGGGGAAAATGGAAGTGGGATAGATTTAAATCTGAAGCTCTTTGTATCAAGTGGAAGCTTGGATTAAACTTCATTTGGTGGCAAGTGTGCAAGTGTGGTTGGAGAGAAATGGCAAAAATTTTAGAGAAATATTTTCATCCTTAGATGGCATTTAGCAGCTCATTTGGAACAAATTCACGAAAACTGTGGTAGTGCATGCTAAAGAGGAAACTCAAGTTGATATAGGGACGATGGAGAAGGAATCCAAAGTGTAAGAGGGGTAAGACAGAATGATAAGGAATAAAAATCTAGATAATTTACATTAGAAATAAAGTGCTTAAATAAGCACAATTTACAATCTTAAATCCTCAAAACATGGAGGATAAGCTAATCATCATGTATTTTGGGGATAACCCTCTAACTAACCCTTAGCTAGAAGATTTCCAACTAATCTATCTAGAAGACTTATGCCAAGTCTACATGAGCAACAATGTCTCACATTACAATTTATTCATAAAATTAAAAATAAGACTTATGACTAAGTCCTAACCTAAGGTTTTATTGAACCTTTAAACATAACCTATGCCTATTATATCCATATCATTCCTCCCAACAATAAAAGCATTGGATCCCAATGCTTTTACAAAGAAGTGGGAGAGAAGATATACAAGTGTCCATAAAATAAATCCTCCAAAGTGGTTCAAAAAAGAAGAAAGATAGATGAGGTACAAGAGCCACAAAGAGATCCACCATAACTCCATCAAAGGAAGCAACAACGAGCAAAACACATGTTCAAAAGGGGTCCAAGTAGGAATTCCCAATGGGATCTTGAGGTCTGTTGCCACTTGGGTTAGCCTCTAGCATGTAGGAATGAGCACTACTATGCTTAAAAAGGGCCTTGTAAAAATATTGTTCAATCTTCAAGAAGGCACAACTCTTCACACCAATCATGTTGAACCATAAGCATGCACCCAAAACTAAGTACAAATGATCCTGCCAAGCAAGCATCTTGTAACTATAGTCGGTGGAGGAAGAGTGGAGGAAAAAGGCACAAGTAGGCATATTCTGAAGTGTCTGTCTCTGTAGTCTTCAAAAATTTGGTGTCCATAGTATCGAATATCTATAGTCTTAAGAAGTTTGTTGTTGCTCAAAGTGTCGAATCTCTGTAGTCTTTGAAAATTTGTTGTCCAAAAAAGTGTTTCAAGTCTTGTTGATGAAGACATGAGCTAAGCTAAAAAACTAAAATCCACTAGGAGACAAGACACTAGGGAAAAAGACAACTTCAATGTGTGGAGTACCCATGTGATATCCATGATCACATAAAAAGTACCATGGTCAAAAGAAGATATAATGACAACTCCCAAATTGGAGTACCCGATTTCCATGATAAAAAAAAAATACCTCATATTGTAGGAGTATCCAAAATCATGACAAAATCTCAAGAGGGCCAAGGTCATGAGAAAGTCTACTTCCAAAAGTCTCGAAGGATGAAAGTGGATTTAAGGAGTGTCGGGTTCAACCGAAAATGCACTCCATTTTACAACACTTTATTTTTTAAGAAGGTTTCAATGATCCAAACTTTAGAGCAACATAGGTCAAGATAGACCCTTACAAAATAACAAAATAATAGTCCAATTGGAACCAAATAGAAAAGAGTTTTCCAATGACTATATGCAAGCCTATACTTGCAAAAGGAGAGTGCCTCGAAGAATAATAAAAATAAACATGCTCTTATGAAACAAAAGAAAGGTTTCAATTGCTCAACCATTTTAGAAATTTGAAAGAGAGAATATTCTAGGTTGCGGTGGCTCATAAAATTTTGTTTTTATCCCTTTTGTAGCAAAAAGTGATTTTATTACATACAAAGCCATGAGCAATTGTCAAGAGAAAATTCAAATAACATGAAAGGTTTAAACGTGTACTGGTCAACGAACCCCAACATAAGAATGGTCAACATGTAGCAAGTAAGGAGAGGATGCCAATCATGACAATCAGGCGAGTTCTTGTTAATTAAACACAATGAGCGGGACTAGATAAAAGACCAACATGTCCATAACCCATGCAATGTGGGATAATGGAAAAAAATGCATGCAAAGATGTAGATGGACAACTGGAAACCAATAGGCATCAGTGTTGCCAACCAATCACAAAAAGAATACTCGTTTGATGTGAAGGTTATGGGGATTCATGTGCAATAGGCTAAATGCAGGAACCAACAGTGCATTACAGAATTTGTTTATGATCCTCATTTAGAGCACTATCAATTGTTAGAAAATATGTAGATACGTACAAGTGTGTGTGCTGAAGACTGTTAGACATCATGGGAAATGCAATACATCCTCGATGGTGTGGCCCTCATGATATTGACATCAGAACATCTAAAAGTCAAAAACAAATGGTAAAATGATCACAAGAAATCGTGCAGGGTGGCAGAAATCTCCAATGTGTGTAAACCAACATTCGAGCACAACTTTGTCAGATCTGAAACTAAATTCAACTATCATAGTCATTGTACTTTGAAAAGAGGGTGAAAACTGATAGATTCCATATCCTCAAGCCATGGATAAGTACAAGCTACAAATTGTAAAATACCTCCCCTAATTGGTATGTGCAGGATGCATCAGAGTGCTAATATGCAGGTGGTAGGAGGTTGGATCGATGCTATAAATACCACATTGATTCTCTAGTTTGATTTCACATTATATAGTCTAAAAAAATCCTATTGTAGGTTGACAAAACCTGTGATAGTCTACCACCAAAAAGAGGTGTACAGGCCTTGGAAAATAAGACCCGCTGGTCAATTTTACAGTAAATTTTTAGCAACTCTAATTGTAGACATAGCAAATTGTGAGACCAGGGCAGGAGTAAACCAAAAAATATGTCACCCACACGATATTTACCTTGAACTCAAAACTAGAGACTCAAAATACGAAGGAAGAGGGAGAATTTCCCAATGAGTAAAATTCCTCTTCACAGGTAGCCATATCATGCTGCTCTGATACCAATAATAAGGAATAAAAATCTAGATAATTTACTTTAGAAATAAAGTGCTTAAATAAGCATTATTTACAATCTTAGATCCTCAAAACATGGAGGATAAGCATATCATCACATATTGTGGGAATAACCCTCTACTTAACCCTTAGTTAGAAGACTCCAACTAGTCTATCTAGAAGACTTATGCCAAGTCTACATGAGAAATAATGTCTCACATTACAATTTATTCATAAAATTAAAAATAATACTTATGACTAAGTCCTAACCTAAGGTTTTATTGAACCTTTAAACATAACCTATGCCTATCCTATTATATCCATATCACAGAACTAGTTGGAAACCATCCTTAGAAGGTTGGATTAAAATTAATACTGATGGAGATGCAAAAGGTAATTTGGGTAGAGTTAGAATTGGAGTGGTCTACATAAATCATGTTGGGATAGTGCTCTATTGGGAACTACAAGGTCTAGGTAGGGCCACAAACAATGAAGCAAAAACCTTAGCTATCAAATATGCTTCTATTTGGGTAGTAAGACAATATTATAGGAGGATAATCATAGAATCAAATTCTTAAATCTTGGTAGGAGCTCTGAATTGCATGAGAAACTTTTCTTTGGAGACATGGAGGTTACACTACACCAAAAAAGAGCTTTAATAGCGGCTAAAATAAGGCAGTTTTTTATGTTGGTAAAAAACCACCCTAATAGATCTTAAGAGGGCATTTTAAAACTGCCCTCTTAAGATAATTGTCCTCTTAGAGCTAAGAGGATGGTTTAGAACTGCCCTCTTAGGGTGACCCTAAGACGATGGTTTAAAACCACTGTCTTAGGGTGACCTAAGAGGGCGGTTTAAAACTGTCATCTTAAGGTGACCTAAGAGGACGATTTTAAACTACCCTCTTAGGGCTAAGAGGGTGGTTTAGGAAAGCCTAAGAGGGTGGTTTAAAACTGCCCTCTTAGGGTCTTAATATGGAAAAAAATAAAGACTATGGGAAAAGCAAACATAAATATGGTTGACAGGATGAGCATTTTATTTCTAAGGAATAAGCGACAATAAACCATTAGTACTGCACAAATGGAGGGATGCGAGAAAAGCAAAGCTCTCCTTTTTATTTCAAAGCTTGAGATAGGTCTTGATAGCAAATCATCAACACAAGATGTATACGAAGGGACCACGAGAAAAGCAGAGCTCTCCTTTTTATTTCAAATCTCAAGCTAGGGCTTGACAGTGAACCATTGACACTTGTTTAAAGAAGTGTGCAGCACAATAGACAAAGGGAAAATGGGAAAAGTAGAGCTCTCCTTTTTTTATTTCAAATCTCAAGCTAGGATTTAATTTTTTTTTTTTAATTTACATGGTGGAATCGGTAGCCGCCACGAATTCGAGCAGGTTTTCCAGCTTTTTATGGCCGCCACAGTATTCTACGTTGTCCTCCCCGAAGCCGCCACACAAATCTTTGCGCAGTCCGCCCCTATAACCACCATGCCATAATCATTTTAAACCTTTTACGTCATTGAAAGCACTAGGAAAGGGACAAGCGTTTAGTCCGATGAGGCCCGATATTTGAACCTTGGACCTCTGCCCCCCTTATGGGGTTTGGATGAACCAATTGGTCTACACCTCGGACCTAAGCTAGGATTTAAATTAAAAGGGCAAATATTTTTCATTGGGTGGAGCAGTGTGCAACACAACAAATGGAGGGAGGAATTACCAAAAAAAAATTTCTCTGCCTTACTCGGTGAAAGGAGCTTTAAGTGGTAAGCACTACTCATGCTTTGGAATATGGTTATATTTTATTGCAATTTGTTTTTCAAGTTTCTAGGGCTTCCCAAAACTTTTACTCCCACAAAATTTTGCCAATTTGAGGCTTCCCATAAAATTTCATTTATTTCAAAATAAATCCATAGAAAGCTTATGTTATTTGAATATTTGCTTGCTATCATCGAGAAAAAAATAATCATGTTTCAATGAAATATCGTTACAATGGTTTACATTTGGGTTTAGGTACGTAGCGTTCACATATATATTGCTTAAGAGGTTGAGAACACAAAATACACATGTGCATATTATCATACGAAGGGATTGTGTGGAATTTAGTGTTGTTAATTTGGGGAAGAGGTTAGAGCTATGGATAGGGTAATGTAGATTCTTCTTTTGAGGAAAGGGTTTATAAATGGTATATTGGCCATGTCGGTTGGATAAGGGTTTCAGCAGTTATTTTAATTTGGGGTTTGTCTAGCCATGTCGGTTGGACAACCATTTTTTATTTTGGGGGTTGATCGACCTTTATTTCTTCTTCCCCCTCCACCTCCTACTCTGAAAATTCTTATGAGCTCTTCCTTATGTAGCCTTGAGGCCAGTGCTGCATCCAGTTTCTCTTTATTGTCATTTCTTCTTCCTCCTCTTGTCTCATTGCTTCTCACAATGATTACTTCTAGCTCATTTTCTTCCAATCCTGGTACTAAAAGCTCTCTTCCTTGAATAGACATGGTTGTAGATTGGAAGGCTCTCCTGAAGTTGTATGAAACATTTCAGTTGGCCACCTAGCATTGAATTAAAACCTAATTTATTGTGGAAGAAATTTATATATGGGAGAGGAATTTGAATTAATTTTATTATGGAAGAGAAATTATAATGTGGTTGGACAAGGGTTTTTTTAATTGTAATTTAAATTAATTTTATTTGGGGTTTGATTGGCCATGTCGATTGGACAAGGGTTTCAACATCACTTCCAAAATATTTTGAGGTTTTTTATTTTAGGGTTTGATTGGTCATATTGGTTGGACAAGGGTTTTTTATTTTGAGGGTTGACTGGCCAGTATTTCTTCTTTCCCCTCCACCTCCTGCTATGAAACTTCTCATGAGCTCTTCTTGTTGTAGCCTTGAGGTCAGCGTTGCATTCAGTTCCTCTTGATTGTCATTTCTTCTTCCTCCTCTTATCTCATTGCTTCTCATAATGATTACTTCTGGCTCATTTTCTTCCAAGACTTAGCCTTGCCCATGGGAGTTTCTTATTTTTTATCATATTAACACATCTTTAATTTGGGATAATATTTTCTTGATATACATATGTTCTTTTTATATCTTCTCCATATTTTGTATCCCCATTCTTATTATCACTTGTGAAACTCCATGAATAGATCTTTAACTCATACAACAAGTGTAATACAACTTGTCTCCTCCATAGTTATGTTAGGTTATGATCAATACATAAAAATACTTGATTATGAGGTTTTAAAATAAGGCAGTATGTACCTTGAATAGCTTATATGTCATTATTGTTATCCAATATCTCTAGTTTTATAGTTTTGTGATGCCAAATACTCTTTATAAAAAGGATTTAAGATCATACAAACTCATTATGCTTATAGAACTTATTGTTCATACACTTAAAGTGAATAGACCATATTTCATTCCTATTGTATTTATAATGTACTCATGTTAAGTTACCTTTAAAATTTATCTCTACCACCCAGGTGTTGTAGGTGATTTGGAGAGGAGAGGGCAATCCTCCAAGGGAGGTCCCAGGTTCGAATCTCCACCCTACCAAAAAGCTGAATTGGGTACCCAAAATCCAATTGATAATGTTGGTGCGAGTAAGGGCTGGGTGCGACCCCCGAGTGACTTTGACGGTGTAGAACCCCCTATTCGTGGTCTCTTAGACCAAGGCGGCCCGCAAGGGGTTTTTCGCTTATTTTAAAAAAAAAAAAATTATCTCTACTTAAATAGATCATATTAAAATTTGGATATATAATTCTTTGTATACATGCTTGAATCATAAATATTATTTTGATATTAATTATGTGGATGGAGATCCCAAGAACACTAGATATTATGACCTTATCATCTACAATAAATATGTCAGGTGTACTTAATATTTATTTAATTCACATATTTACATATGCCTTTTTCAATTTTCATGAATTCATTTTTGCACAATCTTTCAAAGCCACCAAAATTCCTTGCTATAAGTTCATGTATTGGCTTAAGTGATTTAACTGTTTTTGCATTGTAGGAATATTGTTGAGTTCCTTTTCATCGTTTATTTCTTCTCTTGGCAAAAATGGAATAATAATTTCTTTGTCATCTTCTTCCTTATTTAGGCCTGTATATTCTAACACATTGTTAGGCCATCTCCATGGTAATGGTATAAGACACATTTATGTTCCTGAAGGCTTCTTTTCAGTAGTTGGTCTTGTTTCTGATCTTGGTAATGATAGATCAACTAACTCTATGACTCCTATGTCATATTCTTTTGATTCTTGTTTTTTGATTTCTTCTGAGATGACTCCTTTTGGATCTATAATGAACCTTTCTGATAAAGGTCTAAGTTTTACATTTAACATTTTATTGTTTGCTTTTGCATGATCTATCAGTTTGGCCTTACTTTCATTGAAGTTGTTTACCTTGTTTCTATTAGCTTTTGATGAGTATATAATATAGGAAATGCAACCACAAGATACAAGATAATCAATCTATGATATCTATATGATAATGACACTATAATATGCAGGAAAATAAAGAGATAAACTTCTGTAATAACTCAAGAAATATACCATTTTTGAAAGCTTACAAAAATAGGACAATGCAGTATAATGGAGGACATGAACACTCCACAAACTATTTTTAAAGGGCTAAGTTGTACCACACTACCAATCTATACTATGCACTCTATATTTTCTCATCTCTTATTTCACTCACTATAAGGCCTTTATATAAAAGATAAGTTCCTTGGCCCTTATTCTACCTTTGACTCTATCCCATGACTCATGTACATATGTACTACATGAATATTTACATCATTACACATTATAACATTTGTGCATTTATTACATGCTAAAGTAACTACTTAACTTTACTCTAAAGTAAAATTCTACTCTAGTAATGTACCAAAGGTGGTACATTGATATGTACCCAATAATGTAATATATTCTCTAACATCCCCATGTATTACATTATTTGGGTATTGAAGACTTTAGTCTTCAATATAGATCTTCATCTTTAGATGTTCTTCAACTTGATCTAGTCCTTTGTATTATATTTAATTCACCTTGCATTGTATGCCTCCTTGATTTGGTTTCTCTTCTTCTTCTTCTTCTTCTTTATTTTCATCTTTGGAGTCAGTTACTGCACTTTCATAGGTGGACGTACTATCACCTGATTCTTGCAAAAGTATCTTCTCTTTGTCTTTGTCCTTTTTATCATTTTCCAGGTTCTGTATAGAAGCTTCTGAACAAACACTTAAGACATCATGATAAGATTTTGTGTTAGTAGAACTTGAAGTATCAATATTGCATGAGGATTAAAACATCTTCTCTAGGTATGATTCATCCATTTCTATTTTCTTTTCAAGTGATTCTATCACTCCTTTTTGTTCTGCATTCTCATCCTTGTAACATTTGAATGTAAGTAATGCCAAATATAATATGCTACCAAAGTCTAAAGGAATTTGAATGTCACTCTTTCAATTATCAAATTCTTCAATGAGTCGAGCATGTAGATAATATTCCATGGTTTCAAAGTTATATTTTAAAGCTTCACTATGAATCACTTTTGAAGTAAGGTCTAAGTCTCCTTCAGACTTTATAAGTAAATTCTTGATTCCAATTTTTATGACACTTGCCCTTTCCTTTCTAATAGTGTTGTTCATATCATTGTTCACTATATTCTTTGAGGTAGACATCTTCCTTAGTTTTAGCTCTTTATATTTTAAGAACACTTTTGATAGATCCTTTGTAGTAGACTACCTTATAACTCCCTAGTTTAGAGTATGTGAACTACTTTGATAAAACCTTTCTAAGACTTAGGTTTTGTAGGATCCTTATGTCTCCCTAGTGATTAGAGTATACTCTAATATTGGTAATAGTTCACCTTTTGAGTTGATTTGTCGGAAATAATCAACTCCTATTTCACCTTATTTCTTCTATTGAACTATGCACTTATCAATTTGATGGAGTTATCTATGGTTGAATTTATTTTATCTCTTTAATGTGTCTATGAGACAAGTATAAGCAATTAATTCCAACTCTTTCAAGAAAACAATATTCTTGCTTCTTTTCAACTTTTAGTTTTCAATAGTTCAATTTTCTAAAGTTTGGTGTAGTATTCCTTATAACTCCCTAATGTAGAAATTTAGAAGATAATAATATTTGCAAACTAATATTTTAATTATCCAATGTTTAAAACCTTATATATCCTACTATGAATATTTGTAAATATTATAATATATATGTACTTCAACTAATGTACCTTGAAATATCACTTGAAGATATAAACTTGCTTTATAATTCACTAATTCTTGGTTAATTTGTATTGCTCCAATGTAGTAGTAAATTTAACCTTATAAGGTTCACCTTATAACTCCTTTTAACCTTAATAAAAGCAAGTAATTAATTTGATATTACCTTTATAATGTTGCACGTGATATACCTCTATCTTCGCTCTTCCAACGGATCCTTCAAGCATTGTATTTGTTGAATGATGGTGAGCATTCAATGCTCCTCTTTTAATGGACTTTGACCTCCTTGTGTATATGTGCTTTGATGTTGGCTAAAGATCCACTTCCCCTTCTATTTTGGCTCTTTAATACTTTGTGTCTCACTTTGGTATGTGTGACAAATGGTGTCTGTCTTGCTTTGGAATGTAAGTTACGTGAATTTGAAGTGTTACAAGCTATAACCGCGTTGAGACAAGTGGCACAAGTTTTGTGTGAAGCACTTAGGTAAATGAGACATTACTCCAATCGTAGGTGCTCTCCTCTCTTGGATGAGTATTACTCCAATTGCTGGTGCACTCCTCTCATGGATGAGCGTTACTCTAATAGCTAGTGCTCTCTTGGACGAGTGTTACTCTAATGGTTGGTGCTCTCTTGGATGAGCGTTACTCTAATGAGTGCCTATCTCTGAGTGCTGGCATTATGGCTATGATGGAAGGCGTTATTGAGTTGAGTTCCTTTATCTTAAGCATTGGAGATAAAAGGGTGAAGATGCCCTTTGTACCAAGTGGCACAATATTCTTGTTGCCTTTAGGACAAATGTAGATGTCTCCCTTGCATGCACACTCTCTCCAATGTACCAAAAAATAACCTTAAAGCTTTCTCAATGCCTATTCTTGCCAACCATTTGCAAGCTTGCTTGGCTCCTTTGACAGTGAATGATTTCTCCTTCTTGCAAGTTGTTCTATCGATGATGATGATGTCTTTCAAGGTTAGCTCTAGTTGTGATGATCCTAGGGCATTGGAATGGAGATTCTATGGTGCTTCAATGGTAGATTTTGGTGCTTCCACTCGGTTGGCATATCTTGGGTATTGCACCTTCGTTTTCTCCCTTGTACCTTATTCTTTTATGTTTGTTATATGTTGTCCTTGGCTTTATCTTTTACGTAGATGTTGATAGCCTCTTCACATAGATAGTTTATTCTATCTCCTACATGGATACCTTGTGATATAATGACCTGTATATGTAGATATCTTGTGCTATAGGTTGATGTTATCGTAGGCATTGGATGTAGTGATGAAAATGGTATCTTTAGACACCCAAAAACCTAACCTTGTGAGCCCTTCGTTGGCTCTCTACTCTGCTCAAATTTTACTCCTCAAACTTCAGTGATGTGGCCGCTTGGAGACTACACTTTGCTACCTGTTATAGTGTCTTTAAGACACTCTTTCTTTTTTCCTTATTTTTTGTATTTGAAAGGAAAAAATCGGTGCTAATGTAATGCAAACACCTTTGCAATAGATAGGATTAAGTCCCTTATTTTACATTGAAGTTATTTTTCATCTCCTTTTGAAGTTATTCCTTGCTTCTTAGATATGGTGGCTCTCTACTCTAATCCTTGAGAGAAATTAGTAATGTATTGTTGCCTTCCTTACTAGACAACACTAACCTCTAACTTATTTTCTTGGATAACTTAGTAACAATGAATCCAAACTCTTAATGTGCAACTAATATGCTATTTGGGAGGTTTAACTTTGCACTAATTTCACTGCAACTAAAATACTTAGTGCACCTTAAAAACTCTTAAGAACAATTAGTATAGTGCAATATTGATCTCACCTTATCACTCTTGTAAAAGAACTCTCAAAGTAACTTGAAATATGCACTATAAACTATGCAAACTTAATGTAGTCTTCTTTGCTTCAACTTAAACAATAGGAAGATGATATTTTTCTTTCTATCAAAATATATCTAACTCCTATTTTAATGTGCAAGTATTAACCTTAAAAGAAACTATCTTTTGCACTCCCTTGAAGACTATAATATGCAACCTTCTCTTTGCAACTTTTAACTCTAATATGGTGCTTAATGAATCTTAATAATGAACCAAAAATCTAAAGTTCAACTAATGAACCTTTTGCACCAAAGTTGCTTATCTTAACGAACTCTGTAGATGAAGGATTGCAAGGTGATTAGATTCACCTTATTTTTGTCTTTTATTGGATGAACTTGCAACTCTTCTTTTTCTATCCAAAATAACTTCACAACACACCAATTTGTAGCTTTGTACCTCCTTATATATTGATGTCTGATACTATAGTTTGGTGGCTCCAACCTTTAAGATGTATCTTGGAAATCTGAAACTTAGCAGCTATTGATGTTGCCTAAGTTGTTGCTTTCTTGTTGTCCTCAAATCTAAAATTTTTATATTGCAAAGCAGTCAATCTCTCCACTGAAATGTTGTCCTTGAATCTCAAAATTTTGATAGGGAACTCCTCCAAATCGTAGTTGAGATTTTCCTTTCTCCAAATGAGCCATCTAGCCTTCAAAGGTAATCTTCAAACCTCTCGGGTTTGGTAGTAATTTTTGGCTCCTTTCTCCTTCAACATCCTTTCCAAATTCTAACTTCAATCAAATCCTTCTTCTTAATAATTTAATATTCTTGAGGTCTTCACCAATCACGTCCAAAATTTGGTAAACTTCTTACCAAATCCTTCTCCCTTGGGCTTGTTGTCGGATGACGACAATTGTCCCAAGTTCTTCCTTTATTAGGAACTTCTCCTTGGTGGTAAATTTCTCCAATGAGTTCTCCTAGGAACTCCTTTAATGGCCTTCTCTGAATCTCCTTCAATGAGGATCTCCAAGCCTTCTCCTTATTTCTTCTTGAGACCTCTTCTCTAGGGTCTTCACCCTCATAGCTTCTTTGGTCTTATCAATGAGACATTTTTTTCAACCTTCTACAGTAGAATTTTGGCAATGAGATCTTCCTCTTGGATCTCTGAAATATGCTACTTCAAGAATAAGACTTTTGCTAGTCCTTCTCTACCTCTTCTAAAACTAGAAGTTCTTCAATGGTATCTCTTGTAGGTCTCTTCAACTTCTCAGGATGATTTCTTCTACTCCTTCAGGGTGAAGTCTTCAATCTTCAATGGAGATCACCAATATCCTATCTTCACCAGGACTCTTCTCTAGATTCTCTTCAATCTACTATTTGCAGTCTTCAATGGAGATCACCAATATCCTATCTTCATTAGGACTCTTCTCTGGAGTCTCTTCAATTTGCTACTTGTAGTCTTCAATGGAGATCACCAACCTCCAATCTTCTCCTTGACTCTTCTCTGGAGTTTCTTCCTCGAATCTGCAACAAGGCTCCTATGGCCTTTTCTTCTTCTACACTTTGTAGGTTTGCAATCTCTAGTAATAAGACCTTTTTTTTAGGCCTCAAAATCTTCGTTCTTCCATTTGTTTCTTCTAGTGCTATATTGATTCTAAAGAATATATTCTTCCTGGGGTTCCCATTTTTAATCTCCTTTTTCTTGCAACAAAGTATTAGGACTATAATGGAAGAAATTCTAAATCTAGAGATAATCAATCTTCACTAGTTGATTTGTCAATCTAGTGGAATCTATGTTGAGTCCTAGTCTTCACGAGTTTTTTTGCAACCCTATGGAAAGACTCTAGCCAAATGCAATCTCAAAAATTTTGAAAATAAGATTTCTAGATTTCTCTCAATCTCACTTGTGGCTCTCCCTATTTCCTATCGATCTACCATGTGCTCTAATACCACTGTTAGCTTTTTATGAGTATATAATATAGGAAATGCAACCACAAGATGCAAGATAAGCAAACTATGGTATCTATATGATAATGACACTATAATATGCAAGAATTTAAAGATATAAAGTTCTGCAATAACTCAAAAATATGCCATTAATGAAAGCTCACAAAAATAGTATAATGTAGTATAATGGAGGACATGAACACTCCATAAACTATTTTAAAGGAACTACATTGTACCACACTACCAATCTATACTATGCACTCTCTATATTCTCTCCTCTCTTATTTCACTCACTATAAGGCCTTTATATAGGAATATAAGTTCCTTGGCCCTTACTCTACCTTTGACTCTATCCTATGACTCATGTACATGTGGACTACATGCACATTTACATCATTGCACATTCTAACACTTGTGCATTTATTACATGCTGAAGTAACTACTTAACTTTACTCTAAAGTAAACTCCTACTCTAGTAATGTACCAAAGGTGGTACATTGATAAGTACCCAATAATGTAATATATTCTCTAACGGTTTTTTTGTAAACAATCATATTTGGGGCTTCTATAGTTTTTGATCAAGGTTCTACTGATCTTTTTTGTTCTTCTGCTAAAGCTTCTTTGTGTTCATTTATGATTTATTCTGGTATTTCTAATGTCTAATCATCAGGTACCAGAATGTCATCTCTTTTATGATACATAGGTTCAAAACCTTTTGATTTTTCTTTACTAAACTTTACTGATGCATTTTTATTTTCTGGGTCTTCTAATTCTCTAACAACTATTGGAATTGTAGTATTTGTCAACTGGTAATAAAACTCAAACCCTAAAATCATCTAAGTTTCTCTTGGTGCTAGCATTGACCCTTTTGTACTGATTAGTAGATTCCACATAGTAGCCCACCTATCATTTCTATTTCCATCAAAGATAAGCATTATGAAATTTGAAAAACTTATTCTAAACTGAGGATTTTTGTCTAACCATATCATACCTTGTGCAACTATAGCATCTTTTAGTGTGGTATGTATGACATCTAGAAGTGACAGTAATGTATGTGCATTAATTCCTTCTTTGAAAGTAGGAATTATCTTTTTCTTGATTCCACCAAAATGAATATAGTGGTATCCTAACATTTTTGCTAAGTTCAATACATTCTGTATTTTGTATTCACCAAATATAGATAAATTACCAATCCTATTAATTGTGGTGACCTTTATGATTGTTTCTAACCTACTGTATATTTGTTTAATTTTTAGAACATAAATCTTTAATGGCATTGCAACTAACCATTTTTTAGATTTTTTTTCTTTCTTAATCATATTTTTCACATTAATGTTATCATAGATCTCTTCAAACCTACTGGTTTTTTCTCCAAAGATTGGCACATATGGCCCTAAAGGTGTGTCATCTATGTTTATGCCCATGTGCACATGTTGGATTGTGTCTGTGTTGCTTGAAGAGGAAGCAATATTCATTTGTGGTGCTTTGAAACTTTTTGTAGTTGAAAGCATTGATGTAACAACAACTAATGCTAATGGAGACATATTTAACCATGGCTCTTTCTTTTGTTCTTAAAATAGTTCTTTTTTTCAACTAACTCTTCTAGTTTTTATTTAGCTAAGGGTTCTTCCTTTTGTTTTGCAGTAGCTTCTTCTGCTTTTTATCTTAGAATTTGTTGTTCAAATTCTCTCCTTTTTCTTGCTACCTCCTCTAGGTATAGTTTTGTTTTAGTTTTATCTAGTATTTGAGTATTGAATCTTATCTCATCTGAAACTCAAATTCAACAGATTCCTCATTCCATTCTTTTTATTGAGTTGAGTTAACTTGATAGTTTTGAATTATTTTCATGGCCTCTAACGTTTCACATTTGTTCCATCTAATTTTATTCAAATATTTTTGTTTTTTTAGACTATTCATCCAATGTTCATTTGACAAATTCTTAGTTTTTCTTCGAGTTATTGTTTTTGGTCTGATTTTATTTCTAAAATTTTCTACTAACTCTATTTTTGGAGTTTTCTTGATTCTTTTTAACACACACTAATCATGAATTCAAAAGGTATGTTCAGTATTGTGTTTTATGCATAAAGGGTTTACATTGTTTATTCTGTATTAATTTAAATTGTTATTAGTACTAAACTATTACTTTGTTTCATTTTTTTTTATTTTGCTTTGTAATTTTGCTTTATTATTATGGAAATTATTGTGTAGTGGCAGCTATTAGAAAATGATGCATTTATTTATCAGAATGCTTGTGGAATGTGAGTGTGTTAAATTATTTTGGAATTGAAGGCTAGCAGCAAATTCCTTCTCTAAAGCAAGGCTTGGAGCTAGTTGCTACCATGTAATTTTGCATTCGTACTGATGTACCCTCTATAATAAGATTTGATGAATCTAATCTATGTATTTCAAATTTTGTTGAATTTTAACACCAACATTTAAAATTTGATTAGAAATATTGGTTTATTGGTCAACTTTAGTAAAGGTGGAAAGCTTTGGGAATGAGTATTAGGTAACTAAGTTGGACATAAACTAAACATTTTTCAACTACATTGCAACTTTTTTTTTAATTTTAAAATTGGTTAAATGGGATTGAAACGGGCCCCACATGTATTACATCATCACCATATAGTGGTATTACAACAACTTGGTTGCTATTATGCATGTATTGCTTAGCAAGATTCGAACCTAGGTCTCCTTGAAAGTTGAAGAATTGAACCGATTAAGCTAATGCCATTTGATACATACATTTCAGATTTTTTTCAATGAGTTTATAGAGGTTTTTATGAGGGGTCCCAGTCCCCTCATATTGAGTGGGTTTTGAACCTTGGACCTCTCAAAGAGAGGTGAAGGCCCTTACCACTACAATAAGCTTGCAGCTTATATGTACATTTCAAGTTACATTATAGCAAGTTTTAGTTTTTTATGTGTTTACATTTTCTTTTTGTTTATTTTTTAAAATTAATTATGATTAGTTATAAAAATATTTGCATAATTTTAACATCTTGAACTTCATTCTCATCTTTATCAAAAAATTGTGTCAAATTTCTTCCCAGCTTCAAGCTTGTTGAACTTGAACCTTGTGACTAAGCTTGTACTTAGTGTGGGTGCGGGCCAAAAATGGTTGGATATGCACACCCAGACAACACAGTTATTAACATTAATAATGGTTCTACTTTAAACCCACTATGATGATAATGCTTTCCCCGAGAAGTTTACAATGTGTCAGCCTCATGGGTACTTGTTTAGCTCTCAAGTAACTACTGTTGCTTTCAAATAATTTCTCTATCTTCAACTAAAAAATAGTGGTGACAATCATAGTATAGAAACTAGGACTCGACATGGACTTGGTAAGGCCAATTTTTTGACTTGGACTCAGACTTTGCAAAAAAACTCTACAAAAAAATAACTTGAAGAAAATGCAAATTTTCATTGGAAAGAAGTTATTTTTTCATGCATATCAGAATTAATTAATATTATACAAATCCAAAATTAATATTGTAAGTGATACAACCTTAAACTACACATGAAAGTGATAAAACACACATCGATGTAACTTTTGGGTGGTTGTTAGATTCAATCTTGGAGCAAGTGCTTTTGTTGTCATTTAACATGTTTATTTATAATTATTTCCTCTTGATGAATACGTAGTGTTTGCTAATATTTCATATTGAGTCAGAGTCCAAAGAGAGTACATAAGGCTGGTACATATCCCTTCTAATTTCCATGGTTCTCAAATTATGGTTGTACTAGGGGATGCCCCCCATAGACAAATGGTTATATATGGGCTAGTGACTACTGTTAGAAAATCCTTCAATTCATATGGTTTTGTGGCCATACACAGGTGCAATGCTCAAACCAACACTGAATATGGTTGATGCTATTCTCTGGCAGAGTATATTATATTATTCTTCAAAGGGTATAACTACATATCACATTCATTAGTCAACTTGTCTCCCTTAGAAAGAAACCTCAAGGACATTTTGTGCTTCTTCAAATGGCCTCTTGTTATTTTATGTGTGTCTTGTAAATCTCACTAGGATTGTGAGAGGGCCCAACACTATACTATTCCAATATTTCATGTCTAATTCTTGATGCCTTTGAGTTACCTCAAACATGGTGAATGTTTCTTGTTGGTTAGGATTTTGAAAGCATTTATTTGTTCCTAGACCCAGTGGTTAGATGAATGTTCTAGAGAATGTATGCTACAAGGAAGTGCAAAGAAATTTTGCTCTTGATTATGTTACACTTTGCATGGGGTGGGACATATTTCCATGGAACTCCATACAAGATGGTTTATATTCCTCAAAATTTTGTCTACCCTTTTGGTCTCAACTTGCATTGTTGATCTTCTTTGACCTTATCCCTATACTCTACTGACTAATTGTTCTTTTCCTTTTTCTATGGTCCTTTGACTAATTGTTCTTTTCCTTTTGTCTATGGTCCTTTGTAATCAGGTGGGCCTTGTGGCATTAGCCTTCTTTTGGTTCTTGTTTTTTCTACCTCAAATGTAACTGTTGGGTGGTTGTTAGATTCTTGAAAACTAGGAAAATTTTGGGTTATGCAAATGAGTTTTTTTTGGGTCTGATTACACCTTCTCTCTGCTCTCTCTGCAAGTGGAAATAGAAGAAATAAGTCCAATTTAGAAAAAAATGATATCATTTTTCTAAATTTTTGTTGCTGCATACGAGTCAAAAAACCTAGGAGGATTGATTTTGGCATGGACTTGGCAAGTTTTTATTAACTTGTTGAGTTTTGTAACTATGGTGACAATACTATGTTGAAGTTCAAGTTGAAGATTTGTAATGCTCTAAATATGCATGAGAACAATATATTTTTTAATTATTTATTTGTTATTGCTTTGTCATGAGTTGTTTCTTCTTCCTAGTAAATTTTTCAAGGGAAAGTCTGACATGATATATTGAAAAATCTATCATTCATCTTCTCCAACTTGTTATTGTTGTAGTTATTGCTTTTATTTTTTCATATGAGGATTTCTTGCATGGATATTCTATTTTCTAAAAGAAAGGGGTCCATATGAGCACTTTGCTCATTATCAAATATCATTTTAAGCAGCTATTTTTTAGTACCAACAATCAAAACATAATTTTTTAATTTTAACTTCTTGAAAAAATAATAAAAAACTGAACTTTGAAACTCAGTAGAACTTAATCTACTAGAACGATCTAGCGCTCTATAGATTTAATCTACAAGGTAAAGAAGTTGAAACAAGGTAACCAACGAAGATCAAGAGGTCAGTTGCTAAACTATGTTTTAAGTCCAATGTCTTCAAAAGGAAGGTTCAAACTTTACTGAATATCATATTCAAAATGAAGATCATATTCATTCAGATTTTTAATTGGTCTGTCTCTAACTTTATTGAATATCTCATGGCCCATTTGCAAACTAACATGTTTTTGTGTTGGTTTTCTCTTGCATTTTGCTTCTTCAAACCTCTCATCAGTGAGTGTATGGAAGTTGGTTGAGATCGAGATGATCTTGATTTTTTGTTTTATACATGGATTCTGATTTGGGTCTTTCTAGAAATTAAAATTTTGCTTTTTTTTTATCTATGTCTATTTTGGTTTTATGGTGTGTCTGTACAATATTCAAAGTGGTAATATGTACAAAAAAATATCAAGAAAGACACCACGGGTAGCTGAGGCTATCATAATAAATTAGGAGTCAGTGATAGACGCCTCGTATGCTAGTAAGTACTTGAAATTTGATAGTGTTGTTCAATAGTGGTTGACCTAGGAATATTAGAATTGATCATGGTTTTATCATCGACTATGGTGTATTGTAGCAACTGGTGGAAGATACCAGCTACGGAGTTCCATGAATGAGGAAGATAAGGAGGTGATCCATAACATAAATGAATCTAATGGTGAGAATACTCGAAATGAGGTTGATAATGCTTTGGCTAATAAAGAAGGTACATAGACCACACAAGAAATTTTCTCGTGATGTTGGGTTACTCGTTGTTGTCATACTATATGGCATAATTATGTTTGGATGGTGCTGATATTATAGGTGTTGATGCTAGGTCATCACACACTTCAAACACTAAATATCATAGAAAGAGAGGTCCAACAAGATGTGTAGCAGAGTCAAGCAACACATATAAGGTGGAGATCATTTGCAATCTAAATGAACAGCGTGTAGGAAAATTCTATTAAGTTTGCATCTTACTTGGGGGTGATTGTGAGGGAGATTGTCTCTATCACCCATACAGACTAGAGAGCAATCCCAATGGAAGTTAAAAATCAGTTATGGACACTCATTATGGTAAATTTCTAGCCAATGGAGTTCATAGTATCCATTTTTGAATACTTATATAAATGTTGCATCTAATAAGATATTGGTTTGATGCAACAAAAAACTATCATTTCGGATGTAATGAAGAAATGTGTCTTTGTGACCATGGATAAGCAATGGCATGAACATAAGCATCGACTTATGAAAAACCACTATGATAAGTATGATAATGACAAAGATAGAATTGCTAATCTCCCACCTCGTGTATCACAAAAATATTAGGAAGCCTTTGTGAATCATAATAGTAGCACTGAATTTAAGAAAAGTACCATCCAATCTTCTATGGTAGTTCATATCATTGTTATGTTCATGTGAATTTTTCTAACCTTGCTCTCCCTAATGAATTTATATATTGGTTTCTTCATTGCGTTGTAGGTGGTGAGGCAAAGGAACAAATAAAATAGATCTCACCAATCCATCATGCACACTTGTAGTCAAAGAGGATATGCTCAATTGGAGCATGAAATGGTATTCTATCATACTCATCCATTATATGTGATAAACATAGCTATATTATTTTGTCGTATGACTTATCCCCATGTCTCTCCAACTATATATCTTGCAGAGGAAGAGCCAACCAAATGTAAAAACTCCACTACCAAGGGCAATTGTGTGGATAGTAGCTCATACAAAGAAGGATGGGGCTCTTATTTCACCAAAATTTGTGAAGACAATCGTAAGTGACATTCCCTTGGAAATAGCAATATGTTGAACTTTAAACCATTGTTATATTGATTGTTTTATTAACATGTTACCAATTAACTATGCATGTGATGTTGCCAAAAAAAAATGGATGATGAAATATCATCTGCGAGCTTCGTAAATCAATGTATTAAGGATGATGTCCTCACCAAGGTTTTAGGACCCGAAAGATCATGTCAGGTTTGGGGTATCAGCAAAAGAGTATCTCCAATTACTTTGTTTACTGGTGAGGGTTACATATAGAAGTTGCACCATATGTAAGCACATACAATAGATAAAGAGAAAAAGTTGAAAGAGAAGCTTGTAGAGAATGAAAAAAAGTTGAAAGAGAAGCTTGTAGAGAAAGATAAAAATATTGAAGATATTTTGACATGGCTTTCATAGATAGAGGTGTGTCAATTTTTTCATGATTTCATATTTAAAATGTTTACATGTTGTACCCCTAAATTTGTAATTATCCCTTGCATATTACATAGGCAGCATCACTACATGCTACCCCTACAATTGGACACAATATTGGTGGTGGTGATCAAGGCACAGGCAGCTAATCAATACCTTCTAGGCCAAAGTCATCATTGGTATGACTATTATTTCAAATATAAAATGGTTGACTTAGTTTGTATTGTACGTTATGTAGTGAATTTATCTGGTCTATTGATTTTCAATGTAGAGACTAAAAGAGAAGGGAATGCTACTTGACTTAGATCCATAAGGATAACATAGTGGTCGAAGGTACGGTGATAAGTACTAACCCTGAAGACCTTGTACATGGTCAAAGTTTGGGTGAAGGTTATTAGAAATTCAATGTGCATATCACCCATAAAGAGGAAATAATATTGTTTAGAAGGAATGATGAGATTGTCATAATGAAGGATGTTGTGGGGTCCTTCATTGTTTGGCCTATATCAAACATTGTTTACAAATAATGCGTAGTCAAGCTAGGAGTGACGTGAGTAGGTATCTTGAGCATAAGGTTGGCCAATCAAATACAAGAAGGTAATTTAATATTAAAAAAGAGAGAGAATGCAAGTGCTTCTAAGGCATAGGATTAAGATTCTAATCATACATGCATGTTATAATGCATTGAAATGAAGGTTTATTATTTTGAGTGGGTGTTATTTATAAAATTAACGTTTCATGTTTAACTCTTAGTCCTAGTCCTTAGCGGTAGTACTTGATTTGCATAGATGGATATTTATGTATCTGACAAAAGTCTCAAGATACCCTCTTGTCTCATCTTTGATGGTTGGGGCGGGTAGGGATGTTTAGACATCTACCCATTATATGGAGGGCTTAGGTTGTCCATTCACCTATATCTGTAAATAATAATTGCACTTGAAATAAAAAATTTCCATTTACATATATAATCATAACTAATTTTGCACTTGAAATAAGATTTTTTCATTCATTTCATTCTTACAACCATGCTTTCTATTTCTCCATTGGGCATAAACACATTCTTCTTTATGTCCTCAGTCTCCACTGTTGACCTTCATCTATTGTTGCTTTACCTTGAGGGGATCCCCCTCATATGGTTGTTTGTATTTGTACTTGATTTACAAAAATTAGGGTTTATACACTTTGGATTTGCCCATTGTGGTTATATTGACAATGGTTTACTATTTTTTCTTAGTCACTTTTTGATCTCCTTGGGTTATTTTTTCCATAGTATTTAAATATTCTAACCGGATGTGGTCTTTAAATTTCATTTATCTCCTTTGGTCACTCTTGGACATAATATAATTTCTTTCTTTCTTGCTTTTATATATGTAAGAGGTGCAATAGATCATTGTTGCTCGTAAATAATAACTTGATTTTCATCTAGAAAAATAAGAGAAAATATTCAATATATTATTCAAAACAAACTGTGTGTAATGCTAAGATTCAAGATCCAATTTGTCAATATTTTTATGACATCCTTGGTAGTTGTAGCATTCTATTTATTGTATTTTGATTATGGACTCTAAAATCTATGCTATATTTTCTCTTCCATTATCATATGGAAGAAAAAAATTCATGTCAAATTTTCTTAATGGAATGACCTGAGAGAAACTTCACATTGACTAGTGATTCATTATTCTTTGTTTTTGTTGAAATTTTATTTGATCATTGATCACAAGGTTAGTCATAAGTGGAGTTTTCTATTATGATATTGGAAGGTTCAATTTTAACTCTTGATAATACCTTTGTAGGCGATAAAATTTGCACCCCTTTCCCTCTAGGCAAACGGATATGTGCCTAAAATAGAGATCGATATTTGAAATCTATACCTCAATGCGAGAGGTACCTAGTGACATACCTTCTTTGGTTATTATTGGATAGTTTTGGGTTCACCAAGAAGTATTTGAGACTACTTCTAATTCTAGCCAAAGGGTGTTGTTTAGATGTGTTATTTTCAGTTTACAACACCTAAATTTGGGCCGGAATACAACTAGGATCTAAGCTATATGCATTTTTAGTTTTTCTTGAAGGCAAACAAACAATTTTAACTACAGTGCATCTTTTTAGAACTTTATTTTTAATATTTTTTGTGTTTTTGAATTCTTTTCACAGAGATCCAAGAAACAAAATGCCTATAATACTAAAACAAAAAATATATAAAACTAAAATAAGTAGGACAAAACACTTACCTAACCCGAATGGTTGTGCAGAGTGAATTTACGATTTGTTCGATGAATTTGTGACATGTATGTGAATTCACAGTTTGTAAGCAAATTCGTGAATCTGGGCATGAATTCATTGAAAACCTGCAACTAATCACACAAAACACTAAAAATTAGTATTTGAGGACCTACTTAGGCCACTGTATGATTGATGTTAACGACATAGCAGTCAAGTCCCCTTGGTCCTTTTAGCAAACAGTGCATAAACAAATGGAAATTGTTGGTCTATTATGAGTAAACAAAATAGCTAAAAGAAAATAACAAAAATAGTGCAGAAAGCAGATTTCTATTGAAATTAGAATGACCAAGATGCAATATGCAAATGAAACAATATATTTAGAGGTAAAAATTTGCCCCCAAGCCTGTAGATGTGTGAATTCATGGCATGTAAGCGAATTCATGACCTATAAGAGAATTTGTGGATCTACTCGCAAATTCGCTAGATATGCAAAATGTGAAATGGAAATGCAGAAAATGAAATGAAGATGTCAAAACACATGCAAAATAACTTGCTCACAGTGAGAATATCACCAATTTGATCATTTGTGGTTGAAGTAGCAATGGTGAAAAAATGGATCAAAGCAGCAATAGAAGTTCCAAAAATGTTCTTCATCAGCAAGAACTTGTTTCAGCATTCAACCTGCAATAATCTCTCAATCCTTAATTTCTCTGAACTCAATTACCCATTGCCTCATTATTTTTTCTTCCATGAAAATAGAATTTCTTCATAGGTTAAATTGACACAAGATAACAAAAAATCGTTAGGATTAGGCCATTTATTCAAGGAGGTTAGGTAAATTGGGAAAATTTCCAATTTGGGTAAATTCGTGGAAGACGCATGAATTCATGGAAAATGTGCAAATAGCCAGATTTAGAATGGGTCGAAATGGTTGTTCGGGTGGATAGGCAACAAGATATTTTAGGGAATTTACAGGCTATATTTAGGGGCTACAAATTCATTAAAAATATTGTAAAGGTGCAATGTTATTTGGCATGTGTGAGAAAAGGTTGGGGCTTAGTGAGTGTATGGGTTACGTGTGCTAGGGGAGGGAAAGGATTGTGACCTTAGGGTCAAAAATCTTTGTCTATATTTTACCCCCTCTTTGGTGCATATATGAGCAATAAATGCATTAAAGAAATATGTAGACACCTAAGTAGAGATGGAAATGATTGACATGAGTGAAAAAGGGGTAGACAGTTTAGGATGGATGGTTTATGTGAAAATATTGTTAATTTTTTTTTTTGCACACAAATCAATGCATCAAAAAAAATTATGAATTTTTTGATCAAGGTGCTCCCTCAAGTTTCATGAGGAATACCATATTCCTAATGAAACTCGAAATGGTTGACGAAAAAGAAAAAAATTTGAAAAATAAAAGAAAGTGGGTGGGTTAAAATGGAGGGTGGGGTAAAAACCTAATTCATTTTTACTGTGCAGTTTTCTAGTTTTTGGCTTTGGAGAAAATGACTCTTCCCACTCATAGAGCAAAATTCATGCGTAGATGCAGTAATGGAGTAGCTACAAGGATCCAGGTAAGTGTAAAATTACTTTTTTGCTTTAAATTTATGTTTTTCTTTTGATTTTTGTTGAGTTTAACCAGATTTTAGGGTGGGTTTTTCATCATGCTACTATCGAGGTGAATTGGCGATCGCATGATGAATTTGCACCCCATGAATTTGCCTTGCTATGGTTTCATAAATTTGTAAAACCCTAGAGAATTTATAGTGTCCTCATAGAATTTGTAAAAACCCTAGCAAATTTCTTTTGTAGGGAACTTACAAATTCACAATTTTTTCTTGTTATTTTGCAATTTGCATTGATTTTGATGATTTGATAATTATGATGAACTGATGATGTTATATGTTGATGTTTTTTGTTGTAGTATGTCACAGTATGGTACTCTTGAGGGTCAAGAGTGGATTTGTTAGGATTTCAAGGATAGAGTGAGGGATATCACTCAAGCAAAGAGGGATTTGATGAAGTAGGTGGGGCTTATCTATGTAGTACAGATGCCCAAGGTGAATATAGATTATTCTCTATTGACTATATTAGCAGAGATATGGTATCCAAAATCATCCATATTTCAATTAATTTATAGGTGATATGACTATCATGTTAGAGGACATGTGGCAGATTCTCAGGGTTTTGATTAAGTATAGAAGAGGGTTTTATAGTAGTTGATCGGGGATCAGGCCTATTTGTTCAACCAAAGTGGCATCAGTTTGAAGGAGATGGTAGGGACATATGGTATCTCTACGTTGATAGTTATCGTAAGTGGATTAGTCGTTGGACTATTGGCATATCATATAAGCAGACGATATCTACCATGGGTCCTTATAGAAGTTGTGGTCGAGATGAGGGAGATAGAGATACAGTTTGCATGGGACCCTTTTGTGTTGTATCATTTGTATAGGATATTACATAATATTATGTACAAATGACATAGTTGCATCATTCTCACCACCTTGCTATAGGTGTGGAGTTGGGAGCATTTGGCAAAGCGAAGGCTCGATGGATTACCTTGATAATAGGTTGATGTGGAGTGGTTAGTTGTGCACCTATGGGCTCCCTTGAGGGGAAGGCATGCAATCGATGGTGGACTGGACATGGCTAGGTAGGTAGTGGATGGGTTGCATCCATGATGGGTGGTATGGAATCCTTGGTAGATACATCCATATTAGGATTAGGATAGTATAGAGTTGGCTCGTGTGCGATAGATGTGGTGGCTACAATCAAATAAAGGATATGTGGAGTTGTACCATTTTGATCGAGTGTAGTGGTAGCTTGGATTGGTACAAGGGATACCATTTTTGGGTGACGTCTGATTTCAACGAGCAATGAGAGATCCACCAAGTGTAGGTGGTGATCTGATATCACATGGTTTAGAGAGCCCAACAAGGATGACTCTCTGTTAGTGGATCCTAAGGTGGATCATGTAGGGGTGGAAGTCGAATATGAGAGGTGGTATTGAGATATCATGCCTAAGTAGTCATAGGATTACTCTTGAGCTGCCATAACCTGCACGAGCAGTGGTAGACTGTAGGATACAATTGGTAGTTTAGGAGGTTGAATGACAGAGGAGAGAGGGTAAACCTTAATAGGGAGAGGCACTTAGACCCAGATAGAGGATGGTACCTATACATGGATAAAGGGATGCACTTGTACCTAAAGAGAAGGAGGTTTTTATATAGAGAGAGGGAAAGGCCCCTCAAAAGACACGTGGTGAGGAAAATATGGTTGGTGAGGTAGGGATAGCTGATGTTGGTGGGGAGGAAGATGGAGGGAATATGTAATGAGTGGTGGAGTTAAAGGTAGAGGTGTTCACTTAGAGGGTGCAGATAGAAACTTAGGCAAAGTAGATAGTGGCTCAAAGCACCCAAATAGTGACACAAGCAGAGTATATCCAATCACTAGAGACTCAATTATCATAGTTTCAAGCTTAGATATAGTAGCAAGTGAGAGCAACACCCTCTATGAGTAGCAAAGGCCATTGCTTACTAGATGAGCTTCTAGCATCATAGTGATAAGAGTCATTTTACCAGGCTCTCTACTTCTAGGCAGTTCCAAAGGGATTGAGGATGGTTTTTCCTACATCAATGATGACTCATATTCATTCATTATCGAGGTCACAAACAGTGACCCAATTTGTGAACATGCCCCCTTAGGAGCCACCACCATATATGGATGAGGGTCAGGGATCTAGAGGTTAGGGGATGATATGTTAGGTTTTTTATTTTTATGGCATGCTCCCTCGATGACCAAGTATGTCAATATTTTGGATTGTGGCATACCAGTCTAACACTATGTATATGTGATTCTTGATATATATACCATACCGTATTTTGTATTTTTGCTTATTTTTTGCATTTCGTGGATATTTTTATTGTTTTTAATGTTTTATTGTTGATGCATGTTGTGAATTATCTAAATGATAATGTATGCATATAATGATGTTGGTTTTAATATACACCTATCATACTAGTCAAAATGTGGTTTGTAAAAATATGAAGTGTGGAAATAAGTGATGATAAATGAGAAGAAGTGGAATATAATTTGTGAAATATGATTAGAATATGTTGAGTGACGTGTCCTTACAATATCAAGTTTTAGGTAATAAATTGTAAGGATGTGCGCTTATGTATGACCTAAATAGAAGTTGTCCCTCACGTGTGGTCATGAAGCAAATCCTATGTTATGTAAATTGTTATGCCTGAGTTGAAGGTATGAACCCCAATAGAAAAATGATCATAGTTGATGGTCAAAATGATGGTTCAAAGAAGATGATTGAGAAATGGTCAAAATAACTAGTCGTGAAAGATGTAATTTTCCCTATGGAGGGATTTTAGTAGGCATCAAAATCCTCAATTGAATGGAATGCATATGGGAAAATCCTAACCAGGTATCATCCCCTACCATAGTCATGAAATCCCTATGCAACTATATGATCAATAAATCATGTATGAAGATATGTACAATATGACAAGCAATCGTGCAATGTGATGAAGCAATCATGAAAATATATTATGCAAAAGGTGGATGGATGTAAAATACAAAACTAATTAGTGATTTGGCACCAATTATCTATGACAATGGTCATATATGTCCAAGGAAGATATTATGGCATTAGCCAATCAAGTTTTGTTAAGAATATTGGTTGTCCTTGTAATGAAATCAAGCCTATCAAGAACCTCTGTGTAATTTGTGAGTTCATTTCTTATCTTGAGCTTGATTACAATGCAAATCTATCAAGAATCCATGTGTGTGCTTTTATAAGTTCATTTACCATTTTTTAGTAAGGTAATGACATAATCTAATTAAGAACCATTGTGTGTACATATGATGAATTCATTTACCAATCTTGAGCAAGGTGAGATTGAACTAGTCATGGGGAAAACCAAAAATCTAGCTTGTCTCATTTGCCTTCAAAGGTCTCTTCGAGAGAGACATATCGCCACACATGAGCATACTCCACTTCTAGTCAAGTGTCTATAGCCCTAGTGGAGGTTAGCTCCATAGTCCAATAATAGGATCTCAAGCTTTGGGGAATCATATTATCAACCACTCGAATCGAGTCTTGATGAGAATTGAACCCTATCCTTACTACTTGATACCCATTATTATAATGTATTTAATGAAAAGAGCTAGAGCTTTGGGAAATCTAATTCTCAACCACTCGAGTCGAGTCATGATGAGAATTTTACCCTATCCTTACTACTCACTCTTTTGTTTTTTCTTCTCTTTTCTGTTTGTTGTACAATTTTGTAACGAATATGTTTATTTTGTTGTTGTACTATGTGCATAATGGGATAAGCAAGAAAAACTATTCGCTTGAAGGTTTAATCCAATCATGGTGTCATCCCTCCTTGATGTGATATTTTATTAATAAATGTGACATGTGGTTGGTTCAAAAGTTCTCAAAACTCAAAAATTTTCTTAGTGAGCATTGTATTTTTGGTTTAGGAAGAGTACCTAATTTCCATAAAGGCACCCAGCCTGAGAGTTTTTCAAAGTGATAGATTGGCACCTATCTCCCATCCACTGGAGATAGGCACCTATCATCAAGCAAGCTGATACATATATCTGATACATATGCCAGAGTGTACCACCTAACTTCTGATAGGAAGTCATCTAACTCCTATGTATCTAGAGTAAGGTGCCTAGCTCCCGTTAGAAAGGAGTCTGACTCCTATGTACCTGAATTAAGGTGCTAATCTACATTTTGATCAAGGTGTCTATTTCTCAGTGAAAAAGTGCCTACCTTTTGTTAAGCACCTTTATGTGACATGAATAATTTGGTGACATTGGGAAGCAGTCAAAGCCACGTCAGCATCCCACATGATGAAAAGGTCAAATATTTCATGGGAAATTGTTGCAAAATCCTATGGAGGATTTCAACACGTTCCAAAGCAATCAACACATGGATGTGTGTCGTACTACGCAGACCATCGATATTTCTTATTTTTAGCATAGGACTTTGAATGAATATTTTTGCAGTACCCAAGAAGAAAAGTTCAAAAACATTTTCACATAGAGAATATGCAGTTGTTTCGATTGTCATGAAATAATGAATTAGAACACTCCATAATCATCATCACACTTGGTACGCATGGATCACCAATAAGGTATGTATACAATTTTCTGTTAGATGCATATGATTTTCATAGTTAGAATATTTCTAAAAATAGTGTCGTCACGCCATTGGTAAAAACATATAACCACCATGCACCCACTCTATTCGACATGACATGTCAAATGATAGTTGGGGAAGGCTACCCTCACAGTCCCCCATGTAAAACATAATGCGCCTACCTCCACAAATGAAGAGGCACCTTCATGCAGTTATATTTAGAATTGTGAAACGATAATCCAATTGCAGACAAGTTAAGAGAACAGAGAAAAGTTGTAGAGGTAGACACAAATTGAAATTTCTATTATGGGAGGAAAATCTATGAACCACAGTTAGAAGAAAAGTGAACCCTACAATGTGGTAAAACTTAATGAAGAGTTTCAAGCCCAATTCGAAGTCATCAGTCAAATGGACTATTATCACCTGGTCAGCTAGAACTAGGACTTGGAAGCAGTAGAGGAGTTTGCTATGTTTGTGGACGAGGATGTTGCTCGATTACACGGACTGGAAATTCTAATCACAAAGGAGCATATTGCAGCTTTTACCTATCTCCCTCGAATAGGGGACCATATTTATAAGGAAGAATCTCCAGTTGAGTGTACAGAATAACTCCTTGGGCACTTACCAACGAAATTAACATGCTCGGGGTTGCCAAAATGTGACCTCCTAGGGCTTTGGAAATAGATTTTCGACCATATGGCTAGGTTATTTACTTGTACAGGTAAGTATACACACCTGAATGCCAACCATATGAGGTTCTTGAGCCACCTACTACATGTAGTAAAGATTAAAATCTCATTCTACCTAGCTTGTGCTCTACAAAATGAAGCCAAGCGATACCAGGCAGGAATGGCCTCTATCCTAACACACCATAAGCTAATTTTGGCCCTAATTTAGTATGTAGGAGCACATAGAGAAGTTTCAAAGTCAGAGGGAGAGAGGTTCAAGGTGTTTAACTCCTAATAATAGTCAACTGTAGATGAGCCAGTAGCAGAACAAGCACCTAACTTCTAGGAGCCATTAGCTAGAGAGGAGCATGTAGCAAAACAAGCACCTGACTTCCAGGATGACCTAGTCGAAGGGGAAGTAGGGCAAATCTCATTGATTGCTTCTCCAAAAATTCATGAAGAGGTGAGGTAGAGCATTCCTAGCCCTGTTCGAGAAGCTAACTACCCAATAACCATGAGTAGAACAAAGCAGTTAGCTGCCTCGGTTGCCCACAACGCATCCAGTGAGGATGAAGAAATTGAGATCATCGTAGAAGAGGTTGCAACCCAAGTACTAAAATATTTGATCAGTAGTGAACCCCCTGCTCAGAAGACTCAAGGAAACCTGCAAGAACAACTATAGAAGGTAAAATAGTAGGCCTTCATTTGGGAAGTAAGATTTAAGGCAGAAGAGACACTTTTTAAAGTGTCTAGGAAAGCAACTATAGAAAAGCAACAAGAATTAGGCAGCATCATACACCAGCTATGGTAAGTTGTGCAGTAACTTAATCTAGAAAATCAACAGCTAAAGCCCAGCTAGATGACCAAGATAGATGCTGCCATTCAAACAGACTGAGTAATGGAAGTGCCCACAACTTCTCCAGATTCTATGGAGAAAGTTGCTTCTTCTGGCCCAATAAAGTCAGATGTCAAAAATGAGGAAGCTGAAGCAGTGGATCTTTCATCCACCTTTGCTAGAATAACTAACAAAAAATAGGAGGACCCCATTTTGCAAATAGAGCCCCCTATAATTGATATCCTAGAAGATGAAGCTGAGCCATCAGTCCACAACCAACAACCTGACGAAGAGATGGAGCAGGGAGCAGTGGCTAAGTAATTATCTCATAACCAATAATCTGAAGAGGAGATGAAGTAGGGAGCTGAGGCAGAGACAACACAACCTCAATAGTCGACACACTCTATAGAGAAATTAGTAGGCCAGACACCTGCTAAAACACCAATAGCTGAGCAGTTAGATGAAGAGATGCTTGTTGTGGAAAAACCATAGGATCAGGCACCTGAATCCTTTGGTATTAGAGAAACGACACTGCCTACTCCTGAGGGTAAAACTCTCCCTCACAAAACAATCCTAGAGCACTCAATTTATCTAAGGTCTAAGAAAAAAGTGACCATGTCACCACAGAAGAAAGCAACCAGGGCATCCCAACAAAAGCCTAGAACTAGGGCAAGAACTGCAAAAACAAAGACCCAGCTAGCCCTTGATTTAGATGAAGAATGGGTTGGGTCTCTAAAGGGTTTTGCTAGGTAATAGGAGTAGTTTGACAAGCTTCAAAAAGATCTTAAGGAGGGAAATATGGCAAGAAAGGCCTTCAATAAAATGGTTAGAAATCTTGGGATTGACATTAATCCTGCTCTTGAGAAGCATTTCTAGGAAATATATGGGTTCGATGGAGATCAGCCCTCCAAAATGAAAATATACCTATAGGATATAGGGGTATTAGGCCCAATTACAGCTATAGCCCAAGGCAAAGAAGCTAGCAAGAAGTCGCTTTCTAAAGGAAGTACAAAACAACCCAACTCATAAGATGCTAAGCTTCCTCCTAAAGTGGCCTAGTTGCACAAGGTCAAAGTGGTGGATGAATCCCAAATAACTTTCTAGGAAAAATCAGATATCCCAGACACAGAGCTCTTACGTCAACATCACCAGTTATGGAAGGAGGTAGACCCTGCATTCCAAAAAGGAACCACTACGTTTACAAGATATTACATGAAGGAAAAAGTGGGACAGAAAATGTATATCACAAAGCCATCAAGCACAAGGGTCGGGCCTAGCCGAACAGTTATATCAAATTTGTGCGGTATTATTATATCAAATTTGTCCTTTTTATGAATGTTTATATGTATTTAATGGTAAATTGTGTATATTTCCTAACTTGTGTGAAAAGTGTGCTTTGTGTGTAGATTTGATTATTTTCATTGTTTTCTACATAACTACCTTGAGGTCCCACTTGGACCTGGCATCATCTATTTTCAAAGGAGTTCAATGAATACTATGGAAGGAGTTCGACCCCAAAATAGAAGGGCACCTTACTTGCGTCTTCTGACGAAAAGGCACCTTACTCCCATCTTCTGATGGAAAGGTGTCTTACTTCTATCTTCTGACAAAAAGGTACCTTACACTCGTCTTTCGATGAAAAGGTGTCTTACTCTTGACTTTCGACGAGAAGGCACCTTGCTCCCAACTTTCGACTGAAATATGCCTTACTATCATCTTTCGATAGAAAGGCACCTTATTTTTGTTGATGAAGTCAAAGACGATTAACTCCACATAAGTAGAATGAAGCACCTAACTCCTAATCAGATGATGTCTAACTCCCATTAACCTACGAACACGTCAGTTGCCCTATTTTCATATGAAATAGAGTAACGACTTCCTAAAGATAGAACGCGAGTGATGACAATGAGATAAAACCAAAATCAACCATTTCCCAGCAAAGGTCGAGAGAGAATAAAATCCATTTGATTTAACCGAATCGTAGACTAATTACGCAACAAATAGAATCTATTCTGAATACATCAAATTTTCTTAATTTGATGTATAGTTATTATAATCACATTTTTAGTAGAAATTAGTAATTATAATAGAGAATCATGTGTGTTATATAAATGCACATTACTTCTCCAAGAAAGAGATGATAAAAGTAGCAGAAGAACTGGACTGTAATGTAATTTCATTTATGCTATAAAATTCATTCAAAATTTTCTTATTTAAAGTTTTGCGTACGTAGTTAACCAGGAAAAATCTGTTGGAGCATAGGCCCACTCCTGGCCAGTATTCCTTTCCTCTCCTTTACTTTCCTATAATTTTATTTCAATTTTATTAATTTTGTTTTCCTACATTTGATTGTTCTCGACGATTTGATTCATTTACAACTTTCTTTAATTTCTACAAGTGTGGTCTGATTTGGAATGAATTAATGTTATACAAAAATTTCTCATAAACTATATATTTTAGTGGAATCATATCAGTGGTATTGTAGTCAATCTCTACATGGCACATCACAAGTTTATGAGAATCCCTGGGTTAAGAATTAGTGAAAGGGTTGTGACATCCTGAGTAGAATTTAACCAATGTTTTTTCCCCAACGCTCGAGGATCACCATGAATGGTGACACTTTGATTATTGAATTTAAACTTCAAACATTGATGAACAGTGGAAGGGGTAGCCCTCATCATATGAACCCAAGGGCATCCAAGCAGGAGATTATAAGGTGCAAGGCAAGACACCACATAAAACAAGGTATCTATGTATCGTTCCAAATTTTCCGCACCCTTACCTTCAGGCTAAAGGATCCGTGCCCGAAAGGGGGATGCGGGAAGGATGGGACAATACCTCGGACTGAGAGGCCTTTCGAAGGTCCCGCCTCTCGGGGGAGGTGTATTAAGGTGATTTTTTGACGGATGGTGGGTTCACCAGGAAACTTTTGAATGGCAGTTTCCATGCCTAGGTTGGGAATGTGTTTGATGTGTTCAATTTTATGTTTGATCATTCAACTCCTAGGTTTGGCCAAATGAATTTAAGTTGTTCTATATGAAATGCAGATTTAAATGAATACAAAAAATAGATTTGAACAGAAAATAGAGAGAATAAGCTAGATTAAAGAGCCATACCTGATCCGGATGTCTGATGGAGGTTCTGATTCTTGAAGCAGTCAGGATCGCCTCTGATCTGACAGGATCATCTGCGATCAGACAGGATCGTCTGAGATCTGACGAATTCGTCAGACGAATTCGTCAGAGACCTGCAATCAGAGAAATAGATACAAAATACAGAAAATGCAGCTATGCCAACAGAGGGCAATGATGTAGAATGACAATAATAATATTAAAATGATAATAATAAACAAAAACACGAGTGCATTACAATGATTTAATGACAATTTATGATTTTATTATGCATTAAGACTATATGGGTGAACTCCAGGATGCAAAATAATAATAAGTTTAACTAATGCAAAGCAAAACAGTAGATAATGGAGAAAGAATGCAAACTCAGGGCACTGATTGCCCCCAATGTTGACTGTAGTCGAAATCATCTCGGATTGGTACGAAATCATCTCGAATTGGACAGGATCATCTGCGACGATCTGAGCTTGCTCCAGCTGAAGAATAACAAAGTTCCTGCAAGAAAATTCGAAAAGGGACAAAGGCAAACAATAGTCTAGGATATTCTAATGCATGTAAAACTCGAAGTGCAGAAAAATTCAGCCAGGGGAATGTCAAGGGGAGGGCCTAAGATTAAATAGGCATAGGAAAGAGGTTGGGAGGTTGGAGATCATCCCAATTTGGGAGATCTCCAATGGGGGAGGTCTCTAACCGTGCAGACACGCTTTTGCCCAGGTTAGAGACGTCGTTGAAACAGAAGCTAATTATGAAAAATCAGTTTTGGGATGAAATCGTCTGGACGTCCTAGTCCAGACGAAATCGTCCGATCTGAGGCGATATCGTCTGATCGGCGATGATATCATCCAACGGTCACAACAAATCCTAAAAATGGCATGAAAAATGAGGAAAGCGGTTAAAATGCGGTTCGGGGTTGAAAATTTGAATTTGAATTATTACCAAGATAATTTTAATTATTGCTAAGGTTTACTGCGCCAATTTTAGGGTGCTACATTTTGCCCCCTCTTTAGCAAATTTTTCAAAGAAAATGCGTTAAAGATGAGTTCTTCTCGATCTACGAGAAAGCAAAAATTATTCCCATTTTTAGGCGACGATTCTAGGTCGAATCGTACGATAGCTTACTATGGTGCCCCCTCCGTGTGTTTACCCAAATCGAACGTTTGAGGTAAAAACACGAAAAAGCAAAAGTTTAAAATGGTTTTAGTTGTTTTTGAATAAAATTAAGAAAAATAGGGTAAAACCCTAATTCATTGTTACTGTTCATTTTTACTGATTTCTAGAGCTCTGCAGACAAGATGGTCGAGACAGCGCACAGATCGACAGAGGTCCGACGCGGGCTACGGGTAAGGGTCTAAACTTAGTTTAGAATGCTTTAATTTAGAATTTTATGCTTTTTAGATCAATTTTGACTGATTTTTGAGCATCGCGGCCATTTTTGGGCCGTCGACGTCGTCGGGACGAAATCGTCTCGATTTCGCCGAAATCGTCTCGATATCGCCGATTTCGTCCAAGGGCGAAATCGGCGATATGGGGACGATTTCGTCCAATAAGGGACGATTCCCTCATGCGAAATCGAAAATGAATTTGCTCAAATTTGGGACGATATCGTCCAATAGTGGACGATATCATCATTTATATGAAAGTGAACTTATGTTACTTGCATTTTTTAATTAATGATTGTATTAATGATTTTTATTGTTTTGTTGTTTATGTTGCAGAGAGGATTATTAAAGAGCCGAGAATGGAAATACGATGGATTGAAGGATGACTTGGCCGCTCTATCTCAGGCAGAGCGAGATCAGTTGGCGCAAGTCGGCTTGCAGCACATGGCAGATATGCCATAGGTGTCTATAGATATGGGGCTATTGACAGCCCTAGCAGAGAGGTGGTATCCGGGTTCTTCTTGTTTTCGGTTATCGACAGGGGAGATGACTCCCACATTGGAGGATGTATGGAGGATTTTGAGGATCCCCATACAAGGATGGCTAATCACTCCCATGGCCAATCAGGGCCACGCGATGATGCGACTGTGCGGAGATCCGAGCTTCACCCTGGAGAAGGGCGGAGTGAACATCGAGTCGCTACGCCAGATGCCTAGGGCATCCAGGATGACATAGGTTTTGGCTGGGGTGGTAGGTGGTCTACTTGCTATGCCATCAGAGTGGATGCAGACTACCATGGCTACTAACAGATGTGGTCTACGACATGAGAGACCATGGGTACAGGTTTTCTTGGGGGAGCTTTGTACTATGCCGATTGTATAGGATCCTGTATGGGGTCGTATACAAGGGCGGCCGATGTCTAGTCATGACATCACTACTACAGGTTTGGTGCTGGGAGCACATCATGGTGCGGAGGCCGGTAGGGCTCCCACTGATAGGGATTGATGGGGAGAGGCCCCGAGTTTTCTATTGGTGGCTCCGAAGAGGGTCACAATGGCGGATAGATCTGCCAGTGTCCCGAAGACTACTTGATGACCTTGTCTCCGACCAGATCACCTGGAGGCCTTGGAGAGATCATCCAGGGTGGGCCGAGGATGGACAGGAGCTGGCTCGCGTCAGGCGAACCTGCTGGCTGAGGATGGAGAGGGGAGAGGTGGAGCTCCACCGGTATGACCGAGTTTTGAGGCAGTTCGGTCTACAATAAGGGATCCCATCTCTCAGGGACTACGAGTTTTCCCGGACCATCCGGGATAACACTACAGTTAGCGGGGCTCCAGATATGCAGCGCTTCTGGAGTCAGGACGTAGATGATGCCCCCATTCAGCCAGTGGATGGGGACGACGTAGGGGTCACAGACGGCTACGATGCTTGGTACGTAGGCATCCGCCCTCCTCGGATGATGAGGGCTCAGGGTTCGATTCATGTAGTTGTGCATCGGATGGGGAGGCGATGCCAGGCGGCCATTGAGGTGGCACAGGGTCATGGTGGGAGAGAGCAGAGGAGGCCACAGGCTCAGCAGAGGCCGCGACAGTGGGAGAGGAGGGAGGAGAGACCCCCTTCTCCATGGAGAGAGAGGCCACCATCGCCCGATAAGGGCAAGGGTGTCGAGGCAGGAGAGAGTAGCGAGATGGCTACTCTCCGGGCGAAGACTGTTCATCTCCGAGCTCAGGTGCAGTCCTTGCAGGATGAGGCTGCACGACTCAGGGCTCAGGGCGGAGGGGCGAGCACTCGGGATTTAGCATGAGCTATTGCCCAGGTTACATTCTATCAGGCTCTATATTACCAGGTGGTGCCAGCAGAGTAGAGGGTGCCATTACCAGCTCATATTGCAGAGCCTGTCGTGATGGGGTCATCTAGGACATCATCACGATCGACGTCCAGGACTCATGGCACCACACGGACTACGATGGGGCCACCTCCTCCACCTCAGGGTGGGGGAGGAGATGAGGCTGAGAGCTCGAGGGCTTCTCGAGGCTAGCTGCTACAGACTACATTGCACAGATTGATACATAGTGTTGATATTTTTGATAGAGGATCGAGTATGCCGAGGTACAGATTGTGGCATACCGATCCAGTTTTGAGATGATGTATATATTGTTGATATATATATAGAGATGAGATATTTTTGATCATATGACTTGTCTTATGTGTTTGTTATGATGCTTTAATGTTTGGTGTGATTGATTTGATGATTCATGTAATTATGTCGTTGGAAATATTATGGTTTGAATGTCATGCTTTTTAAAATTTAAATGAAATAATCTGATGTAAACAATTGGTTGTTGTGATGTGATTTGATAAAAAATAAAAGGGACTTCTAACAATAATTTCAAAGGACATTGTCACTGTTATAGACCATTTCATGGAGTCGCCGCTCACTCGGTCGTCAAGCTAATCCCAATATAGAAATATTGTTAAAAGTAAAAGAGTGCTTAAGAGACTGTCTTAAGACTTTGTTGTGATGATGCAAATGATGATGATGATGGTGATTTGTTTTCAGATTTTCATAAAAATAGTATGCATGAAATATTTTAAAATGATTTTGCTAGGCATAAATTCCTAAGTGTGATAAAATTTTGAACAATTCCTTAGGAATTATACCATGGTTGCAATATTGAATTTGAACATAATGACATGAAATAGAATAAGTGTTCGTTTGTTTTAAAGCATAATTGTGTAACACAATGATTTAAGTCATATGTTTTTGATGAATTTATTTGAAATAAATGGGAAATAAAAGTAAAACAATGGTTTGCGCTAGGCATAGAATATTTAGGTATAGACTTATACCATCATCGCGAAATCCGAAGAAGAAATTGATATTGTAGTTTTATTACATGGTTTAATTTTTAATTTTTGAAAATAAACAGAAAATATGAAGATGAGGACTTGCGCTAGGCATAAAATTCCACTTGTGGTTTTGGAACTATACCATCGTCACGAAAGTCAAAAGTTATATGTAACTTTATTACATGTTGTTGAAAAATGATTTTGATTTTTTTTTGGTAATGCATGTAGTTGTCTTTATACTAAACAACTGTTCTCGAGAGAAGAAAATGAAATTATTCCGGACAATTTGCAAAAATATTTCAAAGAATCTTAAAGACAAAAGTTAGATTTATAAGGAATCCCATGTGCGTATGTGAGTTCATTTCCGATCTTGATTTATCATAATGATACACAAAATCTCTCAAATACAAATGTGTGTGCAATTGTATTGTTCATTTACCAGTTTTGAGCAAGATACTTTGATACAAGTGATTTAAAGTAACCAAATAAGTGTTCATTAACCATGATTTAGATGCATATAACCATACCAGACTACTATGTAAGTCGGGTTATCAAGAGCTAGCTAATCCATAAGCGAGACATAGGTCTGTACAAAAGAAGGTCGCTAATGTGACGGACATATCACCACGCTAGGAGTTACCCAAGGCCAAGCGGGTTGGGCACAAACCACCTGTTATGGGGCTTACCTCACAGTTTTCGAATAATTGAGAATTCCAGGGATTCAAGCTCATCAACCCTTCTTTTCTTTTCAATGGGTAGGGAAAGGGATTTTACTGCTTTTGCTTTTGCTTTCTTTTGCTTTCTTTTCTTTTTGTATTTTTTTTTTTTGTACTTTTGCTTTGATATTTGAGATAATGCTGAAATAACCTTTTTCTTTTTCTCTTTTTCTTGAACTTTTCTTTTCTTCCTATGCTAGGGATACTTGCTCGGATTAGCTGTAGAGCAAGGGATTTTTATTCTGGGTAGGGGTGAGCTTGTCCTTTTGTCAATTCTCAAAGATTCTAGACCATGTGCATGATAGGATAGCAGGGGAAACTTTTCGCTCAAGAAACCACTTCTACTATGTAGCATAGCATGGACATTACAAATATAATCATTTTATTGTGAAAGGATATGCTTGGCTTAAGTAAATAACAAGATCAATTCTCTGTGCTCAAACTTTATTTAATTGAATTTTGTGGACTTTGATATAAGAGAGATTAGTAATCATGCCAAATAAATCAAGATATTTATTCATGTGAATGTGAAAGTGCGGGATTCCAAATAAATGCTAATTTATCCAAAATAACTTGAAAATATAACTGCAATATGTCACAATTTGAGAAGTACAAAATAAAAGATGTTTTTGAAGATTTTGATGATTTTGGATGTTTTTGGATGTTTTTGGTGTTTTTAATTTTAAGTTATGAATTGAGAGAAATATAAGATAGTGATTTTTTTGAAATATTTTAAACAAATATATACAATGATGAAATGACCAATTTTTTATGCATAGTAACGTTTAAGATGCAAAATATTCATGGGTTCTTTAAGTTCTTTTCCATCTAATGTAGATAATTTGTATGCTCCCGATTCAAATTTAGCAGTGATAATATATGGTCCAAGCCAGTTGGGCTCAAATTTACCTTTAAGGTCTTTAGTTGCATTAGTATTCTTTTGATTTTCTTTTAAAACAAGATCGCCGACCTCAAAGGATCGATGACGAACTTTCTTAGCATATGATCTTTTAAGCTTGTTTTGGTAGGCACGAAGATGCTCCAAAGCATTGATGCGCTTTTCATCTAGGAGCTCCAGTGGTTGAGTCTGCCAGCTCGATATTCATCTCCTACTTCGGTATCTTGAAGTAGTAGAGCCAAAGAAGGAACTTCTAATTCAAAGGGAAAAACAGCTTCAGCGCCATAAACCAAAACAAAAGGTGAAGTTCCAGTGGGGGTTCGAACACTAGTTCGATAAGCCCACAAAGCTGGATATAATTGAATGTGCCAATCGTGGCCAGATTTATTGACCAATATTTTGAGAATTTTGATTAAGGTTTTGTTAGAAGCTTCTGCTTGGCCATTACCCTGAGGATAATAGGGAGTGGACCAATGATGTTGAATCTTATATTTTTGGCATAATTTCTTAACATCTTTATTTTTGAAACAAGTTCCATTGTCTGAAATAAGATTTGCAGGAATTTCAAACCTACAAATGATTTGATTAAAAATAAATTTAGAGACTTGTGTTCCAGTGCAGGAAGCTAAAGGCATAGCTTCAACCCACTTCGTGAAATACTCAGTGGTGGTTATGATGAATTTGTGTCCATCAGATGACACAGGATTAATTTTGCCAATAATGTCTAAGCCCCATTTTGAAAAGGGCCAAGGAGATGAAATAGCCTGCAGTTCTTATGCAGGGGCATGTACAAGGTCAGCATGTTTCTGGCACTTGTCGCAATGGCACACATAATCATGTGCATCATTCTCCATGGTAGGCCAAAAGTATCCTATCCGAAGGAGCTTTTTAGCAATGACACTACCATTGAAGTGTCCTCCACAAGATCCATCGTGGGCTTCACTCAAAGCTGATCTGGATTCTTCTAAATTCAAACATCTCAATAGGATACCTTCAAAAGATCTCCTATATAAAGTATTGCCAATTATGACAAATCGACTTGCTCGTCTACGTAATAACCGACGTTGGTTTCTATTAGAACTGGCAGGGAAAGTCCCATTGTGAAGAAAATCAAATATATCCGTATACCAAGGTTCAGGGGTAGTTTCATTGATTAGAAACACATCCAAAGGTTCTAAGCATGACTTATTTGAAGTGGGTTCCTAGAGTCGACGAATAATGATGGTGGCATATTCGTCATCTAACTCCAAGGGCAGAAGAGATGCAGTTGCGGCCATAGCGTCAGCCACGCGGTTGCTAGTTCGAGGAATAGCTTCCAAGGTAACTTGATCAAATAAAGATATTAATTGTAAAACATATGCTTTATATGGGCACAATTTATCATCTCTGGTCTGATAAACGTCATTAATTTGGTTTATAACAAGTTGAGAATCACCAAAAACTAGCAGATGTTTAATTTTTAGCACCAAGGCAGCTCGTAATCCAAGGATTAGAGCTTCATATTCAACAGTATTATTGGTGCAAGCAAATGTTAATTTAAAGGACAAAGGTATAATGTGTTTCTGTGGAGATATTAAAATAATTCTTGCACCAGCCCCACTCATGCATCGGGCTCCATCAAAGTATAAGGACCATTGTTCAACATGGTCTGCCTCTAATTGAAGGCATTCATCAGGAAACTCAATGATGAGGGGATGGGTAGACTCTAAGGGTGCAACAACTAATTGATCTGCTATGATTTGACCCTTAACAGACTTTTGTCCTATAAACGTGAGTTCAAACTCGCTCAAAGCAAGAACCCACTTAGCTGTGCGACCCGATAAATAAGGTCGACTCATGAGATACCGTAAGGGATCATATTTAGCAATGACATAAGTTTTATGACTGAGCATATAATGGCGTAATTTTTGCATTGAAAATACGACTGCTAGACATAGTTTTTCTAATGTTGTGTAGCGGGTTTCATAACTGATTAAAGTTTGGCTAATATAATAATTAGCACGTTCTCTTTTCTCATCATCAAGTTGAGCTAACATAGCTCCTAAAGCAAAATCTGAAGCGAAAATATACAGGATAAATGGGCGATCAGGTCTAGGCGGTGAAAGCACAGGCGGGTTAAGGAGGTATTGTTTGAGGAGTTCAAAAGCTTCCTTACATTCGTCATCCCAATTAAAAGGGACATCCTTCTTAAGGAGCTTAAGAAAGGGACCGGTTTTGTCCGCTGACTTATCAATGAAGCGACGGATAGCTTGAAGCTTACCTTGTAAACTTCGTAACTCAGATATATTGGTAGGTGCGGGCATATCCGTGATAGCCACAATCTTGAGAGGGTCGATTTTGATGCCACGTAAAGAAACTATAACCCCTAATAGTTTACCGGACTTAACGTCGAATATGCATTTAGCTGGATTTAGTCGGATAAGATATTCCCTTAACCGATCAAACACTGTCCGTAAGTCATTTAAATGATCATCTTCTATGATGGAACGAGCTATAATATCATCTACATAATCATGTAGAATATCATGCATCATATCGTGAAAGATATAAGTCATAGCTCGTTGATAGGTTGCACCTGCATTCTTTAAACCAAATGGCATTACTTTCCAACAAAAGGTTCCCTAGGGGGTAATAAAGGTTGTTTTAGCCTGATCTTCAGGAGCTATCCTGATCTGATTATAACCAAAAAATCCATCCATTAGGGACATCATTCCACTCCCAGCAATAAAATCAATGATTTGATCCATGTTGGGAAGAGGAAAATCATCTTTAGGGCATGCAGCGTTAATATCTCTAAAGTCTGTGCAAACCCTAACTTTGGTAGCTTCTTTCTTGGTGACTGGAACTACATTCGAGATCCATTCAGCATAATCAATAGCTTGTATAAAAACAACATTCAAGAGTTTTTCTAACTCCCCTTTGACTAGCAAGGCCACTTTGGGATGCATTTTTCTAAGTTTCTGTTTAACAGGTTTAGCATCCGGATGGACTACTAGGTGATGCATGACTACAGAAGGGTCTAAACCTTGCATATCTTCATATGTCCAAGCGAAGACATCTTCATATTCTTTAAGGAATGCAATGTATTGCTCTTGTTTTTCTTGACTTAATTCTGATCCAATATTGATTATGTGGGGATTATCCTCAGTTCCAATGTTAACTCTAATGACGTTTTCTACTTCCATGTGTAGGTCTCTTTCAAAATTAGGTGGGGCGGGTGAAACGCCCAATTCTTGTAATTCTTTTAAGGTTAACTTGGATAATTCATCTTGAGGAGTAGTGACCTCAAGTTGGGCTATAGTAGGTATAGAACCATCAAAATAAAAACCATTGTGTAACATCTCTTCAACGGAGACATCATGGAAGATATCTCCTTCCAACTCATCGTCGGATTCAGCAATCATTTCAGGATAAGCTATGGATAGCATATTACATGTAAATGGCTGATTTTTTAGAGGCAAATCATCACGCCCATCCAAATAATCTTGATAACATATGAGTTGATCATCATCTTCAAAAGGGAAGGGTTGACCCTTATTAGGAAATAGGCCCACACCACATCGGGCGGGCCATGGTTCTACCTCAAAGGGTTCTTTCATACCATCTTGGAAAGGTCCCAAGCCTTTCCCTTTATATCCCATTTTAAGCATCATAGGTTTAGCTTTAATATACTCATTAGTAAAATAACATCGAGCATATCCCTCATGATGAGTTTTGATGTTCCTGGGTATTCTTCCCCAGTCATATCCCTTATAAATGAAGGCGCAACTCCCGACTTGGTAAGTACTTCCCATAGGTTGTGGGAGGCCCAAAGTATGAGGAGATGGCGACAAATTACTTAAGATAATGGAATTTTGCATAGAAGCATTTGTTTTTTTTGATATAAGAATGTTAGATAAATCAGGTAAGAGTTCATCAAAAAGAGCATAAGATGTAGAAGGATCATTCCCTATATCTTTAGATGTGGAAGGTATGATAGATGTAGATAATGTGGAGTTGTTAATAGATGGGTCTATAGATTTTGAAATTATAGGGACGGAACATGAAGGATTGGTTGTGGATTTAAGATCTTTTTGAGGTTCTAGAGTAGTTTGTTTAGAAGATTGTTGATCTATATATGAGGGTGAAATTAATGGAGGAGAAATAGATGAATTTATGGGTGTGTGTTTCACAGTTTTAGATGAAAAATAAGAATTAGGATGTGTGGATGACAGAGCAGGGCAAAATTGAACTCCAACAGGTTCTGCCAAAGCACACATATCAAAGGGTCTAGGATCACCATGGATAGTGACCAACTAATTTTTAAATTCAAATTTAACACATTGGTGTAAAGTTGATGGGACAACCCGCATTGCATTGATCCAAGGACGACCCAAGAGTATATTGTATGATGCGAGGCAATGTACAATAAACACGGTTGTATCTAGGGTTCTAGGACCAACTTGCAATGGGATGGTAATAACTCCACACGTTTCTTGTGTTTCGTCATTGAAAGCTTTTATGATCATGTCAATTTTCTTCATTTCATCACTTCTAAACCCAAATCTTTGGTAGAAGTCAAAAGTGCAAATATTTAGAGATGAACCATTATCAATCAAGACCCTTTTGACTGCTACATCTCCAATTAGGGCAGTAATATATAAGGGGTTATCCTTATGTAAACTATGTTGTGGGATATCTTTATCTCAAAAGTCAATACAATCGACTTCTCGAGTGATGATAGTATTGGACATGGCTTAAGGTTGAATATTTTGTGGTACCATCATTTGGCTTAATGTGAGCATTAATTCATCCCTATGTGTAGGAGAAGATCTTAATAAGTCCAAAATGGAAATTCTGGCTGTAGTATTGGATAATTGCTCATTAATATTGTAAGGAGGTTTAGGTTGAACATTAGGAGCATGATTCCCTTTATTGGGATTTTTCAAAACAAATGGAGTTGATCCATCGTTCTGAGTAGGTTCTTGTTGAAGATTTTGAGCTTGTTGTCTGGTAACAACTCCGATGGTACCTACAATATTATATTGAGGATGTTGAATAGGTCTTGGTTTAGCATTTATAGCTTGTTCATTAGGAAGGAATTGATTAGATGAAGGTCAAGTAGTAACTCTTCTAGGAAATGGTTCTTCTGGAATCATAGAATCTGTGATAGGTTGAATAGGGTCTGATTCATCTTCAGAACTATTCGATTGATTTGAGGTGATGTCTATTTCACTTTCAGTATCCGATTCTACATCACTGAGATCCGATGTTTGAATATTATGTAGGGGCCTGGTCGTGACCATGGATAAAGTTGTGCCAAATTTTTGTAAATCATGATTAGGTAAATGTCCACTGATAGTTCCTACATATCGAGTAGGAGGAGGGACATTATGATGCTCAATTTGATTGGCCACCTCTTTACCATGTTTTGGTAAAGGATGTTGAAATATATCTAATGATTGATTAGCATTTTGATTTTGATTTTGGGGGATGTTCTTTTGAGCATTATTAGGAGCATTTTGTTTAGGTTGGAAGGCTTGCACCTCCATCTCATTATTATCAATCAGATCTTGTATTTTATGTTTTAATCTTTTACAAGAGTTGGTAGAGTGTCCAGGCCCTCTATGGAAATCATAATGTAAATCTGCTCTGTATCCAGGTATGGTTGGATCATGTTCCCGGATAGCTGGTAATTGGATCAAGCCTCTTTCGATTAATTAGGGTAGAATAGTTGGTAATGGTTGATTCAATCTAGTAAACTCTCGAGGAGGTTTATCAGGAGGTTTCAATATAAATTTTTATGTTTTCATTGTATTGATATTAGCAACATTTCTGCTGTCAGTGACTCCGTCACCTACAACTTGTTTGTTTTTATATTGATTTTTGGATGTTTTCTCATCATATTTCTTCCTAAGTTGGCCTCTCCTAATGAGAGCATCTTCTACTCTTCGAGTTAAGTCTATAGCCTGATCGAAGGTAGTCAAAGTAGCAGTTGATAACTCATAAGATATTTTTTCTTGCAAATTATTAATAAAAATGTCCAACATTTCCTTATAAGGTAGCACAAAGTACAATTTTCCTGTCAACTGCCTCCATCTAGCTAAGAAATCAGCAAAACATTCATCTTTGTCTTGTTTTAAGTTGTACAAATCTTTAATGGTTACATGCCTTTCGATATAGGCACTAAATTGATGCACAAAAGATTCAGCGGTCTCTTCAAAATTTCTCAAAGAATGAGTGGGCAATTGATAGTAACACTCTAATGTCATTCCTCCTAAACTTTTTGAGAACATTTTTAGTAATAACAAGTCATCATGTGATATATCATGACATGTTATCCTAAACATGCAAAGATGCTCTATGGGATCTTCAGTTCCTTTATATATAGGCAGAACGGGCATGGGAAAGTGCTTAGGGTATGGTTGTGCTACAACCATAGGATCTAGAGGTTGACTACACATCTATCGATAATTGTACAAGGGACGGTAGGGATCTATCTGGTCCATGCGAGAAGCTAACTGTTTCACCATGGCTTCCAGATTACTGGTTTGCCCACCATATTGGTTCGTGTATTGCTCCAAATTTTTACACCCTTACCTTCAGGCTATAGGATCCGTGCCCGAAAGGGGGATGTGAAAAGGATGTCACGGTACCTCGGACTGAGAGGACTTGCGAAGGTCCCGCCTCTCAAGGGAGGTGTATATTGGTGATTTTTTGACGGATGGTGGGTTCACCAGGAAACATTTAATGGCAGTTTCCACGCCTAGGTTTGGAATGTGTTTTATGTGTTCATTTTTATCCTTAAGCATTCATATCCTAGGTTTGGCCAAAATGTGTCTAAGCTATTCTATATGCAGATGCAAAATAAATGAATACAGAAAAGCAGAATATGACAAAAAAATAGAGGAGTTGAGAAATATTAAAGGAAAATACCTGATTCGGATGTCTGATGATGATTTTGATTCTTGAAGCAGTCAGGATCATCTGAGATCTGACGAATTCGTCAGATGAATTCGTCAGAGACCTGTAAATAGAGAAATAGGTGCAAAATACAAAAAATACAACTATCCTAACAGAGAGAAACAGTGTAAAATGACAGCAATAATATCAAACTAAAACTGGAAAACATAAAAATGAATGAATTATGCTAATTAGATAATAATTATGATTTAATTATGCACTTGATCTAGATGGGTGAACTCCAAAATGTAGAATAACATAAAATATTGAATAAAATTGCTAATTACAACATAAAACAGTAGAAAAAGGGGAGAAGAAATGCAAACTTCAGGCACTAATTGCCTCAATGTTGACTGCAGTCGAAATCGTCTCGCATTGGTACGAAATCGTCTCTGATTCGATAGGATCGCCTCTTATATGAACAGGTTCGTCGGTGACGATGTAAGCTTGCTCCAGCTAAAAAACAATATGGTACCTACAACAAAATTGTATAGAACTAATGCAAAATAGAAACTTAGGATGTTTTAACATGTATGCAGTCGGGTTACAGGGAATTTCAGCCAGGGGGTTGCTAAGGGGGGGGCTTAGGATTAAGTAGGCTTAGGAGGGAGGTTAGGAGGTTGGAGATCATCCCTATTTGGGAGATCTCCAATGGGGGAGGGTCCCTAACGGTGTAGACATGCTTCTGCTCGGATTAGAGACCCGTTGGAACAGAAGCTAATTGTGCAAAATCCGTTTTGAGACAAGATCGTTTAAATCGTCAGATCTGAGGTGATATCGTCTGATCGAAGACGATATCTTCAAACGGTCAAAACAACCTCTAAAAAGGACGCGGAAAAGGGGAAACGGATTACCCGACGGTTAACGGGCGGTTTGGGAGGTTAAAATTTGAATTTAAATTATTTACTAAAGTGAATGTAATTATTAAGATTTTACTACGCCAATTTTAGGGTGCTACATTTTGCCCCCTCTTTAGCGAATTTTTCGAAGAAAATGCGTTAAAGATGAGTTCTTCTCGATCTACAAGAAAGCAAAAATTATTCCCATTTTTAGGCGACGATTCTTGGTCGAATCATACGACAGCTTACTATGGTGCCCCCTCCGTGTTTTTACCCAAATCGAACGTTTGAGGTAAAAATGCGGAAAAGCAAAATTATTTTTGAATAAAATTAAGAAAAATAGGGTAAAACCATAATTCATTTTTACTGTTCATCTTTACTGGTTTTAGAGCTCTGGAAGCAAAAATGGTGGAGACGACGCACAGATCAATAGAGGTCCGACGCGGTCTACGGGTAAGAGTCTAGACTTAGTTTAGAATGATTTAATTTGATTTTACATGCTTTTTAGGTAAATTTTAGATGAATTTTGAGCATCGCGGCCGCTTTTGGGCCGTCGACGTCGTCGAGACGAAATCTTTCCAATTTCGACGAAATCTTCTCAATTTCACCAATTTCGTCTAGGGGCGAAATCGACGAAAGGGGGACGATTTCATCAAATTAGGGACGATTTCGATCTATGAAATTGGAGACGATTATGCTCAAATTTGGGACGATATCATCCAATAGTGGACGATATCATCACTTGCATAAAATTGAACTTATTTTAACTTGCCTTATTAATTACTTAAATTATTTATTAATGATTGTTTGTTTTTTTGTTATTTATGTTGCAGAGAGGTTTGCTAAAAAGCAGAGAATGGAAATATGGAGGTTTGAGAGATGACTTGGCCACTCTTACATAGGCAGAGCGGGATCAGCTGGCATAGGCCAGCTTACAGCATGTGGCAGAAATGCCCCAAGTGTCTACAGACATGGGGCTACTGACAGCCCTAGCAGAGAGATGGTATCCGGGTTCTTCCTATTTTTGGCTACCTATAGGGGAGATGACTCCCACTTTGGAGGATGTATGGAGGATTCTAAGAATCCCCATACAAGGATGGTTGATCACTCTTGTGGCCAATCAGGGCCATGCTATGGGGCGATTGTGTGGTGACCCGAGCTTCACCCTAGAGAAGGGCGGAGTTAACATCGAGACACTACGTCAGATGCCTGGGGCATCTAGACTCACACAGGTTTTAGCTGGAGTGGTTGGTGGACTTCTTTTGTGCCACCAGAGCGGGTGCAGGGTGCCATGGATGCTAGCAGATGTGATTTGTGATATGCGGGACCATGGCTATAGGTTCTCTTGGGGCAGTTTTGTGCTATGCTGGTTGTACAAGATCCTGCATGGGGTCGTGTACAAGGGCGACCGATGTCTGGTGATGACATCGCTCCTACAAGTTTGGTGCTGGGAGCACATTGTAGTGCGGAGGCCGATAGGGCTTCCTCTGATAGGGATTGACGAGGAGAGGCCCCGAGTCTTCTACTGGTGGCTTCAGAGAGGGTCATAGTGGCGGATCGACCTTTCGATGTCTCGGAGACTGCTAGATGACCTTGTCCCAGACTAGATCACCTGGAGGCCATGGCAAGAGCACCCAGGGTGGGCCGAGGATGGACAAGATTTAGCTTGTGTTAGGCGAGTTTGCTGGCTATGGATGGAGAGGGGAGAGGTGGAGCTCCACCGCTATGACCGAGTTTTGCACCAGTTCGGTCTGCAGCAAGGGATCCCATATCTCAGGGATTATGAGTTTTCTCAGACTGTTCGAGATAACACCACAGTGAGCGGGGCTCCAGACATGCAGTGCTTCTAGAGTTAGGACTCGGACGATGCCCCCATTCAGCCAGTGGATGGGGACGACACAAGGGTAGCCGATGGCTACGATGCCTGGTACATAGGCATCCACCCTCCTCGGATGATAAAGGCTCAGGGTCCGATACACGCAGTTGTGCATCGGATAAGGAGGCGATGCCAGGCGGCTATGGAGGTAGCCTAAGGTCATGACGGGAGAGAGCTAAGGAGGCCACATGCATAGGAGAGGCCACGACAGAGGGAGAGGAGGGAGGCAAGACCCCCTTCTCCACAGAGAGAGAGGCCACCATCACCCGATAAGGGCAAGGGTGTCGACATAGGGGAGAGTAGTGAGACAGCTACTCTTTGAGCGGAGATGATCCGTCTCCAGGAATAAGTGCAGACCCTAAAGGAGGAGGCTACACGACATCGAGCTGAGGTTACACAGCTCAGAGACGAGATTGCATGCCTCAGGGCACGGGGCGGAGGGGCGAGCATTGGGGAGCTAACACGGGCTATTGCCCAAATTACTTTCTACCAAACTTTGTACTATCAGCTGGTGCCAGAGGAGGATAGACTACCCCTGCCAGCTAACATCACAGAGCCGATCAGGATCGGGTCATCGAGGACTTTGTCCCGATCGACGACTAGGACTCACAGTACTACACATACTGCGATGGGGCCACCTCGTCCACCTTAGGGCGGGGGAGGAGATGAGGCTGAGAGCTCGAGGGGTTATCGAGGCTAGAGTACTGCATGGCATTGTACAGATTGAGACATAGAGCATTTATTATTATTTTTTGTTGATAGAGGATTGAGTATGCCGAGGTACATATTGTGGCATACCGATCCAGTTTTGATGATGTATATATACTGTTGATATATATATGATATGTTTTTGATCATATGACTTGTGTTATGTTTATGATGCTTTTATGTTTGATTGGATTTATTTGATAATTCATGTAATTACGTCGTTGGAAATATTATGATTTAAGTGTCATGCTTGTAAAATTTGAATGAAATAATCTGATGTAACAAATTGGTTGTTTGTGATGTAATGTGATAAAAAATAAAAAGAGACTTCTAACAATAATTTCAAATGATATTGTCACTATTATAGACCATTTCATGGAGTCGCCGCTCACTCGGTCGTCAAGCTAATCCTAGTATAAAAATATTGTTAAAAGTAAAAGCGTGCTTAAGAGACTGTCTTAAGACTTTGGTGCAATGGTGCAAATGATGATGATGATGGTTTGTTTTTCAGATTTTCATGAAAATAGTATGCATGAAATAATGTTAAAATGATTTTTGCTAGGCATAAATTCCTAAGTGTGATAAAATTTTTGGATAATTCCTTAGGAATTATACCATCATTGCAAAATTGAAGGTTGACATAATGACATGAAATAATGATAATGTGTATGCTTAAAAACATAATTTGTGTAACAAAATGATTTAAGTCATATGGTTTTCATGATTTTTAAATAAATGGAGAATAAAAATTGTTACAATGGTTTGCGCTAGGCATAGAATATGTAGGTATAGACTTATACCATCATCGCGAAAATCAAAGAAGAAAATAGATTGTTTTATTGCATGGTTGATTTTTGATAAACAGAAAATATGAAGATGAGGACTTGCGCTAGGCATAAAATTCCACTTTTGGTTTTGGAACTATACCATCGTCGCGAAAGTCAACCAGATATATATGTTTTGATTGTATATTTTTGAAAGAAATTTTGATTTTTCTATTATATAGTTGTCTTTATGCTAAACAACTGTACTTGAAAGAAGAAAATGAATTATTCCAAACAAGTTGCAAAAAGAATATTTCAAAGTATTTTGAAGACAAAAGTTAGATTTATAAGGAATCCCATGTGCATATGTGAGTTCATTTCCAATCTTGATTTATCATAATGATACACAAAATCTCTCAAATACAAATGTGTGTGCAATTGCATTGTTCCTTTACCAGTTTTGAGCAAGATAATATGATACAAGTGATTTGAAGAAACCAAATAAGTGTTCATTAACCATGATGTAGATGCATATAACCATACTAGACTACTATGTAGGTCGGATTATCAAGAGCTAGCTAATCCATAAGAAGACATAGGTCTGTACAAAGAAGGTCGCTAATGTGACAGACATATCGCCACGCTAGGAGTTACCCAAGGCCAAGCAGGTTGGGCACAAACCATCTGTTATGGGGCTTACCTCACAGTTTTCGAATAATTGAGAATTTCAGGGATTCAAGCTCATCAACCCTTCTTTTCTTTTCAAAGGGTAGGGAAAGGGATTTGATTGCTTTCTTGCTTTCTGCTTTCTTTTGCTTTTCTTTTCTTTTTTCTTTTGAACGTCGCTTCTTTTTATTTTTGTATTTTTGCTTGATTTTTGAGATAGTGCTTGAAATATTGTTGTAATGATATAAAATAACATTTTTTTTTTTTTGTCCTTTTTTTTTTTTTCTTTTTTTTTTTGAACTTTTCTTTTCTTTCTATGCTAGGGATACTTGCTCGGATTAGCTGTAGAGCAAGGGATTTTTATTTTGGGTAGGGGTGAGCTTGTCCTTTTGCCAATTCTCAAAGATTCTAGACCATGTGCATGATAGGATAGCAGGGGAAAATTTTCTCTCAAGAAACCACTTCTACTATGTAGCAAAGCATGGAAATTACAAATATAATCATTTTATTGTGAAAAGATGTGCTTGGTTTAAGTAAATAACAAGATCAATTCTCTATGCTCAAACTTTATTTAATTGAATTTTGTGGACTTTGATATAAGAGAGATTAGTAATCATGCCAGATAAAATCAAGATATTTATTTTTGTGAGTGTGCAAGTGAGGGATTCCAAATAAATGCTAATTTATCAAAAATAATTTGAAACATATAACTGCAATAATTGTAAGAACATATATAGATAATTTTTTTTTTTGAGAATTTTTGAGAATGTTGACTCTCTCTTTCTTCTTTATTTTGTTTTGGTTTCGAAAGAGTCAAGAATATTGCTGTTTTTAGATTTTTATCATTTTTTTTTTTTTTTTGAACAAAAATTAACAAGTGCCATAAATAAATACAACAAATAGTTTTAAAGATTTTTATGATTATGAATGTTTTTGGTGTTTTGGAATTTATAAATTGAAAGAAATACAAGATAGTGATTTTGAATTATTTTAAACAAATATATACAAGGATGAAATGACCAAATTTATACATAGTAACGTTTAAGATGCAAAATATTCATGGGTTCTTTAAGTTCTTTACCATCTAAGGTAGATAATTTGTATGCTCCTTATTCAAATTTAGCAGTGATAATGTATGGTCCAAGCCAATTGGGCTCAAACTTATCTTTAAGGTCCTTAGTTGCATTTGTATTTTTTTTATTTTCTTTTAAAACAAGGTCGCCGATATCAAAGGATCGATGACGAACTTTTTTAGCATATGATCTTTTAAGCTTGTTTTGGTAGGCACGGAGATGCTCCAAAGCATTGATGCATTTTTTATCTAGGAGTTCCAACTGATTGAGTCTGCCAGCATGATATTCATCTCTTACTTCGGTATCTTGAAGTAGCAGAGCCAAAGAAGGAACTACTAATTCAAAGGGAAAAACTACTTCAGCACCATACACCAAAACAAAAGGTGAAGTTCCAGTGGGGGTTCAAACACTAGTTCGATAGGCCCACAAGGCTGGATATAATCGAATGTGCCGATCACGGCCGGTTTATTGACCAATCTTTTGAGAATTTTGATTAAGGTTTTGTTAGATGCTTCTACTTGACCATTACCCTGAGGATAATAGGGAGTGGACCAGCGATGTTGAATCTTATATTTTTGGCATAATTTTTTAACATCTTTATTTTTGAAACAAGTTCCATTGTCAGAGATGAGATTTGCAAGAATTTTGAACCTACAAATGATTTGATTAAAAATAAATTTAGAGACTTGTGTGCCAGTGCAGGAAGCTAAAGGCATAGCTTCAACCCACTTCATGAAATACTCGGTGGCGATTATGATGAATTTGTGTCCATCAAATGACATAGGATTGATTTTTCCAATAATATCTAAGCCCCATTTTGAAAAGGGCCAAGGAGATGAAATAGCCTATAGCTCTTGGGCAGGTGCATGGACAAGATCAGCATGTTTTTGACACTTGTCGCAATGGCGCACATACTCATGTGCATCCGTTTCCATGGTAGGCCAAAAGTATCCTATCCGAAGGAGCTTTTTAGCAATGACACTACCACTAAAGTGTCCTCCACAAGATCCATCATGGGCTTCACTCAAGGCTGATTTAGACTCTTCTAAGTTTAAACATCTTAATAGGATACCTTCAAAAGATCTCCTATATAAAGTATTGCCAATTATTACAAATCGACTTGCTCGTCTACGTAATAACCGATGCTGGTTTCTATTAGAATTGACAGGGAAAGTCCCATTTTAGAGAAAATCAAATATATTTGTGTACCAAGGTTCAGGAGTAGTTTCATTGATTAGAAACACATCCAAAGGCTCTAAGCATGATTTATTTGAAGCGAGTTCCTGGAGTCGATGAATAATGATAGTGGCATATTCATCATCTAACTCCAAGGGCAAGAGAGATGCAGCTACGGCCATAGCATCAGCTACATGGTTGCTAGTTCGAGGAATAGCTTCCAAGGTAACTTGATCAAATAGAGACATTAGTTGTAAAACATAGGCCTTATATGGGCACAGTTTATCATCTCTGGTTTGATAAACTTCATTAATTTGGTTTATATCCAGTTGAGAATCACCAAAAACTAACAGATGTTTAATTTTTAGTGCCAAGGCAGCTCGTAATCCAAGGATTAGAGCTTCATACTCAGTAGTATTGTTGGTGCAAGCAAATGTCAATTTGAAGGACAGAGGAATAAGATGTTTTTGCGGGGATATTAAAATAATACCCACAAAAAGGGCATAAGATGTAGAAGGATTATTCCCTATATCTTGAGATGTGGAAGGTATGATAGTTGTTTATGTGGGTTTCGAAATTATAGGGATAGAACTTGAAGGATTGGTTGTAGATTTAAGATCTTTTTGAGGTTCTAGAGTGATTTGTTTAGAAGATTGTTGATCTATATAGGAGGATGAAATTAATGGAGGGGAAATAGGTGAAGTTATGGGTGTGTGTTTCACAATTTTAGATGAAAAATAAGAACTAGGATGTGTGGATGACAGAGCGAGGCAAAATTGCACTCCAACGGGTTCTGCCAAAGCACACATATCAAAGGGTCTAGGGTCACCATGGATAGTGACCAACTGATTTTTAAATTCAAATTTAACACATTGGTGTAAAGTTGATGGGACCGCTCGCATTGCATTGATCCAAGGGCGACCCAAGAGTATATTGTACGATGTTGGGCAATGTACAATAAACACGGTTGTATCTAGGGTTCTAGGACCAACTTGCAACGGGATGGTAATAACTCCAAACATTTCTTGTGTTTCATCATTGAAAGCTTTGATAATCATATCAGTTTTCTTCATTTCATCACTTCTAAAGCCAAATATTTGGTAGAAGTCAAAAGTGCAGATGTTTAGAGATGAGCCATTATCAATCAAGACTCGTTTGATAGGTACGTCTCCAATTAAAGCAGTAATATATAAGGGATTATCCTTATGTAAACTGTGTTGTGGGATATCTTTATCCCGAAAGTCAATACAATCAACCTCTCGAGTAATGATAGTATTGGCCATAGCTTCGAGGTTGAATGTTTTGAGGTACCATCATTTGGCTTAATGTAAGCATCAACTCATCCCTATGGGTGGGAGAGGATCTTAACAAATCTAAAAGGGAAATTTTGGCTGTAGTATTGGATAATTGCTCATTAATATTGTAAGGGGGTTTAGGTTGAACATTAGGAGCATGATTCCCTTTATTGGGATTTTTCAAAACGAATGGAGTTGATCCATCATTCTGATTTGGTTCTTGTTGAGAATTTTGATCCTGTTGTCGGGTAATGACTCCAATGGTACCTACAATGTTATATTGAAGATGTTGAACTGGTCTCGGTCTTGCATTTATGGCTTGTTCATTTGGAAGGAATTGATTAGAAGAAGGTCGAGTAGTAACTCTTCTAGGAAATGGTTCTTCTAGAACCATAGCATCTGTGATGGGTTGAATAGGATCTGATTCATTTTTAGAACTATTCGATTGGTTTGAAGTGATGTCCACTTCACTTTCAGTATCTGATTCTATATCACTAGAATCTGAAGTTTGAAAATTATGTAAGGGCCTGGTCGTAACCAGGGATAAGGTTGTGTCAAATATTTGAGGATCTTGAACAGGTAATTGTCCGCTAATGGTTCCTACATATCGGGTAGGAGGAGGAACATTATGATGTTCGATTTGATTGGCCACCTCTTTACCATGTCTTGGTAAAGGGTGTTGAAATATGTCTAATGTTTGATTAGCATTTTGATTTTGATTTTGGGGAATGGTCTTCTGAGTATTATTAGGAGCATTTTGTTTGGGTTGGAAGGCTTGCACCTCCATTTCATTATTATCAATCAAATCCTATATTTTATGTTTCAACCTTTTACAAGCGTTGGTAGAGTGTCCAGGTCCTCTATGGAAATCACAATGTAAGTCAGCTACGTATCCGAGTATAGTTGGATCGGGTTCCCGGATAGCTGGTAATTGGATCAAACCTCTTTCGAGTAATTGAGGTAAAATAGTTGATAATGGTTGATTCAATATAGTAAATTCTCGAGGAGGTTTGTCAGGAGGTTTCAATATAAATTTTTTTGTTGTCTTCATTGCGTTGATGTTAGCAACATTTTTGCTATCAGTGACTCCGTCACCAATAACTTGTTTGTTTTTATATTGATTTCTAGAGGTTTTCTCATCATCCTTCTTCCTAAGTTGGCCTCTCCTAATGAGGGCATCTTCTACTCTTCGAGATAAATCTATAGCTTGATCGAAGGTAGTTAAAGTAGCAGTTGATAGTTCATAAGATATTTGTTCTTGTAAATTATTGATAAAAATGTCCAACATTTCCCTATAAGGTAGCACAAAGTGCAGTTTTCCTGTCAATTGCCTCCATCTAGCTAAGAAATCGGCAAAACATTCATCCTTGTCTTGTTTTAAGTTGTATAAATCTTTAATGGTTACATGCCTCTCGATGTAGGCACTAAATTGATGGACAAATGATTCAGCTGTTTCTTCAAAGTTTCTCAAAGAATGAGTGGGCAATTGATAGTACCACTCTAATGCCATTCCACCTAAACTTTTCGGGAACATTTTTAGTAATAGCAAGTCATCATGTGATATATCATGACATGCTATCCTAAACATGTGAAGATGCTCTATGGGATCTTCGGTTCCTTTATATATAGGCAAGATAGGCATGGGAAAATGCTTAGGGTACGGTTGAGCTACAACTATGGGATCCAAAGGTTGACTACATATCTCTCGATAATTGTACGAGGGACGATAAGGATCTATCTGGTCCATACGTGAAGCTAACTGTTTCACCATGGCTTCCAGATTACTAGTTTGCCCCCCATATTGGTTTGGTAGGGCATTGACATGGGTTTTGTGAGCATATGATGGAGGGACATGAAGATTAGATGCTATGTTTCTATTGTGTAAATTGTTGGTAGGAAAGGTGTTATGAAGGAATTTTGAAGTTGTATTATGTTGTATTCCAGATTGTTGAAAATTGGTGTTTGGCTTTGTTTTAGGTTTTTGTTTACTTGAAGCATATTGCTCAATAGTTTGGCAAAATAAAGTAGTGAAGGAAGTTTTCTTTTGTGTGGGAATGATTTTAGGTTGAATAACAAGTTCCTTAGGAGGTTGGGTAACCTGTTGTTTTGACATGTTTTGCATCATAGTGACCATATCTGTATTGGATGGTCCAGCCTTATCACTTTCTTGATCAATGAAAGACAAAGGATTAGTGTGGACATCAAACGCATGTTCCATGGCTGCTTGAGTGTCACTAATTTGCCCTTTATCAATACGAACTGCCACATTAAGGGCGTCAATGTTATCATTGAGAAATTTCTTGAAATGATCTATGTTGTCAAAAGCAATAGTTCCATCTGGAGCTACTCTAGGGGATGAGGGTCCATCCTCTTTAACACTTCCTTCTTGTTCATTGTCTTCACCTAGGTCATGTTCTGGTTGATCTAGAGTTTTTCCTTCCGGAATTGGATCTTCAGGAAGGACATTTGGGTCTCTAGTTGTATCTTGTAACCAATCTTCTTCTTCTCCTACAGTTTCTTTACCATTCCTAAGTTTAGGCATGGTGCTTTAATTTTAGATTTCAGCAAATATATATATATATATATATATGCAACAATTTTAAGAGGTATATATTAATTATATACCTACTACAATATTTAAAATGAAATGTTTTTGGTTTTTGCTATGTTTTTAGTTTTTTAGTTTTTCTTTGTTTTTGAAATAATATTGTAAAGACAACAAATAACACAATAAATGCAAGAAATAAGACTGAAAGTAATGATCTAGTTTTCTATAAACAATTTATAAATATCATTAATGGGCTCTAGTTCTTCAAGAGTCATGAAGTGCTCTTGTTCAAATTGAAAGTTTTCTTTTAAAAATTTAATGAAGAGAGCTATAGTGATATTATCTGTCTCAGATGCTGGTTGATAATAATAATTCTCATGAAAATATTCACGATACAACATAGCTCTAGGAATTTTGTTCCATCTTTTTCTAATCATAAGATCAGTTTCTTGGGATTCTATATGAACTAGAAATTGTCGTACTACAACTGTGTTCTTGAGGTACTCGAAAGTGAAAAATTTTGAAGACACAAGAGCTCTCCTATAAGCTAACCATCTATGGCAAGCTCTCTGAAGTTCATGATAAAAGACAAGTTGATGAGGATCCAGGATTCTATCTAGGATAAACCTCTTGATTTGTTTAAGTTTTGTTGACCTAGATGAGATGACACTAAGTCTTCTATCAAGTTTGTCCCACAAGAGTTGATTTCTATCTGTTTCAGGCACACTAAGCACATAATTGACTTCTATGGCTGCCAATTGGTTTTCTACATTTATAGTAACTTCTAATCTCTTCTTAGGAGCTACCATATAAACATGATATTAAATTTAAATGATCTAAAATGCAATCTATGTTTTAGTTGTTTTATTTTTTTTTTTTTTTCAAAAGGTTATGATGCATTCACGTCGGGTTCACCAAAATGTATCGCTCCAAATTTTTCACACCCTTACCTTCAGGCTATAGGATTCGTGCCCGGAAGGGGGATGTGAAAAGGATGTCACGGTACCTCGGACTGAGAGGACTTGCGAAGGTCCCGCCTCTCAAGGGAGGTGTATATTGGTGATTTTTCGACGGATGGTGGGTTCACCAGGAAACATTTAATGGCAGTTTCCACGCCTAGGTTTGGAATGTGTTTTATGTGTTCATTTTATCCTTAAGCATTCATATCCTAGGTTTGGCCAAAATGCGTCTAAGCTATTCTATATGCAGATGCAAATTAAATGAATATAGAAAAGCAGAATATGACAGAAAAACAGAGGAGTTGAGAAATATTAAAGGAAAATACCTGATCCGGATGTCTGATGATGATTCTGATTCTTGAAGTAGTCAGGATCGCCTCTGATTTGACAGGATCGTCTGAGATCAGACAAGATCGTCTGAGATCTGACGAATTTGTCAGATGAATTCGTCAGAGACCTACAAACAGAGAAATAGGTGCAAAATACAAAAAATACAACTATCCTAACAGAGGGAAACAATGTAAAATGACAGCAATAATATCAAACTGAAACTAAAAAACATAAACATGAATGAATTATGCTAATTAGATATTAATTATGATTTAATTATGCACTTGATCTAGATGGGTGAACTCTAAAATGCAGAATAACATAAAATACTGAATAAAATTGCTAATTACAACATAAAATAGCAGAAAAAGGGGAGAAGAAATGCAAACTTCAGGCACTGATTGCCTTAATGTTGACTGCAGTCGAAATCGTCTCACATTGGTACAAAATCATCTCTGATTCGACAGGATCGCCTCCGATCTGAACAGGTTCTTCGGCGACGATGTAAGCTTGCTCCGATTGAAAAACAATATGGTACCTACAACAAAATTGTATAGAACTAATGCAAAATAGAAACTTAGGATGTTTTAACATGTATGCAGTTGAGTTACGGGGAATTTTAGCCAGGGGGTTGCTAAGGGGGGGGCTTAGGATTAAGTAGGCTTAGGATGGAGGTTAGGAGGTTGGAGATCATCCCTATTTGGGAGATCTCCAACAGGGGAGGGTCCCTAACGGCGTAGACCCGCTTCTGCCCGGATTAGAGACCCGTTGGAACAGAAGCTAATTATGCAAAATCCATTTTGAGACAAGATCGTCTGGACATCCTAACCCAGACGAAATCGTCAGATCTAAGGCGATATCGTCTGATCGGAGATGATATCGTCAAACGATCAAAAAAACCTCTAAAAATGGCACGAGAAAAGGGGAAACGGATTACCCGACAGTTAACCAGCGATTTGGGAGGTTAAAATTTGAATTTAAATTATTTACTAAAGTGAATGTAATTATTAAGATTTTACTGGTCCAATTTTATGGTGCTACAGTTCGGTAGGGCATAAATATGAGATTTGTGAGCATATGATGGAGGGACATGAATATTAGATGCTATATTACTATTGTGTAAATTGTTGGTAGGAAGGGTGTTATGAAGAAGTTTTGAAGTTGTATTATGTTGTATCCCAGATTGTTGAAAATTGGTGTTTGGCTTCATTTTAGGTTTTTGTCGATTTGAAGCATATTGATCAATAGTTTGGCGAAATAAAGCAGTAAAGGAAGGTCTCTTTTGTGTGGGAATGATTTTAGGCTCAATAACAGGTTCCTTAGGAGGTTGGGTAACCTATTGTTTTTGCATGTTCTGAATTATAGCGGCCATATCCATATTGGATGGTCCAGCTTTATCACTTTCTTGATCAACAAAAGACAAGGGATTAGTGTGTATGTCAAACATATGTTCCATGGCTGCTTGAGTGTCACTAATTTGTCCCCTATCAATACGAACTGCCATATTAAGAGCACCAATATTATTGTTGAAGAATTTCTAGAAATGATCTATGTTATCAAAAGTAACAGTTTCGTTTGGAGCCATTCTAGGGGATGAGGATCCTTCCTCTCTAACATTTTCTTGTTGTTCATTTTCTTCAACCAGATCATCTTCTGGTTGTTCTAGAGTTTCTTCTTCTGGAATTGGATCCTCAGGAAGGGTATTTAATTTTTTTGTTCTTGCCTAACCAATCTTCTTCTTCTTCTTCTTCTTCTTCAGTTTGTTTACCATTCCTAAGTTTAGTCATTGTGCTTAAACTTAGATTTCAACAAATATATATATTTATATTTATATATATATATATATATATATATGCAACAAGCTTAAGAGGTATATATTTTAATTATATACCTACTATAATAAAAAAAAATGTTTTGATTTGATTATGTTTTTTTTTTGTTTTTTTTGTTTTTTTTTTTATAACAACATTATAAAGATAACAAACAACACACAACACGAAGAAATAATAATAATGAAAGCAATGATCTATTTTTCTATAAACAATTTATAAATATCATTAATGGGCTCGAGTTCTTCAGGAGTCATGAAATGTTTTTCTTCAAATTGAAAATTGTTTTTCACGAAGTCAACAAAGTGTGCTATGGTGATATTATCTGTTTCAGACTCTGGTCGGTAGAAGTAAAGCTCGTGGCAATACTCTCGATATAACACAGCTCTAGGAACCCTCCTCCATATTTCCCTATCCATTAGAACGACCTTTTGATCTTCTACACGACCTAGGAATTGGTGTATAATAGCTGCGTTCTTGAGGTATTCCTCGAAGGTGAACAATTCAGAAGACACAAGGGCTCTTCTATCTGCTAACCACCTATGGCAAGCTCTCTGAAGTTCATGATAAAAAATGATTTGATGAGGATCCAAGATTCTATCTAGGACAAGCCTCTTGATTTGTTTAATTTCTGTTGACCTAGATGAAATGATACCTAATCTTCTATCAAGTTCGTCCCACAAAAGTTGGTTTCTATCTGTTTCAGGCACACTAAGCACCGAATTAATTTCTATGGCTACTAATTGGTTTTCAACATTTATAGTAACTACTAGTCTTTTATTAGGAGCTACCATCTAAACATGATATGCAACTTAGTAGTTTTCTAATGCATCTATTTTTTGTTTTTTTTGTTTTTGTTTTTGTTTTCAAAAGGTTTTAGTTTCACGTCGAGTTCAACAAAATGTATCGTTCCAAATTTTTTGCACCCTTACCTTCAGGCTAAAGGATCCGTGCCCGAAAGGGGGATGCAGGAAGGATGGGACAATACCTCGGACTGAGAGGCCTTTCGAAGGTCCCGCCTCTCGGGGGAGGTGTATTAAGGTGATTTTTCAATGGATGGTGGGTTCACCAGGAAACTTTTGAATGGCAATTTCCATGCCTAGGTTGGGAATGTGTTTGATGTGTTCAATTTTATGTTTGATCATTCAACTCCTAGGTTTGGCCAAATGAATTTAAGTTGTTCTATATGAAATGCAGATTTAAATGAATACAAAAAATAGATTTGAACAGAAAACAGAGAGAATAAGCTAGATTAAAGAGCCAAACCTGATTCGGATGTCTGATGGAGGTTCTAATTCTTGAAGCAGTCAGGATCGCCTCTGATCTGATAGAATCATCTGCGATCAGACAGGATCGTCTGAGATCTGATGAATTCGTCACGAGACCTGCAATTAGAGAAATAGATACAAAATACAAAAAATGCAACTATGCCAACAAAGGGCAATGATGTAGAATGATAGTAATAATATTAAAATGATAATAATAAACAAAAACACGAGTGCATTACAATGATTTAATGATAATTTATGATTTTATTATGCATTAAGACTATATGGGTGAACTCCGGGATGCAAAATAATAATAAGTTTAACTAATGCAAAGCAAAACAGCAAATAATGGAGAAAGAATGCAAACTCAGGGCACTGATTGCCCCTAATGTTGACTACAGTCGAAATCGTCTCGGATTGGTATGAAATCGTCTCGAATTGGATAGGATCGTCTGCGATGATCTGAGCTTGCTCCAGCTAAAGAATAACAAAGTTCCTACAAGAAAATTCGAAAAGGGACAAAGGCAAACAATAGTCTAGGATATTCTAATGCATGTAAAACTTGAAGTGCAAAAAAATTCAGCCAGGGGAATGTCAAGGGGAGGGCCTAAGATTAAATAGGCATAGGAAAGAGGTTGGGAGGTTGGAGATCATCCCAATTTGGGAGATCTCCAATGGGGGAGGTCTCTAACCGCATAGACACGCTTTTGCCCAGGTTAGAGACGTCGTTGAAACAGAAGCTAATTATGAAAAATTAGTTTTGGGATGAAATCGTTTGGACATCCTAGTCCAGAAAAAATCGTTCGATCTAAGGCGATATCATCTGATCGGTGACGATATCGTCCAACGATCACAACAAATCCTAAAAATGGCACAAAAAATGAGAAAAGCGGTTAAACTACGATTCGAGGTTGAAAATTTGAATTTGAATTATTACCAAAATAATTTTAATTATTTGCTAAGGTTTACTGTGCCAATTTTAGGGTGCTACAATCTAATATCTTGGATCCTACCTTAAGGGGAAGGACTATAGTGCCACAAGCTTCTTGGGACTCATTGTTGAAAGCTTTTATGATGATATCAGATTTGATGAGATCTTCCTCCTTTAATCCAAGTTTTTGAAAGAATTGATGAGTGCATAGATTAAGGGAGGAACCATTATCTATCAAGACTCTCTTGATAAATGTTTCTCCAATAAATCTTGTGATGTAAAGGGATGAATCTTCTTACAGGTTTGAGGAAGGAATCTCATCATCATAAAATGAAATATGATTGATTTATAACATTAACTATATCCCTAGAAGGAATGTCTTGTACTTGTTGTGTAGGAGGTTGATTGTTTGTTGGAGGATCGTGATCAAGAGTAGTTTGAGAGTCCTCTATAACAAAATGACTTGCATCAATCAAGTTCTAAACCGCATGTTTCAACCTCTTACATGAGTGTGTCATGTGCCCATCCACTCTATGGTACTCACAATGTTGTTTAGGCTTATACCAATAAGTCATGGTATCAGGTTACCTTATGGGAGGTAAATCAATCATGCTTGTATCCAATAGTTGTTTGAGGACCATAGGCAATGGTTAATTAAGCTTGATAAAATTACGTGGTGGGGATTTTTGAGGATCTTTGAATATCATTTTCCTCAAGGTATTAGTGGTGACAAGTTTTAACAACTGATTATATGTCTCTTTGTTTATGGTCGATACTACTACATTTCTAAAAGAGGTTTAGTAGGTAGGTTATGAGACATGATATGGGTGCATGCTAGGAATGGTGGTATTATCATGAATAGGATTGGAAAAATAAGGATTACCTTGCTAAAATGGATAAGGCATTTAGAAATAGGAAATTGGAAGCGATTGTGATGGCAATTATGGTGGGAAAGAATAGGGAATAAAAAATTGTGGAGGAATAGGTTATGAGGAAATGTATGATAGAAGAGGAGGTTATGATGAGGATGCAAATGTTGAATATGAATGACATTGTGGAAGAAATGGATTACAATCAATCAATGTTGTATTGATGATCGGGAAAATAGCATAAATAGGTTGTTATTAGATTTGGTTATTTGTAAGACCCACAATTTCTTTACCAATTCTAAACATCATGGTTATATTTTGAAAAGAATATAGAAAAAGAATTGTTTAGAGGACAATATCACATAAGAGAGTTTTCCTTATTTTGTTGTTTAGGACTAGGCTTGTTCAGTCTTGTTTATGTGCCTAAATTCTTTAATGCATGAGATTCATGTCGGGTTCACCAAAGAATGTAGGTGATAAAATTTGCACCCCTTTCCCTCTAGGAAAATGTATTCATGCCTAAAAGGGGGATGGAATTTTGAAACCTACACCTTGATGTGAGAGGTACCTAGTGACATACCTCCTTTGGTGATAGTTGGACAATTTTGGGTTCACCAAGAAGTATTTGAGACTACTTCTAAGTCTAGCCAAAGGGTGTTGTTTAGATGTGTTATTTTTAGTTTACAACTCCTAAATTTGGTCCATAATGCATCTAGGATCTAAGCTATATGTATTTTTCAATTTTCCTTGAAGGAAAATAAATAATATTTAGACTACAAGGCACCTATTAAAAACTTTGTTTTAAATACTTGTTTTATTTTTGAATTCTTTTTACATAGATCTAAGAAAAAGAATGCCTATAACACTAAAACAGAAAATATAAAACTAAAATAAGTAGGACCCGAATGGTTGTGCAAAGCGAATTTGTGATTTTTTTGAAAAATTTGTGGCTTGTATGCGAATTCACGGTCTGTAAGCGAATTCTTGGATCTAAGAATGAATTCGCTGAAAACCTGCAACTAATCACATAGAACACTAAAATTTGAAATCAGTATTTGAGGACTTGCTTAGGCCACTGCATGATTGATCTTAGCGATGGAGTAGTCAAGTCCCCTTGGTCCTTTTAGCAAACTTTGCATAAACAAATGGAAATTGTTGGTCTATTGTGAATAAATGAAATAACTAAATGGAAATAACGAAAATAGTGTAGAAAGCAGAATACTATTAAAACCAAAATGACCAAGATGTAATATGCAAATGAAACAATAGATCTAGAGGCTGATATTTACTCCCAAGCCTGTAGATGTGCGAATTTATGGCCTGTAAGCGAATTCATAGATCTACTTGCAAATTCACTAGATATGCAAAATGTGAAGTGCAAATATAGAAAATGAAATGAAGATGTCAAAACAAATGCAAAATAACTTGCTCATAATGATAATATCACCAATTTGATCATTTGTGGTTGAAGTAGCAATGGTGGCAAGATGGATCCAAGTAGCAATAGGAGTTCCAAAAACGTTCTTCAATTAGCAAGAACCTGTTTCAGCATTCAACCTACAATAATCTCTCAGTCCTTAATTTCTCTCAACTCAATTGCTCATTACCTCATTAGTTTTTCTCTCATGAAAATAGAATGTCTTCATAAGTTGAATCGATATGGATAATCAGAAATCATGAGGATTGGGCCAGTAATTCGAGGAGGTTAGGCAAATTGGGAAAATTTCCAATCTGGGTGAATTTGTAGGATAAAATTGGAGCCCAAAAATTTGTGAAAGATGCGCGAATTCATAAAAAAATGTGCAAATAGATGGATTTAGGACGGGTCAAAATGGTTGTTTGGGTGGATAGGCGGTAAGTTATTTTAGCAAATTTGCAAAAAACAATGTAAATATGTGATGTGGGTTGGCATGTGTGAGAAAAGGGTGGGGCTTGGTGAGTATATGGGTTACATGTGCTAGGGGAGGGAAAGTATTATGACCTTAGGGTAAAAAATCCTTGTCTACAACCTTCATATGTATATAACATCTTTAGAGAAAAAAACTCATCTCTTGGTTTTCCATTAGCGGAATAGGAGACAAAGAAGTCGAGCTCCATGCAGTCGAAGATTTTGAGCTTGACCATTCAAATGAAGCAAATAATGAGGTTGGCAAGCAAGTTTATAAAGTATGGAAAGGTCGCAATGTAAGTTTTATTTTAATGAAACTTATTTCATTGCTATATCTTTATAAATTTTTGCAAGGATATAGCAGAAATTTATCTTTTGTGTGTATGGTTGGTTTTTGCTTGGTTTTTTTATTGGGTGGAAGGTTGATATTAGCATACAATAGCCTAAGGATATTGGTTTCAATATTGTTTTAGATCATCATCCCAATTTTAGTATTTTGTGCTTTAGCAGGGAGAAGCTTTGTGGAAATACTTCCACATGGGTTTGCAATTATGGTTATCATAGTTGGTTTCACAACATATGTGAGTATGAACCCTTTCTACCTATATATATGTATGGCTGGTTACTCACTATTCAGTTGTGTGTCATCCTAAGTGGGGTGTGGGGTGTGGTAAGCATTATCTAATTTTTGGTTGGGTTTATGTGATGCTTGTTGTTAATAAATGCTAATTTTTACATGTAGCATATGAAGAAATTTAATCCATTTTAATGCTCAGCCTAAGTGATGAAGGAGGTCAATACTAAAAGTTGAAGTCTATAACAATAATTTCAAATATGATTGGGCTACGTAATGAGTCAAAATTCATTCAAGCTGGTGTAAGTGCTTCGATCATTTCCTTCTACATTGTGAAGATGATTTTATTTGATAACTTTTTGTTGATAATAATGTTAAATGCAAGGCACAAGCAGACTACTGGATGTGTGTCTGTGTGTTTTTTTAATTTTTCCTAACAAATATTTTTTCCTCTTCCTTCCCATAGTATTCATGTTGTCTTTGGAGGTAGTAAAATGTCTCACTTTGTAACTCTTTGTAATTGTCACCTTTTACCTCAAAGAAGGAAGCTAGGGAATTGTTTGAACCTATGGATTTCTCTAACTGCTCTTAAATTTTTCAAGCTAGTCATGATTGATTACAAGCATTTACCAAGTTGGCCATTTATTCCATCTAATATATTATGTAGTATTTTTTATGAACACTCCTTTATTATGGTCTATTTGCTTTATGTTCCACTTTTGTTTTAAATTTCCTCAAGAATCATAGTAAATATTGGGTTTGTTAGATACACAACACCTTGGAATTTTTATGTATAGATAATGCTTTCCTTCTGTAAATGAATTTAGTTATTTGGTTAATTGACATATGACTCCCCCTTTCATCATGAGTGTTTACAATTTACTAAAAAAAATAAAGTGGAGTTGTACAACTAAATAAATTCTTCATTTACTTTAGGTTTGTTGCTCTCATTGCATTGAACTGAGTTTGTAAACAAATATCTTCATCTATGGAGGTTCCTTTTGCATTTTGGGAGCATAATTTTGTTTTAATGATCAGTTTTGTCAAATCTGTAGATTTTATAAATTTGTACATTTAAAAAATATTTTTACCCTTGTTTATACTTTTCATATTTATCCTTATAATCTGAAACCTTTTTTAACCATTCTTAGTCCTTGCAGGTTCACACTGTACTAGATATTGGTTGTGGTTTTGGTAGTTTTGGGGCTCATCTCTTTTCTAAATAGTTGTTAACCATGTGCATTGCTTCTTATGAGGTTTATGGTAGTCAAGTTCAGTTAGCTCTTGAGAGGGGCCTTCCTGCAATGTTGGGATCTTTTGTTTCTAGACAACTTCCATATCCTTCATTATCCTTTGATATGGTTCATTGTGCCAGGTGTGGGATGTGGGGATAGAAAATAAATATTGTGAGATATATAGTTATTATTATTACTATTTTTAATCTCCCTACTTAAAAAAGTGAGACTAATGTTTCATGAGTCCTATAGTCCATAGACTTTTAATGGACTAGCAATAATGCAAGCCCTTAATCATGCTTATAGAATTTCTCACTCTAATCAACACTAGATTGCAATATGGTGAATGATTGTAGTGGATTGATCTTGACATGAGAGATATGTCCTATTGGGGTAAGTATGGAGAGCTCGAGGTAAAAAGCAATGCTAGGTTTGACAAGATCGACAGGTAAGCAAAATGGATAGTAGGAAGAAGATGTCGAGATCAATGATGGAGATTGTGATATGAGTAAGGAAAAACCTTTTGACCCAGGTGCTCAACCCTGGGTTAATATTTTGAAAGGTAAGAAAAAAATCTCAAAGATGGGCTTCAACCTGCAACCGTTGAATGGAGAACTACAAATCCTAGATGATTTGGTAGACCTAGCATTTGAACAAGTAGAGATGTCTCTCGTTGGGAAATTTTTTGGAGTTCAACCAGGGTTGGAAGAGATTAGGAAATGGGTAGCACAAAATGGAAACCCCTAGTTCATATGGACATTGTGGCCTTACCACGAGGGTTTTTTTGGATCAAATTAAAATTTTCAATGGACTGCGATAAAATCCTCCAAGGAGGCCCATGTTTCTATGGGAGAAGAGGGATTTTTCTTCAAAAATGAAGCCCTAATTTTTATGCCTTCTTGTAAAGCATTGATATAGCTCCAATCTGGATTCGTTTCCCTAGGATCCTGATTCACCTCTGGCATGAGGATATTTTAGCAAGTGTGGAAAGAGATATAGGATAGTTAATTGTAGTGGATCCAACAACCTTAGCCAGGTCAAGAATAATTTTTGTGAGAATTTGTGTAAATGCATACTTGAATCAAGAATTACCCAAATCTATAAAATTGATTTCCAAGTATGGATCTTGGAACCAAACCATTGAATATGAAAATTTGATAGTAAAGTGTGAGGTTTGTAAAAAAGAAGGACATCTTAGTGTTGCATGCAATGCACACAAGAATAATTTTAATGGTAAGTGTAAATGAGTTCAAAAGAAAGTTGCTCCTCATCAACAAGCTAAGATTTCAATGAAGAGTTTTCAAAAGGTATATTTAGAAAGAAGGATAAAGCAAGTGATGGGATCAAGAGATCAAGAGACATCAAATGATGCAGGAGCATCCGAGGGCAACAAAGCAATCGAGCATCAACCAAACTTTTGTTGTTATTTCTTTCTAAGTGTTGCAAAGTTATTTTTTTTCTAAGTGTTGCAAAGGTCGCAAAATCGCGACCCAAGGCAGAGAAAGCAAGGCCGAAAGACACAGGGTCACAAAATCGTGAACCAAGGCGGGGAAAGCAAGGCCGGGAGACACAAGGTCATGAAATCGTGGCCACCGCAGGGAAGCCAAGGCGTGAAAGGCACAAGGTCACGAAATCGTGACATGTCACGATTTTACGACCGAAGCAGGGAAGGCAAGGCGTGGAGACAAAAGGTCACGAAATCGTGACATGTCACGATTTCACGACCGAAGCAGGGAAGGCAAGGCACGGAGACAAAAGGTCGCAAAATCGTGACATGTCACGATTTCACGACCGAAGTAGGGAAGGCAAGGTGCGGAGACAAAAGGTCACGAAATTGCAACATGTCGCAATTTCACGACCAAAGCAGGAGAACGGAGGCCGATAGAAGAAACTGGGTGATATCGCGACATGTCGTGATATCACGACCAAAATGGAGAGAGAAGGCGCAGAAAGGAAATGGTCGCGATATCGTGACCAAACAGAAAAACATGCACTCCAGCTTTCATAAAGACGTCCCTTCATGCGTGGCAAGTTAGCAGCAGTGAAGCAGCAGTTTCAAAGGAGGATTTCAACGGGCATGTTGGCCACTCACGTAGGATATCTGGAGACGCGTTTATAGCAACTAACAACAAGCAACAGATCGAGAAGAAGATTTCGTTGGGTATGGCAGCCAGTCACGCACCTCACCTAGAGTCTCATCAATGCAACTTTCCAAAATTGTTCCAAGTGGCAATTGTAGATCGTGGGAAGTTTGAAAGCACAGAGGATCGAGACCTCAATAAAAACCCATGGATTGTAATGAGAGGGGGTTGGCAAACGACAGTTTGGCTGTATATTCTTGTAAATTTCTTTCGAAGTATTGAATACAAAATTTTGGGCTCTTGTTTCTTTGGTTTTCTGTATTATGCAAGATCTGTTCTCCACCAAGTGGTATCAGAGCCAGTAGTTCCTGAGTGTGTAGCAGATCGCCGGAGGAGAGGCAGTTACACCAGGATCTATGGAAGGGCTTGGAATTGGGTGAGCAGAATGCCTCCAAGGAGAAACCCGGTTGGTGGGAGAGGCATGGCAACAATGGAAGATGTTCGAGCTTTGCAGTGGCAAATGCAAGCCCTACAAGAAGAAATGCGCAGAAGATTGGAGCCAAGAAGAGACGAAGGTAGTGAAGAGGAAGATGATGAAGAAGAAGACCAACCTGAGGAAGAAGAAGCAGTAGATCCTGCTCAGGCCAGACTATACAAAGCCATATCCTAGATTGGGAAGAGGTCGAAGATGGAGGTTTCCACATATTTCGAGAACCTTGATCCAGAGGAATTGATCGACTGGATCAACGACCTAGAAGAGTACTTTGAGTACGAAGAGGTTGAGGATCCTGATAGGGTCAGATTCGCAAAGACCAAACTGAAAGGTCATGCTAGCATTTGGTGGAAGGGAGTGCAGCTGGAGAGAAATAAAAGAGGGAAAGAGAGAATAACTAAGTGGGAACGGATGGCAGAAAAGCTAAAGAGGCAGTTCATCCCTGGTGATTATGAGTTAGACCTGTTGAAGAAAATGCAAGGATTGAGGCAATCAAGCAAGTCCGTGAAAGAATACACAAAAGAATTTCATAAAATAATGATTAGAACAGGCCACTCAGAGGCCAACAAGGAGAAGGTAGCCCGTTACATTAATGGGTTACGAGCAAGCATTCAGGAAGAACTAAGTCTAGTCCGGATGACCACCATAGAGGACGCTTACCAATTTGCTTTAAAGGTTGAAGAGAAGCTCAATAGGAGGTTTGAAAACAAGCAAAGAGGAAGAGGTCATGGCGGAAGAACCGATGGAAGGAACAAGTGGAAGAAGAAATGAAGATTCTCAAAAAAATGGAGAAGGTAGCAGCAATCAAGAACAAAGGAGAGAAAATACAGACCGCCCCCATAATCAAAATAATGGTTACCGAGGGGGAAGAGGCAGAGCTGGACGAGGTCAAGGAAGAGGAAGATTTCGAGGGACTTGCTTCCAATGTGGTGAAGAGGGACATCACCAATATGAGTGCCCACAACAACGAGAAAGAAATAATCGGAGGCCGAAAGGAAATGCCAGAGTAGCAGTCACTGATGAAGATGCTGGATCTGAGCATTCTAAAGAAGCTAAGAGAGGAGAAGTAATGATTGCAAGGAGAGTCCTGCTGAATGAAGAGGGAGCTACAGATCAGAGGAAAAGCTTATTCTGCACAAGGTGTAAATGCGCGGGTAAGATTTGCAACATTATCATTGACAACGGTAGCATAGATAACCTAGTTTCATAGGGAATGGTTACAAAGCTACAACTAGAGAGAAAGAAACACCCGCATCCATATCGGATCGTGTGGTTGCAGAAAGACCATAAGGTTTTGGTCAATGAACAGTGCTTGGTAAAATTTAGTATTGGAAATTACCGTGATGAGGTTCTGTGCGACATTCTGCCCATGGATGCGTGCCATTTGTTGCTGGGAAGGCCATGGCAGTTTGACAAGTGTGCGATTCATGATGGCCGAGCCAACACCTATTCCGTGACCAAGAATGGAATGCATCATAAGTTGAAACCCCCGAAGGAGGTGGAAGAAAAGGTATGTGGAAGTGCAAGAATTTGCTTGGTTGATGGAAGAAAATTTTTAGATGATTTAAAGCATGAACATATGTGTTATGCATTAATTCCTAGAGTCAAGGATACAAAATGCAAAGATGCCCCAAGCAGAAGTCCAAGAGTCTTTGAAGGAATTTCCAGATATCATATCCGATAATGTGCCCGAGGGTTTACCCCAGGAAGAAAAAATCAGTCACCATATTGATTTGGTGCCATGGTCAAGCTTGCCCAATAAAGTCGCACATAGAATGACACCCGTAGAAACTAAAGAACTAAACAGGTAGGTCCAAGAGTTGTTGGAGAAGGGATTGATTAGGGAGAGTCTTAGCCCGTGTGCAGTACCTACAGTACTAGCACCCAAGAAGGATGGAGAGTGGAGAATGTGCATCGACTCTCGAGCCATCAACAAGATCACAATAAAATACAAATTTCCACTGCCAAGGATGGATGACATAATGGACTGTTTGAGTGGAGCCAAGTACTTCACCAAAATTGACCTCAAGAGTGGTTACCACCAGATCCGTGTCAGGGAAGGAGATGAGTGGAAGACAGCCTTCAAGACAAGAGAGGGCTTGTATGAGTGGTTGGTCATGCCATTTGGGTTGTCCAATGCACCAAGTACCTTCATGCGGCTGATGAATGAGGTACTGAAAGAGTTTTTAGGAAAATTTGTCATTGTTTATTTAGATGATATATTAATATTCAGCAGAACCCTGGAGGAACACCTGATGCACATCAAGAGGGTTTTTGAAAAGCTACGGGAGGAGCAGTTATTAATAAATCTAAAAAAGTGTAATTTTGTCAAGAAAGAGTTAGTATACCTGGGATTTGTAATCTCAGTAGAAGGTCTGAAAATGGACCCAAAGAAGGTGAGAGCTATCATCGAATGGCCTACCCCAAGAAGCACAATAGAGGTAAGATCATTTCATGGTCTAGCCAGCTTTTACAGAAAGTTCATAAGAAACTTCAGCAACATTTGTGCACCCCTCATAGAAACAATGAGAGGGGATAAGAAAGAATTCAAGTGGACCTTAGGGGCTGAAAGGAGCTTTGATGCATTAAAGAAAAGGGTCACAGAACAGCCTATTTTGGCACTCCTAGACTTTAACAAAGTATTTTAGGTAGACTGTGATGCCAGTGGCAGTGCAATAGGGGTTGTACTGAGCCAAGAAGGCAGACTTGTTGCTTATTTTAGTGAAAAGCTCAATGATGCTCGAAAAAAGTATTCAGTTTATGACCAGGAATTTTATGCTATAGTTCAGGCTCTAAAGAAGTGGAGGCATTATTTGTTGCCAAAAGAGTTTGTTCTATTTACGGATCATCAGGCATTGCAGTACATCAACAACCAAACAAAACTGAATCAGAGGCACATGAAGTGGGTTGAGTTTCTCCAAAGCTATACCTTTGTGTTAAAGCACATAAGCGAGAAATCAAACAGAGTTGCAGATGCCTTAAGTAGAAGGCAGAATCTGCTGATTGAAATGACAATGGAAGTGGTAGGATTCGAAGAACTGAAGGGTCTTTATCCTGAAGATCCTGATTTTGCAGAAGCCTGGACGGCTTGCTTGGCACCTGTTACTATGGACAGGACAAAATGGTTAGATTTCCTAATCCAAGATGGAATGTTGTTCAAGGGAAGTAAATTATGCATTCCAAGGAGTTCCATGCAGGAGAACTTAATCAAGGAAAAGCACAATGGAGGACTGGCTAGGCATTTTGGTCGGGATAAGACCATTGCCCTGGTGAATGAAAATTACTACTGGCCGCAACTTCAAGCAAGATGTGAAAAAGTTTGTGCAAAGTTGCAGAATATGCCGATATGGCAAAAGGCGTAAGGCAAAACACAGGATTATACCAGCAGTTACCTGTACCTGAGAGGCCATGGGAGGACATCAGCATGGATTTTATTCTTGGGTTGTCGAGAACACAGAGGGGAAATGACTCGTATTTGTGGTGGTTGACCGATTCCCCAAAATGGCACATTTTATTCCCTACCATAAAATAAGTGATGTAGTTCACATTACAAGGTTATTTTTCAAAGAAGTGGTACGACTTCACAGTCTACCAAGAAGCATAGTTTCTGACAGAGATACAAAGTTTGTTGGGTATTTCTGGAGAACATTGTGGAAGAAGTCGAAGACAGATCTGAAGTTCGGTCTCGCATACCACCCACAAACCGATGGACAAACAGAGGTGGTAAATAGAAGTCTGGGTAATTTATTAAGATGCTTGATAGCAGATAAACCCAAGGGATGGGATTTAGTTTTGTCGTAGGCGGAATTTGCATACAACAATTCTATCAATAAGAGTACAAACAAATCTCCATTCCAAATCATATATGGAAACAGTCCAAGAAACGTTTTTGAGCTGAGAAAATTAGATAAAGGAGAAAAGTGCAGTGCAGAGGCTGAGGAATTCGCAAAACAGATGAAAAGCCTACATGAAGAAGTGAAGAAACAAATTACAAAAATGAATAATCAGTATAAAGCAAGAGCAGACCAAAAGCGGCGGTTCAAAGAGTTCGAAGTGGGGGATGAAGTCATGGTCCATCTCAGAAAAGAAATATTTCCAGCCAAAACTTATAACAAGTTGAAGATGAAGAAGTTTGGGCCATGCAGAATACTAGAAAAACGAGATTCAAGCAATGCATATGAAGTGGAATTGCCAAGTGGGCTTGACATTTCACCTATTTTTAACATATCTGATTTAGTGGAATACCATGAAGGAGATAGTACAGAGGCACCAAGCACAGAATTATGGAGCATTCTAGCGTCTAACCCAACCAAAGACGAGATCGAGGAAATATTAGATACTCGTGAAGGCAGAAGCACAAGGAACAAACAATATTCTAAGTATTTGATCAAGTGGAAGGGCAGACCTGTAGAAGATGCAACTTGGCTATCAAAAATAGAGGTTGACCGCCTGGGTCTTCCTCCCAAAGATCAGAAGTGAGGATCACTTCTCGATCCACCCCAAGTGTCTGATGCAGGAGCATCCGAGGGCAGCAAAGCAATCGAGCATCAACCAAACTTTTGTTGTTATTTCTTTCTAAGTGTTGCAAAGTTATTTTTTTTCTAAGTGTTGCAAAGGTCACGAAATCGCGACATGTCGTGAAATCACGACCCAAGGCAGAGAAAGCACGGTCGGCAGACATAGGGTCACGAAATCGCGACCCAAGGCAGGGAAAGCAAGGTCGGAAGACATAGGGTCACGAAATCACGACCCAAGGCAGGGAAAGCAAGGCCGGGAGACACAAGGTCGCGAAATCACGGCCACTATAGGGAAGCCAAGGCGCGGAAGGCACAAGGTCACGAAATCGTGACATGTCACGATTTCGCGATCGAAGCAAGGAAGGCAAGGCGCGAAGACAAAAGTTCACGAAATCGTGACATGTTGCAATTTCGCAACCTAAGTAGGGAAGGCAAGGCGTGGAGACAAAAGGTCACGAAATCGCGACATGTCATGATTTCACGATCGAAGCAGGGAAGGCAAGGCGCAGAGACAAAAGGTCGCGAAATCGCGACATGTCACGATTTCGCGACCAAAGTAGGAGAACGGAGGCCGATAGAAGAAACGGCGTGATATCGCGACATGTCACGATATCGCGGCCAAAATGGAGAGAGAAGGCACAGAAAGGAAATGGTCACGATATCGCGACATGTCATGATATCGTGACCAAACAGAAAACACGCACTCCAGCTTTCATAAAGACGTCCCTTCGTGTGTGGCAAGTTAGCAGCAGTTTCAAAGGAGGATTTCAACGGGCATGTTGGCCACTCGCGTAGGATATCTAGAAGACACATTTAAAGCAACTAACAGCAAGCAGCAGATCGAGAAGAAGATTCCGTTGGGTATGGCAGCCAGTCACGCACCTCACCTAGAGTCTCATCAATGCAACTTTCCAAAATTGTTCCAGGTGGCAATTGTAGATCATGGGAAGTTTGAAAGCACAGAGGATGGGGACCTCGATAAAAACCCATGGATTGTAATGAGAGGGGGTTGGCAAATGGTAGTTTGGCTGTATATTCTTGTAAATTTCTTTCGAAGTATTGAATACAAAATTTTGGGCTCTTGTTTCTCTGGTTTTCTGTATTATGCAAGATCCGTTCTCCACCATCAAAGGAAGGAGCAATGGAGGATCTTGATAAGGAGGTAAGTGAATTATCCCCAAATTCTAATAATTTGAATAGTAATATTCCCCTATCAAATTCATTCTTGCATTTGAATGTTATTGAAGAGATACCAGGTTGTTCTGATACAGAACTAAGAGAAACTCCAATAAGGGGAAAAGAAAGAGAGGGTGAAAAACAATCCTTAGATAATGAAATCCAAATAGAAACCAAACAATTTGATGGAAAGTTGGAGAAGATTATGAGAGAAAATTCAATAGGTAAACACCAAGATGTTTCAACTCAAAGTAGAGTAACCCGAAGTCATTCCAAAGGGTCAATGGACATGGGAGGTGAGACAGGACCAGGTAGACCGTCAGAACTGTTACTATTCAGAAAGAATCTACGAGGAATGTGGCCGATGGAACTCAGGCAAATTTAAATTTTGGAGGGGGGAAGAAGATTTCCACCAAAAAAAAAGAGATGAAAATTTTATCATGGAACATTAGGGGCCTTAATGCCCCTTCAAAACATCGTTTGGTGTATACTCTTAGAAGAGAAAATAATCCAGATATTTTTTTGTTACAAGAAACAAAACTGGACCATATTAAAATTGATAGGATTCAGAAGGAAATTTGGAAAGAGGTAGGTTGGGAATATAGTGAAGCAATAGGAGCTTCAGGAGGGCTCTTGTGTTTGTGGGATAGGAAAAATATTGAGGGCAGGTTAATTGTAAGTACAATATGGTCGATTACAATTTTTTTCCACAATCTAAAAAATAGGTAAAATTGGATTGTGACTAATGTGTATGCCCCTAATACAACAGTTGGAAGAAGACAATTATGGTTTGACCTAACTCAGATGAGAGAAGCATTTAAGGGACTACCTTGGATTCTAGCAGGAGATTTTAATACTCCTCTAAATCCTTCAGACAAGAGAGGAGGATCTTCCACCCTTTCAAAAGGAATGCAAGATTTTAGAGACTTTGTCAATGGTAATGAATTGATGGATGTAGAGCTTAGAAGAATGCCTTATACTTGGAGTAATAGAAGGTTAGGAGATCAACTCATTCATATTTGATTAGATAGGGTGTTAATTTCTCAAGAGGGGTTGACCATTTTTGGTGATTCCACACTCACTACAATCCCAAAGATTGGGTCAAATCATAACCCAATCATCTGGGAATTTTTAGAAGATGGTAGGAAGTACAATAATCCATTTAGGTTTGAATTAATGTGGTTCAAACATAAGGATTTTGACTCCAAAATTGAGGAATGGTGGCAGAAAGATTTCCCAGGATCTAAACTTAATCAAATAGCAAAAAAATTAAGATATATCAAGCAAAATCTTAAGGTGTGGAATAGAGTGGTGTTTGGAAATATTTTTAAAAGAAAATCTGAAATAAAAGAGCAATTATCAGAACTAGAGATCAAGTTGAATCAAGGGAATATCATAGAGGAAATTAGACAACAAGAGAAGGAGCTTCTTGCAAAATACCATAATATCTTAGCTAGTGAGGAAGTTCATTGGAAACAAAAGTCTAGGATTAGATGGCTAAAGGAAGGGGATCGTAATACAAAGTTTTTTCATGTTTCTACCCTCCGTCATAGAAGTTGCAACAAGATCAAGGAAGTTGTTAAACATGATGGATCAATAGTCAATAAGCTTGATGATATTCGAGAGGAGGCAGTGAATTTCTTCAAGGATCTCTTAGGAACTCGGGAAGAGGAAGATCCAGAAGCAATGGAAAATTTGCTAAATCATATTCCCCATCTCATACAGGATGATTTTAATGATTATCTTTCTAGCCCTTTCACTAAAGAGGAGATTAGAAAGGTAGTTTTTGATTTGGGAGGTGATAAAGCTCTAGGGCCAGATGGTTTTCCAACAACTTTCTTTCAACATTTTTAGAACTTGGTGGGCAAGGATGTGGTGGAAGCTATTCAGGAGGTGCAAGGAACCCATTTTATCCCTACAAATGTCAATTCCACTTTTTTAGCTCTAATCCCCAAATTTGTAGGGGCTAGAGATTTTACATAGTTTAGACCTATAAGCCTTTGCAACACCTTATACAAGATCCTATCAAAAACATTAGCTAATAGGATTAAAACAATTTTACCCTTTATTATTGATGTTAACCAAGGGGGTTTTGTTAAAGGCAGACAAATCTTGGATGGAATAGTCACAATTCATGAGGTTATTCATTCTATGGATAGAAGTGGGGAGGTTGGAATGTTGTTAAAATTAGATATGAATAAGGCATATGATCGAGTCTCTTGGGAGTTTTTGGAAAGGATCTTAAAAAAGTTTGGTTTCAATGAGAACTGGGTAAAGTTGACCATGAACTGTGTCTCCACAACCAAGTTCTCAGTTTTGGTAAATGGAGCAGCAGCAGGATACTTCAACAAGCATTCATGGATTATGTCAGGGAGATCCATTATCCCCATATCTTTTTATTATTCTTGTAGAGGCCTTAGGTCGTTCCTTGGTAGCAGTGGTCTCTGAAGGTAATATTGGAGGTTTCAAGGCAGCTCCTTTGTCAGATCCGGTATCTCATCAACAATTTGTTGATGATACTATGATTGTGTCCAAAGCCTCTGTCCCTCAAGCTCAACAAATTAAACTTATTCTGGACAACTATGAACGAGCAGCAGGGCAAAAAGTTAATTTCAACAAGAGTTTGATCTACTTTCTAAATACTCCAAAGCATAGACAAAGAAGCATTAAGAGAATTTTTGGCTGTGCGATTGGCACACTCCCCTATTATTACTTGGGAATGCCACTCTTTAAAAGAAGAATGAAATCTGAGATGTGGAACCTAGTCATAGAAAGGTTTTCAAAAAAGTTATCCAGTTGGAGAGGTAATTTATTGAGTTAGGTTGGGAAAGCACAACTAGTTCAATCCACCTTGCAGAGCATTCCCATCTACTTTATGTCAGTTTTTAATATTCCTACTATTGTTAGAGATAAATTAGAATAGATCCAAAGATCATTTTTATGGTCTGGTTTAGAGGATAAAAAATGATTGTCCCTAGTAAATTGGGATCAAGTATGTTCTAAAAAAGAATATGGAGGCTTAGGCTTTAGACGCCTAAAATTATTGAATGAGGCCTTAATTGGTAAGATGGGATGGAAGTTGATTAATAATGATCAGTTGGGCTGGGTAAAAATTTTAAAGGCAAAATACCTGAAAAATAATAAATATTTCCTATGTTCAGAAGATCTGCCCAAGGGGTCTGCATTTTGGAATAATCTAATGCATAGCAAAGACCTTTTGAAGAAAGGCTCAAGGTGGAGGATTGGCAATGGGGAGAAAGTGGATTTTTGGAAGGATTATTGGTTGACTAACCAACCCCTGGAGTTTGACACCGAGTTACAACCCATTAGACAGTTTTTTTCAGAAAGATTGGGTGAAAAGGTGAAGGATTTTCTTGTTTTGAATTCTGAGAGAACTAGGTGGAAAGATGTTAGGTTGGAAGGGTTGACTGAAGAACATAAGAAAGTAGCTCACAATATCTTTAACCTGCTCAAGGTTTTTCCTCTGAAGCCTAAGGGTAGTAATGACTCTCTGGTTTGGAGTAAAGAAAGTAAAGGGGACTATTCTGTTAAATCAGGCTATTCTCTATTGGATAAGGAGGGAGTTGGTTGGCTCCTAGTTAAGAAGATTTGGATTAAAAATTTAATTCCCAAGATTAACTTTTTCTTTTGGTTGGTTGTTCAGAATAGGATTTCTACCATTGATAATCTCTGTAAAAGGGGCTTCCATTTTGTAAACAGGTGTGCTCTATGTGAAAATGCTTTGGAATCAATCCAACATCTCTTTTTGGATTGTGTATTTTCCTCTGAAGTCTTTAATTCTTTACTCCAAAAGTTTTCAGTCTCTTGGGTGAAGCCTAACAATATAGTGGATCTTTGCTTACAATGGAACTCACCCTTTAATAGCAAGAGCTTGAGTGTTTTATGGCACTTTTGTCTTCCTCATTTTTTATGGGGGATATGGAGAGAGCGTAATAATCGCATTTTCAAGGGCAAAAAGAGAGATGTTTCTTCTATCAGTTTAAGGGTTGGGAGTGCCTTAGAGGAGAACTTTAAAGCTTATTTTCCAAAAGAAAACCTCAATATAGAATTCCCTTTTCTTCTAGATTGGCAAGTTTCCAATTTTTCTCATTCTTTGTTGAAGCCTTCTCGAGCTAATGTGTTTTGGGAAATACCTCCAAAATACTGGGTTAAGCTTAATTTTGATGGAGCTTCAAAAGGGAATCCAGGTGCTGCTGGAGCAGGTGGGGTAATAAGAGATGAGACAAGTGATTTTTTATTAGCATATGCTGAACCTCTTGGTAGTCAAACTAATCATTTTGCAGAAGCTAGAGCTCTCCTATTGGGCACTCATTTTTTACTGCAAATGAAGGCAAGGGATGTCATAATTGAAGGGGATTCTTTAAATATAGTGAAAGCTCTCAAAGAAGAACAAGAAGTGAGTTGGACAATAGCAGAGATGATTGATGAATGTAGAGTGAATTTATCACAGCTGAATTCTGTCATAATTCAACATATCTATCAAGAAGGGAATGGAGCTGCAGATGTTATGGCCAACATTGGAGTTTCATTGGAAGAGAGTAAGTCTTGGACAGATAATTTTCCCCAATCATTACAAGAGATAGGGGTAAAGGAGAAAATAAGGAATGTACCTTTGGAGGAGCAATAAGGAATGAACAGATTGGATAATGTTCACATATGATGGGAATTAACCAAATTGAGGCAAGTTGTTGCGGTATGGTCTTGACTGTTTCTTATGGAGATTGTTGTTTAAGTTGTACTTGGTTGTGTTTTGCTCAAATTTTAGTTCAATTCATTGCCAGTCTGTGTTTGTACAGGACAGTTGTGTATTGGTCAGCAAGTTATGTAGCTGATAGGTAGTTCTTTGTCAGTTTTTTTATGCTGAACTGTATATTTTTTTGGATTTTGTAAGGGTTTGGGGACCCTAAAACCCCTTCTTACCATAATAAAAAAATGATTGTAGTGGATATATTGTCTTGGTGTGTTGTGGGTATAGTAGGTCATCTTACCTTGCACTCAATATTTCATTGTTATGTAATACAACCTATTGTTACAATAGATGGAATTCCTCACTCTATCAACATTATATTATCTTTTTATAAGATCCCTTACTATTGTTAACATCACTGTATTAACTTCCTATAAACAACATTGTATCAATGTTGTCTGTAGTGGGCTTATTGCTAGTTTGGTGTATGGTAAATATAGTGGATTATTGTCTTGCATTATAGATGTATGCAATTTTTTGTTACAAGTCCATTGTTTGCATGTGACATATTTTCAATTAGAATTCTTGGGTTGATAAATCATTACTTGTGTTGCTTTAAAGTTCACATTTAAGCATGAATTTTTTTATAAGACTATCATAAATGTTTGATTTAACTTTTAGTTATATTTTTCTTCCTTTCTCAAGTGATTCTTTCAACCTTCCCCTCAACGTTCTTTCTCAAGTGTTGTTTGTTTGCATTTTGAGTTGCTTGTTGGTTGTTCACATTCTGAGTTGACTATTGGTTGTTTGCATTCTAAGTTGACTATTGGTTGTTTGCACTATATCTTGAATGGTTATTCACATTCTATGTTGATTATTGGTTGTTTGCATTCCGATTTAACTGTTGGTTTTTTGCACTATGTATGAGTGTTGTCGGTTGAGTGTTTGCTTTACATCTTGAGTGACATTTTGAGTGCCATTGTTAGCTTCTAGTATGGCTCACTATAAGCGCTCTTTGCTTGGTAGCTTGGTCGTTGAATAATATACTCCACTTGATGGCTTGGTTCACTGAATAATGTGTTTTGCTTGATGGCTTTGTTCATTGAATAATGTACTCCTTTAGATGGCTTGGCTTAGGTGCTCCTCTTGTTGGGTATGTTGGTTTGGATTTAGGTGCTCCTTTGATTGAGTGTTATGATGTTTTAGCTGAGGCAAACCACAATTGAGTGCTATGTTGTTTTAATTGAGGTGTCCTTTATATTTTTTTTTACCTGAGACCTTAGGAGGGCGATTATAAATTGCCCTCTTCGGCATAAGAATTCTTAACCCTAATAGGGCGATTTATAACCGCCCTCGTAGCCCTAAGAGGGTAGTTTTAAACCGCTCTCTTAGACCCTAGAAGGGTGGATTTTTTAGGTAATTTTTAGCGATCATCGTATGACGTAGACTTTTTATGATGCCCTCATAGACGGTGGCTAAATAACCACACTTAAAGGTCTTTAAGGGTGGTTAAAAACCATCATTAAAGCCCTTTTTTGGTGTAGTATTGAGAATTCTTGTCACCCAAATTAAGAAATTATGGAGGAAATTAGATGATGTGATTCTAATTTATGTGGGTAGAGCTCTAAATAAAGTGGTAGACTTCCTAGCTAAGATAGGTATCAAGAAGGAGGTAGGGGTTTAGTGGCACAATGGCATGGCTATTGAGGATGAGAGGATTAGGTAGGTTGGTGAGAAAATCTAATGTTTAGCTAATTTGGACAACCATTGCAAATATATGATTTAGAAGATTTGGTTCCAATGCAAATCTCCTTTTACTATTGTAAATAGGTGTCCTCATTGGCTAAGGCTAGGAGGAGTCTCATTCCAACTTGTAAATGATCTTTATTTTAATATATTTTTTTCCATTTATTTTTCAAAAAAAAACATTAAACATAACTTTCAAGGTGAAGATCAATATATGCATGAGGCAAAGATCAATATGTGTGTGAACAACATAATAACACAATCATGATATAACATGAGTTGAACTAGTTTTAATCCCATATAACCAAAAAAATAATAATGCATAGGGAAATTGATAACACCATTGGATGTTGCCTCTATAAACCCTAGCCTGCTAGGTAAAACAAAGTCAACGGGACCCCTGACCCTCTAGGGAATTAAAGTGGGGCAACCAACTGGTAAACACTCGACCACTACCATGCTACCATCCAAGCTATCCTTGTGGTTCAAACCTTGGACCTCCCCAAATAAAGGCCAAAGCCCTAACCATTGCACTATCCTTGCAAACTTAAAAAATGTTATGGTAAAGCATAGGTTTTATGAGGGGTTTTGGTCCCCTTGTATCAAGGTTTGAACTTGGATCTCCCAAATGAAAATCCAAGAACTTACCACTAGGGTATCCCTCTTAGGACTAAAAAGTTTAGGATAAATTGTGGGTTTTTATGAGGGGTTCTAGTTCCCTCGTATTGAGGTTTGAACTTGGCTCTCTTAAATGAAAACCTAGGGACTTACCACTATGGTATCTGTCTTGCGACTAAAATTGTTAGAATAAAGTACAGATTTTTATGAAGGATTTTAGTCCCCTCGTACTAGGATTTGAAGTCCCCTCATATCGAGGTTTGAACTTGGATCTCCTAGATGAAAACCCAAGGACTTATCACTACGGTATCCATCCTAGGACAAAAATATTAGGATAATGCACATAATTTTTATGAGGGATTTATGTCCCCTCATACTAGGGTTTGAACTTGGATCTTTTTTATGTAAACCCAAGGACTTACCATTGCAGTATCCCTCCCAGGACTATGTTAGGATAAAGTGCAAGTTTTTATTATGGATTTCGATCTTTAGGTTTAAACTTGAATCTCCTAAATGAAAACCCAAAAACTTACCACTACAATGTATCTCCAAGACCCATATAACCAATTTTAAACCAAAAAAAACTAATAAAATATTCTATATACTTGCTTATAAAAAATAATAAAAATAACTCTGCAATGCAATTTTTTTTTCACAAATAAAAGCGATATAGGACAATGCAACGTTTTGCGAGACATAGTAATCAAAATATAAGGTTAATTTAATTTACATGTTATATCTCACAATATAAGGTTGATTTAATTTACATGTTAAAACATCATTTAATGAATAATTAAGACAAAAATTAATATAAATATTAAAAATATTTTATACGTAAAATTGATTAACAAAGGATTAATAATATACCTCTTTCATGAGTCTGAATTGAAGTAAACCAACCAAAATATGAAAATAATTAATTCCCGCAACAACAAAAGATGAATAATATCTCCTTCACCGAAGTAAACTAAACAAAATTAAAAAATGATTCATTCACATGAAAAATTATTCCCTGCTCCAAAAAAATTAAAATGTTTATCATACCATTATTTTTTTTATAATGTTTATTATTTTAATTAAAATGTTATTTTGGTTAATCACAATTTTCAAATTATCAGCGAAGGCTTCCAACATATCCACCGTTTCGTTAATGGTAACTCAGCGTGAGATGGGGATCGTTGGACGCACAGGGTTAATGGTAACCCAGCATGATATGGGGATCGTTGGACGCACAGGGTTCACACCATCTTCGTTAGTCTGGTTCAACACATGGCATGAAAAAAAACGTCGAACAAGTAGAAGACAAACAAGAAACAGATCGTCGTTATCAGTCAGTGTAACACACACTGAGAAGTCAAATCAGACTACTGGCTATGCATGGACACGCCCGTGAGATTGGAACCTAGGTCTCCTTTCGATAAGCACCTCCAATTCAAAAATTTAATCAAAAAGTTAACCTATAAAAGTAAAAATAAATCTAAAGTAAAAATTCGAAGAATGAAGTGATTTCTATTTGAAGATGTTTAAAGTTTATATATACAATTCAATGAGTATATTAATTGCTTGAATGCAAACAAGTATATGTAGGATGCCTTGTATCCACTATATATATCAAGAACATACTTTCTTTATTACTTTATTTTTTAAACTATATATATATTAATATTTCAAAGTATGTTGAGGCGTCGACAGGTAGTTGTTTTAGTGGTTAAGATAATGGTTGTTTTTTAAGTGGTCTTGTGTTCAAACCCCTTGAGGGTGGTTGTTGATGTATTTGTAAACGTTCTCCAAAAAAAAATTATGTTGAAGCAAAAAAACATAGTCAATTTATTTAATTTATGCTTAAAAAATATTATAAATAATAATGAATAAAAATAAGTAAAAGATTTTTTTTTTCCGGTTATATAGAAGAGTTGGTCATAACCACATTATTTTTAATAATTTACAAGCACAGGGTTCAAACCACAAGAGCTGCTTCCACCAAATCTATTCCGCTTCGTTATTGTTGACTCGATGTGAAGGGGACCACCGATCGTTCGAGATTCATACTGTCATCGTTGGTCTGGCACACACTCAAAGGATTCAAATTCGACTACTACCTTTGTAAACAGGTTGCCCATGAGGTTTGAACCTAGGTGTCTTCTTGGTAAGTGTCTGGTTAGACAAGCACTTATCAATCCACCTAGCCCTCGGGGGCTAAAATAAGTAAAATATATTAAGTGGTATTAATCGGTTAGATTCCTCAACATTTAAGAAGGAGACCAAGGTTCAAATCTTACCAAAAGATACATAGATAATATCCAAGTTTTGTTGTAATACCATTATGTGGTGATGATGTAATACGGGTGGGGTCCATTTCAATCCCATGTAACCAATTGAAAAAAAGAACAAACACTTATCAATCCACCTAACCCTCGGGGGCTAAAATAAGTAAAAGATATTAAGTGCTATTAGTCGGTTAGATTCCTCAACATTTAAGAAGGAGACCAAGGTTCAAATCTTACCAAAGGATACATAGATAATGTTCAAGCTTTGTTGTAATACCATTATGTGGTGATGATGTAATATGGGTGGGGTCCATTTCAATCTCATGTAACCAATTGGAAAAAATAAAAATAAATAAAAGATGACATTAACAATAAATGCTTCTTCAAAAAATTATATATATATATATATATATATATATATATTTTTTTTTTTTTTTTTTTTTTTTTTTGATGAGAAACCTTTTATATACAACATATCCGCAACATGTGAGGGGAGATATTTGAACCTGGGCCTCTCGATAACTGGAGAGTTTTAATTACCCACTTGCTCTCCAACTCCTCTACATGAGCGGATATTTCATAATAATGTTTTTAATTGAAATTAAAGTGTTTTTAATTGAATACATGAATGAGATTGTGGAATATTTTTTTTTAAGTTAAAAAGGAGAATATATTAAAATAAACATAGAAATATATTACAAATCTGACATGTTCTTGCCTTTAAGTTGTGAGTCATGTTGTAATTCAAGTACAAATAAGTCTTCAAAGTATTTGTTCTAAGCATGCAAAACTTGTAAATATGCTATGGTAATTGTGAAACAAAATAGGGAGGGACCAGATAGCTATTTGGTTTGAGGGGAGCTATGAAATTAGGGTTTCTTGGGAGGGTGGGGATGACGGTGGGCGGGAAGGCTGTTCTGGGAGAGCACGGGAGCGTCAGCAGGTCAAACCAGGGGCTCGGCAGGGTGGAGGGAGGGCAAACAGAGTTTGGGGACGCCGAGGAGTCCTTGCCAAGTCGCGGCAAGGATCCGCCAGACAAACGGGGAGATGGACCTCGAAAGTCATATGCTTTGGCAGTGGCCTCTGAAACCCTAAGCGGGCTCTTCTCCAAGGAGTTATTTCCGTCCGGGGACGAGTTGGACATCCCGACGGAAATTCTCTCAAGCTTTGTGGATTTCGAAAAATTTACCCTCATCGGTAAGTTTATTGGTGGTCGTCCCGACATGGAGACCATTCGCAAGTGGGCGTTCTGGCAAATGGCGGACCTCTGGTCACTTAGAGTTGGCTGCCCTAACCCGAGGTTTTTTCGTGATTAGGCTGAGCAACAAGGAGGACTACCGTAAAATCTCGGGCCGGAGGGCCTTGGTTCTTGGGTCGTAGGAGTCTTTTTCTAAGGAAGTGGGGTTTGGACTTTAACCCCGATACCCATAATATCAACATTGCTCCAATATGGGTTAGGCTCCCGAGTCTTCCCCTTTTCTGCCGGCATGAAAATGTAATCAGAGGTATTGCTCGGTCCATCGGGGAGCTGATCACTTTAGACCCTCCCACCAGAGCTCGAACTAGATTTGTCCAAGCTCGGTTCTGTGTTTTGGCGGACTTGGAGACGGACCTCCCATCCTCCATTACTCGCGGTCCTGGGGGTACTTTTCTACACAAGCAAGCTATTGTTTATGAGAACAGAGCCAGCCTTTCTCGCCCTCAATGTAGTTCTCAAGGGCATCTTCAATCCAATTGTCCTCTCCAAAAGCCGAGGAAGAAGGAGCGAGATCCCTGCAACCCTCTAGAGCACGGTGAAGGTCAGACGAAGCACCCTTTTATGAAAGGCCATGAATCTCTAGGTCCATCCAAGGACCATCTCGAATCCTCCTTACCAGAAGAGGAAATCACCACCCATCCGGACTTCGAGCAGTGTGGTGGGCGCCCCCAACTAGGACCACAGGAGGAAAATGAACAGGCCCCCCCCCTTATCACCACACAGGAAGATTCATCCAAAATTTATGACCGAAACTCTCCCGAGGCACAAAAGATATTGGAAGACTACCTGTTGGGAAGAAGAGGTTACCAGCCTGGTAATATTAGCCCTCGAATTACGAGGAGTCAAAAGCGAGGGGTGGATTTTGGTAGTGAAAGGAAGCATGGTCGTCCCCCCAACAAGGAAAAGAGAGACAAAGAAACTACGGCTGATGTTGCAAATGGAACCCAACGGTTGCTGTTTCAGGATGACTCTGATTCTCTTATGGGTGACGCGCTTATCCCAAAACCTCCCTTCCAGCAGGGGAAGGGAAGTAAGAAGAACCTCAAATCGTACGGATGAAATCCTGGATGTGAGAAGACTAAACGAAGTGGCCATTTGGGCCAGTGGTAAAATTTTCCAACAGGATTTTCAACGGTTTGTTTCAATCCAGCTCATTTTTCTTGGATCCTATCCAACATATATGCTTCGAATTCCGCCTCCGGGAAAGCGTAAATGTGGAAAGTTATTTCCCGTATGGGAGAATTTTTTGTAGTTTTCTTGGTCGTCTTCTTCTCGCTTTTCAATGGTCCAACTTCTCCAACTAGTTTCTGTTTTCCCAGCTTATAATGGCCATGGTTTCTAGGATAAACAGGCAAAAATGCCTTACTTGTAGCCCCTCGGGCAATTAGCAGCCTTTTTGTTTTTTTTGCATACAGGTTTATTCTTCCAGGTTTATTCTTCCAGCCAAGAGGCATGAAGCACTATTTAGCAAGGCTGATTTTGTATATAAGGTTTTGGGATCCTCTATAAAAACCCACTGTTAATCTATTATAATAATTACCAAAAAAAAAAAATAGGGAGGGACCTCCCTTGCACATATCCTTATCCTTCATAGACTAATTCCTAATGCATTAGAGAATGATTTTTCGGGAAGAGACACTCTAAATCGTTCAGTCTTTATTATTATTGAAAATGATGGGGAGCCACGTTCAAAACAGAGTAGTTTAATTTGTGAAGGGGTTGTTTTTTACTGTCATATAACATATTGATTCATTTGGTCATATTTAAAGGGATTTATGGTGAAAACACTATGTGGGAACCCAACATCATCCCAAATTAGATCCATTCCATTTTGATTATGATCACAATAGCAAAAAACAACCAAATCTGCCATGGTTCAAACCAGAGAAACCCAATAGTCTCAATTACTTTTTTTCTAGGGTTGGTATTGTTCAGTTGCTTCTACTCTTTGTTTTCGAGTCATAGCCAAAAATATAGTCTTCTTTAAACTCCAATACTCTGTAGATTTAGTTATTGTGTCTCAGGATCTAGTGCTTGAACACATGACCATGGATCTTTGCTTTTACTTTGGGTGTTTAAATTTTGAGTATGTCAATAATTGTTTTCCATTTCTTGTTGATTGCCAATAGGAGTTTCCATATCCAAGAATGATTATTCAGAATTTGTTGTAAAAGCTACCATGTCCTCCATTACTGGTAATTTCTTCGAATACATATGGTGCTAACAACTTTTGCTTACATGAGATATGTTGGGTTTACATAAGATATGTTGGATAATGAAGAGTTACATGTAGCTGGGACTTTGTCTTCCTCTTATTTTCTAGTAGCATGACAACACACTATTTGATATTTTGTAATATACTTGTTCTGGGATTTTGTCTCTATCTGTGAGTGTCACCCCTCCATATTTTTGAGATCTTTAGTCAATTTTTGGATTAGGGCCTTCAATCCTCATTCTATCTGGGGTTGTATCCTTTGTAAAGTGGGGGTATACTCTATTACGGATGGGTAATATAGATATGATTCTGAGACCTCACAATATGACATACAAGACATGCTTGGATATTGAACTTGTGAGTGATCCTAGATGGTTGGGCATATGATATTTCTAGAAGGGACCTTACCGGTTGAGATGAGTATATTTTTTGTTATTATGACCTCTTAAAAACCTGTGGGAATATTTTTCTCTAGACTGTTGAATCAAAAGGTTCAAATTGGGCTGAAGGCATAAATGTAATAAAGATATGCTTAAGAATGGAAGGGCTAAATTTCTTGAGGGATTATTTTCCATGTTCTTTTGAACTGGGTATTGAAGTCGGTAATGCTTTCATAGGGAGCTCTTTGAATGGAGAAGAAATGAGTCAGCAGTAGAAATGGATCTTTGTGGTCATCGAATTTTACGATGAGAGATCTAGCTATTTTGGTACAAGTCCTAATGCTCCTATTTCCTAAAGAACAGTACCATAACAACACTTTACCTCCAAAAGATTGGATGAAAAATATAATCATTACATCCTCAAAGACAATATTGTATATAGTAGCCAAAGCAACTACATCTTGATAGTGTTCATAAGATATTTCTCACTGTCATTATAAATGGAAAGGACTTTTAGAGCAGCCTTTGGGATTTCATGGAGGATTAGAATATTTAGGGGACCAATATTATCCCAATAAGATATTTCATTAGAACTTTCTCGTGGTAATAATGTCTAATGTACTTCTTTAATTAATTTTAGATTCAAGCATCAGTGGAGTCGTCATTAGGTGAACATACATTCTCCACTTATGAGGTCAATACTATTCACCACATCTTGAGCTCTCTAGGTAGGTAAGACAAAAAGATATAGCTTTTCCCACTAGGCATGCCAAAAATTAATTGTTGGCATAAACTCTACCTAGTTTATAGATTTTGAATGTGCCCTAGACTTCACGCAACATTTTTTGGATGAATGAAATTTCTCTCAATTCAACCTTTAAAGAAGGTTTGCTCCTTGGAATGCTTATAAGCTAAAACAAGGGTATAGTTTAAGGGTAAAGAGATGAAGGGGTTAAGAGGAAGCAAGGGTTTAAATAAATGAGTAAATTGTGGATAAGATATAGTGTAACAACATTGGACATTACCATATAACAAAATCACACAATTAATGCATATGATACTTAACAGACCATCCATTGTTAGATGTAAAATAAATTTATTCAATTTGATTACAAACTTTAATCATTTCAAAGACTTAAATAAGTAGCAATCCAATAGCGATCCAAATAGCAATATTCACTTTAACAAAATATATTATTTATAAAGTGTAACAAAAATGATTTAAAGTAAAGATACATTCATAAAAATAACACCAACAATGGAGGTCAAACAACTATCACTTCTCATTAATTGGTAATACGATTACATAGCAAGTATCTAGGCAAATACTACAAAGCCAACCCCTCTATTAGAGGTTTCATGGCTTATTTATAGGTTGTATTTTGAATCTTACAACAGAATATTTACAATGTCAATTGTAAGATTGTAATGAAAACAACCTAGCATAGAAGGCTTTCATTGCTAAGGTGGCAGTTTCAGATTCTGCTCTATGTTTGAATTTGAATTTGTTTGCTATCTATTCCATCGATCTATAACTGCCTTCTACAAGTGGTTGAACTATTGCAAGATCTACCAAATATGTAATTTTCATACCTTAATGGCACTAGATTGACCAACTAGAAATCACTAAGGCGATTATGACCTTTCAAATGGATGTGTATCAAACTCATACTTTTGTTTTGCTTGAAGTACTCTTCAGAACAAGTCCAAACTTAGAAAATGCTTTGGAGATATCACTACTAGATATGCCCTAGCTTTGTATGTTCTAGTCTCATTCACTATGGCTTTGTGCAACTTGGCCTTATGTTTCTGCTCCTTTTACACTATGCCAAAATTTAGTTCGGAGATGTTGACATCATAGCCAAAAAGTATCCAGCTTTATGCATCTGACTTTGTGTATTGACTCCCTTCACATGATCCAAAAATTTGGTTTGGAGGTGCTGACATCACCACTAAAAAGTGCTTGACTTTGTGCATTCTAACTTCATTCATTCTGACTTTGTGCCCTTGACCTTGTGCATCTTGGATTTGTGCTTCCCGACCTTGTGCATCATGACTTTGTGCCTCCTGGATTTATGCATCTCAATCTTGTGTATCCTTATCCCATTTCTTATGAAAGTCCAGATCTAAACTATTACAAAATTGACTTATCCAAGCTTTGGGTTGTCCGATAGCTCTAAATGGATTGTCTAGGGAACTGAAGATAGAGTTTGGTGGAGCGAATTAGTGTGGGTAATTTTTTTATCTACAATTAATCCCAAGAAAGTGTTTTGTTTTAAAGGTGTATGATAGAGTTAGCTTCGTTATTCTCCCCTTACTCTTGTTTAAGCCCTTGTCCTAGTTTAAAAGCAAACACTAAGACAGGGACCAAACAATAGCAAGGTAAGATTATAAAATTACACACCCAAATAGAGGTCCTAGAGTGTAATAAGTAAGAATAGCACCCCTCTCAGGTATTAATCCCTCAACATTTCATTCATCCTACCATATCCCTCCCTCGCACACCCCACATTCCCCCATACACTCCAATCCACCCCTTCAAACAAACTTCACATCCTTGTCTATAATTCTAATGCCTCACCTTATTTTATCTTCTTCGTATACTCCCTCTCGCCACACATAGTATTTCATTAATATTACCTCATTCATTTCATTGTACCCGATAATAGGTGTCTCATTCCCCATTATTATTCCATGAATGGATCAGATAGATAAAGTTGACGAGCAATAAAAAAGTACTTTGAAGCCATGGAGAGATACATACAAGCCCATAAGATAACACTCAAAGCATGTCATATGAAATGTCATCTTTCTAATGACTAAGCCAGAAGTACCTAATTGACAATAATTCATTAAATGTGTATGAAGAAGCATGCAAGCAAACTTCCCACATGAACCACAACTTTTTTGAAGAAATGCTAGATCAAGAGGATGATATAATGCAATAATTGTCATGCTTAATTGGTATAATCCTCAACTCTATATAAGTTTATGTAGGGCCTAACCAGAAGTAAAACCATAGATCTCAATAGAATTCATGCAAATCTTAAAAGCTTTAAGGTGCCACGTAAATGTCTATGATGGGGAAGAAGTATTCTTGTGTAAATTCATGAAGAAAAGGGAGATAAATACCACAAAGGGGCTTGGTCCCCAAGTGCCTAGAATATTTACCTAAGGCTATTTGCCTAGGTCTAAAGCAGCTCCTAGTTGTGGTAGATTATGCTCATGGAAGTATTATTTTTACAATAATTACCATTTCTTAGGCATCCCTAGTCCATATCTACTATTCTTTCTTTCCCATATTTCTCTTTGTTCCACCTGTATACACCCTACCTGCCTAAATATCTCCCCACCAACTCTAGCTATTCCATCTTCCAACACCATTTTCTTTTTCCCTTCTTGTAGACTTCCCCTAGTTTCTGATCTCATAATTCTCTTATTTACCCATGTTATAAACCTCTCCATATCCTAATTTTCCCATTTTGGTCTCTTCTAATTCCTTTCTTTCCTTGTAACTCTATACCTAATAAATAAGGCCATATAGGTTTGTTTTTTTCTCCAAGCAAAACACCCTCAAAGGTGCTAAGAATGTAGGTCAAAAATACCCTCCATTTTTTCCAAATTAAACTCATAGGAGTTGAATATCTCATAAGATTGGTCAGTAGTTCAAAAAAAATTTGATAAGCATGAAACTAGAAGCAATGCAAAAGTGAAGCAACTAAGTTCTAAAGAGTTTTAACACCGCATAGGCCTAGCATTGAACAAAACTAGACTTATAAAAAATTCTAAGTGCATAAAGCTAGGAATGAACAATATTATACCTTTTATGTGGTTGACGTCAATGATAGGACAAAATAGTCTGATATTAGTCAAATCATTGTGCACAAAGACAAAAACATCTTAAGGGCCTAGAAAAAGTCTAAAAACAAGCAAAACATACAAGATGTGCACAAAGTCGAACTTCTTGAAGGCAAGACAATGCATCCCTAGCATTGGTTAAAGGACGTGCTCCCTACACAAAGACAAACAAGAATGATCATGTATTATCTTTAGCAATGATGTCAACACTTTCACACTAAAGTCTGAAATCATGTAAAAGAGGTCATAGTTGAATAAAGCCATAGTTCTTAATATTAAAATGCCAACCAAGCCAAAGGGGACACAAAGCTAAAAGACCAAGGTATTATTCGAAGAAGAACAAAGTCAAGATTTTTTTCCAAAATGATGTCATTAAAGCATCTCTAAGGCCTAGACTTGTTCCAAAGAATTCCCTAAGTATATCAAAAGCCTGATTTCAATTCATGGCACTCTAGATGTCCCTTTCATAGCCATAATTGCTTTATCGTCTTCCAGTTGTTAACTAATATTATTAGAGCCTAAAAGCAACATCTCTGACAAGTCAGTTGCAATGATTCAACCATTTGTAAAAGACAATTGGAGATCTAAGAAGCAAATTGCAAATAAATTCAAATTCAAGCACGAGATGAAATCTATACTATCCATGTCAAGAACGAACCAACACGACATGGAAACTACAAGCTCCCTAGGGCATTCTTTGCCAAGTTGTTTTCCATAACAAACATATAATTGTATTGTAAATCTTATGTTGGAAGATTCAAAGAGTAGCTTATAAATAGGTTGATAGCCCTCTAAGTAGAGGTCGGTTGTGTAGCATTTGCTTGGATGTATGTTGTATTAATTATGTTGCTTATTGATGAGAAGTAATAATTGTTTGACCTCCATTATTGGTGTTATAGCAAGTTTTATATATGTGTTTATGTTTTTATTTATTTCTATTACACTTTATGATTGGTTTGTTCTATAAAAGTGAATTCTACTACTTGGATCATTGTTGGATTACTTTTTATTAAAGTTTTTGGAATGAATAAAATATACTTTTGATAATAGACTAATTCTGTTATGCAATTGATGATTGTTGGTTTGTTAAGTATCATAGTAAATCAATTACAGTAGGCTCTTACAAGTCTGCCCAATGTTGTTATGCTATATTCCATCCACCATATACTCATTTCTCTAAACCCTTACCTCCTCTTAACCCTTCCTTTTTCTTACCCTCAACTTAAACCCCTATTTTAATATTACAAGTATATCAAGGAGTTATCATTCTTTAGAGGTTGTATTGAGAGAGATCTCATTCATCCAAAATGTTGACTAAATTCTAGGGCACATTCCATAGATTAGGCAGATTTTACACCACAATCACTATGAATAATCTATAAAGGTTATGTAGTATGCCTAGCAGTTCCTTTGAGAAAGTACTATTGATGATGCTTCCCCCAAAATACACCCCTAACAAACACCATAAGGAGAAGAGATAGAAGGAAGAACAATAGCCAACTAATATTGACTCATATACTTCAAGGATTTAAAGCCAAGATGCCCAAGTTTGTAATGCAATTTCCTAATAACATCTCCATATGCTATCATATCCATAAATGTTGGCTTCTTGGAGGAGGGAGGATAAGAAGTTGAAAAATTGCCAATATTATACATATGATCTAACTATCAAAATCTCCTAAGGCAAGTATCTTGAAGCTATCACTGATATCCTTATTCACTCATCAATCCAACCAAAAATCCACCTTCTTATTTATATGAGTTATAAGACAAAAGATTAGAGCTCTTACTAAGAATTTGAATGACCCCATCAAATAAAAAAGATCCAATTGTTACCTCACCATATCCAACCACCCATAAGGAGAAATCATCCCCAATAACTTCATGCTCTCCAAAATGTTATGTGTTGTAGTCATGAAAGAGAAGGTGATAATTAGTCATGTGTCAAGTTTCCCTTGAATCTACAATTCACTCTGGAAAAGAAGTGGATGTCCAATATACTAAATAAATAACTACATGCATCTATGAGGTCTCACCATCATGATCATCCTTACCCTAAACATCGAAATGAGTAGCATCTACACACCCTTTTTGTATTTCTCTTTAAGTTTCTTTATCCATAATCATTAAAACTTTACCTTTTGTCCTTATAAAAAGTTCAAACATGCTTCTTGAAGGGCTTCTTGGATTTTTTTCTCCTTGCTCTGGCTTCTTGTCAATTTTTTCTAACCACTTCCTTTGTGTTAGAAACCTTCCAATTAAAATAAGCACATCCACATGAATATTACAATAAATATAGTAAATTATGAAAGAACAAAAATATTACAATATGAAATGGAAATGTAGCAATTATATTAATCACAACATAATCACAATACAAAATAATTGGCCTCTTTGAGGAGGTAAACTTCTAAATAAAACTTTGATTTAATATACAAAAAGAGATACATCCATCTATGCCTCCTTGCCTTTTTAAAGACTCTTCATAACCCTAACCCTAACGCTCAAGGGTTGGTTTCACATGCAAGTGGAGACCCAAGCTAGAATCTTGTACTATAAAGATAATTACATTCTTTATGATATTTATATTGAATGGTCCCACTTGTCTAGGAACATCAAGTGCCACATACATGTTAGGATGGGATCCCACATTAGAAATAGAATCATTACATAGTAATGTTGGGATGGGTCCTAATATGTCCTTACCCTTAAAAACACTTTATCATCAAAGTTAGAGATGAGGAAACTATTGTTGCAGCTACTGGAGGGACTCCCATGTGGCATCTTTAGGTTGTAATCTTTGCCATTGTACAAGAACATCAATGATGACAAAGGTGCATGATCTCCAATCCAAAATTTATTCAAGCTTAAGAATGATGTATCTTTCTTCATCCAACTCAGGTACATGGATTGAACTTGTACCTTGTTGCAAATAACCTTCTTTAGGGAGTATACATGAAAGACTAGATGGATCTTGAAGTGGGAAGAATGGCCAATTTGTAAGCTATTGACTAATGCATTGTAACACCTGGTAGAAACCATAGAATTTTGTTGCATGTTTTTGGAACCTATGGATCTAGGGTGATGATTGTTTATAGGGTTGCATATGGAGAAAAACCATATTCTCTACTTTAAAGATGTGCTCATAACAGTGTTGATCAGTTTGCTAACACATACAATTATGGGCCAATTCAAGATTCACCTTAAGTTATCGATGGACAACTGCATGCTGATGGAGAGAGGTATCTATGGATTGAACCTTAGAGTCTCCTAGAATGTATGAGGAGGGGTTGGAGGAGGGAGATCATATACTGCTTCAAGTGATGTAACCTTGGTAGCAGTGTAATATGAAAAATTATACCACCATTCAGCCAGAGGGAGCCATTTAGCCCATTGTGTAGGATGTTTTGATGCAAAGCAACAAAGGTATGTTTCCAAGTATTTATTGACAATTTTTGTTTTACCATCAATCTAAGGGGAATAGTCCAAACTCATTTTGAGGTGAGTGCTCTACATCTTAAATAGTTCTTACCAAAAGTGAAAATAAAAGTAGGATTCCTATCTCACACAATAGATTTGGGTATTCCACAAAGGCAAAATATGGAGTCTAAAAATATTTGAGCAACTACAAATGCTATGTAGGAATGGGGTAAGAAATAGAAATGAGTAGACTTTATGAGACAATCCATTACCACCAGAATGACTGATTTTCCTCTAAATTTTAAGAATCCTTCAATGAAATCCATAGAAATATCTATCAATACCTATTTCAGAATTGACAAGGACTGAAGGGTTCCCTTTTCACTCCCTTCTAGATGAAAGCGCATTTGGCCCTTTTATAGGTATTTAAAAACTCGGAATATCCTATCATTTGTGATGCATGCATTTTCTATAAGATGAAATCCTACATTTGTGAATTTTGAAGGACAAGTCGATCATAATATCTCAAGTCTTGACCATCCTAGACATATCTAGGGAATTACTTGGGCTCTACTTGAAGTTTTTGGATAAAGGTTTATCGATTGGAATCCTTAGTTGTTTCCTCTCTAAGTTGATTGGTCCATTGAGGAAGTGGTATGGATATATCATTTAGCATACCCTAATATTTATACTATTAGGATAGTGCATCTGGCATTATATCCTCTTTCCCTTTTTTATATGTAATTTCATAAGCATAGCCCAACAATTTAGACAACCATTGTTGTTGTTTAGGTGTGGCTACCCATTGTTCCAAGAAATACTTAAGACTTTGATGGTCGGTTTTGATTGAAAAGTGTTGTCCAACAAGATATGGCCACCAATGTTTAACATGTAAAATGGCTAGCATCTTCTTTACATAAATGGATTTGCCTAGAATCTTTCTTGAAAAGCTCAACTAGTGAAAGCCAATGGTTTTCCTTATTGCATCAAAATCACCCCTATTTCATTGCTAAAAGCACCACTTTCAATTACAAAAGGTTTAGAAAAATGGGCATTGCTAATGTCAGGGTGATTGTCATAGCTTGTTTTAATTCCTTGAAAGCTTGTTTAGTTGGTTCTGACTAAAGATATGAATTCTTTCTCAACATGAGTGTTAAAGGGGTCGTTATCTTTCCATAGTTCTACACAAGCTTTCCATAATACCCAATGAATCCTAAAAATCCTCAAAGTCCCTTAAGGGTCTAAGGCTTTAGCTATTCTTGAATATCTTGAATATTTTTAGGATCCACTTTAACCCCTTCCTTGAAGATAATTTGACCCAAGTACTCTACTTCTTGCATGTTGAAAGAACACTTTGATTGCTTTGTATAAAGTTGATTATTAGGCAAAAGTTGCAAGGCCTAATCCAAATGTTAGAGGTACTCATCACAAGTATGAATATAAATCAAAATATCATCAAATAAGACTACAATAAATTTGCATAGGGTAAGCTAAAAAATGTCATTCAAACTATGAAAAGTGGAAGGTTAATTGGTCAAACCAAATGGTATAACCAAAAATTCATGATGCCCTTTGTGAGACTTAAAGGTAATTTTAAGAATGTCATCTTCCTTGATTTGAATATGATGGTATCCAGACCACAAATCTAATATTGAGAAAATTTGGGCACCATGCAACTCATTTAATAGCTCATCAATTATCCAAATGGGAATTTTTCCTTAACGATTATTTTATCTTCTCTTAAATCCAGACACAAACACCAAGACCCATCTTTTTTTTTTACCAACAACACTAGGGAAGGATAGGGACTACTATTGGGACAAATACCCCTTGTAGTAAGTAGTTCCTACACCATCTTCTCAACTTTTTATTTTTTGATATTTGAATACTTGTAAGGGCAGAAATTTGGAGGAAGAATGCCTGGAATAAGCTAGATTGCATGATCATGACTACAATGATAGGTAGTTCTTTGGATTCCTCAAAAACTATGGTATGTTTTATAACAAAATTTATAATTCCTCCTAAGGATCTTTATCCTTGTCACATGGAGCTTGTATAGAAAATAGTTGAGCCACAACTCCATGGGATGATGTTTTAATAGTTTCTCTATCATATGAGATGAAACAAGTTGAGTAGCCCCAACTTTCATTCCCTGTAGAGTGTACTTAGTATCCTGCTCGTTGAATTTCATTCATAACTCAAACAAATACCACAACACTAGGCCCAATGTTCTAAGCCACTATGCTCCAATATCACATCACACCCACCTAGGAGTAAGGAAAACATATCAGCCTTAAGATTATGTTCCCCTATTTGTACCTTGATATTTTAACATTTTTTCTTACAAGGTAAAGTTCCTCCATTGGCAATCATGACTTCAAAGGCATTACAAGTATTTATATAACATTTTTCTATTTTGCCACTCTAGGGTCAATAAAGTTATATGTGCTTATGAAGTCAAGGAGAATTAGTACTCATTGTTTGAATTGCCCTAAGATCTTCATGGTTTAGGGAGTTAATATTCCTGCCAAGACATGCAATGAGATTTCCAGTTGGGATTCTTCTAACGATTTTAGTTATTCTTTTGGTTCCTCTTCTTGATGATCATCTTCTATCTCTTGATATTATGTGGTTGTTGTCTCATCCATATCAAGCAAATACAATTTTTGTTGCACACATTTACTACCTTGGGAATACTTCTCATCACAATTTTAAATACCTTAGGCTCTTCTAGCTTCCATCTCTTCTCAAGTTAACTTTTCGATGGTAGGTGATTTGTTGGCAGGATTTGATGTTGGCTTGTATGAAAAATGTGGTCGAGCTTGTGAAAACTTGGAGGTGTATCCTTAAGCCTTAAATTTATCCATTGTCAATCTAGCCAATCCTACTTCCTATTGTAATGTTTATGGCTTAAACATTTTAACTTCAACTTTATGTCATCCTTCAACCCACTCACAAAATAGCTTTGGAAGAATTCTTCATTCAAGCCAATGGTACGGTTGGATAATTTTTCAAACTGGGTTTGATAGTCTTAAATAGTTAAATTTTGTTTGGGTTTAGTAAGGGCTCCTATAAAATCTTCATACTCACTAGGTCCAAATCAAGTGAGTAGTTGTTTCTAAAATTCATCCCAAGTAAGATTAGGATGCTTTTTTTTTAGCCATTGATACCATTGTAGGGCACTCAATTCAAGGTTAAAATGTACAAATCTGAGATGTATATGTTGCAGGACATTCTGAAGACTAAAATAATATTTTGATTGACACAAGCATCCATCTAGATCATTCCCATAAAATGTTGGAAATTCTAATTTGGGCACTTTGTATGCATTATTATTGTGTCTCATGTTTTGGATTACTTGATCCTTTTCCATTATGGTTAAAAGAACCATATTGACCATATGTGTGGGCGTTATTACTTAAATGATCTTCCAAGTCTATAAATATTTTATTTACTCCCTCCTTCCTTTCCTTTTATTCCCTTATCACATAGGTTATGGAGTCACGTAAAGTTTTGATTTCAACCCATTAATTGGTTTAGACCATCCATTATTTGATTTTACAATTGGTCCCCTAATTGAGTCACTTGTTGTTAGAGAATATATTACATTATTGGGTACATATCAATGTACCACCTTTGGTACATTACTAGAGTAGGAGTTTACTTTAGAGTAAATTTAAGTAGTTACTTCAACATGTAATAAATGCACGTGTTAGAATATGCAATGATGTAAATGTGCATGTAGTCCACATGTACATGAGTCAGAGTTAGAGTAAGGGCCAAGGAACTTATCTTCCCATATAAGGGCCTTATAGTAAGTGAAATGAGGAGGAGAGAATATAGAAAGTGCATAGTATAGATTGGTAGAGGAGTACAATGTAGTTTCTTTAAAAATAGTTTGTAGAGTGTTCATGTCCTCTATTATACTGCATTGTACTATTTTTGTAAGCTTTCATTAATGGCATATTTTTGAGTTATTACAAAAGTCTATCTCTTTATTTTCCTGCACATTATAGTACCATTATAATATAGATACCATAGCTTGCTTATATTGCATATCGTGGTTGCATTTCCTATATCATATACTCATCAAAATATAAAAATGGTATCAAAGCACATAGTAGATTGATAAGAAATAGGGAGACCCACAAGTGAGATTGAGAGGAATTCAAAAATCTTATTTTCAAAAATTTTTAGATTGTATTTGGCTAGAGTCTTTTCACGAGGTTGCAGAAAACTCGTGAATACTAGGACTCAACATTAATACCACTAGATTGATAAATCAACTAGTGAAGATTGATTATCTCTAGATTTAGAGTTTCTTCCATTATAGTATTAATACTTTGTTGCAGGAAAAAGAAGATTCAAAGAAAGTTGGGAAGCTTCCTACAAAAGAGCTAGGAAGAATATCTTCTTTAGAATCAGTAGACACCAAAATCTAACCACTTTTCATCCATCCTGTTCCATCCAATCACAATCGTTCATTATATATATATATATATATATATATATATATATATATATATAGTATTTATATGTATTTATATAAATTAATCCTAGCCATCCGCCATGTTTTAATCTCAGTCATTCATCCATATTAACCCATGCCACTTACCCAAACTTAATCTCTACCCTTCCTCATGTTTTAATCTTGACCATCATTTTGGTGTCGTCAAACCCCTAACATGTTCAAGGGTAGATTATAAAAGATGAGTCATTTTGGAAAATCAAATCCTTAAGCTTCCCTTAACCCCCTTAGAACCTAAGGTGCCTTAGAATATTAATTTTTTAATATTCTTCAACCCTTTTTGCCCTAGCCACTTCACTGTCACTTTTTTTGTTGGTCATCGCCATCGCATCACCCTCTTTCACCGCTACCAAACCTAAGCAGACCAAATCTGGTTTTGTGACACTTTCCTCATCCCCTGAATGCCCTCCAAAGCCAGTAGAACACCTCTGGGTATTTATGGAACTTTTTGGTGCATTCGTAACCTTCATATAATACCTCTGGTCGTTTCTTGTGATAGATCTGCAATCTCCCAACCCTTGGGTGCCATCCGGGCCTTCTTGCAACCATCAACAATAGGAGCATAAATAAAAATTAGCATGTTGACAAGGTAAGAAGCTATTTGCATTTATTTTATATTTTTTACTTTCTATTTATACTTACATTCTACAACATCAAGGGTTTTAGTTGTTTTTATCTTTTTGAGGGCCTCATGCAGTGGAGCCCTCATAGGTGCTTCTAATTCCTTTTTATTGTTGTCTTTATTTGTAGGTACAATAATCATCTATCTAGAAGTTGTTGAAGCTAGGGTGGTCCCGTAGGGATACACAAGCCCACCTGCAATCCTTGTTTGGATTGAAGATGAGTGAGAAGACACCAACAATGTATTGACCTAGGGTTTCAAAGAACCCTAGTATTTGTAAAATTTGTATCACAAAAGCATTGTAAAACCTCATATTAGGGCATATTTATTGTATAACTCAAATATATGCCCACATTAATAAAAGCTTATTCATTTTTTGCAATCTTGTATTATTCATGTTAATTTATTTTATCACTAATTTCTATTTTGCAGGTTTCAGAGGTTCGATCACATGAAAATAGTGAAAACAAGGGTTTCTAGAAGTTGCAAAATTCTATCAGAGGTCGTGTAGACACCTTGCAACGCTTGATGGATGCCCTGCAACATTTATAGAATACCCCACAGTGTTCTAAAGACTCTAGGAAGCGTTTCATAGAGTGGAGAAGAAATACGTAGGCTTCCTGGTAAGCCTGTTTCAAACCCTAACCTATTTTTGTTTTTATTTTCATGCTTTTTACAGTAAAATCAACAAAAAGAAAATCAATCATTTTTTTTTTAAACAAAGGTACATTTATTTTTCATTCTAGGCATTTACATCCATCATATAGATTGCACATAGAGTAGCATTGCATTCATGCATTGCACATAGATCACAGTTATTTTAGAATTTTGTTGCTTTATGGTGTATTCATTCACTATTTATGTATGTTGTTTGCATTTGAAATTACAAAAGCATAAAATAGTTGCATAGTAGAGTTGAAAGTTTATTTTTTTACTTTTTTAATTTGGAATAAGATCACAATACCTAAGTATACTCCTACTGTTGGAATCACTTGATGATTCAGGGTGGGTCTTAAGTGGTGTACCCCTAAGTTCTTTTGAGGAGCTTAGTGTTGATGTTATTGGATTCTAGCTTAGATGAGTGAAATAGGTGTGTTTTCAACATTGAGTGAACACAATAGATAACACATATCTTAAAATGAATCACACACTTTGCAAATTTCACAATAAACAACAGTGAGCTGGATTTCATCACCAACCATTGTTTGAGATTTGGCAACGGTGGGCTTCATCTCCATTTGTTAATATATGTCATTAGCAACCATAGTCATCAATGAGAAAACTTTATGGATTTCATCACCAGGAAGAATCTCATTTGCCATCCAGCATTAGATTTCACCTTGCATAGTAGTTTAGCTTAGCACATCTACAACACACAAACCTCACAAAAAAAAAATCTATTGCAAAACATAAGGTTAAACTGCTTGTTTGATTTTGTGTCTTCTCCATTTGTATTTTATTTTTGCACATTCCACACACTTCACCACCTTCATCTAACTCATTAGCTTCAACCCGAAGCCAAGCAAAGATTATGAGTCAAGCCCTTACCAACCAAATTACTTCATTCATGGAGTGTTCCCCTTATTCACCTGCCACTTTTGTGGTTAACCTTGTTAGTGTGGTATAGATAAGTTGTTCTAATTTATTTGTAGGACCATCACACACTGTGTATACCTCAAACATTGATGTGTTGCACAGAGCCACCAACATACCCATTCTGAAAACTGAGCCATCATCTCCCATAGATCATAACATCACCCACATAGACATGGCCAAAGTGGAATCTTTTTAAAGATCCATTAACTATGTTATATAGCAACTCAGCAATCCACCAAGGCATGATCCTTCTTTTCAGTAGGAACTTACCCATTTGCAGCCTTCCAGTTTTACCTATGTGTATACTAACCCTCTTTTCAAGGCATCATATGCACCTTCCCAGCGTTGGTCCATTCCACAATAGTCATGTGCTCAAAACAATTTCATTCCATCTTCATATATCACTACCTATGACAATACATTGTATGAAGCACATGTCAATGTTGCTTCACAAATGCTAGCTTCCACTGCATCGACTATCCCACCTTCAGTTGCAATTCCTATTGCAACTTATCCTCCACTCACTTCATCCATTCCAACCATATTGACACCATCTGCTTCAGATATGGTCATACAAGAAGCATGGAAACACCTTAATAAATTTCTTAAGGAGCGATAAAATGCTCATTCTTGTCCCTAGTAGCAAGTACAGGTGGCAAATCTTAAGCCTCAACCCACTTCCACTCAGCCTACATTCTTTTCATCAAATCCATCATGGATATCACAACCATCTATGGTTTCCATTCCTACACCTTTATCAATTCACACCCATTCCATTCCAATGATTCAACCCATTCTAGTCCTCAAACATCATCTCCATTCCATCATTTGCAATCATTTAATCATCAACATCACCAAATTCAATCCAATCCATCAAATCATCAAAATCTCATCACACCTCAACATTTCACCACTTCATCTCCACACAATTTTCAAGTGATTTAGGGCTTCCACATACCTAGGGAAGACCCTAGAATTCAAGAAATGCAACAACAGATTGATAGCTTGATGCAACATACTCCTAGTATGATGAACCAAAAGCCAACTTTAAGATAGCTTATCAATCAACCAATTCACTTTTTGGTACCATCACCGCCATATCTGGTAGATTTTACGATGCTAAAATTTGATAAATTCAAGGGGACTAAGGACCCTAGAGAGCATGTGAGCACATTCATTCACTCATGTTTCAGAATTCAAAATCAAGATGCCCTAATGCTCAAAACTTTTCCTCAAATATTGGGGGGAGATGTCGTAGAGTGGTATAACCATTTGCCTCATCATAGTATTTATACTTTTGGACAATTGGTAGACCAGTTTCTCGAAATATTTTCTTTCAATGTTCAAAAGAAAATTTTATTGACTGACTTATACAATATTAAGCAATATGACAATGATTCAGTCTATGAATTTGGCAACTGTTGAAGGGTCGTTATCACAAAACTTCCATTCTCCCTACCAATGGAAGAGCTAACTCGATTGTTTACCAAGAGTTTCTTAAAAAATATCTCCTGGTTGTTGCAATTACAATAATATAGATCATTTGAATAAGCTCTTGCCCAGGCTAGCATAATTGAGGAAATAAAAATCCAAGAGGGTGTGCTAAAGCCTAAAAATAGAGAATGGTAAAATAAGGGCCAATCCAAAGGAACCTATTATGGCCAATCCAAGCCAAATCAGGCGAATCTAGCAAATCAAGTAAATCAAGTGGTTATGAGCCAACCGGTATTGGCTCAACAACAACAATAAATGCAACCACAACCATAGCAAATTGCATATCAAGCGGTTCCCCCACCATCATAAGTTCAAAATACAACATCAACTATGGAAAATCACCAACATCAAAAATTTGTTCGATAAAATCACCAATACATCCCCTTAGCTGAATCATATGCCTCCATATTTTACAGGTTATATGACACAAATCAACTTGCCTTGCTCAAGGTCAAACCAGATGATCCCACTAAGCATGGTAAAAACTATCAGGAGCATTTGTTTTGCCCTTATCATCGACATAATGGGTATGATATCAACAATTGCTATCAATTTAAAGACAGAGTGCAAGACTTAATTAACTTAGGAGTCATCAATCTTGATAGTCCCTTAGCTCAATAAAATCAAAACCTTGGCATTTATCAAACACTAATTCCTCATCATGAGGAAGCCCAACCAATAACAGGAGGGTCAAACACCAAGACTCCTCATAATCAGGTTAACCATGTTCAACAGTACCAAGGTTTTATTGGTGCTATTCATGTAGTCACCCGAGGTCAACAACGTACTACCAATCAATAGAATGCACAACATCAGCCTATTCAATCTCCCATAACACCACCAGCAAGTGTGTCTCCTCAACCTGTCACTTCATCATCACCCATCCAATTCTCTGCCAATTCTTCTCAACCCATTCATATTCCAAGTAGTCCATATCTACCCATTCATCCTCCCAATAATCCATCAAGGTCAATTATCTCTCTTATAAAATTTTGGCTAAGGCTCTGGCCAAAATACTCCTCCCAGTGGCTACAAAAATTGTTCACCCAAAGCAAACAGGATTCCTAAAAGGTCGCTATATTTTGGATAATCTCCTTACATCTTAGGAAGGTATGGAGTGGGCTCGAGCACAGGGACTCAAGGACCTTTCCTTAAGCTTGATTTTGACAAAGCTTATGATCGATTAGAGTGGCCCTTCATCTTAAGCATGCTCCATTGGCTTTATTTTGGCAATAGATTCATTGATATGGTAGCTTCTCTCTTTCCAAATGCTTTTGCAAGAGTGGTTATTAATACATAATTATCTAATAGCATTCATGTGGAAATATCAGTTAGGCAAGGCTGCCCAATGGCCCCCTATCTATTTGTAATTACAGTCGATGCCCTTGGTTATCTATTGGAATCTACAATTAAATAGGGGAGGATAAGAGGTATCCCCTTTTAGATGGCTCCTAGCTTATCAACTCTCACTTCATAGATTATTCTATGATTTTTCTTTGGCAGATCAACAAAATCTTGCGAACATCCTTGAGATAGTCCACACCTTTTGTAGGGCCTCTGGTGAAAGAATCAAGAATCTAATAACTTTGTTATTCCCTTTGGATTTGATGATAAGCTAGATTGTATACCCACAACATGGAAGTGGGTGCAAAGAGGAGAAATATATAACTATTTGGGATTTCCTTTTGGTGTTGACCTTTCACCTAAATCTATGTGGAATTGGTGTATGGATAAATTTTCTAAAACATTGCATTACTGGAAATCTCTGGAAATGTCTCAAGCAGCTAAAATCTAGATTGTTGAAAAAAAAATTACCCCTTTCCATGTTTACTTCTCTTCTCTTTTGAATCCTAGCAAGGTTGGATATGATGAGATGAGCAATATCCTTTGAGAGTTTTTTGGGCAAAAAACCTAGCCAAACGAGGCCTCCCAATGGTCTCTTGGAGCAATTGTTGTAGACCAATTTCATGCGATGGGCTAGGAATCCCCAACCTAAGCACAAGGCTATGCACTTATGACTAAATAGATGCAAAGGGTGATCAAAGAGAATGATCCATAAAAGGTGTTTGTGAGGAAGCGTTTGAAAAAACTTTGAGTGAATGGTAAAATTTGGGCAAATATGTCATACACTGATGTTCTTTTACAAGCCCCTTATTTCTCTATAGAAAGTTGTAATATTATCAAAGGGATTTGGAAAGTATGGTGGCAGGTGCATCAATTTATTTCATGGCAACCACCTCTAGAGAAAGGCCCCACATATATCCTCCATCACAACTTATGGTGGTCACCCCTCCTCATCCTTGATGCATAACCTCTAGGTATGTGCACCTAGTTTCCTGTCAGGCGTCTCTTCAAAAGGGGAATGATTCTGATGGGTGACATTTGGGAGTTTTCTAAGTCATCATGGAAAAATTGGAAGCAAATCCAATCAAAATTTGGCTTCTACCCTACTGATAAAGTAGTGATTATGTGGATCCTTTCCATTGCCTCCTAGGCGCCCCAACCTCTATCTTCTCCACTGGAAGCTAGTCCCCGTTCGACTCATTGGAAATGGTATGGCAATCATGACTTCGAGAAACTAGCCCTTAAGTTTTGGTACCAAGCCCTGCTTCCTATGAACTATCAGTAATTTACATATATGCTTAATAAAAAAAGGAACTTAGAGCTAAGTTGGAACACTTGGGTGAGAACCTTCAAGCTGATAAACTCTACCCCAATTCAAGAAAAGTTCTAGAATCTTCTTTTAAATGTATTCCTTCAAGGTCTACCTACTCAGAGTAGGCTAAAATGGATGGGCCAAGGCCAAGGTGATTTCTCTTTTTGTGGTTTCTAAAATATAGTATAACATTTGTTTTGGAACTGTGCTCATGCCCACCATATTTGGTGTGAAGCACAACAGTTGCTTTATCCCTTACCACTGCCTATGACAAAGTATCAAGCCTTATTGGAGATCAATCTGATACCTAATTAAAAATTTCTTCTCTCCTTTACCAAGGTAGTTGTCATATTTCATATTTGGAAGACAATGCAAATCTGTTTTTGACATTGATCAAGAAGATATCTCTAGTCTCTCAGTAGCTAGTATCTTTGATGTTGTAAAATATCAGTTGCAAGTCAAGTTAGCAGGTTGCACTCGTGAGGAGAAAGCACTACAATAAGAAATCACAACTCTAAAGAGGTGTATTTGTGAGACCTCGACTCATAGCTCGGATGGAATATACAGATTAATGAATATGGTAGTTGAATTAATCGAGCAACATAGCTTGATGACGCATAATCAAACACACTTGATGAAGCATTTGGCTCAAGTGGAATTAGAAGCCAAGAACACTCATTCCAATATTCACATTAGGCTCCCATCACAACATGAGGTGGAACAGGGTCACTTAGACTCTTCTCCTTAGTAGATGTTTTCCTGGCATGGATGCACCCTTGAATTTTTTGTTTTAGCAGTGTAATAGTCTCTTCTCAGCAAATAGTGTACAGGCCGCCCATTAGAAGGTGTAATCCAACATTCTCTAGTCATTCAATTATATATCAGCACGTCTTCTTAGAGTCTTGGTGATGGCATGATTTTCATCTCCATGATAGCCACTAGGGATATCTCAGTTTTTAACATGGATCACCAGGAGATCACTTGTGTGGTTGTTCACTTCCAATGCTTGTAGTTAGGTGCCCTGAGTATCACAATCTTTCTCAGTTCTCCTTTGTGTTTGTCCTTCATGACATCATGTTGTAATACAGTAGTGGGGATTTAAGTGTGGTCTTTGTTGTGCTTATTTCTAGTGAAGGGTGCCCTACATGGCCTTATGAATGCACCCATGTTTACTTTATCCTCGTTAGAGGGAATTCTATCATGGCTCTGATGGTTGTTGGGTGTTCAAGCCTGGATGTAGGCACCCAGACCATGGTTAGATTTTATATTGTATTTTTTCCCTTAATATTTTGGATAATATGAATTTGGCAACAATTGCAATAGAAAAAAAATGTATTATGGGTAGATAGAGTGACACCAAAACCATCCACTAGATCATCCCCCTACAAGCTAGTCTATGATAAGGAAGTTGCATTATCAATCAACTTAGAGCTTCCTTCCTTTCAAATTTCACAACAACTAAAATTGGAGGACATCGACATTAAACCCATGCAAGCATAGCTAAATGCATTACAATCCCTAGAAGAAGAAAGAAAAAAGGATTTCAATAAGACTATGTGACATTAAAAGCTATCAAAAGGAGGTTTGTTAAAGGAGCCACATAAGCTAAACATAAATGAGGGAACTTCGTATTCAAATGGGACAAGGAAGTAAAACCAATGGTACACCAAAAATTTTAATTCTTTATGGAGCAGGCCCTACCAGATCATTAGGGCCATGGGTATGAATACCTACAAAATTACCTCTATGGAAGGAGCAATATTGCTAATTTCTATGAACATGCAACATATTTGTTCAATATAATGACAAGAATCCTGACTAAAAGAGTATGTACACATAGTAGTGGCAATTATATTGGTAAATATTCTCTTCCACAAACCTCGTCTTCTTCCATTTCCTCTATTATTTTTCTTGATTATTTCTAATTGTTTCATTTTCTTCCCCTTATCAACATGTCCTAGTAATGTCACTGTTAGGTTATTATATTTGTTGTTATATATATATATATATAGTAATGAGCAATTTGCTTGCATTTCATGAGCGTATTACTCGTGAATGTGACTAATGAGACTGTTGATCCCACATTGTGTTAGTAGACCATTCAAGTAGGCCAATCAACCCTCCATGATCCAATAACTTGCCCGAATAGCCCTAGCATAAGGTGTAGGTAGGGTATAGGTAAGGAAGGTCTATATGAGATGTGGGATATAAAGACCTTTGTCCCACTTCCCTCCTCATATTTTCTAAATCGTGTGTTAAAAAAGGAACTTGCTTCCCTTCATTGTGAAGCACATGCAAACCACACCCTCACGTAGGTCAATCTCAAAAAGATCCCCACCTTGAGTAGTATACTTGAAACACCAAGCTTAATAATCAATCTTAATCCTCTATTTCTCAAAACAATTTTCCAAAATTGATTTACCCAAAAGCCTAATGCACAAAAATCACTTACTTGTTTTGAGTGAATCGTTCTCTTAGCAACTTTTCCTAAAAATGCCTAAATTAAACAAATTGCTCTATTTTTATGAACGAATGACTCTAAAATTTTGAGTAAATCAATCCTCCTCTAAAATTACACAAAATTTGATTGTTTTCCCCAAATTTTCAAAATTGTTCCCATTTTTTCATTCTTTTTTCACCATGAACACCACTTTTATATCCACTCTTTACTACCAAAAGCACAACTAATTTTTCTATCTTCCACTTCTTTTGCCCTATCCACTATTGTTCCATTTCACCCATTCCCATCATATCATGAGTTGATTCACCAATGTTTTAGGTGCAAAAGGAAAATAGTGGGAAGCGATAGATACATGGATCCCCTCCAAATATCCTAGGAATATTATGACGACCCATATGAGAGGGTGGAGGGAAATTACATTTATCCAACTATATAAGTAAGAAATGAGGCCCTACAAGAATTCAAACTAGGGCCCCAAACCAAATTCTAGAGCATCACTAGAATATGGATGTAGGGGTTAGCCATGAACCTAGTGCCCTAAGTCTGGAGTTGCCTAGAGTTAGAGGTAGTGGTGGAAACCCCACGACAAGGAGTTTTGGGATCCTATACTAGATTGAGGGTGCCTTTTATATATGGTAGGGAGTCATAAGGAGCATGTTGAAAGTAATTGATGACCCAACTATATGATTTTCCTATAGCCCAATGATTTAAAAGGAACTTTATTAAAGGCACCCCAACACTTACTACTAGGATTTCCTAATCCCTTACTGAAGAAGCTAGACTTACCATCCAAATTTAGTAGCCTACTAGAGTTAATAAAGTTTGAAGAAGATGTTTAGATTGTGTTGTCAATGATAGTCATAGTCCTAGGATGATTAGAAGAGTGAACAAAAGATCTACAAAGAGCACATGGCCCTGTTACACACTAGATAGACCTATCTGGGACACTCCTAAATGATTGACTATGCCAAATACATTTATGATTAGATGAATAGTGAAATAAAGGATTTTAAGGATAAAATGAAGTTCAAGTACACCTCTTACTTGGTCTAGCTAATCTTATAGCATAAGCAAAACTGGTTTCCCACCCTCCAACTAGACTAGGTAGAGTTGATGGACAACCTCTATTAGTGTTGAAGTGTACAAACCTACCCTACTAAGAAGGGATAAAGACATCCTACTACTTATATGACGAGGTGTATGAGGTAATTTTAGAGAAACTCAAGAGGGAGAAACCTAGATTTTCAAATGGGGTGCAACAGTTATCGAGTGACAAGAAATGGCCAAAAGAAGATTTCTATTTGGGGAGAACTAGATCATTCATCTACCTCTATGGATTTTTAGCCATGCCCTTAGAGTTACCTGCATCGATGGCCAACCACATGTTCAACTTGGAATATGTGCAACAACACAATTATGTGGACTTGAAGTACTTCAAGGGGTATAAAAGACCACCTTCTAGCCACTCAAAGTAGTCAATAATGAACATTACCTCAAATCTACATGGGTTGCACTTAGTGATAGAGATGTAATTAAGAGATATGGGTTTATAAAAACTAAAATATCATTGGTACTATAACCTAAAGGAAGTCTTCAAGTAAACCTTAAAAGATAAGAAATTTGATACCTTATTTGCCCATGAGAAGAGTTATAATGTGTAGCAAGATGTCAATCTAGATGAACAAATGGCCCTTACCATTCTAGGAAGTGACCATGGGTATAAATATAAAACTCAGAGTTGACATATTAACCCACCAAAGTGGTATTCCTTCTACATGAATGTGAATGATGAGTTCAATATCAATATTAAGCTAAATCATTAGAGGTTGGGGTGCTCAAGAAAATGGGATACATAGATAAAAAAAACTCACATGGTAGAGGATGAGGTTTGAGATGGGCACCATCACCAAGTCTAATGAATATGACCCTTTTGATGTTGAATTCTCTACCATTTAGGATAGAAGGCATTCAAATCATGCGAAGAGGAACAACATGATTAGTTAAGCAGTAATTAGCACCTCAACCCTTAGAAAATGAAACACAAAAAGATAACAATATCAAAAATCACTATTTTTGCTACACCAATGACCTTAACAATAGTCAATTTTATGGTTAGACATATGACCATCAAGGGGTAGAAGGGGTTTGATGGATATGGGTCAATGTTCAAAGAGATAATAATAATAAAGGAGCAATAATAACAACAATAGATAGCCCAACTCAAGGAGGGGAAATCCCTCAAGGATGCTCCCATTTTAAATTAGGAATGACCAACCAATTGGCTACTATTATGACCATTTTTACCTCTCACATGATCCATTACTACCCCTTCTCTCCCTTTACTTTCTTCGTCTACTCTCATTTCTTTTTGTTCCCATTCTTCCATTGCATTCCTATCACCTTCAACTAGTGTAGCATATGGTTCTCAAAGGGGCACAATACCTCTAGTGGTAATTATCATTATTGGGACCAACCCCATTGTATCCTTTTCATATCCAATCATCCATATTACCACCTTATAACCATTGGTCCCCTACATTGCATTACCTCCATCAACTTTGCCACCATGGAATACCTAGTCCATGTAGTTTCAAGAAAAAGGGTCAAGGTGGATCCTAAAATGATTATTGCCATACAAGAATGGCCCAAACCATACACTCAAGGTCTTTGAGGTTTCCTAGGCCTCAGTGGATATTATAAAAAAATTATCTATGATTATGAAAATTTTGCATCCCCTTTAAGGGCTATGTTGTGGAAGAAGTTGTTTTTATGGTTAGAACTTGCTGAACATGTATTTTTGTGACTCAAACGAGCTATGATATCTACTTTCGTGTTTGCTATGCCTAATTTATCCAAGCCATTTGTGGGTGAAAGTAATGCCTCTATAACTGGAATTGGTGCAATACTTATGCAAGAAGGGCATCCATTGGCCTTCACTAAGATACTATCAGGCAAAAACTGGGGAAAATCAACCTATGAGAAGGAGATGATGGTAATCTATGTGTTGTCAACCAATGGAGGCCTTGTCTTATTGGGTGACATTTTTCGATCAAAACATATTGCCATAGACTTAAATACTTTATTGAGTCATGTGTATTTATGCCCAAATAACAAAAATGGGTTACTAAATTGTCGGGGTATGACTATTAAATCTTTTATAAGAAGGGTAAGAAAAATGTAGCTGCTGACACACTATCTTGCCAATATGAGGATCAAAATATGTTATGTGCCATCTCTACTCCACTTCCTCAATGGAACCACCAAATTCAAGAAGTTATCCAAGATTCCACCTTGCAATCGTTAATTCATCAACTTAAAATTGATCTTGACTCTTGCCCAAAATATACATGGGATGGATAATATTTGCGATTTTAGGGTCATCTTGTTATCCCTAGAAATTTGTAACTGCATGAGTCTATACTATAGGAAATGCATGCTTCTATGTTTGTAGGACATTTATGGTTTTTAGAAACATATGAGCAGGCTAAATATACTTTTCTAAACAAGGATGAAAAAGGATATCAAGACCTTAATTGCAAAATGTGATAATTGTTAGCTCATTTAGGGTGAAACTATTTGTACACTGGGCACACGCCATCCTCTTCCAATTCTAGAGACCACTTGGATGAATATTTCTATGGATTTTATTAAAAGACTTTCAAATTCTGGAGGCAAAACAATTATTTTTTGTGTTTGTGGCATGCCTTAGTCCATTGTATCCAATCATGACCCCATGTTTACAAGTCATATATGGTAAGAATTGTTTAAGTTGCATGGTTCACAACTCAAGATGAGCTTTGTATACCATATCCAAATTAATGGGCAAAATGAAATTGTCAACAAGTATTTGAAATTTTATTTCCATTACTTTGCATCTAAGCAATTGACTCAATAGGTCAAATGGATTCCTTTGGCTGAGTGGTGGTATATTACTTCTTATCATTCCTCCACCAAGATGATACCATATGAAGCAGTTTATGTACACCCTCCACCATCACTTATGTTATCCATTCTACGTAGTTCCAAGGTTTAAGGAGTGGATTTCACTCTCATGGAGCATGCACAAATACTCCAACATCTCAAAAATAATTTAGCCATGGCGTAGAATCATATGCAACAAGAAATAGATTAACATTAGTATTAGCATAGTTTTAACATCAGTGACATGTTTTTCCTATGCCTACAACCCTACAAGTAGTTGTCACTAAAACTCTATGGTTGTCAAAAGCTAGAACCAAAATTCTATGGATCGTATAAAGTGCTCCAACAGTTTGTTCATGTGGACTACAAGCTAGAATTGTTGCCTTCATAATACATCTAGTTTTCCATATCTCATACTTAAAGAAGGTCCTTGGCAACCATACAGGTCTAATCCATACTACCCCAGTTGGATGAGGAAGGCTCATTCATCTTAGAACCCACAAGTATTTTTGACCAACATACATGCACACATCACAATTGCACTCTCACTAATATTCTAGTTCAATGGCACAAACTGCAACTAGAAGATGCCACCTAAGAATCACTTCATCAAATAGAACATCAATTTCCTCACCTCAAGCTTTGATGACAAAGCTTCTTGAAGGGGGAGGGCATGTTAGGATCCTATCCTAACACAACCATCGTTATGTACTTGTCTAGTGTTGGTGTATATTTGCACCTTGGGCACCTACTGTGTATGGGCCCATTATAGTGTAACCTTTACTTTCATTGTAAGTAGGATTTAGTAGCTTGGGTTCCCTATTTCATGTGGTTTGACCCTTGAGCATTAGGGTTAGGGTAAATAATAGTTTATATAAGAACATGGGTTTGAAGTAGAATGTATCTCATATTTTTCTCAAATTGTATCGAAGCTCTACTTCCAAGGAAGTTGCCTCCTCAAAGAGACCTATGATATTTGTTCCACTTGATTAATATAAGTTTGTTCTATTCTATCTAGTTATTTCCTTAAGCACTTTTGTTATTTTAATTTTCATAGTCATTTAGTTTATAAGCATTTCCATTAATTCTTGGATTGCTATTGTGGTTATACTTATTTTTATATTAAGATTTCTAACAATTGAAGATAGAGAAAATTTAACTCCCAAAGAGTTCCATAATGGCTGCAATATCAAAGACATTGTGCTTCTTCATTATAGTCAACATGACATAGGATATGGAAGGGAATGTTACCTCTTTTGATTGTACAAGCTATGGACACTATATACCACAACATATGCTAATCTCTTCCACCTCATCATGGCTTGTTATTGAGCTAGTGCATTGAATACTCTATGTGTTACAATGTGTTCTCTTGTAGGAGTGTCGAGGGAAGGTATTCACAAGTCTATACTCCATTACATTTTATTCATTGATTCCATGGCTCTTTCTTCCCTATATTTTTGAGAATGCATGATGTGGTGGAAACTTTTTATACTTCCCTTGTAATGACAAACCACTTTGGAGGACATAAGGAGGGATTGTTGCAATGTTAGATGCTTTTGGTAGTGTAAGTGAAACTATACAATTTGATGGTGAATGGCAAGCTTTAGTGCTAACAATAAGACAAAATAATATGAGACTAAACTATGTTTAGAAAGAAAAACAATGGAGTCAATTACCTTTATAAGAGATGATGTAGGGATGGAAGAGACTAAGTGTAGGATATTAGTTAATTTTTTATATTCTAGAACAAAGCCAATAGAGAGAGGAATACACTCCTATAGTTCCTCTTGATTTAATAATTCATAATTTTAGCGGAAGCTTCTTAGGTTGAATAGATGATGAGGATCTTGTTGAGAATTTTTTTTTAAAGGTGCTAAAGATGTGGCATTTTAGAATTGCCAAGAAAATGTTGTTAGTTTCATACATAAGCACATGTATAGCCATCTTACCATATTTTTTACATTGAAAAAATAAAGGCCAATAGTATTTGAATGCAAAATACTTTCAAAATTTATATAGAAGAAGCATTGTTAGTCTCAAGAGCAAGCTTTTGAAGGAAATAAAGGAAACAATAGCTAATACCATATTCAAGCCTATGACGGAGAAATACTCATTAGATATACACATGAGATATATGATTCCTTAAATATGATTTGATTGATTAGAAAGGTGTGTTTTTATTAGTTGATGTATTCTACCTTATTTTTAAACTAGTTACAAGGGATTGAAATAGGCTCCACTATTATTACATCATGATCATGTTTTTTCTAAATGAGATTTTTGATTGGATTCTCAAACCAATTAAAAATCACCCACATTGGATGTCATTAGTCACATTAAGCTATACCACCCTTTTTGATGTTATTGAGATTTGAACCTTGGTGTGGGCTACATTATCCATATGTCTCAACCATTGAACCAAGACCTCATTGGCTAGATCATGATTGTGTTACTATAATATTTAAACAACAACACAGTGATATTTTGATAATTATGTATATATTCCTTGATAACATTTGAATTTTAAGCTTCACCTTGAAAATTCATATTTTTAACAACTTTAAACTCCTTCCTTTTGATGATGTCTTTTGCTATTTGCTATTAATAGTACACATTTTTAAAGAAAGGTAGGCAATTATTTAGTAGGAAAGAAAAAAAGTTGTTCCAATTTGTTTAGATGCTTTGTTTTCACATTAGACACAGATTACCTATGATATTTAAACAACATAATGGTATTTGAAAATTATGTATATATTACTTGACAACATTTGATTTTTGATCTTCACCTTGAAAATCCATATTTTTAATCACTTTAAACTCCTACCATTTGATGATGTCTTTTGCTATTTGCTATAAATAGTACATTAAAGAGAGGTAGGCAATTATTTAGTAGGAAAGAAAAAAAAGTTGTTCCAATTTGTTTAAATGTCTTGTTTTCAAAGTAAACACAAATTACCTAATAATTTTATTTCAAAGGATTATATGGGATTGAAATGGTCTCACCCAAATTACATCATGATCTTAAGGTGGTATTACAACAACTTGACAACCATGCATATATTATTTAACAAGATTCTAACCTTAATTTTTTTTTTGAAAATTGAAGTTAAGATAATACCATTTAATTATTTGATATTTTATTAATCTTTTATAAAACACTTAAAAAATATCTTTTATATATTAAAAAAAAAAATAAAACTTTCAAAAACATTAAATACTTTAAACTCCTTTGTTAAAACTCACATTATTTTATATGTTAATTATACACCACCTCTACCAATTAAAGGTTTTGATACCCCAAATAAGATGTTCAAATAAATAAATAAATATATATTTATTTTATTTGGTTATTGCGAGAAACCCTATGACCAACGAGGTTGAACAGTCACCTCCCAACCATGATCCCTCCTAAAGTTGAGAGCCCTACTTATCAATAGGAATTTAACACAAAGCCACCACACAAACACCCACCCCCTCACACACTTGCCCACACCACGGTTTGAGCCTACCACACAAACACCCACCCCCTCACACACTTGCCCACACCGCGGTTTGAACCTTGAACCTCCCGAAGAAGAACCAAAGCCCGAACCCTTGCGTTGCATCCCCAAGTGTATGTTCAATATATATATATATATATATATTTATAAAGATATTCAATATTTGAATCTGCACGAGGTTTCGTCCCCTCATACTAAGTGGGATTTGAACCTTGAACTTTTTAAATAGAAACCAAAAACCTTACCCTTTCAATTTAAAAATATTATTTTAAATGTTAAATTGTTCTATTTATTTTTTAACTTTAATAATTTAAATATAATATTCAAAATATAATTATTTACATAATTATACTAAATATTAGGAGTTAATACTTATTTAATAATTATTTGGTTTAATTCGCACTAGGTATCTTACTGGCAAGTTCTTTCAATCCTTGGAAGGAGGTTTAAGGTTCAAGCTTGGTGGCCTGCATCAGATACCAAAAAAACCCCAGCTAGTCTGAGGGATATACCCGGATAGTCTGAGGGATATACCCGGATAGTACGTTACTGATAAGTTCCTTCAATCCTTAGAAGGAGGTCTAAGGTTCAAGCCTGACAGCCTACGTCGGATACCAAAAAAAACCTCGACTAACCTGATGAATATATTTGGATGAAACAAGCCTTGTGGAATATAAAATCCTGGCCCCTAGGGGATACGAGGAACGATTTTCCTTAATTAAAGTTTGGTCCCTGTGGGGACAATACAACAGTTCGGGCTTTGGCTCTTCTTTAGAAGGTCCAAGGTTCAAACCATGACTTTGACTCTTCTTAAGGAGGTCCAAGGTTCAAGCCGTGGCGCAAGTGTCTGAGGGGGTGGGTGTGTGTTAAATTCCTTGCTGATAAACATAGCTCTGAGCTTTACATGGGGACATGGTTGAGAGGAGATTGCTCAACCCTATGCATTGGTTGTAAGGTTTCTCACATTAAAAAAAAAACTAAACTTGGTTTAATAATATTGTTTTTATATGAACTTTTAGGTGATATATATATATATATATATATATATATATATATATATATATATATATTTTCATTTCAATTTAAAAATATATATTTTTAGCTAGTTTACACCAGTTTTTAAGGAGAGTTTTGATTCCCTCGTAGAATTTGAATTGAAAATTTTTAAATAGAAACCAAAACCCTTACCTTTTCAATTTATTATTTTAAATGTTAAATTATTTTATTTATTTTTTAACTTTAAAAATTTAAATATAATATTCAAAATATAATTATTTAGATAAATAATATTTATCTTTATTGTACACCATATTTTCATAATTAAAATATGATTAATTCTATAAATAATATTAATCTCATGTTATAAATTTTAAAAATTATTTTATTTAAATTTATTTCATATAACAAAAATTAAAAACTATAAATCTAAAAAATTAAGCTAATTGATAGCGCTTAATAAATTACCGCAAAATTACATTAACTTTTTTTCCTAAGCTTTAAAAACTACTGTTTAACCCACTTTACTCACGAGCATGGCAGCGATGACAGCTTTTTTCCTAAGCTTTAAAAACTACTGTTTAACCCACTTTACTCCCACTTTACTCACGAGCATGGCAGCGATGACCTCAACTTTTGACTTTGAATAAATGAAATGTGCAGCGGATAATAGAAATTTTGCTCCAAACCTTTGGTCATACCCTTACAGAAGGGAAACAGTAGCGAAGAGTCAGAAGGGGAAACAGTAGCGAAGAGTCGATAGTCCTTTGGGATATATATACACAAATACAGAAAACATATACTCGCTGTGTATACCTCCACGACGTCATTTTCGGGGCTGCCGCACTCCCTGACGATGGTATGGCTGGTGCGAACGGAAAAGAAGAAGATAAGGCCCGGGGGGACTCTGAATTCCCTTATGCTTCTACAGGCGGTGAGTTTCTTCTTAATTTACTTCATAGAAGCAATAACACTGGCAATGTTAGCAACAACAAAATTCCAACAAGCGAAGAATCTATCATCTCCTTTATTGATAACAAGAACAATCACAACAACATCAAGAGCAACAACTCTTCGCCTCCAGCAGCGAATTCAGTTGAAGGCGATCCGTGGCAGTTGACGGATCCGGCAGTAGCAGCTCTCGGCCCCAGCCATCCTTTCAGAAATACTAACCCTAACCCCAACCCTAATCTTTGGCGGCACCATTCAGCACAAGCAAATGATTATCCCCATCATGGTAACGTCGCCGTTTCCGATCAGCCTTTGCCGTTGCCGTTGCCGTTTGAGCAACTTTCCAGACCCCCGCATTTCAATCCCTACCCATTTCAAAACCCATACGACAAACCCTTACAGCCTTACGACCATCTTGGCGGGAGGCCATATGGCCCCTTCTATGGCGCCTCTGCTAACGGGCATCTGGGCCTCCCGCCCGGTTGGGCAGGGGGCCCGCCTTACCCTTACGGTCACATGCCCCATAGGCCACAGTTTAAAGGGAATGGGGCCGATCGCTATCTAGGGTTAGGGTTTCCAAATGAGGGGTTTGAGATCAGAGGCAATGCTGCAGCTGTGAATGGTACTGAAAATTATGCTGGGGGAAACCTATCTTTTCCTAACTGTTTCCAGGGAAACTCTAGTGCTCTCAATCTTAATGATGGGGGTCTTAGTCACGGTGGACCTGTAGCTCAGGAACATTTAATCAGGGATGGGAACTTGCAGTTTGGGTCGTGGAATTCTGAACAAAACAAGTGCATTGGCAGGGGCAATACAATGAATGACATAGAGAAGTTTGAGTCGCCTTCCAGAGATATCTTCCTTCACAACGCTGAGCTTCCGCAAAATCTGAAAGGTAAAAATGGTGTGGTGAGATTTCTGTGCAGGCCTTCATCAAGCCAACAGAGCTGTGGGAATTCTGTAGCTTTAGAGGAAGGAGTTGCTTTGGAAGGCTCAAAAGCTCAAACAGTTGTTGAACAGGGGTTTTTCAAGGGGAAAACAGATGCGGTTCAAGGGAGAAGAGATCCACCACCTGGTTTTGGAGTGAACAATTCATTTTACAGAGATGACAGCAGAAAAGATCCACCACCTGGTTTTGCAGTGAATAATTCGTTATACAGAGATGATAGGAGAAAAGAATTCGAAGTACAATCTTCTGCGGCAATGGGAAGGGGCAGTAAACAAAATAACGCCCGTGGCCAATTGGATCTGATGCGAAAGGATTGTATTAGAAATGGAGTAGGACAGTCTGGGATCACAAAAGTGAGGCAGGGCAGGGAGCAGTCTAAAGAACCGATGCAAATTAGGACTGATGAAGAGCTCACAGAGGACCGACCTTCTCAATCTGTAGATGGAGATGCTTCAAAGAAAGTCAGGGGAAGTCAACAAGGATGGCGTCTCAGACATTCACAAGAACATGATCAAATGCAGTTAAACATGGATTCGTTTTCTACCTTTACAAGTCATTTATCTGCTCTGGATATAAATGAATCTGAAAGCTGCTTTTCTAATGATGGTTTGGAAAAACACCTTCCTAGTAGGCTTTGTTCGGATGAAGCTTCTTCTGCTCAACCGGTTGCATCTCATCTTCAGGATTTTGGTCCTTCTTCTGTACAAGCATTGGAAAATGCGCAATTTCCCAAGGAATTGCCTGGAGACGCAATTTCAGAAGGAAGACAGAGATGTACTGGTGAAAGGAGGGTGCAAGGACAACACAGGGTAGATTTAATTCGACGCAGACCTGAGGAAGTTCACAAAGAGGATTCTGGTGGAGTGTCCAGAGAGAATTCTTTAAGCAATCGCGATAAATATCGCAACAAAAGTAACTTAGCTGTCCCTCAAGTGCGTAAGGTAAGAAAACAGATACATGATGCTCTGTGCTCTATATGCTTGTATGCATTTTGTTTGGATGGTATTTGTCAAAGGATGCTTCCTTTTTTCTTCGTCTATGCTGTACTAGGAATGATATGCAGTGATGCATAAGGAAATTTAGCTTCTAATATTACTTAGTTATGTGTACCTGTTCTCCACTTGGACTCAAAATTAACCAAAAATTTTGTTTCTTATTCCTTTTAACAATTGAAGTTTTGTTTATATGGTTGAACTAACAAAAAATATAGTTGAGGCTGTCCTTCTTAAGGGATACGTCTTTATGCGCAGAATCCTATGGATATCCCATGCTCATCATCTTCAATTTTTTAGATTTTTGTTCTGCTGCATACTATGCATGTTTTAATTGCAGTTAATTTGTCAAAATGACCTTCAATATTAAGAAAATTCAAAATAAGCACCCCAATTTATAAATATAATGGCTCAAAAAAAGCAGTTGCTAGCAGTTTTATGAAATTTTAGATATATTAATATGGTCTTCCTGCGACAACTCATCTCATTATTTTTAAGACCGTTTTACACAGGTTGATATCTGTGAGTAATTTAAATTTAAATTATAGTAGGAATCAATTAATAATCAAAATATGCATGAAACACAACTCAAGTAGAATTTTAGATATATTAATATGGTCTTCCTGCGACAACTCATCTCATTATTTTTAAGACCGTTTTACACAGGTTGATATCTGTGAGTAATTTAAATTTAAATTATAGTAGGAATCAATTAATAATCAAAGTATGCATGAAACACATCTCAAGTAGCTCCAGGACTTGTTTAATTAACACTTACATGTAAAATGAAACAATTTTTGTAGACATTTTCCCTACCAGTGTAGCTTAACGGAATTCTCTATCTAATGGATATGATCTATCAAAGTTTACATTGATAGATGGACCTGCACAAAGTTGCCATAATAGTGTAGTTTGGCAACAATAGTTGTATAATCAAGCACATTTATCCCATCTTGGATGGGTGTGTTCTTATTTTCACTACATTTAACTGAATTTTTATCCTGCATTTCCAAGTTTTTTTTTACTGTTTGTCTATGCTTCAGAGTTCTTCTTTTATTTATTTATTTTTAACATGGTGGAATCGGTAGCCGCCACAGTTATCCTCGCTGTCTGCCCCTATAACCACCATGCCACATCATTTTAAACCTTTTATGCCGCTGAAAGCACCAGGAATACGGACAAGCGTTCAGTCCGGTGAGGCCCGAGATTTGAACCTTGGATGTCTGTCCCCCTTACGGGGTTTTGCCGAACCAATTGGTCTACACCTCGGACATTCAGATTTCCTTGAAGTAAATGGTTTGTCATGGTAATAAGTTGTACACAACACTGGTGTTGTTTAATTAAAAAAAGGAATCTCCTTTGCTACAAGGGAAGAATCTTTTAATGTTATGATCCAAATTTGATATCTGGTTCTAAAAAACCATGTGATCTGAAAATCTACTATCAATTTCTGAAAGTTGAATATGGAAAATCAGAATCTGTTTTTTCTTTTTCAATTTCAAATTTAATTTCTCAAAGAGACCCTCAGCAAGCTAAATGTTTTGCAATCCTACCGTTGAGAAGCTGCAGACTTGAAAACTTGGATTGCATAATCTGATATCAGAACTTCCATTTTTGTTAAAGATTACTCTCAATTTTTGTGAAAAATATTGCATTTGTTTGGAGAGGGACCCAGAACGGTCTTTGCTTAGCAAGTTAGCAGTTTAATGTAGTCTTTTATGTAAGCATATATTCTTATGTAATCTAAGACATCTATGAAAAAGGAAACTGTGTTTTTTTTAATCAATGGTTAGTAAATGTGATATTGTGCTTGTGTTTTGTTTGTGTATAGGACCTTGATTCAGATGGAAGTCAAAGAATGTTGATGGCCAAGCAATCACGAGATCCTCGACGACAACAGTTCATGAAGATAAAACGAAAAGATTTTCACTACCGTGTTGATCTGGAGATGTTCACACCCCGGTTTCTTTCATTGTATGAATCATTGATACCAAAGAAAGAAGAAGAGGCCAGGAGAACACAGTTGTTCTCTTGGTTGGAAAAGGTGGTAAATAAACACTGGCCAGCAGCACGGTTGCACCTTTATGGGTCCTGTGCTAATGCTTTTCGTGTATCTAAAAGGGACATAGATATTTGTCTTTCTATTGAAGATGAAACTACTAGCAAGGCTGAACTTGTCTTGAAATTAGCCGAGGTTTTGGAAGCTGAAAAGATGCAAAATGTGCAGGTATGTGTCCTACATCTTGGGTGGCAATGCTCTTTCATGGTTGTTCCATCACGATTTAATTGCAAATAATTGGTACTGCAAATCCTAAGACTCTGAGTTGGTAAGTTTTTGGATGCTCTAAAAGTTGTAGCATTGCTTTGTTGAGTGCTATATTGAATATTGAAGGATACTAAGTTTGGTATTTGTATGAGGCTTGATTTTATTTATATAATTTAATTTAATTTAATTGAGACATTAATGTGGGCAAAATTGTCACTTGGGATTATGCCACGTGGAGATAGAGGACTTGTTAGGAGGAGAATATGTCTGAAAGTTTTGGAGTTATGACTATCTCTGCGTCTACACTTGGTGCTTTATTCTAGGCTTGATGCCATGAACCTTGGTGCCAAATCAAGATGGGTGCAAGCATCACAGATGATGTTGGCACTGGCATAATTAATTGATGATTTTGGTTCCGAGCACAGTATTGGCACCGTCTTAAGCACTTACGAATAAAATATTTTGCCTATAGTTGCATAAGTTTATGCTTTTTTATGACATTCTCATCTATAGAAGAATTTGGAAGAATAGGTTAAACATTTGATATAAATTCTTCAAATCTAGAGGAAAATCAGCTTTATGAGAAGATGACCAAGTTCAAATTTGGTAAGAAATAGAATATCGGAGGCATATAATCTCCCATGAAATTGTCTAGGTTGACTCTTAAGTTAAAGCTATTTTGTTGTGGCCTGCCCAAGAAATATCAAAAGGATCAAATGATTCCTTGGATTAACATGTTAATTTTATCAAATGGTATGCTAGTATTGTACTTGTGCTTAAATGATTACTAGAGAAGGATTAGTTCTCTAGGCAATTAAAAACTGCTACACTATGGCAATCTATGTTCCCCATCATTAATTTAAAGAAGTCCTTTGTAATTGAGTGCAATACTTCAGGACAAGAAATTGGCGAGGTATTAAAGAAACAATAATAGATCTACTGCCTTAGTGATTTGCAAATTAGATTGAAAGAACAAAAGGTGATTTATTTTTGAGAAGATAAATTCATATCTTCCTACTGAATTAAACCAACTATTGAATGAGATACTATGTTTTTCTATTTTTATTTTTGAAGTTCTATTTGTTCTTAAATAAGAAAAGAAATCAGTTTCAATTATATATCCAAAAGGAGGTAGTTACATATGTATGGACATACTAGTCTACAAACTCCTATCCCTTTCCATTTGGTGGCCTTTTCTTTTTGAACCAAAGCACAAAAGAAATCCAAACTCGTGGTCCTCATGCAGGTTATTAGACTAACTGAACAACCTACACTTTTGTCGACTGCTTTACAAAAACAATTATAAACTTGAAACAAAAATTTAACTTAACAGTGTTAATCCCTTATCAGCCAAGAGTGCAGACCATTTGTCTAAACCAGTTATTCATGAAGGTGACTGTTGCCATTCCTGTTGTTCCTCCACTTTTTCAACCAGCGGTAGATACCCCATTATGCTGTGCATGCATTTGAAAATACAATGATCCTTTCTCATAAGAGAGTTGACAGCTGCTACAGTGAAACCAAGGCCCAACTCATTTATGGCCTTGTTCTCTTTCTCCCATGTATGCTATCTGATTCCAGACACACATTTCTATCTTTCTTAAGTGCTTCTGCTGTTGTGCCTCAAGCACATTCTGCAGTTGAATGTATTGTGCGTGAATTTCATTCACGTATTAAATTTTACAAGCCAAATGCAAAATGAATTTAGTTATTTGTTTGTAGATGCTCTTGTTGTGCTACCTTTTCACTGCAACTCTGAATTCATCCAATGACATCTGATCGCCTTTTTCCTAGACAAGAAGACTCACAAATCCTGGAGCTACCTTCCGACAGATAACAACTTGCAAGTTGTCACTTTTTGTCTTCCTTCAGTTGCACTGCCCCAATGTTTCATGAGAGGTGAATTTGGCAGTACAGTAGGGGTGTATTTTTCATCCTTATCTCCCAATTACATGATGCATGAAATGTTTAACAAGCTTCATGCTTAAATCTTTCCCTGAATGGGTAGCCATGGTTTCATTCTTTAGTGGCACAGACATCACTCATAAATAGCCAAAAAGAATGAAATGGCCAAGGGTGGCTGAGACTGTTATAGCCCTATGTGGCATGTGTATCTTTGCTGTTTCTACTTATTATGCTCAAGACTTGGATAAATTTCTAAGAAGCCACATAGGGCTTGGTTACCTTGCGTGCATGCCATTTGTGTCTAGCTGTCTTTGGAGGGAATTGGGAGAATTCAACTTGGGTCATATCCATGGTGGGCCTTAAATAAACCCTGGGAGTTGTGCTACACCCCAACCCTGCCACCCTAATAATGAAATACAATGTTCGTACAAGATAAATCAATGCCTACTGAGTGATTTCTTTCATCTCTTCAATGGCTACTTTGGATTTTAAGGTTGGTTTATCAGTTTTTTTCCTCTTCTTCAGCAATATTTGAGTTTTCGTAATATCAAAATGCTATGAATTTCTGCTATTGAACATCCTAGTATCTGACCGAATATAGCTTGAAATATTCACACTTGGCTGGTTAAGAAAACACAAGAACTTGTTACCAAAAACCAATATGAATATTTACTTGTTATTAATTGGAAGACCTTTGTAAACTTGAATTCAAATTAAGAGGTAGAATGAGGTGTATATCACAATTTCAAGCGAAACTGTACCAAAATGTTCTCCAATTTATCCCCGTGAGTGTGGTCTACCGGCAAGGACGCCACTTGCATTATCGGTGATGTGACCCGGGTTCAATCCCCATGGTGGATGTGTATAAGAAGTACTCAAAAAAAAAAAAATACTTGAGGCAAGTAAAAAATCTATTGCACTAAACAACGAATGCCTCTTTAAATTAGAAATTTGAAAATCAAAGGAAACAGAATTTGTGGAGGTGAATTTTGTAACGAACTGTTACACCAAAACCTCGAGGCTGTAGTGAAAGCGTGAATACACCAGGATCCTAACATTCCCACCCACTTTGAGACTGGACTCTAGACGGCGGGCCTGACTCTCCGTCCACTCCCACACAGGGACTTTGGTACGACAAACCTGACTTTCCGCCCGCTCCACGACTCGAACCTAGGTGGGTGCTTTGATACCATTTGTTAAGAACCTACTATTAAAATAAAGCTCACGCATACAAAATACTGAGAAATAACTGAAATACATCAAATAGCAAAATAACACTATGCAAAAAGTAATTGCAGTATTGAAACAATCTCACAAATAACTCAGAATCGCAGGCCTCTTCGAGGGGGCAACCTCCTTCAATATTTCATTAACTTGCAAAAAGATACATTTGTACATGGCTTCATAGATTTTAAAGAAAGACTTCATGCAACCCTAACCCTAAGCTCAAGAGTTGGCTTACATGCAAAATGCCACTCAAGCTAGAATCTTCTACCAAACGTCGGTTACAATCTTGATAACGGTTACATAAAATGGCCCCACTTGGCTAGGAGCCTAAATTGCCACATACATTACAAAATATTGCAAAATAACATTATAGATGGGATCCCCCATGTTGGAAGTGGGTCATTACATAATCAAATGAGAATTACAAAATAATAATTTTAGGATGGGATCCTAACATGTCCTTCCCCTTCAAAAAGCTTTGTCCTCAAAGCTGAAGATGAGGAAACTGGTGCTAGAGCTGATGGAGAGACTTCCATGTAGCATCTTTTGGTTAGAGTCCACGCCATTGAACAGGGACCTCAGTAATGGTGCGGTTGCAGAGAGTGCGAGTCCGACGATCCAACAATTGGTCGGGCTCGAGCAAGATAGAACCTTCTTCATCTAACTCTGGGAGTGCAGATTGAACCTGGACCTGAGTGCCCTCCACCTTTTTGAGAGAGGAAACATGAAAAACAGGATGAAGCTTGGATGTAGGTGGAAGGGCCAATTTGTAGGCTGTGGCACCCATTCGTTGTAGAACTTGGTAGGGCCCATAGTATTTCGCAACAAGTTTTTGGCACTTGCGAAGCTGTAGGGACACCTGTTTGTACGACTGCGAGCGAAGGAAAACCATCTCACCCACAGTGTTGGTCATTCGGTTCTGGGCCGCATCCAATTTTTCCTTCAATTGACGGAGGACATCGGTCTACTGATTGAGAGTAGTGTTGACTGCATGGACCCTGGATCTACTTGGAATGTAGGAGGAAGGCGTGAGTGGAGGGTGCGCATAAACTGCCTCAAAAGGGGTAACCTTGGTGGTTGTGTGATAGGAAGTGTTGTACCACCACTCGGCCAAAGGAAGCCACTTTGCCCATTGCGTAGGATGATCAGAGGTAAAGCAACGAAGGTAGGTCTCCAAACATTTGTTGACATTCTCTGTCTGGCCATCCGTCTGCGGATGATAAGCTTAACTCATTTTGAGCTGAGTCCCTTGCAACTTAAACAATTCTTGCCAGAAGTGACTAGTAAAGGTTGGGTCTCGATCGGACACGATGGAGGTGGGCAGACCATGAAGGCGAAAGATAAAATCAAGGAAAATTTGCGCAACGGTGGAAGCTGTGTAAGGATGGGAGAGGGAACAAAAGTGAGCATACTTCGAAAGACGATCCACTACCACAAAGATAACGGATTTACCTCTAAACTTAGGTAATCCTTCAATGAAATCCTTGGAAATATCAGTCTATACCTGGTTAGGAATGGGCAATGGTTGGAGAGTGCGTGGAGAATGCACCGTTTCGCCTTCCATCCGTTGACAAGTATCACAAGCTGCCACAAAATTTTGAATGTCCTTTTTCATGCCCTTCTAGAAAAAGGTGCGCTTAAGTCGCTCCTATGTTTTAAGGAATCATGAATGGTCTGCAGATGGGGCAGCATGTAGTTCCCGAAGGGATGATGTGTGGGGAACACCAAGGCGTTGGTGGTAACGCAAATCACGACCATCCCAAGCGTATCCAGGACATGAAGTAGAGTTAGTGTGTAGAGAGGAAATCAAAGTCTGCAAGCCTGAATCCTGACGTACCGCCTGTCGTAAGGAATCAATCCATTGTGGAATGGGCAATGAAATGGCACATAGTATACTGTGATCCTCAAAAATGCGAGAGAGCATCAACCACAATGTTCTCCTTGCCCTTTTTATAAGTGATATCATAATCATAGCCCATGAGTTTAGAAACTCATTTTTGTTGTTTGGGGGTAGCAACCCGTTGCTCCAAAAAGTATTTGAGACTTTGATGGTCAGTTTTGATGGAGAAATGACGCCCAATGAGATACAGTTGCCAATGGGTTACCGCATGCAAAATTGCCAGAATTTCCTTAGCATAAGTGGATTTTCCTAGATTGTGACTAGAGAGTGCTTTACTAGTGAAAGCCAAGGGTCTCTCTTCTTGCATCAACACGGCACCAATACCGTGACCAGAAGCGTCGCTTTCAATGACAAAGGGTTTGGAGAAATCCGGCATGGCTAAAATTGGTGTGGTGGTCATAGCATGTTTCAATTCTAGGAAAGCCTGTTCAGCGGGTCCCGTCCAAGTAAAAGAGTCCTTTAACATGGAAGTGAGGGGAGCGGCAATTTTACCATAATTACAAACAAACTTACGACAATAACTTGTAAGCCCTAAAAATCCCCAAAGACCCTTGAGAGTGCGAGGTTTCAGCCATTCCTGAACCGCCTCGATCTTCTTGGGGTCAACTTTGACGCCATCCTTGGTGACAATGTGTCCCAAATACTCCACTTCAGTCAACCCAAAAGGACACTTGGACCGCTTAGCATAGGGTTGATGTTGTGCCAGCATCTGTAGAGTCTGATCCACATGAACAAGATGCTCTTCCCATGAGAGGCTATATTTTTCTGTGATGCTCTTCAAAGAAAACTATGATGAATTTTCGAAGGAATGGGTGAAACATGTTGTTCATGAGGTTTTGAATAGTGGAAGGAACATTATTCAAACCAAATGGCATCACCAAAAACTCATAGTGACCTTCATGAGTACGAAAAGCAGTCTTGGGAATATCCTGATCTTTGAGCCTGATTTGATGGTACCTAGAGCGTAGGTCTAATTTGGAAAAGTACGTAGTCCCATGTAGTTCATCCAGTAATTCATCCACCATCGGAATAGGAAACTTATCCTTGATGGTGAGTTTATTGAGCTCACAGTAATCAATACACAACCGCCAGGACCCATCTTTCTTGCGCACCAGTAAAACTGGAGAAGAGTAAGGACTGTTGCTTGGCCGAATGATGTCGACTTTTAACAATTCCTTGTACTAACTTCTCGATTTCGGACTTAAGAGCATGAGGATACCGGTACAGTCTAATGTTGGGCGGTGCATTGCCAAGTAACAAAGGAATAGCATGGTCATGAGAGTGATGAGGCGGTAATTTTGATGGTTCAGCAAAAAAGAATTGTGCTTGGCCAAAATAAGTTGCAAATCTGCAGGAACGGAATCCTCCTCGGAGGGGTGCGGTTGGATCGCAAATATCTGAACTATGACTCCCCGAGATGATTTTTTTTAACAACTTCTCCATCTGCTTGGACTGATAATCTGTGAAGGCCCTGCTTTTGAGCCATGGAGAGTGTGGAACTGTCCATTTTGTGAAAATTGCATCCGAAGCTCGGCAAAGTTCCATGAGATGGTTCCCAAGGTGCCCAACCATTGATTTCCCAACACGATATCACATCCCCCTAGTTGAAGCGCAAACATATCTTGTTTGAGCTCGTAGTCCCCAATTTTTACCTTAACATTATGACATTTACCTTTGCAAAGTAAGGTCCCACCACTGGCTACCACAACCTCAAAGGAATTACATGTATGTACGTAACAATTTGCTTGTTTGGCAATGCGGGGATCAATAAAGTTATGTGTACTGCCAGAATCAATCAGGATGGTAAGACGTAGGCCTTTGAAATAACCCACAACTTTCATGGTTTGGGGAGTAGTAATGCCAGCAAGAGCATGAACAGAAATTTCAGCCTGTGGTTCGTCTTGGTTTTCTTCCTCTGGTTTGGGTGGTTCCTCTACTGATTCCGTGTCATCATCACTTTTGTCGCTGGTGTCAGGCTCATCAGCATCTATGATTAGCACATTCTTTTGGGTGCACCTATGCCTGCGGGAAAACTTTTCATCACAATTGTAGCACAACCCTTGGGCGCATCGCGCATCCATTTGGGTGCAGCAGTTTTTTGTTCATTCTGATTTTGGAATCTAGGAGGAAAGGAGGGTCTAGCCTGTGGAAATTTAGATATCCGCCTCTGAGCTGAAAATTTGGATTTGGCCAAGCGAGCCAACTTGATAGCCTACATCATGGATTGTGGATCCGTCTTTATATATGTCTTTTTTGTTTTTTTGTGTTTCCTAGAAGAGATCTTAAACAATTTTGGCTTTACTATGTGAAAAAATGAACAGAGCATTTTGGATACACAGAAACTATTCTGTTGAAGAAGGTTGTTGTCGTACATTTAAGGAGAAAACATTTATCAAACAAGAATCCCTCATGAATATGAAAGAGAAAGATTATGCGAGAAATAATAATTCTAAACTTCCTTGAATTTGATGGACAGTAACCAGCTACTTATACAAGTACAAAGGAATGTCTTGTAAGATAGTATAATTTGTACACAAAATTACACTTTTAATAAGTGTTCCAACAGCAAGAAGAGTATAATTGTAAAATAAATTCTTTCTGAGACACTGTGACAAATATTTGTGACAATGAATTTAGAGTATTTGTCAGAGGTTTTAATACAGTTGATTATCACTCCTAGATTCTTTTGAAATTAAATAGTGTTGTATAAGAGGTTTTTCTCTTGAGAGTATTTCTTGGAAGAGTAATTTATTTGAATTCTGGATTCTCTTGAACTTTGGAGTTCCAATTGAAAGCTCCCTGTTCTTGAACTGTGTATATTTAGTTGTTGGCATACTTGTAACATGATAGTGATGCTTTTTTGTCTTTTTGTGTCTCTGGCAAGATCTTCTGCCTTCATAATTCTCTTATTTTGTTCAGAATTGTTTTCCATTCTTACGGTTTAGATCTTTAACAGCAATCATAGCTGGGCTGGTTCTTTAATAATGCTTCTAGCTTTTGAGGAAGTGACGTTTGTATCGCAAGTTAGGATTCATCTCAAAGTGAATAACAGTTTATTTTTTTTCAATTTAATGTTATATTTTTAACATCTGTATTTGAACTAATAGATTGTTGCTTGTGTTGAGCTGCAGTGTTAAAATCTAATGTAGACATTGCTGTGGGAAGTTCTCTTCCTACACCTTGCTTTTTTTTCTATGTGTACTATTTGTTAAGTACTTGGTCTATGTCACATGCAGGCTCTGACCCATGCCAGAGTACCTATTGTGAAATTTACTGATCCAGTGACTGATATTTCCTGTGATATTTGCATCAACAACATATTGGCAATAGTAAATACAAAGCTTCTTCATGACTATGCACAAATAGATGTTCGGTTGCAGCAACTTGCCTTCATGATCAAGCACTGGGCAAAACTGCGGCAGATCAATGAACCATATCAAGGCACTCTTTCGAGCTATGCGTGAGTAACATACTGCTTTTAGTATTTGGTACTTCGCATAGGGGATACAATTCTAGGTATGATTCAATAGTTTAATAATGGAGAGCCACTGAGTTTAGCTTTGCAGGTATGTGCTTATGTGCATTCACTTTCTACAGCAGCGCAAACCTGCAATTCTTCCTTGCTTACAGGTGAGTGGATTTAAATTACATTGGATTCAATCCTTTTCAACTCTTCATTCTTTCGTCCCTTAGATATTGGAATTCTGTTTATTGGCTTTCCAGCCCCCCAACCGTATATTACATGAACAAAAATAAATTACATTAAGAAGGTCACCAATGTAAATTTTTGTAATGTGTCGACTATCAAAGAGCATACTATTGCTTGCCTTCACAGTATTTTTTTTCTTACAAGTTGAAATGCATTTTGTTTCATTTAGTCCAAGGACTATAACTTTTAAATAGCTTTGATAATATCTAGGTTTGCTTTCTATATATATCTTGACGTTCGAAAGAAATTCGACATGTTTAAAAATTTGGAATAAAATTCGTTTGAAAATTCAATATATTATAAATGTACATATATAACTAAGGAACTCAAACAGAGCCTCGAAACAAACATTAATAATTCCCTTGTCATATATTCCTAGCTTACCATTTTAAATAGTTTTTGTTGAAAAAAAAATTGTCATTTAATTTTACTTTCAACATTTAAATATAAAATTTTATTTAAATGTATTAAAAGAATGTAAACCTACTTTCTACATTTTTAATATAGAACTTTATTTAAATGTATTAAAAAAAAAATATAAACATAACCAAATGAAAAATTAATATAAAAACATTAAAATTAAATGTAAAAAATATCTTATTTAATTTTATTTTCTATTTAAAATATATATAAAGCAAAAATATGAGAAAATTCATATAAAAACAGTAAAATCTATTATTTAACCCAGCAAAACTACTAATTTACAGTTTAGAAAAATCTAATGCAGTTGCAGAAGCTACAACTCACAGTTGCAGCTATTGTCAAACTCAAATTTCGATTCGCAGATTTTTGGATGTTGTAAATGTTTCCAAAAATCAAATATTTAAGGGAAAACACATGAGAAAAATTTCCCGCATGCATTTTTCCCTTCCCGCGTGCATTTCCTCCACCTGTTTTCCATCCAATTTTTTTTCCTGCTGAATTTAGGGTTGAAAACACATGCGGAAATTTTCCCTCATGCATTTTCCCCTTTCTGCGTGTTCCCCGCCTTTTTTCCGTCCAATTTTTTTTTCTTGCTGAATTTAGTGTTTATTCACCGAACTTGTTTGCTAGGGTTTAAATTTGACGAATTTCGAACTTTATCTAAAAAATTCGACAAATTTGATAACTAAGTATATAAGAACATTACATGGATGACATTGTTGCATTTAGGGTGAAGTATTTTGCCCTTTTCTTATTTTAAGATTGATCAAATTAGAAATACAGTTAAGATAAATGATTTTGGTATGCAGACCTTTTCTTGGCTCAGATGGTGAGGGTGCTAATCACACTATTTTTATGACGTTTTTCCATAGTCTGTTCTTTCTCTTTAATTATATAAAACAGCAACAAATTGGCATTCTGACTACGATCACATTTATATTTTAGGAAAAATATGTTGTCACCGTATTCTTTTGCTGGGAGAACACCTTTTGCTTTTCATTTCAAAGTCGGTTTAGACAACATTTTTGGTTTTTATATAGTCATATTTTACATGTGAAAACCTCAAGGTCAGTCACGGGGAGAACTTTCATTGTTCTCCTAAGGTTTGCTATGCTTTTCACCTATGGTCATATATTTTTGTGACAGTCCCCCCTGAATAATGTAGGCATATTCATCCCCCACCTTTGGTCTTGTTTTCAGATTAAAATGGGTAGTGCTCTAGTTTAAGCAGGCATATTCATTCCTTTGGTCAATTTTGATCTATATGACCTTGAGTATTGTGTAGAAATAAAATTTAACATACTTAAACACAATTCCATTTCCACTTAAATAAACCTACAGATCTACCTTCTGCAGCAATTAGCAATGACAATACATACAGGAAACATACAATAGTTATAGCAGACAATAAATGAATATGAGCAGATCTTGTATTAACAATAGCCTGTACGGTAAAATACATACAGCATTCACCTTACATACACAGTACCCAATGTACCTGGTCAGCCTCTCCTTCCATGCCAACCATAACCACACCAAACACCGGCCAGCCACCTGACAATATCCACATTCTTCAGCCAGCCACATGCGTCGGCCCTTACATTACAACCATATGAATGAATGAGGGAAGGGTCTTATTTATACAGCTGAGAGGTAGTTGCATCCTCGAACTACCCGACACCTCACATTTTCTTAAATTACATCTGACTTGCATTTGACTTACACTTACATTTCATTTGATGACTCACTTTATGACTTGTCTGTACAATACTAATACTTCACTAAACATTACACATTATCACATACATTATTACATTGCCACTTTATAACATTATTAATTATATATATGCACATTTCCTCAAACACTTTGCGTACGAACTATAAAATAACACAAAACTTATTCACTAATTACGTAGACATATCAATTTGCCTGCCTACATATTGTGTGAGTTGCCCAAATACTTATTTTTCGTTCCTTTTTGTATATGCTTTGAACTCTTTGATCATATGCATAAAAGAAACTGCATATTGGTATAATGGATGCGACTTGATTACTGTATTTTGAATTAGCAGTCATCCAAGATCCTATTTAGTATATTTAAAATTAAGGTCCTCTTTTATTCATAATTTGGGTCTATGGGTGCTCATAAAATTGCCCCTTCATGATCCTGGTTTGTAGATTTACTATTATTTAACTGTTATCCTAAAGAAGTTCAGACTCAGTTTCCATTCCCTCCTTGATGTCCTTCTAGCTCTAAAAGCAACTTTGCAAGCTCTTTGTACCAACTCTTCTGTTATAGTTTGCAAGGTGGTTAGGGTTTATATTTCAAATGCTTCTTTTCTAGATTTTCATTTAGGGTTCATAATGCATCATGGATGTTAAGTGTCTTATAACTCCTGCTTTATGTTGGTATTAGTTCTGAGCAAATTTGTATCATCTCTTTGACTTTTGGGACTTGGGCTTGATGTATTTTGCAATTTGGAGGCCTTTGTTGAATTACCTGTCCCAGTTCTTTTTTGAGTGCTCCCAAAAGTGTTCCTCTGGCCAACTCCTCTTCCGAACATAGTCTTTGTGGTCACTCTTCTATATGGGAAGCTTGTAAATTTAGTGGCTTCAACCCATGCAATTGCATGCCCTTGTGGACTACAATTTGCAACTCTTGCTGCTTGTAAAAGCTATTTAAACCTATCTCAGCATGAATTCCCTTGGGACCTTGTGATTACATACTCCTTTAATCTCCACATATCAATAGCCCTTGCAGACTAGTTTATCAAGTGATCAGATATGCTTGGAGGCGATTTCCTCCTACATGTATAAAAGCTAAAAGGTGAAATAAAACAACCAAGGAAAGAGTTAAAATGATTTCAATAGGGCAAAATGTTCTCAGGGCAACTTGTTCATAGAAACATTTGCAATTAAACCTGATGCTTGTATGAAATGTGATAATTGTTTCAATTAATTTATATATTTTACATATTTATCTTTGTACTAGAAATTTATTTATTTTTGCTTATATCATATTGAAATGTTCCCTAGCCATATTACATCATGGCCATGCCATCACAACATTTCAACAAATCACTTATCAAGGTATTGCAACAAACTATATTATCATAATACCCATGGGAATTGAACACCAAATATCAAGGTTCATCCATAAGATTGGAACTTTGGTTTACAATGTGAAGCTCATGGCTCCCCATCACTTGCCCCAAACTTATTTGGTATATTAAACATTTAAATTAATTAAAAAGAATCATTTCTATTCTTTAAACTTTATGGCATTTTTCATAGATGATTATTTTTTTTTTTCAATAAAAAAAACCCAAATTTTATCCTTATTGAACTTGAAGCCGAACCTGAACCAGGTAACTTGGAATGCAAAAGCAAATTTGGTTATTTGTTTGTACCTGTGTCTGAAATTTGACATATTTGTTCTTTATCCCATAGTGTACTTCCTCATCTTCTTGATTCACTGCTGTCTTCTCTATGATTTGAAGCCCAACCAACTCTTTGATTTGCTGACAAAATAATAATCAGAGAGGATAACGAAGGTGGCTAGCACAACTCCTTAATATAATGTATAGTCATCATCATCATAAGCTCAAACAACCACATCGTCATCATAAGCTCAAACGATAATGCTAATAGATGCTTCATTATTAGATAAATGATCAATCCTTTCAAGGCAAAATATAGTAAGTGGCTTTTGTATCATAATCAGAAAAATGACGCCCTTTTTTTTCACTGACCTCTAGACTTGTTTAAAGCTTGGTTGCCTGGATACAGGTACAGATGCAAAATTAATCAAAATTTTCAATTTTTGCAAAGAAAATACATACATCATATTAGAAATTTGTAAGTAGATAAAACTATTTAAAAATACAAGTTTGAAATTTAAAATGGTAATCGTATGTATCATGATATTTGGATATGTAAGATCGACTTTCATAAGAAAAAACCCATCACTTCCTAAATCCTTCTACTTTCTCTTCCTCCTTTGTTCATTCCTTAATTGCAAATTTATAATCTTGAGTTTGTGCCACATTCATTTTTCTTATTTATTCTACCAGTTGTTCTGCTTGTCCTTTTATGACACTTTCCAATCAGTAAGTTTTTTTGCGACAAAACCTCTTATACATATTAATATCAGGGTTGGATCTAGTTGATTGTCTCCTCAGCCATTTTATTGGAAAAAGTAACACAATGATGAATTCAATTTCATGTTTAAAAGCTTCAGGAATGCAGCTACGAAAACATTCCAAGCGATGAAGTGTTCATAAGAAGTTAGCATGCAACAATTTCTTCATAAACTATCAGGGGTATGCAGTTACTTGTTGACACTTTTTGCCACATTATACAAGGGGTAGAAAATAGTAGAATTTTGTATAGTATTTCCTTGTTGAAAGTTTTCTTTTATTTTTAGTTACAGCAATTTTGACTCTCCCTATCATAGAATGAAGAAGAAAGAGCTTCGCTACCAAACAGGCCAAGGAAAATTGCTTCGCCGAAAGAAAAGGAAGAGGATGTGGAAAGAGCTTCGGGCCCGAAGTACTTCAAAACACCACTTCGGGCGAAAACCTTGCGAAGTAATTTCACCGAAGAAAATATAAAGATAACGCTTCGCACCCGAAGCATTTTCAGCAGCCGCTTCGGGTGGAAGTTTTGCGAAGCGGCATCCAAACGACTTCGCCGAAGGGGGAGAGCATAATCCAAATCAGCCAAGGCAAGGAAATTACTTCGGGCCCGAAGTGTTTTCGACACCTACTTCGGCCAGTTTTCACCCGAAGCGATAGCGCCGAAGCAAAATGACAATGTGTCGGAAACCGAGAAATGCTTCGGGAAGATATTCCCCGAACCACAGTTTTGAGAAAGAATCGGCCCGAAACATTTTCCAGCCGAAGCAGTTTCGCCAGCAAAGGACAAAGAGCCCCATTTCAAAGATGAAGCCCGCTCGGCAGTCAACATCCCCGAAGTAGTTTCTGCGAAGCCTTATTTTGCGAAGAACAAATCAAGGAGAATCTACTTCGGCCCAAGGCTTCAGCGAAGCGGATATGTAGCGAAGCACCTTTCGGGCCCACGTTCCAAGGCGGGCAGCTTCCCAAGGTGATCGAAGGCCCCTTACAAGTACCCCCTTTCTTGCCCGATAAGTCCGTTGACCATTCCTGGCAAACGAAAGGGACGTAACAGTCCTCGAAGTAAAACCCGACGGGCATAGCGATCACTCAAGCACAGCATCCAGAAGCCGGGGACACTCGGGCGGCGCATTAAATGAATGTTTCCACGGTTGACCCGGTCACAGTTGCCAGTTTCGGTAACCGATTTGAAAACTCAGTCGCAGCAGCCGCGAGGAGCCGATTTCTCAAGGCCCGAGGGCGTACTCCGCCGTTTTGTAATAATGATTCGAGAGGCCGGGTCCTCTATAAAAACCCAGGCTTTGCAATGTAAAAGGGGGGGAACTTTCTGCTAGAAAGTTGCTGTAACTTGATGTCCTGCGTCTAATACTAAAGATCTTTTGTGCTCCATTTCTCTCTTTTATGCTGCCTTCTATGCTTAATTCTTTTGTCTGTCTGCACTCGTATACTGAGACTCTGAATCCTGAATCCGGTGTGCGATTGGGGACTGTACCCTAAAATTCGCCCTGAAGGATACATAGGAGAGAAAAAACGTATTTGTTGCTTTCTTTTATGCTGCTTGGTGGATCGAGGTTTCTGTTATTCCCTCGTCTTAATCGTTGTTACTCTGAACCCTGAATTCCAGCGAGAGAGAGAGGAGAACCCTGCGAACCCGTCCAGAGGATACATAGGAAGGTCGGCACTGCGTTTCTTTCGTCTATTCTTGGTGTTCTTTGTTGCTATTCGAGTTATTAGTGAGTGATCGTGCTTCCTGTTCTTCCCCACCTTGAATCATCAATCTCTAACCCTTACCCCTTTTTTTATTTCTTTCTCTAACCCGAACTCCTTTTATCTCTTTCCTGCACTCTTATCTCAAACCCCAAAAGTAGATTAGTATAGGAGCCGGCCTTCTCCGGAGATTGGCACGAGGGGCATCTCTTCCCTTCGGCCTTTCAATGTTGGTCGTAGGTCCAAGGCACGCAAACCCACCGAAAGTCCTTTCCTGTGCGGATTTGATGACCAACAGTTTTTGGCACGCCCGATGGGACCCAAGGTCCCATATTTGAGAAAATTCCTAGCCCGTCTTCACCGGAGCCAGTAGTTCTAACAAAGTTCCCGGTGAGATCCGGTCAGTCTCATCTTCTGAGTAGTAGTGAGAATCGATGCCCTCACTACCAAAAGACTCTTAGCATCTGGCGACTCTGTTCACCCGAAGAATCTCTAAAGTCGTAAAGACCAATGCCTAAACCTGGTTTTCGTAACCAGGACTCCCCGTGTCTTAAGAAGGTCCGAGTTCGGTGAATCTCTGGCCTGTCTTCATCTGATAAAATCACCTGGCGACTCAAAGATCCAGATTTCCTGGTCGTAGGCGCCTTTCAGATCCGAAAGAAGATATCCCGGAGGAATCAAGGTTCGGTGAACAGCCTTGACCTCGCAAGCGGAGAAAGAATGTTCATCTAGCGACTCCGATTCAGCAGCGATAACCGTGATCTCTGCAGACCACTGCTATAATGGCAGGGGTAAGTTTTCCCAGCTGGGATGACCGAGGCCCCTTGAATCTTCAAAGCTACCACAAGATTCCCGAGATCGCCTTGAAAGCATTGACAATATATGATGGCACCACGGGAATGGCCCGAGAACACCTTGAAGCTGTTGTTGCTTTAGCGTTCCTCTACGACATAATCCACGAAGATGTCATGGTCCGACTTCTGGCTGCGTCTCTGGAAGGAAAGGCGCTGCGGTGGTATAGACTGCTCGGGTCTAAAAGCATCTGTTCATGGGATGACTTGGCGGGAGCACTATTCGAAACATTTGATGGCTCTCAGGATCCCTTCCAACTTCTGACGTACTTCTCCACCATTAAGAGAGCACCCTTGGAGAGCGTCACGGACTTCAATGTCCGATTCTCCAGAACTTGGAAGAAAGTTCCGGGGAGATTCAACCAACGCCCGCCCAAGCTCACCTCTACTATGTTCGGGCTTTTCACCCGGACATAGGCCTCCTCTTGCTAGCGATCGAGGCGAACAAAGATTCCCTCGGATTTTTGAGGAAGCGATACGAGCGGAGCGGTTTCTATCAGGAAAGTGGCAGTGGGGAGAAACCTCATCACTTTCTCCAATAATTGCTTCTCCTATCTGCCCAACATAATATTCTTCATGGAAGACTCCTCAAACTAAGCAGAAGCCTGAGGTGCAATCATGTGGAGCTTGAGATGCAGATCACATCCAAGTCCAACCATGGCAATTTGCAAGCTTTGCCCCAACGATGAACAATATGGGTGCTTGCGATCTCCGTCAGAGGACAGGCCAAGAAGAGAAACAAGCTCGAGTGATAGCGCCCGAGAACGAAGAGGGAACGTTTTTGCACCCTTTTTGTATCCTAGAGCATGGCATGCAGGTGTTCAGCCAGAATCCGTCAAGCTTACTTCAAGAGGCTGAAGCCGAAGAGATCATAGAAGTTTGCTCTTTGCCGAAAAAGCCCTATTACAACATCAAAGAGGTGAAAGAACTTGTACCCAGCCCACAGTTGCTAGACTCTTCGGTATTTCGGTTCCAGCCATCACCACAACCAGTACCCCAAGAGGGCCCGCATATGGCAAACTGCTTCGCCACCTCCTGCATCAGCAGCGCGGGTACTGGTAAGAGCGGCGAACTATTGTATTGCTTTTGGTTCGCAGCATGGAGAACTTCGGAGAGGAGCCGTCCGGACTTCAAGGATCAACTAAAGTTCAATTTGATCTGGTCCGGGCATTGCAGATTCACCGGATAAACATCCGAAGCTGAGTTTGTGGTGGCGGCATGCCCATTATGCCGCAGGCCTGTGTGAATATTGTAAAAAAATTTGGCTATTAAATAAAATGCTGCTCAGAAACTCACGTTGAGTTTTATCTCGGCAGCTACTTCAAAAAAAAAAAAAAAAATATATATATCCCTCGGGAACTTGGCTTGCGAAGTGGTTCGCAGCGAAGTGCGATCGGCCGAGCAAGGTTCCGACTAAGGTATGAAAAGGTTCACCGCGAAGTATGTCAGCTCCAACTTCGGCTTCGCTGACCCAAAGATGCACAAGGCCAAAGCATTTATTGCTCGCCTAGAGGAATGTGCATACAGTCACCTTCAAAAGCGTCCAAAGCAAGCGAGTTAAATGAAAAGGCATCGGGTACGTACTCAGGGGATTCGGCTGAGAGAAAAGTCTGCCCCAGGTACCGGGTGGTAGCTGGCTGCGTTCCCAAAATAGCCGCAATCATCATAACGCATGGCCCATGCGTTATGATCTCTCAGGTGAGAAGTACAGGATTAATTGTGGCACATGTCATAAATGCGGGTAGTTGTGTTGGGCGGTTATATAACACAGACTCTGAGTAGCCAAAGGATTACTCGCTCAACGACTCATACAGACCCCACTGCCAACCTGCAAGCTTTTCCACTTCGCACTCTAAAGCTTCGACGCCAATTTTCTCCATACTGCAAATTTCGTCGCCCCAAGTATTAACGATGGAAAGTTCCAAGGAGAAGGGAAAAGGGCTAGAAGTAGTAGCCCCCGAGAGACCAAAGGTAAAAGGCCATGGAAAAAGGCCGAAGCCAAGGCCCGTCGATTCGGGCCTCCGCCCAGATAAGCGTGTCATGGAGGAAAAGGGGGATTCCGAAGATGAGCAACCCCTAGAACCACCAGTCGACAGGTGGGAAAGAATCAGGGATACGGAGTTGTCAAAGAGCGTAGCTGAGCTCAGAGCCACCATTGAGCTCATGATAAGCAAGCTCCCGACGGAAGGTAGAAAAGTTGTCGCGTACTACTCCCAGGTATACTGGTATCTGGTGCCCCCCACACACCATTGCCCGGAGCTGGTCAATGCCATTGCGCAGAATTACCAGCCCGCCACCAGACAGGTGTTGGACGCATCTGGCCAAAAGTTATTCTCAATTTTGAAAGAAGACGTACAGGCAGCTTTTGCGCCACAACAGGGCCCACCCAAGGGATGTATAGTTCGCAACGTTGTTTTGAGCGAACAAACGGATAGGTTCACGTCTGCTGGCTACATGATCAATTTTTTGTAGCAGAGCCTCAAAAGCGGGCTCCCTTCGGGCAGACTGCCCCAAATGCCCCTTCCCTTGGAAGCTTTTAACAATGTCGACCTCTTCTCCATCATTGCATGGGTGGCAGGCCTATCTACCGACGCTTCGGTATCCCTGGCCGAATGCATTTCCAGAGGGGAGTTCAATGCCCCCGATAATTCGAGGCCCGGTTCCAATCCAGTCTTTGTAGACTGGGCAGAATGGGTGGCCAGGGGCTTGCACGCGCAACTCACCAGCATGAAGAATGTTGGGACCAGCCAGCACTTCGCGCCCTGCTCCTTTCTTGTTTGGTTACTTTTCTTTCATGTACATAATAGTTTTCCTCATGTTGCCATTGCGGCAAGTGGCAAGGATGGAGGTCCTTTGCCCGTATATCAGTGGACTCCCCTACTGTTGAGATCAGAGTCCTACTATTCCTTCAATCAGCAATTCTTGGGACCCGCCATGCGCATGTTAGCGGGATCCTCCCCGCGAGTCCCCCTCGGCTTGAGAAACAAAGTAGTCCGGGAGAAGAGGGGAGACATTTTTTGTCTAACGCAGGGGCTGGTGATTCGCATCTTCGGTTTCATAGGGAAGCCCTTCATACTGCCAGTTTACCCCTCCGAGTATCAGTTCGCGTTGGAAGTCGCTAGGCAGAGCGATGCGACCAACGCCATCTATGGCAAGGGTCGAAAATGGGCCCACACTTGCGACTTCCCTCTCAAGATAGGAGTTGTCGAAGTGTTCGCCCTGAATCAGAACGTCTTCTTGGAAGAGAAGCTTGCTAAGTTTGGCCTTCTCCAAATTCCCCAACAATGGCTTTATGATCCTTTGGGAGTAATGAGGGACCATATACGGGTCAAGAGCTTCCATGTCTGCCCCTATCCAGAAATTGTGAAACAAAGGAATAATCCTCGGGGAAAGGATCTGGAATGGCATCTGGAGAGGATGGAAGCCTTACCTCCCTGGCACGAATTCTACCCAATGGAGGTTGCGTACGACCCGGTTCGGCACCCTCTCCCGAGCCCCAACTCTACCTTCTGGAGGAAAGCGAAGGATGATTTGAAGGAGGGAGTAAAATATTGGGACGCGGCTCAACTGAGAGAATGGTGGATAATGAGGGTCCACCAGCAGAAAATGAGCTCTTATGGATTCTTGGCAATGGACAAGGACTTCGCAGAAATTTATGAAGCCAACATTGGAAAATGGAAGCCTTCGTCCTTCGCCACCCTCATCCCTCCAGCTATCCCAGGTTCGGGCGAAAGCCCAAAAAGAGATGATACTACTTCGGGGAAGGAAAAAGAGGGAAGGGCCCAAGCTTCACCTCCAAGATCACCTCAGGGGCCTGTAGGAGGCCACGACTCGGGCACTGAAGAGTCGGAACAACCGCTGGTAAGGAGGAAGAGGAAGAAGCAAGAACAGACCCTGGTTCCCCCAAAGCACCCGAAGCGACCTCGCACAGGACTTGTAAGTCCCTCCACTGGGCGACTGATATCAGACCCATCCAAAGCAAGTGTCGAGGTCGCAGCCCTGCCAAGCGCCGAAACCGAGAAAGAACGAGATGTGGCTGCCCCAGAAGTCGCCACTGCCACAATGCCAGGAGGGCACGCAGGTACGCATTCTCCACCCCTTGCCCTAGCCTCACACATTTTTGTCGTAACCACGGTTGAGAGTTCTCACCAGTCTCCCCTGCCTAGCCCATCGCCCCATCACCCGTCACCTACCGCTGGTCCGGCCTCACCTCATGATCATGACGAGGGTAAGACCATTTCAACGCCGAGTCCCACCCCCCAATCCCTTGAGGAAGCCTTGACTATCGAAATTCCCACGAGCCTTCGGGTGAGGCATCCCCCACACATTCTTTATATTTGTTTACTCCCTCGGCTGGAGATCTAGCCTTTTCTAAATCAGAGATGTCCTTAATTAAGGACCGCCCCCTTGCTGAGAAGCTATTCCAAGCACGGCAAAACACGGAGCAAATACTAAAGGAGGCAAGGAAAAGAAGAGGGCGCTCGACGGCATCAGTTGAGAAATGCGTCATTTTTGATTTAGCGGTCGGAAAGGTGCATAAAGTCAAGAAGGTCCCCAAGGTACAAAAGCCTCTGGATGAAATGACTCCAGTAGACTACGATTATCAAGAGACACCTAAGGACCTGGAGCACCTGAATGTTGATAATGAATCGGCTTCCATGCATGTCAGAATTGAGACCTTTAGGGCACATGCAGTTATCGCCAACCAGCGCAGGATTGAGGCCGAGGCCGCCAATGTTAAGCTGGAGGAAGATTTGGCAAGGGTCCGCTCCAAATTGGCAGAGGCCGAGGAGGAGTGCAAGGCCATGAAGAAGGAGACGTTTGACCTAAAGCAGTAGGTTCAACAACTCCAGTCTACGGCCGAGAGCCAAGCACAGAAGCAGGCCGAGAGTGATCTGAAGGCCAAGAAGCTTGAGGATGAAATCTTGCAAATGCAAGCTCCGTTGCACGCAAAAGAAGATCTGACGCTGTTTGACAGGAGCAGAATTAAGGAGATTCGCGCCCATTTGCTAAAAAATTTTAGGTCTCGATGTTCCAGTGCTCTCACAATTTTGATCTTCATCACCGAAGCAAGGCGGGCTATTGCCGAGGGAGGGTCAGTCGTAGACGAGGTCACACAAAAGGCCAGAAGCCGACTCAAGCTAGCGTTCGACGTCCAGAATGCTAGATATCAAGACCTGCAGGTCACTGCAATGACCCGAACAGCTAGGGACTGGTCCACAGCCCAGGCCACGGTTCGCACCTTTTTCTCCAAGGTGCGAAAGGCTCAGAAATCCAGGAGCCTCCAGGACATTTTTGACAATGAGTAGCGCGCCTCAATGAACTATTTTCAGGACCTTTCTTCCTTGGGTTTCCCGAGTTTCACGGACGATGACGGAAATCTTCTCAGCAAGGATGATCTCAAACCAGTCTGGCTGTAGTTCGAGAACGATGTCTCGGAGATCGATGGTTGGGAAGAACCAATCACAGAAGGGCAGGTGACAGATTTCATCTTGAGATACTATAAGATCAAGGCTTGCCTAGATGATCTGTTCACCAGGGCCAAACATGCTGACATCGGGCAAATTGATCGGTTTCGCGTCTTAGTAAAGGCATTACAGGATCAAGAACCATTTCAAAAGAGTGCCTGGACTCACGTCCGAAAAATGATGAAACGCATCCGTGAGCGCCTCGAACCATCTCCACAGCCAGAGACCGCTCCCGAAGAAGAAGGAGAAGAACAAGAAGAAGAACAGACCGCAGAAGCAGGGTCTGGGGAAGACCAGTGACTCCGTAGCCCAATGGATCAGGGCTAAAGGGTTCTTCCGCCGAGACGAGCTCGTCACCCCGCGAGCCGCCAAGAATGTTGACACTTTTTGCCACATTATACAAGGGGTAGAAGATAGTAGAATTTTGTATAGTATTTCCTTGTTGAAAGTTTTCTTTTATTTTTAGTTACAACAATTTTGACTCTCCCTATCATAGAATGAAGAAGAAAGAGCTTCGCTACCAAACAGGCCAAGGAAAATTGCTTCGCCGAAAGAAAAGGAAGAGGATGTGGAAAGAGCTTCGGGCCCGAAGTACTTCAAAACACCACTTCGGGCGAAAACCTTGCGAAGTAATTTCATCGAAGAAAATATAAAGATAACGCTTCGCACCCGAAGCATTTTCAGCAGTCGCTTCGGGTGGAAGTTTTGCGAAGCGGCATCCAAACGACTTCGCCGAAGGGGGAGAGCATAATCCAAATCAGCCAAGGCAAGGAAATTACTTCGGGCCCGAAGTGTTTTCGACACCTACTTCGGCCGGTTTTCACCCGAAGCAGTAGCGCCCGAAGCAAAATGACAATGTGTCGAAAACCGAGAAATGCTTCGGGAAGATATTCCTCGAACCACAGTTTTGAGAAAGAATCGGCCCGAAACATTTTCCAGCCGAAGCAGTTTCGCCAGCAAAGGACAAAGAGCCCCATTTCAAAGATGAAGCCCGCTCGGCAGTCAACATCCCCGAAGTAGTTTCTGCGAAGCCTTATTTTGCGAAGAACAAATCAAGGAGAATCTACTTCGGCCCAAGGCTTCGACGAAGCGGATATGTAGCGAAGCACTTTTCGGGCCCACGTTCCAAGGCGGGCAGCTTCCCAAGGTGATCAAAGGCCCCTTACAAGTACCCCCTTTCTTGCCCGATAAGTCCGCTGACCATTCCTGGCAAACGAAAGGGACGTAACAGTCCTCGAAGTAAAACCCGGCGGGCATAGCGATCACTCAAGCACAGCATCCAGAAGCCAGGGACACTCGGGCGGCGCATTAAATGAATGTTTCCACGGTTGACCCGGTCCATGGTTGCCAGTTTCGGTAACCGATTTGAAAACTCAGTCGCAGCAGCCGCGAGGAGCCGATTTCTCAGGGCCCGAGGGCGTACTCCGTCGTTTTGTAATAATGATTCAGAGGGTCGGGTCCTCTATAAAAACCCAGGCTTTGCAATGTAAAAGGGGGGGAACTTTCTGCTAGAAAGCTGTTGTAACTTGATGTCCTGCGTCTAATACTAAAGATCTTTTGTGCTCCATTTCTCTCTTTTATGCTTGCCTTCTGTGCTTAATTCTTTTGTCTGTCTGCACTCGTATACTGAGACTCTGAATCCTGAATCCGGTGTGCGATTGGGGACTGTACCCTAAAATTCGCCCTGAAGGATACATAGGAGAGAAAAAACGTATTTGTTGCTTTCTTTTATGTTGCCTGGTGGATCGAGGTTTCTGTTATTCCCTCGTCTTAATCGTTGTTACTTTGAACCCTGAATTCCAGCGAGAGAGAGAGGAGAACCCTGCGAACCCGTCCAGAGGATACATAGGAAGGTCGGCACTGCGTTTCTTTCGTCTATTCTTGGTGTTCTTTGCTGCTATTCGAGTTATTAGTGAGTGATCGTGCTTCCTGTTCTTCCCCACCTTGAATCATCAATCTCTAACCCTTACCCCTTTTTTATTTCTTTCTCTAACCCGAACTCCTTTTATCTCTTTCCTGCACTCTTATCTCAAACCCCAAAAGTAGATTAGTATAGGAGCCGGCCTTCTCCGGAGATTGGCACGAGGGGCATCTCTTCCCTTCGGCCTTTCAATGTTGGTCGCAGGTCCAGGGCGCGCAAACCCACCGAAAGTCCTTTCTTGTGCGGATTTGATGACCAACAGTTTCTAAACATTGCAGTTCGCATTCATTGTAAACTTTTCAGGAGGTTATACTTTCATATGTGGAGCTCCATGGACTCTCACATATCAACAGGCACAAATACCAGAGTATTATAAGTGCAGTACATGCTACCTCCTGCCAGCTATGATATTATAGAAAAATGGATATAAACACTGGGGATCTAACTTCTGCTGGGTATGCCTTGGGCTTGACCTAGGAAATATGGACATTTTTTTTAATAAATCTCCTCAAAGTACTTAACTTGATTCTTTAAATTATGAGGGCCTTCTGGCTACTCACGTGAGGGATTTAAATGTAGTTTTTATGAATAAATCACACAGTATGCAATCTTCATTCTGCTTGGGTGAAAATCACTAGAGCTCCAAAGTTACCTACTTCTAAATTCATTTTATCTTGCATTATGCCTTCATGGGTTTTTCTAAATGGATCAACAATAATGTATTGTAAAGCCATTACTACTTCTACAGGGATTTATTTCTTAGAAGCCTCATGGGGTATTCCTATAGGAACTGTAAATGCCTTCTGGCAATCCTGGAAATCATTGGGAAATCCTCATGGTTATTTTTGGTGTTATCGGCATGTTTTTACGTCACGAGATAACTGTTAATTTGATGATCAAAAGAAAAGCAAAAGGCTTGCATACAATGAAGTTAATCTGTGTCTTTGATTCTCATGAGGACAATTTTAGTTTTAGGCGAAGTATTTGAAGATTTTTGCGAGATAATTATTAAATGAGTCAATTCCTCCACATTCCACAAATTTATCATTCCAAAACAAGTAATATCCTGATACACTAAGCAGGTGAGTCCTCAATGAAGAATCCCTTTTTTTTTTTTTTTTTTTTTTTTAAATTTGGTTATATGGAATTAAAATGGGCCTCACCCACATTACATCATCACCGCATAGTGGTATTACAATAGCTTGGCTATTGGCAAGATTGACGCTCAGTCTCCTTGAAAGTCGAGGAATTTAACTGGTTGAGCTGATGGCATTTGATCCTCAATGAAGAATCTTATAACTGAGTAGGCATTACAATTTTTTTCAGTACAATTAAACTGTTGTCTAAGCGAGTGGCTTGTTTCTCAATTGAATTTAGCTTTTCATTTTCACTCTTCAGATCTCAATTCGCACCGTTTTCTAAAATTTACCCATGTTTCTGATCAATATGGAACTCGGGCCATTATTATTTCCAAAGTCCTCCATTTCTGTCATTTCTAAGCTCATGTTTTGGATTCTTGGCACAACTGAGGTAAGAGCCATATTCAGGAAAGATCTTTGTGAAGAGATTCATGATGGACAAAAGAAAGAAATTTTGTTAATGTCCATGGATAACCAAAGTATGTCAGTGGGATTCAAGTAGTAGACTTGGTCACACTAGCTGGAGGGAGCTAGAAACAACTCTACAAAATTACAAACTCCAACGTGGAATGGGAAAACCACCTCTTTATTTAAGATGACATTGTCTAATTCAACCTAGCCCAATGGATCACAATGATTAAATCAAAAGCCAAAATAGATATTGGGATAAATTGTCCAACGATTATGGGTCTCATATTGGCAGCTAAAAGAATGTCTCTATACTTGAATAATGAGTTGACACTTAAGCAAGATTATTAGAGGCAAGTACATGGAGTGGACCGAGAACAGAAAAAGAGTAGAAGAATAAATCAATGCAATAAATAGATAATATAGGATATTGGATCAAATGGTCACAATAGCTGGAGGGAGCTAGAAACAGCTCTACAAAATTACAAACTTTAACTTGGAATGGGCAAACCATATCTTTATATAAGATAACATTGTATAATCCAACCTAGCCCAGTGGATCACAATGATTAAATCAAAAGAAAAAATAGATATTGGGTTAAATTGTCCAATGATTATGGGTCTCATAATGGCAGCTAAAAGAATGTCTCTGTACTTGAATAATAATGGTCGAGACCAGAAAAAGACTAGAATAATAAAACAATGCAACAAATAGATAATATAAGATATTGGATTGAATGGTGAGACTCGCTGAGTTAACTACTAGAAAACTTTTGAAAAAAAAAGGAATAGGTGTGACTTATTGGTAGATAATGAATTGTCATTATTTATGTGGCACAAGGACTTACTCTTGGGTTTCTCCATTGTTTAAGGAAAGGAACATTCTTATCTTTTGGTAGGGCTTCTTTCCAGGGTGTAAATTAATTGGAGAAACTCATGAGCATGACTCCTTATGGAATTTTATCTTTTTTCAAGCTCATTTTTATCAATGAGTTTACACAGGTTTTTATGAGGAGTCCCGGTCCTGGTCTCCTCATACTGATTTGTTTTCAAGCTCATCGAGGCTGTAACTATTAATGATTTCTTTCTCAAAGGATATATTAGGTCCAGTTATTATTTTCATCCTTTATTGCTAATGTTAGTCTATCCTTGGAAACACATGTTCACAAAATGCAGTATAGGACAGCCATCTTGTTTTATCTTCAATGATGTTGTCTGGCTGTACAAGAATGCTTGAGGCTTTAAAATACTCAATCTTTAGTCTTGCAAGTGTCTTCTGAGTTTTTCTATCTTATGCCTTTCTGTTTCCTAGGAGTTGATATTCAAGTCATTATTAGACATTTATATACGAGTAGATATTGTTCTCATGTTGTTGGGTTTGTATTATTATTCCTGTATATCTCACGTCTGTTAGCTTTGCAGACATCATACTTAGTCATTATTAGACATTTATATATGAGTAGATAATGTTATCATGTTGTAGGGTGTGTATTACTATTCCTGTATATCTCACGTCTGTTAGCTTTGCAGACATCATATGGTAAGTAGCTTTATCAAATTTTATCTTGGAATGTGTGCCAAGGTAAAATGCTTTATATACTGCTAAGGTAAGCTGTTGTATATGCTGTTTAACCAGGCAGCAGCATCATATTCTGTGTTGGTTGTGATGGTTGGTGATAACGACTCTGTTTCTACGTTTCATTCCACTACAGACTAGAGTTGGCACTTTGATCCACTTGAGCTCTTCTCTGTCTTCTACCTCGATTACTGGTTCTCTCATTTCTCCATCATTACTTTAGCATGTTAGGGTTTACCCATTTTTGGTCCCTCCCCTTGAGGCAACTCTAATGTAGTATACTTTAGTTTCTTTACTCTAGTTTAGTTTATTTTAGTTGTGCTTTATTGGCTATGTTCCACAGGGACTTCTTCTGGGATTTGGGGGCCATCTTGGAGACGTGCCCCAAAGTCCCAAAAATGTGCCTCACCATCTTGGAAATGTGTCCGACCAGCCCAAAAGGCTGTCCCTGTCCCATAACTTTGTGAAACATAGTTTATTTGTTTCTACAATGCATTGTAACAGCTCTTTTTTTGACGAGTCCCATTGGCCTACTTTGGTAATCTGTGAACATTAATAGGCTTATGTCATTTTATCTTTTTTTTTTTTTTTTTTTAATTTTTTGTGGATTCTGAAGTTATATTTGTCACTAATAACCCATGCTGTTCTTTTGAAAGTAACATGTTATTATTCCTTTTTCTACTTTCTTATTTTGGAAGTTTTATTGTTAATTAAAACTTGTCTTGCTAATTTGTAGCTTCTGTACTTGCCCCTATTTTTGCATACAAGAGTTCAAAAGTACAAGGAAATTAAGAAGTTACTTTTTGAGTTTTTTCAAACTTAGAAAGTTGAGAATTTGATATTGAAAAGGATTTGCCAGGGTTCCTGAACTTTTAAAAATGTCTAGTTTGCTAAAATTATCCCTACCAAAGGTATGGAAAAATAGATTGCATGAATGAACAAGTTTATCTTTTGCCTCAGATTCATTAATTTTGAATTTTTTCAAATTGTCTGAAATTTGAATTTAACAGTTTCTCTACTTTCCCTTGCTGTGAAAGTTTGGCATTTGATCAAAAGTTTCTAAGGTGCCTTTGGAATCAACTATTGGCAGGAAATGGAAGCAACTTATCAAGTTACAATTGGTGAGATTGAATGCACATACTATGATAAAGTTGACAAACTGAGAAACTATGGTGCTGAAAACAAAGAAACGCTTGGTCAATTGTTGTCAGCTTTCTTTGATTACTGGGCATTTCGCCATGATTATGCTAACTCTGTCATATCAGTTCGGACTGGAGGACTTCTGAGGTGAGTGGAAATCACATGTTCATTTTGACTGGATAAACTTCAATATTAAAAGAAAACAAACTTGTCTGATAGCAGTGGCAATTGCTTCTTTCTTTTTTCCTTTTAAAGATATTGAAGCATAATGATCCATCCGTTTTAAGTACCTCCTCTGGTTATGATGTCTAAACATTTTCTGCAAACATATTTTGTTTCTGAAAATCCAAATTCTCTTATGAACAATTTCTGTGGTTGCAAATATAAATCATCAATTCAAAATCCAATGCATTATTCTCTTTTCTCATCCTTTCCTTTTGTAAACATTGGGATGTTAGTCAGAACATGTACAGTTTAACTACTACTATTTTAAAAAGGAGCTCGATCAATTTCAATGTTTCAGGGCAGATAGATTGATGATATGCATGTTTGATGAATGCAGTAAGAACGAAAAATATTGGACAAGACGTATTGGAAAAGAGAGACATTTAATATGCATAGAGGATCCCTTTGAGGTTTCTCATGATTTGGGTCGTGTTGTTGATAAGCACACTATACGTTGGCTGAAAGAGGAATTTCAGCGTGCTGCAGAAATTATGCAGTATGATTCTGATCCTTGTGTCACGTTATTCAAGCCGTACGGACCAAACTGATGCAGAAAGAGGTATTAATAATTTTCAGGTCAAATTTTCACATTTGGTTGCAGGTTTAATTAGTTTTTAATATTGCAGTACTTTCTGACCCTGTTGGTTGTGTTATTTGGAATGATCAATTGTTACAAATCTTTTTGGCAGAAAAATTTTATGTACAGAATTATTGTCTTTGTTTGTTGCAGATTCATCTCAAGTTATAAATCCAGCTGATTTCCATGCAAAGTTTTGCACTTTTTCATGGTTATCTGTTTTGTTAGAGAAAGCACCTGAGCATTTACCCTCGAGTTCCTGGGTATTGTGTACATAGTGCTAGACTTGAGTTCCTTCTCTTGATTGTATATTAGAGAAAGAGACCAACTTTGTAGGAAGTATGGCAAGCTAGCAAGTGCCCTTACAAAGTTGCCTCTTTACATGTTTTGCTGTTTTGCTGCATGCGCCTTGCTGCAGCTGCCCTAAGAATGCTGCTTCCTTTTTCTGTTGTGTAAGATTCCTTTCTGTAAGATGCTGTATTATTATTTGTAACTATGGACAGACCATTGGAAGAGAAATGAGATATCCTGCTAAAGTTCCTCTGATTGCGTTCTCTGGAAACTAATTGTTTGCCCATCTGACATGTGATTTATGTTGTTAACCCCTGAGTGAATAACCTTTTTCTTTTAATATATAATTATATGGGATGGAAACAGGTCCCACCTGCATTACATCATGACTCTGGTAGACATAGTAGTATCAATATATAACACTTGGTATTTATGTATATATTGCCTGGCAAGATTTGAACCTTGGTCTTCACTTTGGATGTCCACATTTTTGACCACATGATCTCATGACATTTAATAGTGAATAGTCTATCTTACCACAAGAAGGGATAATTTTTTTCCCTTTATGGCACATGTCTGGATTTCACATCTGTCTGGAATTTAAACTTTCTATAGGGAGCTGGTATGTTGATTGTTCTTGGTTATAGTCATGATAACACTGTTCAGGAAAACTAAAAAACATAGAACAATTTTTTAAAAAGTGGCTTTTCAAAAGATATCTGGAAAATTTCAGAAAGAATGCAATGGAGGTTTTTCTTGCTAAGGTATATGTTTTATACATTGTCGTTGCTTTAATTTTTTAACCACGAGTAAAACAGATCTGTGTCTTACATATAGTATTTGAAAAATTGTATGTCCAAGGTAGCTATGATTACAACTCTCAATGTTTATTTAATTTTTAAATCCAAATTCCAATTCATTTGATTGCAAAAATCAATACATAGGTTTGTATTAATGTTAATCATATCCAATTTCCACTAGTTTAACTTGGACTATAAATATTTATGACCATGTCTTCCAAATTATAACTTTTATTTGGATGTAATATTTGGATTTTGTGGTAAAGAACCATTGGAGCTGCTGCAAAGTGAAGGCATTTTTGGCCAGCTTGTATTGGTGATGGATAAGAATACAGTAAAAGGACCTGTAAGCCCCATTTGATAACATTTTCCCCCCTGTATGGCAACTCTGTTTTTTGTGCTCTTTTTTTTTACTTATTGCTTCTTGTGTAATTTTCATTTATATATATATATATATATATATATATATATATATATATATATTTATTGGATTCTCAAGGATTTGGACTAGTTTAGTTTGTAGCTTGACCATGGCGTATGGTCAATTTATACCGAAGGTGCTTCTGGTCAATTTGTTGAGAGAAAAAGTACATTCGAGAAAAAGATCTCACAGTAAAATGGTTTTCAAGCATCCATTTTCCAGGAAGTGGTATGTTCTATCGAGTCAGACGAAACATTTTGTAACGTTTAAAGATAACGATAATACTATTTTGCCTTTGTTAATATTTATATTTTGACTGGTAAATGAAAATATAGTTGGTAGGCACTTCACGGTCTTTCTTCTTATTACAATGTACATGCAGAAAAATATGTATTTTTCTTCCCTCTTTGTACAAGTTGAATTAATATCTTTGCTCTTTTTGACATAGCATTATCTGGCTTAATGGAAAGAGGTTCTAAATAATCATACTTTGAGCAATGGGACCTTTGATGGGAGATTTATGAAAAAACCAATGGGTTTTTGCACCCTGAACCTTTATGAGATTTTCATTTGTTGGAGACTGGGTATGGGGGAATAGGCTTGATCAAATTTCAGTTAGTACCCACTACACAGCTTTTATCTGCAGATGAACTAGGCACATATTGAAGAGACTTCTGTATTGTTTGGTTTTTGACATTTTGAAGTAGTGCTAGAAGCTATTTTTAAAATGATACTAATTGTACATCTTATACATGGACCAGCATCTGCTATAAATCATTTTATTATTTGTTTCATCTATCAACACCATTTGGCCTATTAAGGGCCAGCGACACTGAAAAATTTGATCTTTTATCAGTGCTTCATAAGATGTGCCAAATACATCATAGCTTCAACATGTGCCCAAGGATAATCTGCTCGCAGTTGTACTCTTTGATCACTGGGATCAAATATAATTTTAGTCTTGCCCAAACAATGTTTTGAAATGAAACAACTTAAGGTTTAAATCCACAGTCCATTCAGATCAGGTCACCTTCTTGATTTGGAAAATTTCATGTTTATGTTGGTTAGGGGAAACATCAAATTTGTAGATTTTGTTTTGGCATTTGCCTTGTTTGATAGATATCATCTCTAGTAGCTTATGTGCTTCAAGAAATGCAGATTTTAATTCAGTGATCATTTACAAGATGTGCATCACAATGAATTGTGAAACTTACAAATACTATAAGTGAACTACTCATTTATATGTTGTATTTGAGAATTTTCTTCGACAAACTGGTCTTACATGACCAAATCATTTCGTCTTATTTGTTTTACCTACCTCTGATGGTGGTGACAGATAACAGACTGACTTGTGATTTCAGCATTGGCATTATAAGGACTGCATGCTTATCCAAAATATTCTAGGAATATTTGGCATTTGTTATGAAGTTCCTGTTGGCTCTTTTTACATGCACAATGTCCTTATTTCTAATTGGCAATAACAAGCAAACTTTGGTCATTTATACTTCTCTAATTCTCTTCGGCCTCTAGATTTCTTAAATTTCACTCTATGTAGATTGCGTTCTCGAGGGGTTAGTGTTCTTTTTGGTTATTCTGAATCTATGGCACTTTACTTTTTGCTTATTTCCAGAAATCAAAACAATCTATCTACTATTTTGTTTGTCAAATCCTATGGAGGGCAATGAACTACTAGACACTGATGCAATGGAAGTTGAAATGGACAAGTTATTTGGCAAGTTATTCGTTTTGTTCTTTCCAATGCTGAAAACTTTACTTACACAATGTACTTAAATATTCATAAATATTAATCAGTTTATTGTGAGGAAGCACAATTTTCTTTATTGAGTTTCATATGCATTTTTATCTTATGATTGTTGCATATTTGTTGCTAATGTAACTTGAACACATATGCAAAGGTGCTGAGTTCACTCCTAGACACTATGAAAATGTCCTAGAATTTGTTGATTTGGCTTAGGACTGTCAATGAACCTCTTGTGAAGTGCAGGTGAGACTGGTCAACATTCTGAATAGTAGTCATCTCATGAACATTATGACACCGTTTTATGTAATTTGGTCTGCATAGTGGAATTTTGTAACACAATTTTGAAGTCTGTAAAGAGGCTCCTTATAAGACTCCCGTAAAAGCAATATATTTGAGGCTTTGTTATATGAAAAATGTAGTAAATATTTGTGAACTGCACAGGAGATTTATTCCGAGTTTCATATCCTGTGATATTCAAGATATGAATAGTAGTCATCTCATGAACATTATGACACCGTTTTATGTAATTTGGTCTGCATAGTGGAATTTTGTAACACAATTTTGAAGTCTGTAAAGAGGCTCCTTACAAGACTCCCGTAAAAGCAATATATTTGAGGCTTTGTTATATGAAAAATGTAGTAAATATTTGTGAACTGCACAGGAGATTTATTCCGAGTTTCATATCCTGTGATAGTCAAGATATGAATAGTAGTCATCTCATGAACATTGTGACACCGTTTTATGTAATTTGGTCTGCATAGTGGAATTTTGTAACACAATTTTGAAGTCTGTAAAGAGGCTCCTTATAAGTCTCCCGTAAAAGCAATATATTTGAGGCTTTGTTAAATGAAAAATGTAGTAAATATTTGTGAACTGCACAGGAGATTTATTCCGAGTTTCATATCCTGTGATATTCAGGAGAATTATCAACTTCTGTAAACAGTGAGCCTGCAAATTGGATGCTCATTATGTAGCTTATATGACACTTATTTCTGGATGTTTTTTTAATTGGTCATATGGGATTGGAACAAGCCCATTCGTACTATATAATGATTACATATTGGTATTATAACAGTTGGACAATTATGCATGTATCGTTTGGCAAGACTGGAACTTAGGTTTCTTCCTTCAAAATTAAGGAATATAACTGGTTGAGCTAATGATGCCATTTGATGCTTATTTTTGCATTTTAATCCCTATTATAAGATTATGATTATTATTTCTGAGCTTAGGATCTAAGGCCTTCAGAGGAACTGTAGGGAATCTTGTTTGGCAACTGATAGTCAGATAATGGGAAAAAAGGCTGCTACTTGCACTTATAGTCCGTCATAATAAAAATTATTTCCTCTGTTTATACGGTTTAATATCTGTCGGCCCCATAGTCATAGAGTGAATATGAAGAATGGCATCTGCTAACAAATTAGTTTGTATATTGTCAATCAGAACATGTACAAGATAAAAAGTGGTAAGAGAAGTATCAAACTATATGGTGTGAGATACACATGCATCATTCAAGTTTTAACAGGCTTTCAAAGTCGACTTAAAATCAGAGATTCATATAACAAGACATTGAGATTTACTTTTTGTAGTCCAAATTAGATCTTGCAAAATAGTTTGGCAAGTAAATCAAGTCAATACCACAATGATAATTTGAAAGCTATTCAAAATTTTTAGACAAGACAGCTTGGAAGTGCAGTTTTCAGTTACTATTTATTTATAAATATATGATATTGGGACCGATCTTCAGGTTATTGAGTTCAAAGAAGTATGGAATAGTTCTTGATAATACTTATTTAAAAGAAGGAAATGAAATCAAGCCAATACCACAGTGATTATTTGAAAGCTATTTAAAAACTTTAAAGAAGACACCATGGAAGTGCCTAATATTTTAAAAATATTATAAATATATGATATTGGAACTGAACTTCAAGTTATTGAGTTGACTTCAAATTAGAATGAAATAGATTTGGATAATAATTGTTCAAAGCAAGGTAAGTTGCTAAAGGTTTATCTGAATAAAAAATGTTCAATGTTATAATTTTTTGTGATTGTAGAAGGCTAGTTCCGTATCATTAGTATTTTTTTTTTGAATTTAGCGAAGAACCCCTTGCGGGGTCGCCTTTGTCTGCGAAACCACGATTAGGGGGTTCTACACCGTCAAAATCATTTGGGAGTTGCACCCGGTCTTGACCGCACCTGCATTATCAATTGGATTTTGGTTACCCAATGTGCGTTTGGTAGGGTGGAAATTTGAACCAGGGACCTCCTTTGGAGGATTGCCCTACCCTCTTCAACTCACCTACAACACGTGGGTCGGTATCATTAGGATTTTTAATTTAACAATTATAGAGGTAAGAAGATAAATTAAAAAAAAAATATATATTTTGAAAATTAAAGTATTACATGAAAAAAGCGTTGGAATTTACATTTCTTTTTAGAAATGAAGGAAATCAATCTATTTACTCAAATCTTATAAAAAAAGATGAAATAGAGAAAGATATATTGGTCAAATCTTATGATGAAAACGTGAAAAAAAAGGAAAGATATAGTGGTCAAATCTTATGATGAAAACATAAAAAAGAACAAAATACAGAAAAATATAGAGGGCGTGTATACACCATAAATAATCACTATATTATTTGTAAATAAAAATCACAATAATGGATGGAGTGGTGAACGGTATTTATACCACTATCAAAAACCCCAATTATATAAAAGAGTTTAACATAAACTAACAAAATAATTATAACAAAAACCCAATTACATCATACAATATAAAGCCTTGGTTAAAAATCAGATTTTTACTTCCAAAAAAGAAATGACTACGAAATGGTAGAAAGTTTGGATAAACTCCCTCACCCACACCATTTCACATTTTCTATATTTTTCTAACATGATGGAAAATGATAATGAGAAATTCTTGATATCTTTTGGAAAATTAACGTGTTAGTTTAAAAAAGGTTAAAAGTTATTACAAATGTTTTCCAATCCATTTAAAACATGTTTGGAAGTTATTGGTCCTATATAAATGTTTTCCAAAATTTTTCAAGCAAGAAAAATAATTATAAGATCTTGGATAATGGGTTCCTAATCGTTTGTTAAGAGGTCATAGTTCTTGCCCATAGGGTTTGAGATAAGTGGATGGGAACAAAGAATTTCATATCATAGATTAAGGTTTGTGGGTGAACCTTAACATTTTAATCAAGTCGTATGAGTTCAACTAGTTAAATTACTCAAACTTTCTAAGTGACATAGGTTTCAATCTTACCAAGTGATATATGTATATTTGTCAATGTTATAATATCACTATGTGGTCATGATATAATACAGGTGGGGTCTATTTCAATCCCATCCAATCAACTAAAAAAAATATTTCAAAGCTCTTAATCTAATTTAGTATCCTTTTATTTATACATATGTTGCACATGCTTGGAGCTCAAGTGCATCTCTTATTCATTGGCTTTATTTGGCAAGACTTTTGCCAATATAGCTCATTGTCCTCATCAACCTAGCTAATGATTTTACATGCAACCAAAAGAATTTGCAAATGATTGATTAAAATCACAACAGGCCAAGCTATCTTCATTTGTGTTTCTAACATCTTCACGTTATGCTTCATATAAATGAGAATTTTTCCTTTGTATTTCATCATACGTTCTTGTTAGGAGTTGGTCAAGAACCCCTCTTTGGATATTGGTTCTTGTTGAAACATTTCCATTCCTTGCTGAAACTTTTATTCTACTTGTGTGATGTTTTAAAAATCAACTTATTTTCTTGTTCTACCAATACAATTTTTGTCACAATAGTAATAAGCTCTTCTATGTGGAGCTTTGACTACAAATCTCTATTATTTTTCTTAATTTCTCTTTCTCAGAGTTAATGTTGACTCTTCACCAACATGTTTTAAACCTTCAACTTTTCTTTTTTAGGTTTTCCATTCTCTTTGCCTTTATTGTGTTCATAACTTAAGGCTAAACTACTAGAAACAACAAATAGAAAATAAACGACTTACATGACATTGGGTATGGTGGCAAAAAGTCCTTAGAAAACCAAGAGGAATTATTTTCGTAAATGTGATTTAGAGTCATCATAAAGTGCCTTATAGCTATAGATTCCTATTGCTTCTATAGTGAAATATTATGGTCTTAGTTTACAAGGTTAAAGTAAAATGATGAGATCATTAAGCTCTTAATAAACCCACCTAGGTTCAATTCATGTGATGTGATTGCACTCTTCTAGTTTCTAGTGTATATTTGTTACAAATACAATAATGGAGTATTTCAACTATCACTTGTTTACATATTGAGTCGTCTTCCAATAGAACAAATATGTTATGCTCTTAACTTTAAGTTAGGATAACATATTCCCTTGTAAAACTGTCTATCTTCATATAAAACAATGCCTTGCTTATAAAGTAGAACATGTTAAAAAAAAAGCCTATTAAACACTTGAAACAAACAACTCATCACGAGAATGTTTTATTTCTAAAATCATGGAGCTTGGCATTGAAAATGATGCATTTTTACACTAATATGCTCATGGCTTACTACAAAACTTTGTTGTAATATCTTGTTTATGTTCGTCCACCTTTCAAACACTCTTAGTCTAAAGATGAACCCTTGGATCCTTATTTTTACCTCTTCTTTTAAAGGGAGTAATTGTTTTTTGGAGATAAAACATAATGATCTTGTTTCTAAGTCTCTTGAATTTCATCTATCTCTTGGATGTGAACTATCTTCACATTCTTGATGTGGCACTCTCCCCAAACTTGGTTGAAGTAGATCGATGATCCTATCAATGCTTCAATATTTATATTGGTTCCTCTAAAGTTTTTGATTCCTCTAAAATTTGAGGAATTAAATGTTTTATCACAAATTTTGTTTTTAATTCTCACATTTGATTTATCCTCCAGAGGTGTTCTTATTGCTAGCTTTATCCCCTATTATTTGGTGATTTTTTGAGTCTCTAATATACACCATAAAGCGTCTAAACATGGTCTTGAAATGAGCAAAAATATTTGAATTTATTTAAGATCAACTGATCTTTGTGTTTTTATTAATGAAGTATTTGGACACAATAAAGGCCATCCTTTTGGAAAAATAGAACTAGAAACTACTACTATCGAAGTTGTATCGTACATGAATTTAGAGACTATGAGACCATAAACAATGAAATCACTACAAAATTGATTCAACACCATAAACAACAAGGATTGCCATTGGACCTAAGCCTTCAACACCACAAACAATAAGATCACCATAAAATTGAACCTCTAATTCCTATAACATTGGAATTTAGGGTTGCTTGGCCTTAACAAGCATTGTGAACCACTATTTCCATCGTGAACGTCAAGAACCACCGATGCCTTTACAAACGTACTTGCCAAGTGATAACGCCAACAATACAACCCCTTCACATGTCTTAGGGTTTGAACCCGCTGCTCCCAAATAAAAGCCCAAAGAACCCACCAAGTGGATATTCCATGAGGCCTAGCTAGCAACTTAGCTATTTACTTGGCAACAAGATCAATTTGTCTTTATTGATGAAAAATACTTCTTTTATAAACCTCACACTATACTTCTATAAACTCTTTGCATAGTTTTCTTAGTATTCTATCTATTCCAATGTTTTCAATATGATCATATTACTTTTATATGTTTTTTTTCTTTTTACATAGTTCTCATAGTTTTCCAATGTGATCCAATATTTTCAACATGATCTTCATGCTATTCATGTGGTTTTTTAATTATTTAAATGATATTGAGATGGATCCTAATGTCACAATTGTATTATCATTTTAATGAACCGCATTATCATGGTATTACAACCATCCATTGTCTCACAGGTTATGGTGAATGTCCATTATGTCTTTGATGTAAGGATTTACATCTTATTTATTGATATTTCACCATGCCTTAAATATGTTACTTTTATATGCTGATTTCCATCAATATAAAATTTATAACCCATTGATTAAAATATAAATAAGTTACTTTAAAAATGTTTCAAACTTTTAATTTTTAATTAATACCATTATATGGTCACGATGTCATACAAGTGGGGCTCATTTCAATTCTATATAACCAATAAAAAATAAATAAATTAAAAAAAGCATCTTCAAATGAAGAAAGCACTATTTTAAAGACATTTGAATGGCCCACCTCAACATATACAATGTACATTATAAATTTAGATGGCTTTTTGATCCATAATAGTCCACATAAAGACATAGACAACCCTTTGTAAAATCATTTTTAACTCATGAAAACCTTCCTTGCAGATGGCCTTACATGAGAGATTAAGCATTGAGACGACCCACCTTTCTCTTCAAATGACTCTCTCCAAATTAAAAAATAATAGACAACTTGCATATTCAATACGACAATCACATTTTATTTCAAATGGTAGTTTGATGCTTTGTTGTACGTGATGATGTCTTTAAACAAACAAACATGCATATTATGTGGCACAATTATATAGATGATGATTAAAAACAACTCAACCACCTCATGATGGCTTGCATGTCTAGATAGCCTCTTAAACATATTTCATGCATAGATGTCTGCATGTCCTAGATAATATAATTCTTCTTTGATGTTGACATATTATGTTATTTTGATGGCATACAACCAATAGAACTGGATTATTTGTGGAGGAAACCTCAAACACCTCTTCTTGTGCTCAAACAACATTATAGCTATGTGGCATCCCATGTTTAAACCTACATTACAAACAACATTTTTGTCTTCAATGCACCAATGGACGTCTTCAACACTCAACAATAGTATGCAACTTACAACACACAACACTCAATTTCTCATTACATGCTTACAAATAAGTAGACATGATATTGCACATCCCTAAATCATTTACCTATTACAAGGAACTAGAATCCACATATTTAGCCTCATCTGAACAACTTAGGTATTTTGGTAAGAATGATTGGCTTCCCATGAATCTATAAAATGATCGATTATCTCTCAAAAATGAAAGGAAGATTGCAATCCACTTGATGCCTACAAAGAAAAATATAAACTTAACAAAGCATGAAACTCTCCATTGCTTTGGTATCTTTTGAATCTGATATCCCACTCTTGTAATTTGCTTTGAAATCCCACTCTAATATCCTACTCTAATACAACTATTTCAACATAAGAGCTTCCTACACCATTGAAGGTTCAAAGTTTTATACAATTATGCTCATAAGGGTTAGGTTGATCTCATTTCAAACTCTGCTACAAGTTCTTGGCCATGAACTTGATGTGTCTAGAACTCCATCAAAGTAGATGACCCTTGTTCATGAACATCATAGGGATCCTCTTTGTCATTATTGTTCAATTTAACATCTTCTCTCTTTGAGGCATTATCTTCATCATTAGACAAAAAATAGGCGCTTCATATAAAATACATGGCTTAAAATAAGCACTACAATCGTCCTTATCATAAAATATGACATCATGACTGATATACAACTTCTTGGTGTCAAGATCCATGAGTTGATCTGCCTTTGACTTATCACTGTCTCCAATAAAAATGTATTTCTATGATTTCTCATCTAGTTTCATAAAATTTTGGTTTAGAATATGCATGAATGTTATCCATCCAAAAAATCAAATATGTGATTCAGTAGGTTTGATACTCATCCATGCCTCCTTGGCTGTGATATCATTGAATGCAATTGTCGATGTATAGTTCAACAAATGAACCATAGTACAAACAACTTTGACTCAAAATGTTGGATCTGATTTAGTATTGCTCAACGTGCTTCATACATCTCCTAAATAGTACGATTATATTTCTTGGAAACTCTATTTTATTGAGACATATAAGCAATTATCAATTGTTGTTGAATGTTATTCTACTTTAGGAAAGTAGAAAACTCATTATTGGTGTACTCCCTCTCAATTTGAGCAGAGGACTTGAATATGATGATCAAATTTTTTCACATGTGCATGGAAAAATGGAAGGCTTCATCCTTTATCTTTAGGCAATACACCACATTCATCATATATGATCATTGACAAACAATTGAAAATATCAGCAACCACTAAAACTCAGATCCATTGGTCCACACAACCTAGTGCACATTGGTCCACTCCAAGGAGGAGTCAAATTTATAAAAAATCTCAAGCTAATATATTTCTAGATAAATTTAACGACAACCATCTTGCACAATTTCCAAAGAGAATTGAGTTCATCAAGGTGAGATATACCAAGGAGGGTTATTTTCTAGGAGATTTATATAGTGGAAAAGATAGAGTTAATCAAAGATAGAACTTTTGAGAAAATTAACAATACTAGAAAAGATGAGGGATAGATTCATGATTTTGACAAATGGCACAAAAGAGGGCATCTAATCACTAGCCAAGTACTTCACATTTAAATTCTACTTTTACCTTCAATATTTGGTACACTGAAAAGGAGCATTTAATTTTAGAAAATGATACTCGACATTTTTTATTAAGTCTAAAAGCAAAAGGGAAAGGGATAAGAAGGATAGGATAATCTAACATGGATTTGTAGTTCTCAATACCTATATTATTAGTTCATCTAAAATCATAAAGGACATTAGAGATAGGTGTATACATTTTGATAAGGACTCTATTAGATATAAATGAACAAATGAGACCAAAAGCATAAAGTAACTAGGCTGACAATTTGAAAACTATTTTGGTCAATCTTTATGTTAAAAGTGCATAGGATGAATTATCCCAAAAGTTAGATAAGACATCGTTCCCTTTTTCAAAATGTGATTCTTTTTTATGTTTGGTTGTAATGCAAGGGACTTCTGATTATAAAGAATAACATGATTCCACTAGATGCTTGACTTTCCTATGCTTAGGCCATGCCTAAGAAAGTCATTCTTCCATGAAAGGGCAAGTGCAAATTCACTCCATACTTACCAATTTTTGACAAGAGGTAGGGACCCCTTGACCTAGAAACATTTTTCATTTTATACCTTATCTTATCATAGTGCATTTTACCATTTTTCTTTAAAGAGGATCTTCCAAATTATGTTTGAAAAAATTATGTGACTAAAGAGGACCTTCCAAACACCCCATGTAGGTCCCTTACCACCTATTTGGTTAGTAGTAACTTGTTATGAGTTAGGGTCTAAGTTACATATACCTTCTTTAAATTTAGGAATAGTGTAGAGTTTCCATGAAATATTAATCATTTCATTAAATCCATCACATTTAGGCTACAAGTATATATGTATGACTTGCAGGTAAGTACTATGGGATGGCATTCATGTTGAAGAGTAATACACATGAAATGACACTAACAAAAATTTGTTTGGTCATGGAGAATATGAGCAATACCCATTTCTCATGTCTTGGGGTGACGTTAACTCTAAAGGGTATCCTAAGGTATCTGATTTGTCCATGGGGATCTATTTCCAAGAATTATGCACATTGCCCTGCATAGGAGCAAAATAACAAATCAAAATTTTATTTTATATTAATTTATTATAGATCCTAACAAATCATCCTATAATTGAAGGATGTGTTGCATAGTAGAAATTTTCCCTTCTTAGTTTTGAAGGAACATGAGAGAGTTATCTATGAAATATGAATTCAACATAGGTCTCTCATTAGATAGTCTCCAACCAAATACTAGACCTTTAGTATGAGCTCTTTTTATTAGATGGTCTAGGGCATCAACATTTACAATATAGAGTGGTCTACAAAACACCCTTGTCTTATTGAGCATTGTAATTGAGAAATTTTAGATAATATACCATTAACTAGTACATGGGTTGAGACATCTTGGAAAAGGATTACAATGTGATTACAAAAAAGCTTCCTCGAAACCTAATCATTTTCTTGCATAAGTCTTATTGAAGACAATTATAACCAAAAAAAAATCTTGATTAGAATCCTAAGGCCACTATATGGCCTCCTAGGCTAACATCAAATTATTAAGGATATGCATACCCTTTATAAATCCAATTTGGCCAAAACTGATAATTCTTTGGGCTATGGGTCTAAACCTAGTTACTAAAGATTTTACAATGATTTTATATGCAACATTGAAGAGAATAAGGTGTCTTTATCCTAATATGGTGCCCTTCCTCGTGTTCTTAGGGATAAGTTTAATCAACCCTTGGTTAATAAATTTGCCAATAGACCCATTTTTAAGACCTCTTTAGATATCATATACAAATTATGGTCGAAAGTAGGCCAAAAATTTTTATAATTCCATTTGGATACCATCCATGTTGATGTCTTGTCTTTTTTCATCTCCCATAAAGTGTATTTGATCTCTTCAATAGATAAAATATTACCACTTATTTTGGCCATAAAAAAAGTGATCAAAGTAGGGATATGTTCTTATACATAGTTGCATAGAATTACTTGTGTTTCATTCAAAGGAGCTTTAGAGAAATTCTTGGTAAAATTGGAATGGAAGGCATCAACAGTGGTAGGATATTTTATGATAATATAATCATTAGATGGGCTCTGTAAGGAAAGTGATGAATTATATATTAAAGGGGGTCCATGCAATATGTTGTATTGTTGGCTAGAGAAAGGTTGATCGATCGTTGTTGTGTGATATTGGGAGCCTTTCAGTATGATTAAAAGGGGAGATAGAATGGAGTATATAGTTTCGTTAGTTGGATATATTTTATGTTGAGACTCTTTGTCCTAAGTAATTAAGGAAGAACTTGGAACCCTTATCAACAAATTGAAATCAATTTAGTCTTAGAAAATACATATACCATTAACTTTGCACAACTCAAACTTTTACATTTCATTTTTTTCTCGTGACAATTTAATAGGAAGGATAAGAGAGAGGAGTTTGATGACATCATGTCTCAATTTTATCTTTTTTTGAAGGTTGGATTCTTTGTCCCAATATTTTTGAGCTACTATTTTTCCATACACCCTTAAGGACAATCCTTTGGATCACAAACTCTCACCATTAGATCCATCCATTAGAGTTCAAAGGAGAAGTTTAAGTGTTCCAAATTTGTTATATAAGTTATAAATATTATTTAAAATCTAAGTGGGATATGTTGAGTTTAAATAACAAATCAAACAAACTATTAGGCTAGAACATTGTAGAAAATAAATTATGATAGTTAAATGGTTAGATAAGACATTGTAGGGAATGGTAGAAATAATTTGATATGGACGTAGCATTTTCATAAGGAATTTTCTCATATACACAAGGTAAAGTCAACTAGCCCTCTTGTCTTACCTAGACCTTCCATTGTACCCAGTGAACCATTTAACAAGATCAAAGGGAGATTTTTTAAATAGAGGATCAAACGACCAAATTACATATTGCTCAAAACTAGAATGTTATTGCATTATTAGATTCTATCCATAGATATTTCAACCACGTTTAAATCTTACCAACAACCATCCATTGAAAAAGTTGATGCCATCAATTTTTAAAGTCTTATACAACCAACTTGATCGTTAGGTCCATATATGGGCAAAACCCCAACAATTAATTTTCCACCATTATATTCAAATGCATATTTTATAGGGATCATGGCTCGATCCCACCACCATCAAATCCAATGCCAAAGGCAAGATCAAGATAGTGTTCCCTTTTATGTGACTCATTATCTATGAAGAAAGATTTACCTTAGGGATGGATATAATTTAAAAATAATCAAGAAGAACACCATTTTTTAAAATATCTTATAAGAAAATTACTTCAATATTATGCTAATTAAGCACCCTTTAAGATATACAAATTATGCACAAGAAGGGTGAGACCCAAATCTTTCAGACAAAATGAAATTCATTAATACTCAATGTCAAGGTGTTGCTCAATATTGCCCATTAAAACTTGAAATTTATTACTTAGATTGGGCCCCTCCATGTGAGGGGCTATAGGACTAAGGTGAAGGGGGATCCAAGAAGGTGGGATGGGTAGATTTGGGGTAGGATAGGAATATAATGAGCTTTTGAAAGGAAAGGAAATGAACATCCTATGTAAGAATCTTGGAAGGAATTTGCCAGCTCCTTCAAATTGGTTTTTTACCTTGAAAATTAGAGGACTTAAGATGAGGGATCATATATAAAAATCCCCTTTATCCATGATGCATAAACCTTATGTCATTCCTATGCCATTGGGTAGACCATCACACATGATTTCAAATGACATTTAAACTTAATGGGGTTCCTTAATATCCTTATCCTTGATCGATTTAATACTTAGGTTAACCACTCTTTATGTGGGGGGCAAGGATTAACTGAAAATGGGACTGTGGAAGCAATCATGATCATGATTTATTTTATTTTCTTTTGCCAAGCACATTACTTTGGGAGACCCTTGATCAAATTCCTTACCTATATATAATAACAACATGCACAATATGGAATTCGATAGCGTAGAGGTTATGAAAATGACACCTTAGGCCACCTAATATTAATGGAGATGGGGATGTTCTATGAGATGTCCATCTTGACACAAACCCCCAAATGAACCTTGAGACCCATGATTTTATCCTTTTATAACCTATGCTAAAGAATGCTACCAAGTTAAGACACAATAGATTGAAGAAATGGATGAGCTAGTAAATTCATGAATGGGAATTCTATCCAAACAAGAAACTACGTTTAGGATTTCCCTTTAGGATGGAATTCAAGGGTCCAAATATAAATTTTAAACACATAGGACCCCATTTTTATAACTTAAGGCAACATGGGAATGCAAGGCATTAATGGAAAAAATGGAGACATACCCCTTATACCTTTGATCGACATGATAGGTCAAATATGGTTATCTTCCCATACAATATTTATCTAGCAAATAGGTAAAAAATATGGCAATAAACCACACACAAAAACATTACCATAACTCTTTTGGAAAGTTCAAAATAATATTCTACAAATTTATCAAGAAGAGAAATAGATATATTATCTCTTCCCTCAGTCTTAAGGTTGTGGGTCGATGCTCAGTTGCTGATAGGCTATGGACTCCTTTAAGCTATATGCTTTTGTATGCATAAACATTCTCCTTCTTAGAGGTATCTTTAGTCCAGGAAAATTGTAAATCTAAGGGGTTTAAGGGGAGTAAAGGGGTGTGATATTTGGGACAAAAAAAACATGTCCATTGAGGGTAAAGAAGCACCAACATTGAGCCTAATTTGTAGAATCCCTTGTTTAAAGAAAGAATTAAATATGAGTCTCTAAGGTTGACAAGGATATTTTATTTTCTAGTTTTTACGATAGATTTCTAGCACATTGGATTGCTATACAAAGGGAATTAGGATTCATATGTATTTGGGTCACAAGTGATTTTAAAATTAGTCATTGGCTATGGATCTATCTAGATGTGTTAGACTATATTTGTGAATAAAGCTAAATTTGGATGATAATGACAAGGTAAACTGTAGGTCTACATTAGAATGAAGCTTAAAAATTCTCCAAAATTCTTCATGGGGGGAGAAAGGGAGAATATTAATTGCTCAATTTACAAATAATAAGGGGAAACCTACAAATGTTGGCTCTCAAGGATGATTGAAGCATGTAATGTGTGTGAAAGAAGGAGCTATATGGTTTTAGGCTACGGTGAAGGAGAGAACAAAACATATACTTCAATGCAACCAAACATTATTCTTGTACTTTGCTTGCATTGGCTTTGAACCAACATTTCTTCTATGTTTTTTGACCATATTTGACCATTTATTAATAACTCCTAACTATTAAATTTACAATAAGATGCATTTATACTTAATAAAAAGTTCTCAATTTCGTCAAAAAAAGTGTATTTCAATATAAAGGGTAATTTGATTGAATGATTCTAAATATTTAACAATTCAATTCTTACACTCTCCACACATCTATACCCTTGTTGTGAACACAAATCCATGATGTGCATGTGTAAGGTTTTTTCTCTTCAACTTAAGTTTGGAAATCATATTTCTTGATAAAGACCCTAAACTTGATATTAATAACAATGAAAGATATCAACAACATAACCATTTACTAATCAAACTTAATGAGTTTGATGCCTCCACTACTTGCTTTAAAATTTAAACTTGCTATCTTCAATTTGCTTATAAGTAAACATTTTAACTTAATATCTAATGGATTTGGTCACAGATTAATTAATATTCATATTAATTTATCATCAATAAATGGATTCAAAATAAGAAGAAAAGATAAAATTTTGCTACAACTATATACATGTTTATATGATTTTTAAAAATTAGTTATTAGGATTGAAACTATCCAAGAAATATTTTATCATGATCGTATGATGATATTACAAAATTTTTGAAAATTATGGATGTATCATTTAACGATATTTAGAATATGTCTCCTTCTTTAAAGTCAAGGTACTAACCAATTACACGTGTACACATACACACACAATTAATGTAATTTTATAGTAAAACTAATTTAATCAAATATAGTTTGACATATTTTTATGAGGTTCATTAAAATAAATGTATTACAAATGAGTATCGCTTAAACTCATACAATCAACTATATATACACATGCACACATTATCCATTGTCATTCAAATTTAGGTTTTGTTTTCCATAAGTTTTAATTTCTAGCATAAAAGCATGCATAATTTTCACTTTTACCATTATTAATAAGCTATGTGTGGCTTCTATTGGGGGTCACTCCCGGTTGAAAGTGTAATTTGATTCATCGCCAAGGCTGACACTATATGATTAACTATTGGATAGGCCTAAGGGAATTCATTGTACAATGTATTGAATTTATTATAATATTTTATTATGCAAGCCCTATGGACCACGATTAACCTTGTTATGGTTAAACCCACCTTACAAACTTGTAATTAACCTTAAAGCCTTTCTTGTTATGTTTGATTAAGGTTAATTTCATTTATGTATTTTGGGATTTTGGTATTGGTATAATTACCCCCACCACTCCATAATTTAATAACTGGAGTGTTGTGATTCTTATTTATGGATAATATAATGATTATTTATGGTGTATATGGGTGCCCACTATATCTTTCCTTTTCATATTTTTCATGCTTTTTGTATAAGATTTGAGTGAATGGATTGCTTCAATTTATTTATAGAAAATATTGTGAATTAAAACATGGTACTAGAGCGGGTATGGAACTATCTCACTTAGTCATGTAGAAATCCTTTATAGATCCTCTAATTTTTATTTTAAATTTAAGAATGAGTCTCTCTTCGAAGTCTCATAGGCCTTTATCGAATAAGAGATAAAAAGTACTTTACCCTATCTTCTAGTTTCATCCTTCTAAAAGCATTAGAGAAGAACCCTCTTTTTTCTCCCTAAGAAGAGCTTCAAAAATTAGGAGGAAGATCATGACTTGATTTGAAATTGATGCTTCATAAGATAAAAATGGTGACTATCAAATTTCTCTGGAAGTAGCAGCGAGTGCATAAATTTTCAAACTCAAACTCACGTCTTTTCCTGATTGTTAATCTTGGGTTGGCACCCATGCAAAAAAAGCATGCAATTCCCTCATTCAAGGAGGACATGTGCATTCCTATGTAGGTGATAGGGCTACCATTGTGGCTAAAGGAAGGCTAAGACACTTTATCCCCTTGAGTACAAGTATTACGCATTATTTTTGGAGAAAGAGGACATGTTTTTTGCTCAAATTTTTGAGACCATAAAGTTGTTTTTTGTAATTATCATCTATTGTATAAATGGTAACATAGCATGGTGGTTGGTTTAAAGGTTGAAAGAGGGGAGACCACAAGATTGAATTAGACTCAAAATTTCTCTCAAAGACTAATTTTTTTTATTATGGTAAGAAGAGGTTTTAGGGTCCCCAAACCCTTACAAAATTTAAAAAATATACAATTCAGCATAAAAAAACTAATAAAGAACTACCCGTCAGCTACATAACTTGCTGACCAATACACAATTGTCCTATACAAACATATACTGACAATGAATTGAACTAAAATTTGAGCAAAACACAACCAAGTACAACTTAAACAACAATCTCCATAAGAAACAATCAAGACCATACCAAAACAACTTTCCTCAATCTAGTTATTTCCCATCATCTATGAACATTATCCAATCTGTTCATTCCTTACTGCTCCTCCAAAGGTATATTCATTATTTTATCCTTTACCCCTATATCTTGTAATTATTGGGGAAACTTATTTGTCCAAGACTTACTCTCTTCCAATAAAACTCCAATGTTGGCCATAACATCTATAAATCCATTTTCCTTCTCGATAGATATGTTGAATTATGATAGAATTCAACTGTGATAAATTCACTCTACATTCATCAATCATCTCTGCTATTGTCTAGCTCACTTCTTGTTCTTCTTTGAGATATTTCACTATATTTAAATAATCCCCTTCAATTATGACATCTCGTGCCTTCATTTGCAATAACAACGAGTGCCCAATAGGAGAGCTCTAACTTTTGCAAAATGATTAGTTTAACTGCCAAGAGGTTCAACATATGCTAATAAAAAATCACCTGTCTCATATCTTATTACCCCACCTACTCCAGCAGCACCTGGATTCCCTTTTGAAGCTCCATCAAAATTAAGCTTAACCCAATCTTTTAAAGGCATTTCCCAAAACACATTAGCTCGAGAAGGCTTCAAAAAATAATGAGAAAATTGGAAACTTTCCAATCTAGAAGAAAAGGGAATTCTATATTGAGGTTTTATTTTGGAAAATAAGCTTTAAAGTTATCCTCTAAGGCACTCCCAACCCTTAAAATTATAGAAGAAACATATCTCTTTTTTCCATTGAAAATATGATTATTACGCTCTCTCCATATCCTCCATAATTTGAGGAAGATAAAAGTGCCATAAAATACTCAGGCTCTTGTTATTAAAGGGTGAGTTCCATTGTAAGCAAAAATCCACTATATTGTTAGGCTTCACCCAAGAGACTGAAAAATTTTGGAGTAAAGAATTAAAGAATTAAGAGGAAAAGACACAATCCAAAAAGATATGTTGGACTGATTCCAAAGCATTTTCACATAGAGCACACCTGTTTACAAAATGGAAGCCCCTTTTACAGAGATTATCAAAGGTAGAAATCCTATTCTAAACAACCAACCAAAAAAAAAAGTTAAACTTGGGAATTAAAATTTTAATCCAAATCTTCTTAACTGGAAGCCAACCAACTCCTTCCTTATCCAGTAGAGAATAGTCTAATTTAAAAAAATATTCCCCTTTACTTTCTTTACTCCAAACCAGAGAGTCATTACTACCCTTAGGCTTCAGAGGAAAAACCTTGAGCAGGTTAAAGAGATTATGAGCTACTTTATTATATTATTTAGTCAACCCTTCCAACCTAACATCTTTCCACCTAGTTCTCTTAGAATTCAAAATAAGAAAATCCTTCACCTTTTCACCCAATCTTTCCGATACAAAATATCTGATGGGTTGTAACTCGGTGTCAAACTCCAGGGGTTGGTTAGTCAACCAAAAATTCTTCCAAAAATATACTTTCTCCCCATTTCCAATCCTCCATCTTGAGCCTTTCTTCAAAAGGTATTTGCTACGCATTAGATTATTCCAAAATGTAGACCCCTTGGGCAGATCTTCTGAATATAGGAGATCTTTATCATTTTTTAGGTACTTTACCTTTAAAATTTTTACCCAGCCCAACTGATCATTATTAATCAACTTCCATCCCATATTACCAATTAAGGCCTTATTCAGTAAGTTTAGGTGTCTAAAGACTAAGCGTCCATATTCATTTTTAGAACATACTTGATTCCAATTTACTAGGGACAATTATTTTTTATCCTCTGAACCAAACCATAAAACTGATATTTGGATCTATTCTAATTTATATCTAACAACAACAAGAATCTTAAAAACTGACATAAAGTAGATGGAATGCTCTGCAAGGTGGACTAAACTAGTTGTGCTTTCCCAACTTGACTCAATAAATTACCTCTCCAACTGGATTCGAAAACGTTTCTATGAATAGGTTTCACATCTCAGATTTCATTCTTATTTTAAAGAGTGGCATTCCCAAGTAATAAGAGGGGAGTGTGCCAATCACACAACAAAAATCTCTCTTAATGCTTCTTTGTATATGCTATGGAGTATTTAGAAAGTAGATCAAAATCTTGTTGAAATTTAATTTTTGCCTTGCTTCTCATTCATAGTTGTCCAAAATAAGTTTAATTTTTTGAGCTTGAGGGATAGAGGCTTTGGACACAATCATAGTATCATCAACAAATTGTTCATGAGATATCGGATCTGAGAAAGGATCTACCTTGAAACCTCCAATATTACCTTAAGAGACCACTTCTACCAAGGAACGGCCTAAGGCATCCGCAACAATAATAAAAATATATGGGGATAATGGATCTTCCTAACATAATCCATGAATGCTGCTAAAGTATCCTGCTTTTGCTCCATTTACCAAAACTAAGAACTTGGCTGTGGAGACACAGTTCATGGTCAAATTTACCCAGTTCTCATTGAAACCATATTTTTTTAAGATCCTTTCTAAAAATTCCCAAGAGACTTGATCATATGCCTTATTCATATCTAATTTTAACAACATTCTAGGCTCCCCACTTCTATCCATAGAATGAATAACCTTGTGAATTATGACTATTCCATCCAATATTTGCCCGCATTTAACAAAACCCCCTTTTTTAACATCAATAATAAAGGGTAAAATTGTTTTAATCCTATTAGCTAATGTTTTGATAGGATATCGTATAATGTGTTGAAGAGGCTTATAGGTATAAACTGTGTAAAATATCTAGCCCCTACAGATTTGGGGATTAGAGCTAAAAAATTAGAATTGACATCTATAGAAATAAAATGGGTTCCTTGCACCTCTTGAATAACTTCCATCACATCCTTGCCCACTAAGTTCCAAAAATGCTAAAAGAAAGTTGTTGTAAAACCATTTGGCCTTGGAGCTTTATCACCTCCTAAATCAAAAACTGCCTTTCTATTCTCCTCTTTCATGAAAGGGCTAGAAAGATAATCATTAAAATAATCCTGTATGATATGGGGAATATGCTTTAGCAAAGTTTCCATTGCTTCTAAATCTTCCTCTTCTCGAGTTCCTAAGAGATCCTTGAAGAAATTCATTGCCTCCTCTTGAATATCATCAAGCGTATTGACTAATGATCCATCCTGTTTAGCAACTTCATTTATCTTGTCGAAGCTTCTATGACAAAGGGTAGAAACATGAATTTTTTTGTATTACGATCCCCTTCCTTTAACCATCTAATCCTAGAATTTTGTTTCTAATGAACTTCCTCACTAGCTAAGATATTATGATATTCTACAAGAAGCTCATTCTCTTGTTATCTAATTTCCTTTGTGATATTCCCTTGATTCAACTTGATCTCTAGTTTTAATAACTGCTCTTTTATTTCAGATTTTCTTTTAAAAATATTATCAAACACCACTCTATTCCACACCTTAAGATTTTGCTTGATATATCTTAATTTTTTTGCTATTTGATTAAGTTTAGATCCTAGGAAATCTTTCTGCCACCATTCCTCAATTTTGGAGTCAAAATACTTATGTTTGAACCACAATAATTCAAACCTAAATGGACTATTGTACTTCCTACCATCTAAAAATTCCCAGATGATTGGATTATGATCTGACCCAATATTTGGGATTGTAGTGAGTGTGGAATCACTAAAAATGGTCAACCCCTCCTAAGAAATTAACACCCTATCTAATTGAATCTGAATGAGTTGATATCCTAATATTATATTACTCCAAGTATAAGGTTATCTTTTGAGCTCTAAATCCATCAATTCATTACCATTGACAAAGTCTCTAAAATATTGCATTACTTCTAAAAGGATGGAAGATCCTCCTCTCTTGTCTGAAGGATTTAGAGGAGTATTAAAATATCCTACTAGAATCCAAGGTAGTCCCTTAAATGCTTCTCTCATCTGATTTAGGTCAAACCATAACTATCTTCTTCCAACTATTGTATTAGGGGCATACACATTAGTCACAATCCAGTTTTACCTATTTTTTAGATAGTGGAAAAAATTGTAATTGACCATCTTGTACTTACAATTAAACTGCCCTCAATATTTTTCCTATCCCACAAACACAAGAGCCCTCCTTAAGCTCATACTGCTTCACTATATTCCCAACCTGCCTCTTTTCAAATTTCCTTCTGAATCCTATCAATTTTCTTATGGTCTAGTTTTGTCTCTTGTAACAAAAAAATATTTGGATTATTTTCTCTTCTAAAAGTATACACCAAACAATGTTTTGAAGGGGCATTAAGGCCCCTAATGTTCCATGATAAAATTTTCATCTCTTTATTTTGGTGGAAATCTTCTTCCCACCTCCAAAATTTAAAGTTACCTGAGTGCCATCGACCACATCCCTATAAGATTCTTTCTAAATAGTAATAATAACTGACAATCTACATAGTCTTGTCTCACCTCCCATGTCCATTGACCCTTTGCAATGACTTTGGGTTACTCTACTCTTAGTTGAAACATATTGGTGTTTACCTCTTGAATTTTCTCTCATATTCTTCTCTAAATTTCCATCAAAATGTTTGGTTTCTATTTGGATTTCATTATCTAAGGATTATTTTTCACCCTCTCTTTATGTTCCCATTCTTGGAGTTTCTCTTAGTTATGTATCAGAACAACCTGATATCTCTTCAATAACATTCAAATGCAAGAATGCATTTTATAGCAGAATATTACTATTCAAATTATTAGGGTTTGGGGATTATTAACTTACCACTTTATCAAGTTACTCCATTATTCCTTCCTTTGATGTCTCCTGATATCTTGATCCTGTCACTTGCTTTTCCCTTCCTTATGAATCTACCTTTTGAAAAATCTTCACTAAAATCTTAGCTTGTTGATGAGAAGCAACTTTCTTTTGAACCCATCTACACTTACCATTAAAATTATTATTGTGTGCATTGCATGCAACACTAAGATATCCTTCTTTTTTACAAACCCAACACTTTACTATCAAATTTTCATATTCAATGGTTTGGTTCCAAGATCCATACTTGGAAATCAATTTTATAGATTTGGGTAATCTTGATTCAAGTTTGCATTTACACAAATTATCGTAAAAAGTATTCTTGACCTGGCTAAGGTTGTTGGATCCACTACAATTAACTGTCCTATATCTCTTGCCACACCCTCTAAAAACTCCTCATGCCAGAGGTGAATCAGGAGCCCAAAATATGAATCTAAATTAGAGATATATCAATGCTTTGTGAGAAGGCATCAAAATTAAGGCTCCATTTTCAAAGAAAAAACCCTCTTCTCCTATAGAACCATGGGTCTCCTTGGAGGATTCTATGACAATCTATTGAACGGTTTAATTTGATCCAAAAAACCCTTGTAGTAAGGCCACAATGTCCATATGACCTAGGGGTTTCCATTTTTGTGCTTTCCATTTCATAATCTCTTCCAACCCTAGTTGAACTCCAATGAATTTTCCAATGAGAGTCATCTCTGCTTGTTCACCTTCCAAGTCTACAAAATCATTTGGAATTTGGAGTTCTCCATTCAACGGTTGCAGAGTTGTGTAGACACCAAAATAGCACCAATCCGATTATGTGACTGCAAACACTAATCGCACTAACACACACAGCCCCAGGGCAGCCCCAGAGGTTAAAACAAGTGGTTCTAACCACTCACACAGTAGTTTTACAAGTCAGAGATCAATTTGGCACCTTTTAGACACTTTGCTACTTACTCGCTCCACCCAGGGACGAGTGCATATTGGTACTCATTCCACCTAGAGACGAGTGCAGACTGGTACTCGTTTCACCCTAAGACGATTATCAGCGCTCGCTTCTGGGTGGGACGAACGCCAGGTTTGACCGAAAAAAGTCAAACCTCGGTGCATGACAACTCAGAACTGCCACTTAGCTCTCCTTTCATGGCATAGGGGTGCGAGTGAGTTCTTTTGACAACTCATATCTACCACTTGACTCTCCATTCACTGCATGGGAATGAGAGTGAGCTTTTTAGGACAACTCGGATTTGCCACTTGACTCTCCCTTCATTGCATGGGAGTGAGAGTAGGCTTTTTCATGACAACTCAGAATTGCCACTTAGCTCTCCCTTCATTGCATGGGAGTGCGAGTGAGTTCTTTTAAACATACAAAGACATGCACAGAGGCAGTTAAGAAGCCCTTGATCAAGAAGAAGTCTTCTCTTCACAAAAAAAGCATTCATGCTAAGTAGCACTTTTGCATGTTATTTCAAAGAGACCCCTTGGGTCTATAAAATGGTGAGCTTCCTCACCCAAAAGATATACAGAGAAGGAGCATTTTGAGCGACGAAGTGCTGCTAATTTACTTGCGATTTGTGCTTTCAACATCCATAATCTCTTAATCGAAAGAGAGGTTATTGGGTGACTTTTGAAGGCACGAATCAAGAACCAAAACCCAATTTTTTTGACCACAATATCCTACCAATTTGCCGACAACACATCACACCAGGTTTCGGACCCATCCCAAGCGGATTGGTGTCGAAACAAAGTTTCACCCGCGGGTGGTTTGCCTTCGGGCACCCCCCGCCTTATTGCCTTTGGTGACTATTTCTTTTGTAGTATTTAGCTAGTTACATGATTATGCTTTTGTCAAGTTTTTAGTTTATTTGGACTCATTTTAACCATCATTATATTTATCTTTCATTTTTCATACACAGGTGCTACTGATTCTTTGTTTGTTTCTTTGAACGCAGATTTTCAGCATTAGAGGAGCAACGAGGAATCTACTTTTACCAACACAAGCGACGACAACGTTTTGGTTCGCCCATCTTATATGTGGGCACGCGGAAGAAGGAATTCTGAAACAAGTTGTAAAAGACCAACATTTAACGCTCCTATCCCCTAAAAAGGAAGGAGACGCATTGTAACACAAATTTGAAAAGCATATCAATAAAAGGGCCGTATTTTATATTGCTTTGATATCTTGTGTTCATGTTCTTTCTTTTTACGCATTTCTCAATAACATAGGGTTTAAGCATTATTTTAGCTTCGTTTACATTGCATTTTTAGTCTATCCTTTTTGTTTCCGGAATCTCGTGTTTTCAATGGCGATCACGGTGGGACCTCTGTCCTCTATTTTTTTTTAGGTTAGATTTCTGATCTGAAATTGCTTGTTTTGATTACAGGTACTTATTTTTTAGTCGACAGACTGTTATTCGTTTCACCCGGGGACGAATATATCATTCGTCTCACCCTGGAACGAATACTATTCTGATATTCGCCTCACCCAGGGACGAGTATCTTTCTGTGCATTTTTCAGAGCAGCAAATCAGAAACATCCTGTTGGGCAGAGAAGAGGTAGGGGTTTTTAACAAGCTTCTGTCAAATTTTTGTTTTCTATTTTTTGGTTTTCAGTTTTGTATGGCTTAGGGAAAGTTTCCTTTTCGTTTGCCTGTTTCAAATTTTTGCAAATTAAAATGAACCCCACACATCACGTGGTTACTTAAACCAAGGAGCTGGTCGTAAAACCCCAGCCCTTGAGCAAGACCAATAGTGGATTCCATTATCACGTTGGCTTGGATATTTGCATTCATTTACCCCGATTGTCACTGTTGCTCGACGTAAATCCTGACGAAAGCTGACCGAGTGTCGTTGGGGTGATTCCCAACATGCGAGGATAAGTCTTCTATGGTAGGTGTCATAAACAGGACAATCCCCCTTTCGTACCACCTATGTTCCACGTATCATCTGCTCTCACGTACCTATAGTCTCCCTCACGTAAGGGCGGGTATATAGAGAGGTTGGTATATCGGTCCGACAATGGTATATTGAAGGGGCGACCATTTTGGGAGTCATAAGAGCCTTCATAATTGCATTTAAATGGTTTTCATAAAAAGTCTTCAAAAACACAAAACAAACAACAAAAACACACTAAAACCAGATTTAGGGCACACTATTAATCTTTAAAAGAGATAATCATTGCTTGTGTGTGTATGCTATTTTCTGTTTAACAAAAAAAATCATAAAAAGAAAAATCATAAGCAAAAGATAAATTTCTGCATAGCTTTTAGGGTAACATTACCATGGTGTTTACTCGTAGCCAAGCCCAATCACGGGCAGAAGCTGCAGAGAATGCACCAAGAGAGACAAGTCGTCTCCGATATAGCCCTAAAGACTTGGCCATCCCGCCTTGGCGATAGGGTACACAAGTTAGTCCACACCATGCAGTTACAGAACATGGCTCTAGAGGCACCTCCTTGAGGGGCACTCCAACTCATGCCATCAATAGACAAGACTATAGAGGCACCTCCTTAGGGGGTACTCCTAAGCAACAAAAATCTTTTCAAGAAAATAACCAACATGTAGCACATGACCTAGATACAAGGCCCCCCTTTGAAGTTCGTTATGGGTGGCCTAGTGATGAAGCGCTATATACTGCTCTAGAACAACAAAAGGTCCACAAGGAGGAACCATATGATTTTGTTACTCCTAATTTACCCCTGATCAATGTCAAACACACGAGACCATATCCAGAATATCAGGTTCTCCCGACCGGGCAAGGCAACTCTGCCCGCACCTTTTATGAATATAACAGAGAATGTGAGGAAGATCAATACGTTCCTCAAGGATAGTACCTAGCATGGGAACGATGCACGTCTGCACCCGCTTTATATCCAGATCGCTCATTGAGACCAGAGCTTCAAATCAATGCTGCCAACCTCGATAGAGGGAAGCAACATATAGGGGTCTCAGAGTACCAGGATCAAGACAGGTATGTAGGGGAGGCATCTAGGCCCCCTAAACAAGAGACGATGGAACAAAATGACTTGGCATTTGCCAAACTAGCCGCCCGCCAAGCGCAGATCACGCGGCTTAGGCAAGACCAACAACAATTAGAACATTTGTGTCGCCTTAACCAAGAGCGCATTCAACGTCGGACAGCTGAACTGCTTCACAACAATGCGCCTGAGAAGGCTCCAGTCCCTCGTGCACAACAATCTGAGATGTATGTGAGGCACAACCCCTTAGTGCGAGACAGGTCTCCGCGACTTCATCAAGCACTACCTCTAAGACCTCCTAGACCTGAGCGGGAGGCCACTCCCCGCAACCGTGATGGGCATCCTCCGCGGGCACCCATCAATGTTTACAGGCCTAGGCCAGACACTCCTCAAGAAGCTTATGAGGATTATGAAGAAGAAGAGCGGGCTGAAATGCCCTATCAAGGCAGGAGGGGTGCTACCCAGCTACCCCTCCAAAGGCCTCAAGTTCCCCGCAACCCACAGCGGGAACAAACCAAGGAGGAGGAGATTACGTCCTCCGATGCATACAAAGTGTTGTTAGAACGCTTAGAGACTATGGAACTCAAGACTGCTGGGCCCCAAAAGCCTACTTTATGCCAACTTCGTAGTCATCCGGTGCATCCATCAGTGCCAGCACCTCCATACCCCGAACATTTCAAGCTGCCCCAGTTGGCACTCTTTAGAGGGGATGAAGATGCTCAAGAGCATGTGACTCGATTTTTGAGCCAATGCTTCGGTATACAAGACAATGATGCATTGCTATTAAGAACATTCATAACCACATTCGTAGGACCTACCTCGGATTGGTTTACCCATCTACCGAAGCATAGCATCTACAACTTGGATCAACTAGTGGACGCATTCCTAGAATGTTTTGCTTTCAACACAAAGAAAAAGGCGTCACTAAGTGATCTAGCTAGCCTCAAGCAGTATGAGGAGGAATCTATGGTGGCATATGGGAATCGATGGAGGACGTTGCTTTCAAAGCTATCCTACCTCCCTCCTATGTCCGACCTAACTCAAATGTTCGCAAAGAGCTATTTGCGATCGATCTCTGTGCTATTGCAGCTGCAGCAATACGCCACTTTAGAAGAAGCTCTGGCGCAAGCTAGAGTTATCGAAGAGATCAAGATACAGGATGGCAAAATTGCCAAGCCTAAGAAAAAAGAGTGGAACAAGAGCACCAAAATAGGGAATACGCAACAGAAACCCATCGCGGTCAATCAAGTTGCTATCAATGCCCCTAAGCCTGCCCAAGCGACACAGCCTCCAAAGGCTAATTATCAGGCGGTGCCTCACAATAACTATGAGAAAGATAATAAAAAATAGGATCAAAATCAGCAGCGTCACCCTAGGCGGCAATATACACCATACACCGAGTCTAGGGAATCTTTGTTTGACCGTTTGTCAGCGGCAAACTTGATTAATCTGTCGGAGATTCAAACAATCGATCCTAATGCGCCCAAGCCTAAGGGCTACAGAGAGGATCTTTACTGTAGATTCCATAGAAGGAAAGGGCATGACCTTAATGTCTATTGGACGTTCAAAGGTTTAGTGCAAGACCTCATTGACAATAATACATTGGTAGTGGATAACCCCATCGCACCCAACAACCAACAAATGGGTGTTTTCAAAGATCCTTTACCCACACATGATGCACAAGCAAAACCTCTTCATGTCAACGAAGTGCAACAGAATTGCCCCATGGAGGGGTATGTTGGGATGATCAGCATTGTGACAAGGAACAAGAGACACTCAGGGGCTGCCCCCGCGATAGCCACAAGGGAAGTTCCACCCATGTCACAACCTCAAGTGAATCCTACACAGCTTCCCCCGCCTAGACCAGTGGCCACGATTCGAACTAGACTTACTCAAAGTCTACGGACCACATCGGCTAGGCTCTCCATCTATGAGCTTATTCAACAATCGACACCCCATCGGGAAGCTCTCATGGAGATATTAAAGGCAATTGAGTTGCATCCCCACGAAGCGGATTCGTTCAACAATTTTGTGGGGCATGTCAAATAGTGTACCAAACCAGTCATCACCTTCAGGGAAGATGAGTTAAAAATGGTGACTGGGAGATGTAGCGGATCCACCCCTGCACGTTATTGCATGGGTCAACGGGACTCCGTACAAGCGGGTGTTGGTAGACACTGGTTCGTCCAGTAACATTATTACAACCGCTGCACTGAAACATTTGAAGTTGCCAGCCTCTCACATTGTACCTTCCACTTATACTCTTCGAGCATTTAATGATGCGATATGCTCGACAGTTGGCACAATTGTCCTACCCATACAAGTGGGACAAAAGACCATTCATACATTGTGCCACATTTTAGAAGGTGAGATGGCTTACAATATCTTACTTGGGCGGCCTTGGATCCGGGATATGAAGTGTGTCCCTTCAATTGCTCATCAATGTTTGAAATATACATTTGAAGGACAAGTACACGTGGTCCCCATAGATTTGGAACCTTTTAAATATTGCAACTCAGTGCAAATCATGCCGCAGTCGACCCTTCCTTCAACGCATGTGGATTTCCAGTTAAATCCATCTAAGAGGGGTCCGACTAAGCAAGAATCTCCATTACCAAATCAATCAAATTCCCAGGCGGGTTCATCTTCTTCATCCGGTCCTCCCACAATGATGCCACCTACGGTGGCCACACCAACGGACAAAGGAAAGAAGCCCCTGGAAGCGGAACCACCTCTAGTCTCCAACATCTCTATAGAAGAGATGCCTAATAGAATGGAAGTTGAGATGCCTAGTTCACCCCACATGGAGTGGACTCAAGGAGAACTCCCATTCGCTTCCTCTCAATCACCAACGATTATTGTTGAGATGTCTAACACAGGCATGGGGGAGTATATAGTGCGCAATGTTGTTGCAACGCCCACACTTCAGTCTATGCAAGACATGGGAAGACCTCGACTCCCCATAGGCTCCGTGGTTCCTTTAGGCTACCCACCTAATCAGACAAACTTTATTTTTGGGGGCCTGGATCATGGCGTTGAACCTTCCCGACAAGAAGAGGAAGATGAAGATCCCTTTGTGGAAGATGTCAATTATCTGGCTAACCCAGACTTCGCATTACGATATCTTAGCCAATGCAATTGGCATGGATACGGGTTAGGCAGGTATGAACAAGGAATGCGTGTTTTGTGCCAACCAAGATACCAAATGCCTTATGACAAGTCAGGAGTAGGGTTTAATCACCCTTTGCCCCTCGACATCTTGGTCGAAAACATGCAAGGCCTAGGGATAGGCAACAAGGATGGGTTGGCATCAGATCCATATGCCAATCCAAATACAACTTATACATTGGGGGATTATTTCCCATTACAAACAAATAACCTTGTTGACCTCAACAACCCTTTCCCTACGGCCGAACAAGGAGAAACCTCACGGACTCACCCACAAGGGGAAGATGGACAAGACCACGAAGGGTCTTCCGAAGATGAGTCGGAGTACGATCATTCGCACGAATATCCAATGAATGATGATCAGGAAAGCTTCCTGATGATGTTCCCATTGAATGATCCCAGTGAGCATAGGCTACCTCAAGAAAATCAGGTCCCCCCATAGAGGGCGGGACAACCTAGATGGGACCACATAAATCTGCTTGAACAAGGTGAGCCCCATGTGTCGCAAGCAACCATTGGAGTTAACGAAGGCCTGTGGTTCTCCGACAATGATTCGAAAGATGAAACTGAGATGGCCTATCTCAACCACATGCGACAAATGCAACAAAGGCAACAAAGGCAACAAATGCAACAACAATATCCTTTGGACATAGATGACATGTTTGAACACTTACACATAGGTCCAAGACATAGGTGGCATCTCAACCCAGCGTAGTTATAGCAATTACTGCACCCGCCACTCTAGGTATACAGAGAGCATCTTCCGCCTGGAGACCCTATCAAACCATCAGTGCCTAGGGCAGACCCTGTTTGCATGTCCGCGCATAGGGCTGATCCCTTTGTGCCAGTGCCTACAGAGCCAGACCCAATGCATCTAGAGCATCCCGAATGTCAGAGTTATCACATCTGCGGTAATGGAGGTTACCCTCATTTCATCAACATGATCTCCATTGACTTGACCGCCCCCATCCATGATCCAGCCAATCCCACATGATCATTGCATCTAGACATAGAGGCTATAGATTGGGATCGCGCTGACACACCACCATCCCCATCAGAGTATTGGCCTTGCGGTGGGATGTTTCATTTCACTCCAGGACAGACTCGGGATGTCTTCCATGCTGAAGAGGAACTTGACGTTCCTAATGATGATCTTAATTCAGCAAACGATATCCATCCGATCCCAATTCCACACCGGTTGGAAGATGGATCCCACATGTCGGTCGAGGCAACGACTGATGTAGACATCGGCACAGATCCAATGAATCCATGAATTCTCAAGCTGGGGGTAAGTCTTTCCCCCGAAGAGCGAGCCGATTATGTTACCCTTCTTAAGGAAAAGAAGGAGGTTTTTGCATGGTCATACAAGGATATGCCGGGACTAGACCCACAGCTAGTCACGCATAATTTAACGCTTGATCCGACAATCAAGCCAGTAAAGCAAAAACTATGCAAGATGCACCCAACAGTGGCCTTAATGGTAAAATATGAGTTACAAAAGTTGTTGGATGCCCAGTTTGTCATCTGTGTGGATTATCCTCCATGGTTGTCTAACATGGTTCCCGTCAAGAAGCCCGATGGGAGGATTCGCATATGCACCGATTTTTGAGATCTTAACAAAGCGAGTCCTAAGGATGATTTTCCCTTGCCAAGCATCGACGCATTGGTAGACGCCACAGCGGGCCACGAAATGCTTTCCCTTATGGATGGTTTCTCAGGATACAATCAGATTCGTATCAATCCCGAGGACCAACTAAAAATGGCATTCACAATGCCTTGGGGGACATTTTGCTATAAGGTCATGCCTTTTGGCCTTAAAAATGTTGGCGCCACTTACCAACGTGCCATGACGTACATCTTTCATGATTACATGCACAAAACTTTGGAAGATTACATGGATGATTTGTTGGCCAAATCTCTTTTGCGCCCAGATCACCTCGGTGACTTGAGCAAGGTCCTTGATCGCCTCATTGAACATAAAGTCAGACTAAACCCCAAGAAGTGCGTCTTTGGCGTCACCTCTGGAAAGCTCTTGGGTTTCATAGTCTCCAAACGAGGAATCGAGGTAGACCCAAACAAAGTCAAGGCAATCCTTGAAATGCGTCCCCCAACCACCATCAAGCAGCTCAGGAGTCTGCAGGGAAAGGTTGCGTCGATCAAGCGCTTCATAGCGCAGTTATCTGACAAATGCCGACCCATGAATAAATTATTGCATAAGGGGGTCACATTTCATTGGGATGACGAGTGCCAGTCAGCCTTTGATGACATTAAATAGTACTTGGCTTCGTCGCCAGTATTGGCACCACCTAGACCAGGAGTGCCATTCTATTTATACATCTCAGCTATCGAGGTGGCACTGGGCGCCATGCTATCCCAGAAAAATGAACTTCACAAAGAACAGGCTACATACTATCTTAGCCGCACCTCGGTCGGTTATGAACTTAACTATGCATACGTTGAAAAGCTCTGCTTGGCAGTGGTGTTTGCTACCAAAAAGCTATGCCACTACATGCTTAGTAATAAGACGTATGTTGTGTCTAAGGAGAATCCATTGCGATACATGATGAGTCGTACTTATCATAGTAGCCGCACGACGAAATGGATCATGTTGTTGACGGAGTTTGACATAGAGTTCATTGGACAAAAATCCATAAAAGGTCAAGTCATCGCCGATCAACTAGCTGAGGCTCCTCTTGAAGACGATCAGCCTCTGACTTTCGAACTACCTGATGATGGGGTCTTCCATGTTTCAGAATCGCCAGATTCTGATGAGCCTGAGTCACAGGCTGACATAACCCTATTCTTCGATGGTTCTAAATGTGAGCAAGGGGGTGGCACGGGAATTGTATTCTTCACTCCGCAAGGTGCTCCAATGCCCTTGTCATTTAAATTAGACTTCCCGTGCACCAACAACAATGCAGAATACGAAGCCTTGCTCATAGGTCTTCAGACAACAATCACCATGAACATTAAACGTCTAAACATCTTTGGTGATTCGCTGTTAATTGTCAATCAAGTAAAGGGGATATTCCAATGTAAATGTCCAGTTTTGCAGGCCTATAAAGCCCTTGTGGACAAATTCCTGGCACAACTTGAATGGTACGACATTGAGGCACTCCCTCGATCATCGAATCATTTTGCGGATACTATGGCCTCTTTGGGGTCCCTAATCCCGCAAGACCCTTCCGATGAGATGACAACCATTCAAGTCAAGACATTATCGCAACCTACGATGGAGCGTGCAAGCTCTGACCTCACGCCAGGAATCCACCTGATCCAGATTGAACCATCTCCGGATAAGTTCTCTCGAATTCGAGATTGTTTGACTCAAGCCAATTGGGGGTCCTTGTTCTCCCCGACCCCTCTTAATAGCAACACCACGTTGTTTTTACAAGTTCTCTCCCGCTCAGCTTTTGTTCGGGATGGACTTCAAGAGGGATTGGCCGTTCATACTATCGAGGTTTCTGATCAGCAAGATTGGTACACACCCATTCGGGATTACCTCAAGCTAGGTAACCTCCCACTTGGATTGACACAAGCCACGAAAAGATCATTCAAACAGAAAGTGGCAAAGCATGTCTTGTTAGGAGACATTTTGTATCGTCAAAATTATGAAGGAATCCTCCTTCGTTGTTTGGACCAGCAAGAGTCCGCTTGGGCGATCACCCAAGCTCACGATGGTACATGTGGTGGCCACTTCAGCGGTATGGCCATCGCAAAGTGCATTCTTCGCATGGGTTATTATTGGCCATATTTAGAGCGAGATTGTTGCGCATATGTGAAGAAGTGCATGAAGTGTCAGCACCATGCTAATTTGACACACGTACCTTCTCAAGCCTTGCAGCCGATTCAATCGGTTTGGCCTTTTTCGTAGTGGGGCTTTGATCTAATTGGAAAGATCTCCCCTGCATCGTCTGGTCGTCACACGTTTATTTTAACGGCCACAGAGTACTTCACCAAGTGGGTGGAAGCGATTCCGCTAACCTCTACGACTGGATCCCGCATTGCGGAGTTTATTTTGCATAACATCATATGTCATTTTGGTATTCCATCCAAGATCCTGTCAGATAATGGGACACCATTCAAGAATAAATATGTGCGTGCTTTGACCACAAAGTACAAAATTCAGCACAGTTTTTCAACACCCTATTATCCGTAGGCAAATGGGCAAGCAGAGGCGTCCAACAAAATGCTAGTCGCCATTCTTAAAAAGATAGTTGCAGACAATCATAAGGACTGGCACATTCAGATCCCGCTTGCCCTATGGGCTTATCGCACCAGCATTCGGACGCCCACTAGGGCAACTCCATTTTTGCTGGTGTATGGCTCCGAGGCAGTCATGCCTTTTGAGTTGGAAATCCCTTCCCTGTGCATTTCAATGCAAGAGTTCATCGATGATGACACTGCATGGCAAGCCCGGTTAGATCAACTGACGTTGCTCGACGAACGACGCGTTAATGCTCTTGAGCATTTGCGTATCTATCAAGAGCGACTTAAGAGAGCATACAACATGAAAGTCCACCTCAGGGAATTTTAGGTTGGTGACTTGGTCTTAAAAGAGAACCAGCAGAATTCTAATTTGCCGTCCCATCTACGGGACAAGTTCACGGCAAACTGGTTAGGTCCTTACGTCATTGACAGTAGAATAGGACCCGGAACATACCGGCTTGCCTCTCTTGAAGGAATCAAGGAAAAAGAACCCTTGAACATCATTCATTTGAGGCCATTCCACATCTAGAGAGCCATAGTCCAACTAAAAGCTCCAAGGATTCTCATAATCGCTTGGTCAACCCTAAATGCCCCAAAGGTATCTATAAACCCTTTGGTCAAGCCAAAAGCTCCAAGGATTATCATAATCGCTTGGTCAACCTTAAAATGCCCCAAAGGTATCTATAAACCCTTTGGTCAAGCCAAAAGCTCCAAGGATTCTCATAATCGCTTGGTCAACCCTAAATGCCCCAAAGGTATCTATAAACCCTTTGGTCAAACACCAAAAGCTCCAAGCGTTACCATAACTGCTTGGTCAAAATAAATATTCAAAAATAAACAAAAACAATATAAAAATCAAAAATCACAAAAACAATTGCATTTCAATTCCATGCATACTCAAAAAAAAAAAAACAATTGCATTTCAATTCCATGCATACTCAAAAAAAAAAAAAAATCAATAAAAAAATCACAAAAACAATTGCATTTCAATTTCCTGCATTCTCATAAAAATCAAAATACAAAAATATAGGTTGCATTAGGCATTGCATCCATACATTGATACATTTGCTAGGTCATACAAGTCAACTGCACCATAGACTGTCATCACTTGGCAATTCCATCATTTTCCACAAACGCATACATCTAGAATAGCACCATCGCCATTTTTTTAGCATCGTCAGTTGTCTCCTAATGTATCTAGGGTTTTCGTCATTCAGTTGTCTTTAAATTTCTAGCCAAAACGGTACATAGTTAAACGGATTTTACACGGGAAAAGTTTTACTTGGATCACGCCTTGTTACGTAACATCCCATCACAAACTAACACACATAAAATAATTCCTAAGTTGTGTGAATGCAAGAGAACCCTACAAAGCAGTCTCGGGTACCATAAGTGAAAGATTAGCCTGTTCATCCCCCTGTGCGAATGGTTCTAGAATGCTGAGAATTGACAAAAGGACGAGCTCTTCCCCATCCATTCACCATAATAAATAGTGGTTTTCACCACTCCCACAAATCCAAATCATAGTTGGTCCCCAAAGTTGTAAGGATTCGTACTACACGTCCCTGCCAAGGATGGGTAGTCATCCCCAAGACCTAAAAGGATCAACGCCCTTCACAAACAAAATTCCAATGAACCATCATCCTAACCTTTCCATTCACCTTTGATCTCCAAGTTGTAAGGATTCGTACTATCCACCCCTAATCAGGATGGGTAGTCATCCCCAAGGCCTAACAGATCAATGCCTTTACTTCATACTCTCCATTCTCCCTTTGGTCTCCAAGTTGTAAGGATTCGTACTATCCGCCCCTAACCAGGATGGGTAGTCATCCCCAAGGCCTAAAAGATCAATGCCCTTACTTCATAATCTCCATTATCCCCTTGGTTCCCAAAGTCGTAAGGATTCGTACTACACGTCCCTGCCAAGGATGGGTAGTCATCCCCAAGACCTAAATGGATCAAGGCCATTCACAAGTTCAAAATTACAAAGCTCAAAATACAAAATCAAATAACAGTGGTTTTCACCACTATTCAAAATCCTTGCTCAAAAAAAAAAAAAACAAAAGAAAAATAAATAGAAAAATAAACAGTGATTTTCATCACTATATAGACGAGCAAATCTCCCAAATCATTCCACCACACAGCCTGAACTTGAATCCTTGGAAATTCTCAGCATTCGAAAACCATCTAGGTGATCCTCATTACAGGTTTGGTTGATAGCCTACCTGGCAATGGTGGTATCCTACCCGCATGACGATATGTCTGTCACATTAGCTTTGCATGTGCGCAGACCAATGTTTGCATGTGGATGAGCTAGCTTATGGTACCTTAGATTGTCACGTGGATTAATCTTGCTAAATACAACAACGGAGTTAGTGGAGCTAATTAGGTGATCCTCAGTATAGGTTTGGTTGATAGCCTATCTGGCACTGGCGGTATCTTGACAAATACCACATAAACGAACTCAATTGCACACACAGGGATGTGAAATAACTTGGTTAAATTCAAGTCGGATTTAGACCTTGTTCAAAAGTCTCACGAGATAAATGTACGAGTCTTGGCTAGTTAGTTAAAATATCTGCATCTCCGAAAAGCTTAACTACATTTTCAAACAACCGGTACATTTCATTCCGTACATCACCATCAAAAAATAGACAAAATACAAAAACAAAGTTTTCACATGCACAAGCATTCCACAAAGTTATCCCATTACTATAGCAAGCCAGTCAAATCTTGTACAATCTATGGTGCATTGACAAATCATCAACAATTCATTTCATTCATTCCATATGCATACATCATACAAATTAGAACCATCGCATTCATAATCGCATATGCATACATCAATATAAAAACATGCACATAAAAATAAATCATGAAAAATGTACAAACACCAAAAAGAGTCATCTATATATATATATATATCATAACAAAATTGCCCGTAGGCTACAGTGAACTGGTCCTCTGACCCTACAATCATACACCAAAATCCCCAAAGTCTAGGGCATCGTCCACCATGATCACGCAGGATCGGTGCGATGGGAACTACCCCCCGTGGTGCGGGTCCTCTGAGACCTCTCAGGGCGGCTACTGCTCGCCCCTGCACCATGCCCGCTGGCCTCTCCCTCATCCCGCCGCCTCCACTGCGAGGATGTTGTCTGCTCCATGTCGCTCCCTCTCGAGCGTCACGATGATCCACCTCCGGAGAATGCAGGTACTCGCCCACCAAGGCGGATAACCTCATCCTCCAGCTCGTCCCGCTGTCGCTCCAAGTCCCTCGCCCACTGATGGTATGTCGCAAGGTTAGCCTCGCGTTGCCCTAACTACGTCCGCAAGAGATCCCTCTCCCGCAGTGCATCCCCAAGCTCCTGATCTCGCCTCCGTAATAACTCCATCAATCGCGCCACCTTCGCGTGCAACCCCGCCTCTGTATCCCCCTACACGGTCGGCTACGTCGGCCTCTCTAGCACATCGGCCTGCTTCGGAGCATCCTGCATCTCTGGCTGCTCCTCCTCACCAAAGTCCTCTCCCGCATCTGCCACCTCCACCATGTCCACATCAGCAGGAGCTCCCCAACCCTCTCCTGGTGCCTCTGCACCCTCTCCGCCTCCCGTTGCCTCATCCCCTCCCAATGGCCCCTCACCTCGCCATTGTCGGAGCATCCACCACTCCTGGTACTCGATAGTAACTCCAACGTCATCCACGTCTGGAGTGTCCAGTACTGTATCCGCCTCCTCCCCTAGCGGCTCGAGGATCGACATAGCTAGAGTCCTCTCATCGCTCCGACGCCGATAGACTACGGGTTCCCCAGGCAACCCCTGGCGTACCCCAAACTGTCATGTCACTCGAAGATAATGAAAGTATTCCTGCTCCGTCTCGTGTCGTCCAATGACCCATCTCCCCCTCCGGACCCGTCGAAGCCACTCATCAGCCTCTGGCCATGCGGGACAATCCCGATATGGCCTCCACACCACATCTCCTAGAGTCAGTCATGCCAATGCATCTATGTAATGGTCCACGTCTCCCGCAAACCGCCGACTCTACCCTCGCTCCTTAGATCGATACCATAAAGCACCATAACCAATGTCTCGATCCACCATGTCAACCCGTGTAGTCCAGGGTAGCCCTCGTGGTCGCTCTACGGCTATATGCTGCCATGCCCAACACTGCAATAAGTAACTGCAGCCAATCCCCTTTCGCTTTCGACAGCGGACCTCATACAACTCATCATATAGTTGAGCCAACAGCGTCTGGCCCCATCTCATGATCACCGGCTCTGTCACAGGACAATCCACTAACTGCCACACCACCTCCAATAGGTTCCATGGGAACCTCGCCCCTGAAGAGTCTGGCAACAGCATGTTGGAAATGAGGCTCATGAGTAGTGCATGCCTCACTCCCAACACTCCCCTCTCATACCACCACCGCACTAGGATACCACCAATCTGACAATCCTCCTCAGCCTTCTCCACTGAGCTCATCCCATCCACATCCTCCCCATGTCCAAAACATCGGGTCAGTACAGCCGTCCTCTGGCCTCGTGGCGTCGTCCGGATGGGAACCCCGTCTATCGAAATCCGGAGAATCCGATACACGTCCTCTAAGGTGACTGTCATCTCCCCTGTCGAAAGATGGAAGGTGTTCGTCCGAACATCCCATAGGCTGATCAAAGCTGTCAAGTACGCCCGATCCCCAACAACTGCTTCCAATCGCGTCACATGCTTGAGCCCTAAGGCATCAAGCCACTCCCAATCCTCCGCACTCAACGCCTCGCGGGCACTAGAAAAAATAGTCGGTACCCGATGCCGACTCTTCACCACCTGCATATCACAAAACATAAACACATCAAAAACATGCATCAAATCACCATCACATATTCAAAAATGCATCAATATACAGTAACAACATTCATTCACATGTACATCTGTTACAATTTACAAACATAAAAAAAAAAAAACAACACAAAATCGATATGGTTTACCTACGGTTTCGACCTAAGTTTAACAAAAACCCCTTTGAATGGTTTATAGGTTTTTACCTAAGTTTACCATTTCAAAAAAAAAAAATCATAAAGTTTTCATCTTACCTTTATTTAAAAAAAAAAAAAATGTTTTTTTTTTAAAAAAAAAAATTCATCAAGTTTTCATCTTACATTTCATAAAAAACAACAAAAATTTGACATGGTTTACCTACGGTTTTACCTAAGTTTACCATTCCAACAAAAAAAAAATTCATCCATTTTTTTAATCTAGGGTTTCATTTTAAAAATAGACAAAAAGTGACATGGTTTACCTACGGTTTCGACCTAAGTTTTACCATTCACATAAAAAAAAACATTTTTATAACCGTGGTTACCCTAAAGTGTTACTCTAAGTTTCATTTGGGTTTATCCTACGGTTTTCCATCTAGGTTTCCATCGGTTTGCATACATGTTTTATTTTGTTTTAGGGTCTTTAAATCAAATTCGTTCACCTTTTAATTGATTAATTAGGGTTCCATGTCTTAAACAAAAGACAAACACAATAAAAACACATTTGCATTTTTCAAATTCAAACTCGAGGAGATAGTTCACTTACTGGTCTCGCCTCGGCTCTGCCGCTTGACGACCCGGTTCGTGCACTCATGGTGGCTGGAAAATCCGGCAGCGTTTCGCGTCAGAAAATCTACCTCCTCCTCCCCAGAGCTCCAAATCGCAATCGATGAACAGTGCAAATGAGCAAAATCCGTCATTTTTGCCTATTTATACCTTTTTGCTTGCTGGTAATCGTCCCTGCCTGGAACGAGCACTTTTTCCTCGAAGGCGCGCTCGTCCCACCCCAGGACGAGTACCATCATGGAGTTCGTCCCCCCCGAAATGAATACCCAAAAAAAAAAAAACAACCAAAATATAAAAATGACAAATGCCAACAAAACCACTAAAAATTGCCGGACAAAAGTGCTCTTGCACTTAACCTCTTGGCATAAGAAAACTGATGTCGGGGTCTACCTTGTCGCTATCCTACTCCCTAAGAAGGCTACCATAGCCGGACCGCTTCACGGGAAGATGGATTTTTGCCAATGTTAACCCCAAATGGCATCCCAAAATGGGTTCACACCCACCAAAAATAGGTCAAAACAATCGAGAAACTGCTCGAGCATGCATCGGATAACATCTGAAGGCACCCTCACTTAAGTCATCTTGGGTCAAGCGACTCGTCGCTTTTCTCATGTCGGTCATTCCCTCATCGATTCGTCGCTTGAGGGGGTAGTCACACTTAGTTGCCAATCAACAACAATATACCCAATCTTGGAAATGACACGCATTCAAAGGATCATTGACAAAGACAATCACGCTCCTGCTTGGGGCAGCAAACAAGCAACAATCACAAACTGATCAAACACTTGGCATTCGTGAATCATGAACTCAAGGTTCCCATAGACAAAAGGTTGCGCCCTTTGCCTATTCATGACTGATCAATGTCCAAGCTCAAGTAACACCTCACTAAACAAGGTTAACACTTGGCATTAGTTCCTTAGCTCGTCAAAAGCAAGGATTCAAGAATGCGTGCCCTTTCCATACTTGGGGCATCAAGAGTTGGTTAGGTTACTGAGAAAACCTAATCATTAGTGCTTTGGTTATCTATTTTTGCTCGACACTGCACCATGTGCAACGCTTTCCAAAAAGGGGCATCTGTAGACACCAAAACAGCACCAATCCGATTATGTGACTGCAAACACTAATCGCACTAACACACACAGCCCCTAGGGCAGCCCCCAGAGGTTAAATAGTGGTTCTAACCACTCACACAATAGTTTTACAAGTCAGAGATCAATTTGGCACCTTTTAGACACTTTGCTACTTACTCGCTCCACCCAGGGACGAGTGCATACTGGTACTCGTTCCACCCAGGGACGAGTGCAGATTGGTACTCGTTTCACCCAGAGACGATTACCAGCGCTCGCTTCTGGGTGGGACGAACGCCAGGTTTGATCGACAAAAAGTCAAACCTCGGCGCATGACAACTCAGAACTGCCACTTAGCTCTCCTTTCATGGCATAAGGGTGCGAGTGAGTTCTTTTGACAACTCATATCTGCCACTTGACTCTCCATTCACTGCATGGGAATGAGAGTGAGCTTTTTAGGACAACTCGGATAGGCCACTTGACTCTCCCTTCATTGCATGGGAGTGAGAGTAGGCTTTTTCATGACAACTCAGATTAGCCACTTAACTCTCCCTTCATTGCATGGGAGTGCGAGTGAGCTCTTCTAGACATGCAAAGACATGCACAGAGGCAGTTAAGAAGCCCTTGATCAGGAAGAAGTCTTCTCTTCCCTAAAAAGCATTCATGCTAAGTAGCACTTTTGCATGTTAATTCAAAGAGACCCCTTGGGTCTATAAAATGGTGAGCTTCCTCATACAGAGAAGGAGCATTTTGAGCGACGAAGTGCTGCTAGTTTACTTACTTGCGATTTGTGCTTTCAACATCCATAATCTCTTAATCAAAAGAGAGGTTATTGGGTGACTTTTGAAGGCACGAATCAAGAACCAAAACCCAAATTTTCTGACCACAATATCCTACCAATTTGCCGACAACACATCACACCAGGTTTCGGACCCATCCCAAGCGGATTGGTGTCGAAACAAAGTTTCACCCGCGGGTGGTTTGCCTTCGGGCACCCCCCGCCTTATTGCCTTTGGTGACTATTTCTTTTGTAGTATTTAGCTAGTTACATGATTATGCTTTTGTCAAGTTTTCAGTTTATTTGGACTCATTTTAACCATCATTATATTTATCTTTCGTTTTTCATACACAGGTGCTACTGATTCTTTGTTTGTTTCTTTGAACGCAGATTTTCAGCATTAGAGGAGCAACGAGGAATCTACTTTTACCAACACAAGCGGCGGCAACGTTTTGGTTCGCCCATCTTATATGTGGGCACGCGGAAGAAGGAATTCTGAAACAAGTTGTAAAAGACCAACATTTAACGCTCCTATCCCCTAAAAAGGAAGGAGACGCATTGTAACACAAATTTGAAAAGCATATCAATAAAAGGGCCGTATTTTATATTGCTTTGATATCTTGTGTTCATGTTCTTTCTTTTTACGCATTTCTCAATAACATAGGGTTTAAGCGTTATTTTAGTTTCGTTTACATTGCATTTTTAGTCTATCCTTTTTGTTTTCGGAATCTCGTGTTTTCAGAGTTGAAGCCCCTCTTTGATATTTTTTGCTTACCTTTCAAAATATTAACCTAAGATTGAGCACCTAGGTCAAAAGGGTTTTCCTTTCTCATATCACAATATCCATTATCAATCCCAACATCTTCTTCCTATTGTCTATTTTGCTTGCCTGTCGATCCTGTCAAACCTGGTGCTGGTTATTTACTCAAGCTCTCTATCATGAGAACATCTATATTTGATCTTCCATTTCCCCTCTCAAAGACTAATTAGACTTTCTTCATATTATGTAGTTAATTCATCACTGACAAGCACTATGGATAAACAAACATCAAAAGGTTTTTAGGGACGTGGAATTAGGTGTTCAAATCCAATAAAGGGAGTCTCTTTTGCTTAAAATTTATTAATTAATGATAGAGAAAATGTTGTGTGAGAGGGGAAGGATTTTTCTTCCCAAAGGTAGTCATGGCATGTTGGTTAGGATATTGTTCCTTTCACTGGAGAGACCATAGGTTGAGCTCCTTCTATGCATTACACCTGTATTATAAAGAAGGATGTTTCATTGGCTGATATGGTGGTCGACATAACCACTTTTAACACCATGAATAATGTTTTTGGTATATATACAACCCCTACACCAATCCAAACACAACATTTATCATAGTTTCATTAGAGCAAGTATGTTGAGGTAGTAGAAAATAAGTGGACATCAATAAATAATGTAATACCTAGTGGTAACAAGTGATTGGATGCTACTTTACTAAGGTTTGAGGATTTGATTTTTATATTATTGAGGTCCATTAATGCAAAACTTTTGGAGGCCATAACTTTTGCATACAAAAGTATTTTAATATCATTGTTTTTAGATCACATGATTTTTTGATCTCTATTTTTGGGGGCATAATTTCAAGAATTGATATAATATTAAGGGTTAGGTTGTATAATATGGATCATAAAACCCTAATTACTTTCCATAATAGAAAAAATATAGTATCTGGTCAACCCAAATGATTAGATTGCTATGCAATAAGAACATATGGTACATATTTTAAGAATATATAGTAGTAGCCCTTCTTGAAGAAACTTACCACCAAAGAGAAGAAGCTCTTGGTCTATTTTACTTGTTGATTGAACTAGAGTTGCTTCTCCACATCAAAGAGGTGAGTGTACCTATCAAGGAATGGTTAAATTGCATGAGTTATTTGGAAAAGTTAATACTACTAAATTAAGTTGCTTGGAATTAGAGCTTTCCTTTATCAAATTGTCTAAGTTTAATAACATTGAGGACTATATTATAAAATTTAAGGCATTGAGAGTAGATATTGCATATTCTAGAGGCAAAGAAAAGATGATGCAATATGCATGAAAATTGTCATTTCTAATATTTTACCTTATTTTTAGTGGTTGAACCTCATGGTTCATATGATTCCTATGTTCTTGGACTCTAAAAATTCTCTTACTCTTGATCGATTTTTTTTGCTAGTTCATTTTTAGGTGGCAATGAGGAACTGTGATTGCACTTCATAAATACATGCTCATGCAAAGGAATTCAAACCTAATGAGGATAATACTGAGGGGTCCAAAGGCTAGGCTAAGTTATCAAATAAATCAAAGACCATTTGTAGATATTGTAAGAGAGAAGGGTATCCAACAAAATATTGCTTATTAAAATTTCAAAGGATTGAAGTTGTTTTTGAAGATGGGTGGACGTCTTTCAAATGACAAGGGGGATTTAGATGAATCTACCTTAGCTACAAAGGTCCACTAGAGGTCCATTATGGGGGGAAGATATTATTATCACTAATGTATTATCTCCTTTTACTCTTAGTTCAAATTATGAGAGGGTGTTGAAAGAGTAATCTAATTCATGACCAATACTAATATTGTATGATATAATCTTGGATAGGCTTAAGGAAATTCATTGTACAATGTATTGAAATTATTGTAATATTTTATTATGTAAGATCTATGGGACACATTTAACCTTGCTATGGTTAAAACCATCTTATAAAATTGTAATAAACTTTAAAGTATTTCTTGTTATGATAGTTTAAGTTCATTTATGTATTTAGGGTTTTGGCATTGGTATACATACCCCAACCACTTCATCATTTAATCATTGAAGTGTTGTGATTCTTATATATAGATAATATAGTGATTATTTATGGTGCCTATGAGTGCCCACTATATCTTTCTCTCTTTTATCCTTTCTTATGCTTTCTATATAAGATTTGAGTGAATGGATTAATTTTGTTCATTTCTAGAAAATATTGTAAATTCAAACACTCCTATCAAAATAACATTGCCACAAGGTTAAATAAACCATATCTAATTTGTATTTTTATCAAATATATTATTCATATAAATAACACAAGCTTATACTGAGAGGGGGGGTGAATAATATAAGACCACTTTTTACTTTTATTTCCAAATAACATTATGCAATGTATAGATAGTAATATCAACAAGAGTAATAAAAGCAATGCATAAATAACCACACACAATAGAGACACCAATTTAATGTGGTTCACCCAATGTGGGCTACTCCACGGAGAAAATATTTCACTAAAATTATTTCAATCAATCTCTTGGGAATCCTTTCCCTATTACAATATTTATGGAACTCTATATAAATGAGACACCAATCCACTGATCAAGTTCATGGATCTCTATCCATAGGAGAACTCCTTTCTCCTCTACTCTGGATGGTGATATTCTAGAAGAACTACTGCCTCCACTGCACTGGCTAATGGATATCTATCCACTGAAGATTCCTATCCTCACTACCCTGGCTAATGGATCTCTATCCACTAGAGACTATCGTCCTCTATACTTTATCACCTCCAAAGCTAGATCTCAATACTAAATATGGTCCTTTAGTTTAGCACCAGTCTATTCAATCCCTATCTTTGATATGTACTAAACACAATACTTCAATCTAGAACAAATTTGCTCACTCTCTATCCTTCGATATTCACTAAACACAATCCTTAAATCTAGCACAAATCTGCTCAATCTCTATCATCCAATTTGCACTAAACATAGTCCTTCGATCTAGCATAAATATATCCTTAATCTCTATCCTCAATCCTTAACAAAAATATTGAATTAATCACAAAATCAACTCTTCTGGATCTGCCCCAAAACTTAACTCAAGGTTTGAACAAATCAATCAATCAACTCTGCTCACAAGTCTTCTCAAAGACTTGTCTCAAATCTACCTTGTAAGCTTCCACAAAAGCTCACACTAATATGTCCACAAGTCCTCTCTAGAACTTGTCCAATATGCTCAACAATATCTATCCTCAAATCTATATTGTAAGCTTCCACAAAAGCTCACACAAATCTATCCACAAGTCTTCTCAAAGACTTACCTCAAATATGCTCAACAAGTCCTCACTAGAAATTGTCTAATATGATCTCAATATTTGTCTTGAAATTTGTATTGTAAGCTTCCACAAAAGCTCACACAAATTTGTCCACAAGTCTTCTCAAAGACTTACCTCAAATCTGCTCAACAAGTCCTCACTAGAACTTGTCCAATATCACAGAAACATATAGAGAATTGTTAGAGACTCAATATGCTTCACATTCACCACAATGCTCAATCACTTTTAATCTCTATTTTTACCACAAAAACATATAGACAATTTTTAGAGACTCAATATGCTTCACACTCAATCAAACACTTAGTCTCTTTCTCAAATCAATTTAGAATATGGAATAATTTGTTTCACAAAACTTGAAATATCACTTCAACACATCCACTTGACTAGACTCAACCAAATCTACTAAACCAATCAATTAATGAAATAATAATTATTCACAAACCCTAGTCCAAGCATATGAACACTCACTCACTTATTTACAACAATGCTTATCATACAATCTCACATAACAGTGATACTCATGATCTCGCACAAAACCTAGTTCAAGATAGTTCACAACTTCACATAACAATGATACTCATGTTCTTTCACAAAATCTAGTTCAATATAGTTCACAACTTCACATAACAATGATACTCATGATATTTGCACAAACCCTAGTTCAAGTTCTTCACTTAGCCAATTACTTCAACAACAATGCTTATCAAGCCAAGTTTATATCATTCACTTCTATTTCAGAAAATCATCAACTCAACAAAGGAAACCTTAACCAAATCCTTTTCACTCTAGTCTTGTTTTTAGAAAACCTCAATCAATCACTTCAACCAAAGAAGAATGTACCCATACCTTTTTGTTTGATGTAGAAGTGCCCTTAAAACCTGTCTTGAACACAATTTTCTCCTTTGCCAATTTCAATAGTTAGATGACAAAATATCACACTAACACTCTCTCAAAATATTTTCCAATTACAAAAATAATCAAACTCAATTACACCTTATTACTCCTTTGAAATAAGCATTCACCAACACACATTCATAAAAATATAATTCCTTGCATACACTTTATTGTTCTAACTTTAGAGCAATTTTCATCAATACACATAAGAAATAAAAAAGACTTTATTTATTCCTTATTACTCTAAATTTATAACTCAAACCTTCCAAAATAAAGTAAAATATTTAATCTTTAAAACCCTTATATCTCCCTTAGAAACCTTAGCCAGTATTTATTTATCATAAACCAAGCACCTCCAAAATCACACAACCTTAGCACAAAATACACGATGCATACCTTACAAGAAAAACGTCACTACAGGTTTCGAATGCGTGACCACTCCTTCGCCAAGCGCCTTACCAAGGCTCTAGCCCACCATGTGGGCTACTAGCTCCCACACGATGGGGAAGGCAAAAGCCTTCCTCTTGTTTATCTTCGATCGGTGTGGTGCCCAAAAACTAACACTCCACCTTGCAAAACCAAAATTGGCGGGTTTCGAACCTTGCACCTTGAGCCTGCCAACCCTTCATGCCTTCCTCGATTGCCAGCTACGCTACACGACACTACGATAAAAATGGAGCCTTTGCTCCTCTTTATCCTATCCTATGCCTCCAAAAACTTTGGAATCACGAAAACCTTGTCTTCCCTTTTGTGCACGATGGTCGAAAACTTAGCATATATCAAATTGCATAATCATAGTTTTAAACAATGTTTTGCTCCCCTTCTTATATGCATAGTCCACGCTTTGAGAGACATAGACGAATGATTCAAATTTCAAATTTGAATTCGAATACTTTATAACCCAAATTTAGGGTTAATAAATTAATTTTATTATAACCCAACCTTAGGGTTATAAATTAATTTAATAATTAAATTATAATTAATCTATAATTAACTTAATAATTTTTAAAGTTAATTAAAATAATTAATAAATTAATTTATAATGAAATTATTTAAATTAATTTAAATCTTCCCTTTTAATATTATAATAAAATATTATAATGTTATTTTGCTTGGGCCTCTTCATTGCTCTTGAAACTCATCTTGACCACCTGGAAGCAAACTTTCCTTTTTGCACTGATTGCGGAATTGCTTCTCCTTGCATTGCTCACTAAAACTAACTTTTGACATCAATAACCATTCACTCTTGACATCAATGACAACTCATCTACTCAAAATATCCAACATCATCATCCTCAAAGCACAGTATTTCGCAATAAACTCCTTGATATCATTTTCTAAGAGAAAAAAATCTCACTTCTATTGGAGCTAGTTCCAAAAAATGATATTGCTATTAGATAACACATCTCCAAATTTTATTTTTATCAAATATAATATTTATCATCTCGAAACCATGATGTTTTTGCAATCAACTCCTTGACGCCATTTTTATTAAGAGAAAAAAAATCTAACTTAGCTAATTTATTTCTAAAATTTGAAAATTTCCAAGACAAAGGTTAGCATCATGATTGGCTAAATTATCTACTACCTGATTTTATTCTCTCTATATATTGGAATTTGCAAAAATTTCCTCCAACAATAATAGATGAAAATAAAAAAATTCTTATCTTTTAATCCAATCTCCACATCTATTTTTATTGTTAACATTAATAATAATTTGTAAATTTTCCTTAGATGGTATTTATTTACAACCTTTTTCAATGGTAATTTTGATCTCTGTAAGAAATATCTTAGCCTTTGCATAGTTGTTAGTTGAAGTTCTACATGGTTTTGAGCAAGTAAGGATAATTTTACCTTCATTATTTCAAAGAATACAACCTCTACCAGCTTTTTCAAGATTTCCCTTGGAAGCACTATAAAAATTTATTTTGATAAACCCAACTTCTAAAAATTCCCATTTAATAATTGATCAACGAATATCATTTGTATTAACTCCATTGTCACAGATGACCTTTCCATGTATGTTAAAATCCTATAATAAAGAGGATGGCATATCATTTTTTGCAATCAAAATTTTCCATGATGATCACCATGTCTATAAACATTCTATAAAAGAGACAACAATACAATTCCAAACATGGGCATGATTTTCAAATTTATTTTTTATTTTTTATTATGCATTTAAAGCCATAAAATCCAATATATAATGGTGGGACCAATTCCCCATAGGATGCATAATACTTTAGCTTTGAAATAGTTAATTTAAACATTTCATGAACCCTTTCAATGTTGCTAGAGCTACCCATTATATTCTCATATTTTTAAAAAAGCAACACTAAATGATATAAACAAAGGGAAAATAAAGAAGTGAATGATTTGATGTTTCTAAATCCTTCTCATATAAGGTAGACCTGAAAGGTCCATGATATTATCTTCTTTGCAAACTCTCTAAGAATCTTGCATTGGATTCTTAACCAAGAAATGTTGAGGTCTTAGGGAGGCCCTCAAGTAACCAAACATTCCTCCAAGGGAAATATTTAAGAGTAGGAAATTTTGATTGCTCTAAATACTTATCTCCCAACTTGACCAAGTATCCACCATATTTTTATGGATTTCAAACCAACTCATCCTTTCATATAAAAACAAGCAAAAATAACTACTAAAGAATTCTTTGAGGCTCTTTCACTCTTTGTTTGAGATATTCTCCTTCAACCATGTTGTAAATAAAAATCATGATCTAAATTTGTTCAAGTTGTTAATAAAAATTCATGATCTAAAATTATTTATATAATATGATTTATGACATTTAGATCTTTATGCCTAAGCCAATTATTGTCATTTTGGATTAAAAAAAGGATAAGGCTTCAACTAAGCAGCTGACCAAAAATTTGTAAAATTTCTCTCATTGAGTGACCATATAATATGTTTCTTGATCAATTATAAGCTATTTTATATAAAGTTCCATGTTTATGAGCATGTAGGTAGTTTTTTTTGTATCCTAAACAATTTTATTGCATCATGAGAACCTAGATATTGTTTAAGTAACATTTTTCCAACTCTTTACTTGATCTTTCAATAATATCTAACCAAATTTTACCCTTAATGTTAAGCTCATAAGTCTATAGTTTCATAAGCTTACCCCTCCAATGTTATTTCCTTTATAAACCCTATCCCACTTACAAGGAGGATACACAATGTTTTCCTCACATCCTTTCCCAAAAAATCTCATTGAATTTTATCAAATTTAGATGCCATATCTATTGATAATCTTGAAAGTGACGTCATACATAGGGATGGATTACAATGTAGTCTTTATGAGTTGTAGCCTTCCATCCATGGTTAAGAACTTACCTTTCCAACCTTCCATACAAGATTTTATTTTATCCAAAGTAGAGTCCCAAAGCTCTATCTTCTTTCCCTTATCAAATAGAGGAATACCTAGATATGTCAATGTCATTTTTATAACTTTACACCTTATACTCTCCAAAATAATTTGTTGTGAATCTAAGGCAATGTTAATTAAAAAATCCTAGATATTTTACTATTAACCATTATCCAACAACCTTCTCATAAGGTGATAATATTGTTTTAAACTCAATGTCCTCACTCATTGAAGAAGGATCCAAAAGAAAAATATTATCAAGTGGAGATGAGATGTGAAGGGACTATTTATCACAACTTGAATGCCTTTGATTTTTCCTTCCACTCTAACCTTTAATAAATCTCTCTCCAATTCCTCAACAAGAATAATAAATAGACAAAATAATAGTGGGTCACCTTATGAATTCCACACGATAAATAAAAGCATATTTCAAGAGATCCATTAATCAAAATATGATGTTTTGGAGTGCTATAATAACATCTAGTTTTTATTTGAATATAGAGAAAGTATGGCATCTTGAGCAATGATTACACCATTAAGAATATTTTTACCATGAACAAAATCCCCTTATTCCTCTAAGATAAGATAAGCTAAAATGTGCTCCATTCTATTTGCCACAATTTTGAAATATATTATAAATAATATTATAAAGGCATATTGGATGAAAATTATCAAAATATTTCGTGTTGCCTTTCTTGGAAACCAATGCAAATGTTTAAACAAAATTGTAGGAAATCCATAAGGACTAGTTGTCTTGTTAACGTGGAATGAGAAAATTATCTCCTATAGCTCCTATAACTTGTGATATCGATGGAATATTTTACAAAACCTCACATTGAGCCTCCTTGATTTCCTCAACTTTTGACATAATATTTTTTAAATTATTAATTAATTTCTAATATCTTATTCATCCTCAATACTTCTTCCATTTGGAGTTAAAATATTTTTTATTCGACAAAAATAAAATATATTTTGGCTATAGTATGAAGAATTGGTATTCTTATCACCTTTTTTAAGTTACTTTCCTTTCGCGACATGTCTCAGTTTCACGACAGGCAGTGGCAAAGGAGCAGAGCGAAGGCAGATTGTCGCGATTTCACGACAGGTCTTACTGTCGCGACATGCCGCATTTTCATGACTATCCAGAGCAAATGAAGGAAAAGACTGAAGGACGTTGCGATTTCGTGACATATCGCACTTTCACAGATGGAAGCAGCAAGAGTGCAAAATGGGAGATGAATGTTGCGATTTCACGACATGTCTCATTGTCGTGACATGTCACATTTTCATGACATGCATCGACAAAGGAGCGGAACGTAGGCAGAATGTCACGATTTCATGACATGTCTCTTTTTCGCGACAGGTCACATTTTCGCGACTATCCAAAGTAAAATATGGAAATGACTTAAGGACGTCATGATTTCGTGACATGTCACATTTTTATGGCTGGAAGCAAAAAGAGTGCAAAATGGGAGACGAATGTCACGATTTCGCGACATGGCTCATTTTCGTGACATGTCGCATTTACACGACTTATAGCGGCAAAGGAGCAGAACGAAGGCAGAATGTCGCAATTTCATGACATGTCTCATTTTTGTGACATGTCATTGTTTTGCGACTCTCCAGAGAAAATTAAGGAGAAGACTTAAGGACGTCGTGATGTCGTGACATGTCGCATTTTCGTGGCTGGGGAAGCAAGAAAGCATTGCGGTGGGCCGCTGCCTATGTTCTAAGGTGTTTGTAAATATGTGTAAGGGGCTATGCTCTTTCTTGGTAGGGTGGCCTCAGAAGGGTACTAGTAGCGAAGGACAAACTGTCCCTATTGAGGTTTTGATCCGTAATAGCATAGTGCTGATTTTTGTAAAAGGTTTTGGGTCAACCTGGAAAACCCGGATGTAATGAAATTGTACCTTAATTACCAAAAAAAAAAAAAAAGTTACTTTCCTTTGATTTTTTGGGTCAACATGAATTTTTTATTTTATAGTAAATTGTAATATTTATAAAGTAATTTTGTTCTTGCACATAAGTATCTTGGTTCATTCCATTGATTTCTACTATCTCTTGTAAATTGTTGACCTCGCATCTAACTTAATATTTTGTTGTCAATGTAATACCAAAAAATTTAATATTCCAAATCTTAATTTACCCCTTTACATTTTCAATATTTTGAACAAACCTGTATGTACATGATCCTTCAAACTTTGCTTCATATCACCATAACATAACCATCTAGAATAAATCAAGGTCTTAAATCCACATAGACTTAAATTAAAATGGCTTGGATGACCATTATTTATTAGATCTCATATCAAGAGAATGGGTTTGTGATCTAATCTTGCTCAAAATAAATTATCGAAAGAGATTGTATACTTTGTTTACAACCATGTATTCACTCTTTTTTGTAATATGAATTTACCCAATGCATCTATTATCCCATGTATATTAAAAGCTTAATGGAATAACATACCTAGGACCATTTGAATTGACAAATGAATCAAAATCCTCTATTGACTTAAACCATCAAGGAGTTCCAACCTTCTTTTCTAAAGAACATAGAACTCTATTTAAGTGCTTTTCCCCTCTCAAGATTTTATAGATATGTATTACTAGTGAATTTGAAAAGAATAAAATGAGGTCCTTCTAATATATTTCATGGGGAACTACAATTGAAGCATATAAACTTATAATCCCAACTTTGAATTTTACTTTTTCTTGCAAAAGAGATTAGTAACCCAATAACCTTTTGCTTTTAGTAATTGTTCATCCTATTTGAATTTGTCCCATTTTGTTGCAATACCTCCTGAATATTTTGGAGCTAAAACTACTAGACAATTCTCCATCTTTCAAATATTTTTGAATGCATTATTACAATTAAAACAAAATATTGATTACCTATTTTTGATTCTTGTATTAAAATAAAATCTAGACTATAACATATTAATTACTTAATAGCTCCCTTTTTAGTAGGCTCATTCATATCCCTAATATTTAAAAATACAACTTTTACCATCATTTTTTTTTTATTTACAATCTTTGCCCCATTGCTTGTTAACACTTGTAATATTTATTTTTATTTCCCCATATTAATACCCCTCCAAGTTTTCTTTTTTCATTGATCTTGATATAAGGGCCTTCCTCTATTTTTTCCATTCCAACCAACTTATCTCCATCAATTTATTCAATTTATTTTATACTATTCATAATGAGACTTAGGTTTACATTTCCCTAGAGAGTTTGAAGTACAGGGAATAGCCTCACAAACACTTTGTTTATCTTTTCATAGAAATAAAAAAGTGTAAGTATTATCGTCCATAGCAGTTGTTTTATTATGTTGCATTAAAAACCCTAAGTTTTCATAGATATCCTCCATACTTATTTATTTATTATGTCACTCTTGAAACCTTAAAGTGCAATCATAATAAGACTTAGGTTTATGTTTCCTTAAAAATCCTAAATTTGTATGGATATCCTCCATACTTATTTCCTTAATATGTTGTTCTTAAAATATTTAAGTGCAAGGTATAAACTTTTCATTCTTATTAGAAGGAGAGGATTTAATAATGCTTGAGGAAAATGAAGATGGTTTAGCTAGAATAAACTTGACCTCTTTTGCCTTCTTTGATTTAAAATTTACCTCCGCATCTTCCTTTATACCTTTAATTCCTTTCAACTTTGAACTTGCAAATTCTACTTCCTCATCCATTATGTTCTTCTTTGTTTCTTCTAATGGATTATAAGTAAAACTTGATGGCATTTTAATTTGATGATATAGAGGACCATTTTTTGCCATTTTATTGGGAGTGGAAAATCCTTCATCTAACCCAAATTCCACTTTGGCAGGATCTTGTTTCATCTTTAAGTTTTTCTCATGCCCAATTTTTTTTGTTTCTTTCTTCATTGTATTCACTTTGTATTATATTACCATGTGTCTAGTCTCATAACATTTTGTTGGAGTATATTACATTATTTGGTACATGCTAATGTACCCCCATGGTACCTCTATGGTACAATTTTTAAATAATAGATTAGGTTTGAGTCATAGTTTAGAGAGTGAGTAATATTTCCCCTTTTATGTAAGTGTGAATGTGCAAGAAATGCACAAGTATCATGTAAAGTTGTAATGTGCAAGAAATACACAAGTGTTATGTGAGTTAGTGTGCAAGTGTAAGTTGAGTCTATGTACACAAGTGTCTTGTATGTATGAAAAAAAAAATGTAATGTAAAGATGTGCTTAAGTATCTTAGATTAGAGTGTGCAAGTTATAGAAGTGTAAGAGTCATGTATAGGTGTGCATAAATTATAGAGTCAAGTGTTCATCAAGTATACAAGTGTCAAATAGAGAAGCCAAGAGTCATGAGACTTGACATATGGAAAGGAATAGTCAAGTAGCCAAAGAGTCATACTACTATGGCTATATTATGGAGATAGTACTCCATAGTTTAGCATCATAGAGTATCACATTACAAAGAGAAGATAACATCACTATCAATTTGTAAGAGAAAGAGAAACAATAAATATTGCATACATTTTGATCAATTATTATTGTAAGTTGTTCTTCATGCATAGTACATGAATGATTAAGGCTATTTAAATTCATATTGCTGCATATTATTGAATGTTAAGAGTTATTAAAAACCTTATTCTACATATTTATTTGCTCATATTATTTTACTCATATCATTATCTTGAACTTATTACATTGTGGCTATATTATATTTTATCATGTGATATTTTTTTTTTGGTAATTATTATAGTAGATTAAAAAAGGGTTTTTATAGAGGATCCCAAAACCTTATGTACAAAATCAGCCTTGCATCATGCCTCCTGGCTTTATGTATAAGCCTATTACAGAAAACGTAACCCCTAAAAAAAACCTGATTACATAAGCAATGGGCCTAGGGCATCAATCCCTTGAAACTGAACACCAAAATAGAAATCCCGCCCAACGGTAACAGTAAGCATGAAACAATCCCTGTCAGTGGGAAACAGACAAATAAGAAAGAAAGTAGTTTTGGAGATCCCGCCCAGTGGGGAGTAGCCAAAAACCACCATCGAGAAGATCCCGCCCAATAGGAAGCAAAGAAAAACTGTTACAATAAAATCTCGCCTCGCGGGAAGTAGTCAAAACCACCACAAACAGTCCCGCCTAGCGGGAAGCAACAGGGAAATCCCGCCATCCGGGAAACCAGCAAAAAATAAAGGATCCCGCCTCGTAGGAAAACCGGTGGATTTGGCAGATCCCGCCCTATGGAGAAACCATCCCGCCCACCGGGAAAACATTTCGTTCAGCGAGAGCCATCCTGCAGGAAGCCGACAGCCAGCACAGAGAGGATCCAGCCCATCAGGAAGTGACCAAAGAGTTGCACCACAAAGAACCTACCCCGAGAAAATAGAAGAGGATCCCAGCAGCAGGGACCAAGAATCCCATCCAAGCACAGAGCCCGTCGAGGATTCACAAGAAAAAGGGGGAAGCTGTCCAAACCCTAAACCATCACCTCCTCTACATTGAGAAACGCAGGGGACCAGATCCATGCGAATAACCTGCAAAAAACCCCAGGGGGAAGCCTGAGGGAAAAAGGGAAGGGATCCCCAACCAAACAGGGATCCTTGGGAAGCACCAGTCTGAAAAAACAACCAAGGAAACCCTAGCCGACCGGGAGGGGCACAGATAGTGGAGAAGGATCTCCCCTAGGAGATCATCTGCAAACAACCACTCCCCGGGAGGGATGACCTGGGTTGAGCCAGGAACTGGACAGGAACCAGGAGCCATGGGAGGGGGAGCAGGGGAGGGACCAGAGCCCTCCCCTCTCTACTTTCTTCCCTCCAATTTTAACTTTGTATTTACTCCAACCAACTAAACAACTTTTTACAAAACAAATAATAAGTAAACTTAATTTAAACGATTATGTGAGGCAGGCCATTTTGTACTAAGAGCCTTTATCATGTGATATTTAACCTATGATATTTGTGGTAGTATTAAGGCTTAAAAAACCATCAAATTTGCAACATCAGAATACAATATTTTCATAATCCACTTGTTGATCTCATTCTATTAATTTAGGTTTACTCTTAATGTATTGTGGAAAAGGTTTTGATATATCCATGACAATAAATATCTGAGTATATATATAGCATGGTTTCACTTCTTAGTAGTTTTTCTATTCTAAATGAAATATCTTATATTGTTGTTAGTATATTTCAAAACTTGCTATTAATAAGTTGATATGGAAGTCCAAAATATCTAACCCACATTGGAAACCTTTTAAATAGTTTTTGTTTAAAAAAACAATTCTCTTCTTTTGTCTTAAATATAATGCATATATGTCCCTAAACTAAATATGAGATTATGATGCTTAGGTTAAATGTATTATAATAGGAAGGAAAGGGTTTCATTTATGTCCATTATTAATAACATATAATAACACATTATGATAAGACACATCTTTGTAGATTCATAATTAGCAATGAAATAGATGGATTTTATAAGAATAAATAATCACTCTAAATGTCATATTAAATAACAATAAAAAAGTATCATCTCTAATCCATTTGTAATCCTATATGATTATATAATAATGATAGGATTAAATAAGGTTATCAAGTAATTATATGTCTTATTCATATGAGGTTTATAAACCTTCATGCAATATGGTAATATGAATTAATGTTTCTTATATTATATTAATAATACATGTTTCTTCTATTTATACACTAAGAACATCAAGGCATTGTTGTGGTGATTTTATACATCCTTTGGGATTGGGGTTGTCACACCACATAAAATCACTGATTCACAAGCAGTGTTACCGACTCTGGTCGATCGACCACTTTAACCTAGGAATAGAGTTTTATATGATTTTAGACAAACTAGGTATGGTAAGGAAACCCTTGAGGTAAACTTAAAGATTTATAGATTAAGTTCGTGCTCATCCAAATTTATAAAAAATATGTAAAAATTATATTTTCTTGACCAAGATTTGCTTATAACAATTTAATTATGCCTTTTTTTTTTTTTGGTAATTAAGAAGCATCTTCACTAATACCGGGTTTTACAGGTGAACCCAAAACCTGTTACAAAGATCAACATTATGTTGTACAGAAACCAAACCTTGCTAGGGACAGTCTGTCCACTAATACTACTGTCCTTCAGAAACCCCACACCCAGACCTGATACAAAGATCAACATTATGTTGTACAGAAACCAAACCTTGCTAGGGACAGTCTGTCCACTAATACTACTATCCTTCAGAAACCCCACACCCCAAGACACCTCGGACTTAGCTGCATTTACGATCATTTTGAACAATGATATCCACATCACTTGGGACCCCCTGTTCCCATGTGACCAATCTGTCAGCCTCCACCCCTATGTTGGCCAATTTATCAGCTGCTCTATTGGCTTCCCGAAATACGTGTTGGGCCATTCGATCATTCCTTGCTTGATAGAAGATCCTGGCCTCTTCGATGACAGTCTTCACTCACCACGGAGGATTTTTCCTGTTTCCTAGGAGGTTTATGATATGCATTGAATCTCCTTCGACTATTAATTTACCTTCAAACTTCTGAGAAATCTGAAGACCCCTCCATACCTCCCTTGCTTCCGCCTCATTATTTGTCCTTGTGCCTAGCTGCTCAGAGAAGGCCACTACCAGCTTACCTTGGTGGTCTCTCACTACTCCTCCAGCCCCTGCTCTACCAGGATTCCCTTTAGAGGCCCCATCAAAATTGAGCTTTAACCACCCAACCGGGGGTGGATTCCACTTGGCTTCTAGTCTAGGGTTGGTCTTGATGAGCACAAGATCCTCAACCAGGATTAAATTTAAGGACTGGGCAATCTGCCTCTCCCCCAGGGGAAGGTTTCGAGCTTCTTGAGGGATAAGGCAAGCGTTTTCATGGGCAAAGGTCAAGATCCTAGTGGTAATGGAGGTGACATCATGACTTGACTCGTGGAAAGCTCTATGGTTTCTTTCTAACCACACCTACCACAGAAAGTGGTGAAGACAGATCCTCCACATAAACCTAAGCCTAAGGCTCACAAAGGGATTTGGCCATTGGTAGAAAAGTTCCAAAATGGTATCCGGTCTGACCCAGGAAATACTAAAAGCTTGGAATAATCCATCAAGGATACCCACAGAGACCGGGCATTCCAGGAAAATATGGAGAATGGACTCCCAATTGGCCCTGCACAAATAACAACGGTTAGCAACAATCATACCTTTCCGTATCATATTGTCAATGGTGAGGATCCTTCCTTGAATCACCAGCCATGAAAACACTGCTATTTTTGGAATAAGTTTTTTGACCCACACCAATTGGGTCTGAAGAATGGGGTCCTCAGGGTCTAGCATTAGCTTGTATGCGGATTTTACTGAGAACTGGCCATTTTCTGTAGCTGCCCATACAACCTGATCCTGCTCTGGTTTCATAGGTATAAATTGTTGATGCAGGATACTTTGGATTTCTTTTGACTCCGCTTCAAGACCCTGAATCCTTATCTGTTTCCATGTGAGTCTTCCTCTGTCCTGTCTCATGAAGTCAGCTACTCTCCTCCCTATGGAGTCCTCTGTGATTCTTTTGATCCTGGCCAGGTGGGGAGCCTGAGATAGCGCTTCTTCCTTGGCCCACCTGTCATCCCAAAACCTGATTCTTTGGCCATTCCCTAAGACCCATCTCAGACCTTTTTTGATGACCTCTTTACTGGCTAAGATTGCCTTCCAAAATGTTGACCCTCTTCTGGGAATGTCTTCATTCAAGAAATCCAAACCCTGAAGATATTTTCTTTTGATGATGGTTGTCCACTCATTCTCCTCATTGTTAATGAGACGCCAGGCATGTTTGCCCAGTAAGGCTACATTTAGGTGGGCAATTCTTCGCAATCCTAGACCCCCATTTTCTTTTGGCCTGCACACCTTGCTCCAGCCCACCAAGTGGATTCTCTGTTTTCCCTCCGATCTCGACCAGAGAAAATTCTTTTGGAGCTGCTCGATTTTTTGATAAACCTTGATTGGAGCTTTGAAAATAGATAGGAAATACACCGGGATACTCTGCAAGGTAACCATGGTGAGGGTGAGTTTCCCTGCCTGAGACAAGAAGTGTCCTTTCCATCCAACCAATTTTTTTTGGATTCTTTCTACCACTCCATCCCACATAGATTTCCTGGGAGAACCAGTGAAAAGGGGAAGGCCTAAATACGAAGTGGGAAGAGTCGCTATCGAACATCCCAAAATCATTGCAATTCTGGTTTACCTTTGAATAGGGGTGTTAAGGAAGTAAAGCTTACTCTTGTCAAAATTTACCTTCTGTCCTGTCGCCTCCTCGTAGAGCTGGAGAATATGCTTGATCCTTCTGGCTTCCACCACTGAAGATTGAGTCAGCATTAGAGTGTCATCAATGAATTGTTGGTGAGTAACTAGATTGGTGAGAGAGGTGGCTTTAATCCCTGTAATTAGACCTGCATTGCATGCTGCTTTAATCATCCTACCCAACGCCTCTGCTGCTATGATAAACAACATCGGGTTGATCGGGTCTCCTTGCCTAAGCCCCCTATGGCTTTGAAAATACCCAGCTATCGTGTCGTTGACCAAAACTGAGAACCAAGGATTTGATATGCATTCTTTTATGAGCCTCACCCATTGGGGATGAAATCCAAATTTTAGAAGAATAGCTATCAAGAATTCCCAGTTAACGCGATCAAAGGCTTTGCTCATATCAAGTTTTAGGGCAAAGGCTGCCTTGTTAGTTTACCTAGCCGAATGCAGGGCTTCATGGACCATGATTACCCCATCCAAGATTGATCTCCCCTGTACCAAACTTCCTTGACACTGATCAATGATAAAAGGTAAGATTTATTTCATCCTATTAGCCATTGTCTTAGTTAAAATCTTGTAGGACACATTGCACAAGCTAACAGGTCTAAAATCTGCCATAGTCTCAGGGGTTGGCCCCTTGGGAATCAAGGCAATAAATGTGGAGTTGAACCCTCTCAGAATATGTCTTGTTGCCTGAAACTCCTTAATCATAGCTACCACATCCTCTCCCACAATATCCCAGAAATCCTGATAGAACCGAGGGGGGAAGCCATCAGGACCAGGAGCCTTATCCGGTTCCATACTAAACAAAGCCTTCCTGATTTCCTCATCAGTGAAAGGGGCAAGGAGTTTATCATTAATGGCTTCATCAACCAGATTAGGAATGAACTGGAGAAGAGAATCCTTAGCTACCTCTGAACACTGGACATCCTCCCCGAGGAGGGAGCTAAAATAACCAACTGCTTCTTCTCTGATCTCGGTCAAGTCCTAGGTTTTGGATCCATCAGCCTTGGTCAGCTATCTAATCTTGTTGTAGCTCCTGTTCCTCAAGGTCGTGACATGGAAAAACTTTGAATTTGAGTCACCATCCTTTAACCATAAAGCTCTGGACTTTTGATGCCAGTAAGTCTCTTCACAAGCCAAAATATTATGGTATTCTGAAAGCTTGATCTGCTCCTCCTTCCTAGTAGCTTCATCACAACTACCATTCTGTATCATACTGTCAATGTCCTTCAGCCTTTCTCCCACTTGTTTCTTATTCTCAAACAGGTTCCCAAAGACTTCCCTGTTCCAAGTTTTTAGGTTCTCCTTCACTAGTTTTAGCTTTTGAGCAAGTTTGAAGGTAGAGCTTCCCTGGCAAGGCTGCTGCCACCATCTCAAAATATTTTCCTTCAAGTCTGGATGCTTAGTCCACATTGACTAAAAATGGAAAGGTTTCTTGAAGGAGTTCACTTTCGAAACCTCCAACAGGATGGGGTTGTGGTCTGAGGTAATTTTGGGAAGGGTTTGCAGTGTAGAATCTCCAAATACAACAATTGCCTCCTTGGATAGAAAAAATCTATCAAGTCTTTCCTGAATAAGTTGGTTTCCTATACGCCTGTTGCTCCACGTATACTTGGCCCCTCGAAGTCTCACATCCATTAGCTGGTTTGAGTTCACAAAATCATTGAAATCTTCCATACTCCTGGATGGGAGTCCTGCTCCACCCTTTTTATCTGAGGGGTATAAGGGGGTATTGAAGTCTCCTGCTACCACCCATGGTATATCATGGAAAGCATCACCCAATTTACCCAAGTACTCCCACAAAGATGCTCTCCCTTGAACTGAATTGGGAGCATACACATTTGAGAAAATCCACGATCTGTTACTGTCAATGTTATGGAAAAAACACTCAGAACCCTATCATCATCCTGAATAAGGCTTCCTTCCACCACTCGAGGATCCCACAACACCATGATACCACCTGAGGCTCCTTTAGCTGGATTGCACACCATGCCCCCTTGACTCCAAATATTTTTTGCTACTATTTTTGACTGAGCTTCATCTAATTTTGTTTCTTGCAACATCAAAATTGTTGGATTGTATTGCTTTCTTATTGAACTAACCACCCTTTGAGTGGGTAGGCCATTGAGGCCTCTCACGTTCCATGAGAGAACCTTCATTTAGATTGTTTAGAATTTTTCCCCCTCCCCCTCCCTTGTGGAGGTTTTCCTGATTTGTTATCTTCTTACCCTGGGATAACTTGTTGTATCAACGTCTTCTGCTTGCCACTGGCTATTTCATTTTTGGTTCTCAACTTATTATGATCTGCATTTGACATCCTCCCCCTCTTTTTCTCACTACCATAGTCAATAGGCGACTTGGTGGTACTCCTGGTCTGCTTGGGGCTAAAATGTGGGTGGGTGATCTGCTCAAGGACATAGTCTTCCTTGACCCTATTCATTCCTACCACCTCAATCCTCGATTCTAACTCCTCCATATTTCTCCTGTACTCTCCTGGTTTTTGCATTGAACCTTCGACCTGGTTTGTCGGGCTGCTTGTGTTGATGTTGGGAAGGACTATTTTTGATATTCCTATTTCCTCCAACCATTTCCTATAATCTCCAGGGTTGAAATTCACACCCTCCTGACCGTTTAGAGGACTCTTCATCCTAGGGTTTGAGGGGCCTACCCTTGATGGGGATTCTAGGGTTTTTGGTAGTTCAACTTGCAGGTTTCCTTCCTCAAAATCCTCAGCCTCCCCTTCTTCCCCTAAATTAGCTAGAATTTCAAACTTATTCGAGCTCGGATTTTTGGGGCTTACCTGGTTCTCCTGTTCTCCGATGACTTGTTGCTTGTCTTTGTTCTGAGGTTGCCCTGCTCCGTCCTTTGGATTTTCTTGATAAATGTAGTTTCCTTTAGCTGGCCTGAAGCCTCCTCTACCAAATGGGCCCCCTCTTGGAGGAAAATCCCTAGGAAAACTTTTGTCATTTGCACATTTGCCTTCCATCCTCTGATTTTCTTTGTTGACTGCTAGATTAGGGCACTGGTTCCTCAGGTGTCCTTGAGTTTTACATTCTGAGCAGAATGCTGGCCTATTTTCATACTCCACCGCTTGCTTTCTCAGGTAATCATCGTACCCTAGTTCAACAAAGTTTGGTAGCTCCGAATCTAAATCAGCGTTGACACATATTCTTGCATGCGTCATCCTCGTCCTTGCCAAGGTTGCATGGTCTATGGCTACCATTTCTCCTATGGCTCTGGCAATACCTTGTAGCCAGTACTCATTGAAAAACTAGGCTGGAAGGTTTGGAAGGCGGACCCAAATAGGGGCTATGTTGATGCTCTACTTTTCAGGGTCGAAATCCTCCCCCCACTGTCTGAGGAACAGACTCCGCTTTCCCAAGAACCATGGTCCTCCAGTTAGGACGCGGTTCACATCTTCCTTGTTGTTAAACCTTATTATGAAAAATCCTCTAGAAAGGGCAACAATCTCCATGCTCCCCATTGTTCTCCACTTGGATAGAGCCCAAGACCGAATGGTCTCTATGTCAGGCCTTCCTCCTAAAAACTTGCCCACAAGCGAGAACTCTTCCATGGACAGAAATGGACCCATAGTATTTACAGGTGCCATTATCCTATTATTCACCGGTATAAGGGGAGGAAGAGAAAGAAATTCCTTCCTTCTACCCTTTAACTTCTCCGTGAAAGACCAACCCCTACTGGGGCCCTCGACGCCCTTCTGGGTCCCTTTGTCAGGATCTTTTTGAGGAGGGTCGAACCCTCTTTGGACTACTCCTCCTCCCGTAGAGGCCCTGTCTTCCTCTGGGTCCTCACCTACCTCCTGTTCGAGGTTCCTGCCCGAAACCTCCGTACCTGCTCTGCTGCCTTGTTCGAGGTTCCCGCCCAAAATGTTCGAAATCCCTCCATCGCATTGACCGCTTCCGCTCCTCCTCTCCTCCATTGTGCTTCTTGGTAGAATATTTCTTTGTTCTAACATCCCCAAGTTAGTTTGTAATTGAATCAAAGGTAGTATTAAAAATTCAATTATGCCTTGTGTATGATCGATGCCTTCATCCTTTGGGCTATTATATAATATTTTATGACAATTCAATGTAGAAGGAAGAAAGGGGAAAGAAGAATTGATTCAATTATGTTCATTTGAATATCGTAACAAACATAATTGGTTATCAATGAAAGAAGCATCCATTCACACATTCAAATAATGTAATCTATAAAGGAGACACAAGATTGAACACAAAGATATGATAGAGAAGAAACCCATAATTGTATTAATATCAAATGTTATTACATGAAGAGCTAGCTTGAATTGCCATTGAGCTCTTTAAATGATTAATACAATAAATATCCTCGTTCAAATGATGTAACAAGGGTCTTTCACTCTTGTATTATAATCTAGTAATAGTTGAGTATTTGGACCTCTAGCTCAATATTAAAAAATAATCTCAGTTTCTTGAGCACTTCTCTATCAGAACCTGCATAGTAATGGTAAGAATAAGAGATGGGAAAGAAGGAAATACATGAAGGACGATACAACAACAAATAACATGGTACTCAAGTAACCTCTTAGAAAAAATATGCTATGCAAAATATTGATATTGATTATGACCATGGTAGCTCCCTTTATAGCCTTTCAGTGCCTTGAATCTGTTATAACTATTTAAATTTGAGCTCTCCACCTATCATCATCTCTTGTATCTGATTTGTTGATAGTCTTAGGCTACATTTGTCCACTCATAGATTAGGATATTTAAATTTTAGATACAATTGTAAACCACTTTACTTTTTAGGACTAACTTGTCTCTGTACTTTTATCTTTTCCTACTATGGGCCCCATGCTGCTTGTTGCCTTTGACAGTCTTTGGGAGGTTTTTCTGATTTTATCTTTCTTTGCTTGATTAGCCCCCACTAGGTTAGCAATATGCACCCAAGCTTCATCACAAAAATAACTTGTTACCATTATATCAAGTATTCTTAAATATTTGTATTTTTGCTCTTTTATTGTAGCTTCATTTTTTTTGAAAAACTTTATTATTTCTTGGGTTGCCCTTCGCAAGGTGATAAGTTGCTCAACCAACTTCTATTCGTTTGCATCGTCACACACAAATCTTCTATTTTTTAGATAATCAATTTGTCATAGCCTTTCACACTAAGAAGCTCTTCTAAGTTGATGCCAACTTGTTTTCTTCTTATATCAACATTCTACTCCCAACTTTCTAGCCCTTTGATTACACCTTTCAATCAGGCCCTCTCATTGATAAATATGGTGACCTTACTATTGCGGGCCAAACAAGGTTAACTTTCTATCTATTTTGTCACTTGCCCGATCATTAATTATCAACCAGGGATTCGTAAACTTTCGAAGGATCTCTTACAGGATCATTCACAATACCACCTTGAGATGAGTCCTTCTAACTCTACTATTGGGGGGTGTTCAAAAGGTTGTCAATCTCTCATGCACTCCTCAATAAAATGCGTATGAACAATTAAATCTTCAGAAAGAAAGCATTCATACGTGCATCTAAGAAATAATCAAACCTACTGCAATAATAAAACACAAATACAGGAAATGAAACTATGAAAGCATGAAATCTACAAAGCATAGAAAAGAAGGGGAAGAATACTGTCTTGGAGTGGGCCCAAGCTCCAGCAGATCCCTCCCAACGTGAACACGCTTTAGGAACTTGTAGACTTTATTATGCAATCAAAGGATTACAATGTGTATTCTATATCTTCTATACAATTGCTATATGTTCTATATTCTATATTCTATATCTTTAGAGAGGTCTATGTGTGTTTATATAGCACATGCACAGGTCTTCTGTTACAACTCGGTTACAACCATCGATCTATTCCAGACTCGACGATGACAATCTGGTAAGCTTCGACCATCGTCTACCAAAAACTGGCTTTGTTCCTAATATTGGCATGTTTCGTAATTGGCTCATGCTTCACTTGGCATGGGCGGCACAACTCCCACAAATATCTTGTGTGGCATGGAGTTGTAACTGCACCATTTATTATCACCCGCATCATGTTTGATCTGGTCAACATGCAAAAATAGAGGCGCCTTCCTTTGCGGAAGGCCTACCTTCTATTGGCGCCTTCCTGGAAGAGGAAGGCACCTATCTTCAATTGGCGCCTTCCTGGAAGGGGAAGGCGCCTACCTTCTTCTGGCGCCTTCCTGGAAGAGGAAGGCGCCTATCCATTATGCATCAGTTCCATAGTAAACAAAGTGCCAGGTCCATGAAAAAGACCTCGACTGATTAAATCTGACAAAATCAACAATATCTCCATAGAAACACACTAAAACACACAAATCAGATAATACACATAATCTCATTAAATAAATACATAATCATTGATAAAAACATACAATTCCTAATATATCATCGCATAATATCTGCTAAGACTCATACAAAAATATAGGTAATTCTGGGACTCATCATCCCCCCATGCCTAACATATGCCACGCCCTCGTGGCATCAAAATCGTAGGCACTCTGGTCATCGCCTGTATCTGGACGTTCCTACTGCTATTGATTTTTGCGATCTGCTCTCCTTGTTCTGGCTGCTATTGGGGCCGACATGACTACTATGGGTGTCCTTGCCTAAAATGCTACTTCTGCAGCCTACCACAGGTCGGTTTCTTCGGTCTTGGGAACCACAAGGGGGATATCTGAATCACTTCCCCTTTGATGAACCACCTGGGCCTTATATGTTCTGGCCTCCTCAGGATCAGGCCTTGGATCTTCCTCGGCCTTAGCTGTAGCCTCCGACTCTGGGCCGAATATCCCCCATCTCTCTAACCATTTCCTTATTTTTGAGGGTCGCCCTAGGGCTGAGCCATAAATTTTCCAAAATTTACTCTTATGTGTCGGATCAATACTGATGCCAGAGGTTCCTCGGACCCTCGAAGAGGATTTTCTCCCCTGCTTAGCTGCCCTCACCTCTCTGCATAGCCGTTCAAACACTTTCTGCCTATCGACAAATGGATGCATATCCCAGTCATCATATTTCGGCTCTGTGATAGCCTCCTTGGCCTTCTTTCGAGTAGTCCTAGGCCTTTTGGCTGTGGCCTATGCAGGAACTATGATAGCTCGATCAGAGGGCTCTCTGGCGGCCATTCTTTCATTGTTGGGGACCTACTCTGTTGTCCCCACTACTATTGATGTTTCAGCTTCTTCTCCTGTAGGTTCAGTAGGTTCTTCCCTGAGTTCTAGCTCTATCTGTGGGGGCTGATCTGAGTCGGTTAGGTCAATAATAGGGGGCTCTATGGGGCTCTTGCACTCCTGGCTCCCAAAAATAGAGGACTTGTTCCCCTACCTCTGGGTTGTTCTATCGTGCATCTGATTGGAACTCTCCCATAGAGACTACTCGCTCTCTAGAAGTGGGAGAGTTTGTCGAAACCTCCATCGCCTAGTCAGTCTGGGTTGATGCGTCCTTCCTTTTCGCTCGCCCTGCCTTCAATTCTTGATTTTATTTTTGTAGCTATTGAATCAGCTGCTCGAGGTGGGCAATTTTCTTTGCCTGCTCTTCCAGCTCACCTCTCTGACTGCTTTGGCAATCCTCCAACATCTGTTGGGCCATCCAGTAGTTGGTTTGCCAGTCTAATGCTTCCTCTAGGGCCACATCAATCTCATTGTTGCCCCTGGGGGTTTCTCTTTCTCGTGGGTCCTGGCCCATCAATTCTCATAGGGCCTATGCTGTAGCCCCGACCTTCGAGTCTTCTTCCTCTTCCTGTGAGGAGAGGAGGAGTCACCATAGGCGCTTTCTCCTGGGGCCAATTCTGGCTGCTGTGACTCGATCACGCTGTTGGTGAGCTGTGCCCCTGTATCTTCATGTTCGGGCATAGGGGAGTGTCCTCTCTCTTCTATGCATTCGGGCAGCGCTGGCGGCCCGATATCCCCTACTTCCCTTGTAGGGCTTTCTTCTGCTTGCATTGTGGGGCTCCCTACCACTTGAATTGTAGGGCTTTCTACTGCTTGCCCTACCTCGACAACTTCCATTGCCTGGCCTCCATCTTCTCCTGCATCAGGGTCCTGCCTCTACGCCTCTGCGTGGCGGGCCAGTGCTGATATGAGCCCATGGTGGGCCAAAGCTGTAGGTGCTCCCTTCTGATATCGTGTCGCTTCTTCCTTAAGGGTTTGCGCTAGGTAGAAGGGCACGTTAATTCTTCTCCCATGCACCAGGTGGTTCAAAAACTGCACATGGTGGACGTGCAGGTGGGTGTATTTCTTGGTGCAAGTGAAGAATCGAGCAACCTGCTCGAATATCTCTCATAAATTTATAGGGAGGGTGCTTTTGATCAGCCCATCTCTATCTATCTATGGATTCTCTCTAGGCAGTAGCTGTTCGATGCAGGATTTCAATGTCCCACTCTTGTACACACATTCACCTATCAGGGGTAAGCCAGTCACCTCTGAGATGTATTCTGGGGTGACTAGAATTGCCATCCCCCGCACCTAAGCAGAATATCCCCTTAAGGAGGTAGCAAACTCCCTTGCTGCCTCTACGTCCTAGTTCTGGCTAACCAGGGCATAGTATCCGAGCCATCCCTCTGCCTAAAATTGGGCTCTCACCACCCCCTTGATCCCATCTATGCTGCTCGGCTCGTTCTTTTTTATCGAATGATTCTTTGATCGACCTCCCATGGCGCCTTCCTGCAAGCTACTATTTCTCTTCTTTGCTTTCTCAGGGAGGCACCTTCCTTATAAGGAGGGTGTCGAATAGCTAACTCCCAATCCTTTCTAGGCATGCCTTTCGAGGTACACGTTGGCACGATCGGCCATGGGGGGTGTATGATTTTTTTTGTTTTATGGCGGTGATATTTTGGTACTCACATATTTTAACAATGATTACATATAAATCTAAGTAGAGTATGCATGTACCTGATTGGATGCCTCGTGTGTCATGGGGATCATCGATTCATCGATTCTTTATGGGGGATGGGTACCTTGTTGGTGCGGATTATGTTGTTGAGTTGCTTTGATGATAGGTGTTGAAGACAAACCAAAAAAACCGATTGTTGTTGGAACATGCATCGATTTCGCCTCGTAATTCTTCGAGATTTGCTTTGATTGGGGTGGATTCTACTTACGTGCTCCTGGAGATAAATTTGTGCCATGTGTCACGTGATGATTGAGGCACGTGTGAAACTTGATCGTTGGCTGCATACGAAAGGTGCCTGCTTCGGTACCTTCCCGATGCGGAAGGCGCCTGCTGTGGTGCCTTCCCGATGTGAAAGGTGCCTGATGGGCTACCTTCTCGATATAGTCATGGATGCACCTTTCGATGAGGGAAGGCACCTTTAATGAATGCACCTTCCTGGAAGAGGAAGGCACCCTTAAGGACACGTGCACCTTCCTGGGAGAGGAAGGCACCCTTCTGTATAAATGCGCCTTCCTGGTGTGGAAGGCGCCTGATGGATGGATGCGCCTTCCTGGTATGGAAGGCGCTTTGAAATGCATGCGCCTTCTGGGTAAGGAAGGCGCCCTTGAGGCTCATGCACCCAAAAAGGAGGGTGCTCCGATTTGATTTTTTTTTTTGTAGGATGCGCCTTCTTGATGAGGAAGGCGCTCCCCTACTCTTTTTTTTTTAGCACATTCTTATTTTGGTGGGGCATCTTCGGTAGTGGAAGGTGCCTTATTCACATGGGGTGCCTTCCTGGGAGAGGAAGGCGCCTTATTTCGATGGGCGCCTTCTTGGTGGCTGAAGGCGCCTTATTGAGGGGCACCTTCTGGTGGGGGAAGGCACCTTATTTACATAGGGCACCTTCTTGGAAGAGGAAGGCACCTTATTTTATCGATAACCATGTCGTATTTGATCGAGAAAGGTGATCAGGCCTCCTCGGGATGACTTCATGCCTACTTTTATTCTATTAGTGCCGGCATCGGGGTGCTGAGCCGAACTAGGCCTGGTGTCCCAGATGCCTATCCATCGAACTATCAGTTCCTCCACCTACAAAAAGCAAATAAAAAAAAGAAAAATACGGGCAGTTAGACGCATTTCGTGCCTGTTAGGCCCTGTGGCCAGGATGCCTACAGCTTGCATGCGGGCGTCGTCCCTACAAAATAAAACATGTTGTAAGAAAATTATTTACACCTATCTACTATTTTTTTTTTGGTGAGCATTTTCATGCCCACCGTTCTATTTTGCTGAGAGTTTGGATCCAGATTCATGGGGATGAGGTCTCCCCCATGCCTATTCTGGATCCCACCAGTACATTTTTGGACGTGCTATAGGGACGCAGTCGGTGGCCATTGACAGTCAATAGAACATTGCTATCGTCGATAGTTCTAACATGCACAACTCCATTCTTAATGAGTTCTACCACCTCATACGGTCCCATCCATCTCTGCATAAGCTTTCCCTTCCTTTCCTGGAACTAGGAATCATACAACAGTACCCATTCTCCTTCTTTGAACTGCTTCAGTTTGATGTGGCGGTCATGCCACCATTTCCTTTGCTTCTGTGTGATTTTCATCTTCTGCAAAGCATCCATTCAGATTTCATCTAGCTGATCCAGCTGTCGAATCCTTTCTTTTTGAGCATCATCCAGGCTCAAATTCAATTCTAAAGTTGTTCTTAACGTCTTAATCTCAAACTCAATGGGCATCATTGCATTCTTCCCGTAGACCAGTAGGAAGGGTGTGAAACCTGTGGTAGACTTCCATGTAGTGTTGTATGCCCATACTGCCTCTGGTAGCCATGTAGCCCAATCCTTTCTATGTTGTTGCACGGTCTTCATCAGGATATTCTCAATCTCCCTGTTTGTTACTTCCACTTGCCCGTTTGCCTACGGATGGTAGGGTGTAGTCTTATTGTGCCAAATTTTGTATTGCTCCATTAGCTCCTCAATCAACTTTGAAGTGAACTGAGGTCCCTGGTCCGTTGTTATTTCCCTGGGGACCCCGAACCATGTAAAAATGTGAGCAAACAAAAAATCGGCAACTGTTCTTTCTTTTGAATCTTTCAGTGCCTGGACTTCAACCCACTTGGTGACATAGTCTATGCAGACTAAGATAAACCTCTTCCCTATTGAAGGTGGGTTAATTGGCCCCACAAAATCCATACCCCACTTATCAAAGGGTTCCAGGTGTACTTGAGGCTGGAGGGGCATTTCATCATGATGGGTTGGTCTACCCATCCTTTGGCACTCATCGCACTTGCTGACATACGTGGTTGCATATTTGAATAGGTTAGGCTAGAAATACCCAGCCTATAGAACTTTATATGCAGTCCATTTCCCTACAAAGTGTCCTCTACAAGGTTCATCATGACAGGCTTTGAGTATCTCTAAGAATTCTTGCTCTGCCATGCACCTCCTTATGATTTGGTCACGTCCTATTTTGAATAGGAGGCCATCGATCCATAGGTAGGGTGCGCTCTTCTCTATCACCCCCTACTTTTCTCGGTATGAGAGAGCAGGTGAGGTTCTACTAGTGGCCAAGTAATTGGCTATGTCTGCATACCACAAGATTTTCTCATCGATGGTAAATAAGTGTTCATCCAAAAATTGGTCTTCCACTATCGTATAGTCTACTGGTGTCAACTTGGATAGGAAGTCTGCTACCACGTTGTCCTTGCCCAGTTTGTCAACTATGGTGATATCAAATTCTTGCAATAGTAGGAGCCACCTAACCACTCTCCCACCAATATCCGGCTTACTCATCAGGTATCTGATGGCTGCATGGTCCGTATGGACGAACACCTTATAGCCGATGATGTAATGGCAAAATTTGTTTATGGCATGCACCACTACAAGAAACTCCTTTTCCGTTACCGTATAATTGAGCTCGGCTCCTACCAAGTTTTTACTGACGTAATAGATGGCATAGAAATATTTGCCATATTTCTGTCCCAGGACCGATCCAATCGCATTATTGGATGCATCACAATAAATGTGGAAGGGTATGGCCCAATCTGGTCCTCTTAAAATTGGTGCAGTTATCAGCTTCTCCTTAAGCAATTGAAAAGCTTCTTCGCAGTCTTCCGTCCAGTTGAACTCTACGTCCTTAGACAATAGAGTGTGCAGTGGTTTTGCAATCTTGCTGAAATCGATGATAAATCATCGGTAGTACCCGACAGATCCGAGGAAACTCCTCACTTCTTTCTGCGTCCTAGGGTTGGGTAGGTCTTTGATGACCTCAATATTCCTTCTATCAACTTTTAGCCCTACTGTAGAGATATGGTGTCCCAGCATGATGCCTTCTTGCATCATCATGAAGCATTTTTCATTGCTCAGGGACAGATTGTTCTCCTCGCTTCTTTCGAGCACTTTCTCCAGGTTCAACATTGCTTCTTCAAAGGTCTCTCCATAAATGGTGAAGTCATCCATGTATACTTCAACCACTTCTCCTATCATGTCCAAAAATATGCTAAGCACCACCCTCTGAAAGGTGGTTGGTGCGTTGCATAACCCAAAGGGTAATACCTAGTAAGCAAACGTTCCCCATGGGTAGGTGAACATTGTTTTATCCTGATCCTCTCCTCCTATCTGGATCTGATTGTATCCACTGAACCCATCTAGGAAGGAGAAGTACTTTCATCTTGAAAGTGTGTCCAAGACTTGATCAATGAATGGGAGCGAGAAGTGGTCTTTCTTAGTTGCTTTATTCAGCGCTCTGTAGTCCATGCAGATTCACCATTTCCCATTTTTCTTAGGGACTACCACAAGTGGTGACACCCACTCACTATCAAAAATTGGATAGATGAATCCGGCAGCCAAGAGTTTCTGTAACTCTATTTTGACAATGTCCTTCATTGTCGGGTTCATTCTCCTCTGTGGTTGCCTGCTTGGAGTCACTTGCTCATCAAGGTATATTCTATGAGTGCAGATTTTTGGGTGAATACCCTTCATGTCCGAGTAGTCCCATGCAAATGCCTACTGGTGTCTTACCAGGAGTTCTACTTTTTCCAGCTGTGCAGGAGTCAACCCACTACTGACATTCAACGTCCTTCCTGGCCCAATAGTTATCTGTTGGACGTGATGATCATGAGCGCCAGCCAATGGTGATCCAGGTGTGCTGGTAGAGGACTCTCCATGGAGGAATTCTACAATAGCCCCATCCTCATCTTCTTCCTCTGCTAACTCATCTAACGCCATTACTGGCTGGATTATGGATAGCTCCTGATAATTATGCCTGGGTAACGTAGCTTCTCCCAATGGGTTGACAGACTATGTAGGGGGAAAAATGGTCAATCTCTTGATGTTTTGGCCATCGAAGATGGTCATCAGCCCATCCCGATAGCTGATGTAGGCATCGGCTGTTGCCAGCCATGGTCTCCCCAAAATGAGCGGGTAGCCACCCAGCCTAGTCTTGGACTGCAAGACCAAGAAATCGGTTGGGTATTCCCATGCGCTAACTATCACCGTTACATCCTCTAGCATTCCCTCTGGTGCTACTATCGATCGGTCAGCTAATTGCAGCACTGTCATGGTGGGTCTCAGGTTCATGAGTTGTAGCCTCTGCATGGTTTCTTGAGGCATTACATTGATGGCTGCTCCAAGATCGACCAACGTATTAAACAAGGAATGCCCTTTGATTTTTATAGTCAGTACTGGACTACCTGGATCCACGTACTTGGGATGACATATCTTGCCCATCATCAGGTCCACTAATTTACCCATGACATTGATAGTCTGGGTTGCTTTCCACCTTGGCTTCCTCAAGCACATTTCTCTTATTGCCTTGTTGTATATTGGAACATCTCGGATGGCTTGAAATAGTGGTATCATCACTGTGAGGTTCTTCAGACTTGATAGGATATCAAACTCTAGCTGCTTTTGTTTCTTCTATTCTTGCAACCGATAAGGGAATGGAGCCTTTGCTCTCTCAACTATTTCCTCTATCACCTCTTCCACAAGAGGTGTTTCTTCTTCTTCTTCCTCCTCTTCTACCAGTGGAGGTGTTTCTACTCCTAACTGCCTACCTGACCTAAGCTGAATATTGTACATAGGATACATCTCACCTTCGATGTTGTATGTCGATTGATTTACTCTATTGTTTGGATTAGCCATCGGTTGTGCTGGTAGCTACGCAGGTCTCACTGCTGGTAGAGCCGACAAGTTTTGATGGGGTTGAGCTGGTGCTACATTCTGTGGGGCTGGATTCCATGGTGTGTGGCCTCTCCACTATTGCCTCGGATATTGGTACTGCATCCAGGGTTGCTGATTCATGAATGCCGCTCCTGGGGGTGCGTTGGACCAAGGTGATGGCCCCCACCATCCCATGTTGGATGGTTGAGGTGGACCTTGTGGCATGTATGGCATTCCTCCGTATTGTGACATTCCAGCTGGCATACTCCCCATAGGGGGTTGTGGCCAACTCTTTCGGTTACCTATGAAATAGGCTTTCGATGTCTCAGCCTCCTCCTGGTTGCTAGGCAACTTTGGGCACAATCGAGTCTTATGATTCAATTTGCATACTGCGCATACTCTAATCTTGTTCTCCGGGCATGCATTCTTTGCATGCTTTCCTCTACATTTTGGGCAGAAATAGGTTAATGCTGCCTCATTCTCTTGTTTCTTCTTCTCTAATAGCAATGTGTCCATCTGCAATGCTAGAGAAGAGAGCATCTCACTTTTCATATCTTCCAACATATTGCCAAGTTCTATCTTTGTCACCGAAGCAGTCGCTTTGATGCTTCTGAAGTGGTCTTGCCTCTTCTTCTTGAGTAATTTCGATAGAGTTTCCGGATATCTTCCATATCATGCTGGTAGACATCACCTCCAGAAATCATATTAAGAGCCTCTAATGATTCATTATTAAGTCCCCTCAAGAAGATGCTTTTGAGGGACTTATCGGACAACTTTGCATGGGGAGATCATTGAAGATTAAAATTAAATCTCTCCCAGTACTCCTCAAGAGACTCATCCTCTTTCTGCATCATGCTCAGGACTTCTTCTCTGGAATCTCTTGCTCTCCCAAAATCTTGGTATTGCTCTTGAAAGAGCTTCTTCATTTGATCCCATGTCACTATGTGCTTTTCTCCTAGACCGATGAACCACCGTAGAGCTGCATCATCCAGTGTAGAAGGGAAGAGTTTCAGCTTCTGCGTATCTGATTTGTAATCCATAGACCTGCACAAAACATCAAACTTGAATAAGAACAGGTCAGGGTCTTCGGTCGGGTATCCTCTGAAGGTAGGGAGATGAGCAGGGGATATGTTTTTCATCTTGGTGTCTCCTACTCCTTCGTCAATCGGGAAGCTAAATCCAGATGAGACTTCTTCTGTGTCAGCCATTTTTTTAGGAAATGTGGTCTCAAATGCAGCACTTATGGCCTTATGGTCATTTAAAACTTTTTGAGTCAAAGCGCTAAGATTATCTGGAGTTATTGTCTGATCTTGCACAACTTTCCACAACAAGGCTTCTTCTAGGGGTGTTCTTTTAAACAATGAGTTCGTAACTGTTCGTTCTTCCCCAAGTAGATGGGATGAGGAAGCACTTCGTTCAAAGTGTTGATCCTCGCTCCAGTGGATTGTTGGTTGCGAGTCAGGCGACTCTAGTTCTAAAGAGCTTTGTTTTATGAACCGACCGTCAGGTCCTCTTCTTCTCGAAGAACTCATACAAATTTAGGTAGAAGGTTTCGGGTATTGGAATGGATCTAAAAGATGCTTCCTCGACAATGGTGCCAAAATGTTGCGGGCCAAACAAGGTTAACTTTCTATCTATTTTGTCACTTGCCCGATCATTAATTATCAACCAGGGATTCATAAACTTTCGAAGGATCTCTTACAGGATCATTCACAATACCACCTTGAGATGAGTCCTTCTAACTCTACTATTGGGGGTGTTCAAAAGGTTGTCAATCTCTCATGCACTCCTCAATAAAATGCGTATGAACAATTAAATCTTCAGAAAGAAAGCATTCATACGTGCATCTAAGAAATAATCAAACCTACTGCAATAATAAAACACAAATACAGGAAATGAAACTATGAAAGCATGAAATCTACAAAGCATAGAAAAGAAGGGGAAGAATACTGTCTTGGAGTGGGCCCAAGCTCCAGCGAGATCCCTCCCAATATGAACACGCTTTAGGAACTTGTAGACTTTATTATGCAATCAAAGGATTACAATGTGTATTCTATATCTTCTATACAATTGCTATATGTTCTATATTCTATATTCTATCTCTTTAGAGAGGTCTATGTGTGTTTATATAGCACACGCACAGGTCTTCTATTACAACTCGGTTACAACCATCGGTCTATTCTAGACTCGACGATGGCAATCTGGTAAGCTTCGACCATCGTCTACCAAAAATTGGCTTTGTTCCTAATATTGGCATGTTTCGTAATTGGCTCATGCTTCACTTGGCATGGGCGGCACAACTCCCACAAATATCCTGTGTGGCATGGAGTTGTAACTGCACCATTTATTATCGCCCACATCGTGTTTGATCTGGTCAACGTGCAAAAATAGAGGCACCTTCCTTTGCGGAAGGCGCCTACCTTCTATTGGCACCTTCCTGGAAGGGGAAGGCACCTACCTTCTTCTGGCGCCTTCCTGGAAGAGGAAGGCGCCTATCCATTATGCATCAGTTCCATAGTAAACAAAGTGCCAGGTCCATGAAAAAGACCTCGACTGATTAAATCTGACAAAATCAACAATATCTCCACAGAAACACACTAAAACACACAAATCAGATAATACGCATAATCTCATTAAATAAATACATAATCATTGATAAAAACATACAATTCCTAATATATCACCGCATAATATCTGCTAAGACTCATACAAAAATATAGGCAATTCTGGGACTCATCACTTACCACATTCTATGTTGTAATTATGACTTTTGCCATTTGTAGTAGTTACTTGTTTGGTATTAATTTGGTCATACTGATCCTTGTATTTTTCATAGATTTGTAGGATGGTCGTTACCTATTTATCTACCTCTTCTAGAAGTGGTTTTATTTTATTGCTTTTGTTAATTGTTTTTCCAATACTTTTTATGCTCTAATGGATCATATTTATGTCAGCTTTTAATTCATCAATGATCTTCTCTCTGTATTTCTTGGTGAATAGGAGACCATCAAAACTTGGGCTTTCTTGAGGTGTTTGCTTCTAGAGTCTACTAATCTTAGATTGTATTCTCTCATTCTCAGCTTGTAGCCTTGCATTCTCTGCTTGTAATTAATCATTCTAGACCACCTTGGCCATTAATCCTACTATATCATTTTCTACAAAAAGTGTAGTCTGTGCTTGTACATAGAGCCCAAATTTTAGTAGGTCCACTGTTCCCCTTGCGACCTTTACATCCCCTATTGCAGGGTCAATATGGAGTGCTTCTACACCTTTTTTAGGAATTCTTATTATTTTTTTGATGTGGGGGTTGAGCTTTCTCCCTTGTCTTCATGCCGAGTTTCAATCACCCTCCCTTATATTATATCTTGAATGTGCTCTTCCTCTAAAGGTGTGAACTGAATGGCTTCCATATTTTTAGTTAGGGTGACACTTTTAGGAGCAGTAAAAAATATTTATATTATAACTCTTTTATGTGTCGGTGAACCATGGGTGCTCTAGATTTCAATTTGATAATATCTGAAGAGGTTAGAAAAACCTCAAACCTCTTGTATTCTCTTCCATGCTACTATATAAATTTTTCTCTTTTTTGTTCACTCTCAAGGCAGTGGGTATTATTTGGGTAGACCTGCAATATTTTTTTGTTGGTGTTATGGCAACATTAGTGCTTTGGCCAAATTATCAATGGCAAGCTGGCCTAAAGAAGATGAAGCATAAATAATCTCTTTACCTTTTCCAATGTTTACGATGTTGTGGGTGCTTTGAGCAACAAGGGAGTTATCTATTTTTACTGTAGTATGAAAAACCATTTCTATTAATATCTCTACCTGTTCAGGATCTTGGGAAACAATCTCCAAGGTGGGATATTGAACATCTTCTGGAGGTATAACTGGAATCAATGGGGCAATTGCATCCACTATGGCTGCCCTTAATTAGTTCAACTCTGCAGGGTAATTTTCCATTATCTCAATCTGAGTATGTGGTCTCTTCAAATATCTATTCTACCATATTTTCTCTAGAAATCATCCATTTATTAGAGCCATTTGAATGTTATCTTCAAGTATATATCCCTTATGGATCATGGGGTTCTTCTCAATCACATACTTTTTATAATAATCAAAGGGGTCATATGACCACCATGTAAGTTCTACAAAATTGTAAGAATCCATATTCTGTAAGGATCCCAACAGACTAGGGTATCCCCTATAAACATAGTGTCCCATATTACAAGGGATGGTGATCCATGAAATTCTAGTTTATTTCCTTATGACCCTCACTTTGGCTTCCTCTACAATCTACCTTATAGTTTCCAAAGCAGCTATTAACTTTGGATAAAAATTAGGCAAATTCTTGGGAGGTATCTTAGCCCCATATATTCTGATGTAGGTAATATCATTTGTGAAGTAGTCCCCCAAATTTTTATCCTATAGAAATTTGGTAATTCCAGGGCTCATCATGTAGGTATCTTATTGTAGAGTGAGTGATATATCGAGGGAAGGAATATGCCAAATAGTTGGTAGGAACTAGACGCACACTCTTGTATACAATGGAATCTCTCTTGAATTAATACCTTAGGCACACATCCCAACTCAATGATTATCCTTTGACCTAGGTGCCCTACTATTAGGTGGATGAGGAAAGAGTAATGTGAAAAATGAGGTATTATTTCTATATATTTGGCTATGGCTTTTTGCAATTCCTTGAATTCTCTATCCATGGTATCACTGATCAAATTCTTCCACCTATATACAGAAAACTACCTGACCTTATTACATTGGGCTATCAAAAACATGACCTCCTTCTCAACCCAATTCAAGTCCTCAATCCCCATAAATATAATGATTATATCTGCATAATATTTAACCCAATTACGCAGTGTGCACTTATGATTTGGAAAATGAGTAGACACTGATTCATGATAATAAAATAATTTGGCATAAAAGGATATCCCAATTATGTGTTGAGCTTGTGCAACAATTACATTTTTGTCTTAGATTAATGTGCCCTTTTATAGCTAGAATATTTTGTTGATCCTATCTGGTGTCAGTCTAAAGAGGGCCTGGTTCTTGCTATTCTTATTGCTCTGGTTTTTGGATTGTATAATATTTCCAACCATGATAGGAGGTTAGAAGAGAAGTATACCCTAGGGAAAATCAACTTGGCCAGGTTGCCTTTCCATCTATTACATAATAGGTTCTTACTATTTCTATCTTTGTATACTTTTTGGAAAAGACCTCTTAGCAGGGTTGGATGGTGCTACCAACCTTTTGAGCTTGCTTTGAAGCTAAAATCAATAGTGTTTTCTACTCCCCATGGCTGATAAAATGTGCTCTTCCTTAATAAATTCTAAAATAGAGGTTCTTCCTCAAACATTCAATCTTGCTCTTAGAGGTGGTGGCACTTGAAGAAGCCATTTTACCCTCTATAACTCTAGAAATGCTCAAGCTTTGTAAACTCTCTTGGCTCTTAATCAACTTGATTCTTCAGCTCTTTGTGCTTATCGTGACTATTTTTAGTTCATTGTGCTCATTATGACTATTGAGGTGTTTTTAAAACTTTTCAATAAAAAGAATAATTAAATCTATACCAACTATCATTGTGATTTTTCCATACTTAGTTTTCCACCTCTCTTCCCATAATGGTTTGACCTATCATGGATATTTTCTCTTTTTATTGGTTTATATGATTTTCCATTAGATTGAGCTCTTTTTTAAACATGGGCCATTGGTAAACTCACATTGCCTTAAATCATGTGTCTAGCTAGATTTGAGAAGATGGTTGTACTTTGGATTGCGTACCTATAACCCTTTTGATTGGTTCCTATCTGAGTCACTGGGATATTTATTCAATCAAGTGCCATTACTTCACTCAAATTTACTTGGTTAGAGAGCCCATAAAATCCTTTTCATTAATGAGGCACCACTCCATGCATAAGATATTTTTTTGACCAAAGTCTTCTAAGCCTCACATCTATTTTTCACCAATTCTCCTTAGCCATTCATCTTCCATCGGTCGGATGTCATGAGCCTTTTATCCTCTTTTTTTTATCGAATTAGCCTAAGCCACATTATCGACTATATATCATCCTTCGATCTAACATTCTCCACCATCAAAATTGAATCAGCCAAATCATTCTTGATCATTCATCAATGCTCGGTTGGATGGACCTCAACCATTCATCTCTTGTTTGATCGAAAGTTTCTAGCCACACAACCTTTCATCTCTTTTTTGGCCGAAATTTTCTAGCTACACATGTTATTTTATGGGAGGGAATGTATAGACCTTATGAATGTGTCTCAAACTTAGAAAAACTTGAGTGGACTAAAGATGAATGGGGGGAACATAGATGGAATCTTATGAATCCTTTCAACAAAAGAATTTTAACCCTAGGCTAAGGGTTTCATTCATGAATATTTGGGCTGGGTGAACACGACTTAGGATTAAACCTTTACAAAAATCAAATTGACCCAAATATTTTAGAAGGGAGAGAATGTAGAGGGACCCTTACAAAATCCTTTGGCTCTTATGGCTTTATTTCAAGGAACATGACTTAGGCTTATGAATTTCATGCTCATAGGAGGGGAGTTTTAAGGCACACTAATTTCTACCTTGGGCTTAGGCTAAGAACACTTAACAAGAATAAGTTGTTAGAATACAAACATAATATGGGGGAAAATGAATTTTAACATGAATTAAACCCTTGATATATTGAGAAAATATCATATAACAAGCATCCCTTTTTGACTAGCATGACTTGAATTTGACCGAATGAATTTCAATCACTCATCTTTAGCCGATCGAAATATTTTTAACCATTAATTTTAGTCATCCATCGTGTTTCAACCACAACTTCCTAGCCTTCCATTATGTTTTTACTGAATGAATTTCAGTCCTCCATCTTCCGTCGATTAGTGTAATTTGCATCGTTAATTAGTTTTTGACCGAACCTTCTCTGCCCTCCATCTTGAATCAACCAAAATATTTTGTGCCTTCGACCAAAAGGTTCCACACAATCAATTTCTTTTTGGTCGAAAGCTTCTATGCCATACATCTTCCATAAACCACTTGATATTAGGCCGTTCATTTTATTTTCGATTGAAACCTAAGGTGGTAGATATGTCATAATATTTTACATAGGTTTCATGAAGGAATAAAGGGGAAAATGGAGAACATAGACTTTAGAGCAAAATATTAACCTAGACAAGGTTTAATTTTTTAATAAGGCATGATTTAAAGTATAGACCTTAGAATTCTATATTTGTAGTGCAAGTGGAGAAGGCGAGACTAGCCTTTTTGAATAGGAGGTCCATGATTCGAACCTCTACAATGCAAAGGGGACACAAAGGTTGTGTGTTAAATTTCCTATTGATAAGCATAGCTCTCGACTTTATGAGGAATTATGGTTGGGAGGAGACTTCTTAGCCATGTGCATTGGTCGTAGGGGTTTCTTGCACTAACCAAATAAAAATACCTAGGTGTTGTAGGTGAGTTGGAGAGGAGAGGGTAATCCTCCAAGGGAGGTCCCAGGTTCAAATATCCACCCTACCAAAAAGTTGAAATGGGTACCCAAAATCCAATTGATAATGTTGGTGCAAGCAGGTCCGGGTGTGACTCTTGGGTGACTTTGATAGAGTAGAACCCCTTGGTCATGGTCTCTCAGAAAAGGCGGTCCTGCAAGGGGTTTTTCACTTAAAAAAAAGTATAGACCTTAGAAAAAAATGGGCGATAAAGCATTAGCTCTAGAGGGTAAAAATTAAACTCTTGAACCTTAGGAATATGAATATAATTTTTTAGAATGGTCCTAAGGCACGACTCATGAAGGTATATGATGAAGGAAGAGGGTGAAAAATAATTTGTAAATGGCTTAAGGTATTAGAGTTAGGAAAATGAGAAATATTAAGCTCTCTAGTGGACCATTTTTAAGCATTGATTGAGGAAATTTTATGGGGGGTGTTGGACTTTTATTCTTTAGGACCAAGGTTAGGCTAAAAAATGGAAATGAATAAGGGAGATTTTTATTTGTGCACTATTATAGTATGGACTTAGGAATGAGATACGGATTAGGGGAAATAATGAGTGGGTGGTATTTGAGTTTATGACTTAGGGAATAATGGATGGAGAGATGAATGAATTTAGAGGATGTATGGTGGCCTTAGAATTAGGAAAATAAATGAATGAGGATATTTGGCAATAACCTTTGGAGTTGAAAATTTGGTAATCAAGGACTGCAATTTGTGACCATGCAAAAGTAGAACATGCAGATTTTGGATTACAACCTTTGAATTATGCCACTTTTCTTGGCTTCTAACAAAAACACCTAAAACTTAGGACTCTACAAGACCCTTCAGAATTTGAAATTAGGGGTACTTTTCAAGTTGGATTTTGAGGATCCAACAGGCCTTAAGCCTAAGAATACCCAAGGACACTTACAATTCTAGTAGTTTTATATAATATTTATCACGTATATCCTTTGTATCAATAACTAAAATAGTGCATTTTTACAAGCATATAATAATACATAATATATGATAGTTATATCTATCTAATAACTGCTAATTGATATGGTGTATTTATTTGATATAAATATCAAATTTATGCATTAGGTATATGAACATATAACAATGCTCCTATATTTAAAATATTCTCAAACAAAAATATATTATTCAATTGTGATTACCAACAATATTATTTAGTATCATTTTAAAGGGTTATTTATTTTCTAAACATTTGAAACTTCCTTCCCTTACCTTTTTTTCATTCATACCTTATAGTTCATTATTAAATGTTATATATCTATATAACAAGGTTGCATCCTTCATGTGCATCCCATTATTTATCAAATTGTATATTGATCTAAAATTCTTTTAAGCATAATGAATTGATACGTAAACCACTATAATAACTTGTATCATATGCATAAGACGACATATGCCATAATAAATTAGACAATCAATAGATCATAATTAATTACAATTGACATCAAGTGGCATTAGCTCAACTGGTTAGATTCCTCAATATTTAAGGAGGAGACCAAGGTTCAAATCTTGCTAAGCGATACATGGATAATATACAAGATTTGTTGTAATACCATTTTGTGGTGATGATGTAATACGGGTGTGGCCCATTTCAATCCCATATAACCAAATGAAAAATAAATAAATATCAAATGATATTAGATCATATAATTATATTATTCAACTTTCAAGGAGGGGACCCATATTTGAATCTTGCCAAGTGATACATGCATAATTGTAAAGTTGTAATACTACTATGTGATCAAGATGTCATTTAGGTGGGGCCTCCACCTATTTCAATCCCATATAACTAATTAATAAAAAATGAAAAAGTTATCTAAGTAATAATATTAAAATAAATTTATGCATTTCAATCTATTGAATTATTTTCTTCATTCTTATTTAAAGGGTAAAGTAGTTTATAACATCCACAAGGCCATAGGCCATATGAGACGACCCTCATAGAGGATGTTGTTTACCTAATATATGATTATCCAACCATACTATGGTTACCAAAGCATGGTGTACAAGTTTTCTCCTCACAAGAGTCAAACTTTGGACCTCTATTTAAAGTTTCAAAGTCTCCACTATTAGGCAAGTGAAATTGTACAAAATATAAATGAATAATAAAGTATTGAATCTCCTGTAGTATGCAAAAATTGTACACCTATGCAATTATATGAAATTAATTTGAAAAAAAAATCATGTAACCATCAAGATCAAAAATAAGAATTAAAGAAATGGTGCCCTTCTCATTAATATTGAAATTATCCTTCACAAGGCGGTTACAATGATATCCCTCTTAGGGATTTAATACCAATTTGATACAATTTACAATAAAGAACCAATGGTAGGTGTATCTCATAGAATATTTGCACCCTCAAATCTGACTTGAGGAGGATTTTCTTATGACCTCCGCAATGTGAGATAAATATTGATGAATCTTTATGTTGATAGCTCCTACCAAGACCTAAAATCTACACAAGAACACTCACAAGATGTTAATAGCAAATGAGGAACCTCTCATGATGAGGTCCATATCCATGATAAGAAACTAAAAATAAATGCTGAAAACGATAAAAATATGCATGAAAATTGAATTAAACTATGTTAGAAAACAAATGGAAAGTTGCTAAATCTACTATAACTAAGAAAAATAGTAAAAACAAATGTCATCGAGAGGTCATTCTGGGGTAGAGCGGTATGTCCTACTGACCATCCTAGGGTAGGGTGGCGGTGCCTACGGGTCACTTTGGGGTAAAGTGACCACTGAAAAATAGACTAATTCTTCATGACCGATGCGGAAAATATCGGGGTTGATCTATCAAATTGATTGTTCAAGGGTCGCACACTTGAAGCATGATTAAATTATGGAAATTAGCATGAAATAGGATAGTTTGATGGCAAAAGAGTGTTGAATTTGATCTTCAAACTCCAAGAGACTCCATTGTTGCAATTGAGAGCTCCATGATGAAAATCCAGCAACACTTCATTATGAAGAACAAGCAAGATCACTTAGGAAACAATTTGGTAGCACTTCATCGCATGATATTGAGATATATTTTCATGAAGGCTTGGTGTCTTCTTATAGATTTTCCAAATGGGAATCTTGGCTTGCAAGAGAAGCCAAGAACCAAGAAATGATTAGGATCTAGGAAGACCAAATGCCACTTCTAGAACCTTCTTGTGCTTGACAGTTAATGCTTAGTTATCCTATAATTGATTTTGGTTCGGCTCGGGAGCCTGGGTTTGTTACAGGCATAACCATTTGAGGGTAGAGTGACCATGACTTTCGGTCATCACAAGGTACAGCAACCTTTGGAGGCCATTCCTAGGTATGACGGTCCAAGCTACAAAAGGTAAGTTGCCCCTATTTGAGTGGTAAAAACCATTGTTAAGCCTTGGGGATGCCCAAGGTGGGTCATATGGCCTAAAAAGGTGTCCATATAGGTAGCCTCCTCAAAATGACGTGTTTTAGGTGTCTACAGATGCCCCTTTTTGGGATGCGTTGTGTGAAAGCACAACACTGAGCAAAAATAGATAACCTAAAGTCAAATTGAAGGTTGATTGATGTTCATTGATCTGATCAATATTAGATGCCCCAATCACAAAAAGAGCATGCATATTTGAATCATTACCTCCAACACTTTGGTGGACTTAATTTTGGGTAAAACTTTGGAAAATATGAAGGCATTCGGGTAGTTTTGTTTTACTACATGAATGTTAGTTCAAACTGACAAAGGTTTGGTTTGATATTTTTTCTTTTTACCCCAACAAAGAGGGAAGTGTGTGATAGTTGTTGGCAATGATTCTTGGATGAATGCAATTTGCATGATTGAGTGTTTGTTTATTGATTTTTATTATGAATTTAGTGATTATGACTACCCCCTCAAGCGATGAGTCGATGAGGAAATGGATAGTGATGAAAGTGATGAGTCGCTTGACCAAGATGACTTGCTTGAGCGTTGCAAGACTATAACAAATGTAGAAGGGAAAATCCTATTACAACTATGATTTTGACCATTATTGGTAATTGTACATCTCTATCCCATGGAGTAGTCCAACCACATGGTTTTATTAGGGAATTAAGATGATAACAATTCAATTTAATCTCGAGGTGAATCACTATGTTCGATGATCTGCTAAAACTTCATGGAAGAATGAAATGTACGCCTCGTTCCCTTGGAGCAGTCTAGCCACATGGCCTTCTTGGGGATTGAAGTGAAAGCATTTTGATTCATAGATGAATTATTTTGGGGTTCAAGTGGCCTTATGGTAACTTACTCATCTTACCGGATTGCATGGATAGCAAGTCACTACAACCGCCAAGTGTATAGGGTAAATTACTAGGTACGAGGTGCACTTGAGATTTTGTTTTATTGATTTTTTTTTATTTTTGATGTTTTTGATTAATATGGACCATTAGATGTTATGAAATACCCCAATTGATGTTCATGGTGCTGATAAAATGTTTGCAATTATTGTCAATTTGAGGCCATTTGGGGGTATGATAACGGAAATTTGAAAATTTTGGGGCCATCTTGGGGTAGGACGATCGCATCGAAATGCGATCGCCCCACCCAAGGGTAGTCTCAAAATTTGGAAAATATAAAAGCAAATTTGCAAATTTTTAATGTCATTTTCATAGCTGGCAGTGAGAGAAAAGGAGAGGTGAGGTGGAGGAGAGATTTTTATGATATGAAATGCTACCAAAAATCTAACTTACCATTGCTATGGATTAGCCAAAGGCCTCTACGAGTGAAGGCACCAGAGCTAGGAAGGTAGAATATCATTCCTCTCATGTTAATTTTTCAAAATTAAAATGAACCTCATTAAGTAATTATAAAAAAAACCTCACTAAAACTATTGGAATTGAATCTCACCTTAGATTAGGCAATCTAGATTAAGCTAGTTAAGGAGTAGATTTAATTTTTTTTACAATTTTGTGATGCTTTTTAGTATACATTTGGATGTCACTGTGGGGCCATCCTAGGTAGGGGTGGCTCCCCTTTGGTTGGTTAGGGGTCGTCTTGGGGTGGGGCGATCACATTTGAAAACCAACGATAAAATTTTTGGCCATTGGGGCATCTATCTTAGGGTGGTGCGGTCGCACCTGCCAACCATCCTAGCCTAGATCGATGACCAATTTTTGTGATTTTTGATTAATTTTTTTGGATTATTTTGTTGATTTGTGTGATTGTTGGACGTCAAATGTTGACGGCCCATTATAGGGAACCCCTCTTGTTTGAGGAGTTGTAGGGTCAACTTACGAATGAGGAATGGACATGGTTTGAGGCTATTGGTCTCAAATAGGTGGTGCACATTCACACAATTATATTAGACCAGGTGTATCTAATGACCTTGGATCACCGATGGTACAACAGGACCAACACCTTTCATCTCCCTACTGGTGAGATGATTGTAACACTAGAGGATGTTTATAGGATATTCTACATTTCTATCGAGGGACACCCCATTAAGTCCACTCCCCTACAACATATTAGAGTGCTTCAGTGGATATTTATAGGGAAGTAGATGTTACACTAGCATGGATGGACCATGATGGGGTTTTCATCATACCCTAGTACGATACCCACGTGTTCACTCGGTGACATGCAATAGTGATGTACATCATCTCAAACATCCTAATACTAGATTATTTAGGAGTGAGGTTTTTTCTGGAACCTCCTTAACATAGTTAAGGATCTTATTGAGTGTGATCCGAAGGATTCGATCATCATGGCATGGGGTAGCACCCTACTGACACACTTGTATGATAAGCTATACAAGATACAACATTAGAGTCGAACAAGATTGGATTGCTTTCTCCTCTAGATTTGGGGATGGGAGCATATCATGGTAGATTGACTAGTGGGACTACTAGTACCACGAGCTGAGTTGGGTGATGATGATATTGAGTATGCTACTTGATGGTAATGATACTGAGATATAGGTCAAAGTTGACCAGAGGTAAGCAAACTGACACATTTTGCAGGGTCTATGGAGGGATTACGATTGGACTAAGTGGTTTGGGGGCCTTACTAGGATTACCTTCATTGGGCATAGGCCATAGAGTATCTAGGGTGAGTGGAGTGTAGACGATGAATATTTGTGCACCAAAACATTGAGTGGGAGTACTACTACTCCCGTGTTAGATAGTAGTATGTTATATATCAGAATATATCAGAGAAGCCTATTATTTATCATCATAGCAAAGATGATATATAGCTGGTGTGGCCTCGAGTGGAGGAACTTATAGATGAGGAGGATCCAATAGTGGTTGATATTGTACTAGCAGATCCAAGGACTAGTGCAAAGTATGACACTTGGTGGGTCATTCGACTATGGCATGGAGGTGATCTGATGGGCAGGTCTACTAAGGTAGCAGAGGAGGAGGGCATGGATGAGGTTGGGTAATGAGTGCATTGAAGGACATAGGAGGAGTGGGTTCAAGCTGCATAGGAGTTAGAGGAGCCATATAATGAGGGCGAGAGAGATGAGGATGACCCTACATATGAGATGGCCTAGTTGAGAGTGCCGGTTTAGACCCTACATGAGTAGCTGGTAGAGTGGGAGACTACCCTTGCCATAGTCTAGAGTCAGCTTAGTAGTGGGCAATAGTAGTGGAGGGGATCATTCAAGGAGAGAGATCTACTCAATGTCTAGATAACCACATCCTAAATAGATATTTATAGAGTGACTACAAAGAGGGATACTCTGCATACCCGTATGACAACTATGACAGTTGAGAGAGATGCTAGGATGATAGAGAGGTATGTTAGGATAGCAAGGTATGTTAGGATAGCATAGCATGGTGATCTACAAGTTTAGTTTGTCCCTTTGATGGTAGGTTAGGATACACCTACTCTAGTGATTTAGGGGTAGGTAGCATCTGGTGGAGATGCTGAGATTAGCAGACTGCAAATCCTCCTAGAAGAGTACCTAATCTAGCATCGATGTGATTTATAAAGTCAATATAGAGGTTGGATCCAAATACATGGTGGCAGTTTATCTAAGAGGTCTACAGTAGGGGGATCTCAGCTGAGTTGATGTAGTGAGTTTGGGAAATTCTCAATGCAGCCCAATCACAAGTCAACATCCAGACCAATGAGGTCAAGGGCTAGTGGCTTAGTACAACATTGCAAGGATGAGGTTGAGGGTGGAGGTGACTCTATGGGTGTAGGCCCCACTTGATGTATCTTTATTCTATGTATTCATTATTTTTGGGTGTAAGGTCTGAGGACCTACATTATTGTAGCCTATGGGTATTTTGTATCATTATGTACTTATGACATTAAATATATATATATATTTATATATATATATATATATATATATATGATATCTCATTTTATGGCTCATTATGTGTTTATGTTGTGTTTTAATTTTATGTTATGGATGCATTGATGGATGTGATGATTATATGATGTATTGATTTATACATGTGATGTACTAATGATATGCAATGATTAGGTGATGGATGTATGACTAGATTTTGTAGTCTAGATGTATGGATGCACTATTATGTATGTGTATATGGATGCAATGTTTAATGTTAAATGCATATTTTTAAATTTATTTAATTGATTATGCATTTAATTCTTGTTATTGATATGACGAATGTAATGTGTATGTAATGCATTAATTTTATGTGGATGTTCTAATGCAAATTGTACATGTATGCTTTAATTATTTAAAACATAATGAATGAATCTAATTTATGTTTAACAAACTAATGGAAGACACCACAAGATGTATAAAAATCATGAATTAAACAGTTAACCCTATCATAAGAGTTATACATTTGTATATGAGATGAAATATGTGAGATGTAGGGGCTTTCCCCATAAGCTTTTGCAAACTAAAAGGTGTGCATAAAATAGTCAGTGGTCATCTAAATATCATTATTGATATTCATCTGGTATCTATCCTATTTTATGAGGACCCCTTAATAAACAAAAGCTCATAAGGAAAACTATGATTATTGATGAGATGATTTGGTGCTATGAGGGGATTTTTGAGGTTTTTCATGAGACTCAAACACCCTAGTTGATTGATAAAAAGTTGTATACTGACTACACAAGACTCTTGAAAGATACAAGTCTATTAAGAAGACCTAGATATTCAATATCCCTGTGTGTGCAAAGTGAATGTATTATATGAGGCATAAGACTACCTCATTGCCAAGCGGGTTTCATGCAACCCATTGTTATAATGAGGATCACCTTATGGTCATCCTAATCCTAAGTTTGGACATAGTTAGACTAGACTACTAGGCAATACAAGCCACCAAAAGCTAGCTCAACCATAAGCTAACATTGGTCTATACAAAATAAGGTCGCTAATGTGATAGACATATCACCATGCGTAAGGCTACTCCATTGCTAAGCGAGTTTCATTCAACCCATTGTTGTAATGGAGATTGCCCCATGGCTTTTGAATACTGAGGATTCTAGGGATTCAAGCTCATTACCCCCTTCTTTTATTTTGATTTCTTGGGATACTTGCTCATGTTTAGTGGTGAAAACCACTATTTGTTTATTTTTTGAGCAAGGGATTTTCTTAGTGATGAAAATCACTATTTCTTTTGTATTGTTTTTGGAATTTTGCTCATTTTGTGGAAGAGAAAGGGGATTGTTTGGGTAGGGAGAGCTTGTCCTTTTTCCAATTCTCAGCATCCTAGACCATGCACATAATAGTATGAGCAAGGGAAACCTTTCACTTAAGGTGACAAGGACCACTTTGTAGTTGTCATATTTCCTTGTTCAAACTTGGATTGTTAATGTGTAAAATTATGTTGGGATTTTGACATATGCAAGGTACTATCAAAGTGAGACCTTACCTTCTAAAAGCCAATATAGCTTTCTACAAAATCTGAAAAGATAACTAGGGATGGTTGAATGACCAAAAACCCTAGTATACACCCTATAGCAACTCATTAATTGTGTTGAAAAACATAGTTACTCACAAGGAAAATGTGAATGATAATGATATGTGGGATGTAAGGGTTTTCCCTACAAGTTTTTGCAAACTAAAAGGTGTGCATAAAATAGCCAGTGGTCGTCTAAATATCATTGCTGATATTCATCCGGTATCTATCCTATTTTATGAGGACCTCTTAATAAGAAAAATCCCATAAAGAAAATTGTGAGTGTTGATGATTGATAAGGTTGATTTGAGATTCATGATTGGCATACAAACATGGTGTCATTCATAAGAATGTAAACACGACTTGTCCTAGTGCAAATGCAATGGATGAATATGCCTAATGCAATGCAACTAATCAGTGCATACAATGAAATGCATGATAACATAATGTAAATATTTTTTGTATTTTGATGTTTTGTATTGTTTTTGTGTTTTTATATTTTTTGATTTTTTTGATAATTTTTGTTGTTTTTATAATTTTTATTGTTTTATGATTTATGTATAAAACGCCCATAGATGAAGAATATTGAGAGGTTTGGGTTCCTCAACACCTTCTAGCGAAGTTAGGTAATAAGTTCCTGGCCCTATTTTCTCTATTACGATAAAGGGACCTAACCAATTGGCCATAAATTTATCTCATAGATGAGGCAATAGGTTTGAGTTTTGTTGGTTCTCTTTGAGCACAAGATCCCCAACTTTAAAGTCTCTTAAATGGAATTTTGTATCATAAGATCATTTAAGATGATCTTGATAAATGCGTAGATGCTCAAGAGCATTAACTCATCGTTCATCAAGAAGGGTCAATTGATCGAGGTGAGCTTGTCATGAGGTGTCATCATCGATGAATTCTTTCAATGACACGCGCAATGATGGAATTTCTAATTCCAAGGGTATAATGGCCTCAGTGCCATACACTAGAAAAAATAGGGTTGCCCCAATGGGTGTCCGAATGCTAGTTCGATAAGCCCATAAAGCTAGAGGTAGTTGAAGGTGCCAATCCTTGTGGTTTTCTTTGATGGTTTTCTTCAATATGGTAACTACAGTTTTATTAGAGGCCTCTGCCTGCCCATTTGCTTGTGGATAATAGGGTGTTGCAAATTTGTGTTGAATGTTATATTTGGACGTTAAGGCCTGCACATATTTGTTCTTGAACGATGTCCCATTATCCGATATTATTTTGGATGGAATACCAAAATGACATATAATATTATGGAGTATGAACTCCATAATATGAGCTCTAGTTGTAGTGGTTAAAGGGATTGCTTCCACCCATTTGGTAAAATACTCAGTGGCCATTAATATGAATGTGTGATGGCCTAAATATGGAGGAGAGATCTTCCCAATTAGATCAAATCCCCACTGAGAGAAAGGCCACACCGATTGAATTGGTTGTAAGGCCTGAGATGGTAGGTGTGAGAGATTGGCATGATGTTGACACTTTATGCACTTATTGACATATGTGCAACAATCATTTTCCATTGTGGGCCAATAATAACCCATTCAAAGGATGCACTTGATGATAGCCATGCCACTAAAATGGCCATAGTAGGTACCATCATGAGCTTGCAAGATTATCCAAGTAGATTCTTGGGGCTCGAGATAATGAAGGAGGAGTCCATCGTAGCTCCGATGATAAAGAATATCTCCTAACAAGACATACTTGGTCACTTTTTATTTAAATGCTCGTTTTACGACATGCAACAATCCCATAGGGATATTACCAAGTTTTAGATAGTCTTTTAATTGGATGATCTAATCTTGATAAGCTTGTGCTTCAACTGATTGAACAACTTGTTCCCATTGTGATTCATCACGCACAAATGTGGATTGGGAAACAACCTTGTGGTGAATGGTCATGCCATTATCTAAAGGATCCTATGAGATCAAGGACCCCCAGGATGCTTGTTTCAGAAAGTCTTGTGCCTTGGAGAACCACTCTTGATTTGGTTCTATCTGAATCATGTGAACTAATTCTTTATTGTTCAAAGCCTCACGCAACATCATTGATTGCAAGAGTGTTTTAACATGGATGGTTGTAAAATCATCGAAAGGGTTCTATGGGATTAAGGATCCCAAAGAGGCCATTGTATCCATGAAGTGATTGGATGTATGAGGGACTACCTCAATGTCATACCATTCCAGTTTGGCTAGTAACTTGTCCACAAGATCTTTGTAAGCTTTCAAGATAGGACATCTACATTGATAAATGCCTTTGACTTGGTTAACGATGAGCAAGGAGTCACCAAAGATATTAAGATTTTTAATCTTCATGGTGATAGCTTTTTGGAGATCCAAGATGAGAGCCTCGTATTCAACATTATTGTTGGTGCAAGGGAAGTCGAGTTTGAAAGACAAGGGCATAGGAGCTCCTTGCGGTGTGAAAAACATGATCCCTGCACCACCCCCTTGCTCGCATTTTGAACCATCAAAGAAAAAAGTCATGTCTACTTTATTTTTTGGTTCTTCGAGTTTGGGTGACACTGACAATTGGAACACTGCATCATCAGGTAGTTCAAATACAAGAGGCTTATCTTCCTGAAGAGGAGCCTTTGCTAACTGATCAACAATGACTTGATTTTTTTTTTGGTAGATAAGATACTATAGCATTAATACCGGGTTTTACAGGTTGACCCAAAACCTTTTACAAAAATTAGCCCAGGGATGTTGATGAACATATCCTTACTAAGGATCCTATATATGTAAAATCTACATACCGCCAAAGCCATTACATACGGTAAGGCACATAGCCTGTTATCAAAAGAAACTTCCCATACAACATTTTGGGTATACCTCGAGAAAACACACATGCATCATAATTACAAAAAAGAAACAGACACGGATCCCTTCCTTGAGACAATGGAGAAACAAAAGTGGAGACACACATAGCAAAGTACTGAAAAACTCCCACAAGCTCGTTTGTATTACTCTTAATATTATTTTATTCTTTCTCCATATATGACATCTTTGGTACCACATACTATCTTGGCCAATTAGCCTTGGAGAAGTGAACCTACGGCTAGATTTATGCGTGCTTTTGTGGTCCATGTGTCTTTGGTTCAAAGTCTTATATTACTGATTATTTCCTTCCCTGTGATTATCAACCAACCTCAAATGACTAATATGACTAGGAGCCATGTTATATGACATGTGACTATCCCCATTAGTCTTTGTGGTATTTCCAAGTAGCATCCACAAAGCCTGACAACTCAGATAATTTTTATTGTGAGTCCAATTCAAAAAAGAGACGGGAATACTCCTAGCCTTTGAACTTATAGTGCCTTCCCTGTTGGTAGTTTATACTATCATTCTTGGCTTTCTTGTTGAATAAGCTCCTCTACTTCACTCGGGACACCGTGTTCCCATTTGAAAAGTCCATCACTATTGACACCCAAATTGGCCAGCTTATCAGTAATTTTGTTAGCTTCCTGAAAGACATGTTGGGATTTTCTGTCCTATCTTCTCTGGAAAAGGATCCTAGCCTCTTCAACAATTGTTTTAATCCTCCAAGGAGGTGTTTTACAATTATTGATGAGATTTTTAACATGCATAGAGTCTCCTTATATGATCAAATTGCCTTCTAATTCTTGAGTCATTTGAAGGCCTCTCCACAAATCTCTAGCTTCAGCTTCACTGTTTGTCATTGTTCCCAAATATTTGGAAAATGCAAGCATCATATTCCCATTATGATCTCGCACAATGCCACCAGTGCCTGCTCTTCCAGGATAGTCCTTAGCTAATCCATAAAAATTAAGCTTAAACCAACCCGTAAGAGGTGGAGACCACTTAAAATTGGCTATGGGGTTGACTACCCTAGGCATAGAATCATCTAACAAGGTTAAGCTTAAATATTGGGCAATCGTGGTATCTTGAAGATGAGGTTTATAGATATCAAAAGGGATAAGGTTCACATTCTTGTTGGCAAAGGATAGGATACTGACAATGATAGTTTGATGATCATGGATAGACTCATTAAAGACTCTATGGTTCCTTTCTAACCACACCTACCAAAGATAGTGATTGAGACAAATTTTCCACATGTATCTAAGTCTTTGGATTGAAAAGGGGCAAGGCCATTGGATGAAAAAATCAAGTACAGTGGCTGGTTTAACCCATGAAATATTGAAGGCTTGAAAAACCCCACTTAGGATAGTCAAGGAAAAAGGGCACTCAAGGAAAATGTGATAAATGGTCTCCCAATTAGCCCTACACAGATAAAAATGATTAGTGATACAAATACCTTTACACATCATATTATCAATGGTGAGAATTCTTCCTTGGATAACCAGTCATGAAAAGACTACAAATTTTGAATTAAATTTTTTATCCAAACTAAGCCCTTTTGGAGGACAAAATCCTCATCATAAAGCAAAAGCTTGTAAGCTTATTTAACAGTGAACTGCCCATTTTTTGTAGGATTCCAGGTCACTTGATCTTCCTTACGTCTCGTGGGGATAAACTATTGCCCAAGAATGTTACAAAGATCATTTGATTCTGCTTGAAATCCCTAAATTCTTATTTGTTTCCACTTCATTCTACCTCTATCCTCAACCATATAATTGGAGACTTTTCTACCAATGAGTTCTTCTGTGATATCTATGATTCGGACTAAGTTAGGATATTGCGTCAGTGGTTCATCCTTAGCCCACCTGTCATTCTAGCAATTTATCCTCTCACCATTGCCTAAAACCCATATTAAACCTTTTTGATGATTTCCTTACAATTAAGAATTGCTTTCCAAAAAGCAAAACCTCTGATTGGAACTGAGTCACTTAGAAATTCCATATTTTGAAGATACTTTCATTTGATGATAGCTGTCCATTTATTTTCTTCACCCAAAATGAGACACCATGCCTGCTTAGCTAGTAAATCTAAATTTATATGAGCAATTCTCCTCAGACCTAAGCCCCCATTTTACTTGGGTATATACACTTTGGTCCATCCTACAAGGTGTATCCTTTTTTTCTCCTCTGATCCAGTCCATAAAAATTCTTTTTGGTGTTTCTCAATTTTCTGGAAAACCTTCATAAGGGATTTGAAAATAGAGAGGAAATAGACTGGAATGCTCTGAAGAGAGGCCTGAGTGAGGATCAACTTTCCTACATGAGATAGAAGATGACCTTTCCATATAGTAAGTTTTTTTGGAATTCTTTCAATAACCCTGTCCTACATTGACTCTCTCAGAGAACCAATGAAAAGAGGGAGACCAAGATAAAAAGTAGGGAGGTTTGCTATATCACACCCTAAAATTTTTGCAATCCTTCCTTGCCTCTGAATGGGGTGTTCAAGAAATATAATTTTATTTTACTAAAATTAACTTTCTGACCAACAACGTCCTCATAGAGTTGTAGGATGTATTTAATTATTTTGGCCTCAACCACTGATGCCTTAGTCAATATAAGAGTATCATCGATGAATTGTTGGTGAGAAACAACCCTAGTGAGAGATGTTGCCTTGATTCCCGATATTAGCCATGAACTACAAGCATTTTTGATGGTTTTGCCTAAGTCTTCTACCACAATGATGAATAACATGGGGCTGATAGGGTCCCCCTGTCAAATTCCTCTATGACTTTGAAAGTAACCAGTAGTTGTTTCATTAACTAGAATTGAGAACCATGCTTTAGAAATATATTCTTTGATCAAATTAACCCATTGGTGGTGAAAACCAAACTTAAGGAGGACAACAATCAGAAAGTCCCAATTTAGCTTGTCAAATGCTTTGTTCATATCAAGCTTGAGGGCAAAAATAGACCTGTTAGTCTTATGAGCAGAGTGCAGAGCTTCATGAACTATGATAAATCCATCCAAGATTGACCTACCCTGGATAGAGATTTCCTGGCATGGATCTATGATGTGGGTCAGAATATCTCTCATTCTATTTGCAATGGCTTTAGTTAGGATCTTGTAAGAAACATTGCATAGACTGATTGGCCTGAAGTCAACCATAGATTCAGGGGTTTGCTTCTTAGGAATTAGAGAAATAAAAGTAGATTTGATACCTTTTGGGATATGATTGCTTGCTTGGAATTCTATGACAACAAAAATTACATCCTCACTTACGATGTCCCAAAAATCTTGATAGAAACGAGGGGAAAGCCATCGGGTCTTGGGGATTTGTCTGGCTCCATGCTAAACAAGGCTTCCTTAATTTCCTCAGCAGAAAATGGAGCTAGAAGCTTAAGGTTTATATCCTCATTTATTATGCTAGAAATGGATTACAAGAGAATATATTTGGCCTCCTCATTGCACTACGATTCCTGACCAAGGATAGAATTGAAATAAGTTACTGCCTCCTTTCTGATTTCTGTTAAGTCTTGAGTAATAGAACCATCTGCTTTTTAAAAAAAATTATCTTGTTATTGCTTTTGTTTCTAAGCGTGGTGACATGAAAAAACTTGGAATTTGAATCTCCATATTTCAACCAAAGAGCCCTTGATTTTTGCCTCTAATAGATTTCCTCACAGTACAAAATGTTATGAAACTCTGCTAGTTTTGTTCGTTCCTCCTACCTAGTAGTTTCATTAGCATCACCATCTTGGATCCTTTGATCAATTATATTCAAACTTTCAACAACCCATTTTTTATTTTAAAAGAGGTTTCCAAAGACCTCTTTGTTCCAAGTTTGAAGCTTTTCCTTAACAAACTTTAATTTGCCAGCAAGTTTAAAAGCTGCACTATCCCTGACAGGCTGCTGCCACCACTGACTTCAATTATCTCTGAAACTGGAATGTTTGATCCACATAGATTGAAATCTAAAAGGTTTCTCGAAGGACAGAGAGTTAGGGATCTCCAAAAAAATGTTTGACTAATGAATTCAAGATTGAATTTCATCAATAGCATGATCCACTTTGTGATTCACATATTATGATATGTGCAATTTATCATATATCGCAAAGGATTTTATTTTGAGGTGACATACGTTGTATGACTTAATATGTAGTGATGAAGCCTTTTGGTGGTGAACACCATTGCTAAGTAGAGATTATCAATGTATGCATATTTAAGCTCGTAACTGACCAAGGTGTGACTAATATAGTAGATAGCTTGTTCTTTATTTTCCTTATTCTTCTAGGCGAACATGGTACCTAGAGAAAAATCTATGGTTAAAATATATAGCAAAAAAGGTACACTTGATCAAGGTGGAGCTAATACTGGCAGCGATGCCAGGTACTATTTTATCTTGTCAAAGGGCTTCTAGAACTCCTCATCCCAATTGAATGGAACTCCCTTATGTATCAATTGATTCAAGGGTCAACATTTATTCGAAAATTACACTATAAAGTGTTTGATGGATGCTACCTTTCATTGCAAGCTATGAAGTTCTTTAAGGTTAGTGGGGGGAACCATTTATAAAATTGCTTTGAACTTTGCAAGATATACTTTGATCCCTTTCTTGGAGATTATGAATCCCAAAATTTTTCCTGATGTAACTCCAATAATACACTTTTAGGATTTAGCCTGATGCTATGCTCTATCAGGCAATTGAAGACTTTTCGTAAAATGTCTGCATGCTCTTCACACAAGAGAGACTTGGTGAGCAAATTGTCTATATAATATTCTAAGATCTTGTGCATATAGTCATGAAAGATGTATGTCATAGCCTGCTGATATGTTGTACCAACATTTTTAAGGCTAAATGGCATTACTTTATAACAAAATGTTTCCCATGGTGTAGTAAAGGTTGTTTTATGTTGATATTTAGGCTTGACCTAAATTTGATTATAGACTAAAAATTCATCCATAAGGGATAATATTTTGTGACCAACAGTTGTGTCTACTAGAGCATCAGTATTAGGCAAGGGGAATGCATCCTTGGGTGTTGCTTTATTTAGATATCTGATGTCCATATAAGTAAAAATATTCCCATCAGGTTTTCCTATAGGTACCATGTTAGATACCCATTCAGGATAATCAATTGGTTGGATGAATTCTGCATCCAATAATTTTTGTAGTTCATATTTCACCATTAAGGTGATTGTTGGATGCATTTTTCTAAGCTTATGCTTGAAAAGATTCATATTCGGGTCTAGAGTAAGATTATGGGTGACCAGATTTGGATCAAGACCTAAAATATCCTTATACGACCAAGAAAATATCACTTTTTTTGTCAAAAAAGCTACGATAATGATACATTGTTCAAGAGATAGAATCTATCCTAGTTTTACTTTCTTATGATTGTCAAGGTCATTTCCAATATCAACATCAAAATTTTTCTTAATTGATATATGAGATCCCTCCTCAAGTTGATGAGGTGTAGGGATCAATTAGATGTCATCCACTAGATTTGGAGGACATCCTGAGTTGGCCTTGGAGCGAAATGGAACAGTTGTAACATATCTTCAAATAGGAATAACTCCTCAGGTGATGGTAACAATGTGGCGTAATCAAAGTTAATTACATCATGATTGAGGTGCACCATATTTGAAGGGTCATTAGGATTACAGAGAGGTGCAGTTAGGTTAATGGAAATCATGTTTATGGATGGTTGGTAATTTCCATTATTGTGTGGGGAGAACCTATCGATTATAGATGGCTCTACATGTGCTAGATGTGGCTTAGGAGGAAATGGGATTTCTGGATCCACTCTAGGAGTAGATAAGATGATTGGGTCCTCTGGTGGTAGTAGCTGCCTCCAGTTAGGTGAGGGAGGAAACACCCTATGATAGATATCATCTATGTTAACTAAGGGCTTAACAAGATCAACATCTCCTCTATAGTTTTTAAGGCAACAAAGGTAATGAGGACCTAAGTATGCTACTTATGTTTCATCCTCATACTCATTATCTTCTTCAATCCAATAATTATCAATATTATCATCGAGTTCAAATTCCTCTTGTTGGTTGATCTCGTTAGATGATTCACTAATAGAATCAGGAGGTTCAATGGAGACCATTATGATTGGGAGATGATCTCCCAAAAAATGAGAAGGGCCAAGATCAGTGTATTCATTTTCATCAATGTCTTCTTCAAAACCTAAGCTTAGGTGTTGTAAGGAATCAACCAAGAGCTCATCCGGTATGTGGATGGAATACCCTAAATTGAATTTGTCTATGGGATATTGGTATTGTGATAAATAGGGTGTTCTGAGACCCTGCTCATTAACCTAGGCTATTTATGTACCAATGGAAATGGTAGAAAATCTCAAAATGAAATTTAGATTCGACATATAATATATGTTTCCTATGAATGGTTCGTTATCGTGATTAATCATAGGAGACTTACTTGTGGATTGATCAAAACCCCTATAGATGAAGATTTTTTGATTAGGTGGTATACCTAGGGGTACAATAATTCCAATTAGCAAGAAAAAAACATGAAGTCTTCCCATGTATTACACATAATTAATAATAGGTGTAAACATAATACTTTGCACCAAATATTCTGTGAGCCCCGGGTTGGCTAAGTGAATTGTCACTTGCAATGTGGATGATGTCGTTGATGATGCAAGGGATGTGGGTTGAGGTAAGTCATCCATTATGGTAGGTGATTCTTCCTCTTCCATAGGAATCATAATTTCTATCGTGGAAATGTTGGGGATGACTATTGGAATGTCTTCCATAGGTGCCTTCAACTTCTGTTCGATCAAAGGACCCGATGACGAAGAAGGAATATCTGAAGGAGCCAATGGTTTAGGTGGATGTGGTGGTAATGAAGTGGGTGGATCAGCAGGTGCTGATTTTGGTGGTTACTCTAGATGCTTTATGGGGAACTCGGTCGAATATCCAGATGTATGGAGGGTAGAAAAAACTCCCTTGGATTACTGACATGATTTATGTACTTAAATGGCTCATCATTCAAAGGGACCACATGAACTTGTCCTTCATGTACGTATTTGATACATTGATGTAATATTGAAGGAACACATTTCATGTCCTAGATCCAAGGGTGATCGAGCAATATATTGTATTGCATTACTCCTTGTAGCACATGGTACAATACAAAAATTTTCTTTAGTCCCACTTGGATAGGTAGGCTTATTGTGCCTACTATTGAGCATAATGTTTTTTTGAATGCTCATAATGTGAAGGTAGACACTACAATATGCGATGTTGGAAGGATCAAATATTTTAAAGTAGTCATTGTTATTATATTGATTGATGAACCTGTATCAATCAAAAATATCTTGTATGGGATCTTTTTGATACAAGAAATAATATGTAATCGAGGATCCACTACGTTTGCAAGTACCTATTTTATTTCATGATCATAAAAGGTTACCATAGGCTCTTTACATTTCTACACATGCCCTACAAAATTTGTGAATGCGTTAGGATCTTGGGGCTAAAGCTCGATGGATTTTAAAATTTCCATAAGCGCTTCCCTATGTCTAGGTGATTATTGGATAAGATCGTATATGGAAAGCTTAGCCGATGTCATTTGTAGGCTTTGCGTAAGCCTATTTTTGATGGTTATCATTGATGGAGGTGGTGGACCTAGAAGAGGATTTTGAGCCGGCAAGGGCTGCATTGGAGAAGGGATTCGGATAAGCACTGTAGGTAGCTCAACTTGACCATACCTTCCATTTCTTATTATGATGTTAATCATACTTATGAATCCATGAGTGGGTGGATCCATATGTATCTCATTGATATGCCTAGTTTGATTATCCTTGACCTCGTGAGTGGGCAAGGGATCTTTAATAATACCCATATGCTTATTATCAGGGGTAAGAGGGTTGTTGATTTGCAATTGGTTATTGTCTAACATGTCTTGTATCAGGTTCTTAAATCCATAACATTCTTGGATATCATGACCTTTTTATTGATGATAAACACAACACAATTCATCTTTAAATCCCTTTGGTCTCGAGTGGGTAGGATATATTAGGCAAATCTCGGATAAGGTAATGGACTTGGCCTTACATAAATGATTAAATAGGGATGCCAAAGATTTAGGTAGTGGCGTATAAGTACGAGGAGGGTGGCATTACCGATCTTGAACTTAGTTTCGTTGGTGCTGATTATTATATTATACTAGAGGGAGTTGAGCTTGATAGCTAGGTTGTTGGGGTGCTTTTTCTATTTTAGGAATATTCAAAATAATTTGATTGATTGGAGATAGTTTTGGTTGAGTGTAGTTGTTCTAAGGATTTTTATTCCACTCCTTTTTCCAAAGTTTTATATCTCCCTCCTAGACCTTTATGTCCTTGATAACTTTGGCTTGCACCAAAGCCTCCTCAAATGTTTGGTATTATTGCAACTAAAGAAGAAGTGAGATGTGTTTTGAGTAAATTTTTGTAAACATTCGAGTAAGTTCTAAAACTAATATGGTGAAAGGTAATTTTGACATTATATTTCACCACTTGTTTCCATAATCTATAATTAGCATTGTCAAATTGGTGAAGGTTTGATAAGTCAATTAGGTTGGCCTTATTTTTGACATTGAATGAGAATCATTCTAGAAAGGCATTGGCTAGCTACTCGAAGCTAGAGATGCTATGTTTTGGTAGTTGATTATACCACTCTAAGGCTACACCAGAGAGTGTTATCAAGAAGGTTATCAACAACAAAGCATCATCATATTACAACTAAAAGCACAAGTTCATGAAACTTGTTACATGTTCCTGTGCATCTTTGTCTCCTTTAAATTTATCCAATTTTCAAAGTGTTCTTAGATAAGGAGGACAAGGAATTGATGGGTGAAGGGGTTGATTGCATAGTTTACGTAATGTTTTGGTATCCCATTCCTTGCTTTTATAGCGATTTAATTTGCTCTATAAGGACCTTATATGCATGAGATGATATGATCTCATTCTCTTGAATCAGTCTCCTAGGAGGTGGAGGTGGAATATTTCTATTAGATCAAGGTGGCAAAATGTATCATCAGCCACACCTTCACAAAGACTCATGATATGCTTGATCCTAGTACTTTGGGTCTGGCTCTTCGTACACCTCATATTCTAACTAATTTAGAACTTGACGTTGTGTCTAAGAATTATGAATAGAGGTTGGAGGAGGATGATTTTTTGTTAGCCTAGGAGGTAATTCCCGATGTTGCACAATGCACCTTAGGTTAGCTTGTTGCATGTATGTGCGAGGCATAGGGATTTTATCGTAAGCTACCCTATTTGATTTCTCCTCATGTAATATTTTTTTGAGAATCCTTTCTTCTTACAGTCTATGTTCATACAACCTTTGATGATGCAGTATTTGTTGTTCTACATGTTCTTGGTCTAGGTGCTCTCTATATTTTCATAAATCATCCAACTATATTTGGAGTAATTGCTCTCTTTGAATAGTATTAGGCCTAGGTAACTGATATGTTTGATCAGCTATATGGGGTATATGAGTTCTTGTATCGACATGAGGAGATTTAGCTCCTTCTGTGCACATCGTAGGAATAGCTACCCTCTTCACATTATCTAGGAAAGCTATGTTTACTTGATGTTTGACCCTAGGAGTGTCACCTGTATGCAAATATGGTGTGGGAGTATGGTGTATTCACATAGAACACTCTCTGCACATGAGGATAGTGTGTACTAAGTCTTTGCCTCACTCATAATTAGAACATGGGTATGAATGAAAGAGGTCAATCTATGAGGAGGATAATCATGATATATATCCATGTGGTTGAAAGTCCTACTCATCCATGGATGATTGGATGGAGTAGCTTGTTTATCTAGGCTAGGTAAAGGTATATATCTTGACCCATCCTCAGATGGGTGCATGTATCAATTAGGGACACAGATTCATGCCACTCCCCTACTTGGCCCCTCAATGGGTAGATCTTGTCTAGAAACAACACGATATGGGTGTGGTTTGAGAAGATCATCTTCTTGATTATGTGGAGGTCCCATAGGTGTCCTCCTAGTAGGGGTATCTTGATGGTTGGATTCCCCATGAGTGGAATTATCATCATGATGGTTGTTAGGCCATCGTTCAGGCATGAGTATGTATGCTGGACTATAGCAAAGGTGTTTTGGACCTCCTTATACATTTTTTGTAGCATCAACCTGCAGATGAGCACAACTATGTGTAGTGACCATTATGTGTTGATTATTCATACAATAAAGGAAACAAATAAAGTATACAAAATAATTATCTTGTTTAAATACTTCTTTGTAAATCCTAAATTGTCTAGTGTGTTTTGGTTTTTTGTTATTTTTTCTTTCATTTATGATATACTCGGTTTAAATTTCACCTGTATACTCTCACACACAAAATTGGTGGTGAAATTCAAGACGTCAAACCCACCAAAGTTTGGTGATGAAGTCCAAAATAGGTGAGGGAGTCCAGGTCCTACCAGTCCTCACCTATGATAGATCTTGGACTAGACTTGGCCAAAATAGGGTGCAAAATAACCACAAACAAGCCAACAAGGTGGTGATGAAGGCCACCATCATTAGTCTTGATCAACGGTTGGGTGTGAATTCCAAATCATTGATGTTTAATATGATACGTGGTGTGTGTGGGTTTGTTTTATTTTATGCAAAAAGAAAAATACAAACATAGAGCAATCAATGACTTTTTGCTAATGCATAAAATAACGTTTAATTTTTTAGATTCCTAGATAAAAATGTTTTAGTTTCAAAAATATAAAATTACAAAACCTTAATATGATGTCAACCTTTGCATAGGTAGCTTACACAAAATCCAAACAATAAGTATATAGAGGCCATTTCTATGTAATATGGTCTGCAGTAGAGGCCGTCTGACACAGGGGTGGTTAGAAACAAGGGTCACTTGAACCAGGAGTAGCTAGTAATAGAGGTCGTTGGACCCAAGAGTGATCACAAGAAGGCTATTTAAAATTGAAAAATTTCTTTATTTTCTCTATTAAAATGTGAAAATACTACACTTCTCTATCGAATAACAGGAAAAAGAGGGATATAGAAACTTACAATGAAGCCTACATCTGATGAAGGTGCTATTTCTACCTTTTTTTAAACTTTGCTATAGGGCCATATTTGGGTAGAGCGATGGGGTTTGTTGGCCATCACATGATATAATGAATACTACTATTACTAGTTCTAGCCCAGGACGATGATACCTGCAATTCTAGAAAATCAAGAAAAGCAATAATTAGTGATAGATTTTGTGAAATGTAGAAAGATTCCATCATCATGATAGCCACTATAGTATGCAAAAATTATACACCTATGCAATTATATGAAATCAAATTGAAAACAAAATCATGTAAACATCAAGATAAAAAACAAGAATTAAAGAAATGGTGCCCTTCCCATTAATATTGAAACTATCCTTCACAAGGCGGTTATAATGATATCCCTCTTAGGGATTTAATACCAATTTGATACAATTTACAATAAATAACCAATGGTAGGTGTATCTCATAGAATCTTTGCACCCTCAAAACTAACTTGGGGAGGAGTTTCTTATGCCCTCCGTAAATGTGAGATAAAGATTGATGAATATTTATGTTGATAGCTCTTGCCAAGACCTAAAATTTACACACAAGAACACTCACAAGATGTTAATAGCAAATGAGTAACCTCTCATGATGAGGTCCATATTCATGATAAGAAACAAAAATAAATGCATGAAAAAGATAAAAAGATGCATGAAAACTAAATTAAACTATGTTAGAAAACAAATGGAAAGTTGCTAAATCTACTATAACTAAGAAAAATAGGAAAAATAGATGTCATCGAGAGGCCATTATGAGGTAGATCAGTCTAGCCTGATAATCATTGTAGGGTAGGATGACGGTGCCTGTGGGATACTTTAGGGTGAAGAGACCGTTGAACAACAAACTAATTCTTCGTGAATGATGTATGAAATATCAGGGTTGATCTATTAAATTGATTGTTCAAGGGTCTTGCACTTGAAGCATGATTAAATTATAGAAATTGAAATAAAATAAGGTTGTTTTATGGAAAAATAATTTTGAATTTAGTCTTCAAACTCCAAGAGACTCCATTGTTGCAATTGAGAGCTCCATGACGAAAATCCAACAACACTTTGTTATGAAGAACAAGCAAGATCACTTAGGAAACAATTTTGCAGTACTTCATCACATGAGATTGAGATATATTTTCATGAAGGCTTGGTGTCTTATTATAGATTTCCCAAATGGAAATATTGGCTTGCAAGAGAAGCCAAGAAACAAGAAATGATTAGGATATAGGAAGACCAAACGCCACTTCTAGAACCTTCTCACACTTGATAGTTAATGCTTACTTGTCCTGTAAATAATTTTTTCTCAGATCGTGAGCCTAAGTTTGTTACTATCATGACCATCCCAAGGTAGAGGGATCATGACTACTAACTATCATAGGGTACAACAACCTCTGGAGGCCATTCCTGGGTATGACGGTCTAGGATGAAAAAGGCAAGTTGTCCCTGTTTGAGTACCATTTTTAAACCTTGGGGATGCCCAAGGTGAGTCATATGGCCTGAAAAGTTGCCCATATAGGTAGCCTCCTAAAAATTACATGTTTTATGTGTCTACACATCCACCTTACAAGTTTTTATAATTTAGCCTCACACCAATTCAACTATTCACCTGCATAAAAGGATGATACAATTATTCAATTAGTTGATATTGTGCATGCTTTTATATGGTAAGTAAACTACTTTATTTGGAACTCTAACAATGGGAGAGCATAAGGAAATCCAAATGTGGATATTATAGAGGATTCAACTATCAAAGGAAAGGGAGAGATAAATTTTGGTGAAGGTAGATATAGTCCTATGACTTAACTGTTAAACCCCAACATTGGGTTTGATATCATAATTGTTATTAGTCATGAATCAACCATCTATAATATCTTTAATACAATTGAAACTACTTAGTTTGTTGTACAATTCAACTAAACATGATTTGATCCAATTATAAGACAACTTTACACTTCCAAAAATATGATATCACAACCTTAAGATTTGATTTTATACTTAGCTCATAATTTTAAAAGGCTAATACAAATTCTTATTGTATTTCTATTGCCTCTATACATTATTAATATTCCTTTTAATGTTAACAAAAATAATTTTTATTTTTATTTTTTGTTACCATGTTTACAAATCCTTCTCTCACCTACAAAACTCAAGTTATCTTAATAATAAGACTAAGATTATCCCATAGTATACTCTCAAATTTATTTTTCAAGGGTCTAGAAGTCAAATTGATTATCCCATAGTTATCTTAATATAAATTTAATCATGCTTCAAGTGTAGGACCCTTGAAAAATCAATTTGATAGATCAACCCTAATATTTCCCGCATCAGTCATGAAGAATTAGTCTACTTTTTAGTAGCCGCTTCGCCCCGAAGTGGACCACAGGTTCCACCACCCTACCCTAGGACGATCAGTAGGCCAGATTGCTCTGCCTCAGAATGACCTCTCAATGATATTTGTTTTTCTTGCATTGCTCATTTACATAAGATTTAGCAGCTTTCCATTTGTTTTCTAACATAGTTTAATTTAGTTTTCATGCATCTTTTTATCATATTCATGCATTTATTTTTAGTTTCTTATCATGAATATGGACCTCATTATGAGAGGTTCCTCATTTTCTATTAACGTCTTATGAGTGTTCTTGTGTGTAGATTTTATGTCTTGGCAGGAGCTATCAACATAAAGATTCATAAATATTTATCTCACATTTATGGAGGCCACAAGAAACTCCTCCCCAAGTGAGTTTTGAGGGTGCAAATATTTTGTGAGATACACATACCATTAGTTATCTATTGTAAATTGTATCAAATTGGTATTAATACCTAAGAGGGATATCATTGTAACCACCTTGTGAAGGATAGTTTCAATATTAATGAGAAGGGCACCAATTCTTTAATTATTTTTTTTGATCTTGGTGGTTACATGATTTTATTTTCAATTTGATTTCATATGATTGTATAGGTGTACGATTTTTGCATACTATAGTGGCAATCGCAGTGGTGGAATCTTTCCACATTTCACAAAATTAGTCGCTAATTGTTGCTTTTCTTGATTTTCTTTAATTGTAGGTATCGTCATCCTGGGCTAGAATGATCAGCAGTAGCAACCATCATACCCTATGACAGCCAGCAGACCCCACCACTCTACCTTGAGATGGCCTTGTAGTAGAGTTTATAAAAGGGTAGAAACATCACCTTCATCGTATGTAGGCTTCACTGTAAGTTTATATGTCCTTGTTTTTCTTGCTATTTAGTAGAGAAATGTAAGAATTTTACATTTTAGTAGAGAAAATACAAAAAAAAATTAATTTTCAATAGCCTTCTTGTGATCGCTCCTGGGTTCGATGACCTCTATTGCTGGTCACTCTTGGGTCAGGTGGCCTCTATTTTTGACCACCCCTATGATATACGATCTCTGCTGTAGACCATATTACACAGAGGTGACCTCTATTTTCTTACTGTGTGGAATGTGTGCTTGTTGCATGTGCAAAGGCTGATATCATATTAGGGTTATATAATTTTAGATTTTTTAAACTAAAATGCTTTTATCTAGGAATCTAAAAATTTAAACATTATTTTATGCATTAGCAAAAAGTCATTGATTGCTCTATGTTTGTTTCTTTTTGCATAAAATAATATGAACCCACACACACCATATATCATATTAAACATCAATGAGTTGGAATTCACACCCAACCATTGATCAATACCAATGGCAGTGGCCTTCATCACCACTTTATTGACTTGTTTATTGCTATTTCACACCCTATTTTGGCTAAGGCTAGTCCAAGATCTATCATAGGTGAGGACTGGTAGGACCTGGACTCCCTCACCTAGTTTGGAATTCATAACCAAACTTTGGTGGGTTTGATGGCTTAAATTTCACCACCAAGTATGTGTGTGAGAGTATACAGGTGAAAACCTTTAAATCGAGTATACCATCAATGAAAGCAAAAACAACAACAAATCAAAACACATCATATAGTTTAGGATTCACAAAGAATTTTTTAAATGAGATAATCATTTTGTATACTTTGTTTATTTCCTTTATTATATAAATAATCAACACATAATTGTCACTACACATAGCCATGCTTAGTCATAGGTTGATGCTATAAAAAATGTACAAGGAGTCCCAAAATGCCTTTGATATAGTCCAATAGACTTACTCATTCCTGAATGGTAGTCTAAAAACCATCACGATGATAATTCTGCTCATGGGGGATCCAACCATCGAGATACCCCTACTAGGAGGACACCTATGGGACCTCCACACGATTGAGAAGATGATCTTATCAGACCACACCCGTATCATGCTATTTATAGACAAGATCCACCCATTAAGGGTCCAAGTAGGGGAGTGGCATGAATCTGTGTCCTTAATTGATCCATGCACCCATCTGAGCATGGAGTGAGATATATACCTTTACCTAGCCTAGATGAATAGGCTACTCCACCTGATCGTCCATGGATGAGTAGGATTTTCAACCACATGGATATATATTGTGATCATCCTCCTCATAGATTAACCTCTTCTATTCATACCCATGATGAGGATGAGCAAGAAAAAGACTTAGTGCACCCTATCCTCATGCACGAAGAGTATTCCATGTGGACATGCCATACTCCCACACCATCTTTGCATGCAGGTGAAAATCCTAGGGTTGAACATTGAGTAAACATAGTTTTCCTAGATTGTGGGAAGAGGGTAGCTATTCCTACGATGTGTATAAAAGGAGCTAAATATCCTTGTGTTGATACAAGAATTCATAAACCCCATATATCTCATCAGATAGATCAATTAACTAGGCCTAATACTAGTCAAAGAGAGCAATTACTCCAAATAAAGTTGGATGGTTTGTGAAAAGACAGAGGGCACCTAGACTAAGAACATGCAGAGCAATAAATATTGCATCATCAAAGGTTGTATGGAAATACACCACAAAAATAAAGGATTCTCGAACAAATATTACATGAGGAGAAATCACATAGGGTAGCTTACGATGAAATACCTATGCCTAGAACATACAGACAACAAGCTAACCTAAGGTGCACTGCACAACATCAGGAGTTGCCTCCTAGGCTAAAAAAAAACCATATGCACAATTATCCCATAGTGTACTCTTAAATTGATTGTCCAAGAGTCTGGGGTTGATTTGTCAAATTGATTGTTCAAGGGTCCCATATAATGTTTATATAATTAATTAATTTTCAAAATATTTGAACTAAGGTGCATTCAATACTAACTTGAACTTTATTTAGCTAAAAGCCTATTGTATACTTTTGAAAGCATTTGTATCCACTTGCAATTGTGGATTTTGTAATAAGATCCATGAGATATTTGAGGAGATAAATTTTACTCCTTCCATTTGAGGTTTTTTGAAACCTTTGTATTAGTCCTATTGTGGAATTTATTGGCTCAAAGCCATTTGTAAGCTTTGTAAGATTTTATCCTCATGGATTTTTAATATGGAGTGCATGATTGGTGGTACCTGATACTCCTCAATACAAGTGAACCTCGTAAGTAGTAATATCCTCTATAACACTTGGTGGTTGCAGCGACTAGTTATCCATGCAATTTGGTAAGATGGAAATATTACCATAAGGAAACTTGGAGGATTTGTGCCTTTGTTATTTTATTCTCTTGTTGTATTGAGCATCATTATGAAGCTCCTGAGGTGATAGGCCCTCTACCAAATATCCCTGAACATCATTGTGAAGATCCTGAGGTGATAGAGGGTGTGAAGGTTATCTCTGCATTGAATATCTTTGAGTATCGTTTTGAAGCTTCTGAGGTGACATGTGCCTACATAAAATATTTTTGAGCTTCACTTTGGGGTTTCCATATCACCATATTTTTAGAAGCATGATTGATGTGAGGAGCACACAACATTTTGATAAAGAAGAAAATATCCCATGGAACATAGTTTCCTTGGGTACTCCCTTTGCAGTAGTGGTATTGATTCCTTGGTGGTGATGGTTGCTCTTTGTGATAGAGTAGAGCCTTCCAAAGGGTCTTTATTTTCTTCAATAGTTTAAGGACTGCATTTTGGGCACTTGTACACTCCCATGTTCACTCTCATTTTCTTGTAAAAGTATTGGAGTCCAATGCTTCTATGGTTGGTTGGAATGATGAGGACATCCAAGAATAGGCATATATTATTGTTACGTGAGATTCAAATCATGTTTGACTGAGTTGTTAGTTGTTTGGAAGCTAGCTATAGTTAGCATCTTCAATTAGTACTTAGTATTTTTATGTACTAATTATGTATATTTATGTGCTATTTAAGCACTCCTAAATAATACGAACACAGTTTGATGTGATTCCACATCAGTTGTACCATTCAACTAAACATGATTTGATCTAATTATAAGACTTGACTTTACACTTTCAAAAATATGATATCACAACCTTAAGATTTGATTTTATACTTAGCTCATCATTTTAAAATACTAATACAAATTCTTGTTGTATTTCTATTGCATCTATACATTATTAATGTTCCTTTTAATGTTAAAATAAAAATAAAAAATATTGTTTTGTTGTTACCATGTTTACAAATCCTTCTCTCACCTACAAAACTTAAGTTATATTAATAATAATACTGAGATTATCCCATAGTATACTCTTTTCCTATTTTATTTAGAATAAAATCTAGTTTAAATAATATTTAATAAAAATTATGATATGTCCTTATCTATTACAACGTATTAAAAGTTAGTAATTAAAGATTAGTTAGTTTAGATAGTTGTTAATATGAAAAGCTAGGTTTGAGTCTTGGACCAACCTCAATTTTGTGCATGGGATCAATCAACATCAATTTTATATGGAAAATTTACAATTGAATCCTAAAAATACTTAGAATACCTAAGCTAACTCAAAAAACCTCTTCATAGCATAGAAGTAGGTTAGAGTAGGATAACTATTAGAGTATATTATATTATTGGGTACATGTCAATGTACAATCTTGGGTATATTTTTATATTAGGAGTTAATCATAGATTAAGGTTTGAGTAGTTACTAATCAATTAATAAATGTACAAGTGTTAGAATGTGCAATGATGTAAATGTGCATGAAGTCCACATGTACATAAGTCATAGGATAGGTAGATGAAGAGTCATGGGTAGAGTAAAGGCCAAGGCACATAACTTCCTGTATATGACTTTAAGGTGAGGTAGTAAGAGAGAGACAATGTTACTATAGAGAGTTAGTTTATAGTAGTGAGTAGGTACAATGTAGTTCTTCATTAAAATTTTTGGAGTGTTCAAGTCCTCCATTATATTATATTGTACTATTTTCATGAGCTTTTATTAATGGCATATTACTAAGTTATTGTAGAAGTTTATCTCATTATTTTCGTATATATTATAGTACCATTATTATATAGTTATCATAGCTTACTTATTTTACATCTTGTGTTTGCATTCCCTTCAATATACATCATCAAAAGTTAATAGTGGTATTAGAGCACACGGTAGATCGATAGGAGATAGGGAGAGCCACAAGAGAGATTAAGAGGAGATCAAAAATATCATTTTTAGAATTTTTAAAAATTGCATTTGGATGGAGTCTTTCTACAGGGTTGCATAATAACTCATGAAGAATAAGACTCAACATTAAATCCACTAGATTGAAAAATTAACTAGTGAAGATTGATTATATCTAGATTTAGAGTTTCTTTCATTACAGTCTTAACACTTTGTTGCAGGAAAAGGATATTCAAAGAAATTTGGGAAGCTTCCTACAAGAGCTAGGAATAATATCTTCTTTAAAATCAATCTAGTAGGTGAAGCAACAAATGAAAGACTAAATATTTGGAGACATAAGGAAAAGGTCCCATTGCAAGATTGCAGACCTGCAAATTGTAGAAGAGAGAAAAGGCTAGATAAGCCTTATTGCAGATTGAGGAAGAAGAGACTCTAGAGAAGAGTTGAGGAGAAGATTGGAGGTTGGTGATCTCCATTGAAGATAAAAGACTACAAATTACAAATTGAAGAAGAAGGAGAAAATAAATCAAGAAGCTGAAGAGACCTACAAGAGGTCCCATTGAAGAACTTTCAATTTTGGAAGATTGAAGATAGAGGAGTAGAAAAATTCTTGTTCTAGATTCTAGAAGTAGCAGATAAATATCCAAGAAGGAGATCTCATTGCAAAAACTTCCATAGTTGAAGATTGAAGAAAAGGTCTCATTGAGAAGTCTAGAGCTATGATATTGAATACGCTAGAGAAGAGATATCAAGAAGAAAGAAGGAGAAGGCTAGAAAAGCCTTATTATAGAGTTTGAGAAGGCCATTGAGGCAAATTTTACAGAATGACATTGGAGTTTCAAGGAGAACTCATTGGAATAAATTTTGACTGAATGTGCCATTGGATCTAAGAACTCCCATTAGTTAGTATGTAAAAAGGTATCAATTTGATAAGATATTCTAATTAATATATGGCCAATAACGAAACGATGGCCAATAACGAGATATTATGAATATAAAACAAATTAATAATTGTGCTATCAGTGATATAATGGATATATTCAGATTCCATCTGTTCAATAAGACAAATAAATTTATATCAGTTTCATCTCTCTAGATTTAACCAAATCTGGAACGGGTATACTCGATGATATAGATCATCTTCAAAATAAACGTATGCGTTCTGTAGCAGATTTATTACAAAATCAATTTGGATTAGCTCTAGTTCTTTTGGAAAAATCAGTGAAAAGAACTATAATGATAATAGGTTCATTAACTAAACCAACTCCTAAGAACTCGGTAACTTCAAAACCATTAACAAAAACTTTTCAAGATTTTTTTGGTTTACATCCCTTATCACGGAGAAATTTACTAGCAAGGAGGAGTTCTAGATAGAATAGAATTTGGGATAATTGTCACCATCCAACAACAAGCCCAAAAGGAGAAGAATTTGGTAAGGAGTTTACCAAATTTTGAGGGAGAATAGTGAAGACCTCAAGATAGTCAAAATCTTGAGAAGAAGGCCATTAGATAGGCCAATATTGAAGTCATAATTCGACAAGGAGGTTGAAGGAGAAAGGAGTTAGAAAAACCACCAAATCTAAAATATTTAGGGATTGCCATTGAAGGCTATTTCAAAGAAAGGAGTTTGCTAATTTTATAGCAGAATATTAAAGGTGCCTAAGAGATAAATATTAGTTGCGATTTGGAGGAGTTTCCTACCAAAATTTTGAGATTCAAGGACAACATTTCGAAGGATAAATTAACTGCAAAAGAGCAGCAATTTGGGAAAAATTACTAGCTACTAATTTATAGAATTCAAGATAAATATTGAAGAGGATTTAAAGCCATAAAACTACATTTTCAAGTAGCAAGGTTGAAGAGTTTTCAAAGCTACAAATAGGTGAGCTAAAGAGCTATTTCAGACAGACAAGAAGAGCTACAATTTCATCTAGTACAAGGTAGAATTTAGGTAAATTTAATCACCAATATTTCCATCATCTACAGAGGATATTAATATAAGCAACATTGGTGCAAAAGGTTCATTAGTTGAAAAATAGTTATTTGGTTCATTATTAAGTTTTATTAAGCACCATATTAGAGTTTAAAAGTTGTAAGGATAAGGTTGCATATTAAAATATTCAATGTAGTTGCATATTAAAGTCTTCAAGAGAGTGCAAAATATAGTTTTTACAAGAGTTATAACCTACACACAAGAGTAGGAGTTAGATATATTTCAAAAGAAAGAAAAATATCAACATCCTACCTTCTAGTAAAAGCAAAGAAGACATTATCCATAAGTGAAAGTTGTATAGATTATAGTACATATTTTAAGTTATTTTAAAGAGTTCATTTAGACGAGCAATAAGGAGAAATTGCTATTGCACTATACTAGTTAGTAAAGGTGCACTAAGTATTTAAGTTAAGATGAAAATTAGTACATTCAAAAGGGCATATTACTTGTATGAGCAAGAGATTGAATTCATTATTGCTAAGCTAACCAAGCAAAGGAGAGAGTTGTCTAGCAAGGAAGACAACATCAAATCACCATTTGCTACCAAGTAATATAGCAAGGAGCCACCTCATCAAGGAAGAGAGAAAGCCAAAAAATAAGGAGATTTAAAGTCTACAAAACTTCGATGCAAGTTAAAGTATTTTATTCTAACTATTTGCATTACATTATTGTACCATATCTCTCTTGTCCAATGAGGTAAAAGAGGGCAAATCTAGAGTGTCTCAAAGACACTAAAACAACCAGTAAAGTACATCTACAAAGTGGCCATTTCATCAAAGTAAAGGAGTAAACTTCAAGGTAAGAAAAATATCCAACAAAGGGCTCACATAGCCGAGTTTCAAGGTGTCTAAAGACATCAAATCCATCACCAAATCGAGCATCTAAAAGCACTATTAAATTGCAAAATCAATATCAATGTAAGGATCCCATCATTAATTGCATATCTACGTAAAAAGGATAGCACAAAGGGTCTACATAAGGAGCCTATCATCCATTACAAACCTACATAAAAAAGATAGCGCTAAGGATAATACATTGCAAGCACAAAGAAGCAAGTTATAGTGAAAAAAAAGGTGAACTACCCAAGCTATAGCTTGGAAAAACCACTAGTTGATCATAGAGATATTTGAAGCACCTAAAGACACCATTTGAGAACCATAGAATCACCATTGTAGTGCCATAGAACCACCATTGCTCATTGCAGAGAGTAGCATCACCATTCGCCTGAGAGAAAGCATTAAAGACAAGACACAGAGTGCATTTATTGGCAAGAAGTATACAAGAAATAAGAGACGTTGAAGTTAATATTACATGCAAGGGAAAATAACACCACTTGTAATTTAGAGCCAAGGCATATTGTGCCACTTGGAATGACAAAAAAAGGCACCCATATATTCCTTAACGCCCATGCAGGAAAGAAGTGCTCATGAGAAAGTAACACCTAGTTTTTTAGTGTTGAAAAGCATCATTTGGAAGTTAGAAGGCATAATCATCATAACTCATCATTTAAGGGAGATATAATCATTGAAGGTATCTAAACCAGTGTCCATCAAGAACGTAACCCCCAAATCACCACACAACTAGAGTCTCAAGAAGAAACAAAGCATATTTAAGCGCCCAACGTTGAAGGAGAGCATCGAAATTAGGCGCAACCAAGCATCAAAGTTGAGTCAAAGTATAATTAAAGAGGAGGAGAAAGCACCCATAAACATTAAATAATCTCTGCCATACACATGAGACCAAAAAATATAATATTTGGATTGAAGAGTCACACCATAGGCCAATCAACACATACATTACACTTTGCAAGAAAGGTAAAAGACTTACATTATTTAATATTTGCTTTCATTAAGTTTAGGGAGTTATAATGTGCTTAATATAAGGTTGAAAGTTATTTATTAATACATTGAAATATCAACCTTAGAAATATAGAAGGCAATTTTAACAAAGGGAGCATATCTTAGAAGATATTACTAAATTGCACGAGATTCAAATGCTAAAATATTTGCAAATAATTAATTAGGAGATATAAGGGTTTCTACCTTGGATAATTAAAATAATATTTTGTAAATATTATTACTTTCTAAAATTCCAAATTAGGGAGTTATAAGGAATACTACACCATACTTTAGCTACTTGGAATTTAGAAAATTGAACCTTTAGAAATTGAAGGATTAAAGGAGCAAAACCATTAATTGCTTGAAAGTTGGAAATTTCATTTTACATTAGTCTCTTACATTAATTTATGAGACATTAATCCAACTAAAAGGTCTTGAAGGAAATTAACCTTATTAAAACCTTAAAGGTGCATTATAATTTATCTTTAGCTTTCTACTTACTAATCAATAGGGAGACATAAGGCAAGAAAGTGAACTTGAACATTACGGAGACAAAAGGAATTCAACTCAATATAGGAAAGCTAAGCATACTATCAAGGTTCATAGTACATTTGAAATAGAACCTTACATTAGTTCAACAGGAACATCTACGAAAGCATGGAAAACCTTAGCCAAAATATTTGAAGATAAGAATAAAGCCACTATATTAAATCTTCAAACTCAATTACATTCTTTGAAAGTGAATAGTGGTGAAAGTATATAACTATTTCTAAGGAAAGTAGCGGATATAAAAGGAAAATTATCAACCTTAGGAGAAAATATAGAAGATAAGTTCCTTGTTCAAGTGACCTCGAGAGAAATTCCAAATAGCTACAAGAACTTAGTTACATATTTACAATTCCTAAGTAAAGATACTTCTTTTGATGAGTTAGTCAATATCCTTCAAGAATATGAGGTGGAAAATACAGTTAAATATAAAATGACTAACAATGCATTAGTTTCAAAAGATAATCATAGAAAAATGTTACCTCATCCTAAAAAGTATGAAGACCATGGAATAACCATTTTAATATTAGGTAAATAGTACCAAACAAGCCATTCCAACTACTACAGTTTTAATCCTAGAAATCAGTATCAGGGAAATCATATAAACTATGGAAGACAACCAAACAAGCCATTCCAACCAAGACAATATCAGAATCAGTATAGTCCACATCAACAATAATTTTAGTGTTCCTATCCTTATCAAAATCAATACAATTACCCTCAATTGCAATATCGAGAAGGGAAAAGGGTACTTAGTTCACAAAATCCAAGAAATTTAAGAACTGGAAGAACCTACAAAGGAACATGAAGTTATAACTCTCTCAGAAAAAATAGCATTGCATGAATACGCTAACTAATTGATTTAACATGATATAGATAGGGAGCAGAATAAAGGAAGTAGAAGAAAATAACTTGAATTCTAGAACAAAGATGAAGATCCATATTGAAGACTAAAGTCTTCAATACCCAAATAATGTAATATAGGGGGATGTTAGAGTATATTACATTATTGGGTACATGTCAATGTACCACCTTGGGTACATTATTAGATTAGGAGTTAATCATAGATTAAGGTTTGAGTAGTTACTTCAAGCAAGTAATAAATGCACAAGTGTTAGAATGTGCAATGATGTAAATGTGCATGTAGTCCACATGTACATAAGTCATAGGATAGGTAGATGAAGATTCATGGGTAAAGTAAAGGCCAAGACACATATCTTCCTATATATATGCCTTTAAGGTGAGGTAGTAAGAGAGAGATAATGTTACTATAAAGAGTCAGTTTATAGTAGTGAATAGGTACACTGTAGTTCTTCAATAAAATTTTTGGACTGTTCAAGTCCTCCATTATATTGAATTGTACTATTTTGTGATCTTTCATTAATGGTATATTACTGAGTTATTGCAGAATTTTATCTCATTATTTTCTTGCATATTATAGTGCCATTGTCATATAGTTATCATAGCTTACTTATTTTACATCTTGTGGTTGCATTCCATTCAATATGCATCATCAAAAGATAACAACAACATCATAACAAATAGTAATGATTAATTAAAGATTAAATATAAATTGATTTATTTTTTGTGTTTGTATTAAAAAATAATAATTAATGTTTAGGTAAAATTTAATAAATAAAAATATGTCTAAGCGGTTTGAAGAAAGTGGTGAAAAATAAAGAGTTTCACACTTTAAAGCAAGGTTTCAATCTCATGGATGAAACTTAACATTTTAGCCAATGAAATTCAGAGCAACAAGTGAAAAGTAAAAAATTTCACATTATAGATCAAGTTTCGAATCGTATAGGTGAACCATAACATTTAAGGCCCATGGTATTTGGGACAAGTAATAAGGAACAAAGAGTTTCACATTATAGACCAAGTTTAAATCCTATAAATAAACCCTAACATTTTATCAAATAGTATAAGCTTAAAATTTTAATATGATAATTATTATTATCATTAAATGATATTAAAAGTATAATCAAATAACATTCACTCAACCATTGTATTCCTCAACTTTTGAGGAGATCCAACTTCTAACCTTACCAAGTGATACATACATAATTGTCAAAATGTTGTAATACCACTATGTGGTCATGATGTAATATGTGTGGGACAATTTCAATCCATATAACCAATTAACAAAAAAATCATATTAAAAGTATGTCCTTTCTAATTATATTTAACATAAATTTTTGAATTAATATTTTTTATAGCTATTAAATTATATTAATTATTGCATATTTTAATATAAATTTTAACATATAAGTTGAATAAACTAGTAAAATTTTTCTCTATAAAATCAAATGACATAAGTTTAATCGATAAAATTCCTTGACTTTTAAGGAGAGACCAAGTTCAAATTTTATCGAACAATACATGCATAATTGTTAAGAATTTTTTAATATCAATATATGATTATAATCCCATATAGCCATTTTCAAAAGAAATATTTCTTTATAAAGATAAATACATTAAAATAAATTTTTAGGATCATCTAACCCAGTTATATTATTCATAACCAATTTAAAAAAAAAAGTCTTTCATTTGAAACCATGTAAACACTTAGTAGAAGATATATGTGAATCCTTCTCAATATATTGGATGGTATCCTTTATTGTAATTTTATATTTGTTATAAAAGTAAAATACCTCCATAAAAGGGGCTTACATGTGGACACTTCAAACCTTGAAAATATTTTTTCCTTCAAGAGGAACCCAAATGTCACATATTTTGGTGCAATTGGTCATTTTATTGCTCTTGTAGGTTCCAACTCATCATCTAATAGAATTCTAAATGATTCATATTCCTATTCAAGACTTCCTCCCATTATCACCAAACACTCTAATTCATCATCATCTAAATATTCGCTTTTTATCTAAATTTCTTTCTTAGGTTGAGAAAAATATGATTCTTGGTGGAAATTTTGAGATCTATGATCATTCATAAAAATAAAAAATACACGTTATGATGTTATTAAAAAAAATATAGAAGTTACCAATTTTATGTCCTTTAGATGTTGCATAAGTCTATGATCCATAGGATAAGAAGTTGGATGTACTCTTTTTTTATTCATAACCTTCAACCTCCTTCGTATATATCTTGTGAGATAGCCCCTCAAGGAAGAATATCAAGTCATTGACTTTGTATTTATTTGATCCATGCTCTCTTCCTTGAGAGGGATAGACAATGCCAATAATTGAGTGAAAGCTAGTGGATTTTGCAATTGAACTAAAATAATTGAAGCTCTTGATATATTTCAATGGTATAGGGGAGAGGAAATCTAGAGGAAAAAAATTCAACATCCATAAGTAGAATTTAGCTTCAACCATCTCTTTATGAACTTCTAGAAAGTTATACTAATTTGATCATTATCACGATCAATACTAAATCAATCTATGTAGCCATAAATAATACATGAATGCTTGTTCATCTAATGGAATAAATACTATTGAAATCCAATTCCATGATTTTAACTTAAAATCATGGATATATTCAAATAGGATTTCCAATGATGAAGGTTAAGGGCATCAATAATGAGTGGACATCAAATGTCTCTTCAAAATTTAGGATAAAATAATATGTTAGATTTTCCCAACAATAATTGCTTCTAGTCTTCAAATAATAGAACCATAGCAATGATTATAACTTCAAGGACAATACCAAGATATGGGGCATAATATATTCATGCCAAAAATCAAAAGCCTCCCTTAGGACATTCAAATTCTAAAGATGTTCATATGTTGTCTTCTCTTCAAAGCCATAAAACAAAGGCATATTCTTGATTATGTAGAAAGGAATAAAATGGTAAGTGGCCAATGCTAAAGTGTTATGTCATTCCACGTTGGAAAGTCTACGTGTCATTCTAGAGAGATTATTTTTTCCATTTTTTAGAGCTCCAACAATTATTGAACAAGTTAATCTCTACACATAAGCAGGTTATGAAAAACATATTTATAGATTAAAATCCTAATCCTAAAGAACACCCCTAATCGTGGTACACATTACATTGTCTTAAAACATTGAGAAAATTTTTCTCTTATGTAATGGATACCAAAGAGTCATAAGAAAATATAACATCTTATCAAAATTAAAAATATAAGTGAGAAATGATTTTTGAGCTTTATCATATTTAAACTTTTCTTCAAGTTATTTTTGGAAATGATGTGATAATTGGTGATATCTCTAGATTTGGTATTTTTGGACCTAAGAATATGGATTATCATGACTAAAAAAGTTATACCAACCAATTGTTAGAAGAAATCAACTCAATAAGTCCTACCGGGCATACAAACAATTCTTGAATCAAAGTTGTACCCGATTGTAATTATACCCTATAATACAACCAACATTAGAAGAGAGGGTTTTACCTCACTTAAACTCTAAAAAAAGTCATTTCCTTGTTGATTTAGTCACTTAATCTAAATAATTGAGGGAAAAAGTGAAAATAAATAAAGTAAAACACATGAAAGTAGATATCACCAGGTAACTATAGTCACCTTAACACTATGCAATTTTAATATCTATAAGAATAAACAACTACAATGCCTCAAAATTCAAATAAATTAGTAATGCAATGCATAAAGTAAATAACATGATATAAATTAGCAGAGTCACAAATATCATTCATTTAAAGACAAAAATGTGTATACAATCAATCCTCAAATGCCATGCACAACATACCCATTCATTTATGTAGTAAATACAAGTAGAAATCTAATTAAAAAAGCAAAGTAGTCTTTAAAAGTATCTAAAAGAATCTTTGTAAATTATCTCCTAATTATTTTTTATAGAAAATAAAAGTTAACTCAAACTTTAAGTCTAGTTAACAAATCCTAACTATAAGTTAAACATGAAAATATCAAATTCTAAAACTTAGAAGGCAAATTGATGCCTCTTTAGCTAGAGTTGGCATTAAAACCTCATCCATATGTATTTTAGTAGTTATTCTCATCCACCTACTCCATTTGGTGGAATATATCACTTTCTACATCATTTCTATGGGTCATGCATCATAATTCACACTAAAATCATATGTAGGACATCAAATTGACACATTAATAACCATTTTTGAATTTTCCAATGTTAATAGCAAATCACAATCTTCTCATTACAACAAATAATGATCTTCCATATCGAGTCTTTTTTGGATTCATATTTTTGGATGTATCTATTGAACACATTTTCCACTTGTAAATCAGCAAATGAAGAACACAAGCTTATACTAAGAGGGGCGGGGGGTGAACAATATAAGACCACTTTTTACTTTTATTTTATCAAACAATATTATCCAATATATCAATGGCAATATCAATAGAAATAATCAAAATAATTTACAAATCACAACACACAATAGAGACACCAATTTAACGTGGTTCACCCAATGTGGGATACTCCATAGAGAAAATATTTTATTGTAATTTTCTCAAAAAATATCTTGGGAATCCTTCCCTATTAAAATATTTATGGATCTCTATCCAAAGGAGACACCAATACCCTAATCAAGTTCATGGATAACTATCCATAGGAGACACCAATCCCCTCAACTAGTTCATGGATCTCTATCCATAGGAGAACTCCTTATCCTCTGCTTTGGTTGGTGATCCTCTAGAAGACTACTGCCTCCACTGCACTGGCTTGTGGATCTCTCTCCATTAAAGACCTTTATTCTCACTCATAAGACATATATCATCACTACCCTAGCTAATGGATCTCTATACAATAGAGACTATTGTCCTTTGCTCTTTCACCTCCAAAGCTTACTCTCAGCTCTGCTCAATATCTATCTCAAATATACACTAAACATAGTCCTTTGGTCTAAAACAAATATGCTCAATCTATGTCTCTAGTCTGGTATAAATCTATCCTCAAGTTTGCACCAAAATATATCCTCAAATATATCCTCAATCCTTAACACAAAGCTTGATCCAATCACAAATTAACTCTGCTAGATCTGCCCCAAGCCTTAACACAAAGCTTGGACAAATCAATCAATCAATTCTGGTCTCAAGTATTCTCAAAGAATTATCTCAAATCTGTCCACAAGTCCTCAAGAACTTGCTCTATCTGCTATCAAGTCTTCTCTAAGACTTGTCTCAAATCTATCTACAATTCTTCACCAAGAATTGCCTCAAATATGTGTACAAGTATTCACCAAGACTTACCTCAAATCTACTCAACAAGTTCTCTCTAGAACTTGTCCAATATGATTGTAAGCTTCCACAAAAGCTCACACAAATCTGTCCTTAAGATTTCACAAAATATTACTCAACTTTAACCTTAAGTCCCCTCTAGGACTTACTCAAATATGTCCACTAGCTTTCACAAAAGCTTATTCGAATCAATTTCAAAACTTGCATACACAACTCAACTCAATATATTTCAGAAAACCACTTTAATCACAAAAACAAGTTTCACTCAGAATATTTTTTAACCTTAGAAACATATAGAGAATGGTTAGAGACTCAATATGTTTCACACTCACAAAACACTCATAAAACTCAATTTAATCTCTTTCATAAAACCTCTTCAATCACACAAACAAATTTTACTCAAAATTTTGTTTAACCATAGAAACATATAGAGAATGGTAAGAGACTCAATATTTTTCACACTCACAAATCACTCTATCACTTTCAAAATATTTTTCAAATCAATTTAGAATAGAGAACAATTTGTTTCACAGAACTTGAACTATCACTCCAATGCTTTCAATCAATAATGTTCATCCAATTTCACTCAACCATTCACTCAATAAAACACAACTTGCTTACAAACCCTAACCAAGTGTTTCACAATGCTTCCAACAACTCTCACTATGGAACTCAAAATTGACTCAAGATAATTCCAAATTCACATAGCAATTATACTCATGATCTTTTGTGAACCCTAATAAAGCACATGAAATTTTACTCAAATATTTTCAATAATGCTTATCAAACAATCTCATATAACAACGATACTCATGTTCTTTCACAAACCCTAGTTCAAGATAGTTCTCAACCTCACACTCAAATATACTCACAAACATCCACCAATCATGTATATGAAAACTCACTCAACAATGCTTATCAAACAAAACTTTTCACTCCAACTTTACTCAATCCAACAATATTTCACTCACAAGGAAGATGTGCCCATACCTTTTGTTTGATGGAGTTTTGACCTCAAAACTTGTCTCAACCACAATCAACCTCTTTGCCAATATCAAAGGTTAGATAGAAAAAACCTTCTCAAAATTTTCATTCAAATATTTCCCTTCAAATATTTCACCATACAGAACATTAAATCTCAATTACACCTTATAATCTCCACACTTAAAAAATGATTAGCAAAAATTAAATAACTCACTTCCACAATTGATTTCCTTCATGCACCTTATTACTCCTCTCAAATAATTAACATAATAAAACTTTATTTCAAAATAAAATATAATTTCCTTTGAATACCTTATCACTCCTACTAAATTCTAACCATCAAAATCAAAATATAATATTTTAATTTTATAAAACTTATATCTCCCTCTCAACAAACTTTCAAACCTCTTTTGAAAACTTCATGCAATATCTTAATGTCATTTTCACACATTTAAAACCTTTAAAAATTAAACCATAAAGCGCATACCTTGTTTTAATGCCACCTGCATTCGACGAGATTCGAACACCCCACCTTGTCTTTCCAAATGCCTTAGCTCCTAGCACATCCATCACTTGGGCTACGTGCCCTCACAAAAATGAAAAGTTCACCACATTCGTTATAAACCTTGTCTCTTTTCCTTTAGTGCAAAACAAAACATTTTCCTTTAGCAAAAACCAATCACGTGGATCTAACCCGCGATCTCACGTTCCACGAATGCCTTAATGCAACCCTTGGCTACCACCTGCACTACTAGGTGCTTTGTGATTATTTTTGCGCTCCACTTCACCTTGTCCTTTCTATCTACCCAATCATGTTTTAAACACATGCAAATATCACTTCTTCCTTGGTGCTCAAATTACTTAGGTCACTTGGGCATTAATCGCATGGATAACTTTTGAAACAAAAATTTACCCTTTTTATATTGTATGCAATGTGCTTCACCACATCAATGGATATTTGGAATTTGAAATAATTTTGAATTTTATATTTTAAACTTTAGCACCTTAAATTATTATTTAATTTTAAATTTTAACCTTATGGTTAAAATATTTAAAATTAGAATTGAATTAATACAAAGGATCTACTTTGATCTATAAAAAATATAAATATCGGAAAAAAAGTTGGAAAATGATCGAAGGTCCACGTAGCAGCAAGCAAAGTCTGCCTCCTGGTGGCTTTCGGCCTTTTCTGCGGGGGTTTGGTGTTCGATCATCTGTTTCCCTCCTTTTTCAGTTTTCGATTTCGTATTTTTCCTTGGCGGATTGTTTCCTGCCCTCTGCCCATCCTCCCATCGCTTCCTAGGGATATATGGGTGCCTTCCCTGACTCCCAAAACTAGGTCACACCAATGAAATGATTCTCGCAGGCACTCCCCATGGCGATGCACTTAGATCCTGATCATTGTAGCAGAGATGTCGAGGGCTCCATCAGGCCTAGCACCATGGCCAAGCAAGGGCTCCATATCCCATGTGAGGTTCCAACAACAGGTGAAAAACCATCCTTTATTGAATTGATCCAAAAAAAATGAATTCCTATGTCATCTACGGCCAGCGAATTCATCACACAAGGGAATAATGTTCTATGCCCTAAATCCCTCATGGAAAACTATGAATCCCGGGATACCAACTCCTTGGTAGGCAAATTCATCGACGGGTGACCTGACTTAGATGCTATTCATAGATGGGTGGCTTCAAAATGGGAAATCCTAGGCAACTTAGAGATCTCAAAAATGATAAGGGGTTTTTTCATGATTCAACTCAATTCCCATGAAGATGCAGAGCGCATATTATCCAGAGGGCCCTGGTTCTATGGAAGACAAAGTTTGTTCCTCAAAAAATGGCAACCATACTTCAATCCCAGCTCTTAGAACATAAGTTTCACCCCCATATGGGTTAGACTTCTAGATCTCCCAACCCACTTCTTCTATGAAGATGCCTTCCTTGGTCTTTCTAAGGCGATCGACGAGCTCGTGGCTATTGACCCGACCACTTGGGCAAGAACCCGACTAACCCAGGCCCGCATTTGCATGAATGTGAACCTAGAAAGTCAGCTTCCAAACCACCTGAACCTCATCTATGGTGACTTCAACTGGAAGTAGCCACTCTTCTATGAAAACAAGCCAGCTTTTTGCCCTGAGTGCCAATTTCAGGGCCATCTTCACTTGCAGTGCCCCAAACTCTAGATCCTGCCACAATCAAAACCCACCAGGGACCAGTCAAAGAAGATGTAGCATCAACCTCTATTTTTCTTGCCAGTGGCCAAAAAAGTTATTTCCAGACCCCCTTCAGGACCGCTCAATTCTAAGGCAAGTACCTCTGTTCCTCTAATCAATAAATTCAATCATTTGCATAGTTTTGTTATCAGTGAGGATTGTGAGGAAGGCGAGATCCCGACCACCTTTGAACCAATGACCATCATCTCACCCCCTCAACCTCCCTTGGTCTACCCCACTACCGACCCCATCCATAATCCTCCCCCCATCCTCGGTGCCCCCACTTCCTCGAGAATCCCTCAAGGCTTGCCTCCCCTCTCTCCTCCTTCATCCCCCCACCTGGGTCCTAAAGACCCAGCCTCTCCTGTGTACTCAGACTCTATCTCTATCGATGATGAAGCCGAGGACCAATCATCCCTTGAGCAAAGTAGTCCCAGGATAACTCGGAGCTCCCAAAAATCCATGATGGATGTAGGAGGGGAAAAAAAGAGAGGAAGACCCTTTGATTCAAACATAAGGAACAAAAATGCGGTTGAAGATATAGCCAATGGAACCTAGAGAACGCTATTTTAGGAAACAACAAACAATTCCAAAGATGAAAGTCAAAGATCCAAACCCCCTGCTCAACAAGGAAAATGGGGCAAGAGAATTTCCAAGAGTTTGAAATGAAAGTCCTCTCTTGGAATGTGAGAGGCCTAAATGGGGCAGCCAAATAGAGACTGGCTACAACCATGAGGAGAGAACATAATCCAACCATTTTTCTCATTCAGGAAACAAAATTGGGTGATCAATGGTCCCTTAACATTGCTAGAAATATTTGGCAAAACTGTGATTTCATTCATTCCCCAACTTCTGGGACGTCGGGAGGGCTCTTGTGTCTCTATAATCCTGCCAATCTCTAGGGAAACCTTATTTCGGGCCACGATAGGGTAAGCAACATCCTATTCCAGGATACTGAATCCCAAAATTTTTGGGTGATGTCAAATGTCTATGCCTCAAACACCTCTATGGGCAGAGAAGATCTGTAGAAAATGCTCACTTCAATGAGGTAGGTCTTCGAAGGAACTCCCTGGATCTTGGCAGCGGACTTCAATTCTCCTTTGCATCTCAAGAACAAAAAAGTAGGGAATAAAATCACTCATAGAGATACTGTAGACCTAAGAAACTTCATTAATTCCAACGCTCTCATGGATGTCCAACTTTAGGGGTCCCTATTCACTTGGAGCAACAGAAGGAAGGACACCAATCTAATCCAAGAGTGCTTAGACAAATATCTGCTTTCCCAAGAAGCCCTCCCCTACTTTGGGGATGCTAGTTTGAGAGCCCTCCTAAAGATAGGATTTGATCACAGTCCCCTCATCTTGGAATTAGATTCTAGACTGCAGTTCAAGACCCATTTCAAGTTTGAAGCAATGTGGATTCACCACAAGGATCTCAAGGGCTAGATATAGTCATGGTGGAGTTAGAAATTCCCAGGGTCTGCTATTAGCCAGGTAACCTAGAAACTCAGGTTCATCAAAGGGAACTTGAAAAAGTGAAATAAGGAAACCTTCAAGAACATCTTCGAAGATAAACATGTCAAATCCCAAATCATCCAGATTGAGGAGTCCTTTCAGAAAGGCAAAGGCAGTGACAATCTTAGGGATGATGAGAGCGCCTTGTTGTATGAGTACCACAACATTCTCACCAAGGAGGAAACTTTTTGGTGCTAGAAGTCAAGAAAACTTTGGCTCAAGGAAGGTAATGCCAATACCAAGTTCTTCCACATCTCAACCTTGAGCCATAGGAGTACCAATAATATCAAAAGCCTTGTCTTGCAGGATGGGACAACCATTTTAGATATCCATGCAATCAGAGAAGAAGCCATCAATCATTTCAAAAGCCTCCTAGGTTCCAGACCATCCCAAGCCACCGAGGCCATGGAATCCCTCCTAACCATCATCCCCACCATAATCTCCCAGGAATAAAATAATTTTCTTCTCAGCCCCATCTTCCAGGATGAAGTTCACCAGGCCCTCTTTTCCATGATTCCTGACAAATTCCATGGGCCGAATGGGTTCTTGCCTAGGTTTTTCTAGATCTTCTGGGACATCATGGGGCAGGATATTTCTAATGCCATTAGGGAAATGCAAATCTCTAGGTCCATTCCTAGAGATGTGAATTCCACCTTCTTGGATATAATCCCTAAAGGGGCCAATTATTGATCCCTATCTGATTACCGACCCATCAGCCTATGCAATGTTATTTACAAAATCCTCTCAAAATCTCTGGCATCCAGGCTATCCAACATTATTCCATCCATCATTGACCCGTGTAAGGGGAGCATAGTCAAAGTATGCAATATTATTGATGGGGTCATCACCATCCATGAATTGATCCATTCTACCCAAGTTTTAGACACGTCTGCCTTCTTCCTCAAGCTAGACATGAACAAGGCCTTTGATAGAGTCAACAGGGAATTCCTCAGCCAAATCCTTCTGAAGTTCGAGTTCCATGAGTCCTGGGTAAAATTGATATACAACTGCATTTCCTCTTCTTTGTTCTCTATCATGGTAAATGGTTCTACTATGGGTTACTTCCCGAGTTCTCGGGGCCTGAGGCAGGGTGACCCTCTGTCCCCCATTCTATTCATCATCCTGGCAGAGAGTTTAGGGAGAACTATCAAGGAGGCATGCTCCTGCAGTTAGCTTTTTGGGATCAGGGTAGTGTCCGGGCTTCCCCCCACCACTCACCAGTAGTTTGTAGATGACACGTTGATGACTACTAAGGCTTTGGTAGCAGATGCCAAGGTGATCAAGGATATTCTCAACCGCTTCGAGGAAGCTACTGGAAAAAAAATAAATTACACTAAAAGCAAGTTGTTCTTCATCCATACCCCAGCCAAAAGACAGTGCAAGATCACCAAAATCTTGGGATGTTCCATTTCTAAGTTCTCGACCACTTACCTCGGGCTCCCCATGTTCCATGGCAGGGCCCGACCAACCATGTGGGCAAACGTGGTGGACAAGATCCATAACAAGTTAGTTGGGTGGAAAGGGGCCCTACTCACCAGTGTAGGGAAGGCAAATTTGGTCAAATCTGTCTTGCAGAGCATCCCCACATATTTCATGTATGTGTTCAAAATCTTGGCCTCAGTGGGAGAAGCCATTGAAAAATTAAAAAGCAGTTCCTTTGGTCTAGATCGAAGGCCTCAAGAAATCTCCAACTAGTAGCTTAGGATAAAGTTTGCTCCCCCAAATATTAGGGAGGTCTTGGTCTGCACCAAATATCAGTTGCCAACCTATCTCTCCTAGCCAAGCAAGCTTGGACAGTAGTGACTAAGGCCAATATTGAATGAGTAAACATTGTGAAAAGAAAGTACCTTCAGCACCAGGCCTTCCTCCAAGCGCCTCCCCCATGCAACGATTCCTATTTCTATAAATCCATCACTCATACCCAGAACATCATCTACGAAGGGTCTTCTTGGAAGCTGGGGAATGGGGCTAACATAAAATTCTGAGAAGATACCTGGGTTAGGAATTCCCCCCTCATCAGCAATCCAATTTTGATCCTTGCCAAGCATTTGACTGATAGTAGATTCGGGCTCAGGGTTGTAGACTTCATTTCCTCCAGCTCGAAAGCCTAGGATTGGAAGAAGATCAATTTTAGAATAAGAAATGAACCCATCAGAGAAGCTGTGAAAGGGATTCAGGAGATCCAATGATCAACATTCCTCCCTTGTGTCAACATGAGAGGTGAGCAATTTTGGAAAGGCACCAATGACGAGAATTTCTCTGTCAAGATCACAACCCAACTTATTGTGAAGATGGGTTCCCAGGGCACCCCCAGCTGTGAGAAGGTGGTCACTAACAAGGTGTGGATAAAATCCCTCATTCCCAAAATCGTGCACTTCTGCTGGACGACCATCCATAACAAAATACTTACTAGGGACAATATCATGCGATGAGGGATCATGGTTCTAAATAGATGTTTCCTATGCCTCCAATCCTAGGAATCTATTCACCACATCTTGATGGATTGCCCCTACTCCAGAAGTGCTAGCCACCCAAAGCTTTCAGGTTAGCTGGACCTAGCAAAACTCTGTCAAAGAGTTCATTTGCCAATGGCCTAAAGCCCTTCAAACATCCCAGGCTAATATTTTTGTGGAAAGTCCTCATCCATCACATCTTTTGGTAGATCTGGTTGAAGCACAACAGGTGAGTTTTCAACAAAGACCCCTGAACCTATGGAGCCATAGCTGCCAGAGCCCTTGCTTATGCCACCAAAAATTTTGGACTCATCCCTTGTCAGGCCAGACCTACTTTAGGGATTTAAGAATTGCTTTGTTCCACCCTCAAGATTCCCTAGGATCATAGGAAGTATCAAAAACCTAGAAAATACATATCTCAAGTCAGTTGGGTCCCTCCACCCTAAGGTTGGCTCAAGGCTAACTTCGATGGTGCCTCTAAAGGGAACCCAGGCAAAGTGGGAGTAGGAGGGGTCTTCAGAGATCATAGTGGCAAAATCCTTAAGGCATTTGTTGAAAATTTGGGGTCCCAGACCAACAAATTTGTGGAAGCTAGGGCCCTCTAGAGATGTATTGACATTTCCAAAAACCTGGCAGCCCCTATCATCTATGAAGGGGACTCAGGTATCATTGTCAAACTCATCCAAAGAAATAGCAAGGGTGGGAAAATTATAGAGAACATTATCCAGGAATGCCAGCTAGGCCTTTACAACAAAGAGCAATCATAGATCAAGCAAGTGTTCATGGAGGCCAATGAAGTGGCTGACACCTTGGCAAACATAGCAATCAAAGAGAGCTCCCTCACCATTTGGGAAGACAACTTTCCCATAGAAGTCATCGAGAAAGTCAACCTGGATAATGATAAAAGATCAAACACTTAGCTTTGTCGAAGCAGGAGGATGCATCTTCTCTAACGTTGTTAGAATATTCACAAAGGCCAATCATTAGTGGCCAAATTTTATCGATGGTTCTAACCACCTAAAATGTGTCTCTTCGACACCATCGGTCAGTTTGTTTTGGTTTAGCTCGGCTATTAGTTTTTGTTGGTTTTTGATTATGGTGCTGGTGTTTTTGCCCTACATTACGAATGTAGATGAACTATTGTAAATTGGTGTTTTTGGCCTACATTTCGAATGTAGATGATCTTCTTGTAAATAGGGGTGGGTCCCTTCAACCCGTAAGTAAATAAATTTTACTTTACCTACCAAAAAAAAAAAAATTTAAAATTAAATAATTTAAACCTTAGTCCTCAAAAACTACCACATGGGTTATTAGGAAGATTTAAAATGTGATAACTCCTTGGCCCTCTTTTTTCTTAAACCCAATCTGTATCCTAAAATATTAAAATATTAAATATTATAATATTATTTTTCTATTTAAACCTGCTTCTTTGCCTTTTTCAAAAAACCACTGGAAGACATTAATGACAACAAAACTCAAACATCAACCTCTCGACATGAATATACATATGACAATAAAAATTGATCATCATTCTCTTGACATCAATGATAACAAAAATTTCTCATATTTCCAACAATATCCTCCTTTGTCATTGATGACAACCCATTTACCTTTTACCACTTTCTTTACCTTTTCAATTCTGCTCCCCCTGATTGAATGATCTCTCCCTACCTCAAATATCTCCCCCTTTGAAATCAATGGCAAAGGGCCACATTTGGGGCATGGGACTAAGAATGAAACTCTTATCTTAGACCCTCCACCACCTCCTATATTGAGGTGGTTAATTTTGGGGTGGGAGTATCTCTACTCCCAACATACACTGCTCTTTACCTTTGTCCATCTTCTTTCTCAATTGATCCTTCTGATTCCTCTGAATATTCCTATTCCTGCTTGTCTCTAGAAGTTATGCTCTAGACCACTTGGCTATATGGCTAACATTATTGCACTTATAACACATAATGTTGTGGTTCCTTGAAGGTGCAAATATCTTGAATTTTCTCCTGGTGAAGCCATATCTATTCCTATCATGAACCTTGCAATTAACTACCTTATGACTAAACTGATTACAAGAGCAGCAATACCTTTGAAAGAGATGTTTGTTTCTAAAATTTCCATATTCTTGTATTTCATGTAACCTAAATTGTGTATCCTTATGCCCAAACCTGTAACATGAGAAGCAACGTCCATTGAATAAACCTTGCCTTGACCCCATTGGTCTCTTAGTCTCTTCTACCCTATCCAGTTTCCTATTCCATATGTTCCTCATTTGTGCATTGTTTCTTCCCTTGTTGAACTTTCTACTGTCAAACTTATCCTAAAAAGTCTCACTCTCTCTTACACTCTCTTCTTTGAAGCTTCTTCTTTGGATCTTGAGATTGACTCGTCTCCTTGTTCGCTATGTTCCTGTTCAAAACCAATTCTTGTCTTATTTGATGAAGATATTTGTACCTTGATAATATTATCCAATTTCTTTGAGCTTCTTCCAAACCTGTGTAGCTTGTATTTAGACTCTTTTACTTCCTTCCTTAGTGAAGCTACCTCATGCTCTAATTGTATCACCCAAATTTTTTGCACCCTTACCTTTAGGTTAAAGGATCCGTACCCGAAAGGGGGTGAGAAAAGGATGGAAAAATACCTCAGATGGAGAGGCCCTTTGAAGGTCGCGCCTCTCAGGGGAGGGGTATAAAGGTGAATTTTTGATGGATGGTGGGGTTCACCAGGAAACTTTGAGTGGAAGTTTCCATGCCTATGTTGAGAATGGGTTTTATTTGTTCATTTTATGTTCAATCATTCATATTCCTAGGTTGGCCAAAAATAGCTAAGCTATTCTATATGAAGATTTTAATTTATATGAAGACAACAGACATAAATGAAGTCTAATGTGATTGAATACAGAGAATATATAAAATGGAGAAGAGTACACCTAATTTTTGATGTCTGATAAATATTATGAAGCTTGTAGGAGTCCAAATCATCCAAGATATGATAGGATCATATGTAATTGTACAAAATCATCCCAAATCATAGTCAATCGTCCGAGATCACCAAATATTATCAGCGACCTGATGAATTCGTCAGAAACCTGCAATCAAGAAAACAGACACCAAAAACCAAAAATACAATTGCAAGAATGATGTAAAATGATAGAAATAAGAGTATAGATGTTTGAATGATAAATCCAGATATCAAATTAAATGAAATGCACTATTTTGAAAACTTATTTTGAATTTTATCATGCAATTATGCTAAATGAGGTGAACTCCAAGATGCAAAACAGAAGTAAATTAATCTAATGCACCAATAAATAAGGAAAATGAGATAAAGAATGCAAACTCAGGGCTATGATTACCCCCAAGCTGAATTACAGACCGGATCATCTATAATCATACAAGATCATCGTCGATCTTGATAGGATCATCTAAAATTGTAGTTGAATCGCCTGTGACGATCTGGGCTACCTCCAGCTGAAACACAGTGAAATCCTACAACAAAACTTGAAAAAATAAGTGCGAATGATAGGATATCACAAAAAAAACTAAAATTACAGGGAAATAATCAGTCAGGCAGCCAAGTAGGGAATCAGGGAGAGAGTTAGGGGGATAAACTAGGAAAATCCCAATTTATATAGGATTAGGGGGAGGTTAGGAGGTTGGGGATCATCCCAATCTAGGAGATCCTTAATGTGGGAATCTCCAACCGTGCAGACACGCTTCTGCACAAGTTGGAGAGGTCGTTGGAACATAAGCTAATTGCAAAAATTTGGTTTTGGGACGAAATCGTCTAGACGTTCTGTTCCAGATGAATTCATCTGATTTTGGATGATATCATCAAATCAACGATGATATCATTAGATCGACAACGATATCATCCAAAGGTCACAACAACCTCTAAAAATGGCATAAAAAATGAGGTAGGCGGTTAATGGGCGGTTTCAGGGTTAAAATTCAAATTTCTGCTTTTTATTGATGGTTTAACTATGCCAATTTTAGGGTGCTACATTTTGTCCCCTCTTTAGCGAATTTTCTAAAAAAAAAAGCATTAAAGACGAGTTCTTCATGCTTTACAAGAAAGAAAAAATTTATTCCATTTTTTAGACGATGATTCTAGGTCGAATCATACGACTGTTTGCTATGGTGCCCCCTATGAGTTTTTACCCAAATTGAACGTTTGAGGTAAAAACGCGAAAAAGCAAAGATTAAAAAAATGTCTTTTGAATAAAAATAAGAAAAATAGGGTAAAACCCTAATTAATTTTTACTGTTCACTTTTGCTGTTTCAAAGATCTATAGGAAAAATGGTGGAAACGACACACAGATCGACAGAGGTCCGACGCGAGTTGCGGGTAAGGATCTAAACCTAGTTTTACTATGTTTTTAACTTGATTTACTTAATTTTTGACTTGAATTTTAATTTTTTTGGGCGTCGCGGCCGTTTTTAAGCCGTGGACGAAATCGTCTCTATATTGATGATTTCGTCTAGGGACAAAATCAAAGAAATAGGGACAATCCCATCCAATAAGGGGTGATCCCCAAATTGAAGAACATAGACGATTTCGTCCTATTAAGGATGATTTTATCTAAATTTGGTATGATATCGTCCAATAATGGGCGATATCAACTTTTATGGGATGATTTGATTTTAATTGATTTTTAATGATTATGTACTAATGATTTTTGTTGTTTTATTGTTTATTTTGCAGAGGGGACTGCTCAAGAGTCGGGAGCGGAAATACGGGGGTCTAAGAGACGATTTGGCCATGCTCGATCAGGCCGAGTGAGATAGATTGGTAGAGGTAGAACTGCATCATGTGGCAGAGATGCCACAAATTCCTACAAACATGGGGCTACTGATAGCCCTAGAAAAGAGATGGTATCTGGAGTCATCCTTATTTCGACTACCGATAGGGGATATGACTCCCACTCTAGAGAATGTGTGGAGGATCTTGAGGATCCCCATACATGGTTGAATCATGACCCCTTCGGAAAATTTGGGCTATGCTATGATGAGATTGTACATAGACCCGAGCTTCGCCCTAGAGAAGGGCGAGTGAACATCGAGGCTTTGAGGCGGATGCCTAGGGCATCTCGGTTGACCCAAGTTTTGGTAGGGGTGGTGGGTGGCCTTCTTCTATGCCACTAGAGTAGATATAGATTACCGTGGCTGATTTTAGATGTGGTCTGTAACATGAGAGACCACGAATATAGGTTTGCTTGGGGTAGCTTTGTACTATGCCGCTTGTATAGGATCCTTTACGAGGTCGTATACAAGAGGGGTCGATGTCTGGTGCTGACATCGCTTCTACAGGTTTGGTGCTAGGAACACATTACAATGCAGAGGCTGGTAGGGCTTCCAATGATAGGAGTTGACTGGGAGAGACACCGAGTTTTCTATTGGTGGTTCCAAATAGGGTCACAATGGTGGATAGATCTATTGACATCCTGAAGGTTTTTGGATGACCTCACCCTAGATCAGATCACCTAGAGACCATGGAGAGAGAATCCAGGGTGGGTAGAGGATGAACAGTAGTTGGCTCACATCAGGTGAGTCATATGGTTGACGACAGAGTGGGGAGAGGTAGAGCTTCACCACTATGACTAAGTTTTGAGGTAGTTTGGTCTATAGCAGGGTATCCCTACTCTTAAGGATTATGATTACTCCTAGACTGTGTGGAATAATACCACACTAAGCGAGGCTCCAGACATGCAACGGTTTTGGAGTCAGGATGCTGATGATGCCCCCATTTAGCCAGTGGATGGGGATGATACAGGGATAGCAGATGAATATGATTCTTGGTATGCAGGAATCCACCCTCCTCAGATGATGAGGGCATAGGGTCCAATGCACATTATAGTGCAACGGATGGAGAGGCGGTGCCAGGTTGCTATCGATGCAGTGAGGGGTCACAGAGGGAGGGATCAACGATGACCTCATCAGGAGAGATGCCAGAGAGTACCATAAGATCCAGAGAGATAACAATAGTCAAATAGGATGGAGGAGAGGAGAGAGGAGAGGAGAGAAAGACTTCCTCCTCAGCATATGGATAGGCTACCATCGCCTGATAGGGGCAAGGGTGTCGAGGTGTGGGAGAGCAACGATATGGTAGCTCTTCAGATAGAGAATGCCTGCCTATGAGCTCAGGTGCAGACTCTGTAGGATGAGGCTACATAGCTCAGGGATCAGAGCTGAGGGGCAAGCATTCTAGAGCTTGCACGGTCAGCTGCTCAGACCACATTCTATCAAGGAGTGTACTACCAACTGGTTCTAGAGGGCCAAAGGATATAGTTGCCAGATGACATTATGGAGCCAATCAGGATGGGGTCATCGAGGAAATCATCACGAAGGACATCGAGGACCCATGATACAGGATGGGCTTCAATGGGACCACCTCCTCCACCTCAGGGTGAGAGAGGAGATGAGGCTTAGAGCTCAAGGGCTTCTCGAGGCTAGATGCACATTGTACATAGACTATTTTTGAGATGATTGAGTATGCCAGGGTATATATTGTGGCATACCAATCCATTTTGATATGATGTATATACTTTTTGATATATATATATGTATATGTTCTTTTTGTGATATGACTTGTGCACATGTTTTATGATGCTTTAATATTTGTTGATTGACTATTCATGTAATTATGTCATTGAAAATAGTATAATTTTATGTCATGCTATAAAATTAAATGAAATAATCTGATGTAAAAAAATTGATTGTTGTGGTGTGTTTTGATGAAAATAAAGTGACTTCTAACAATAATTTCAAAGGACATTGTTGCTGTTACATGACCATTTCATGGAGTCACCGCTTGCTAGGTCATTAAGCTAATCCCGGTATGAGAGAAATATTGCTAAAAGTAAAAGGGTGCTTAAGAGACTTTCTTAAGACTTTGTGTTGTGATGATGAAAAATGATGATAGTGATGATTTTTTTTTAGATTTCCATGAAAATATTATGCATGAAATATTTAAAAATATGATTTTTGCTAGGCATAAAATTCCTAAGTATGATAGAAATTTGAACAATTCCCTAGGAATTATACCATCGTCGCAAAAAAAAATGAATGTTGACATAATGAAATGAAATAGGAAAGTTGTCATTTTTGTTTAAAGCACAATTGTGTAACATAATGGTTTAAGCCATCTGCTTTTATGGATTAAATAAATGGGAAATAAAATTAGAACGATGGTTTGTGCTAGGCATAGAATTTTAGGTATAGACTTATACCATCATCGCGAAATACAAAGAAGAAATTGATATAATAGTTTTATTGCATAGTTGATTTTTGATTTTGAAATAAAAAAAATGAGGACTTGCACTAGGCATAAAATTCCAATTTAGGTTTAGGAACTATACCATCGTCGCGAAAGTTGAAAATATATAAATGTGACTTTATTGCTAGATTTTTGAACATGTTTTTGCAAGAAAATTTTGGATTTTTGAAAAAAATCTATTTAATTGATTTTACGCTAAGTAGATATTCTCAACTAAGAAAGTCAAATTATTCCAGAAGATTTGAATAAATATTTTAAATTATCTCAAAGACAAAATTTAGATTTATAAGGAACCCCGTGTGCATACGTGAGTTCATTGCCGATCTTGATCTATCATAATGATACAAAATCTCTCAAACACAAATGTGTGTGCAATTGTAATGTTCATTTACCGATTTTGAGCAAGATAATTTGATACAAGTAATTTGAATTAACCAAATGAGTGTTCATTGACCATGATTTATATGCATGTAACCATACCAGACTACTATGTAAGTCGGGTCATCAAGAGCCAGCTGATACATAAGCGGACATAGGTCTGTACAAAATAAGGTCACTAATGTGACAGACATGTTGCCACGCAAAAAGGAATTACCCAAGGCCAAGTGGGTTGGGCATAAACCACATGTTATGGGGCTTACCTCATGATTTTTGAATAATTGAGAATTCTAGGGATTCAAGCTCATTCACCCTTCTTTTATTTCAAAGGGGGGGGAAGGGATTTATTGCTTTTTGCTTTTTCTTTTCTTTTCTTTTTCTATTTTTTTTTTTGCATTTTGTATTTTGCTTGACACTGAGATGATGCTGAAATATTGCTGAGATGGTACAAAATGATACTGAAATAATGCTTCTGAATAATTTCTCTTTTTTTTCTTCTTGATTTTCTTTTTCTTTTTCTTCCTATACTAGGGATACTTGCTCGGATTGGCTGTAGAGCAAGGGATTTTTATTCTGGGCAGGGGTGATCTTGTCCTTTTTTCAATTCTCAAAGATTCTAGACCATGTGCATGATAGGATAGCAGGGGAAACTTTTTTCTCAAGAGACTACTTCTACTGTGTAGCATCGTTTTGAATTTGCAATGAAATCATTTTAATGTGAAAAGGTGTACTTGGTTCAAGTAAATAACAAGATCAATTCTCTATGCTCAAAAATTTATTTAATTCAACTATGGACTTTGATATAAGAGAGATTAATAATCATACCAAATAAGATCAAGATATTTATTCATGTGAGTGTGAAAGTGAGGGATTCCAGATAAATGCTAATTTATCCAAAATAACTAAAAATATAAATGCAATACTTCAAGAATTGATAGGTGCAAAATAGAAGATGTTTTTGAGGATTTTGATGATTTTGATTTTTTTTTATATTTTGATTTTAATTTATGAATTGAGAGAATACATAATATTATTGTTTTTGAAATTTTTATATGAATTACTAATATGAGACAATATGTATAATACATACAGTGACGAAATTACTAGATTTATGCATAATAATGCTTAATATGCATAATGTTCATAGGTTATTTAAGATCTTTACCATCTAAGGTAGCTAATCTGTATGCTCCCGATCCAAATTTAGCAATGATAATATATGGCCCAAGCTAGTTAGGCTCGAATTTGCCTTTAAGGTCTTTAGTTGCATTAGTATTTTTTTGATTTTCTTTTAAGACGAGGTCGTCGGTCTCAAAGGATTGATTATGAAATTTCTTGAGATATGCTCATCTAAGCTTATTCTAGTAGGCACGAAGATGCTCCAAAACATTAATGCACTTCTCATCTAGGAGTTCTAGCTAACTAAATCTGCCAGCACGATATTCATCTCCTACTTCAGTATCTTGAAGTAGTAGAGCCAAAGAAGGAACTTCTAGTTCAAAGGGAAAAATAGCTTCAGCGCCATAAACCAAAACAAAAGGTGAAGTGCCCGTGGGAGTACGAATGCTAGTTCAATAAGCCCACAAAGTAGGATATAATTGAATGTGCCAATCACGGTCAGATTTATTGACCAGTCTCTTGAGGATTTTAATTAATGTTTTATTAGATGCTTCTTCTTGGACATTACCCTAAGGATAATAGGGAGTGGACCAACGATGTTGAATTTTATATATTTGACATAGTTTATTTACATATTTATTTTTGAAACAAGTTCCATTATCCAAGATGAGATTTGCAAGAATTTCGAACCTACAAATAATTTGATTAAGAATAAACATGGAAATTTGCGTTCTAATGCAAGAAGCTAAGGGCATAGCTTCAACCCTCTTCGTAAAATACTCTATGGTAGTTATGATGAATTTGTGTCCATCAGATGACACAGGATTGATTTTTTTGATGATGTATAAGCCCCATTTTGAAAAGGTCCAAGGAGATGAAATAGCCTGCAATTCTTATGCAGATGCATGGACAAGGTCAGTGTGTTTTTGGAACTTGTCACAATGGTGCATGTAATCATGTGCATAATTCTCCATGGTAGGCCAAAAATATCCTAACTTAAGGAGCTTCTTAGCAATGGCGCTACCACTAAAGTGTCCCCCACAAGATCCATCATGGGCTTCACTCAAAGCTGATCTAAACTCTTCTAGATTCAAACATCTCAATAGGATACCTTCAAAAGATCTCCTATATAACGTATTTCCCATTATTATGAAGTGAATTGCTCGTCTACATAATAACCGGTGCTGTTTTCTATTAAAACCTTCAGGGAAGGTCCCATTTTGAAGAAAATTGAGGATGTCAATGTGCCAAAATTTAGGAATAGTTTCGTTAATTAGAAACACGTCCAAAGGTTCCAAGCATGATTTAGTTAAAATGGGTTCCTGGAGTCGACAAATAATGTTGGTAGCATATTCTTCATATAACTTCAAGGGTAAAAGAGATACAACTACGGCCATAGCGTCAGCCGCATGATTGCTAGTTTGAGGAATAGCTTCTAAGGTAACTTGATCAAATAAAGATATTAATTGTAATACATATGCTTTATATGGTCATAATTTATCATCTCTGGTCTGATAAACATTGTTAATTTTATTTATGACAAGTTGAGAATCATCAAAAACTAATAGATTTTTAATTTTCAGTGCCAGGGCAGCTTGTAATCCAAGGATTAGAGCCTCATATTCAACAGTGTTATTAGTACAGGCAAACATTAATTTAAAGGATAGAGGTATGAGATGTTTCTATGGAGATATCAAAATAATACCTACACTAGCACCACTCATGCATCGAGCTCTGTCAAAGTATAGGGACCATTGCTCTGAATGATTTGCCTCTAAGTTAAGGCATTCGTTAGGAAACTCAATGACGAGGGGATGGGTGGACTCTAAGGGTGCAACAACTAATTGATCTGCTATGATTTGACCCTTAATAGACTTCTGTCCTATAAACATGAGTTGAAACTTTCTTAGAGCAAGGACCCACTTGGTTGTGCGACCAGATAAATAAGGTCGACTCATGAGATACCGCAAGGGATCAGATTTAGCAATATTGTATGTTTTCTGACCCAACATATAATGTCATAGTTTCTGTGTAGAAAATATGACTGCTAGACATAACTTCTCTAATGTTGTGTAGCGGGTTTCATAACTAATTAATGTTCTATTAATGTAATAATTAGCACGCTCTCTTTTCTCATATCAAGTTGAGCTAACATAGCTCCTAAAGCAAAATCGAGAGCAGAAATATACAAGATAAATGGGCAATCAGGTTTAGATGGTGAAAGTACAGGTGGGTTAAGAAGATATTATTTGAGGAGTTCAAATGCTTCCTTACATTCATCATCCCAATGGAAAGATACATCCTTCTTAAGAAGCTTAAGAAAGGGTCCAATTTTATCTGCCAGCTTATCGATGAAGCAAAGAATAGCTTGAAGCTTACCTTGTAGACTCTGTAATTCAGATATATTGGTAGGTGTGGGCATATCAGTGATAGTCATAATCTTGAGAGGGTCAATTTCAATTCCACATAAAGAAAATATAACCCCCATTAATTTACCTGACTTAACTCTGAATATAAATTTGGCTGGATTCAATCGGATAAGATATTCCCTTAACCGATCAAATACTTTTATCAAGTCATCTAAATGGTCATCTTCTTCAGTAGAATGAGCTATAATGTCATCTACATAATCATGTAGTATATCATGCATCATATCATGAAAGATATAAGTCATGGCTCATTGATAGGTTGCACCTGCATTCTTCAAACCGAATGGCATCACTTTCCAATAGAAAGTCCCCCAAGGGGTAATAAAGGCTATTTTAGCCCGATATTCAGGAGCTATCTTGATATGATTATAACCAAAAAATCCATCCATTAAGGATATCATTCCACTCCCAGCAGTAAAATCAATGATCTGATCCATATTGGGAAGGGGAAAATCATCTTTAGGGCATGCATCATTAATATCTCTAAAGTTTGTACAAACCCTAATCTTAGTAGCTTCTTTCTTAGTTACTGGAACTACATTCGAGATCCATTCAGCATAATCAATGGCTTGTATAAAAATAACATTTAGGAGATTTTCTAACTCCATTTTGACTAGTAAGGCCACTTTAGGATGCATTTTTCTAAGCTTCTTCTTAATAGGTTTAGCATCTGGATGCACTACTAGGTGATGCATAACTATAGAAGGGTCTAAACCCGACATATCTTCATATGTCCAAGCAAAGACATCTTCATATTCTTTAAGAAATACAATGTATTTATCCTATTTTTCTTGACTCAATTCTGATCCAATGTTGATTATGTGAGGGTTATTGTCGGTTCCAATGTTAATTTTTATGACATTTTCTACTTCCATGTGTAGATCTCTCTCAAAGTTAGGTGGGGCGGGTGAAACACCCAATTATTGTAATTCTTCCAAGGTTAGCTTGGATAATTTGTCTTGAGGAGTCATGGCCTCAAGCTGGGCTATAGTAGGTATAGAGCCATAAAAATAAAATCCATTATGTAATAATTCCTCAATGGAGACATCGTGAAAGATATCTCCCTCCAACTCATCGTCGGATTCAGCGATCATCTCAGGATAAGCTATAGATAGCATATTACATGTGAATGTCTTATTCGTTAAACACAAAGCATAACGTTCATCTAAATAATATTGGTAACATATAAGATGGTCATCATCTTCAAATGGGAATGGCTGACCCTTACTAGAAAATAGTCCCACACCACATCATGCGGGCCACACTTCTACCTCAAAAGGTTTTTTCATACCATTCTAGAAAGGTCCCAAACCTTTTCCTTTATATCCCAATTTAAGCATTATAGGTTTAGCTTTAATATATTCATTAGTAAAATAACATCGAGAATATCCATCATAATGAGTTTTGATGTTTCTAGGTATTCTACCCCAGTCATATCCCTTATAAATAAAGGCACAGCTCCCGACTTGGTAAATACTTCCCATAGGCTGTGGGAGGCCCAAGGTACAAGGAGATGGCAAATTATTTAAAATAAGGGAATCTTGCATAGAAGCATTCGTTTCTTCTGATATAAGAATTTTAAATAGATTGGGTAAGAGCTCACTAGTAAGAGCATAAGAGGTAGAAGTAACATTCCCTACATCTTCTGATGTGGAAAATATGAATCTGGTGGATGTAGATGGTGTAGAGGTGTCGATAGATGGGTCTATTATAGGTATGGAAGTTATAGGAGTAGAACAAGAGACATTGGTTGTGGGATTAGGATATTTCTTAGGTCCTAATGTGGTTTGTTCAGAAGATGGTTGAGCTATATGTGGAGGTGCAACTGATGGAGAAGAAGTAGATGACATTGTGGGTGTGAGTTTCACACGTTTAGATGGATAATGAGAATTAGGATGTGTGGATGACAGAGCGGGGTAAAATTGAACTCCAATAGGTTTTGCCAAAGCACACATATCAAAGAGTCTTGGATCACCATGAATGGTCACCAAACGATTGTTAAATTTGAACTTAACACATTGATGTAAAGTTGAGGGAAAAACTCACATCACGTTGATCCAAGGACGACCCAAGAGTATATTGTATGATGCAGGGCAATGTACAATAAACACAATCATATCCAAGGTTCTTGGACCAACCTTCAATGGAATGGTAATAACTCCACACATTTCTTGTGTTTTGTCATTGAAAGCTTTAATGATCATATCGATTATTTTTATTTCATCACTTCTAAACCCAAATATTTGGTAGAAGTCAAAAGTGCAGATATTTAAAGATGAACCATTATGAATCAAAACTTGTTTGACTGCTACATCTCCAATTAAGGCAGTAATATACAAGGGGTTATCTTTATGTAAATTATGTTGTGGTATATCTCTATCCCGGAAGTCAATACAATCAACTTCACGAGTTATTATAGTATTGACCATGGCTTCAGGTTGAATGTCTTGTGGTACCATCATCTGAATTAATGTGAGCATTAATTCATCTCTGTGTAGGAGAAGTGCTTAAAAGGTCCAAGAGAGAAATTCTAGCTGTAATATTTGATAATTTTTCATTAATATTATAAGGAGGTTTAGGTTGAACATTAGGTGAATGATTCCATTTATTAGGAACCTTAGAAACAAATGGAGTTGATCCACCATTCTGAATTTGATCTTGTTGAGAATTTTGAGCTTGTTTTCTAGTAACAGCTCCGATGGTACCCACAATATTATTCTACGGATGATGAATGGGTCTTGGTCTAGCGTTTATAGCTAGCTCATTAGAAAGTAATCGGTGAGATGATGGTCTAGTAGTGACTCTTCTTGGAAATGGCTCTTCTAGAACCATATAACTTGTGATAGGGTGATTAGGATCCGATTCATCATTAGAACCATTCGATTGATTTGAAGTGATTTCCATATCACTCTCAGTCTCGTATTTTGTATCGCTAAGATCAGGTATCTAAATATTATATAGAGGCCTGGTTGTAACCATGGATAATGTTGTGTTAAATATTTACAGATCATGAACAGGTAAATGCCCACTAATAGTTTCTACATATCGGGTAGGAGGAGGGACATTATGATGTTCAACTTGATTAGCCACCTCCTTACCATGTTTTGGTAAGGGATGTTGAAAGATGTCAAATGACTGATTGGCATTCTGATTCTAGTTTTGTGGGGTGTTCTTTTGAACATTATTAGGAGGATTTTGCTTAGGTTGAAAGGCTTGCACATCCATCTCATTGTTATCAATCAAGTCATGTATTTTATGTTTTAATATTTTACAAGAGTTGGTAGTGCGTCTAGGTCCTCTATGGAAGTCGCAGTGTAAATCTGCTCTGTATCCGGGTATAGTTGGATTAGGTTCCTGAATATTTGGTAATTCAATCAAACCTCATTCTAATAATTGTGGTAGAATAATTGATAAAGGTTGGTTTAACCTAGTAAATTCTCAAGGAGGTCTATTAGGAGGTTTCAGTACAAACTTCTCTACTGTCTTCACAGCATTAACATTAGCAGTATTTCTGCTATCGGTGAATCCATCACCCACAACTTGTTTATTCTTATATTGATTTTTGGATGTTTTCTCATCGTATCTCTTGTTAAGTTGGCCTCTCCTAATGAGAGCATCTTCCACTCTTCGAGTTAAGTATATAGCCTGATCGAAGGTGGTCAAGGTAGCAGTTGATAATTCGTAAGATAGTTGCTCTTGCAAGTTATTAATAAAGATGTCCAACATATCCTTATAAGGTAACACAAAGTGCAATTTTCCTATCAACTGTCTCCACCTAGCTAGGAAATTAGCAAAGCATTCATATTTGCCCTGTTTTAAGTTATACAAATATTTAATGGTCACATATCTTTCGATGTAGGCACTAAATTGATGAACAAAATACTCGACAGTTTCTTCAAAATTCCTCAAAGAATTAGTGGGTAATTGATAATACCACTCTAATGCCATTCCTCCCAAGATTTTCGAGAACATTTTTAGTAATAACAAGTCATCATGTGATATATCATGACATGTTATCCTAAACATATGAAGATGCTCTATGGGATCTTCGGTTCCTTTATATATGGGAAGAATAGGCATAGGAAAATGTTTAGGATATGGCTGTGCTACGACTATAGGATCTAAAGGCTGACTACACATCTCTCGATAATTGTACGAGGGACGGTAGGGATCCATCTGGTCCATGTGGGAAACTAACTATTTCACCACGGCTTCAATATTGCCAGTTTGTCCACCATATTGGTTCGGTGGCACATAGGTATGGGATCCATGAGTGTATGATGGTGTAACATAAGGATTAGATGTTATATTGCTATTATGCAAAGTGTTGTTAGGAAGAGTATGATAGAGAGCCAAAATTACAGAGAAGAAAAATAGTTTTATTTTATTCAAATGCAATAGAGAATTACTGTTACAACAGAATATTACAGTCACAACAGAATATTACAAAAGTCGCAGAAGAGTTGCGCCTTTACAAAAATTCTCAAATCTAAAAATACAAAAAAATATTATCGTTCCAAAAATTTTCAGCCCTTGTGCATGCCTTTGATCTCCCTTTTAAAGGTTCTCAGGTGACGCTCCATTTCCAGCTGGTGGCCCTTCGTTTCCTCTTCCAGAACTGTTCGTTTCGCCTTCCCGCGTCGCTTCGTTGTCCAGGTATTCGAAACGACTGCCTTTTCGACTCTTCGTCTTCGGCTTTCCTTTCGGGCGCGAAAATATGACATGTCGCGATATCGCGACACCTTTATGACTCTGGCTCCTTCTCTGTCCTCCTGTCGCGAAAACATGACATGTCGCGATATCGTGACACCTTTCTGTCTCGGGCTGCTTCCCTGTCTTTTCGTCGCGAAAACATGACATGTCACGATATCGTGACACCTTTCCTTTCTACTGGCTCTCGTCCAAAACATGTCGCGATATCGCGACAGTTTTCCTCCGTGCCAAAACATGTCGCGATATCGCGACAGTTTTCTTGCTTGTCTTCTCTCTCCTATTTTGGTCGCGATATCGCGACACTTTTTCGGTCACGATATCGTGACAGTTTTCTTGCCTGTCTTCTCTCTCCTAATTTTGGTCGCGATATCGTGACAGTTTTCCTGCGCTGTCTTCTTCATCCTGTTTTGGTCGTGATATCATGACACTTTTTATGTCGCGATATCGCGACATCTTTTCCTCCGTACGTTCTCTTCCCTGTTTCGGTCGCGATATCGCGACACTTTTTATGTCACGATATCGCGACATCTTTTCCTCCATACGTTCTCTTCCCTGTTTCGGTCGCGATATCGTGACACTTTTTATGTCGCGATATCATGACATCTTTTCCTCTGCTCTTTCTTTTTCCTCTTTTGGTCATGATATCGTGACACTTTTTATGTCACGATATCGCGACATCTTTTCCTCCGTTCTTTCTCTCTCTTCTTTTGGTCGCGATATCGCGACACTTTTTATGTCGTGATATCGCGACACATTATTTATTTATTTTATTTTATTTTATTTTTTGCCAAAACACTTAGAACATTTTTGATGATGCACGATTGCTCTGTTGCCCCTGGATGCTCCTGCATCAGACACCCGGGGTTGATTTGAGAAGTGATCCTCACTTCTGAACTATTAGAGGAAGACCCAAGTGATCAACCTCCATTTTTGTCAGCCAAGTTGCATCTTCTGCTGGTCTGCCCTTCCACTTGACCAAATATTCAAAATACTATCTATTTTTGGTACTTCTGCCTTCTCTAGTGTCCAGTATTTCCTCAATCTCATCTGTGTTTGGAGTAGATGCTGGAATACTCCACAATTCTGCACTTGGTGTCTCGCTACTATCCCCCTCATGGTATTTCACCAAATCTAAAATATTAAACACAGGTGATATGTTAAACCCACTTGGCAATTCTACTTCATACGCATTGCCTGAATCTCGTTTTGCTAGGATTCTGCATGGTCCAAACTTCTTCATCTTTAGTTTGTTATAGGTTTTAGTAGGAAATCTTTCTTTTCTCAGATGGACCATAACTTCATCCCCCACTTCGAATTCCTTGAACCGCCGCTTCTGGTCTGCCTTCGTCTTATATTGCGTATTCATTTTAGCAATATGCTTCTTCACTTCTTCATGCAGGTTCTTCAGGTGCTCTACAAAATCCTCAGCCTCGGCACTGTACTTTTCCCCTGTATCCAGCTTCCTCAACTCAGAAGCATTTCTTGGACTGCTTCCATATATTATCTGGAATGGAGATTTGTTGGTACTCCTGTTGACAGAATTGTTATATGCAAACTCCGCCTATGATAGAATCAGATCCCATCCTTTGGGCTTATCTCCTATCAAGCATCTCAATAGGTTACCCAAACTTCTGTTCACCACCTCTGTTTGTCCATCTGTCTGTGGGTGGTATGCTGAACTGAATTTCAAATCTGTCTTCAGTTTCTTCCACAAGGTTCTCCAAAAATACCCAACAAACTTGGTATCTCTGTCAGAAATGATGCTCTTTGGTAGACCATGCAGTCGTACCACTTCTTTGAAAAATAAACTTGCAACATGAACCGCATCATTAGTTTTCTGATAGGGAATAAAATGTGCCATCTTTGAAAACCGGTCAACCACCACAAATATGGAATCATTTCCCCTCTGTGTCCTTGGTAGGCCAAGAATGAAATCCATGCTGACATCTTCCCATGGTCTCTCTGGTACCGGTAACGGCTGGTATAATCCGGTGTTCTGTCTCACACCTTTCGCCATCTGACATACTCTGCAACTCTGCACAAATTTTTGCACATCTTGCTGCAGTTGCGGCCAATAATAATTCTCGCTCACAAGGACAATGGTCTTGTCCCGACCAAAGTGTCCAGCCAATCCTCCACTGTGTTTTTCTTTGACTAGATTTTCCCTCATGGAACTTCTTGGAATGCATAATTGGTTTCCTCTGAACAACATTCCATCTTGGATCAGAAAATCCAACCACTTGGTTCTGTCCAAGGTAATTGGTGCCAAGCAAGCCTTCCAGGCTTCTACAAAATCGGGATCTTCAGGGTACAAACCCTTCAACTCATCAAATCCCAACACTTCCACCTTCATTTCTGTCAGCAAACTCTGCCTTCTACTCAAGGCATCTGCAACTCTGTTGGACTTTCCACTCCTGTGCTTCAACACAAAGGAATAACTCTGTAGAAACTCAACCCACTTCAAGTGCCTCTGGTTTAGTTTTCCCTGGCTATTTATATACTGTAAGGCCTGATGATCAGTATATAGCACAAACTCTTTCGACAGCAAATAATGTCTCCACTTCTTCAAGGCCTGAACTATAGCGTAGAACTCTTGATCATACACTGAATACTTTTTCCTGGCATCATTGAGTTTCTCACTGAAGTAAGCAACAGGCTTACCTTCTTGACTCAGCACAACTCCAATGGCACTACCACTGGCATCACAGTCTACCTGAAATACCTTATTGAAATCTGGAAGTGCTAAAATAGGTTGCTCCGTTACCTTCTTCTTCAACATGTCAAAGCTCTTATCAGCTCCTAAGGTCCACTTAAAGTCTTTCTTATCCCCTCTCATTGTTTCGGTAAGGGGTGCACATATACTACTAAATTTTTTGATGAATTTCCTATAAAAACTGGCTAGACCATGAAATGATCTCACTTCAAAAGTGCTTCTTGGAGTAGGCCATTCAATGATAGCCCTCACCTTTTCTGGGTCCATTTTTAGACCTTCAACTGAGATGACAAATCCCAGGTATACCAACTCCTTCTTCACAAAATTGCACTTCTTCAAGTTGATCAACAACTGTTCTTCCCTCAACTTCTCAAAAACCCTCTTGATATGCATCAGGTGCTCTTCCAGGGTTCTATTGAATATCAAAATGTCATCCAAATAGACAATAACAAACTTGCCTAAAAACTCCTTCAGCACTTCATTCATCAACCGCATGAATGTGCTTGGTGCATTGGTTAGCCCAAATGGCATGACCAACCACTCATACAAACCTTCTCTGGTTTTGAAAGCACTTTTCCACTCATCTCCTTCTCTGATCCGAATCTGATGGTAGCCACTCTTCAGGTCAATCTTGGTGAAGTACTTGGCTCCACTCAAACAGTCCATAATATCATCCATCCTTGGTAATGGAAATCTGTATTTTATGGTGATCTTGTTGATAGCTCGGGAGTCTGTACACATCCTCCACTCCCCATCCTTCTTTGGTGCTAGTACTGCAGGAACCGCACATGGACTCAAGCTTTCTCGAATCAGTCCCTTTTTCAACAACTCATGGACTTGCCTGCTCAGCTCCTCACTTTCCACAGGAGTCATTCTGTGGGCTGCCTTGTTGGGTAAACTAGATCCAGGTACCAAATCAATATGGTGACTGATCTTCCTCATCGATGGTAAACCCTCAGGCACATTATCTGATATGATGTCTAGAAATTCTTCTAACAGGTGTTCGGCCTCTGTTGGAACATCTGTGTATTGTTCTTTCTTAACAGTAGGGATTAATGCATAACACATTGAATCCCTCTTTAGACCATCCAAAAACTGTCTTCCATCCACCAGGCAGATTCTGGCACTACTGCACACTTTCTCATCCACTTCTTTCGGTGGCTTCAATTTGTGACGTACTCCATCCTTCGTCGAGAGTACGTATTTGCATGCCCATCATGCACTTGCACGTCTGTCAAATTGCCATGGTCTTCCCAACAACAAATGGCAAGCATCCATCGGCAAAACATCACATAGGACCTCATCTTGATAATTCCCAATGTGAAATTTGACCAAGCACTGTTCACCGACAAGTGCTCTGTGGTCTTTCTGCAACCACGCAATCCGATATGGATGCGGGTGCTTCCTCTTTCCCAATTTCAACTTAGTAACCATATCTTCTGAAACTAAGTTGTCTGTGCTACCATTATCAATGATAACATTGCAGACCTTCCCTGCACATTTGCACCTCGTGCGAAATAGGCTCTTCCTCTGTTCTGGTTCTTTTTCGTCATTCAACAGTGCTCTTCTCGTCATCAACACTTCTCCTCCTTCTACTTCTTTAGAGTGCTCTGACTCAGCTCCTTCATCTACCACAATAGCTCTGGCATGACCCTCGGGTCTCCTATCCATCCTATCTTGGTGCTGGGGACACTCGTATGACCGATGTCCCTCTTCTCCACACTGGAAATAGGTTCCACGGAATGCTCCTCTTCCATACCCACGTCCTGGTCTACCTCTTCCTCTTTGGTAGCCATTGTTCTGATCACATGGGCGGTAGGTATTCTCCCTTTTCTGTTCCTAGGGTTTGCTTGTTTCACTAGTCTTCTTTTGGTCTCTATAATTTCCTCCACCGGTTCTTCCACCGGTTCTTCCACCGCGATCTCTTCCTCTCTGTTTGCCTTCAAATCTTCGGTTCAGTTTCTCTTCGACCTTCAAGGCCAACTGATATGCATCTTCTATGGTGGTTATTCTGATCAGACTGAGTTCTTCCTGGATGTTCATTCTCAATCCATTTATGTATCGGGCTACTTTCTCCTTATTAGCCCCCGAATGGCCAGTTCTGATGGAGATCTTGTAGAACTCTTCTGTATATTCTTGGACAGACTTACCTGACTGTCTCAAGCTCTGCATCTTCCTCAGCAGATCCAACTCGTAATCTATGGGAATAAATTGTCTCTTCAATTTCTCCACCATCCGGTCCCATCTGGCTATCTTTTCTTTTCCATTTTTATTTCTTTCGAGTTGTACTCCTTTCCACCATAAACTAGCATGGCCTTTCAATTTTGTTTTCACAAATTTGATCCTATCAAGATCTGCAATCTCCTCATACTCAAAGTATTCCTCCATGTCGTTGATCCAGTCAATCAACTCTTCTGGGTTGAGATTCCCAGAATATGTAGAGACATCAAACTTCGGTCTCTTCCCGGCTTGAGATAGAGCTTTCAACAATCTAGCTTTAGAAGGATCCAATGCTTCTTCATCATCTGATGGACCCTCAGTTTCCCAGGCTTCATCGTCACTCTGATCTTCTCCCTTTGGTTCGACCCCTTTTCGCAACTCTTCCTGTAGGGCTTGCACTTGCCTCTGTAACGCTCTGAAATCTTCATCCTGTGCCACATTTCTCCCGTGCCCACGATTCCTTTTTGGAGGCATACTGCTCACCTCTCTCACAAATCTCAACTGGTCCTGGTGCAAACTGCCTCACGTTCGATGCTCTGTTTACACTACCCAGGCACTCCCATTCTCTCTTCTCAGAATCCTTCCACCTGTCCTGGTGCAAGCTGCCTCACTTTCGACGGTCTGCTCACACACTCAGGAACTCCCGCTCTGATACCACTTGATAGAGAGCCAAAATTACAGAGAAGAAAAATAGTTTTATTTTATTCAAATGCAGCAGAGAATTACTGTTACAACAGAATATTACAGTCACAACAGAATATTACAGAAGTCGTAGAAGAGTTGCGCCTTTACAAAATTTCTCAAATCTGGAAATACAAAAAAATATTATCGTTCCAAAATTTTTTTCCCCCTTGTGCATGCCTTTGATCTCCCTTTTAAAGGTTCTCAGGTGACGCTCCATTTCCAGTTGGTGGCCCTTCGTTTCCTCTTCCAAAACCTTTCGTTTCGCCTTCCCATGTCGCTTCGTTGTCCTGGTATTCGAAATGACTGCCTTTTCGACTCTTCGTCTTTGGCTTTCCTTTCGAGCGCGAAAATATGACATGTCACGATATCGCGACACCTTTCTGACTCTGGCTCCTTCTCTATCCTCCTGTCATGAAAACACGACATGTCGCGATATCGCGACACCTTTCTATCTTGGGCTGCTTCCCTGTCTTTTCGTCATGAAAACATGACATGTCGCGATATCGTGACACCTTTCCTTTCTGCTGGCTCTCGGCCAAAACATGTCGCGATATCATGACAGTTTTCCTCCGTGCCAAAACATGTCGCGATATCGCGACAGTTTTCTTGCCTGTCTTCTCTCTCCTATTTTGGTCGCGATATCGTGACACTTTTTCGGTCGCGATATCACGATAGTTTTCTTGCCTGTCTTCTCTCTCCTAATTTTGGTCGCGATATCGTGACACTTTTTTTGTCGCGATATCGCGACAGTTTTCCTGCGTTGTCTTCTTCATCCTATTTCGGTCGCGATATCGCGACACTTTTTATGTCGCGATATCGTGACATCTTTTCCTCTGTATGTTCTCTTCCCTATTTTGGTCACGATATCGTGACACTTTTTATGTCGCGATATCGCGACATCTTTTCCTTCGTATGTTCTCTTCCCTGTTTCGGTCACGATATCGTGACACTTTTTATGTCGCGATATCGCGACATCTTTTCCTCCATTCTTTCTCTCTCTTCTTTTGGTCGCGATATCGCGACACTTTTTATGTCGCAATATCGCGACATCTTTTCCTCCGTTCTTTCTCTCTCTTCTTTTGGTCGCGATATCGCGACACTTTTTATGTCGTGATATCGCGATACATTATTTATTTATTTTATTTTATTAATATTTATTTATTTTTTATTTTTTTGCCAAAACACTTAGAACATTTTTGATGATGCACGATTGCTATGTTGCCCTTGGATGCTCCTGCATCAGAGTATTATGAAAGGGATTTGTAATAGTATTATGTTGTACCTTAGATTATTAGTAATTGGTGTTCAGTTTTGTTTTAGGTTTTTGTTGATTTGAGGTATGTTGACCAAGAGCTTGGTGAAATAGAGTAGTAAATGATGGTTTATTTTGTGCAAGAATGACCCTAGGCTTGTTAACAGGTACTTTAGATCACTGGGTAACCTGTTGTTGTTGCATGCTCTGGATTGTAGCTACTATATCCAAATTGGATGGTCCAGCTTGATCACTCTCTTGGTCAATAAAGGACAAGGGATTAGTGCATGTTTGAAATACTTCTTCTAGAGTTGCTTGAGTGTCACTAATTCGATCCTTGTCCATATGGGTTGCTCTATTAAAAACACCAATATTAGTGTTAATGAACTTCCAAAATTGTTCCATGTTCTCAAAAGTGATAGCTCCTCCCAGAGATATTTTAAGGGATGAGGATCCTTCCTCTCTAATAGTTTCTTCTTGTTCATCTCCTACATCAAGCTCTTCTTCTTGTTGGTCTAGGGTTTCTTCTTCCTGAACTTGGTCCTCAGGAGGGAAATTTTGGTCAGTTAATGGTCTTCCTAACCAATCTTCATCTTCTTAGGTTTGTTTTCCATTCCTAAGTCTAGGCATTGTGCTAAACTTAGGTTTTATCAAATATATATACTTATATATATATGCGATAGGGTTGAGAGGTATATATTTTAACTATAATACTTTAAAAGGAAATGTTTTGTTATTTTTTTTGTTTGTTTTTTGTTTTTTTGATTTTTGTGTGATTTTATTATATTATTATTTTGCGAGAATAAAAATAAAAAACATGCTAGTTGTAAGAAACAATAGTAGAAAGAATCACTTAGCTTTCTATGAATAGTTTATGGATATCATTGATAGGGTCAAGTTCATCAAGAGTCATGAAATGCTCCTCTTCAAATTGGAAGTTTTTTTTCAAGAACTTGACAAAGTGTGCTATGGTAATATGATCTATTTTAGACTCTGACATGTAAAAATAAAGTTCATGGCAATACTCTCGATACAACACAGCTCTAGGAACTCTATTCCATCTCTTTCTATTCGTAAGAATGACTTCTTGATCCTCTACACGAGATATAAATTTATGTACTACAATTGCGTTCTTAAGGTATTCCTCAAAGGTGTATAATTTAGAAGACACAAGTGCTATTTTATCAGCTAACCACCTATGGCAAGCTCTCTGAAGTTCATGATACAAAGTCACCTGATCAGGATCTAGGATTATATCTAGGAAAAACCTCTTAATTTGCGTAAGTTCTACAGATCTAGATTCAATAATACCCAATCTCCTATCAAGTTTGTCCCACAAAGGTTGGGCTCTATATGTTTGAGGTACTCTAAGCACAGAAGTAATCTCTATGGCCGTTAATTGATTTTCAACATTTATGGAGACAACTCGTCTTCTCTTATAATCTACCATCTAAGTATGATATGTAAATTTAACAGTTTTCTAATGATTCTAGATGTTCTTAATAATGTGTTTTTTTTTTTTGATTGTTTTCAAAAGGTGTTTTTAGTTTCACGTCGGGTTCACCAAAATGTATCGCCAAATTTTTTTGCACCCTTACCTTCAGGTTAAAGGATCCGTACTTGGAATGGGGGTGAGAAAAGGATGGAACAATTCCTCAGACGGAGAGGCCCTTTGAAGGTTGCACCTCTTGGGGGAGGGGTATAAAGGTGAATTTTTGATGGATGGTGGGGTTCACCAGGAAACTTTGAGTGGTAGTTTCCATGCCTAGGTTGAGAATGGGTTTGATTTGTTCATTTTATGTTCAATCATTTAGATTCCTAGGTTGGCCAAAATGAAGCTAAGCTATTCTATATGAAGATTCTAATTTATATGAAGACAATAGACATAAATGAATCCTAATGCGATTGAATACAGAGAATATATAAAATGGATAAGAGTACACCTAATTTTTGATGTCTGATGAAGATTCTGAAGCTTGTAGGAGTCCAGATCGTCTCGGATATGACAGGATCATCTATAATTATATAGAATCATCCTAAATCACAGTCGATCATTCGATATCACCCAAGATCATCAACAACCTGACGAATTCATCAGGCGAATTCATCAGAAACCTACAATCAAGAAAATAGACACCAAAAACCAAAAATACAATTGCAAGAATGATGCAAAATGATAGAAAAAAGAGTATAGATGTTTGAATGATAAATCTAGATATAAAATTAAATGAAATGCACTATTTTGGAAACTTATTTTGAATTTTATCATGCAATTATGGTAAATGAGGTGAACTCCAAGATGCAAAATAAAATAAAATTAATCTAGTGCACTAATAAATAAGGAAAATGAGATAGAGAATGCAAACTTAGGGCTCTGATTGTCCCCAAGCTGAATTGTAGACCGGATCATCTGTAATCGTACAAGATCATTGCCGATCTTGATAGGATCATCTAAAATTGAAGTTGAATCGCCTGTGATGATCCAAGCTACCTTCAACTAAAATATAGTTAAATCCTACAACAAAACTTGAAAACACAAGTGCGAATGATGGGAGATCATAGAAAAAACTAAAATTGTAGGGAAATAATTAGTTTGGTAGCCAGGTAGGGAATTACGAAGAGATTTAGGGGGATAAACTGGGAAAATCCTAGTTTATATAGGATTAGGGGAAGGTTAGGAGGTTGGGGATTGTTGATAAGCAACACACCCCCACTGAAAAATGAGATTCCATCCTTAGAAAATTATGAACTTCCATTTTTGCAGCAGGGACCCTCTTGATCTTTTCAGGTTTTAAATCCAAATTTGCTTGCCTCCTTTTTAAAGTTGTGCTTTTTCTTGCATTCTATCTGTGTTATCCAAGAATTCACTTTTTACATGCTAGAATCATTCATGCACAAGCAAAATCTTGCACCGGTACCGAGAAAATCCAGAAAACAGTTGCATAAATTCACTAAAAAAATCAAACTTTCCATTTTTGGTAGTGTCGCGATATCGCGACACTTCCATTTTCGGAAATGTCGCGATATCGCGACAGGTAAGTCAAAATGCAGCTAAGTGCCAGAAAGGTCGCGATTTCGCGACATGTCGCGAAATCGCGACAGTTTTTGAGAGAGAAGCAAGTCGTACGGAGGGCGCGATTTTGCGACATGTCGCGAAATCGCGACATGTCGCATTTTCGCGGTAGGAGAGAGAAAGTGGGCTGCAGGATGAAAAATCGGCTAAGTCGCAAACATGTTCCAAAATCGCGGTCAACGCGGTCAACGCATGCAGGTACGGAACTGTCGCGATATCGCGACGTGTTCTAGAATCGCGGCTGAAAATCGGGATGGCTGTACGGAGGCCAGGAGGGTCGCGATTTCGCGACACGTCGCGAAATCGCGACATGTCGTGTTTTCGCGGCCGACGAGGGAGGAAGTTGCCGATGCTGCAGCGGGCCGCGATTTCGCGACATGTCGCGAAATCGCGACATGTCGCAGAATCGCGGTAGGAGAGAGAAAGTCATAGTTGACCTGAAAGTGCATTCCGACGGGAAACAGAAGGCTTCCTGGGGTAGCGACACGTGTCAAAGCGTGAATGGGACAAACAGAAGCCGACATGCAAGCTTATTTTGCGGATTTAATCTGTTTTTAATGTTTTAAGCTTCTGATTTAATTAAAATGCTAATCTAATGCATCTTTTTGTCTTTCATGCAGGATTCCACCTGGCACTTACGGGACAACCGGGAAAGACCATAAAGGCAAAGATAAAGTGCGGATTTAGTCAAGGACCGCCATGCTAGGAGAGAAGCTGCCGGTGAGAGCATTCAACGACAAATTTATTGCAGACTTGATAGCATGAAGACCATTTCAACTTCGGGATGGATTTGCGGAGATCGAATTGATGGAGAAGTGGTGACTCATCCGGCTCACCAGAAGAATTAATGAAAGCATTTATTTGCAGATGCGAATGAATGCATATTGCATTTGATTTTATCTTCTCCATTTATGGCAACTAACTGCACCGATTTGCCGAAGGGTTAAGTTCTATCCGGACTTTGATTTTTAAATGGATTTTTATTGTAAAACCCGGGTCCTAGGGTTTAAGTGCGATAAGATTTAGGGTTTGAGCAAGATATTTTGGAAAAGATCAGGGTCTGTCCTGAGTCTATAAATACAAATTCTAAATGTAATCGCAGGAGGCGGAGACTTAGAAATAAAAGGCTTATAAGCAATTTCTTGCAAATTTTGTGAAATCCTTTGTTTCTGGACTTGGAGTTGATGTGCTTTAGCTTTTCTATGATAGCATGGCCAGGAGCCTAATCTTTTGCAGAGTGTGATAAGTGTATTTTCTTTTGTTATCCGTTCCATTTAAAGTTTGTTAGATATATGCTGTAAATCTGCCATTGTCAAGATTAAATATGCTGTTAGGCTTCAGTTGTTCTATTGTCTGCTAGGGGAAATTACAGATTTGAGGTTAAGTTTGTTCTAATTGCTCTGTCTTCACTGTGCGAGCTAGGTCGCCGGTGAAAGATACCACTTTAACCAACTGCCCTTGGATTTATGATTTTCTGCTAGATCTCGTTTCACTCGCCTTGTGCTCTTAGTTGAAAGTGATCTTAGACCGATCGGACACTTTCTTCTGGGATTTGTTCTGTTGTGAAGCTGATAGCATAGATAAGATTGACAGTTTGGGTTTACAATTGATGTTTGATAAACTTCTCTTTTTCGCCCTACCCTACCCTCTCTTTGCTTACCGTTAATGATCCATTTTTATTTTCTTTATTTGCCTTTTATTTAAATCTGCTGACCCATGAGAGCTAGATCAAGAATTCAAGTTAAATCTGATTGTCAACAACTTTTGCAACTACCGAACAAGTTCAGGAACCCCCTGTAAGGTAACAGAGCAGTCCATATTGAAATCTATTCCGTAAGTGGAAAAGAGTGAATTGCCATTCGACCCAACTCTGTAACTCGCACCTTGGATAACCAGCTAGATCCTAAAGATGAGTGGGATCAGTCCCGTGGGTGTCTCCGGAGCTTTCCTTGCCTTCATCCTTTTTCCCGGGTGTGCATGAAAGCCGGACCAACACCTAATTGGCGCTAGAAGGAGGGCCAGTAACATCCGTTCTTAGTGCACTTGAGTTGAGAAATCCGACCGTATGTGGAACTCGTAAAGCCGTATTTTATCCAAAGTCTCGGTAGCCAATTTTCCCCTCCTCCTCGCCCAACATCTAATTGGCGCTAGAAGGAGGGCATGAACTCAGTTCAAGTATTGTAAGGGCATAACAGCAACATTTGAAGGACCCACAGTGAACTCCGGACAGTTTTATAAATTGTCAGTACAGTTTTATAAATTGTCAGTACAATTTTATAAATTGTCAGTACAGTGTTTTAAATTTCCAAATGCAGAACCTGTTAAGAACTGTAAAGTTGTATGTACTGTATTTTATCCAGAGTCTGGCATTTTAACATTTAAAAGTGGCTCGCTTTCATAAATTGTCAGTGCAGTTTTTGAAAGTTGTCGATGCAGCTTTTGAAATTGCCAGAGAAGGCCTTAAGTTCAGTGGTTTGTTAAGAACAGTTCTATCATCACTTGCAGTTATCCAATTACAAATCGAACATCACCGTCGACCAAGTAATAATGGCAAATTGGTTGGGCTCCACCGCTTTGAACATTCCGGGTATAGCCCATGACCCGCCCGAAGTCCGTAAAGGTATCTCCCTGGTACAAACATGATGGGACAAGAACCACAGAAGAACATCTGCTAGCTTTTAAAAATGCTTTAAGATTGTTGAATATACAGCATGAAGATGTTGCCTGCAGATTGTTCCCGTTCACTCTCCAGGAGGGAGCTTATGACTGGTTTTTAAACCTCACCAGCAATTCCATTACTAGTTGGGATGATCTAGAGAAAGCTTTTATATCACAGTTCGGTGAAGTGATAGATCCCAGCATTTTATATCAGCAATTTTCCAGCATCAAGAGAGAATCGGGAGAAACTGTCAGGTCTTTCAATATGAGGTTCCAAAGAGCTTACGGTAGAATGACTGGCCATTACATCCCAAATGCAAATCTGGCCTTAGAAATCTACAAGAATGCATTGGATTCGGTGACCTCTATTTTCCTCAAGAGAGACATTAATATTACAACCCTGGCAGGGGCTTATAAAGAAGCCTTAATTCTTGAAAGACAGTTAGGGCCTCAAATTTTGAGCAGCCCTTTGATATCCTATGTTACACAGAACATGCCTGTTCCAGACCCCATTCCACATCATGAGTTAGTGCCAACATGTCATGCTCTACCCAAGGAGACTCCGTTAACTGTGACATCCACTCAACATGTGCAAAATACAGAGAAAAGTTCTGACAAATTCAAAGTGGAAGTGCTTGAAGTGAACAGTTGTGATCTGGCACCACCCAAATCTGAAGTTTTTCCTGGTGAGTTAAATTTTCCTAGAGATCAAAGAAATATTGATCTTTCTAGTTCACCCAAAAATAGTACAACCAGGGTTTCAGATTCTGTCACTTTTCCCGAAGAGACAGAAAGTCTTGTACAGACTTCTGTGGATGAAATGCAAGATTTTCAACAGTTCAAAATGGACAGTTATGACTTGAAATGTGAGAGTCCAGAACTTAATAATGATCCTTCCTCATCAGAGGATGATGAAAGTGAGATTCAATCTCACTATGCGTAAGTAATCGAGGAGGATAGCATCATTGAGGATATGAGGGAACTTAAAGCCGACATCACCCTCTATGAACCGCCTCGATTGTTGGACAAAACATTAACTTGATTGAGGCTTACTCTGGACCACCTGTTGAATTTCAAGAAAAGGAGGAAAAGATAGTAAATATGAATGTGGTCAGCCAACTTGGAATTGATGAACTGTCTCAACATAAGCCTGCAACTTCTGAACATAATGTCAAAGAGGAGGCTATAAACTGTGTTGATGCAGATATTGGAGTTTATGATTTGGCAACTGAAAAGGTGGGAACAGTTACAGCTCTAATCAATCACAACAATGATGTTTGGACATTGCACATTGATGAGGTTAAATCTAAGCAAGGCTCAGGTGAAAAGGAAAATTGTAAGCATTCTTCTAGAGGGATAAAAATTGAAGTCCTGGATATTGAAGCAGTAAAGCAACCACAAAATGTTCAAGTTGTTAAGAACCAGGGCATACAAATAAAACATGATTTCTTTCAGTTGTCACATCATTTTGAAAATGTGGTGGTCTGGGTCTATCAAGGTTTTAAAGTATTTGATCCTGGGGGTTTTTTACATTCAATCCTTTTGAAAGAACTCTGCAAACCCTTTAATTAGAAGCATAAACATGTTATCATATGATTTGTTATTATATGATTTGTTTAATTTGAAGGAGTTGCAGATTTGTTTTTCAAATGGGACAGGGAAGACAGTAAACCCAAGTCTTTCCCGGATAGCAAATTTTTGAAGCACGATCTGGAGTGCATTTCGTCAACAGGACTCGAAAGGTAATTTTTTTTAAATTACTTGCATGGTCAAAATTTTTTTAAAGCACCATTTCTCTGCTTTCCCAACTGCTGCATTTTTTGAGTATGAAGGGAAGTTGTAACATATGTATGCATTGTAAATAAGCTTTGAAGTTTTTCAGTTTTATTTCTTTGTCAGTGCAGTTTTTATTTCAATGTCTGTGCAGTTTTAATCTGTTTCAGTTTAATTTTAATGCTCTGCAGTTTTAATTTATTTGTTTTTCAGTTTATTTCTTTTTGTCTGTGCAGTTTTTATTTTTAAATGTCTGTACAGTTGCAGTTTTTCAGTTTTCTTTAGTTGTTTTTCAGTTTTAGCTTGTGCAGTTTATTTCTTTTGTCAGTGCTTTTTATTTCCTTTCTTTGTCTTTTTATTTTAGCTTGCTTTTATTTTAGTCTGTACAGTCTTTTCTTTATTGCATTTCTTTTTCTTTGCTGTCTGTACAGTTGCAGTTTAATTTATTTCAGTTGCAGTTTTTATTTGCTTCAGTTCTTTTAGTTTATTTCTTTTATTGCCTGTACAGTTTTTATTTTCTTCCCTGCTTTTCCTTTTCTTTGCAGTCTGTGCAGTTTTGATTCTGTTTTGCTTTAAAGCCTGTGCCTGTCCTTGGAAGCCTGTACAAAGTCCTTTGGCTTCTAAAATTCTATTTTTTTGACCTCTCGCTCGAGCAATCAATGAAAAGTCACCTGCTGAAAAATTGTTTTATTCCTAGCCGATAAATCCTCAATCCAAGTGCCTCCCCATTCTCGCTCATTATTCTAATTGAGATAGTCTCGCTTGCACTGAACTGTGGAACTATTTTGTTATCCAGGATGAAGGTAGAGAGATGATTGGATCTTGTGTCTTACTTGCCATAGTTGTTTTAATGATAGAAAAACCGTTATGCTGTTTAGTTGGAGGAACTCCCGGGGAATCCAAGAAAAGCTGGTTATAAGAGGGGACTATGGTTCATGCAATTATTTGGGTGTCACCGGAGGCTATCAATGCCTAGACTGAAACAGTTCCAGATTGATCAAATATTAAAAGAAAATTGTAATTTCTCTAAGGTCTTCCAGATAGTGATATATTTCAAAAAGAAGAGAGATAAAAAAAAAAAGAGATAAGAAAAGAAAAAAAGAAAAAAGAAAAAAAGAGTTATATGATCAAAAGAGGCAGCCAATATTAGATTCTGCCCTGCAGTTGTAAATTGGGTCGTGTAAATCTAAAGGGTAACTCTGTCTAGGCTGTAAAAAGCTAAACTAGTAAACAGAGCTCTACTCGGTTTCCCCATTTACAATCTAGAAAAGTTGATTAATCCAAGTTTATCATTCAATTCAGTCATCCTTGAAGAAAGTTCTATACCTTTGTAATTGCACATCGTAAATCTTCCTTGAAGTAATCCACCCAATATGTCCTTGGGAAATTTTAACAGCTGGCAGTTGGCAGTCAATTTATTGTGAAGAATGCCTGTGGCAAGGCATGATGCATGGTCTTTTTGTTTTGAAACCAGAGTCTTGGGTTCTAAAATAGTGCTACTATTTTACCCGCAGATATCGCCATTTGTTGATAAGCAACACACCCCCACTGAAAAATGAGATTCCATCCTTAGAAAATTATGAACTTCCATTTTTGCAGCAGGGACCCTCTTGATCTTTTCATGTTTTAAATCCAAATTTGCTTGCCTCCTTTTTAAAGTTGTGCTTTTTCTTGCATTCTAGCTGTGTTATCCAAGAATTCACTTTTTACATGCTAGAATCATTCATGCACAAGCAAAATCTTGCACCGGTACCGAGAAAATCCATAAAACAGCTTGCATAAATTCACTGAAAAATCAAACTTTCCATTTTTGGTAGTGTCGCGATATCGCGACACTTCCATTTTCGAAAATGTCGCGATATCGCGACATGTAAGTCAAAATGCAGCTAAGTGCCAGAAAGGTCGCGATTTCGCGACATGTCGCGAAATCGCGACAGTTTTTTGACGAGAGAAGCAAGCTGTACGGAGGGCGCGATTTTGCGACATGTCGCGAAATCGCGACATGTCGCATTTTCGCGGCAGGAGAGAGAAAGTGGGCTGCAGGATGAAAAATCGGCTAAGTCGCAAACATGTTCCAAAATCGCGGTCAACGCGGTCAACGCATGCAGGTATGGAACTGTCGCGATATCGCGACGTGTTCTAGAATCGCGGCTGAAAATCGGGATGGCTGTACGGAGGCCAGGAGGGTCGCGATTTCGCGACACGTCGCGAAATCGCGACATGTCATGTTTTCACGGCCGACGAGGGAGGAAGTTGCCGATGCGCTGGCAGGGCCGCGATTTCGCGACATGTCGCGAAATCGCGACATGTCGCAGAATCGCGGTAGGAGAGAGAAAGTCATAGTTGACCTGAAAGTGCATTCCCGCGGGAAACAGAAGGCTTCCTGGGGTAGCGACACGTGTCAAAGCGTGAATGGGACAAACCGAAGCCGACATGCAAGCTTATTTTGTGGATTTAATCTGTTTTTAATGTTTTAAGCTTCCGATTTAATTAAAATGCTAATCTAATGCATCTTTTTGTCTTTCATGCAGGATTCCACCTGGCACTTACGGGACAACCGGGAAAGACCATAAAGGCAAAGATAAAGTGCGGATTTAGTCAAGGACCGCCATGCTAGGAGAGAAGCTGCCGGTGAGAGCATTCAACGACAAATTTATTGCAGACTTGATAGCATGAAGACCATTTCAACTTCGGGATGGATTTGCGGAGATCGAATTGATGGAGAAGTGGTGACTCATCCGGCTCACCAACAGAATTAATGAAAGCATTTATTTGCAGATGCGAATGAATGCAAGTTGCATTTGATTTTATCTTCTCCATTTATGGCAGCTAACTGCACTGATTTGCATAAGGGTTAAGTTCTATCCGGACTTTGATTTTTAAATGGATTTTTATTGTAAAACCCGGGTCCTAGGGTTTAAGTGCGATAAGATTTAGGGTTTGAGCAAGATATTTTGGAAAAGATCAGTGGTCTCGTCCCGAGTCTATAAATACAAATTCTAAATGTAATCGCAGGAGGCGGAGACTTAGAAATAAAAGGCTTATAAGCAATTTCTTGCAAATTTTGTGAAATCCTTTGTTTTCGGACTTGGAGTTGATGTGCTTTAGCTTTTCTCGTGATAGCATGGCCGGGAGCCTAATCTTTTGCAGAGTGTGATAAGTGTATTTTCTTTTGTTATCCGTTCCATTTAAAGTTTGTTAGATATATGTCGTAAATCGCCATTGTCAAGATTAAATATGTCGTTAGGCTTCAGCTTGTTCTATTGTCTCGCTAGGGGAAATTACAGATTTGAGGTTAAGTTTGTTCTAATTGCTCTGTCTTCACCGTGCGAGCTAGGTCTGCCGGTGAAAGATACCGCTTTTAACCAACTGCCCTTGGATTTATGATTTTCTGCTAGATCTGTTTCACTTCGCCTTGTGCTCTTAGTTGAAAGTGATCTTAGACCGATCGGACACTTTCTTCTTGGATTTGTTCTGTTGTGAAGCTGATAGCATAGATAAGATTGACAGTTTGGGTTTACAATTGATGTTTGATAAACTTCTCTTTCTGCCCTACCCTACCCTCTCTTTGCTTACCGTTAATGATCCATTTTTATTTTCTTTATTTGCCTTTTATTTAAATCTACTGACCCATGAGAGCTAGATCAAGAATTCAAGTTAAATCTGATTGTCAACAACTTTTGCAACTACTGAACAAGTTCAGGAACCCCCTGTAAGGTAACAGAGCAATCCATATCGAAATCTATTCCGTAAGTGGAAAAGAGTGAATTGCCATTCGACCCAACTCCGTAACTCGCACCTTGGATAACCAGCTAGATCCTAAAGATGAGTGGGATCAGTACCGTGGGTGTCTCCGGAGCTTTCCTTGCCTTCATCCTTTTTCCCGGGGTGTGCATGAAAGCCGGACCAACACCTAAGTTGATAAGCAACACACCCCCACTAAAAAATGAGATTCCATCCTTAGAAAATTATGAACTTCCATTTTTGCAGCAGGGACCCTCTTGATCTTTTCAGGTTTTAAATCCAAATTTGCTTGCCTCCTTTTTAAAGTTGTGCTTTTTCTTGCATTCTAGCTGTGTTATCCAAGAATTGACTTTTTACATGCTAGAATCATTCATGCACAAGCAAAATATTGCACCGGTACCGAGAAAATCCATAAAACAGTTGCATAATTCACTGAAAAATCAAACTTTCCATTTTTGGTAGTGTCGCGATATCGCGACACTTCCATTTTCGGAAATGTCGCGATATCGCGACAGGTAAGTCAAAATGCGGCTAAGTTCCAGAAAGGTCGCGATTTCGCGACATGTCGCGAAATCGCGACAGTTTTTTGACGAGAGAAGCAAGCTGTACGGAGGGCGCGATTTTGCGACATGTCGCGAAATCGTGACATGTCGCATTTTTGCGGCAGGAGAGAGAAAGTGGGCTGCAGGATGAAAAATCGGCTAAGTCGCAAACATGTTCCAAAATCGTGGTCAACGCGGTCAACGCATGCAGGTACGGAACTGTCGCGATATCGCGACGTGTTCTAGAATCGCGGCTGAAAATCGGGATGGATGTACGGAGGCCAGGAGGGTCGCGATTTCGCGACACGTCGCGAAATCGCGACATGTCATGTTTTCACGGCCGACGAGGGAGGAAGTTGCCGATGCGCTGGCAGGGCCGCGATTTCGCGACATGTCGCGAAATCGCGACATGTCGTAGAATCGCGACAGGAGAGAGAAAGTCATAGTTGACCTGAAAGTGCATTCCGGCGGGAAACAGAAGGCTTCCTGGGGTAGCGAAACGTGTCAAAGCGTGAATGGGACAAACAGAAGCCGACATGCAAGCTTATTTTGCGGATTTAATATGTTTTTAATGTTTTAAGCTTCTGATTTAATTAAAATGCTAATCTAATGCATCTTTTTGTCTTTCATGCAGGATTCCACCGGCACTTACGGGACAACCGGGAAAGACCATAAAGGCAAAGATAAAGTGCGGATTTAGTCAAGGACCGCCATGCTAGGAGAGAAGCTGCCGGTGAGAGCATTCAACGACAAATTTATTGCAGACTTGATAGCATGAAGACCATTTCAACTTCGGGATGGATTTGCAGAGATCGAATTGATGGAGAAGTGGTGACTCATCCGGCTCACCAGCAGAATTAATGAAAGCATTTATTTGCAGATGCGAATGAATGCAAGTTGCATTTGATTTTATCTTCTCCATTTATGGCAGCTGACTGCACCGATTTGCCGAAGGGTTAAGTTCTATCCGGACTTTGATTTTTAAATGGATTTTTATTGTAAAACCCGGGTCCTAGGGTTTAAGTGCGATAAGATTTAGGGTTTGAGCAAGATATTTTGGAAAAGATCAGGGTCTGTCCTGAGTCTATAAATACAAATTCTAAATGTAATCGCAGAAGGCGGAGACTTAGAAATAAAAGGCTTATAAGCAATTTCTTGCAAATTTTGTGAAATCCTTTGTTTCTGGACTTGGAGTTGATGTGCTTTAGCTTTTCTGTGATAGCATGGCCAGGAGCCTAATCTTTTGCAGAGTGTGATAAGTGTATTTTCTTTTGTTATCCGTTCCATTTAAAGTTTGTTAGATATATGTTGTAAATCTGCCATTGTCAAGATTAAATATGTTTGTTAGGCTTCAGTTGTTCTATTGTCTGCTAGGGGAAATTTCCGATTTGAGGTTAAGTTTGTTCTAATTGCTCTGTCTTCACTGTGCGAGCTAGGTCGCCGGTGAAAGATACCAGTTTTAACCAGCTACCCTTGGATTTATGATTTTCTGCTAGATCTGTTTCACTCTGCCTTGTGCTCTTAGTTGAAAGTGATCTTAGACTGACTGGACACTTTCTTCTGGGATTTGTTCTGTTGTGAAGCTGATAGCATAGATAAGATTGACAGTTTGGGTTTATAATTGATGTTTGATAAACTTCTCTTTTCTGCCCTACCCTACCCTCTCTTTGCTTACCGTGAATGATCCATTTTTATTTTTTTTGTTTGCCTTTTATTTAAATCTACTGACCCATGAGAGCTAGATCTAGAATTCAAGTTAAATCTGATTGTCAACAACTTTTGCAACTACTGAACAAGTTCGAGAACCCCCTGTAAGGTAACAGAGCAGTCCATATTGAAATCTATTCCAAAAGTGAAAAAGAGTGAATTGCCATTCGACCCAACTCTGTAACTCGCACCTTGGATAACCAGCTAGATCCTAAAGATGAGTGGGATCAGTCCCGTGGGTGTCTCCGGAGCTTTCCTTGCCTTCATCCTTTTTCCCGGGGTGTGCATGAAAGCCGGACCAACAGGGATCATCCCAATCTGGGATATCCTTAATGTGGGAATATCCAACTACACAGACATGCTTCTTCCCAAGTTGGAGAGGTCGTTGGAACAAAAGCTAATTGCAAAAATTTGGTTTTGGGATGAAATCTTCTAGACATTCTGTTCCAGATGAATTCGTCCGATTTGGGATGATATTGTTAGATCGACGACGATATCATCCAACGATCACAAAAACCTCTAAAAATGGCATGAAAAACAAGGTAAGTAGTTAACAAGCGGTTTTAGGGTTAAAATTCAAATTTCTACTTTTTACTAATGGTTTAACTGCGCCAATTTTAGGGTGCTACACCAATCTCTCACATTCTAAAATATTTGCTCCTAAATTCTCTTTAAATCTCCTTGTCTTAGCTATTGAGTTGGTTAGATCTTCTATAAGCTTTCCTTTCTCTTCATCACATTCTTGAAATTGAAGCTTGAGTTTTGAGTTATGCTTTCTTACCTTTCTTAGTGAATCAAGGGCAGAAATAAGCTCACCCTCAAGATCAAATTCTCCTACCTCTTCATTTTTTGATTCTTCCTTTATTCTTTTGTCTTCAAGATCATCTTAATTCTTTTCTAATTCCTTTCTACTAGAACAACTTTCTTCATCTTCTATTGCCATAAGAAGACTTTCTTCTTCTAGACCTTCACTAGCATCTTCATATTCATCTTCATTGAAACTGAATCCATTCCTTGCACAACTATCTTCAAGATGACCAAAGTTACCACACCTAAAACACTTGAGAATTATTGGTGCCCTTTTTACCTTTTTCTTAACATCTTCTTTTTCTTTTGCCAAAAATAGAATTTCCTCTTCTTCATTATTTGAGGACCTTTCATCACTATCACTAGAACTCTTACCTGCCTTATCTACATAAAAACTATTCTTATGCCTTTGGAAAAACTTATTTCCTTGCTTGCCTTTTCCATCCCTACTTTTCTTTTGATACCTGTGTTTTCCTATTTCCCTATTCTTATGATCCTATTTCTCATATTTACTACTATTTCTAGCTTTTGGACAATCAGTTGCATAATGACCATATTTACCACAATTAAAACACCTAACTAATTTTGTACCTTTATACTTTCTTGAGTCCTTGTTCCTTCTATCATAGTTTGCTTCTTCATCACTCGATAACTCATTGCTTGAATCTAACTTCTTACCCTTTGTCTTATTTTTAATTTTTAAGGTTGCTTCCTTCTGGGGAATAGGTTCCTCTTTTATTCTCATCTTAAAATATGTGAGAATTCTATGCCATTCATCCCTTATCAAAAGTTCAATATATTTTGACTATTCTATAGTTGAAATATTTTCACTATACCTTTTTGGGAGTGACCTTAAAATCTTATCACAAACATATATTTCTTCAACTTTAAGCCCAAGTCCTTGCATGGATTTAACAACCTCATCCACATGAAGTAGATATGCAGTAATATTTTTATCATCCTTCATATTTAGATCTTCAAATTTTCTCTTGTAATTTTACAACTTTGCCCTTTTGACCTTTTTGTCTCCCTCATATATACCTTTCAACTTATCCCAAATTTATTTTGCTGAAGTGCAATGCATAACCTTTATAAACTTTGTCTCATTCAAACCCTTTAAAATTCCATTCATTGCCTTTGAATTAATTAGTTGTAGGAGCTTACCATATTTATTTGTAGGTGGAGTAGCTGGTGGTATGTAACCATCCTCAACTGCTTGCCATATTTCATTCCCTAGGGACATTAGGTGAATCTTCATTCTCATATTCCAAAGTGCATAATTATTCCCATCAAACAATGGCGTTGAATTCCATGAAGATCCATTTTGAGAACCCGTCTATGTTCTTGTGAGATTTTTCTTCAAGTTATTAAAATCTTTTGAAGGAACCCACTCTGATACCAATTGAAGAATACAAGCTTATACTAAGAGGAGGGGTGAACAGTATAAGACCACTTTTTACTTTTCTTTTCTCAAAAAATATTATCCAATATATCAATGGCAATATCAATAGTAGTAATAAAAGCAATAAATAAATAACCACACACAATAGAGACACCTATTTAATGTGGTTCACCCAATGTGGGATACTCCATAGAGAAAATCTTTCACTATAATTTTCTCAACAAATATCTTGGGAATCCTTCTCTATTACAATATTTATGGACCTCTATCCAAAGAAGACACCAATTCCCTATTAAAATTCATGGATACCTATCCACATGAGACACCAATCCCATCAGTTGGTTTATGGATATCTATTCATAGGATAAATCCTCCTCTACTCTAGTTGGTGATCCTATAGAAGACTACTGCCTCCACTACACTGGCTTGTGGATATCTCTCCATTGAATACCTCTGTCCTCACTCAGAAGACCTCTATCCTCACTACCCTACCTAATGGATTTATATTCACTAGAGAATACTATCCTCTACTTTGTCACCTCCAAAGCTTGCTCTCATATATGCTCAATATCTATCTCAAATATGCACTAAACACAGTCCTTCAATCTAGCACAAATTTACTCAATATATGTCTCTGGTCTGGTGTAAATCTATCCTCAAGTCTACACCAAAATCTATCCTCAAATATTTCCTAAAGCCTTAACACAAAGCTTGATCCAATCACAAATAAACTCTGCTAGATTTACCCCAAGCCTTAACACAAAGCTTGAACAAATCAATCAATCAATTCTACTCTCAAGTATTATCAAAGACTTATCTCAAATCTATCCACAAATCCTCTCAAGAACTTGCTCTATTTTATCTCAATTCTTCTCTAAGACTTGCCTCAAATCTGTCTACAAGTCTTCACCAAGACTTACCTCAAATCTATCTACAAATCTTCACCAAGACTTGCCTTAGATCTGCTCAACAAGTTTTATCTAGAACTTATCCAATATGATCGTAATATTCCACAAAATCTCACACAAATATGTCCTTAAGATTTCACAAAAGCTTACTCAACTCTGTCCTTAAGTCCCCTTTAGGACTTACTCAAATTTGTCCACTAGCTTTCACAAAAGCTTATTCAAATCAATTGCAAAACTTGCATACACAACTAAACTCAATCTCTTTAATAAAACCTCTTTAATCACACACAAGTTTCACTCATAATATTTTTTAACCTTAGAAACATATAGAGAATGGTTAGAGACTCAATATGTTTCACACTCACAAAACACTCACAAAACTCAACTTAATCTCTTTCAGAAAATCTCTTCAATCACACAAACAAATTTCACTCAAAATTTTGTTTAACCACATAAACATATAGAGAATGGTAAGAGACTCGATATGTTTCATACTCAAAAATCACTCTTATCACTTTCAAACTCTTTTTCAAGTCAATTTAGAATAGATAATAATTTGTTTCACAGAACTTGAACTATCACTCCAATGCTTTCAATCAATAATTCTCATACAATTTCACTCAACCATTCACTCAATGAAACACAAATTGCTTACAAATCCTAACCAAATGTTTCACAATGATTTCAATAACTCTCACTATGGAACTCAAAATTGACTCAATATGATTCTAAATTCACATAACAATGATACTCATGATATTTTACAAACCCTAATCAAGCACATGAAAGCTTACTCAAATATTTCCAACAATGCTTATCAAACAATCTCACATAACAATGATACTCATGTTCTTTTACAAACCCTAGTTCAAGATAGTTCTCAACCTTACACTCAAATATACTCACAACCATTCACCAATCATGTATATGAAAACTCACTCAACAATGCTTATCAAACAAACCTTTTCACTCCAACTTTACTCAATCCAACAATATTTCACTCACAAGGAAGATGTGCCCATACCTTTTGTTTGATGGAGTTTTGACCTCAAAACCTGTCTCAACCACAATCAACCTCTTTGCCAATCTCAAAGGTTAGATAGCAAAAACCTTCTCAAAATTTTCATTCAAATATTTTCCTCAAAATATTTCACCATACAAAACATTAAATCTCAATTACACCTTATAATCTCCACACTTAAAAAATGATTAGCAAAAATTAAATAACTCACTTCCACAATTGATTTCCTTCATGCACCTTATTACTCTTCTCAAATAATTAACACAATAAAAATTTATATCAAAATAAAATATAATGTCCTTTGAATACCTTATCACTTCTATTAAATTCATTCGAACCATAAAAATCAAAATATAATATTTTATACAACTTATATATCCCTCTCAACAAACTTTCAAACCTCCTTTGAAAACTTCATGCAATACCTTAATGCAATTTTCACATATTTAAATCCTTTAAAAATTAAACCATAAAGCACATACCTTGTTTTAATGTCACCTCAACAAATTTGCATTCAGTGAGATTCGAACATCCCACCTTGCCTTTCCAAGTGCCTTAGTGCCTAACATGTCCACTGCTTGGGCTACATGCCCTCATAGAAATAAAAAGTGTACCACATTTGTTATAAACCTTTTCTCTTTTCCTTTAGCACAAAATGAAACACTTTCCTTCAAAAAAAAGCAATCGCATGGATTGAACCCGCGATCTCGCGTTCCACGAACGCCTTAACGAAGCCCTTGGATGCCATCTGTGCTACCAGGTGCTTTGCAATTATTTTTTTGCTTCACTTCACCTTGTCCTTTCTATCTGCCCAATCACATTTTAAACACATGCAAATATCACTTCTTCCTTGAGGCTCAAATTACTTAGGTCACTTGGGCACTAATCGCGTGGATACCTTTTGAAACAAAAATTTACCCCTTTTATATTATATGCAATGTGCTTCACCACGTCGATGGATATTTGGAATTTGAAATAATTTTGAATTTTATATTTTAAACTTTAGCGCCTTAAATTATTATTTAATTTTAAATTTTAACCTTATGGTTAAAATATTTAAAATTAAATAATTTAAACCTTAGTCCTCAAAAATTGCCACATGGGTTTTTACGAAGATTTAAAATGTGATAACTTTTTGGCCCTCATTTTTCTTAAACCCAACCTGTATCCTGAAATATTATAATATTATTTTTCCATTTAAACCTGTTTCTTTGAATTTTTGGAAAAACCACTGGAAGATATTAATGATAACAAAACTCGGATATCAACCTCTCGACATGAATACATGAATGAAAATAAAACTTGATCATCATTCTGTTGACATCAATGACAACAATACTGGATCATATTTCCAACAAAAAAAACCATGCATCTACTTGTAACAAATGTAAAAAAATTGATAAAGAAACTAAGTAACCATTGTGACACAAAAAGTAAAATAAATAGGATGCTCTTTTATTGATAATTTGTAATAGTGGTTACAATGAATCCCTCTTAGGGATATACCAATTTGATACACAAATTACAATGAGTAACCCCACAAAGGGGAAAGATGCACTCCACAAGGTATTTGCTCTTCCACAATCTGATTATAGAGGGTTTCTTTGCAACCTCTACTTTTGATGCCAAGAAGATGGATCTTGGTGTTGTATAGCTCCTGATTTGGCCTGTAACATACACACAAAGAAACTACAAAAGGATCAATAGCATTGGAAGCCTCTCAAGATGAGGCTAGTTTCTTGATTAGTGCAAAAAGAAAGCAAATGCATGTAAATTGCTGAAAACATGAAAGAAATGCGTAAATACTGAATGTAAATACTGCTAATCTATGTTAGAAATCCAAATTAAAGCATATAAGACTAAATTAACTAGAAAATATAAACAAAGTGAATGTCACCCAAGATCATACTCAATCAGAACAATAGGCTCTAATGACTGTCTTCGATGTCAAAGGTGGTGCCTACGGGTCATTGTTGAAAATAATGATCACCAAACAGAGACTTTGTTCTCTGAGCTCAATGCAGGGCGATATTCAATTTGGATACCAAATTGATGTTCAAGGTTCAGCATGTCTAGAAACACAATTTGGTCATGGAAATGGCTCGAAATTCATGGCAAATTGGTGTTGAACAACAAGGTGGTTGATATTCAAGCTTTAGCAAACTCCATTGATGAATGTGCCAACGTCATGATGTGAATTGGGTAGCACTTCATTGCACCTCAAGGGATATCAATTCTCTCCTCAGTTTGACAACACTTTGTTATAGCAATTGAACATCAAAATATCTAGACTTCTCTCTTATTTTTAGGGCCTTAAGTAGACTCCCAAAATTTGCATCCTAGCTTGCTCATGAAGCCAAGAACAAGATTTGATTAGGCTGGGGTAGTTGAGGTAAAGCTTTTGGAAGCTTCTAATGGATAACCATTCAAGAATTCGTTGTATTCTAATTGATTTTACTCGGTTTGGGTAGCCCGAGTTTGTTACAAACTTGGTCATATTTGATAGGTATGACTCGGTCTATGACCGCTATCGATAGGTATGGCCTGCCTAAATCCATCATCAACATCAGTGACTCTGAGGCTATTACTAAGGAAAATAGTGGCCAAGATTGAATAGGATTGACTTGCCCTAATTGAGAAGTTAGAACCATAGTTGGATCTGGGAAAGGTCCAAGGTGAATCATATGGCCTGAAAAGGTGTCCACATGAGTAGTCTCCTCAACATGATGCATTTTAGGTGTCTATAGATACCCCTTTTTGGGATGCATTGTGGGAAAACACAACACTAAGAAAAAATAGACAACCTAATGCCACATTGTAGGTTGATTAATGTTTGTTTATCTGGTCAAATTTAGATGCCCCAATCATGGAAAGAGAACACATCTCTGAATAATTGCTTCCAACAAAATTAAAGAATTTGGTTCAAGTACAACCTTTCATATGAGGCCTACTTGATCTTGGAACATTGTTCAGTCATGAATATCTGAGGATTATTATCCTTCACGCTTCAAGAATGACAAGTATTTGTTTAATTTTTGCTTGTTTTTTGTCCCAAGCAAGAGCATGATTGTCTTTGGAAATAATTCATTGATGAACACAATTAACATGGTTAAGTGTTTAATTATTTATTTTGATTATGAATTGTTATGATTATGGATACCCCCTTAGGGGAAATGTCTATGAGGAGATGTAAAATGATGAAAGTGGAGTCACTTGACCAAGATGACTTGGATGAATTGACCGAGGTATAGGCTTTTTTGGAGCTTTTTGGAATTGACCAAAGGGGACTAGGTATCTTTGGAGCCTTTTCAGATTTGACCAAAGGATATTGAGCATCTTTAGAGCCTTTTCAGATTTGACCAAAGGCAGGGTTATGCATAGTGGTTATTTTCGCAAAATTGGCTAAAATTAGGATTTTTAAAATTTGGAATTGGCTAATATTTAGGACCCTTGACCAGGGTCCATTAGCCAAAAAAATTTGGGTGCAATTTTTTTTGGGGTCAATTTGCCCCAATTTTATAATAATTTGACCATTTTAAGTTTAAATTTTCAACATTTCCCCTAATAATAGTGAACCTTCTACATGTGTTTCGAAACTCTTCACCTGGATTTTGAAACCGATTCACCAAATTTTTATAAATATATTTTAGGGTCGACCCCTTACGCATAACCCTGACCAAAGGAGATTGGATGTATTTGGATCCTTTTCAAATTTGACCAAAAGAGACTAGGTGTCTTTGAAGCCTTTTCAGATTTAACCAAAGGATACTGGGCGTCTTTGGAGCCTTTTGAGATTTGACCAAAGGAGACTGGGCATATTTGGAGCCTTTTGAGATTTTACCAAAGGAGACTGGGTGTCTTTGGAGCCATTTTAGATTTGACCAAAGGAGACTAGGCATATTTGAAGCCTTTTTTTATTTGACCAAAGGAGACTAGGCATATTTGGAGCCTTTTCATATTTCACCAAAGGATACTAGGCATATTTGGAGCCTTTTGAGTTTTGACCAAAGGAAATTAGGCATCTGTGGAGCATTTTGAGATTTGACCAAAGGAGACTGAGCATCTTTGGAGCCTTTTGAGTTTTTACCAAAGGAAATTAGGCATATTTGGAACATTTTGAGACTTGACTAAAGGAAAATGGGCTTCTTTGGAGCTTGTTGTGATTTGACCAAAGGAAACTGGGCTTCTTTGGAGCTTTTTGGGATTTGACCAAAGGAAACTAGGCTTCTTTGGATGTTTTTGAGATTGGGATAGTGAGGAAATGTGCACAACATTTTGAAACCTAATAGTTGATTGGATGATTAGATTGAATTAGACCTTTGTGTAGGAAGGCACATTGCCTACATTTTACCTTGTGTTGCTTGATTATTGATTGCTGATTTTGCGGGTAATGATACAGATAATGCCCCCGTTAATTTGTGAAAATGTTTACTGATTGGGATAAGTATGATATTGATAATACCCTAGTTGATGTGTGCAAATGTTTGCTTGATTTACAATTTTGAGGTTTTGAACCATTAGATGCATTATGTGTTATGATTTACGGATGCATTAATGGATGTAATGAATAGATGATAGATGTCTGGATGCATAGATGTATGTATGCATAGATGCGATATATGATGTGTAGATGCTCTACTATACATGCTTACATGGATGCAATGGTGAATGTTAAATGCATATTGAAATGTTTTAATTGTTTATGCATTTAATTTATGCGTTGTATGATATAGTGAATGTAATGCATTAATTTCATGTGGATGGTCTAATGCAAATGTACCTGTATGCTTTAATCACTTAAAACATAAGGAATGAATCTAATGTGTTTAACAAAATAATGGTAGACACCATAGAATATATGAAAATTATGAATGAAAATGATAACTCTTATCATAAGAATTAATCATTTAATCATCAATATATGAGATGAGATAATGTGAGATGTATGGGATTTCCCTATAATATTTTGTAAACTAAAAGATATTCATAAAATAGTTAATGGTCATCTAAATATCATTGTTGATATCCATCCGGTATCTACCCTACTCTATGCACACCCCTAAATAAACAAAAGTTCATAAGGAAAATTGTGAGTGTTCGATGATATGATTATTTGCTATAAGGTATTTTTTGAGGTTTTCCATGAGACTCAAACACCCTAGTTGATTAATAAAAAGTTGTATAGTGACTACACAAGACTCTTGAAAGATACAAGCATGTTAAGAAGACCAAGATATTCACTATCCTTATGTGTACAAAGTGATTATATTAGATGAGGCACAAGACTACCTCATTGCCATGTGGGTTTCATTCAACTCATTGTTGTAATGAGGATCATTATATGGTCATCATGATCCTAATTTTGGATGCAGTTGGACTAAAATCCTAGGCAATACAAGCCACCTAAAGCTAGCTTATCCATAAGCTAAAATTGATCTATACAAAAGAAGGTCACTAATATGATAGATATATCACCACGTGTAAGGCTATTCCATTGCCAGGTGGGTTTCATTCAACCCATTTTTGTAATGGAGATCACACCATGGCAGTTGAATATCGAATATTACAGGGATTCAAGATCGTTACCCCCTTATTTTCATTTCATTGTTTGGGATACTTGCTCATGCTTAGTGGTGAAAACCACTATTTATGCTGCATTTTGCTTTCTTTTGAAGCAAGGAATTTTCTTAGTGATGAAAATCACTATTTATTTTGCTTTGCTTTGGGAATTTGCTCATTTTCAGTAAAAGCAAAGGATTTCTTGGGTAGGGAGGAGCTTGTCCTTTTGTCAATGATCAACATTCTAGACCATGTGTATAATAAGATGAGCAAGAAAACCTTTCAATTGAGGTGACTAGGACCACTTTGTAATGTCATCCTTCCTTGTTCAAACTAGGATTATTTAATGTTTAAAATGGTGATGGGATTTTGACATATACAAGGTACTATCAAAACTAGACCTCATATTCGAAAGCCAAGATAACTTTCTACAAAATCTGAAAAGATAACTAGGAATGACTGAATGACCAAAAAAACCTAGTATACACCTTATAGCAACTGATTAAATGTGTTGAAAACCACAATTACTCACAATGGAAATGAATGATAAATGATTTGAGGATGCATGATTCACCTACAGATATGGTGTCATCCATAAGAATGTAAATATAACCTATCCTAATGCAAGTGCAGTGAATGGAAATTCCTAACAGAATGCAACTAATGGGTGTATTTAATAAAAATGCATGAAAGCATAATGCAAATGTTTTTTGTGTTTTTGATGTTTTGAATTGTTTTTGTGATTTTTATATTTTTATGATTTTTTTATATTATTGATGATTTTTAGGGGGAAGGTACGATACTTTATGTACCCCCAATGTGTGCACTACATGATGAATTTGGGGAAGGTGCAATAGAATCCCTAGTTTGCTGCATTTCTTGTGATGTGGATGGTGGGGAAGGTATGACACCTTGCAGACCCCTAGTGTGCATTTTGTCTACTATAATATAATTGGTTGACTGGGAAGAGTGACATAAATCATCTTCCATTATTGTGGCTTAGAATTTTATGAAATACCAATGTTGTGATGGGATAAAACAAGTGAACCATCTGTATGGATATCATTTCGGTCTATCATCTCTTTGACCACATTCTTGAATGAGTAGCAGTCATGGATGTCATGCCCATGCTGGTAATGATAAAGAAAATAAAGGATTTCATTATATGACCTAGGTTTATATGTTCTTGGTTTGAATTTTGATAATGTGATTGCATGTTCCTCGTACATTTTTTGAAACAGGACCGAAGTGATCATCAAAAATTTGACTACCCGATGAGGTGGCTTGTTTGTCTTACGAGGATGCGGTTGACCTAGGGATTACAGATGGGATGATGAGGCATGACCTGTGGTAGGCTGAGTTGAGGTGGATGAACCATCTATGAGTGAGGTCTCCTTATCAATAAGTTCTTGGATGACATTTTTAAACCCATAACAATTGTGAATGTCACGACCCTCTATTCGATGATAAAGGTAGAAGTGATCTTCCCTATAACCCTTAGGTTTAGTTTTGTTTGGGTCTAAAGGGTGTATATCTGGTAAGATGATGGCCTTCGATTCTTGTAATTTCTAAAAAATGGTTGACATGGGCTCATATAACAGAGTCCAGGTATGCAGTTGGTGCTTTTGGCAAGGAAGAGGACATTGAGGCTGCATTTTATGTGGTGGATGAGATACAAGTATCTCAATAATTTTCTTAGGATCTCCTCAATTTTTTGGCATAGGTAAATTACCCTTAACTATGCTCATTCATTGATTTTAAATATTGGAAGAAGTTGTTTCCTTTCAAGCATATTTTGTATTATTTTTTTGAAGCCACAACATGACTGATATCATGGTTGTCTAATCGATGGTAGAGATAATGTAAATCCTCTCTATATTCTTTGGGTTTGGGATGGTTTGGATCTAAAGGGTTAACCTTAGGTCAAGAAAAGTAATGGACTTTTCTTCGCATAATCGACTAAAAATCAATACAATAGGTTTGGGAAAATATGTACAAATATGAGGTAATTGGCATGGTCGACTCTATGCTTGATCTTGTTGAGGCATTTCCTATTGTTACATAGGAGGTGGCTTGGTTTCAAAGGTGTTTTGTTTCTGTAGCTCAATATTCATGAGTTGGTGCATGATTTATTACAAAGCCTCATTTTTTTGACCTATTTGCATCTCTATCTTATCTAGAAGATCTAGAATGTGCTGCAAGACTAATGGGGAAGCGAATTGCATCGTTGTTGATGGATATAGCTAACAATTCACCAATGTTAGATGTGAATTTAAATTAGGTGTAAGAGGACCCTTGGGTAATTGTGGATCACCAGTCTACATAATCTAATAAGATGTGGATGTTTCTTGATGATCTCTTTTAGTGATTGTATTCACATGTTCTTATTTATGACTCAATTCATGCTTTTGCTCCACTTTGGAGTGTTCAACTATGACAGCTTGAGTGCTCCCATTTTGGCATGAGGGATGCACTTGTTCTTGTATTATGTTAACCAAACTAGGTGTGCCTAGTTTTGGTGGTGGTAGCACTTTTGATGTAGCAGAGATGTTTGATGGGGCTACTAGCTATGTAGAGTGATTTAGAGAAACTTGTTTCTCTGTCTTGACATTGATCATTTCCACAAAATCATAGAAAGATGTTTTGATACTAGGAAAAATTGTGAATGGCTCAACTCGCCTTGGGTGTTCTATTTCAGTTAGGAAAACTATGGGCTCCTATTCATTCTTAGGTATGATAATATCCTGTGTTATGCTGATGGGAATAGATGGAGAAATTTTCTTGATTGGCCCCTTCGAATGTTATCCCTTAAGAGATCATGATGCTGTGAAAGGGGTATAAGGAGGAATTACTAATTATGGTGGATATGCAATGTGTGGTGATGATTTAATGCATTCTCTGGATAAATATTTTATGATTTCATTCGGGTGGATATCTTAGTGCTTGCATGGTGAAGGAGATTCATGTGGTTCCTTGATCGCTTTGTAATACTTGAAGGGATATGGATCAGTATGTACCACATGTACTTGACCTTGGTGTATGAATTTGAGGTGCTAATGAACTATATATGGAACACATTCCATATATCTCATCCAAGGTCTACCCAACAATATATTATACTGTATTTCACCCTCTAAGATATGGCACAATGTAGGCATAATATTTATTCCATCCTGAATAAGTAGGACTATTGTACCAATTTTAGGGGATATGGCATCATTAAAATTTTGTAAAGTGAGCAAAGATGTGGTGACATGTGAAGGTGGAAGGTTGAGATTTTTTAATGCAGCGATAGTGATGATATTAACGAAAAAACTAGTATCAATAAAATTTTGCTTATACGGAATATTATTGATGCTAGACATGATATGCAACTGTATATTTGATTCATTAATAGATACTGGCCTAATATCCTATTTACAAAAAGTAATCACAGGATTCTTGTATGGTTGAATGGAACTTAATTGTTGTGAGGATTATGATGTATGTTGAGTGTTGATTGGATTTGATAGTGATGTAGGATGGTTAGGAATAATCCTGCTCCTCATTGTGATATTGATCATGCTAATAAAACCCTTATTAGGTGGGGCTACATGCACCTCATTCACATGCTCCATTTGATATTTCTTGACCTCATGATTGGGTAAGAGATATTTGAATATGTCTATTTTTTTATTGTCAATAGTAGAGGGTTTGTTTGTCTCCCTAGGAGGTAACTCTTGATGATGCGTAGGGAGCCTCACGTTGATTTGTTTCCTATGAGTATTAGGTGTGGGTACCTCTTCATGAGTTACCCTACGTGATTGTTCTTCGCATAACTTTTGTTCAAAGATCCTCTTCTCAAGTAGTTTGTGTTCATACAAAATTTGGTGGTGTACTCTCTACTTTTCTTTGTGCTCAAGGTCTAAGTGCTTGAGCTCATGATGCAAATCCTCCAATTGATCTTGGATAAGTTGCTATTTATGGCTAGTAGTAGGTCTAGCTAGATGATCTATGGGATCCACTATGTAATGCTGCTGACTTCTCACCTCAATGCAAGGGGTTTTAGCGATATCAATTCTCATAGTGGGTATGGCAATCCTATTATCTCGGTGAGTAGATCCCCTATATGAGGAAGTAGCTTTGTAATGACTATTAGGGAATCATGCAGGAATGAGAAGATCCTTAGGATAATATTGAAGGTGTTCAGGGCCTCTCCTTAAGTTTTTTGCTTTGCTGGCTTGTGATTGAGCTTGACTATGTGTAGTTATCATGATGTGTTGATTAGGCAAACCTTGAAGGAAACCCATACTGAAGAAAATTTCTCCAAATTTTTTTGGGTGTTATATATCAAAATGATCAATGCAATGAGCTAATCACAATGGGCTATGAATCCAAAAAGTGTTTTCCAGACCAAAATTTGTATTTGTGGAATATTTGGCCAACTAGAGCTCATGGAAAATTGACCAATTTGAGGAATTTTGAGAAAATATAGAGCTAGACCTCAAAATATTGTGAGAGGTGCACAAGGGGCTAATTAAGACAACAAAACAAATTTGGTGATTTTTGGGGTTGTCTAGGGCTTTTTATGATTATTTTAGTGTTGTTTTTCCCTATTTTTGGCTTAAAAATTACTCAAAATAGAGTAATGATAAAACCAACATAACTTCTTCATTATAGCTTATATTTGCATAATTTTTAATTTTTTGGATGCAAAATAAAAAAGTAGCAATTTACTTTTTTTTAGGGTTTGGTCCCAGATCGGATGGTAGGATCTTATGTTGATTACATGAACAATAAAGAAACACACAAAGTAGACAAAATGATTATCTCTTTTAAATATTAATTGTGTTTCCTAGAAAACTGGCTTGTGTGTTTTGATGTGATGATATCGTGTGACTTTATCATACGAGTTTGAATAATAGCTGATGTAACTCTCAATTGTTTAAAAGTTTTTTACTTGTACACTCTCACACGCTAACCCGATGATGAAGTTCGGATTGTGAAACCCACTAGGGTATGAATATGAAACCCATACTCGATGAAGGATCATAGGTCCTATCAATCCTCACCCAATCCACTGTGGGAAATGATACAGTCTCAAAAGAGAAATACGTGCTATTTTCCATGGCTTTGATGGTTCTTAGAGTTGGCCTTGACCATGTTCGGGTTTGAAAATCACAATATGCAAGCCAAATAGGTGGTGATGAAGGCCACCATTTGTCTTTATCAATGGTTAGATGTTACTTCCAACTCAGTTGATGTTAAATGTACATCCTGAACTATGTGTGGTTTGTTTTAATTAATGCAAAAGCAAATATTCAAAATACAACACACCATGATTTTTTACTACATACATGAAAATAACATTTAAGATTTAGAAATATGCATGTAAAAAAATTTTATTCTTTCAAAAAAATATAGTGTAGAGGTAAATGAGATAACCTTTAAGTAGGTTACAAACAGGCAAACCCTAACACACAATCTAACAAAGGTCATCTCTATGAAAAATGGTCAATAGTAGTGGCCATCAGACATAGAGTTAGTCATAAATCTGGCCATTGGATTCTGGGGCGACGAGAAAAAAAGGCCGCTATTCCCAATAGTTGTGGCTAGTAAACAACAAAGATTTAATTTTTTTGCTTTTAAACTTTTTCTAGGTTTTTTAATTAATTCATATTTGAAGAACACAAGCTTATACTGAGAGGGGGGTGAACTATATAAGAAATTTTTTTACTTTTCTTTCCCAATCAATATTACGTAATGTATAGATATCAATATCAATAGCAGTAATCAAAGCAATGCACAAATCACCACACACAATAGAGACACCAATTTAATGTGGTTCATCCAAAGATGGCTACCTCCATGGAGAAAATATTTCTTAAATTTTTTTCTTAAATAAATTCTCTTGGGAATCCTTTTCCTATAATGTTTATGGACCTCTGTCCAAAGGAGATACCAATCCCCTAAATCAAGTTTGTGGATATCTATCCATAGGAGAACTCCTTTCTCCTCTTGCTCTGGTTGGTGATATTCTAGAAGAACTGCTACCTCTACTACACTGGATAATGGATCTCTATCCACTAAAGACTCTTATCCTATCTAATGGATATCTATCCACTAGATACTGTCATCCTCTATCACCTCCAAAGCTTACACTCAACTCTATCTCAAATCTGTACTAAACATAGTCCTTTGGTCTAGAACAAATATGCTCAATCTATGTCTCTGATCTGGCACAAAACTATCCTCAAATCTATACCAAACTTGTCCTCAAGTCTACTTAACAAGTCCACATAGGACTTGCTCAAATATTCTCAAAAAGTCCACATAGAACTTGCTCAAATTTGCTCAACAAGTCCACATAAAACTTGCTCAAATCTGCTCAATAATTCCACACAGAACTTGCTCAAATCTACTCAACAAGTCCACACAGAACTTGCCCAAATCCTCTCAACAAGTCCACATAGAACTTGCTCAAATTTGCTCAACAAGTCCACACAAAACTTGCTCAAATACACTCAAAAAGTCCACACAAAACTTGTCCAATCTCATAGAAACATAAAGAGAATTTTTAGAGACTCAATATGCTCTACACTCATCACAATTCTCAATCACTTTCAATCACTCTCTTAGAAATATACAGATAATTGTTAGAGATTCAATATGCTTCAAAATTCAACTTAATGCTCAATCACTATCAATCACTCTTTCAAAAATATAAGGAGAATTTTTAGAGACTCAATATGCTTCTTATTCACCTCAATGCTCAATCACTTTCTCAACTCAAATTAGAATATAGAATAGTTTTTTTTATGGAACTTGAACAATCACTTCACACATCCACTTGAATAGGCTCAACCAAATCTACTCAACCAATCACTTAATGAAACAATCCTCCCTTACAAACCCTAGTCCAAGTATATAAACACCAATTCAAAATATTTCCAACAATGCTCAACAATCAATATCACATAACAATGATATTCATGTTCTTTTCAAACCCTAGTTCAAGTTCTTCACACAAATCACTTCAAAAATAATGCTTATGAAACAACTCTCACATAACAATGATACTCAAACCCTAGTTCAAGTTCTTCACACAACCAATGGCCTCAACAAAAATGCTTATAAAACAAGGTTTTAATAACAAATCTTTATTTCAGAAAACCTTGAAGCATTAACTCAACACACTCAATAGGAAACTCTAATCAAGTCCTTTTCACTCCAAACTTATTTTCCATAAAACAAATCAATCAAATCAACTATGGAAAAATATGCTCATACCTTTTTCTTGATGATGAAGGGATATCATAAATTTACCACAACCACAAACACTTATTTTCCAAGCTCAAGAAGTTATAATATGATAAACTCCCTCAAAAATACAATGTAAATATCAAAACACATACACCTTATCACTCCATCTTTAAGAAAACATTCATCAACATTTACAAAAATTAATTCACCAAATACACCTTATAATCTCCCAATGAAAATAATATTCAATGACAAGAATAATGTTAATGCAATCTTCTTTCTCAAAAATAACTCTATGCAAGAAATACCTTTTTTATAAATCCTCAACAAATCAATGTGACAAAAAAATTTATTCAAAATAAAGCTAACTCCTTATTCCTCCAATATACCAAAAATAATAATCAAAATAAAAAATTTAAGCAACCCTTTTATCTCCCTAAGACCTCATGTCAAAATTTAGGCACATAAAATATTACACAAAAATTATTACCTTTGCCTTGCCTTGGAAGGGATTCAAACTCACGACACTCCGTAAACCGATGTCCTAGCTGCAATTCCAAACGTCACGTGAGCTAGGCGCTCACATGGAGAGAAAAGAGCACCACATGCTCAAAATGCTCCCTGCCTTGCTTAGCACAAAAATTGTGCACCTTTCCCTTGGCGCTTCCAATCACCAATGCAACCACCAAAACACTACTGTCGTGTTTTAGATATATGTCTCCTAGTACCCAACACTCTAACCATTGTCCTCTTGCCACTAGGCCACGCTGCTTAGTTGGTGCTTGAAAAATTCATGTTGTTCCTATTAAACTTTATTCACTGGCGCTAAAACACATTAATCACTTCTCTTATTCTGCACGATTCAACACAATTGCATGCATACGTTAATAGAGCAAAAGGATAAGGTTTAATGCCTTTTAGGCACTGGTATTTATATTTATTTCCTCCATGCAAAATGTTGGCGCTTGAATTTCCTCCAATGTATTAGACGTTGGCGCTTGTTAATTGCTTTTGAACTTATTAATTTATAAAATATTTAAATTCATTTGAATTTAAATTTTATAAATTACTTCTTTAAAACCCTTTGGTTTTATTAAGACCACCTTTCATTGTGCAACTTGGTATAAATAATATTTATTTATAAAATTTAAATTCATTTTGAATTTAAATATTTTATAAAATAAATATTAAACCTTCCTTTAGCTTTGCAATAAACTTTATTGGGTTTTTATGAAAAACCTTTTAACTTATGCTTCCACATAATATTAAAAATATTATGGAGCCCTTTTGCCTTTAACCTTACCTTTAACCTCTGCATTGTTCCTCTTGACCTTTGACATCATAGGTGGCTTTTTCTTGGACATTAATGACAACTTTATTTCTTGAAAAATTCCTTGACATCAATGACAACTTGACTTAATGGCTCAAAATATCCAACAATCTCCTCCTTTGTCATTTATGGCAACCCAAATTATTTTTACCGAAAAATTAGATTTTATTTTGTTTTGCTTCCCTAGGACATTGCTCCCCCTGGCTCAATACTCTTTCCTTTTTACTCAAATACCAAATATCCCCCCCTTACTAAAATATCTCCCCCTTTGACATCAATGGCAAAGGGTCACATTTGGGGCTCGGGGCTAAGAATGAGCCTCTTAGCTTAGCCCCTCCCCCATCTTCTCTTGAGGTGGTTAATTATGGGGTGGGAGTATTTCTACTCCCAGAAAGCACTTTTCTTTACCTTTATCCTATTTCCTTCTTATCTGATCCTTTTGATTCCTTTGAATTTTTTTTTCCATATCCATGTTCTTGTCCATGTCTACATTCCTGTTCTTGTTCTTGTTCCTATTCATATCCATGTTTTTGTTTCTATTTCTGTTCCTATTCATATCCATGTTCATGTTCCTATTCTTGTTCATAACCATGTTCATGTTTCTGTTCATGTTCCTATTTATACTTGTTTCTGGAATGTCTTCTCTACACCACTTTGTTGTGTGACCATCATTATTGCACTTATAACACTTAATGTTATTATTCCTTGGAGGTGCAAATATCTTAGGATTTCTCCTAGTAAAGCCATATACTCTTTTGTCATGAACCCTGCAATTCATTGCCTTGTGACCAAACTAATTACATGAGTAGCAATACCCATGGAAAAGCTATCTGTTCCCATATTCATGTCTTTCCTGTGTCCTGCACTGTGAAGCCATGTGCCCAAACCTATGACATGAAAAATATCTTCCATTTAATTTTCCTTTTCTTGACCTCATTGGTCTCTTGGTCTCTCTTGACATATTCTGATTGCTATTCCATCTGTATCTTCTTTGTGCATTGTTCCTATTTTTGTTGAACTCTCTATTGTCCAACTCATCCTCATATGTCTCACTTTATTTTACACTGTCTTCTTCTGAAGTATCTTCATATGAAGTTTCTTCTCCTCCAAAACTTGAGGATGACTCTCCTTCCCATTTATTTTGAACCTATTCAAATCCAAGACCTGTTTTGCTTGATGTAGGCTTTTGTATCTTGATGAACTTATCCAAGTTATTTGAGCTATTTTTGAACCCTTTTAGCTTGACCTTGGATTCTTCCAAATATTCTCTTCGTAGAGCCACTTCTTGTGCTAACTTTTCACATTCTAAGATCTTTGCTTCTAACTTATCCTTGAAACTTTTTGCCTTAGCCTTTGATTTTTCTAAATCCTCTATAAGTAATATTCTCTCTTCATCACATTCTTGAAACTGAATTTCAAGTTTAGAGTGTTGCTTTCTTACCTTATTTACCATGTCAAGAGCATAAATGAGTTCTCCCTTGAGATCATATCCATATTTCTCTGAATATTCCTCTATTTGTTTGTCTTTGTCCACATCTTAATTTTATATTGGCTTGTCTTCTACAGGATCACCTACTTATTCTTCGAATTCCATTAGAAGGTTTTCATCTGGTCCCTCAAGTGTATCTTTATATTCATCATAACTGAAACTATAACCATCCCTTGCACAATCATCTTCAATATGTCCAAAGTTACCACATCTAAAACATTTGATAATTACTGGAGTCCTTTTCTTAACTTGTTATTTTTCTTCAATCATAAATAGGACTTCATATCTATCATTATCTAAAAAAATAGCATCACTATCACTTGAGTACTTACTTGCCTTATCCGCATAGTAGCTCCTCTTTTGCATTTGAAAGAACTTCTATCTTTTTCTGCTTTGTCCATCCTTGTTTTTCTTTTGATGCCTGTATCTTTTTGATTCCCTGTTCCTATGATCCTGTTTTTCTTCACCATTGTTATTCTTAGCTTCTTGAAAATATGTTGCAAAATATCCATACTTTCCACAATTGAAACATTTAATAGATTTTAGATCTCTGGATCTTCTAGAATCCTTATCTCTTCTACCATAATTAGCTTCTTCATAACTGGATGACTCATTGCTTGATTCTAACTTCTTACCCTTTGTCTTCTTGATTGCTTTAAATGCTGCTTATTTATAAGGTTTTGGTTCCTCTTTCATTATTATCTCATGTGTTGTAAGAATACCAAGTAACATATCTCTTGTTAAAGTATCACCATCCATTGACACTTCTATAGTAGAAACCTTTTCACTAAATCTTTTTGGAAGAGTTCTTAATACTTTATCACAAACATATGATTCATCAATATTCATTCCAAGTCCTTGCATAGCATTAACAACCTCATCAATTTGAAGTAGATAAGTACTAATGTTTTCCTCATCCTTCATTCTTAATTCTTCAAATTGTCCTTTGAGATTTTGCATCTTTGCTTTCTTGACACATTTATCTCCTTCATATATATTTTTCAATTTATCCCACATTTCTTTTGTAGTTTGACAATGCATAACTTTCATAGACTATGTTCTATGCAAACCTCTCAAAAGTGCATTCATTGATTTTGAATTGTAATGTTGTAGAAGCTTACCTTCCTTATCTGTAGGAGGATTAATTAATGGATCATATTCAAAATCAACTGCTTCCCAAACTTCATTGCCAAGTGCCATCAGGTAGATCTTCATTCTCATACTCCAATATATAGTCACTTCCATCAAATAATGGTGCTGAATTATCTGAGGACACATTCTTAGAATCCATTGTGTTCTTGTTAGCTTTTCCTTCAAGTTGTTAAACTCTTATGAAGGAACCCGCTCTGATACCAATTGAAGAACACAAGCTTATACTGAGAGGGGGGTGAACAATATAAGACCACTTTTTACTTTTCTTTACAAATCAATATTATGCAATGTATAGATAGCAATATCAATAGAAATAATCAAAGCAATGCACAAATCACCACAAACAATAAAGAAACCAATTTAACGTGGTTCACCCAAATATGGTAGCTCCACAAAGAATATTTTTTATAAATTTTTCTCAAATAAATTGTCTTGGAAATCCTTTCCCTACAATGTTTATGGACCTCTATCCAAAGGAGATACCAATCCACTAAATCAAGTTCATGGATATCTATCCATAGGAGAACTCCTTTCTCCTCTTGCTCTGTTTGGTGATCTTCTATAAGAAATGTTGCCCCTACTACACTGGCTAATGGATATCTATCCACTAAAGACTCTTGTCCTCACTCAGAAGACCTATCCTCACTAACCTGGCTAATGGATCTCTATCCACTAGAGACTGTCTTCCTCTATACTCTATCACCTCCAAAGATTGCACTCAACTCTATCTCAAATCTATACTAAACACAGTCCTTCGATATAACACAAATTTTCTCAATATCTGTCTCTAATTTGGCATAAACCTATCCTCAAATCTGCACCAAACCTGTCCTCAAATATACTAAAAAAGTCCACATAGGACTTGCTCAAATTTTCTCAACAAGTCCACACACGACTTGCTCAAATCTGCTCAACAAGTCCACATAGAACTTGCTAAAATATGCTCAAGAAGTCCACACAAAACTTGCTCAAATCTGCTCAATAAGTCCACATAAAACTTGCTCAAATCTTCTCAACAAGTTCATACAGAAGTTGCTCAAATCTACTCAATAAGCCCACATAGAACTTGCTCAAATCTACTCAACAAGTCCACAAAGAACTTGTCCAATCTCGTAGAAACATAAAGAGAATTTTTAGAGACTCAATATGCTCTATACTCATCACAATGCTTAATCACTTTCAATCACTCTCTTAGAAACATACAAAGAATTTTTAGAGACGTAATATGCTTCAAATTCAACTCAATGCTCAATCACTATCAATAAATCTTTCAAAAACATAAGGAGAATTGTTAGAGACTCAATATACTTCTTATTCACCTCAATGCTCAATCACTTTGTCAACTCAATTTAGAATATATTATAGTTTGTTTTATGGAACTTGAAAAATCACTTCACACATCCACTTGACTAGGTTCAACCAACTCTACTCAACCAATCACTTAATGAAATAATCCTCCCTTACAAACCCTATTCCAAGTATATAAACACAAACTCAAAATGTTTCCAACAATACTCAAAAATCAATCTCACATAACAATGATACTCATATTCTTTTCAAACCCTAGTTCAAGTTCTTCACACAAATCACTTCAACAATAATGCTTATAAAACAACTCTCACATAACAATGATACTCAAACCCTAGTTCAAGTTCTTCACACAACCAATGGCTTCAACAAAAATGCTTATAAAACAAGGTTTTAATAACAACTCTTTATTTCAGAAAACCTTGAAGCATTAACTCAACACACTCAATAGGAAACCCTAATCAAGTCCTTTTCACTCCAAACTTATTTTCTAGAAAACCAATCAATCAACTCAACTATGGAAAAATATGCTCATACCTTTTTTTTGATGATGAAGGGATCTCATAAATTTGCCACAACCACAAACACTTATTTTCCAAGCTCAAAAAGTTTTAAGATGATAAACTCCCTCAAAAATACAATGTAAATATCAAAACACATACACCTTATCACTCCATCTTTAAGAAAAAATTCATCAACATTTACAAAAATTAATTCACCAAGTACACCTTATAATCTCCCAATGAAAATGATATTCAATGACAAGAATAATGTTAATGCAATCTTCTTTCTCAAAAATAACTCTATGCAAGAAATCCATTTTATCCTTTAAATCCTCAACAAATCAATGTGACAAAACACTTTATTCAAAATAAATCTAACTCCTTATTCCTCCAATATACCAAAAATAATAATCAAAATAAAAACTTTAAGCAACCCTTTTATCTCCCTAAGACCTCATGTCAAACTTTAGGCACATAAAATATTACACAAAAATTATTACCTTTGCCTTACCTTGGAAGGGATTCAAAATCATGATGCTCCCTCAATCGACGCCCTAGTCGCGGCTCCAAACGTCGTGCGAGCTAGGCACTTGCATGGAGAGAAAAGATCAGCACGTGCTCAAAAAGCTCCCCACCTTGCTTAGCACAAAAATCATGTGCCTTTTCCTTGGCGCTTCCAATCACCAATGCAACCACCAAAATGTTGCCATCACGTTTTGAACGCAGGTCTCCTAGCTCCCAACACTCTAACCGCTGTCCTCTTGCCACTAGGCCACGCTGCCTAGTTGTTGCTTGGAAAATTCATGCTGTTCCTCTTAAAATGTATATGCTGGCACTAAAACACATTAATCACTTCTCTTATTCAGCACGAGTCAACACAATTGCACACATACATTAATCGAGAAAAAGGATAAGGTTTAATGCCTTTTAGGCATTGGTATTTATATTGATTTCCCTCCTTCATGCAAAACGTCGACGCTCGAATTTCCTCCAATGTATTAGACGTTGGCGCTTGTTAATTGCTTTTGAAATTATTAATTTATAAAATATTTAAATTCATTTGAATTTAAATTTTATAAATTACTTCTTTAAAACCCTTTGGTTTTATTAAGACCACCTTTCATTGTGCAACTTGGTATAAATAATATTTATTTATAAAATTTAAATTCATTTTGAATTTAAATATTTTATAAAATAAATATTAAACCTTCCTTTAGCTTTGCAATAAAATTTCTTGGGTTTTTATGAAAAACCTTTTAACTTATGCTTCCACATAATATTAAAAATATTATGGAGCCCTTTTGCCTTTAACCTCGCCTTTAACCTCTGCATTGTTCCTCTTGACCTTTGACATTATCGATGGCTTTTTCCTAGACATTAATGACAACTTTATTTCTTGATAAATTCCTTGACATCAATGACAACTTGACTTAATGGCTCAAAATTTCCAACACTATTCTATGATTTTAGAAAAACACAACAAAAAATAGTTTAGGGCCACTTACAGGTGCAACCATAGTTCGAAGAAGCTATTACAATTTTGGATTTTTTGTGTTTGTTCTGAGGCCATCAATGATTAGAACGACGGTGGTGTTGGCTGTCGAAGCCGATGGTGATGACCACTGTTAGCTATACCTACTTAGAGTGGCAGTACTTGAAAAGTACAAACAACAAAAATCTCAAGTTAGAAACCAAATAAGGAATGGTACCGCACGTGATAACCACTTGTAAAGTAGCAAAAATGTTTGATGAATTTTTAGTTTTTATTTTTCAATTATTAGCCTGATGGTCTTAAGATGTTTCAATTTAAATTTCATCATGTTTTGGACAATTCTGAGTAACATATACCCAAGATATTAAAAAAATAATTTATTCAATTTGCTCATCAAATGGTTTAATTTTGAACTAAACTTTGATGCACAAAAAATTCTCTAAGACTTCTCTTGTTGTGGGCCAAACAAGGTGAATGGTTTCCTATTTTTGTCACATGCCCGTGCATTTAATTATCAACCCAGGGAGCTTCGTAAACTTGCGAAGAGTCAGAATTAGGTTACTACAATACCACTGGAGGTGAATCTGCTAATCCTACGTTTGGGGGGTGTTCTTGAGATGGTTGTCAATCATTCCTACACTCCTCAATAAATTACGTAAGAAGAACATAATTTAAATCTACAAAAATAAATTATGTATACATTCCTGAAAATGAATCTACTACAAATACTGGAACTAGCAAACTAATGAACGTTCCTATGAAAGCAATAAACTAATTAAAATAAATAAAAAAGAAGGAAATGGGGAAGAAATACTGGCTTGGAGTGGGCCCAGGCTCCAGCAGCTTCTTCTCGATCGAACACGTGCTTTAGAACTTCTGTAACTGTAATATATTTATCAACGCATTACAATGTAACTCTAAATGGATTAATTATTTCTATATATATCTCTCTCTCTTCTATAGATATCTCTTTCAGAATGATCTGCGTGTGTTTATATAACACACCCATAGAACTTATGTTACAGAAGTGGTTACAATAGTCGATTCTTCCCAGACTAAATTAGAATAGTTTGGCAAATGCAATCGACGTCTGGCATTCTATTTTGATGGCGGCATGTTCGCTTTGGTTCATGCTTTGCCTGGCATCAGTAAGATGTTTTGATACATTGGTGCTATCTCCAATTTAGCTCTACATGATGCAAAGCTGGAACTGCACCAGCCGCCTATCCACGTCGTTCAAATCTGGTCAACAACAAAGAATCAGTGGCACCTTCCAATTGTAGGGAGGTGCTTGCCTTCTATTAGCACCTTTTGGCTGTAGGGAGGCACTTTCCTTCTATTAGCGCCTTTTGGTTGCAGGGAGGCACTTGTATTTTGTTGGCACCTTCTAGTTGCAGGGAGGTTCTTGTCTTTGGTTGGCGCCTTCCGGTTGCAGGGAGGCGCTTGGATTCAGTTGGCGCCTTTCGACTGCAGGGAGGTGCTAGGATTCAGTTGGTGCCTTTCGACTACAGGGAGGCATTGGTATTCAGTTGGTGCCTTTCGACTGTAGGGAGGCACTGGTATTCAGTTGGTGCCTTTCGACTGTAGGGAGGTGCTCGTATTTAGTTGGTGCCTTTCGACTACAGGGAGGTGCTCGTATTCAGTTGGTGCCTTCCAACTGCAGGGAGGCGCTCATATTTGGTTTGGTGCCTTCCGATTGTAGGGAGGCGCTTGTTCCCTTGGCGCCTTTCGGTTGCAGGGAGGTGCCTATGTTCTCTACATTGACCCCCGATGAAATAAAGTGCCAGGTCCATCAAAAGACCTCGACTGTTCCAAATCTAACTAAATCAACTGCAATTCCACAAAACATACTAAAAGCACACAAATTAGATAACACACATAATTATATCAAATATCTATATAATTATTCATAAAAGTATGCAATCCTTATTATACAGCCGCATATTGATCAAAGAAATATGTACAAAATATGAGCATTTCTGGTGCTCATCATCCCCCCATGCCTAACATATGCCATGCCCTCGTGGCATCCAAATTGTAGGTAGCCCTCTGACTTTTCATCGTTGCCATCTCTTGGAGGATTCGACTGCCCCTACGGCCTGAGTCTGTCTTTTCGTGTCGGCATGTGAAGGTGTGGTTCGCCTTTGCCTATGGGAAACTATGGCTGTCAATTGTCCCCTTCTTGTTTTGGACACTATTGGTGGTGGTCTAGCTAGCATTGTTCCTGTCGATTGAAATGTAGCTTCGACATCTTGCCAGAGGTCGGCGTCTGGAGGTTTGACCATTGCCAGAGGGATATCCGAGTTATCCTCTCTAGAAGGCACTACTTGGGCCTTGTATAATTTGGCCACTTTAGGGGTAAGCCTTGCATTCTCCTTTGCAATTATAGCGGCCTCCAATTGTGGGCCATATACTCCCCACCATTCCAAGTACCTCCTCATCATGGAAGGCCACCCTCGGGATGAACCATAGATGTCCCAAAACTGGCTGTCTTCTGTCGGATTGACGCAGATGCCAAAATCTCCTTTTATCCTCAAGGATGCCTTCCTGGCCTCCTTGGCTGCTTTCATTTCATTGCGCAGCTGCTCAAAATATTTTTGCATTTCAAAAAATAGCTGCATGTCCCATTTGTCCTCCTCTGACTCGACGAAGGTCACTTTCACCTTCTGTCGAGCTGTCCTGGGCCTCTGTAGAAAATGTGGCGGCTCAAATCGAGGTCTCTTCTTTCTCCTTTGGGGACTTCTCTTTACTCCGAAGGATTGGCTGTGCTACTATCTCCGAGGGTGATCCTTCATTCTCCTGTCTACCTAGTGTCGACCCCTCAGGCTCTTCTCCTTCTTCAGGCCTGGGGAGGTCCTCCGTGTCCTCTGGTCCTATCTGTTGTGGGAGACCTTCGTCCTGCTCTGTGTCACTCAGGACAATGACAGGGGGCCTCGTAGGACTTCTTTCCTTTTCACCCCTGAAAATAGAGGAATCCTCCCCTGCCTTCGGGCTGCTCTGTCGGGCGTCCGATCGAATCTCCCCTGAAGAGAATACTCGTTCGATGGATGTGGGAGAGTTCGTCGGCACTTCTTCTGCCCAATCAGTCTGAGTGGCCGCCTCCTATCTTGTTGTTCCTCTATCCTAGAGCATTTTATTTTCCTCCTACAACTGCCGGACCAGCTGCTCGAGCTGAGCAATTCATCTATCCCTTTCCTCCAATTCCCTTTTATGCTGGTTCTGGCAATCTTCCAGAGTCTGCTGTGCCATCCAACAATCAGTTTGCCATTCGAGCGCCTCCTCCAAGGCCGCATCGATCTGGTCATTACTCCCGAAAGTTCCTTCATTTCATGGGCTCTAGTTTGTTAATTCTCGGAGGGTTTGGGTGGCAACGTCTATCTCCGGGTCACTCTATCCTTCCTCTATCAAGAGGAATCACCGTAGATGTTTCCTCCTGAGGATTGGTTTATCTTCACCACCAACGAGTGGTGCTCCTTCCTCCTCATACTCGGGCACTAGGGAATGCCCTCTATCCTCTATGTCTTCGAGCACCGGTGACTGCTCTACCCCTCTTGGAAAATAGGGCGATGCCAATTGCTCGATGTTTGTTATCTCCACTATAGGGGATGCTTCATATTGCCCTAATTATACAACCGCATTGTGTTGCTCTATTTGGCTGCCATCTCCCTCTGCATCGCGGTTTTTTCTTTGTGCTTCTGCATGGCGGACCAATGCCGATATCAGCCCATGGTGGGCTAAGGTGGACGGTGCCCCCTTCTGGTATCGAGCCGCTTCATCTTTCAGAGCAGTCACCAGATAGAAGGGTATATTTAATTTCCTCCCATGCACTAGGTGATTGAGGAAGTGCACATGATTAATGTTCAGATGGGTATACTTCCCTGTGCATGTGAAGAATCGAGCAATCTGCTCGAACATCTTTCGTATATTCATGGGGAGACTATTTTTGAGTAACCCCTCCCTGTCTATCTACACATTTCCTCCTGGCAGCAGTATTTTGGTGTATAGTTTTAACACTCCGCCCTTGTATGCACATTCCCCCGTGAGAGGCAATCCAGTCGCCTATGAGATGAACTTAGGGGTGATTGGAATTTCCACCCCTCGTACTTGGGCCGCATCGCCCCTCAAAGAGGTGGCAAATTCTCTAGCTGCCTCCACATCCTGGCCCTGACTGACCAGGGTGCAGTATTCGAGCCACCCCTCGGCTTCGAATTGGGTCTTCACTGCCCCTCTGATTCCATCAGTATCACTGGGTTCATTCTTCTTGATCGCGTGGTTCTTGGACCTTCCTCCCATGGTGCCTTTCGGTGCTGTATATTTTTTGTCCTTCCTTCTGTAGGAAGGCGCCTTCTTATAGAAAAGATGCCTAACCCTAGCAGTTATGGAAGGCGCTCTTTCATTGGCATGCGTTTTCGGCTATGGGGGGAACGATCTCTATGACAGCTGTATTTTTTTGGTACTACGTATTTATAAATAATTATATAAAATATTTGATTTAGTATGCGTGTACCTGATTCGGCATTCCAGTTGTCATGGTAGCCGCTGATTTGTTGACTTGTGACACGAGGGAGGGGTGTGGTCATTTGATGTCGCTGATTCGTGCGATGCTTCGTTCTGCCCGAGGCATCCGATAGATGTAAATGTTGTACACAGAAGGCGTTCTTTGGTACCTTCCCCATGTGGATGGTGCCCTTGTAGCGCCTTTCCAACGTTGTCGGTGCTCTTCATCGAACGAATGTGCCTTTCGGTTCTACGAGGTGCCTTTGATTGGTGGGAGGCACTTTTTCCTGCATGCATCTTCCCAATGTGGGAGGCGCCTCCTTCTGGTTTGCACCTTCCTGATGTTGGAAGGCATTCATCTTGATGAATGCACCTTCCTGATGTTGGAAGGCGTATTCGGCTGGATGAATGCGCCTTCCTGATGTTGGAAGGCATATTCGGTTGGCTTTTTTTTTTTTTTTCTGGTGCCTTCCTGCCACGGAAGGCGCCTATATATATTAATAATTTTTTTTTTTGAACTTTTGCATAGATGGAAGGCACTGTATTCCGATTTGGCACCTTCCGGATGCAGTAAGGTGCCTTCTTCTGGATGGGTGCCTTTTGGGTGTGGTAAGGCACCTTCTTGTGGACTTGGCACCTTTCGGATGTAGTAAGGTGCCTTCTTTTGGATTTGGCACCTTTCGGGTGTAGTAATGCGCCTTCTTGTGGACTTGGCACCTTTTAGATGTAGGAAGGTGTCTTATTCTGGGCTTGGCATCTTCTGGGTGCGTAAGGCGCCTTCTTCTGGGCTTGGTGCCTTCTGGGTGCAGTAAGGCACCTTCTTCTGGTCTTGGCACCTTCTGGGTGTAGTAAGGCACCTTCTTCTGGTCTTGGCGCCTTCTGGTACAGTAAGGCACCTTCTAGGTGCAGTAAGGCACCTTCTTCTGGACTTGGCGCCTTCGGGTGTAGTAAGGCACCTTCTTTTGGATGGCGATTTGACTAGAAAAAGGGTGATCAAGCCTTCCCAGTTTTTCATGCTGCCCAAATTCTACCTACGAGCTGGTGTCGAAATGCTGAGCCAAATCAGGCCTGGTTTCCCAGATACCTACCCCTCGTGCTATCAGGTCCTCCACCTACAAAAAGCAACCAAAAAAATAAAGGAAAATAAAGGCAGTTAGACATGTTCCATTCCTGTTAGGCCCTGGATTAGGATGCCTGCAGCTTGCATGCGGGCGTCGTCCCTACAAAAACACACATAAAAAAAACTATATTAACTAAAAAATTTGGGTGAGCACTTTCGTGCCCACCATTTCACCTATGAGAGTTCGGTCCAGATCTAGCAATATGGGGTCTCCCCCACACCTACTCTGGATTCCACCTGTAACATTTCGGACGTATTATAGGGGCGTAGTCGATGGCCATTGACTGTGAACATGGTGTTGCTGCCATCAATTGTCTTAACATGCACCGCCCCATTCCTAATGAGCTCTGCCACCTCATACGACCCCATCCACCTCTGCATAAGTTTGCCCTTCCTTTCCTGGAACCGGGAATCGTACAACAGTACCCATTCCCCTACCTGGAACTTCTTCAGCTTGATGTGGTTATCATGCCACTTCTTTCTCTGCTTCTGTATAATCTCTGTCCTCTGCAAAGCATCCAGTCGAATTTCGTCCAGCTGATCTAGCTGGCGAATCCTCTATTTTTGAGCTTCATCCAAGCTCAAATTTAATTCTGAAGCCATCCTCAAAGTTTTGATTTCAAACTCGATGGGCATCATCGCATTTTTCCCATAGACCAATTGGAAAGGTGTGCATCCTGTGGTGGATTTCCATGTGGTGTTGTATGCCCAAACTGCCTCCGACAATCGTGTGGCCCAATCCTTCTTGTGTTGTTGCACGATTTTGGTCAGGATGTTTTCTATCTCCCTGTTTGTCACTTCTACTTGCCCATTTTCTTGCGGATGGTAGGGCGTGGTTTTATTGTGCCAAACTCTATATTGCTCCATCAGCTCCTCAATCAATTTGGAGGTGAATTGGGGCCCTTGGTCTATTGTTATCTCCCAAGGAACCCCAAATCATGTGAAAATATGGGCAAATAAGAAATCGGTGATCGTTATTTCCTTTGAGTCCCTTAATGCCTGCACTTCCACCCATTTGGTGACGTAATCCGTGTAGACCAGAATAAACCTCCTTCCCATCGAAGGTGGATTGAATGGTCCCATGAAGTCCATGCCCCATTTATCGAAAGGTTCTAGGTGTACCTGGGGCTGTAGGGGCATTTCATCTCGATGGGTTGGTCTACCCATCCTCTGGCACTCGTCACACTTGTTGGTATACGCTACCGCGTCCTTGAACAGAGTGGGCCAAAAATACCTAGCCTACAGGATTTTGTAGGTAGTTCATTTCCCTGCAAAGTGTCCTCCGCATGGCTCATCATGACATGCCTTGAGCACTTCTGAAAACTCCTGTTCTGCTACGCATCTTCTTATAATTTGGTCCTGTCCTATTTTAAATAGGAGACCATCCATCCAAAGGAATGATGCACTCTTCTCTATGACCGCCTGCTTTTCTCGGTAGGAGAGAGCAGGTGAGGTCCTTCCGGTGGCCAAGTAATTGGCTATGTCTGCATACCACGGAGTTTGTTCACTAATAGCGAACATATGTTCATCCAAAAATTGATCTTCCACTGCTTGATGATCTATTGGTATCAATCTAGATAGAAAATCTGCCACGATGTTGTCCTTGCCTAGTTTATCGACTATAGTGATGTCGAATTCCTGCAATAGCAACATCCATCTGATAATTCTGCCACCAATGGCTGGCTTGCTCATCAGATACCTGATAGTCGCGTGGTCCGTATGGACGAAGACCTTGTATCCCATTATATAGTGGCAGAATTTGTTTATTGCATGGACAAATGCGAGGAATTCTTTTTTTGTCACTGTATAGTTGAGCTTTGCTCCCGCCAAGTTTTTACTGACATAATAGATGGCGTAAAATTCTTCATCGTATTTCTGCCCGAGGACTGCTCCGATCGCATCGTTAGATGCATCATAGTAAATATGGAATGGTATGGCCCAATTCGGTCCTCTCAAGACCGATGCAGATATCAATTTTTCTTTTAGCAATTGGAACGCTTCTTCGTAGTCTCCCGTCCAATTGAACTCTACGTCCTTAGAAAGTAAGGTGTGCAGTGGTTTGGCAATCTTACTAAATTTGGCGATAAATCGTTGGTAGTACCCGACTGATCCAAGGAAACTTCTTACCTCCTTCTGCATTCTGGGGCTAGGTAGGTCTCTGATGACCTCAATATTCCTCTTGTCTACTTTTATTCCTTCCACAGAGAGGTGGTGTCCCAACACGATGCCTTCTTGCATCATCATAAAACATTTTTCATTACTTAGGGACAAATGATTTTCCTTGCTCCTGTCGAGCACTCTTTCCAGATTTGTCATTGCGTCTTCGAAGTGTTCTCCATAGGCGGTGAAGTCGTCCATGTATACTTCCACCCCATCTCCTATCATATCAGAGAATATGCTAAGCACCGCCCTTTGAAAGGTGGTCGGTGTGTTGCACAGTCCAAAAGGCAATACCTTATAGGCAAACGTTCCCCATGGATAGGTGAACGTTGTTTTATCTTGATCTTCTTCCCCTATCTGGATCTGGTTGTAACCGCTGAAACCGTCTAGAAAGGAGAAGTATTTTCTTCCTAAGAGTGTGTCCAAGACCTAATCGATGAACGAGAGCGGGAAGTGGTCTTTCTTAGTCGCCTTGTTCAATGCCCGGTAGTCCATGCAGATCCACCATTTCCCATTCTTCTTGGGGACCACCACTAATGGTGATACCCATTCACTGTCAAAAATTAGATATATGAGTTCGGCAGCCAAAAGCTTGTGCAGTTCTTCTCTGACAATGTCTTTCATTGTTGGGTTCATCCTTCTCTGTGGCTGCCGACTAGGAGTTGCCTGGTCATCTAAATAGATCCGATGGGTACATATTTCTGGGCTGATGTCGTGCATATCTGCGTAGTCCCATGCAAATGCTTGCTAGTGTTTTACCAGAAGCTCCTCCAATTTTTCTAGTTGTGTGGGCATCAACCTACTGTTGACGTTTAATATCCTCCCTGGCCCAACGTGTATTTGTCGGATGTGCTGATCTTGGGTGCCAGTCAACGACGATCTAGGTGTGGGGGTGGACGATTCTCCATGGAGAAACTCCATGATAGAACCATCCTCGTCCTCTTCTGCCACCTCCTCCAAGGTCATCATCGGATGGATTATGGACAACTCCATAGTTCCATGCTCGGTGATCCTGGGTTCTTCTACCGAGTCCATAGATTGAGCTGGCGATGAAATGGTCAGCATTTTGATGTTTTGCCCATTGGAGATGGTCATTAGCCCATCCCGGTAGCTAATGTAAGCATCAGCTGTTGCCAGCCATGGCCTCCCCAAAATGAGCGGGTAACCACCCAACCTGGTCTTGGTTTGCAAAACTAAAAAATCAGTTGGATATTCCCATGCATTGACTATTACGATCACATCTTCCAGCATCCCTTTCGATGACACGGTTGATCGATCGGCTAACTGCAGCATTGTCATGGTTGGCTTTAGGTTCGTGAGCTACAGCCTCTGCATGGTCTCTTGAGGCATCACATTGATAGTTGCTCCGAGGTCAACCAATGTGTTGGACAGGGAATGTCCTCCAATTTTTACGGTCAGCACTGGGCTACCTGGATCTGCATACTTCGGATGACGTGTTCTACCCATCATTAGATCTACCAGTTTACCCATGACATTGATAGTCTGGGTAGATTTTCATCTCGGTCTCCTTAGACACATTTCTCTAATTGCCTTGGTGTAAATAGGGACATCTCAAATTGCTTGAAATAATGGGATCGTCATCATGAGATTCTTCAAGCTCAACAAGATGTCAAATTTTGGTTGTGTTGTTTTTCTTTGTTCCTGAAGTTGGCTAGGAAATGGAGCCTCCGCTCTCTCAAGTGCCTTTCCCTCTTCTACCAGAGGTGTCTCCTCTATTTCTTCCTCCTCTTCTACCAGTGGAGGTGTCTCTACTATTTCTTCCTCCTCTTCTACCAGAGGTAGTGTCTCTACTCCTAGCTGCCTACCTGATCTAAGTTGAATATTGTACATATGATACATCTCACCTTCTACGTTGTATGTCGGCTGATTTACTCTGTTGTTTGGGTTTGTTGTCGGTTGTGCTGGTAGCTACGCAGGTCTCACTATTGGCAATGCTGGTAAGTTCTGTTGGATGTGAGCAGGAGCTGCATTCTGTGGAGTCTGATTCCATGCATTGTGGCCTCTCCACTGCTGCCCAGGATATGGATATGGCATCCATGGCTGCTGATTCGGAAATGCTGCTAGGGGTGCGTTAGTCCAGGGGTCCCCACCACCCCATATTAGGTGGTTGAGGGGGTCCTTGGTGCATGTATGACCCTCCCCCATATGATGGAATTCCGGTTGGTATATTCCCCGTGGGGGGCTATGGCCAACTCTTCCTATTGCCTATGAAGTAGGCCTCCGTGCTCTCAGCCGCTTCCTGGTTACTGGGCAGTTATGGGCACAATCGAGTTTTATGATTCAACCTACAAACTGTGCATACTCTGACCTTGTTTTTTGGACATGCATTCTTTGCGTGCCTTCCTCTACATTTTGGGCAGAAATAGGCTAATGCTGCGTCATTTTCTTGTTTCTTCTTTTCTAACAGTAGCATATCCATCTGCAGTGCTAGAGATGAGAGCATTTCGCTCTTCAAATCCTCCAGCATGTTGCCTATTTCTGTTTTGGTGACTGAAGCAGTCACCTTCATGGTCCTGGCGGTGATTTTGCCTCGCCTTCTCGAGTAGTTTCGGCATAATTTCCGGATGTCATCCATAGCATGCTGATAGACATCACCTCCAGAGATCATGTTGAGAGCCTCTAGTGACTCATTGGTAAGTCCCCTTAAGAAGATGCTTTTGAGGGACTTATCAGATAGCTTCGAGTGAGGGGACCATTGAAGATTAAAGGTGAATCTCTCCCAATACTCCTTGAGAGACTCATCTTCTCTTTGTGTCATGCTCAGGACCTCCTCCCTGGAGTCTCTTGCTCTCCCAAAATCTTGATATTGCTCTAGAAAGAGCTTCTTCATCTGGTCCCAGGTGGTGATGTGTTTGTCTCCCAGACCAATGAACCATCACAGAGCTGCATCGTCTAATGTAGAAGGAAATAATTTCAACTTCTACGTGTTTGATTTGTAATCCACAGACTTGCACAAAACATCAAACTTGAATAAAAATAGGTCAGGGTCCTCAGTCGGGTGTCCTTTGAAGGATGGAAGGTGAGCAGGGGATATGTTTTTCATTTTGGTATCTCCTACTCCCTCCTCTATTGGGAAACTAAATCCAGATGAGACTTCATCGTTATCTGCCATTTTTTCAAGAAATGTGGTTTCTAATGTAGCATTTATGGCCTTTCGGTCATTTAAAACTTTCTGAGTCAATGCTCTAAGGTTGTCTGGCGAGATTGTCTGATCCTCCACAGCCTTCCACAATAGGGCTTCCTCTAGAGGAGTCCTATTAAATAGGGGATTTGTGATGATTCGTTCATCCCCTTGTTGATGGGATGAGGTGGCACTTTGCACAAAGTGTGGTTCCTCACTCCAATGGACTGCTGGTAGGTCGGGTGAGTCTAACTCAAATCCAAAATGCTCGGTTGACTCAGGTCCTGATGGATTAGTTCTTATAAAGCGACCGTCAGGTCCTCTTCTTCTTGAAGAACTCATACAAGGTTAGATAGAAGGTTTCAGGGTATTGTAAGTAATCTAATTAAGACGCTTCCTCGACAATGGTGCCAAAATGTTGTGGGCCAAACAAGGTGAATGGTTTCCTATTTTTGTCACATGCCCGTGCATTTAATTATCAACCCAGGGAGCTTCGTAAACTTGCGAAGAGTCAAAATTAGGTTACTACAATACCACTGGAGGTGAATCTGCTAATCCTACATTTGGGGGGTGTTCTTGAGATGGTTTTCAATCATTCCCGCACTCCTCAATAAATTACATAAGAAGAACATAATTTAAATCTATAGAAATAAATCATGTATACATTCCTGAAAATGAATCTACTGCAAATACTAGAACTAGCAAAATAATGAACGTTCCTATGAAAGCAATAAACTAATTAAAATAAATAAACAAGAAGGAAATGGGGAAGAAATATTGGCTTGGAGTGGGCCCAGGCTCCAGTAGCTTCTTCCCGATCGAACACGCGCTTTAGAACTTTTGTAACTGTAATATATTTATCAACGCATTACAATGTAACTCTAAATGGATTAATTATTTCTATATATCTCTCTCTCTCTTCTATAGATATCTCTTTCAGAACGATCTGCGTGTGTTTATATAACACACCCGTAGAACTTCTATTATAGAAGTGGTTACAACAGTCGATTCTTCCCAGACTAAATTAGAATAGTCTGGCGAATGCAATCGACGTCTAGCATTCTATTTTGATGGTAGCATGTTCGCTTCGATTCATGCTTTGCCTAGCATCAGTAAGACATTTTGATACATTGGTGCTATCTCCAATTTAGCTTTGCATGATGTAGAGCTAGAACTGCACTAGCCGCCTATCCATGTCGTTCAAATCTGGTCAACGACAAAGAATCAGTGGTGCATTTCGGTTGTAGGGATGCGCTTGCCTTCTATTAGCACCTTTCGGCTGTAGGGAGGCGCTTGCCTTCTGTTAGCGCCTTTTGGTTGTAGGGAGGCGCTTGTCTTTGGTTTGCACCTTTCGATTGCAGGGAGGCGCTTGTATTTGGTTGGCACCTTTCGGTTGTAGGGAGGCACTTGGATTCAGTTGGTGCCTTTTGACTACAGGGAGGTGCTTGGATTCAGTTGGCACCTTCTGACTGCAGGGAGGCGCTGGTATTCAGCTGGCACCTTCGGCGTTGGTATTTAGTTGGAACCTTCTGACTACATGGAGGTGCTCATATTCAGTTGGTGGCTTTTAACTGCAGGGAGGCGCTCATATTCAGTTGGCACCTTTCGACTGCAGGGAGGCGCTCGTATTCAGTTGGAGCCTTTTGATTGCAGGGAGGCACTCATCTTTGGTTTGGTGCCTTTCGATTGCAGGGAGGCGCTTGTTCCCTTGGTGCCTTCTGGTTGCAGGGAGGCGCCTATGTTCTCTACATTGACCCCTAATGAAATAAAGTGCCAGGTCCATCAAAAGACCTCGACTGTTCCAAATCTAACTAAATCAACTGCAATTCCACAAAACATACTAAAAGCACACAAATTAGATAACACACATAATTATATCAAATATCTATATAATTATTCATAAAAGTACGCAATCCTTATTATATAGCCGCATATTGATCAAAGAAATATGTACAAAATATGAGCATTTCTGGTGCTCATCATCTCTCATATTCAACTTAAACCACTCAAAAAAATTATATAATGATTGACTTAAAGCCAAAATATAGTTTGTTTCCTAGGAATAAATAATTCAATTTAGCTACATGTTTGGAGGACCAAATCATAATACTTTGGTTTAAATATATTTTGTAGTTTTTTCTTAATGTTATGAGAAACCTTCAAATTTTCAAGTCAAGCATATATTGTATTATGGACTTATACCATCTCAAATTTACCCTAACAAAGTTATCCTAAGAAATTTGAATGGGATAATGACATACCAACATAATCAAACCATGATATTGTTTGCTTTTCTTAGACAACTTTTTAGTCATTTGGGTTGATTCATGGAAATATAATAAAATAGTGATTTGCTATTTTCTTTATTTAGTTAAACTTTTATGGCAATTTTCAATGGAATTATCCAATTGACACTTCCATTATTTAGTCAATTTTAAAAAATAAATCTTCATTTTTCTTTTGTGAAACCTATTGTAGAGTGGAAAAAATGGTGCACCTAGCAAAGGGAAATGAAATGCATCTATTGTTCTATTTAAGCATTCAAAAGTGACATTAATGTAAGCATGATGACAAATAAGTGAAATAAATGGGGGTTCTCTTTATATTAATCCATTTTCCAAATACATGGTTACAAAACATCCCCTTGAGGGCTCTTAATTGATACAATCCATTACAAAGTTCAAAGGATCTAATCCTTTCAAAAACTCAAGGTGCGCTTTCAGTGTCTTCCTCGCACTCACGAATTGAAGAGCGGGATTTTGCTACCACTGCGATGATCTATCCATATTCAAACTTGTAGCTCCTTCCTTGCATACTGGAATACCTGGATCTACACACAAGAAACTAAAATTTATTAATAGCATGTGCGGATTAATATGAAATCATAAATATGCATGCAATATTGAATATAAAAGGTGAAATAGACGATGCAAAACTATTCCAAATTGTACCAAAACTTAGTATAATTTATATTATCTACTTTAGGAATGATCTATGCTAGAAATTGAAATGAAATTATATGTAGAATCCATGGCTATCCCTGGGTGTTCCAATTGGGACTATTATAATGAAAAACCTAATTGAAGGTCCAAAATTACTCCAAATTGCACCAAATTCTAGTATGATGTATATAAACTACTCTAGAAATGATCTATACTAAAATTGAATTAAAATTGTATGTAGATTCATGGCCATCCCTAGGTGTTCCAATTGTGATTGTTAACCATCCCAGGTGGGGATGACCACCAAACCTGGTGGTTTTTACCACCAATTCCTCTGGGATCTAGTTCAAACTACTCCTAGGGGTGTTGTCATAAAATTTGGTGATCTAATTCATATAAATGGGTGGGTTTTGGAATGGATTTGTATATTTGGGGATCACTTGGAAACCTCCTTCGATTGATGAATATTTCAAGGGCAAATACGGGGTGAAATGGGAGAGTGAATCTCGGTAGCACTTCATTGTGAATTATTGTAAAGACCTCTCTTTGAAATTGGGTGGAATGACTCCAATTTATAGCCCAAGAGGGCCATAGGTCCAAATGGGCAAGTTAGGGCATGCAAGGTAGGTGTCACCACTTGTCAAAACCCTTGCCATGCATTGGGTGGAAGAGGCCTCCAATTTGGGCCTCCAATTTGTAGGTTGTGATGGCTTTGATAGGCCCTCAATCTATCATAAATCATTGGGTAGGATAAATGGTAGAATTTGATTACCATTTATCCCACCCTTGAATTTTTGAGGGTCCTAGGCCATGGTCATCCCACCTAAGGATGGTTCTTGGTGGCTGGAATATGGTCATCCTAGGGTGGGATGACCATGAACTATGGTCATCCTAGGGTGGGATGACCATGGCTACATGGCCCAAAACTTCCCAAAAGTGGGGTAAACCTTCCCAAAAGTGGTTAGGACCACTATTTAACCCTTGAGGGTTGCCCAATGGGGCCATATGGTGTTGATAAGAGTGGCATCATTGTAGTCTAATCGGATTGACATGATTTTAGTGTCTATAGATACCCCTTTTTGAGATGCATTGTGTGAAATAGAGCGTAGAGCAAAAATAGATGACTAAACTATCAAATGATTAAGGTTATTCAGTAACCTAACCAAATTTAGATGCCTCCATCATGGAAGGAGCATACATTCTTGGAATCCTTGCTTTTGACATATTTGAAGGATTTGATTTTGGTATACCTTTCAACCACACTATAATGACAGATTTTGGGGCTTAGGGTATACTTGGTCTTGGTTCCTTATTTGGCTTATAAGCCTATTCTGGGATACATGTCCCAAGGCTTCAAGGATACCAAGACTTTGTTTTGTTGAATTGGTGCTGAATTATATGCCCTAACGTGGGCTTGAAATTTATCTTTGGCAATGATTCTTTTGAATGTATGCAAGTTGCACTTTTGAGTGTTGATTTTGATTATGAATTCATTATTATGACTACCCCCTCAAGTGATGAGTCGATGAGGGCATGACCAATGATGAAAGCGATGAGTCACTTGACCAATATGACTTGATTAGGGTTCCTTCAACTTTACCCATTGTAAAATTTATCAATTTTGTTAGGATTTTGATGGTTTTGTTGATATTTCATGGAAGAAAAGAAATGAATACCTCATTCCCATGGAGTGGTCCAACCACAATGGCCTTCTTGGGGATTGAAGTAGAGACTTTTCAATTCATCAATGAACAATTTTGGTTCAATCTTGATCCTTTGTGAATTTTATCAGTTTTGACATGTTTTTGGTGGTTTTTAGGCCATTTTCTTTGCTTTTTCTTCTCTTTTTTTGGTGTTTTTTGGTGGTCATCCTAGGGTGGGATGGCTACATAGTTTATGGCCATCCTAGGGTGGGATGGTCAGCCAATTTTCTGGCCATCCCACCCTAGGATGACCATGCTTATTCTATGCCTTTTTAAGCTCAAAATTGGCAAAATGAGCTCATTTGCACTCTTCTGACTTGGCATATTGAGAGGTGAGGAGTAGGAGAGTGATTTTTTGAAGTGGAGAACTATTGAAACCATCCCATAATCACCATGAGCCAGCCTCTAGACTCGATGAGCGGTGAAGCCAGTGCGAGATGGGTAAGGGCTGAATTTGCTACTAGACTTTATTAAATTTGGAAATGTAATTATTTTTAATTTTACCAAAAAACACACTAAATATCAATAAATGAACCTCATTAGTGATAGAATTTAGTATTTTGTGCTTTAATTTTGGTTTTTGTGCAATTTTATTGCATTTTTTTTGTTTTTATGAGGTTTTTTGCCTATTTTTGGTGGCCAAGAAGGCCATTTTTGAGCATTTTTGGGGGTCATCCCTGGGTGGGGTGACTGCCAATTTGGGGGCCATCCCTGGGTGGGACGACCATGAATTTGGGAGAAAAAGGTCCCTTTTTTGAGCTATTTTTGTATTTTTGTGCAATTTTGTTGTATTTTTTGAACTTGCTTGCCTCTGCCAGGTGATCAAGAGTCGGTATCAATTTTTGACTCTCTTTCAGACTACTAGGGACTTACTGATAGAGGATGACTAGAAATGGCTTGATGCCATTGGTCTCAAACAAGTGACATGGTTAGAGCCAGTGATGGGAGATAGAGCCTACCTGATAACTTTGATAGATCTATGGGACCCTCGCACCAACACCTTCCACTTGTTAATTAGGGAGATGATAGTGATGTTAGAGGATGTCTACTAGATTTTATGTATTTTGATAGAGGGGTATATGATTATATCTACTCATCGAGATCTTAGAGATACGATTTTGTAGAGATACTTTAGAGAGGATTGGTGTGAGGTATTACGAGACTTGCCTAGCAGAGGTATCCTAGTGGAGCTATGGTATGAGGTAGAGGTTTTGACTATGAGATATGCCTTTCTGATGATGCTTATCTCCAACATGTTGCTACTAGACTCGTTAGGAGCTAGGTTCCCTTGGAACCTTTTGGAGTTGGCATTTTCACTTGTGGAGTGCACCATAGAGAGGTCGTTAGTGATGGCTTGGGGCACTACTTTGCTAGTATAACTTTATGATGAGTTGTATGAGATCCATTGTCATGGGTGAAAAGGATTGGGATGCAAATTTCTATTATAGGTGTGGGGATGGTAGCACATTATTGTGGATCAACCATGGGGACTACCTTGGATGACATGGGCATAACTTGTGGATGTGGAGATAGGATATGGGATCCTATGGTAGTGAGACTAGGAGAGGGGTTAGAGCCATCCCTATGTAGGTATGATTGATCACTATGCATAATAATTTGCATGGCTCAGGGTAGAGGAGGTTATCTAGAGACCATACAAGGATTGTCTAGCATGGCTTGAGGTTGAGGTGCAGCTTCATTGGGTATGATGAGGGATATGGTTAGTTGGTCGACATGGGATCGAGTGAGAGTATTTCCCATATGCTCGAGTGATGCGGTAGTTTGGGCTATGCTAAGGGTTTCCTAGTGAGCTAGTGATCTACCGATATTATGGGGATGAGAGGACACTTACTTGGCCTATAGTGGAGGTAGTTGGAGAGGAGGTAGATCCTGTGGAGGGTATATCTGAGCTAGATGATGTAGGGACCATAGTAGAGTATGACTCCTGGTGGGTGATGCACTAGTGGTGAGGGGAGGGATCTAGGAGGTGGTATATATGTGATGATAGAGGAGGCTCATGAGGAGGCTCTATATGAGGGATATGATGAGGCTCTAGATGAGGAGGAGCTAAACTTAGGTGAGTGACATGTGCATCATTAGATATATGATGAGTGGATGGATAGCATGGATATGGAGGATCAGTAGGATGATTATGATGAGGATGATTTTGATGAGTAGGGAGTGCAGGTATAGTTGGCATTATGGGATGCCACCATTGTTGAGCTATAGGGTGAGTTGATCAGAGGGAGATAGGAGTGGAGGGAGTACGTAGAGGAGAGGGCTCTCCTATAGGCATAGGTGTAGACTACATAGGCAGATATTGATAGGTAGGCAATAGAGTTAGCTGCTCTTCAGTCATAGGTTAGAGTAGGGAGCTTGAGCCATGAGGCATCTAGTAGTGGTGAGGTAGCTAGGCTATGGGAGGAGGTGATATAACTCTAGACCTTATTGAGTGACTACTAGGCTCATCATCGAGAGGATATGACATACACATAGGATTTGGAGGATGAGGTAGCATGCCTTAGAGGGTGCTTACCAGCTCGTCCTTCTACTAGTGGGTCCCAGTAGAGTAGGAGGAGTGGTACAGGGTAGTCATCTATGAGGATGGGGGCTCCTAGCTCTATGAGGAGAGTAGATAGGGCTAGGGAGAGTAGATCTGGGAGCTCTCAATGAGTGATGATCGAGGGTGGTGGTGAGAGTCATGGTGTCGATCCTGCGTGACCATGGCTTTTGTTTTTTGTTTGAGAGTTGAGGACCCACTTGATTGTAGCCTATGAGGTTTTTGGATTATGATGTATCTTTTTATCCATATATATATATATATATATGAGTTTTTCTATTGTCATCATGTGTTTCCTTACTACTTTATTAGATGTATGCAATGTTTATGTTTACTTTATTGATGCTTTTATGGATGCTTATCATGGATGCATGTATTGTAATATGATGTTGTTTGATGATATGTACATGTGTGTATGCATAATGAAATGGATGATTTGTTAATTTGTATGATGAATTATGAATACTATTTGACACACTAGATGCTAGCACCATAGACTGTACAAAATTCATCGATTCATTTTAATGTTATCATAAGATTATGTAATGGATTATGAAAATGTAAACTGACAAACATGTGATAAAATGGTATGGAATGGAATGAATAGTAAGATGTTATAGAATGTCCTTGAGGTTTTCATGAGACTCAAACACTCTAGTGACCTAGTCAAAAGTTGTATATTAACCATGCAAGACTTTTTGGCAAGGTATAAATCTGCTAGGATGACCAAGATATTCAATATCCCTATGTGTGCATGTGAGTTCATTGTTATGATAATACATAAAGTTACCCTAGTGCCAAATAGGATTTATGCAGCCCATCTGTACTGAAGATCACCCTATGAGTATCATGATCCTGAGTTTTGTACGTAGTTGGATTAGACCATTAGGTAATACAGGCTACCAAAAGCTAGCTCATCCGCATGCAAACATTGGTCTGTACAAAAGAAGGTCGCTAATGTGATAGACATATCATCATGTAAGGATACCACCATTGCTAGGCTTGATGCCACCCAACCTGTAATGAGGATCACCTTATGGTTGTCAAATGTTGAGAATTCTAGGGATTCAAGTTTAGTACTCCCTTCTTTTCTTTTATTTTTGAATTGCTCTAGGGATTTGCTCATTTTTGTTTGGTGAGCAAGGGATTTTGGTAGTGGTGAGAACCACTATTTATTTTACTTTTTTCTTTTGCTAGTGGTGAAAACCACTTTTTATTTTGGGGATTTTTGCTTTTGTTAGTGGTAAAAATTGTTTATTTTTTCTTTGGATACTTGCCCAGATTTGGTATGGGGCAAGGGATTTTTATTGCTTTGGGTAGGGAGGAGCTTGTCCTTTTTTCAATTCTCAGCATTTTTGAACCATTCGCATAGGGGGATGAGCAAGGTAAAATTTTCACTTAAGGTAACACGGACCACTTTGTAGGTTTCATATTTCCTTGTGCAAAACTTGGATTTATTAATGTGAAAATGTGTTGGGATTATGACGTATACAAGGTATAATCAAAGCAAGACTCTACCTTCTAAAAATTAGGATAGCTTTCTACAAAATCTGAAAAGAAAACTAGAGATGGTTGAGTGATCAAAAATCCTAATGATACCTTATAACAAATGACTAGGTGAAGGGAAATATACACAAATATGAAAGGTGGGGAATGTGTATGGAAATGATAATTGTAATGTAGATGGGTGTTAATAATGACTTTTGACAAAGTTGATTTTGAAGGATGGCTAGTGTACAGACCTAGTGCTAGACATGTATGAGCAACTCTAGAATGCAAAATGCAATGATGGGTATGCTTAATGCAAGTGATTGTATAATGCAACGATATGAAATGTAATGCAATATTTTTGTATTTTTATTATTTTAATGATGTTTTTAGATTTTGATAAATATATATATACATTTGACCAATGGGCTTAGTGGATGCCATTGGGGCTTTTTGGGTGACCAAAGGGTTTATAGATACCTTTGGGGATTTTTGGGTGACCAAAGGGTTTATGGATACCTTTGGGGATTTTTGGGTGACCAAAGGATTTATGGATACCTTTGGGGCTTTTTGGGTGACCAAAGGGTTTATGGGTACCTTTGGGATTTTTGGGTGACCAAAGGGTTTATGGATACCTTTGGGATTTTTGGTACCAAAGGTTTATGGGTACCTTTGGGGCTTTTTGGGTGACCAAAGGGTTTATAGATACCTTTGGGGCTTTTTGGGTGACCAAAGGATTTATGGATACCTTTGGGGCTTTTTGGGTGACCAAAGGGTTTATGGGTACCTTTGGGGATTTTTGGGTGACCAAAGGGTTTATAGATACCTTTGGAGCATTTTTGGGTGACCAAAGGGTTTATAGATACCTTTGGGGATTTTTGGGTGACCAAAGGATTTATGGGTACCTTTGGAGATTTTTGGGTGACCAAAGGGTTTATAGATACCTTTGGAGCTTTTTGGGTGACCAAAGGGTTTATAGTACTTTGGGGTTTTTGGGTGACCAAAGGGTTTATGGTACCTTTGGGGCTTTTTGGGTGACCAAAGGGTTTATGGGTACCTTTGGGGCTTTTGGGTGACCAAAGGGTTTATGGCTTTGGGTTTTGGTTTTGTACCTTTGGGGCTTTTTGGGTGACCAAAGGGTTTATGGGTACCTTTGGGGCTTTTTGGGTGACCAAAGGGTTTATGGGTACCTTTGGGGCTTTTTGGGTGACCAAAGGATTTATGGATACCTTTGGGGATTTTTGGGTGACCAAAGGGTTTATGGGTACCTTTGGAGGGCTTTTGGGTGACCAAAGGGTTTATGAGTACTTTTGGGGCTTTTGGGTGAAAGGTTTATGGGTACCTTTGGGGCTTTTTGGGTGACCAAAGGGTTTATGGGTACCTTTGGATGGACCTACTATGGCTAATATCTGATGGATGGTGGAGAATTTATAAAGTTAATTGCCTCAATGTGAGGTGCAATGGCTTTAATGGGTTATTTGGATCATGCAAGGGTGTAGTAAGATCTATGGAAATCATATTAATGGATGGATGATCTCTATTGGATGGGTGATTGGGTCTATTGATAAGAGGTTGTCTCAAGACTTACAGGGGTGGTTGCGATGGAGGTGGAATGATCAAAGGTGGTCTATGTGGAAGGGGGTGAGCTTGCTCCTCGAGTGGTAAAAGTTATCACTAGATGGGATGTTGTAATGGGAACATATGTAGATAGAACTCTTCTTCATCATCCAATGGGATGATCTATTCATATTCTTCATCTGAACTAGGGGAGTTAATAGGTGCTACATCATAATCCGATTCATCATCAGTTGTCCATTCATAAGGAGGACCTTGATCCTCTTCCTCATTGTCGAATGGAAGAGTATGTGAACCTTCACCTTCTTCATAGGATTAGGTGAAATCATGAGATATCCCTTGATCTATCATATTTATGGGAAAATAATCCCCCAAAGAGTGGACATGATTAGGATTAGCGTAAGGATCATATGCAAGCTCATCCCTATAGTTCAAACCTAGGCACTCTAAAATTTTTGTGAGGACATCGAGAGGCATAGGCTTGTTGTGTCCTAAGCTAGATTTATCATATGGCAATTGATATTGTGGTTGGCAAGGAATATGAGTACCTTGTTTGTACAACCCCAAACCATAGCCATGCCAATGGTAGTGATGGAGATATCACATGGCATAGTCAGGATTGGACATATAATTGATGTCCTCAAAAAAGGGTTCTTCATCCTCTTCTTGTTGAGGATATGGTTCTATGCCATATTCAATACCCCCATATATGAAGTTTATTTGATTGGGAGGTATACCTAGAGGTACGATGGTACCTATGGGAAGATGAGGTCATCCCATATTTTGTATTGTCTCAATGGCTGGAACTATTGTGATATTCCTCACTAGGTATTCTCCTAAACCCGTAGTAGCTAAATGGACTGTGACCTATGATGGTGAGGATGGAGGAGATGGAAGTGAGGCTTGAGATGACTCAATGCTTACCTCATGAGGTGGTTCCTCATCTGCTAGACTAGGAATCTCTTCCATGGAAATGGTAGAGATGATTGGAGGGATCTCATCAATAGGCCTCTTCGACATGTTCCTCTATGGAGGATTTGATGATGATGAAGGTGTATCTGAAGGTGCCAATGATGAGGGTGGTATAGAAGAAGATGGTAATGGATCAATGGAAGGTGATAGTGAAGGAGTCAGACCTTGAATGGATGTATTTGGTTGGAAGTCCACATGAGTTGATGGTAAGGTCGACTCGGGGATATGTTGCACCAAGTTGTAGTATTTGAAGGGCTCAAGGTCTACGGAGACAACATGTACTTGCCCTTCGTGAGTGTACTTCAAACATTGGTGAGCTATGGATGGCACGCACTTCATGTCCCTAATCCAAGGTCTACCCAACAAGATATTATAAGCCATTGCACCCTCTAAGATGTGACACAATATTGGTATGGTTTTGCATCCCACCTGAATAGGTAAGACTATAGTGCCAACCATTGAGCATAGAGTATCATTGAATGCTCTAAGGGTATATGTGGATGCAACAATGTGGGATGCTGGAAGACCTAGATGTTGGAGAGCATTTGTGGTGATGATATTGCTTGAAGAACCAGTGTCAATTAGAACTCTTTTGTAAGGTGTTCCATTTACACATGCAATGATGTGTAAGGGAGGATCAACCACCTCATTTGATATTGGTTTGAGTTCATGTTCATGAAATGTGATTACTGGCTCTTTGCACTGCTGAACGTGCCCCATAAAATTGATAAAGGAGTTAGACTCCTGGGGCTACAGTTCAATCAACTTAAGGATCTCCATAAGAGCTTCTCGATGAGGTGGAGACTATTGGATAAGCTCATAGATAGAGAGTCGGGCCGATGTTGTTCGTAAGCTTTGAGCAAGCTTACTCTTTATGGTGACCACTGGATGAGGTGGAAGGCTTTGCACTAGAGGTGGTGGAGGCTATGACATTGAGGGAATATCATTTGAAGCTGCAGGTGGTGCAACTTGATTTGGATAATACCTATTCCTTGTCATGATGCTAACCATCCCGATGAACCCTTGTTGAGGGGGTGTCGTATGGACCTCATTTACCTATTTTTCTTGATTTTCCTACACCTCATGAGTGGGAAATGGGTCTTTAAAGACACCCATTTGTTGATTATTTATTGCAAGAGGGTTATCAACTTGAAGATCATTCCTCTCAATCATGTCTTGTACTAGGTTTTTGAACCCATAGCACATTTGCATGTCATGCCCATTCTACCTATGGTACCTACAATATAGGTCTTCATGATGTCCCATAGACTTTGGTTTACCCATACTCGGATCTATAGGCTAGATCTCAGGTAGAGTAATTGCTTTGGCCACACATAGATGATCAAATAGGGAATCCATAGACTCAATGAAGGGCATAAATTGTCACTTAGGGTGATGTTGTTGGTTTTTCCCTTGATTCACTTGAGTGTTGTTATTGTAACTTGTAGGAGGAGGTTGGGCCTGATAGTTTACCTTCTGAGGTGGCATTGGTTGCACAGGCCCTAGAATGCTAATGGCAACTTGATTAACTATTATCAACTTTGGTTGTGCTGGATTGCCTTTTGTGTTCTTATTCCACTCCTTTTTATAAGGTTTTATGATCTCCCCCTCTTGAATTTTGATTTCTTTGATTGTTCTAGCCTATGCTAGAGCATCTTCAAGAGTTTGGTATTGTTGGAGTTGTAGCAATAATGAAATTGGCTTTAAACAACTCTTGGAAAACATGTGAGTCAACTCAGACACTGGTAGTAGGTATGGTAGCTTAGCAAGAAGCGTTCACCACCTATTACCATAATTTATGATTGACTCATCTTCATACTGCTTCAACCCTATGAGGTCTATTAAAGTCACCTTTCACTTAGTGTTAAAGGTGAAACATTCTAGGAATGCATCCACAAATTATTCAAAGCTATGGATGTTGTGCCTTGGGAGTTGATTGTACCACTCTACGGTTGGGCTAGAGAGGGTAATAAAAAATATTCTTAGAAGTAAGGCATCATTATCCTGGATACTGAAGCATTGGTTCATGAACCTAGTCACATGCTCCTGTGCATCTTCCTCTCCTTTGAATCTATCCAACTTGGGAATTTTGAAATGCTCTGGGTATGGAGGGGAAGGTATTGATGGGTGAAGCGATTGACTATGAAGTTGGTGCAAAGTGGGATTTTGAAGCCTAAACCTAGAGGTCTTGTTTTCTATTGTTTCCATGCATTCAAGCAATGCTTTATACGCATCAGAGGATTTGATCTCCTCTTATTTTCTTTGGCCCCATGGGGGAGGGTGAGGAATGTCAAGCATATGGTATGGTGGTTGATTGTCATCAACCATACCTCCATAAGGTGCTTCTAGGTATTCCTCTTCTAGTTCTAAATCATCATAGGCTCTATAAGGTGTTTCTTGAATTGGCCTACAAGGAGGAACAAATACCTATTAAAGGTGATCTATGTTTGGCCTAGGAGGCAAGTCTCGATTAGGCCTAGGAGGTCGAGGAGGCAACATTTGGTTAGGCCTAGGAAGCCTATTTTGATTAAAATTAGGTTGCCTCTGATGAACCCCCTATCTATGAGTACTTGGGGTAGGGACCCCATTATGTAAGGTCTCTTGAAATATCTCATGGGTTTGTTATTCAATTATTTGCTTTTCTAACTGATGTTGGTGATCCAAGCATTGTTTATCTAGCTGAAGTTGATTGAATTGAGCTTGGTGATCAACATATCTTTTAACAACTTGGTTTATCTGATCAATTATGTAAGGTCTATTAGCCCTAGCACTATTGCCATGATGCCTATCTTGTTCAGGAGGATCTGAAAGGTCGACTATGAGCTTCCCTCGATTGAGAGAGGTCACGTTCACTTGAGGCTCACTCCTAAATATATGTTCTTTATACTCAGCTGGCATAGAAGCACATCGTGCTTGCATGGAATAATTAAACTAAGGATAATCAAGACTCTCCTCGTGTCTTCCTTCATAAATGAGGAAGGGAAGGGTTGAATTTTCTCACCCATGGTGATGAGTATCATACTCATCTTGGTACTTATATTATTGAGACCTATTAGGGTGATTTAAGGGTGTATTTTGATCATTTGGCCCTACCCATGGTGAGTAATATTGATCTTGCATGTAGGTGTGCAAGGTAGACCGAGTAGGCATGCGGATGCATGGTATTGCTCTATTTGTTTGTGCCTCAATGCATGGTTGTCATTCTTGAAAGAAGGTATGTGAAGTGTCTATATCTGGAAAGTATGTTCCCTGATTAGGACCAAAACTTGTAGGGGTGTCCCACGTAGGGGTCCCTTGTAGGTTAGGTTCCTGATTTGACATTCTAGGACTTGGGTGAGTAGGAGGCCACCAAGGAGGTATAATCATATCCTTAGGGTCAAATCGAAGATGGTCTACGTCTCCTTGCCTACTCTCCATAGTATCAACCCTTGAATGGGCTTGGTTGTGGGTGCATACCATAACTACTTTGTTCTAAACCCTACATGATTATCTCCTTTACAAATTTTAATGATGCAACACACAAAAATGAAAACACACAATAATACAAGTGTTTATCTCTTTTAAATATTTTATATGTGTTCCCTAAAATTATTTGGTGTGTTTTTGATTTGTTGTTTTGCAAAGAGATCTCTTTTCATGTGTTTGAATATTGTTGATGTAATTCTCAATTTGTTTAAAGGATTTCACCTGTATACTCATAGCTCGACAATCAATAATGAAATTTTGGTCATGTAAACCAACCAAAGTATGGAGATGAAGCCCATACCCGATCAGGGAGCACAGGTCCTACCAATCCTCACCCATATTGATCATGGGTAGTGATACACCCTCTGAAGAGGAATGCATGCTATTTTCCATGGCTAAGATGGTTCTTGGAGCTAGCTTTGGCCAAAAAATAGGGTTCGTATCATGCGAGCCAATGGGTGGAGATGAAGCCCACCATCATTGGTCTCTATTAGTGGTTGGGGATGAAGTTCCAACTCACTAATGTTAAAATGTGATGTGGTGTGTGTGGTTCCTTTTATACTTAAAAAAAGTAAAATAAAATAGCACTCAATGATACTTCACTAAATGCAAAATAACATTTCACTTTTAGAAGTATTTCATAAATGATGGAACCTACAAAATGCATATCCTATATGGCAACCTAACCGTTAGGTAGGTTGCAAGCAATCAAACCACACAAATGCATGCTTAAGCTGTTCTTTTCCTATTTTTCTTTTCTTTTTTTATGTTTTTAATAAAAATTGAAATCTACTTTTCAACAAACAAGGAAAAGACATAAAAATACTAAATTTAACCTTCTCTAAATAGTAATCAAAAGTAAAGGTTTAGATACTTATCTTGAAAGCCTAAGATGTTGTTATTTCTATAAATTTGAGTTGTAAACCCCCTATTTTGTGGTCATCCTAGGGTGGGATGGTTGTAAATTTGGGGGTCATCCCTAGGTGGGATGATTGTTGTGGCCATCCTTGGGTGTTCCAATTAGGAAATCAAGGGTCGTTTCAGGCTAGAATGACCAAAACTTACAACATTTTAAAGATAAAAATAGGGTTAAAACTTGCAAAAATGAAATGGGATAGGGGTCCCACCATGATCACCATTGTAGAGTAGAAAAAATGGTGCACCTAGAAAAGGGAAATGAAATGCATCTATTGTTCTATTTAAGCATTCAAAAGTGATATTAATGTAAGCATGATGAAAAATAAGTGAAAGAAATGGGGGTTCTCTTTATATTAATTTATTTTTCAAATACATGGTTACAAAATATCCCCTTGAGGGCTCTTAATTGATACAATCCATTACAATGTTCAAAGGATCTAATCCTTTCATAAACTCAAGGTGTGCTTTCAGTGTCTTCCTCGCACTCACGAATTGAAGAGTGGGCTTTTGCTACCATTATGATGATCTATCCATATTTAAACTTGTAGCTCCTTCCTTATGTGTTGGAATACCTAGATCTACACACAAGAAACTAAAATTGATTAATAGCATATGCATATTAAGATGAAATCAAATAAATGCATGTAATATTGAATATAAAAGGTGAAATAGATGGTGCAAAACTATTCCAAATTGTACCAAAACTTAGTATAATGTATATTATCTACTTTAGGAATGATCTATGCTAAAATTGAAATGAAATTGTAAGTATAATCTATGGTCATCCCTAGGTGTTCCAATTGGGACTATTATAATGAAAAACCTAATTGAAGGTCCAAAACTACTCCAAATTTCACCAAATTCTAGTATGATGTATATAAACTAATCTAGAAATGATCTATACTAAAATTGAACTAAAATTATGTGTAGATTCATGGCCATCCCTGGGTGTTCCAATTGGGATTGTTAACCATCCCAGGTGGGGATGACCACCAAACCTAGTGGTTTTTACCACCAATTCCTCTGGGATCTAGTTCAAACTACTCCTAGGGGTGTTGTCATCAAATTTGGTGATCTAATTCATAAAAATGGGTGGGTTTTGGAATGGATTTGTATATTTTGGGATGACTTGGAAACCTCCTTCGATTGATGAAGATTTCAAGGGTAAATACATGGGTAAAAGGGGAGAGTGAATCTCGGTAGCACTTCATTGTAAATTATTGCAAAGACCTCTCTCTGAAATTGGGTGGAATGACTCCAATTTATAGCCCAAGAGGGCCATATGGTCAAATGGGCAAGTTAGGGCATGCAAGGTAGGTGCCACCACTTGTCAAAACCCTTGCCATGCATTGGGTGGAAGAGGCCTCCAATTTGGGCCTCCAATTTGTAGGTTGTGATGGCTTTGATAGGCCCTCAATCTATCATAAATCATTGGGTAGGATAAATGGTAGAATTTGATTGCCATTTGTCCCACCCTTGACTTTTTGAGGGGCCTAGGCCATGGCCGTCCCACCCAAGGATGGTTGTTGGTGGTCATCCCTGGGTGGGATGACCATGAACTGTGGTCATCCTGGGGTGGGACGACCATGGCTACATGGCCCAAAACTTCCCAAAAGTGGGGTAAACCTTCCCAAAAGTGGTTAGGACCACTATTTAACCCCTGAGGGTTGCCCAATGGGGCCATATGGTGTTGATAAGAGTGCATCATTGCAGTCTAATCGGATTGACGTGATTTTAGTGTCTACACCTATCATCCTAAGTTTATCTTAAACTATTCTAACCCACCTATTTGGCTTATCTAAATCCTTTTGTAATAATTTATGCTCTTATTTGACTCATACAATGGATTTATATTGAACAAAAATGGGAGTGGTGAAACTACTACATGTACTCCATTTTATAATTAAAATAAATTACTTTTTCTCTCAAAATAATTAAAAAAAAATTGAGATCAAAATATTATTAGGAAAATTTCTCTTTTTGGTAATAAATTAGTAATGGCATGGAAGGTTTGGTGTATTCATTTGATAGAGGATGGTTCTATATTTTGAGGATGGATCTCAACACCCAAGGAGGTTTATAACCTAACAATTTTTTGTTTAAGCACTCTTGAATTTTAGGACCATGGTCATGAGATTAATCTGTGACATGACATAGATTGAAGGGTTCTTTTTGCAAGTGGTATGAACCATGTATAATCAAGAATTAACATATGAAGTGGCATTGGAGTATGATTTTCTATAGGAAGCAATGTAGGGTCTCTTGAGTGCATGCACCCCCTTCTAACCATCACATCACCTACAACACAAAGACTATTATGCTTTGCACTAGAACCTAAATAAGTGTTTGGTTTTAGTTAACTTATGATTGGCCCCTAAAGTACATTTACCCATAAACTAGTACTCAATAGCATGCACTCACTTTACAAGAAAAGGAAGAAGGAATTTAACAAGTTCAATATGAGGACAAAGTGCCAAGAAGAGCTTGGTTTAAGTATTATACAATGGGTACAAATAAAAATAGAATTACAAGACAAATTTCTCTAATAATGCATCTACTTCAAGAACAAAGAATATTGTAAAATGCAAAAATCCAACTATTGTCATAGATCTTGTTCGAGATAATGGAGAAGTTGAGGTCACAAAAACTAAGCAAGCTCAACATGGAAACCCTAATGAAGAAAAAATAAACTAAAAATAAGAAACAAGAGCTAAAAATTAAAGGTGAAGAAAAGTAGAAGTTCAATATTTTATAATCTTAGTAGGCCAAGCACTGTTAAATTTCTAATTAAATTAACGCACAAAAATTTCTATCCAATATCAAGTATAAATCATATATACATCACTAATCAAAATAACAATGAATCTCAATATGGAATAACAACAATATCTCACAAATATACATAATATCAAGAGATTACAAGGATGATTTAGATTTATTACATTTCTTGGAGATTTATCCTCAATATATAATTTTACATGACTTTTCAACACTTTGACTGTTGCTCTCCTCTAACAATTGGGAGATGCATCCTTTCATATTCCTCATATTGAGATAAAACTCTCATCTTGCCACATATCAATGTGACTCTTCATTCTCTATCTTGACACATATATTATATAAAATATAAATTAACTACCAAAATATTATTAATAAGAGGGCCAAATAATGTAATACTTCCAACACCCCACCATATTACATTATTTAGTAAGAAGGCTTTTTGCCTTCATTCTCTAATTCTTCTTTCTCTTCATTCTATAGCTCTTTGGCATAGCTGGATATATGCAACCTGGATATAAATTATTTGTGTCTATCACTAGATCAATATATCTAAGTCACTTTTGGGTCTCTGCCTTTTGGACACTGCCACTGGATTTGCCTTTGGGTCACTCCCACTAGATCACTGCCTCTAGGTCACTGCCTCTAGAACTTTACCTTTAGGTTGGCTCTGGATTATCATTGTCTTTGGATCATCCACTAGAAAATTTATAAGACTAACATATCTGTAGAATAATCACTACAAATGCTTTCACTATAGGTCAACTCTAAAGGTATGCTTGGGTCATAATCATTCATTTCAGAATTCTTTATGGTACAACCAATAACATTCAATAAAATTTGATTTTTCATCATAATTAGTTTCCTTTTATAGAAACCATATAAAATTTCTTTCATATTATTCCATTCATTCATACTTATCCATCTATAATCCATTTTTAATTTTTGATTTTCCTTTTCTTTATGTAGATAATATTTTTGAGAATAATTATGTCCTTCACAAATTTTATAGCAATGGAGATTCCAAAATTTCTCTATCTTATGTCCCTATCTACCATATTGATTAAATTTGTTCCTTATTATGAAGTTCCTCTTACCATTTTGTACTTCATTATTACCGATTCTATCTGTCTCTTTTACTAATTTGATGTCACTATTTTTTTATCATAAATTTAGTTCTTGATTTATTATTGTTGGTCTATCTTGTATGTCCAAGACCTTCATATTTTGGTCTTATTAGTGGTACAATTGGCTCTTTCATTTCTTGTCCATGTTTTTTCAAACATGTATCTTGGTATCCCATTTTATTTAATATTTTTGAACCAAATACTTTATTATACCTTCTAAAATAACCAAAAATATTACTAGACTAATCCCTATAAACATTAACACAACTCTAACCATCACTATTCCTATCATCATTTGAATCTCTATCATCATCTTGTTAGGACCCTCCTAACATATTATAATTATATATTTATTAGGGGTGCATCTTTCCAATCGCACCCCATCCTTCATATTTATGCACATCACCATATTCATTTTAGAACATCAAATCAAATACATTTATATATATATATCAATATTGCAAGTTTAAACCCAATATTCCAAAAGCGATTCATATCATCAAGCGATACATTAATTTCTATTCTGCAATCCATTTTATACTGTGGTATCCTAACATTTGGATCAGAGCCATCATCCACCTTCCACTATCAAAACCACCTTCCACTGTCAAAATTTTATTTGTTTATTTTATTTACCTCCGAGCCAACCCAAGCTCACCCTCCGCTGTCATACTCCAACGAAATCTACAAACAAATTTTTTTTTTTTACCCTTTGCTACCTCTAAATGACGTTGACTACGTCCTCACCTGGGTACAGAGAATGCAAACATCAGCAAACGAACTCTTTGCAGGAACGATTCACCGGTCCTGAGGTTTCATTGCAAACGTGTTCTAAGCTTGCTCTCTCGGTGAAGAAATTACTGTATAACCTCCCTGCGATTCACAGTCACTCCCTCGATGAACATAGAAGAAATTAATGGCTGCACCGGGTAAAACTATGTACTATTAACAAAAACCCTACAAAAACATCAAAATCCGTGAGCCCTATTTCCAACCATAAAGCAAACCAACGGAGAAAAAATTAACCAAAAAATTTTATAGAACTTTTAATAAAAATTTTCGTCGTGTTTTTCTGGCGACTTAAATCCGACGTCCATTCTTCGACATTGGGGGAACAAAAAAGTTTTTCAAGCTCACCTACGAACACAACAATCAATCCGGTGACATCCCAAGCGAAGAACCGACGGAATCATAGTATAAAGTTTAGAACGTTTTCGAAGGATTAGACAACATAAGAAAACGAAGCATCGAAGAAATTGATCAAAAAATAAGGAATTCGTCCCCAGCATCATTTTTCGACAAGGCAAAGTTTAATGGTGAAAATTTATAAACAAATTAAAATATAACCTAAGGTTGCATCGTTTTCCCGATCGTCGACGAAAGATCACGATCACCGAAATTTTTAAAGTTTAAATTCCAAAGCTTTTTATCCCACATTGATAGTGTGAGTGTTATTTTGGGCTTTAAAAGGAAGGAATCACAACAAAAGGGTTGTGACTACTTCATCATAGTCATGCGCACGACTCAAACACTTTCGCCCGCCCTCTCGATAGTCCCTCCCGTCGCCACCTATCACCATTTGACCCTGCCATATGTTCCATCTCATAGTCTGCACTTGTCCTCGTGCTTCCCCCACCACTCGTCGTACCTTCACCCGTGCTCAGCCGCCTCCGTTCAACCACTACCACCTTGTTCCCCTCTCATCCCTTGTGTCCATTCTTGCTAAAAATTGTCAAGGCATTGAAAATTCTCACTAATTTTGCCACTTACAAAGATTATAAAATCTCCAAAACCTAACCAAAATGGCCGATGGAAGAATATATCATGATACCAACCTAATTTTGCTGCTTAATCTCGCCCACCTACGTCAAATCACATCAGTGCGTGTATATAAAATTCAATTCCAGGATATCGCCAATCGCATCACAGGGTTGGACGAATCAGTCCTCATAAGTGGGTTCATCAATGGATTGAGACAAGAAATTAGAGTGAAGATCATGATGTACACTCCTCGCACCCTACAAGAAGCCATTGGATTAGCCTTGTTAGCCGATGATACATTCAATGTTCAACGTCAACATGGGGAGCAACCTATTGATAAATCGACATTCATGCACACTATTCCAAAACACAAACCCTTGCTAGTTAAGTACCTTAGCCTACAAGAAATGGAGGAGCGATGAGCAAAAGACCTCTGCTATACTTGTGATGAGCAATTTGGGCCCCTTCATTGTTGTGCTACACAAACATTGTATTTATTGCATAAAGTTGATCCCTGTCTCTCCATAGAGCAAGCAGATGAGGTAGTTGTGTCCGAAGCGACCAGTGCACCTACTCACATCAATGAAGAAGGTGAGGAAGATGTGCATGACATGACCAAAGCACCTAACCATAACAATGAAGGAAATGAGGTCGATTTGCCGAAAGTGCTCGATGCACCACGAAACGATGAGGTAGACATCCATGCAGTAAATAATGAAGGCAAGACATACACTCTCAATGAACTACACACAAGTTCATCACCAATAGTGAGTTCTCATCATATAGGTAGCCTGATTGAGAAAGGAGGCCAAATAGTGAGTGCACCTTTATTTTCCCTTCATTCTACACAAGAAGAATCGGCTAAAGCGAAAGCCTACCGTCATCACAATTCTCCTAAGGAAAATTTTACTATTTTTCCTAGAAATCCCCCACTAACACTCCGACCTTCATGATATCCTTGCATTTGGAAAAGTGACATCAAGATAGTACAAGAAATTGTGCAAATTCAACTTGGAAAACAAGCAATGAAGCTCCTTACTTTGAGCTTTGAGGACAAAGCTCTTTTAAGGAGAGTGGCATGTTAGGACCCTCCTAACATATTATAATTATATATTTATTAGGGGTGCATCTTTCCAATCGCACCCCATCCTTCATATTTATGGTACATCACCATATTCATTTTAGAACATCAAATCAAATACATTTATATATATATCAATATTGCAGGTTTAAACCCAATATTCCAAAAGCGATTCATATCATCAAGCGATACATTAATTTCTATTCTGCAATCCATTTTATACTGTGGTATCCTAACATCATAAATTATGACAACATATTTTTTTTTGACCAATCATGAACTATACCCAAATCATTTGAGATACATTATATATCTTTTCTTTTTGTGTAACAACATGCATTTACTGTAATACGTTCCAAGTCCTTATTGGATTCCTTGTTACTTGATAACAAACATAAACGATTTATCATAAGATTTTTGTATACATATTTTGATTGTGCAACATACCCTAGCTGATTATTTTATCTCTTTGATTCTCTTTGGAAAATTATTGGTCTTGATTCTTCCTAGTTAATGCATTATACTTACAAAATTTTGTATTATGTCATTCTTTTTCACAAATATGACAATACTTTTTTTTTGTTTTTGGTTTTGTGAAGAAGTGCAAGATCCTATTTCTACTATAAGAGCCTCATTGTATGACTCATTTTTCAATTGATTTTCAAGTTTATATTATTGAAGAATATTTATTAACTCCTCAAATGACACCTTTTTGTTTGATACTAGAAGATATGTGACCAATATTTTGAATGATTCAGGAAGTGCTCTAAGTACAACTAAAACTAGGAGTTTATCTTCAACCTTTTCTCCTAAGGTATGCAATTTTGATTTTAATTTTGATATCCTTTGATAAAAATGTTCTATGTTTTCTCCATAATGAACTTTTAGTGTATACAATTGTGATTGTAGATGTAAAATGGTTGCCTTATTATATTCTTCAAATATTATACATTATTTTTCCCATGCAATTTTTAAAGTTTTTTCTTCACTAATGTGTGCTTGAATTTCATCAGATATACCAAATATAATTAACATAAGAGCTTTAACATCATCTTTGAATTTTTGAATTCATGTTTTATATTTGGGAATGTTTTTGTGTCCATTCATTACATCCCAGAGTTTTTCATTGACCTCATCTTATTTTTCCATGGAGTAAAATTAGGCCCCTTTAATAATTGAGATTCAAAAAAAAATCTTGTATTTTCCATTTCCTTTGAAGTTGACAACCTTATAACTCCAAAATTTAAATTTCAAAAACTAAATTTTGCAAATTTTTAAATTTAATTTTCTAAACCTTTGCCTTTTAACTCCCAAAGTCTTTAAATAAATACAATTCTTAAAAAATTTCTACTAACTCTTCAAACTTTGAAAAAAACAAATCAAATCTTATTTGAAGTAGAAACACTTATAACTCCAAAATAAGAAAATTTATTTAACCTTTGATGTTGAAAACATTTTAACTCCCTAATTTGATTTTCAAAATTTCTAAACTTTAAATACTTCAATTAAATTTCAAAAATTTAAAGTTTAAAGTTTTCCAATATTTCTTTAATACTTAAAAACCTTTAAATAAATTACTTCACTCAAGAATATTTAATAAACCTTTTAACTCCACTTAAAAAAATTAACTTTAACTATCTTTAACCTTATCTCTCCACTTAAATCTTAATTTTATTACTTCACGCATTTTTTAAACAAGTTAAAACTTTAATAAATTAAAAATATAATCACCTTATTACTCCTCTAAGATTATCATATATAATATTTTTAAAAATTTTAAATTAAAAAAATACTTATATCTCCTAAACTTTAATTATTAATATTTTTATTAACTACTTATAACTACCAACTTCAATAAAATATAAAAGGACTAAAAAAACCCCAATTATTACTTCATATGTAATGTTTCCAACTATTGTGCGAGCTTCAAATGAAATGATTTATCATTGCATGTAACGTCTCCAATTATTGAGCAGGTTCGTAAATTTATGCCCTTTCAATGAATTTTTGTTGTATACAACATTCTTACAGAGGATTAGGTGCTAGGAATATTGTCAACTTCCTGGTATTGTCCAAGTCACTAGGATAATGGTATTGCAGGCTTGGATAGAGAGTTGGCTGAAGATTTTGGATATTGGTTGAAGTCCTTTAGGCAAAAATGGTTAAATTTTTACTAGATATTAAAGTTGAGTTGGAGAATCTGATCAATTTGCAGCAGTAGGACAAGTGCAATGATCTTGAATTCTCCTACTATTTCAAGTTGAAATATAGAAATTGTGAAGTGATCTAAAAAGAGACGTGTGTTATACTTTCAAAAATGGTGGAACAACCCAAAAATAGAGGAAAATTTCATTTTGTGTAGAAGTGCAAGTTCTATAACATAGAAGGAAGTGTATTGATGATTCAGAATCATGGTTGACCCTACACTATTGAAGATAGTGAAGCTCAAGTGTTTGGGCCTTTGATATTTTTTGACATTAGAGGATTTGAACCTGTCGACTTTGTTTTTAAAGATGTACTACCGATAAAATCTATTTCTAGAACAAAATACAATTAGGTAAAATTTCTAAAAAGTGATTTTGTGGAGTATGATGAGAAAGGTGAATGCTCGGTTGGAAATACAACTTTCTGGTTACAAAGTAGAGAATCTATTTCTTTTGGAATAAAAATGTGTGAAAGCACTACTTTGGTACTTCATGTATTTATAAATGATTTAGACATGATAACATATTTATAACATATTGCACTAGGTTAACTCTCCACATTGCAATAACCCTATGTTATCCAAAACAAATATAAATATGTATAAATAACTTCATATACTTAAACAAGTTTGACCCCAATGTTGCTACAATATATTTTTAAAGTTGATTACTTTAACCTTTTTCTTTTCTTAAAAAAAAAAACCTTATATTATAATAAAATTGTTAGCTTTTGAATCAATAAACTTAAAGGAAATGCAACCACAAGTATGGAAATAAGCATGCAATGTTATAACTATGATAATGAATAACTAATATGCATAAAAATATGATAAGAAACTTTTGAAAGTACTCAAGAAATAATAAGTAATGAAAGCTCACGAAAATATATAATATTGTTCAATGGAGGTCACTACCTCTCCATTTTATAAAAAATGCTCTACATTGTATCTACTACTATTCTACCTATGCACTCCAAAATCCTCTCCCATTCTTCTATTCTATGAAGGTATATTTATAATGAGATATGCCTCTTTGCCTTCCACATTCCTATGACACCTCACTATTCTATTCTAAGGACTCGTGTACATGTGGACTACATGCACATTTACATCATTGCACATTCTAACACTTGTGCATTTATTACATTGCTTTAATCAACTACTTAAATATTAATAAAATCCTAATATAAATATGTATCCATGATGGTATATTAGTAAGAACAAAATAATGTATTATATTCTAACACCCCCCTTGTATTACATTATTTGGATATTGAAGACTTTAGTCTCCAATATGGTCTTTGTCCTTTGAGTATTCTTCAGCTTGATAAGGTTCTTCTTTGTTTAATGTAGTCTTCATGTAATCTTTTCCAGTCTTGTTCATCTCTCATTGGTATTTTAAGGTGTTTGGTAGAGGTTTTGACATTGAATTCTTCTATGAACCCATGATGAACTAGTGATATTATAATCTTGCATGTCATAAGTGGATCATAATTGCTTCCTTTTATTTCCTTTGGTTTTCTCTATGACCTATATCTTTGATATTCAAAAAAGTTAAGCTTAAATTCACTGTCAGTGGATGCTTATGAAATAGGAACTTCGAAGTAACAAAATAATATAAATATTAGTATTTCTTCAAATATTTTATAGTATTTGTCCTTATAATAACAAAAGGAGGAATGATATTTTCCTCTACAATATTTGTATGGATGGAATCTCCAGTAGTTTACCTTCTCATGACCAACTTTGCTACAATAAGTACAAAATAAAGATATCCTAACTTATTTGTCATTTGTTTTAGGAATATCATGTTTATCTATTTATTTGATGAAATAGTTAAACAATGTGTGAAAAATTGAAGCAATTCCATATTTTTTATTTCATAAATCTGTATGATGTCTTTCTGATCAGGATTTGTCCTTACATTTTGCATATGATCTTCAATATATTTATTGGTATCATTGTCATTTACTTTCTTTACTATCTCATTAGAAGATATTCCCGAAGAATTTACTTTTGCCAAACTATTAGTTTGTGGGTTTTTAGAAATTTCTTTAATCCCTATTGATTATTCTCTTTCATTTGCATCTTCCTCATTATTATCCTTTATATTTTTTTGTATTATCAATCATGATTTCCATTGAATCAAGTGTATTTCTAAGCCATATTGGTATTTTACCTACTTATTTTCTAATTGTATTATTTAATGTGTTCTTTGGAGTAGACATTCTTATAGCTCCCTAGTTATATATTGAGAATAATTTTTGATAGAATATTTGACATAGTCTACCTTATGAATCCCTAGTAAAATGATTAACTACTACCTTCCAATTTGAGAGATCAATCTTGAAGAAAATGTTTCCAATTTTCAAGTTTTGTAAAAGATCTTCTATCTTGCAAGTAAATGAACTATGGTCTTGATAGAATGCTTAGCTTTCAAGATTTGAGTTGAATTCCTTTTGTCTTCCTAGTAATTTGATGACAAGTTTAATATAATGTTCAACTTCTACCACTTTAAAAACAATTATTTTATCTCTCCTTGTAGAAAGCTTAATGATGCAATTAGATAGAAATTTTCAATATCTTCAAGATAGTTAAGTTGGATTCTCTATGTCTCTTCAACTTGAGTATGAGACTAATAAAATCAATCTTCCAAATTTTGAATAGATCTAGAGTTTAACTTCCTTCTATCTTTGTATAATGAAGTTTCTAATTTTCTATGATTTCAATTTGATGTAGAATTCTTTATATCTCCCTAGTTAGAAATTTAGACTATATATTTATAAATTAAACTTGTCTCCTTGTTTTATAATTTGCAAATGTTTGAAGCAATAATAATAAATATTTTCATGCTTCTAATGTCTACTTATTTCTTATGGAAATCAATATGGTTTCTAGGGTTTTTTTAATAACCTTATTACTCCTATCTTTCAATATTCCTAGAGTATAAAACTTAATTGATATCAACCTGAATGTATATGCCTTAATTTCACTTTTAAAATTGCAATATATATGAGTATAATTATTACCTTCCAAAGGCTTAATTCTAACTTACAATATGACTGTAATCAACTCAATTTACTACGTATTAATGGTGGTTGAATCCTCCTTGTCAAAATCAAGGTGCTGCTTAGACCTCTTACTCCTCTTTGTAGCTACCTTGCATGCACTTCTATGTAAATATGTTGGCATGTGCACTTCTCCTCTCTCATTTCTTTTAATTTTTTATTCACTATATGTGTTATCTATACGCTTCCTTTTATGAGCATCTCCTCTGGATTCTAACATAGTGTAAATTGAATAGTGCTAAGTGGTACTTGTATTTTTCAAATTCTTTAAAATGAATCTATTGCACCTTCTTTCAACACATATGCCAAGTGGCATGAAGAGTCTTAACCATTTTATTCAATGTCTTGATGGTAGGTGTTGTAATAAACACTTTCTTGAGAGCATTATGCAAATGATGTTATACACTCAAGTAGTCCTCTTCATTGTGTACTTCGAGTTATCTTCAATGATGTGGCGACTTCCCTCTTGCTTGCATGAAATGTATTCTTCCACGTGGTATGTATCCTTCACTAATGTTCCCTAAATTCCTTTAGGCTATTCAACATATTATCCTTGATTTCTTAATGCTCATTCACTTCAATTCTTGGGATTATTCCAATGCTTAAATAGTAGATAAATGATAGCTATTATTTCAACACTTCTCTTGAATGCCAACCAGGTATTTAAGGTGGCTTTAGGTAGTGAGTAACTCCTCTTTATAATCTTTGCGAAACTGAGTTGAACTTGATGATCTGCACTGTAATATGATGTATCTCCTCCTCATCCTAATGGTGCAAACTTTGTTGAGTTTTCATTACAACTTGTGAAGACTTCCATGTTGTATACTTAAACTAAATTAGATGATTGCTTTGGTGCAAGCTGATGTTACCACGTGGGCAAAATGGAGGCTTAGTATTGGCACCAACAATGCTACTTCCAACATTGTTACATGGGTAGAATAGAGATTGCATCCTATGATTCTTGCATAATTGTGATGTGCCTTTCAATTGCATTGCTTGGAGATAGACGTTGTTGTATTCTCCCTGCGTTGCCTTCACCAAAGGATTTCGACTATTAGAGATACATTGCTTTAACTTCATTAAAGGCTTTCGACTATTAGAGGTACCTTGCTTTACCTTCACCAAAGGCTTTTGGATGTACCTTATCTTGCCTTCACCAAAGGCTACTTAGATGCTAAACATACCTAACTTGACATCCTTAGTGTAGCTATTTCTCCTACATTTTGCTTTCACCTTTCTCACTGACTTCTTATAATAAGTAATATCATATATGCTTGGGTGATAAAATACAGGTTGATGTTGTCCAAACTATCTCCCTTTTCCTTGGAGATACTTCACTTTTAGAGCTCTCACAAATGGCTCTAATAAGGTGTTTTACAAACATATAATGTAATAGTATAGATGTTTGCCCCCATATACTCTTAAAATGACTCTCTTGGCTTCTCAAAATGGTGGCTTCTACTTCCTTTGTAAGTTGAGATAAGCTAGAGTCAATATTGCCTTCTAACCCTTGGCAACTTTGTCCTTGCTTGGATATTTTTTAACTGATAATTCCAAGATTTCCAATAATACTTTGCACTATAGTATATGCAAATATGTAGAGTCTTCTTTTACTTTGAATAGACAATAGAAAGTTGATATTTTTATTTCTCTCAAAATATATCTAACTTCTATTTTTATGTGCAGGTTTGAACCTTGTAGACTATAACTTCTACACTACCTTGAAGACTTTAAATTGAAACCTATTTATGCAACCTCTAAACCTTGAAATTGGTGCTCAATAAACTTAATAAAGAACCAAATATAAAAGTTCAACTAATGAACCTTTTGCACCTTAGTTGCATACCTTTTCTACCTTTGTATATGGTGATGATGTTGGTGATTTGAATCACCTAAATGCTACCTTGTAGTACATGAAATTATAGCTCTATTTTGTTATCTGAAATAGCTCTTTAGATGACCTATTTGTAGCTTAGAAACTCCTTTAACTTGCTATCTGGTACTGTAGTTTGGTGGCTTTAATGTTCCTTCAGGATATATCCTAGAAATCTAAAACTTAGCAGCTACTAATGCTGCCCAAATTGTTGTTTTCTTATTGTCCTAAAATCTAAAATTTTTAGATTGCAAAGCAATAAATATATCCATTTAAATGATTTCCTTGAGTCTCAAAAAATTGGTAGGGAACTCCTCCAAATCATAGCTTATTTTTTCCTTCAAGAACCCTTCAGTATTCTGCTATAAATTCAGAAAACCCCTATCTCTAAAATTACCTTCAAGCCTTCAATGGTAATTTAAAAATATCTCTTATTTGGCGGCTTATCTATCTCCTTTCTCTTCAACCTCCTTATCAAATTCTGACTTCAATATTGGCCTATCTAATGGCCTTATTATCAATATTTTAACAATTTTGAGGTCTTCACTATTCTCCTTCAAAATTTTGTAACCTTCATGCCAAATCCTTCTCCCTTGGGCTTGTTTTCAGATGGCAAAAATTGTCCCAAACCTTGTCCTTCACTATCATAAACTTCTTATTTAGTTCTCCTCAACTCTTTTCCAATGGACTTCTTCAAGTCTCCTTCAATGGGGTCTTCAATATGCAAATCTTGCAATGGGATCTTTCTCCTTAGGTCTCCAAATATTTAATCTCCAACTTGTTGCTTCAAGAACTGGATTGATTCCAAAGAAGATATTCTTCCTAGATCTTGTAGGAAGCTTCCAAAATTTCTTTGAATCTCCTTTTTCTACAAAAAAGTATTAGAAAATGATAATAGAAATTTCTATGAATCTATAGAAAATTATCTTCACTAGTTGATTTGTCAATCTAGTGGAATCAATGCTGAGTTTTAGTCTTCACAAGTTTTTTTGCAATTCTATGAAAAAAATCTAGTCAAATTCAATTTCAAATTTTTTTAAAATGATATTTATAATCTCCTCTCAATATATCTCGTGGCTCTCTATATTTCCTATAGATCTACCTAATGCTATGATACCACTGTTAGCTTTTAAAGCTATAAACTTAAATGAAACACAACTACACGTATAGAAATAAGCATACAATGTTATAACTATGATAATGACTAACTAATATGCATGAAAATATGATAAGAAAATTATTAAAGTACTCAAGAAATAGATATTAATGAAATCTCACAGAAAGATAAAATGTTATTCAATGGAGGTCACTACCTCTCCATTTTATAAAAATGCTCTACATTGTATCTACTACTATTCTACCTATGCACTCCAAAATCCTCTCATTATTCTATTTTATGAAGACCTATTTATAATGAGACATGCCTCTTTGCCTTCCACATTCCTATGACACCTCACTATTCTATTCTAAGGACTCATGTACATGTGGACTACATGCACATTTACATCATTGCACATTCTAACACTTGTGCATTTATTACATTGCTTTAATCAACTACTTAAATCCTAATAAAATCCTAATCTAAATATGTACCCATGATGGTACATTAGTAAGAACCAAATAATGTATTATATTCCAACAAAAATAATATTTTATCTAAATACCAAATATTTACTTATAACAATTTTATTTTATTTTAAATATTTTTTTTTTGGTAATTGATGGTTCTATTATGTGGGTTTTGGTTGGGTCCCAATCCCAGATGTACAAAAAACCTTGATAGATATAAGGAAAATACTATTGAAATATCCCATGCCTAGGAGAACAACCATAAACAATACCAAAATTCCCACGCAGGGGATGATGGACCCAAAATTTCTCACATAGGGGATGACAAAACCAGCTAGAATAGCACTGCTACCCACATAGGGGCAAGAGACCACAGAGACCATATTTAGATAGAAAATAAACTAGAACCCACACAGGGGCCACCTTAGGAATAGATAATTAACAAACATGGGAATTACAAAAAGAATGAAGCAAGTCTGTTAGAAAAATAAAAAAAACAACAAAAATCTAGAGACAGCAGCATTAAAAAAATGAACCCAAAGACTAGCTTAGTGAAGCTCGACTTATGGGGAGTCCCCGTTGGTGTTGGTTGTGCTCTACTGGAGGAACTACTTCATGGCTTCACTGGCACTCTCGAAAGCTGCAATGAAAATTTTGAGGAACATTCTAGATATTTTATTAGAAATTGCATCATCGGGGTTCGAATTCCTACAGATATCCTCACATATGTGGACAAGGGAATTCTGGCTAGTCTTCGCCTTGAATTTTTTAACTCTGAAATATCTTCGAACATGGGTTGTGTTTTCTTCAACCTTGGATTTCTACTTAGCTGACGTTGGTTTGCTTCCACTCACAGTAAGGGGTTTGGATGGGGAGTAGCAATAGATGGTGAGTCCTTTTTAGAGATTAGAGTTTGAAGTTCAGGGGCTTCCTCACTCACCAGGGGTTCGTTGTACAGGGAATGGGAAGGACTGTGGGTGGAGGAGGGGTGGGGATGGTTGGATTGGAGGGGGTGGCCAAAATGGGTGGTGGGGTGGTGGTGGTGACATGGTGGAATATGACAGTAAACAACCCTTGATGAGTGGGATCCGAGTGCTTTTTATGAGAACTAATGGAGGAAAGCTAGGATATTCATAGGCTTATACCCCCGTAAGTGATTCACCAATGCAAGGTGGGAACTTGAAAGTGGTTTGGATGGGTCATCATAGGAAAGATACTGGATCAAAGGGATAACAATGATGAGCCAAGGGGAGGGAAGGGATTTGTGGTCCAAGGCAACTTCTATGCACTTAAATTCTTGGTAATTGGGGAATCCATCGAGTTCTTGGTCCCAATTATATTTGTCACGCCAGACCATGCACCACATTAGAGGAAGACCAAACACCTTTGTGATAAGTTTTTGTGTAACTTTAAAATGAATTTTGTGCACCGATACGTGGCCATTTGACCAGGTTTTAATAAAATCAATCGTAATGTCTGCCTTAGAACCCTTGAACTTGGATAGAAAAGGTATAAGACCTTGAGCTTGTAGAAAGGAGGTCGAAAGGGTGTTGAGTTGAAGGATGCTAGGCTCAAGGAAGGCCATGGTGGTAGGATCAGGGGGCCGAAGGAAGGTAGCGAGGAAGCTAGACAAGGGGTTGGGATGGTGGGAATGAAGAATGTAGGATTGCATGGTGAAACACCTCTAGCTTAAATAAGTATTATGCGAGATATCGATCATACTGGTAACCGAGGGGTGATAGTAGGTGGGGAGGTAGTGAAGATGGAAAGGAGACTAGGGATTGGTGGATGACCTCGAGTCGATATCCACACAAGTGGAAATAAAATTCTAGTGGCACTTAGTGATAGCAAGGCTGCATGAAAACTTAGATGGGGTGGCTCTGGTGCAATCATGGTCAAGACTACATGATTTTCCTTGAAATTTGTGGAGTTTGAAAAGAGTAACCAAGTTCGAGCATCACACCCAAATGGGCCAGATGGGTGGCCTATCCGTTGATGGAGATGGGGTGCATGAATCAAAGAAATTGCTTGAGGATTTTCACACCATAAGACCTGCAAAACCATAATTATAAAATCCATGGAGCAACGAGGAAAGAATTAAAGGCACCTGCATTGTCTTGGCCAATCCACTAACGCTATGTGGATGACACTTGGTAGGATTGAAATGTGCCAAACGGAGATGGTCGGTTGGGTGATTTCCATGTTTGCAAAACTGTCAACAAGCCTATTGGCTTCGTAGTACATGTGAGCAACCACAACCTACTTTTTTTGACCAATGAGGTTCCTGGTTTCTTGGATCAAGGATCAAATGTTCCACGGTGGATTTTTGTCATTTTTGACGTATCCAATGATGTTGAGAGAATCCCATTCAACTTGGAGATTGACTTTGGAATACATGATGAGATGAATGCTACACCGTAGATTCCAAGCTTTAGCCATATTTTTTGTTTGGTGATCCAAGTTCTCAGAGAAGGCTATAACAATTTTACCTTTATGGTTCTTGACAAACCTGCCTGCTCCTGCTAAACCTGGAATCCCTTTGGATGCACCATCAAATTTGAGCTTCAGCCATCCTTTCGAGGGTGGTCTCCAATGAGCCTTCTTTCTGGGATGGGTTAGGGGAGGGGTCACATTGGAGGGGATGGGGATATTAAAGAACCGAATAATCTCAATTTCAACACTGCAACTAGGAGGATTGAGGCAAGGAAGAAGTTGGGAATTTTTAGTAGCATAAGTGATGGCTTTGGTAGTTGTGGACACTGGATCATTAGACAAAGTGGAGAAAATTCTACGGTTCCTCTCTAGCCAAATTTACCAAAGAAAATTATGGAGGTAAACCTTCCACAGGAAAGAGACTGGGATTTTTGAATAGGTTTGGCCATTGAACAAAGAGGTCCAAGAAGAATTTGGGTGGGGCCCATTGGATCTAAAAAGTAGTTAGAATGTGACTCAGCCCTTCTATAGTAAACTCACAATCCATGAATAGGTGGTTTGTAGATTCCTAATTGGATAGGCATAGGTGACATCTTTTCAGGATAAGGATACCTCTTTTCATAAGATTATTGGTAGTGAGGGCTTTGTTTTGAATGACAATCCAAGAAAAGAAGCCAACCTTGGGAATGAGGTGTTTGACCCACATCAAGTTGAAGGGAATGGAGGGGACCTAGGAACTGAGTAGGAGGGAGTAGGCTTATTTGATGAAGAAATCCCCACTGTCATTTCCTTTCCATATGGGGTAGTCTAGGGTAGCTATGGTTGGGATGATAGTGGTTTGGAGTAAGCGGGATAAGATATTCCTAGCTCTAACAACTTGGCCACTTTCATTGGTAGTGGGAATGGATTTCCATTTGCATTGATCGTCAATGAAATTCATGACTTGGCTACTCCACATTCTATTTAGGATGGGTCTAAGGATGGAGACCTTAGAGATTTATGAAATGGGTTTATCTTTGATCCAAGCATAATCCCAAAAATTGATATTAGAACCATTGCCTACCTACCATAGAGAGCCTTTGATGATGAGGTATTTAGCCTTAATGACAATCCACTAGAAAGTAGACCCATTGGTGGGAATGTTGTCTTCCATCAGAGATAGATTTTGGAGGTATTTGGCTTGATCGATGGAGACCTATGTTGCTTTTTAGTTGGTGAAAATTTTCCATTCCTGCTTGGCAAGGAGGGCGAAGTTCATGTTGGCTATTATCCTGAGCCTGAGGCCTCCCTGGAATTTAGGTTGGCAAACTCAATCCCAGTTGACTAGGTGGAATTTCTTCTTTTCCTCTGGGCCTAACCATAGGAAATTATTTTAAATCTGTTCAATATTGGAGTGCATGATAGCAAGAGCTTTAAACATAGATATGAAATAGACATGGATACTCTAGAGAGCTACCATAGTGAGAGTTGCTTTGGCCATCTGAGATAGAAGAGAACCCTTCCATCCTGTAAGTTTTTGCTTGATCCTTTCTATGACATTGTCCCACATGGACTCTTTTGGGCTTTTGGTAAATAGGGGAAGACCCAAGTAAGAGGTGGGGAGATCAACAATGCAACATTGAAGGATACGAGTAATCTTACATTGTATATTACCAGGGGTATTGAGGAAGTAGCATTTGCTCTTCAGGTAGTTAATTTCTTGCCCGACCGCTAATGCATAGGTACCAAGAATAGACTTGATGGACTTATCTTGAATGAGGCCAGTGTAGCGATGATAGTATCGTCTACAAACTACTGATGGGACAGGGTGGGGAATTGGATGAAGCTTTGATCCCTAAAACACTCCCTGTAGTGTAGGCATATTTTAAAGATCTCCCTAAGGATTCAACAAGAATGATGAAGAGGAAGGGAGATAGGGGATCTCCCTTTATTTTAAATATTTTAATTCATAACAATATTTTGTTTTTTTTTATATTATTTATTTTCAATAATGTTGAATAACTATAGTTGTATGACTATTATTTTTTAATATATTCATATAGTTATTCTATCTTCTTCTCTCTATAATATTAGAATATAGATCATTTTTTATTTGCTTGAGTAAGTTTTTATTTTCTTAAGCAAGTTGCATATGCATCTCTTTCTTTTACTTCTTTGACTTTTCTCTTCTTTTTATCTCAGGTTTTAGCCTAAGTTTTTCATGTTTCTACAGGTAGATATTTTTTTAGTTAATCTATCTTTATCAAATTTCTAAAAATTATAGCTTTTATAGAGTATAAGTTCTCACTTTATATAAATGGAAGATATTTATATTGTACCTTATTCTTAGAGCTTATATTTTGTTCTTTATGACATTTGAAACAATAAATATTTTCTCAAGACAATACTCCTCAATTGTAACAATATCTTCAAGCACTTTCTAAACAAGCAAAAAAATTTCTTAGCTTATCATCATATGGCAACGATTGTACCATTACTTTCATTCAAATTCTTTGTAACTTTTCATAGTACTCATAAATTTTGACACCATTGTTAACTTTCTAAGTAGATTAACTTACAAAGTGTTCTATCCAAGATCAAGTATAAATCAAATATGTCACTAATAAAAATAATAATGAATTTTAATATTGGAATAACAACAATATCTTACAAATATATTGAATATAAAGAGATTACAAGGATGATTCATATTGATTACATTACTTGGAGCTTTGTCTCCAATATATAATTTTACATGACTTTTCAGTACTTTGACTATTTCTCTCCTCTAAAATTTGGGAGATGCATCCTTTCATATTCCTCATATTGAGACAAAACTCTCATCTTGCCACATATCAATGTGACTCTTCATTCTCTATCTTAACACATACATTATATAAAATATAAATTAATTACCAAAATATTATTTACAAAGGGGCCAATAATGTAATACTTACAACAAGCACTAGACTCAATCATGGAGGACCTATTGAAGTAGACTACCAAAATTACATATTAGTTGATTTTGGAATTATCCTAAAAAATTAGAGAGATCTACATAACAAGTTTAGTGCGAAAAGAAGAAATAAGGAAATAAGGTGAAGATAATTATTTTTGGTATAAATGTCATTACAAATGTTATACAAAATGATGTCTTCCGTAATTGTGTCTATATTCTTCATGTCATGGTAGAAAGTGGATTTGTTGTCAATATAATAACATAATATACATCACAACCAATGATATATCTAAATATAACTTCAAGTAGAGATTTATGAATAAATAAAAAATAAAGCTAAGAGAAGTATTCTATGATGTGGTTTTAGTCATGGGAGTTGTCTATAGTATATTTTCATGTCATAAAATATAGTTTAGTCACTTACCTAATATTGTTAGGAATGTCATGGTTAAGAAAATCCCATGATCACAATTACTAACATGAATGATACATCAATAGTAATTATGATCCCAATTGAGCGAAGGTAAATATGGTTCCTCGACCTCATACATTAAGAACAATAGAAATAAAAGATAAAAGTGAATGGATAAACTCTAATTATGCTAGTATCAATGAGGTAGATATTAATGAAGAAATCAAGATAGATGTTTTATTGGTTGATGTTCTTCCTCATGTTATAGTTCATTCCCCATGAAACATTCATGGGAAAGAGGTGGAAAATCACCTACAATATTTACACTTTGGAAATGTAGTAGAAGAGTGGTAAAATAAGGAATACTTTTGGCTATTTTAAAGTTATATTCATCTATCTATTTTTTATTATAATCATTTATGATAATAAGGTAAAATGCCAATTAAAGTTGATTGAATGATAATTTTATGAAGAAAATATCATACCACATGAATTAATTTTTTTCCAAGTATATCAAAGAAGATATAAATAAGTTACTTGATAGGAGCTTCATTTTTAGTAGACTACTCAATATGGGTGTTCCTAATAATTGTTATATGAAATAAAATTTAGAAGCTAAAGGAATTATACAAAGAAGGATAACTACACACACCCTTTCCATAATAATATCATTGATGAAGTTCTTTGGAAAAAGGGTTATAACTTTATAGATGGCTTTAGTGGCTACAAATAAGTTTGTATTACCAAAATAGACTATTGAAGACAACTTTGTCACTCCATAGGACATATTTACCTATCAAATGATATCATTTGGCTTGTGCAATGTGACCACAATTTTTAACACCTAGTTATTAATGTATCTAAACCTTATGTTGGTATTTTTATAAGTTTTTTTCTAGAATAATTTTATATTTATGGAAGGAAAGTGTATCATGTATATTATTTACAAAATACATTTCAATGCTTGGATAAGGCACAGGTTTCACTCAACCTCATAAATTTGGATTTTTCAAAGGTGTCTTATTAGGGTATTTGGTTTCTTGATAAGCTATTGTAATATATTCTAAGAAGTCTAGAAATATCAAGAAGCTTTCATTTCCCACAAATAAGAGCAAGTTGTGATTGTCCTAGGATGTGATCTACTATAGGATCTTCATGATGATTTTCTTGAATATTGTGTAATCATTGACAAAGTCTATAAAAAAATATTCCTTGAATCAAGGAAAGATGTTAATGCTACATATGAGGAAATAACAAAGGCCTTGATCATTGCTCTACTTTTATTGAATCTATACTAAAGTAAGGCATTCATTATCTACATTGTTGCTTTGAAACACATTGAGTTAGTAAGATGACAATGAACATTATCATCTAATCTACTTTAATAGAAGATGAATAAGTAGTTTCAAGTTCAATTATACAATCATAAATAAGGAGATATTAGTTATCATATTTGTATCAAAATTATTTTGAAACTATCTTTTGGGGAAAAATTCACCATTGTTACAAACCATGTTGCCCTAAAGTATATTATCAATAAGGCCAACGCATTAGAAGGGGTTACCTAAAGAGTCATATGTTTATGAGAATATGATTTTGAAATAATTAGATTTAATGAGGAAGAATCATATTAATGCATGTTATCTTTAGACACAAAATGAGGGATTTGGATTCAAATGTGAATATGATGAGTTTCCTACTATGACATTGCTTGGAGTAAGATTTATCCTAGAGGAGTATGCAATTATCTAATAGTACCTAAATGGGGCCAAGTTTCCAAATGATGCAAAAAAAAATATGAATAGGAATATTGTTCTAGCTAGTCATTCCTATTTAATAATATTTTATACTGAGTAAGACTATATAGAAAGTATCAATGAGTGGTTAGATGAGAGGAAAAAGTTATTTTCAAAAAACATTATAGAGCGCATGAAGCCCACTTCTTTGGGTAGCTTATAACAAAAATATTTTAGACATAAGATAATATTGGACTACAATAATCAATGATTGAAGTCCTATTAGAAGACCTTTGGTTTGTGTTGTATTTTGGGAATCCTAGGACATCAGTAACAAATTTTTATTTTGTTTTTCCCCTTGGGCTTCTTGAAATATAAGGAATTGATACTAATGGACCCCTCTTTTGAAATATATTATGTTACTAAGTATGCTAAAGCATGACTAATGAAGAAGTTACATGGTTACTCTATGAATGCATTGTTAGCATGTTCAACCACCCAATAAATATTATCTTCCACTAGGATACCCACTTTCTAAACAAATTAAAAAATTTCATATACTAATGAATTGTTACCAAGTTTGATTGTCTAAAATATATCATTTTTACCAAAGGTATCCACTTTCTAAATAAAGTGGTGGAAGACGTAATGAATTAGTTTACAATCAAGCACAAGAAGGTGACTACCTACAAATTAAGTACCACTAGATATGTAGAATGGACCAATAACATGTTATTCCAAATCCTTGCAAAGGATGTAGAATTCTAGATTAATACATTGGACAAAAGACTCCATGTAATATTTTGGGCTAAAGGGATTTGATTAATTAATTCACATGGTACTCTTTCTTCTAGTTGACATATGGAATTGATACCATTCTTCATTTTGAATATGATGTTCCAACCTATGGTTAATAATGAAATATAGGGAGAATAAGAGAGTTCGTAGATTACCAGATCAGATAATTACATCAAGTAGATAAAATAATGTAGATAATACAATACCATAATTCTAATATGAACATTAAGGAAAAATAATATTGAGACAACAAGCTTGTGTGGACTCCCTTAAAATTTAATTACTTGGTGAATCTATGTGATGCCCTCATAGAAAGAGAAAATATGGAAAATTATTGCCAATGTATATTGATCCATATTGAATAGTAGTTGTGCATAATACTAGAACTTATAAGTGTTAGAGAATATTATATTATTTGGTACATGCTAATGTATCTCCTTGGTACAACCTTGTAAATATTATATTAGGGTTGTGTCCTAGATTAGAGTGTGAGTAAATATTTTATGTAATATAATAATGTGCAGGAAATGCATAAGTGTCATGTAAATAAGTGTGCAAGTTTTATGTGTGTAAATGTGCACAAGTGTCTCATATGTAAGTGTGCACATATGTTCTTATATTAAGAAGTATTATGTGAAGAGTCATGTCCACATGGGCATAAAAGATATAGTCATTTGTATGCAAGTGTCAAGTAGAGAAGCCAAGAGCCATGAGACTTGACATAAGAAAATGAAGAGTCAAGTAACTAAAAAGTCATCATACAATGGTTATATATTACTCCATAGAGAGATACCGACCATAACCACTTGCATCACCAATATCACCTACAGAGTCTACATAGAGAGTATTGTGATTATCTTGTAATAGAGTTTTATGATACATTTGTAAGAGGAGTAATAAATATTGCATACATTTGAGCAATTAATATTGTAAGTCTTGCTACATGCTTTTACATGTATGATTCAAGCTATTTATACATTCATATTGTTGCTTATTAATGAATGTTATTTGACATATTATTAGCCTTGATTTACATATTAATTGGCTCATATTATTCTGGTTACATTATTATTTGATCTTATTATATTGTGGCTATCATATATTTGATCTTGTGATAATTATCCTATGAGATTTACATTAATAGTAAGGCTTTAAAAGCCATCACTAAGATTTGGGAGGTAGGTGTAATTCTTGAATCAAGAAATGGGTATACAATGATAAACTCAACTTAAAGGCCTACTTAAAGTATGGAAAAAAGTAATGAAGGGTTGAGATGTTGACATAAATATTTGTCATGTTATTTACATGTATAATACAAAATTGGATGACTTGCTAGAGAATGTTATGGCTTCATACCTTATTAACAACATTCTTTGTATGAAATGTGTATAGTGAGAATGTGATTATTATGATAGGTTAGTAAAAAGTGGGTAATATTTGGCATGACTATACAAAGAAATTGGAAAGAGCAAATATAAGACTAAATCAACAAAGAGACTATCTAATATGGTCCAAGAACCCAAAAAGTGGGTAATACATAGTTAGATAAGGGTATAAGGTAAGCTTTAAAAACAATAATGAGGAAAATATTTGGTGGTGGAGTAGAATATGAAAGATAAAAGCTCCTCTAAAAATGAGAATCTTTGCTTGGTTAGCTCTAGCCAAAAAAATAATAACATGGGATGTTATTCAGATTAGGTCTTGGAAAAGACCAAGTCAGTGTGTCATATGCAGAAAGGAAGAAGAAACAATGGACCATATTATGGGTCATTGCCCTTTCACAAGAGAAGTGTGAAATTCAATTATACCTTTGACTCAAGGGGAAGGATAATGGCATACTAGGAATATTTCAGATAGCATACAAAAATGGTTCAAAAGAAGAGGATTAAAGGAGTATAGATGTGTCCCTTTGATAGTGGGAGGGGGCTTATGGCTGGCTAGAAATGCCAAGTTGTTTGAAGGTAAGGAAATTCTAGTGATTTAGGTATAAATGTGGTAAAGTCTAAAAATATTACCAAAACTAAAATTGAGTAGGCATATTGGCACACTAATAATGGATCCTATGAAGCCATGGGCCTTCTTTGATGGAGCTTTCCAAGGTAGCCCTGAAGAACACAAGCTTATACTAAGAGGGGGGTGAACAGTATAAGACCACTTTTTACTTTTCTTTCCCAATCAATATTATGCAATGTATAGATAGCAATATCAATAGCAGTAATCAAAGCAATGCACAAATCACCACACACAATAGAGACACCAATTTAATGTGGTTCACCCAATGTGGGCTACTCCATGGAGAAAATATTTCACTAAAATTTTCTCAATCAATCTCTTGGGAATCCTTTCCCTATTACAATGTTTATGGACCTCTATCCAAAGGAGACACCAATCCCCTAATCAAGTTCATGGATCTCTATCCATAGGAGAACTCCTTTCTCCTTAGCTCTGGTTGGTGATCTTCTAGAAGAACTACTGCCCCCACTACTCTGGCTAATGGATCTCTATCCACTGAAGACACCTGTCCTCACTACCCTAGCTAATGGATCTCTATCCACTGGAGACTATCATCCTCTATACTCTATCACCTCCAAATATCTATCTCAAATCTGCACTAAACACAGTCCTTCAGTCTAGCACAAATCTGCTCAATATCTATCTCTAGTCTGGCACAAACCTATCCTCAAATCTACACCAAACTCTATCCTCAAATCTACACTAAACATAGTCCTTCGGTCTAGCACAAATCTATCCTCAATATCTATCCTCTGATCTGCACTAAACACAGTCCTTCGGTCTAGCACAAATCTATCCTCAATCTCTATCCTCAAGCCTTAACACAAAGCTTGACTTAATCTCAAATCAACTCTACTAGATCTGCCCCAAACCTTAACTCAAGGTTTGAACAAATTAATCAACTATACTCTCAAGTCTTCTCAAAGACTTATCTCAAATATACCTTGTAAGCTTCCACAAAAGCTCACACTAATCTATCCACAAGTCCTCTCTAGAACTTGTCCAAATCTGCTCAACAAGTCCTCACTAGAACTTGTCCAAATCTGCTCTCAATATTTATCCTCAAACTATATTGTAAGCTTCCACAAAATCTCACACAAATCTTTCCACAAGTCTTCTCTAAGACTTACCTCAAATCTTCTCAACAAGTCCTCACTAGAACTTGTCCAATCTCATAGAAACATAAAGAGAATTGTTAGAGACTCAATATGCTTCACATTCACACAATGCTCAATCACTTTCAATCACTCTTTTTTACCATAAAAACATATAGAGAATTGTTAGAGACTCAATATGCTTCACACTCACAAAATTTTCAATCACTCTTTTATCATAGAAACATATAGAGAATTGTTAGAGACTCAATATGTTTCACTTCATCAACACTCAACCTCTTTCTCAACTCAATTCAGAATATAGAACAATTTGTTTCATAGAACTTGAACTATCACATCAACACATCCACTTGACTAGGCTCAACCAACTCTACTCAATCACTCAATGAAATAATCCTTGCTCACAAACCCTAGTCCAAGCATATGAACACTCACTCAAATGTTTCCAACAATGCTTATCAATCAATCTCACATAACAATGATACTCATGATCTTTGCAAACCCTAGTTCAAGTTCTTCACTCAACTAATTACTTCAACAATAATGCTTATATTAATATTTTCAAACCCTAGTTCAAGTTCACTCACTTCAACAACAATGCTTATCAAACAAGGTTTTATCAACAACTCTTTATTCTAGAAAACCTTGAAGCATTAATTCAAAACACACTCAACAATGCTTACCAAACAATCCTTTTCACTCCAACTTTGCATTCACAACATTCAACAATCACTCACTAGGAAGATGTGCCCATACCTTTTGTTTGATGTAGAAGTGCCTTTAGAAAACCTGTCTCAATCACAATTTTCTTCTTTCCAATTTCAATGGTTAGATGACAAAATATCACTCTAACACTTTCTCAAAATATTCCTTAGACACAAAAATAATCAAAGCTCAAATACACCTTATTGCTCCTTCTTGGAATTAACATCCATCAAATCATACATGAAAAATAATTATTTGGATACACCTTATAATATCCAACACCACAAAACCTCAAACAATCTTCCTAAAACACCTTATTTCCCTTTTCAAACACTAAAGCAAATAACACCAAAAATTTATTTTGCATCAACCTTATAACTCCCCTAAAAACCTTATAAACCAAATAAATTATGCAAAAATTAATTTTTAATACCTCAACTAATTCCTCCAAAAATTTTAGTGCTCAACTAATGCATACCTTTGTCTTCTCCCCAAAAGGGTTTCGACATGATTCGAACCACTGTATCCCCAAGCACCAAGCGCCTTAGCACTTTGGTTCCCACCATGTGGGCTATATATGCCCACTTGAAGGAAGGAAGACTTCCTTCCTTTTCAACCTTCGTTCATCGTCAATTTCAACACAAAAAAAATATTCCTCTCGCAGATTCGAACCTGCATCAATCATTGCCCTCACGTCTTGCTTTCGTTGAGGTTGCCAACTACGCTACCAGCGCTTGGTGACCAAGGCTCCTTCCTTGGTGGGTGAAATCCTTTTGCCTCCTCTAAGAACTTTAATAAAAATAAAATCCTCTTTATTGTACAACACGATTCGCATAAGCTCGCATAGCATTAAATTTAATTTGAAGGCATTAGAGACTTTGGCTAAGGTGGGGTAGTCCCCCTTTTATACACACTTGGTTAATTTGCTCCCCACGTCGGTGCTCGAATTCGAATTCAAATTTTTGAATTTTAACTTAATAACCCACCTTAGGGTTATTTAAAATTAATATAAATTAATTTATAATTAATATTAAAATTAATTAATAATTAATTTAAATAACTTATAAGTTAAGTAAATTAATTAATAAATTAATTTATAATAAAAATTATATTAATTAATTTATAATTAATTTAAACTTCCCTATATAATATTATAAATAAATATTATAATATTATTCACTTGGGCTTCTTCTTTGCACTTTGGACCACATCTGACTTCCTAGAACCGGGTCTTGATCAATTGAAATGGACTATCCTTTTGCACTTATTGGAGAACCTGAAATTGATGTTGCCCATTGAAACTGCCACTGATTGGTGCTGAAATATTGACATCAATGACCACTCACTCTTGACATCAATGACAACTCATCTACTCAAAATGTCCAACAATCTCCCCCTTTGTCATTGATGGCAACCCAAATTATTTTTACCAAAACTTGACCTTTTTCTTGTTCTGCTCCCCCTAGGAAATTGCTCCCCCTGACTCAATGCTCTCTCCTTAAATCAAATATCTCCCCCTTTGACATCAATGGCAAAGGGTCACCTTTGGGGCTCGGGGCTAAGAATGAGTCTCTTAGCTTAGCCCCTCCCCCACCTCCTCTTGAGGTGGTTAATTATGGGGTGGGAGTATTTCTACTCCCAACAAGCACTTGTCTTTACCTTTGTCCTCTTTCCTTCTCATATGATCCTTCTGATTCCTTTGACTATTCCTGTTCATGTCCATGTTCCTGTTCCTGTTCATGTCCATATTCTTGTTCTTGTTCATGTCCATATTCCTGTTCCTATTCTATTCTTGTTCCTGTTCCTGTTCATGTTCATATTCTTGTTCCTGTTTCTATTCCTATTCTTGTTCATGCTTGATTCTGGAATGTCTGCTCTACACCACTTTGTTGTATGTCCATAATTATTGCACTTATAACACTTAATATTATTATTCCTTGGAGGTGCAAATATCTTGGGATTTCTCCTGGTGAAGCCATATCTGTTCCTGTCATGTACCTTGCAATTCATTGCCTTGTGACCAAACTGATTACATGAGTAGCAATACCCATGGAAAATTTACCTGTTTTTGAAGTTCCCATATTCTTGTCTTTCATGTGTCCTACACTGTGAAGCCATGTGCCCAAATCTGTGACATGAGAAACATCATCCATTGAAATTTCCTTGCCTTGACCTCATTGGTCTCTTAGTCTCTTTTACTCTATGTTGGTTCCTGTTCCATCTGTTTCTTCTTTGTGCATTGTTCCTTTCCTTGTTGAACTTTCTATTATCCAACTCATCCTCAGAAGTCTCACTTTCTCTTACACTGTCTTCTTCTTAAGTTTCTTCTTCTTCAAAACTTGAGGTTGACTCCTCTTCTTGTTTCTTTTGAGCCTCTTCAAAACCAAGACCTATTTTGCTTGATGTACGCTTTTGTACCTTGATCATATTATCTAAATTCTTTGAACTTCTTCCAAACTTGTGTAGCTTATCCTTAGACTTTTCTACTTCTTCCCTTAGTAGAGCTACTTCTTGTTCTAACTTTTCACATTCTAAGACCTTTGCTTCTAACTTATCCTTGAACTTCTTTGTCTTAGCCATTGACTTGTTTAGATCCTCTATAAGCTTTCCTCTCTCTTCATCACATTCTTGAAACTGAATCTCAAGTTGGGAGTTTTGCTTTCTTACCTTCTTTAAAGTTTTAAGAGCATAAATAAGCTCTCCCTCAAGATCAACTCCTCCTTTTTCTGATTCTTCCTCTATTTGTTTGCCTTTGAGAACATCTTCATTCTTTTCTGACTTGTCTTCTATAGGATCACCTCCTTCTTCTTCTAGTGCCATTAGAATATTCTCTTCTGGTCCTTCAAGTGTATCCTCATATTCATCATCACTGAAACTAAAACCATTCCTTGTACAACTATCTTCAAGATGTCCAAAATTACCACATCTAAAACACTTGAGAATTATTGGTGACCTTTTCTTAACTTCTTTTTCTTCTATCAGAAATAGGACTTCATCTTTATCATTATCTGAGAAACTATTATCACTATCACTTGAGTACTTACTTGCCTTGTCTACATAGTAGCTCCTCTTTTGTCTTTGAAAGAACTTCTTTCCTTGTTTGCCTTGTCCATCCTTACCTTTCTTTTGGTACCTGTATTTTTCTGATTCCCTGTTCTTATGATCCTATTTTTCTTCATCATTGTTATTTTTAGCTTCTTGAAAATTAGTTGCATAGTGACCATACTTTCCACAATTGAAACATCTAATATATTTTGCATCTTTAAATCTTCTTGAATCCTTATTCCTTCTGCCATAATTTGCTTCTTCATCACTGGATGACTCATTGCTTGAATCTGACTTCTTGCCCTTTGTCTTCTTAGTAGCTTTGAATGTTGCTTCCTTCTGGAGATTAGGTTCCTCTTTTGTTCTTAACTCAAAAGTTGTAAGAATACCAAGTAATATATCTCTTGTCAAAGAATCACCATCTTTTGATTCTTCTATAGCAGAAATATTTTCACTAAATCTTTTTGGAAGAGATCTTAAGACCTTATCACAAATATCTGATTCTTCAATCTCAAGTCCAAGTCCTTGCATGGCATTAACAACCTCATCTACCTGAAGTAGATAAGTACTAATGTTTTCCTCATCCTTCATTCTTAATTCTTCAAATTGTCCTTTGAGATTTTGTATCTTTACCTTTTTGACACTTTTATCTCCTTCATATATGCTTTGCAACTTATCCCAAATTCCTTTTGCATCTTTACAATGCATAACTTTTATGAATTTTGTTCTATGCAAACCTCTCAAAATTGCATTCATTGCTTTTGAATTGTAATGTTGTAGAAGCTTACCTTCCTTATCTGTAGGTGGATCAACTGGTGGTATGTATCCATTTTCAACTACTTCCCAAATTTCATTGCCAAGTGCCATCAGGTGAATCTTCATTCTCATACTCCAAAATATATAATCACTTCCATCAAATATTGGTGTTGAATTATCTGAGGACCCATTCTTAGAATCCATTGTGTTCTTGAAAGATTTTCCTTCAAGCTGTTAAACTCTTTCGAAGGAACCCACTCTGATACCAATTGAAGAACACAAGCTTATACTGAGAGGGGGGGTGAACAGTATAAGACCACTTTTTACTTTTCTTTCCCAATCAATATTATGCAATGTATAGATAGCAATATCAACAATAGTAATCAAAGCAATGCACAAATCACCACACACAATAGAGACACCAATTTAATATGGTTCACCCAATGTGGGCTACTCCATGGAGAAAATATTTCACTAAAATTTTCTCAATCAATCTCTTGGGAATCCTTTCCCTATTACAATGTTTATGGACCTCTGTCCAAAGGAGACACCAATCCCCTAATCAAGTTTATGGATCTCTATCCATAGGAGAACTCCTTTCTCCTTAGCTCTAGTTGGTGATCTTCTAGAAGAACTTCTGCCCCCACTACTCTGGCTAATGGATCTCTATCCACTGAAGACACCTATCCTCACTACCCTAGCTAATGGATCTCTATCCACTAGAGACTATCATCCTCTATACTCTATCACCTTCAAATATCTCTATCTCAAATCTGCACTAAACATAGTCCTTCAGTCTAGCACAAATCTGCTCAATCTCTATCTCTGGTCCGGCACAAACCTATCCTCAAATCTGCACCAAAATCTATCCTCAAATCTATACTAAACATAGTCCTTCGGTCTAGCACAAATCTATCCTCAATATCTATCCTCTGATCTGCACTAAACATAGTCCTTCGGTCTAGCATAAATCTATCCTCAATATCTATCCTCAAGCCTTAACACAAAGCTTGACTTAATCTCAAATCAACTCTACTAGATCTACCCCAAACCTTAACTCAAGGTTTGAACAAATCAATCAACTCTACTCTCAAGTCTTCTCAAATACTTATCTCAAATATACCTTGTAAGCTTCCACAAAATCTCACACTAATCTATCTACAAGTCCTCTCTAGAACTTGTCCAAATCTTCTCAACAAGTCCTCACTAGAACTTGTCCAAATCTGCTCTCAATATTTATCCTCAAACTGTATTGTAAGCTTCCATAAAAGCTCACACAAATCTGTCCACAAGTCTTCTCTAAGACTTACCTCAAATCTACTCAACAAGTCCTCACTAGAACTTGTCCAATCTCATAGAAACATAAAGAGAATTGTTAGAGACTCAATATGCTTCACATTCACCACAATGCTCAATCACTTTCAATCTCTTTGACACATAATAGAGAATTGTTAGAGACTCAATATGCTTCACACACAAACTCTCAATATTCACTTTTATCATATAAACATATAGAGAATTGTTAGAGACTCAATATGTTTCACATCATCAACACTCAACCTCTTTCTCAAATCAATTTAGAATATAGAACAATTTGTTTCATAGAACTTGAACTATCACTTCAACACATCCACTTGACTAGGCTCAACCAACTCTACTCAACCAATCACTCAATGAATTAATCCTTGCTCACAAACCCTAGTCCAAGCATATGAACACTCACTCAAATGTTTCCAACAATGCTTATCAATCAATCTCACATAACAATGATACTCATGATCTTTGCAAACCCTAGTTCAAGTTCTTCACTCACTTACTTCAACAACAATGCTTCTATAAAATGATACTCATGTTCAAACCTAGTTCAAGTTCACTCAACTAATCACTTCAACAATAATGCTTATAAAACAAGGTTTTATCAACAACTCTTTATTCTAGAAAACCTTGAAGCATTAATTCAAAACACACTCAACAATGCTTACCAAACAATCCTTTTCACTCCAACTTTGCATTCACAACATTCAACAATCACTCACTAGGAATATGTGCCCATACCTTTTGTTTGATGTAGAAGTGCCTTTAGAAAACCTGTCTCAATCACAATTTTCTTCTTTCCAATTTCAATGGTTAGATGACAAAATATCACTCTTAACACTTTCTCAAAATATTCCTTAGACACAAAAATAATCAAATCTCAAATACACCTTATTGCTCCTTCTTGGAATTAACATTCATCAAATCATACATGAAAATAATTATTTGGATACACCTTATAATCTCCAACTTAAAATAATATCCAACACCACAAAACCTCAAACAATCTTCCTAAAACACCTTATTTCCCTTTCAAACACTAAAGCAAATAACACCAAAAATTTAATTGCATCAACCTTATAACTCCCCTAAAACCTTATAAACCAAATAAATTATGCAAAAATTAATTTTTAATAGCTCAACTAATTCCTCCAAAAATTTTGGTGCTCAACTAATGCATACCTTTGTCTTCTCCCCAAAAAGGTTTCGGTATGATTCGAACCATCGTCTCCCCAAGCGCCAAGTGCCTTAGCGCTTTGGTGCCCACCGCATGGGCTATAGGTACCCACGTGAAGGAAGGAAGACTTCCTTCCTTTTCAACCTTTGTTTGTCATCGATTTCAAAAAAAAAAACCTCTCATGGATTCGAACTCTCAATCGTTGCCCTCACGTCTTGCTTCCATTGTGGTTGCCAACTGTGCTACCTATGCTTGGTGACCAAGGCTTCCTCCTTGGTGGGTGAAATCCTTTTGCCTCCTCTAAGCACTTTAATAAAAATAAAATCCTCTTTTTGCATAGCATGATTCACATAAGCTCGCATAACATAAAATTTAATTTGAAGGCATTAGAGACTTTGGCTAAGGTGGGGTAGTCCCTCTTTTATACACACTTGGTTAATTTTCTCCCCACGTCGATGCTCGATTTCAAATTTGAATTTTGAATTAATAACCCACCTTAGGGTTATTTAAAATTAATATAAATTAATTTATAATTAATATTAAAATTAATTAATAATTAATTTAAATAACTTATAAGTTAAGTAAATTAATTAATAAATTAATTTATAATAAAAATTATATTAATTAATTTATAATTAATTTAAACTTCCTTGTATAATATTATAAATAATTATTATAATATTATTCACTTGGGCTTCTTCTTTGCACTTTGGACCACATCTGACTTCCTGGAACTGGGTCTTGATCAACTGAAAATGGACTATCTTGAATGGAGAACCTGAAACTGATGTTGCCCATTGAAACTACCACTGACTGGTGCTGAAAGCTTGACATCAATGACCACTCACTCTTGACATCAATGACAACTTATCTACTCAAAATGTCCAACAATCTCCCCCTTTGTCATTGATGGCAACCCAAATTCTTTTTACCAAAACTTGACCTTTTTCCTGTTCTGCTCCCCCTAGGAAATTGCTCCCCTGACTCAATGCTCTCTCCTTAAACCAAATATCTCCCCCTTACTCAAATATCTCCCCCTTTGACATCAATGGCAAAGGGTCACCTTTGGGGCTCGGGGCTAAGAATGAGTCTCTTAGCTTAGCCCCTCCCCCACCTCCTCTTGAGGTGGTTAATTCTAGGGTGGGAGTATTTCTACTCCCAACAAGCACTGGTATTTACCTTTGTCCTCTTTCCTTCTCATATGATCCTTCTGATTCCTTTGACTATTCCTGTTCATGTCCATGTTCCTATTCTTCATATTCTTGTTCCATATTCTTGTTCTTTTTCATGTCCATATTCTTGTTCCTATTCATGTTTCTATTCCTGTTCATGCTTGATTCTGGAATGTCTGCTCTACACCACTTTGTTGTATGTCCATAATTATTGCACTTATAACACTTAATGTTATTATTCCTTGGAGGTGCAAATATCTTGGGATTTCTCCTAGTGAAGCCATATCTGTTCTTGTCATGTACCTTGCAATTCATTGCCTTGTGACCAAACTGATTACATGAGTAGCAATACCCATGGAAAAGTTGCATGTTTTTGAAGTTCCCATATTCCTGTCTTTCATGTGTCCTGCACTGTGAAGCCATGTGCCCAAATCTATGACATGAGAAACATCATCCATTGAAATTTCCTTGCCTTGACCTCATTGGTCTCTTAGTCTCTTTTTCTTTGTACTGGTTCCTGTTCCATCTGTTTCTTCTTTGTGCATTGTTCCTTTCCTTGTTGAAATTTCTATTATCCAACTCTTCCTCAGAAGTCTCACTTTCTCTTACACTATCTTCTTCTAAAGTTTCTTCTTCTTCAGAACTTGAGGTTGACTCTTCTTCTTGTTTCTTTTGAGCTTGTTCAAAACCAAGACCTATCTTGCTTGATGTAGGCTTTTGTGCCTTGATAATCTTATCCAAATTATTTGAGCTCCTTCCAAACTTGTGTAGCTTATCCTTAGACTTCTCTACTTCTTCCCTTAGTAGGGCTACTTCTTGTTCTAACTTTTCACATTCTAAGACCTTTGCTTCTAACTTATCCTTGAACTTCTTTGTCTTAGCCATTGACTTGTTTAGATCCTCTATAAGCTTTCCTCTCTCTTCATCACATTCTTGAAACTGAATCTCAAGTTGGGAGTTTTGCTTTCTTACCTTCTTTAAAGTTTTAAGAGCATAAATAAGCTCTCCCTCAAGATCAACTTCTCCTTTTTCTGATTCTTCCTCTATTTGTTTGCCTTTGAGAACATCTTCATTATTTTCTGACTTGTCTTCTATAGGATCACCTCCTTCTTCTTCTAGTGCCATTAGAATATTCTCTTCTGGTCCTTCAAGTGTATCCTCATATTCATCATCACTAAAACTAAAACCATTCCTTGTACAACTATCTTCAAGATGTCCAAAATTACCACATCTAAAACACTTGAGAATTATTGGTGACCTTTTCTTAACTTCTTTTTCTTCTATCAAAAATAGGACTTCATATTTATCATTATCTGAGAAACTATTATCACTATCACTTGAGTACTTACTTGCCTTGTCTACATAGTAGCTCCTCTTTTGTCTTTGAAAGAACTTCTTTCCTTGTTTGCCTTGTCCATCCTTACCTTTCTTTTGGTACCTGTATTTTTCTTATTCCCTGTTCTTATGATCTTATTTTTCTTCATCATTGTTATTTTTAGCTTCTTGAAAATCAGTTGCATAGTGACCATACTTTCCATAATTGAAACATCTAATATATTTTGCATCTTTAAATCTTCTTGAATCCTTATTCCTTCTGCCATAATTTGCTTCTTCATCACTTGATGACTCATTGCTTGAATCTGAATTTTTACCCTTTGTCTTCTTAGTAGCTTTGAATGTTGCTTCCTTCCGGATATTAGGTTCCTCTTTTGTTCTTAACTCAAAAGTTGTAAGAATACCAAGTAACATATCTCTTGTCAAAGAATCACCATATTTTGATTCTTCTATAGCAGAAATATTTTCACTAAACCTTTTTGGAAGAGATCTTAAGACCTTATCACAAACATCCGATTCTTCAATCTTAAGTCCAAGTCCTTGCATGGCATTAACAACCTCATCTACCTAAAGTAGATAAGTACTAATGTTTTCCTCATCCTTCATTCTTAATTCTTCAAATTGTCCTTTGAGATTTTGTATCTTTGCCTTTTTGACACTTTTATCTCCTTCATATATGCTTTGCAACTTATCCCAAATTCCTTTTGCATCTTTACAATGCATAACTTTTATGAATTCTGTTCTATGCAAACCTCTCAAAATTGCATTCATTGCTTTTGAATTGTAATGTTGTAGAAGCTTACCTTCCTTATCTGTAGGTGGATCAACTGGTGGTATGTATCCATTTTCAACTACTTCCCAAATTTCATTGCCAAGTGCCATCAGGTGAATCTTCATTCTCATACTCCAAAATATATAATCACTTCCATAAAATACTGGTGTTGAATTATCTGAGGACCCATTCTTAGAATCCATTGTGTTCTTGTAAGCTTTTCCTTCAAGTTGTTAAACTCTTTTGAAGGAACCCGCTCTGATACCAATTGAAGAACACAAGCTTATATTGAGAGGGGAGGTGAATAGTATAAGACCACTTTTTACTTTTCTTTCCCAATCAATATTATGCAATGTATAGATAGCAATATCAATAATAGTAATCAAAGCAATGCATAAATCACCACACATAATAGAGACACCAATTTAATGTGGTTCACCCAATGTGGGCTACTCCATGGAGAAAATATTTCACTAAAATTTTCTCAATCAATCTCTTGGGAATCCTTTCCCTATTACAATGTTTATGGACCTCTGTCCAAAGGAGACACCAATCCCCTAATCAAGTTTATGGATCTCTATCCATAGGAGAACTCCTTTCTCCTTAGCTCTAGTTGGTGATCTTCTAGAAGAACTGATACCCCCACTACTCTGGCTAATGGATCTCTATCCACTAAAGACACCTATCCTCACTACCCTAGCTAATGGATCTCTATCCACTAGAGACTATCATCCTCTATACTCTATCACCTTCAAAGCTCTATCTCAAATCTACACTAAACATAGTCCTTCGATCTAGCACAAATCTACTCAATCTCTATCTCTAGTCTGGCACAAACCTATCCTCAAATCTGCACCAAAATCTATCCTCAAATCTATACTAAACATAGTCCTTCGGTCTAGCACAAATCTATCCTCAATATCTATCCTCTGATCTACACTAAACATAGTCCTTCGGTCTAGCACAAATTTATCCTCAATATCTATCCTCAAGCCTTAACACAAAGCTTGACTTAATCTCAAATCAACTCTACTAGATCTACCCCAAACCTTAACTCAAGGTTTGAACAAATCATCAATCAACTATACTCTCAAGTCTTCTCAAAGACTTATCTCAAATCTACCTTGTAAGCTTCCACAAAATCTCACACTAATCTATCCACAAGTCCTCTCTAGAACTTGTCCAAATATTCTCAACAAGTCCTCACTAGAACTTGTCCAAATCTACTCTCAATATTTATTCTCAAACTGTATTGTAAGCTTCCATAAAATCTCACACAAATTTATCCACAAGTCTTCTCTAAGACTTACCTCAAATATGCTCAACAAGTCCTCACTAGAACTTGTCCAATCTCATAGAAACATAAAGAGAATTGTTAGAGACTCAATATGCTTCACATTCACCACAATGCTCAATCACTTTCAATCCTTTTTTTACCATAGAAACATATAGATAATTGTTAGAGACTCAATATGCTTCACACTCACAATCTCAATCACTTTAAATCTCTTTTTATCACATAAACATATAGAGAATTGTTAGAGACTCAATATGTTTCACATTCATCAACACTCAATCTCTTTCTCAACTCAATTTAGAATATAGAACAATTTGTTTCATAGAACTTGAACTATCACTTCAACACATCCACTTGACTAGGCTCAACCAACTCTACTCAACCAATCACTCAATGAATTAATCCTTGCTTACAAACCCTAGTCCAAGCATATGAACACTCACTCAAATGTTTCCAACAATGCTTATCAATCAATCTCACATAACAATGATACTCATGATCTTTGCAAACCCTAGTTCAAGTTCTTCACTCACTTCAACAACAATGTTTATAAAATTACAATAAAATGATACTCATGATCTTTTGAAAACCCTAGTTCAAGTTCACTCAACTAATCACTTCAACAACAATGCTTATCAAACAAGGTTTTATCAACAACTCTTTATTCTAGAAAACCTTGAAGCATTAAATTAAAACACACTCAACAATGCTTACCAAACAATCCTTTTCATTCACAACATTCAACAATCACTCACTAGGAAGATGTGCCCATACCTTTTGTTTGATGTAGAAGTGCCTTTAGAAAACCTGTCTCAATCACAATTTCCTTCTTTCCAATTTCAATGGTTAGATGACAAAATATCACTCTTAACACTTTCTCAAAATATTCCTTAGACACAAAAATAATCAAATCTCAAATATACCTTATTGCTCCTTCTTGGAATTAACATCCATCAAATCATACATGAAAAATAATTATTTGGATACACCTTATAATATCCAACTTAAAATAATATCCAACACCACAAAAACTCAAACAATCTTCCTAAAACACCTTATTACCCTTTTCAAACACTAAAGCAAATAACACCAAAAATTTATTTTGCATCAACCTTATAACTCCCCTTAAAACCTTACAAACCAAATAAATTATGCAAAAATTAATTTTTAATAGCTCAACTAATTCCTCCAAAAATTTTGGTGCTCAACTAATGCATACCTTTGTCTTCTCCCCAAAAGGGTTTCGGCATGATTCGAACCGCCGTCTCCCCAAGCGCCAAGCGCCTTAGCGCTTTGGTGCCCACCGCATGGGCTATAGGCGCCCATGTGAAGGAAGGAAGACTTCCTTCCTTTTCAACCTTCTTTCATCATCGATTTCAACACAAAATAAAATATTCCTCTCATGGATTCGAACCTGCATCAATCGTTGCCCTCACGTCTTGCTTCCGTTGCGGTTGCCAACTATGCTACTAGCGCTTGGTGACCAAGGCTCCCTCCTTGGTGGGTGAAATCCTTTTGCCTCCTCTAAGCACTTTAATAAAAATAAAATCCTCTTTTTGCATAACATGATTCGCATAAGCTCGCATAGCATTAAATTTAATTCGAAGGCATTAGTGACTTTTGCTAAGGTGGGGTAGTCCCCCTTTTATACACACTTGGTTAATTTTCTCCCCACATCGGTGCTAGAATTCAAATTTGAATTTTTGAATTTCGAATTAATAACCCACCTTAGGGTTATTTAAAATTAATATAAATTAACTTATAATTAATATTAAAATTAATTAATAATTAATTTAAATAACTTATAAGTTAAGTAAATTAATTAATAAATTAATTTATAATAAAATTATATTAATTAATTTATAATTAATTTAAACTTCTTTGTATAATATTATAAATAATTATTATAATATTATTCACTTGGGCTTTTTCTTTGCACTTTGGACCACATCTGACTTCCTGGAACCGGGTCTTGATCAACTGAAATTGGAGAACCTAAAACTGATGCTGCCCACTAAAACTGCCATTGACTAGTGCTGAAAGCTTGACATCAATGACCACTCACTCTTGACATCAATGACAACTCATCTACTCAAAATGTCCAACAATATCCCCCTTTGTCATTGATGGCAACCCAAATTATTTTTACCAAAACTTGACCTTTTTCTTGTTCTTCTCCCCTTGGGAAATTGCTCCCCCTAACTCAATGCTCTCTCCTTAAATCAAATCTCTCCCCCTTACTCAAATATCTCCCCCTTTGACATCAATGGCAAAGGGTCACCTTTGGGGCTCGGGGCTAAGAATGAGTCTCTTAGCTTAGCCCCTCCCCCACCTCCTCTTGAGGTGGTTAATTCTGGGGTGGGAGTATTTCTACTCCCAACAAGCATTGGTATTTACCTTTGTCCTCTTTCCTTCTCATCTGATCCTTCTGATTCCTTTGACTATTCCTGTTCATGTCCATGTTCCTGTTCTATGTTTATTTTATTTATTCCTATTCTTATGTCCATATTCTTTCTTGTTCATGTTCCTATTCTTGTTCCTATTCTGTTCATGCTTGATTCTGGAATGTCTGCTCTACACCACTTTGTTGTATGTCCATCATTATTGCACTTATAACACTTAATGTTATTATTCCTTGGAGGTGCAAATATCTTGGGATTTCTCCTGGTGAAGCCATATCTGTTCCTATCATGAACCTTGCAATTCATTGCCTTGTGACCAAACTGATTACATGAGTAGCAATACCCATGGAAAATTTGCCTGTTCCTGAAGTTCCCATATTCCTGTCTTTCATGTGTCCTGCACTGTGAAGCCATGTGCCCAAATCTGTGACATGAGAAACATCATCCATTGAAATTTCCTTGCCTTGACCTCATTGGTCTCTTAGTCTCTTTTTATTTGTACTGGTTCCTGTTCCATCTGTTTCTTCTTTGTGCATTGTTCCTTTCCTTTTTGAACTTTCTATTATCCAACTCTTCCTCAGAAGTCTCACTTTCTCTCACACTATCTTCTTCTGAAGTTTCTTCTTCTTCAAAACTTGAGGTTGACTCCTCTTCTTGTTTCTTTTGAGCCTATTCAAAACCAAGACCTGTCTTGCTTGATGTAGGCTTTTGTACCTTGATGATCTTATCCAAATTCTTTGAGCTTCTTCCAAACTTATGTAGCTTATCCTTAGACTTCTCTACTTCTTCCCTTAGTAGGGCTACTTCTTGTTCTAACTTTTCACATTCTAAGACCTTTGCTTCTAACTTATCCTTGAACTTCTTTGTCTTAGCCATTGACTTGTTTAGATCCTCTATAAGCTTTCCTCTCTCTTCATCACATTCTTGAAACTGAATCTCAAGTTGGGAGTTTTGCTTTCTTACCTTCTTTAAAGTTTTAAGAGCATAAATAAGCTCTCCCTCAAGATCAACTCCTCCTTTTTCTGATTCTTCCTCTATTTGTTTGCCTTTGAGAACATCTTCATTCTTTTCTGACTTGTCTTCTATAGGATCACCTCCTTCTTCTTCTAGTGCCATTAGAATATTCTCTTCTGGTCCTTCAAGTGTATCCTCATATTCATCATCACTAAAACTAAAACCATTCCTTGTACAACTATCTTCAAGATGTCCAAAATTACCACATCTAAAACACTTGAGAATTATTGGTGACCTTTTCTTAACTTCTTCTTTTTCTTCAATCAAAAATAGGACTTCATCTTTATCATTGTCTGAGAAACTATTATCACTATCACTTGAGTACTTACTTGCCTTGTCTAGCATAGTAGCTCCTCTTTTGTCTTTGAAAGAACTTCTTTCCTTGTTTGCCTTGTCCATCCTTGCCTTTCTTTTGGTACCTGTATCTTTCTGATTCCCTGTTCTTATGATCCTATTTTTCTTCATCATTGTTATTTTTAGCTTCTTGAAAATCAGTTGCATAGTGACCATACTTTCCATAATTGAAACATCTAACAGATTTTGCATCTTTAAATCTTCTTGAATCCTTATTCCTTCTACCATAATTAGCTTCTTCATCACTGGATGACTCATTGCTTGAATCTGACTTTTTGCCCTTTGTCTTCTTAGTAGCTTTGAATGTTGCTTCCTTCCGGATATTAGGTTCCTCTTTTGTTCTTAACTCAAAAGTTGTAAGAATACCAAGTAACATATCTCTTGTCAAAGAATCACCATCTTTTGATTCTTCTATAGCAGAAATATTTTCACTAAATCTTTTTGGAAGAGATCTTAAGATCTTATCACAAACATCCGATTCTTCAATCTCAAGTCCAAGTCCTTGCATGGCATTAACAACCTCATCTACCCGAAGTAGATAAGTACTAATGTTTTCCTCATCCTTCATTCTTAATTCTTCAAATTGTCCTTTGAGATTTCGTATCTTTACCTTTTTGACACTTTTATCTCCTTCATATATGCTTTGCAACTTATCCCAAATTCCTTTTGCATCTTTACAATGCATAACTTTTATGAATTTTGTTCTATGCAAACCTCTCAAAATTGCATTCATTGCTTTTGAATTGTAATGTTGTAGAAGCTTACCTTCCTTATCTGTAGGTGGATCAACTGGTGGTATGTATCCATTTTCAACTGCTTCCCAAATTTCATTGCCAAGTGCCATCAGGTGAATCTTCATTCTCATACTCCAAAATATATAATCACTTCCATAAAATACTGGTGTTGAATTATCTGAGGACCCATTCTTAGAATCCATTGTGTTCTTGAAAGCTTTTCCTTCAAGTTGTTAAACTCTTTCGAAGGAACCCACTCTGATACCAATTGAAGAACACAAGCTTATACTGAGAGGGGGGTGAATAGTATAAGACCACTTTTTACTTTTCTTTCCCAATCAATATTATGCAATGTATAGATAGCAATATCAATAATAGTAATCAAAGCAATGCACAAATCACCACACACAATAGAGACACCAATTTAACATGGTTCACCCAATGTGGGCTACTCCATGGAGAAAATATTTCACTAAAATTTTCTCAATCAATCTCTTGGGAATCCTTTCCCTATTACAATGTTTATGGACCTCTGTCCAAAGGAGACACCAATCCCCTAATCAAGTTCATGGATCTCTATCCATAGGAGAACTCTTTCTCCTTAGCTCTAACTGGTGATCTTCTAGAAGAACTACTGCCCCCACTACTCTGGCTAATGGATCTCTATCCACTGAAGACACCTATCCTCACTACCCTAGCTAATGGATCTCTATCCACTGGAGACTATCATCCTCTATACTCTATCACCTTCAAATATCTATCTCAAATCTACACTAAACATAGTCCTTCGATCTAGCACAAATCTTCTCAATCTCTATCTCTGGTCTAGCACAAACCTATCCTCAAATCTGCACCAAAATCTATCCTCAAATCTATACTAAACATAGTCCTTCGATCTAGCACAAATCTATCCTCAATATCTATCCTCTGATCTGCACTAAACATAGTCCTTCGGTCTAGCACAAATCTATCCTCAAGCCTTAACACAAAGCTTGACTTAATCTCAAATCAACTCTACTAGATCTACCCCAAACCTTAACTCAAGGTTTGAAAAAATCAATCAATCAACTCTGCTCTCAAGTCTTCTCAAAGACTTATCTCAAATATACCTTGTAAGCTTCCACAAAATCTCACACTAATATATCTACAAGTCCTCTCTAGAACTTGTCCAAATTTGCTCAATAAGTCCTCACTAGAACTTGTCCAAATCTACTCTCAATATCTATTCTCAAACTGTATTGTAAGCTTCCACAAAATCTCACACAAATATATCCACAAGTCTTCTCTAAGACTTACCTCAAATCTACTCAACAAGTCCTCACTAGAACTTGTCCAATCTCATAGAAACATAAAGAGAATTGTTAGAGACTCAATATGCTTCACATTCACCACAATGCTCAATCACTTTCAATCAATCTTTTTACCATATAAACATATAGATAATTGTTAGAGACTCAATATGCTTCACACTCACAAACTCTCAATCACTTTCAATCTCTCTTTTATTACAATAGAAACATATAGAGAATTGTTAGAGACTCAATATGTTTCACATTCATCAACACTCAATCTCTTTCTCAACTCAATTTAGAATATAGAACAATTTGTTTCATAGAACTTGAACTATCACATCAACACATCCACTTGACTAGGCTCAACCAACTCTACTCAACCAATCACTCAATGAATTAATCCTTGCTCACAAACCCTAGTCCAAGCATATGAACACTCACTCAAATATTTCCAACAATGCTTATCAATCAATCTCACATAACAATGATACTCATGATCTTTGCAAACCCTAGTTCAAGTTCTTCACTCACTTCAAAAACAATGATATTCATGATCTTTTTCAAACCCTAGTTCAAGTTCACTCAACTAATCACTTCAACAACAATGCTTATCAAACAAGGTTTTATCAACAACTCTTTATTCTAGAAAACCTTGAAGCATTAATTCAAAACACACTCAACAATGCTTACCAAACAATCCTTTTCACTCCAACTTTGCATTCACAACATTCAACAATCACTCACTAGGAAGATGTGCCCATACCTTTTGTTTGATGTAGAAGTGCCTTTAGAAAACCTGTCTCAATCACAATTTCCTTCTTTCCAATTTCAATGGTTAGATGACAAAATATCACTCTTAACACTTTCTCAAAATATTCCTTAGACACAAAAATAATCAAATCTCAAATATACCTTATTGCTCCTTCTTGGAATTAACATCCATCAAATCATACATAAAAATAATTATTTGGATACACCTTATAATCTCCAACTTAAAATAATATCCAACACCACAAAACCTCAAACAATCTTCCTAAAACACCTTTATTTCCCTTTTCAAACACTAAAGCAAATAACACCAAAAATTTATTTTGCATCAACCTTATAACTCCCCTAAAACCTTACAAGCCAAATAAATTATGCAAAAATTAATTTTTAATAGCTCAACTAATTCCTCCAAAAATTTTGGTGCTCAACTAATGCATACCTTTGTCTTCTCCCCAAAAGGGTTTCGGCATGATTCGAATTACCGTCTCCCCAAGCGCCAAGCACCTTAGCGCTTTGGTGCCCACCGCATGGGCTATAGGCGCCCACGTGAAGGAAGGAAGACTTCCTTCCTTTTCAACCTTCTTCCGCCATCGATTTCAACATAAAATAAAATATTCCTCCCATGGATTCGAACCTGCATCAATCGTTGCCCTCACGTCTTGCTTTCGCTGCGGTTGCCAACTATGCTACCAACGCTTGGTGACCAAGGCTCCCTCCTTGGTGGGTGAAATCCTTTTGCCTCCTCTAAGCACTTTAATAAAAAATAAAATCCTCTTTGCACAACACGATTCGCATAAGCTCGCATAGCATTAAAATTAATTCGAAGGCATTAGAGACTTTGGCTAAGGTGGGGTAGTCCCCCTTTTATACACACTTGGTTAATTTGCTCCCCACGTCGATGCTCGATGTCGAATTCGAATTTTGAATTTCGACTTAATAACCCACCTTAGGGTTATTTAAAATTAACATAAATTAATTTATAATTAATATTAAAATTAATTAATAATTAATTTAAATAACTTATAAGTTAAGTAAATTAATTAATAAATTAATTTATAATAAAAATTATATTAATTAATTTATAATTAATTTAAACTTCCTTGTATAATATTATAAAGAAATATTATAATATTATTCACTTGGGCTTCTTCTTTGCACTTTGGACCACATTTGACTTCCTGGAACCGGGTCTTGATCAACTAAAAATGGACTATCCTTTTGCACTTATTGGAGAACCTAAAACTGATGTTGCCCACTGACTTGGTGCTGAAAGCTTGACATCAATGACCACTCACTCTTGACATCAATGACAACTCATCTACTCAAAATGTCTGAGAACTTTATTTAAATAAAAATTATAAGATCACTTTCAAGGTAGGTTTAAGTGAAGGAATGAATAATATGGTAGAATGGGAAGTATTGATCCTCTTGATGAGAATCATAGTAGAGCAAGGAATTACAAGTTTACAAATTTTTGGACATTCAAAATTAATGATATGTTGGGTTGTAGATAATGTTGAGATGAAAAACTTGCTCCTTAGTCCTTTCTATGAGCAAGTGAAATTATTAGAACCTTCTATAACATAAATTTCATACAAGCACATCTATAGGGAACTAAATGTAGAAGCAGATGGTCTTTCAAAAGATGGTTTGAACCTTCTAATATGCACTTGGCAGAGGGAAGAAGTGGTTAGAGGACTTAAATTTTCCTCATAGTCGTCCTCTTATTAAGGATCACATTAGAGTTTTGTTATTAGTAAAAAAAAATAAAAGGGTTTTGAAAGAGACCTTTGCCTTTATTTTTTAGAAAGACAGGCTTTAGAATAACATTTATATTCATAATTAAAACACAAGTCCTCCTTAGTTCTAGTACTTAGGAAAGATTCATTTGAGAACTATGATTTATTAGGAAGTTATTCCTGCTTTCCACATGTCAATCATGTTATTAGGATTTTGTTTCTAGATTTTAAGTTGACTATAACATATTATAGCTAGGAGTCCAATACTCCTCTAAAATTTGAGGGTACTTCATACCCGTATCATTGTAATTTTTTTCAAACTCAAAAATAAAAATTATAGATTTTTTCTAAGGAAAAAAAGGCTAGTAAAAAGTAATAAGTAAAACTTAATAGTAAAAGTCTCAATGTAATGGCAACTTGTCTTTGCCACAAGGTCAATAGTCTTGAGATACGGTGTAAATAAATGTATGACAATATCTTGTTATATATACAAGGTTTTTAGAAGTCTACGATAGTCCAAAGTATCTTTAGATATAATATAAAATTATTGAAAAACATGAAAACAATGCAAGAGAGAAATCTCTAAAAATATCTAATATTTTGATTATACCTTTTAATTACTAAATATCATAAGATGAGTCAAGGAGAAAATTAAAAATTGTCTACATTATTTGAACTAAACAGAAGATTCCAAAAAGGAAATCTCTTGAAAATATTGTTATGTTTCCATCTAGAGTTCTCAATCTATGTAATATCTAGCTCCCATGAGCCTATAAATAGGGTAAATATCCTTTAAAAGAGTCAAGTTGAGCAATTAAGAAAAAAAAGATTCAAGTAAGGGATAGAAAGTCAAGCTAATGTCTTTATTTTTAGATTTTTTTATAGGATTGTTTGAGTGAGAGTGTGGGTTGTTGTCATTAGATGAGTCCATGAGTGGTGGAAGAGTAAATGATAGTGCTTTTATGACCAATTCATACACTTATAAAGTTGGACAAAATGCTATAGGCAAATAGGACCTTGTCATGAAATAGAAAATGAAAGTTCACGTAGGCATCCTTGAAGGTCAATGATTGCATGATGGTGTAAGATGCATGCCACAAGATTTTCAACAATTTATTTACCAAAGTTTTATATAAACATAAATGGAAATATTAGAGTTGTCAACTTTCTTGTATTATCCTACTAAACATTGTGTTTATGCTCAAATATCATCATATAACACATATACTTTGTATTATTGAAATGAAATATTTGTTTCTTAATATATATTATTAAAATTAATTTTTACCCTTAAATTTTTTTTCGTTGCAACGCTTATTCTAAGATTTTGTAATTTATTTTTTATTTGTGAATGCATAACTAGAAGTCCATTAGATAGGGTTCTCTTTATTATATCCGAGGTATGGCACAATAAAAAATAAATATAAGGTCCTCTTGTGTATCTATTTCAATATGTAAATTATTTATTTGTTTATCCATAGTTAAATAAATTTAAGCTGAGTTTTTAATTTATAGTTATTTTTAAAATTTATTCTCAAAGTTATTATTTATTTATTATTAAAGGGTGAAAATAAGGGTTTTTTAAAGGGCCCCAACTATTTTTTACAACCAAAGACTCCTAGAAAAATATGAAAACACAACTACTTCATGAGATAAACAAAATAAAAAACAACCAAAATATTGCATATAGAAATTGTAGAAATGTTTCATTTAATTCTACTTATACTACATCAATTAACGACCTAGGCAAAAAAGCTATATAAAAGCATCTACAATGAACTCAAAACAAAAATAATCCAAAATAAGGCCAAAATATATAGCCCTCCCCCTTGTTCATGTAGTCCAAAGTAATGCATTTGCAGCATCCCAATCTTAGTAGAGAACATCCAAACGGTCTTTCATATTGTCCATAATATTATTCAAGTCCTCTGTAAATTACTAATACCAATTTCAATTTATTGCAACTTTAAAATGGATCTACAGTTAGTTGATTCCTTTGTTGGCTTAGCACTCTTCACATCCTATGACATCTAAAAAAAAGTTCTTATGTAGAAAAATCATTTCCACCTAAACTTTCCCCTACTTCTCAATGGATTAATCAACCACAATTGACTATTTTTTCTTAATAAAATGCCTCTTTGGTATGAATTGGAAAGTAAAATGGCTAGACGCAAGGGCATAGATAACTATAAACTTCATAACTAAATAATAGACATATTTCACATTCCAATATTTGCTAGAGATCCTCCATCCACAACAACGGATCTAAATCTCCATCGATACCTAGAAAACCATAAACCTCCAAATGAAACAAAGGATCTTGAGAAGCTCATTAAACATGCTAACTCTCTCCCAAAACTACAAAAACCAATAAAAAGAAAACATGTAACAACAAACGTTGGACATCAATTGGTTAATAAATGTGAAACCATTTTGGGATCTAATGCTATTCTTCCTAGGACTAGTTTTACTATTCATTATTCTTTTCAAAATTATCAATAATAATGGGGTTCAAGAAATTAGGAAGATCTTCGCTCTAGACAATCAGATGAGGACTCTCAAATCCTTTATTTTCTAACTAATAAGCTATCCCATTTTATTCCCTATAAATATGATTAATTTCCACTCTCTCAATAGAGGATATACTAATATTAGCATCCCTAATGATTTTCCTAATGTTCCAACTGGCTACATTCATGTTATATAGGCAATCTATAATGTTTATTGAATCACCCTCAATAATGATTTTCGTAATATTCAATTATTTAATTAATTTGATGTCTTTATACAAAACTTTGGATTCCACAACATGTTTAGTATAGATCTCATAAGGTTTAAGAAACAACAACATATCCCAAATGGTTCTTTATAATTCCACCTCCTCTTGTCCTACCTAGGTTACCTTCTGTGACACCATCAAAATTAAGTTTAAGCCAACCAAATTTAGGGGAACACCAAAAAATATTTTTCTAGAAATAATTTTTTGATCTATTTCTTGATTATGAAGAGGTGTAAGATCCCACAAAGAGGCTATCCTAGCCTCTTGAACATTCTCCCAACCTTCCAGATCTTCTACAATACAAAAATTATCTTTAACAACTAATTTTATATTGGGGAATATTGCATTATTTGGTACATGCTAATGTACCTCCATGGTACCTTTATGGTAGAGTTGTAAATATGTTATATATTAGTGTGTAAGTATATAGTTTAGGAGTGTGATTTATATTCCTCTTTATGTAAGTGTTCATGTGTAGGATGTGCACAAGTGTCATGTAATTATGTGTGCAAGTGTGAAGAGTGAGAATGTGCACAAGTATCTTGTAATAGAGTGTGTAGGAGTGTGCAATGTGTCATATAGTAAAGTGTACAAGTGTCATAGAATAAAGTGTGCAAATAGAAATTCAAGAGTCATGTATACAAGTGGCAATATGAGAAGCCAAAATACATGAGAGGATTTATCTTATGCATGGAATATGAAAGGATGCATCTCGTGGATGTGTGAGGAGAGAAATAGTCAAGTATTGAAGAGTAATCTATGAAGGCTATATTATGGAGATAAATATCCATATAATGTATATAAAACTAAGATTATCAAAGTATCTCATATCATATTCAAACATTAATAATATTGAAATTTGTATGCATATTTTGAGCAATTATTGTAAGTTTTATTCATGTTATTGTATGAATGATTTTGATCATTTTATTCATATTATTATTATTGTTATAAATGTTATGTTCATTAATTTGACCATATAATATAGTTATTGTTCTTATATTTGAGACTACTCAAGATCCTGGATATTGAGACCCGTGATAATCTGGCTAAAAGGCCAAAATTTTATGTGGAAAGTAACCATCTCATTCATGAAAAATTCTTTAAATTTTTTATTATTTCTCTCAAATAAAAAACCCTAAATTAAATAAGGTAATAACATATTTCATAAAACTATTAACCTTCTACTAAGACAATGGGAATGACATTATTCAAAGAGCTCAACAAAACTATTTAGACTAACCCAACATAAATATAAAGTCCTTAACAACAACTAGAAAACTTTAGAAGAAAAAGGATAATGCACAAAGATGTGATCCATTGATTCTTCATTGGACTTACATAACACACATATATTTGGGAAATGGAAACCTCTTTTCCTCAAATTATCAATAGTTAGAATCTTGTTCTACACAACTAACCAAGAGAAAAATGAGATTTTAGGAGTCAAATGCTTCAACCAAATTCTAGAGGCTGGAAAATCCATACCAAAAGGAGAAGATAAAATTTCATATCCTAATTTAACCAAGTAAATTCTAAAAGAGTTAAAATCCCAAATGAGGACATCATGGTGGAAGGATTGACTTAAATGATAAAGTTATAATAGACTATTGAGTTTCATCATAGCTTGTTGAGTTATTTGCTCATTTGATTGTAAAGAAATAATTTTCCATCTCTTGAAGTTGTTATCCATCTCAATGTAGTCCTTAAATTTTCTTCCATACAACCTTACCAAGGGTTCTCTAATGACAACCAAGTCATCAAAGGAGATGAGAGGTTTGTCCACTAACCAAGTATCTTCCCAAAACTCAATTTGATCTCCATTTTCCACTCTCCATATAAGGCCCTTCCATAACATAGGCCTGATTTTGATTATGCTATTCCAAAAGGTATAGCCTGTTGGGGGATTTTCACATCTCACAAAAAAATTATTATAGTCCAAGTATTTAGCCTTAATATTTTTTTTCCAAAGAGAATCATTGTCTTGAATTAGCCTCCATCCCACTTTACTTAAAAGAGCTCTATTAAGATTCTTCATCTTTCTTAACCCCAAACCTCCCTCTTTCTTGGAAGTACAAACTTTATCCCAAGAAACTAAGGGTATTCTCTATTTCTCTTCGACTCTTATCCATAGAAATTTGTGTTGAATATGTTCTATTCTTTCTGCAACTTTAGTAGGGATTTTGAAAATAGATAAAAAAAATAGATCAACAAACTTTGTAAAGTAGATTTAACTAGTTGAAGCTTACCTACTTGGCTCAACATAACTCCTTTCCACCCTACTAGTTTCTTTTGAAATCTGTCTAGGATCGGATTCCACAAATCCTCTTTCATCTTGCCTTTAAAGAGTGGCATACCAAGATAGGTGGCTGGAAAGTTATCAATGCTACAACTAAAAATCCTTGAAATTTTTTGTTGCCTTTCAACTGGAGTATTGATATAAAAAATTATGCTCTTTGTATAATTTATTTTTTGGTTTGAAGCCTTCTCATAATATTCCAAGATATTCTTAATATCTTTTGCTTCCTTGACCAAAGCTTGACCCACTATGACAGTGTCATCAACAAATTATTGATGAGTAATAGCATCTACTATTGAGGTCGATTTAATACCTTTTATGATTGTTACATTTTTTTGCATTTAATGCTCTTCCTAGTGCTTTTTCCATAAGAATAAATAGATAAGGGGATATGGGGTCCCCTTGTCTTATCCCTCTTTCACTTGAAAAAACTTTAAGTAAGCCATTAATAATAACATAAAACATAGGAGAAGAAATACATAATTGGATCCAAGATCTCCATTGAAGGTGGAAACCAAATTTTTCTAAAACTCTATCTAGAAAAGACCATGAAACTCTATCATAGGCCTTATTCATATCTAGCTTGAGAATCATCCCTATGAAACCACTTTTTTCAATTGAGTGGATAGATTCATGGATTGAGATAATGCCATCTAGAATCTGTCTACCCTACATAAAGCCCCCTTGCTGATTGGAAATAATTCTAGGAAGAATTATTTTCAGTCTATTGGCCAAAAGTTTAGTTAAAATTTTATAAATAGTATTGCATAGACTAATCGGCCAAAAGTCTTTAAAATCCTTTGCACCTTGATTTTTTGGAATGAGAACCAAAAAGGTGGAATTCCAATCTCTTAAAAGGCTATTAGCAACTTGAAATTCTCTAACTACTACCACAATGTCACCATGAACTATGTGCCAAAAATACTAGAAGAAACCAACTGGGAAACCATCTAGACCTGAGGCCTTATCTTTTTGCATATTGAAAACAACCTCTTTGACTTCATCCTCTGAGAAGGGTTTCACTAGAGCTTCATTCATCTCATCTGATACCAAGTTTGGGATGTTACTTAGCATGTAATTTACTACCTCTTCTTCTATATCATTGTTATTTGAAAATAATTCTTTAAAGAAACTCACTATTGCATCTTTAATTTCTTCTTCATTTATTGTACTACTTTTGTCATTTTTAATAATCTCTTTGATTCTGTTGGTGCTTCTATGTCTTAAGGTAGATAAATAAAAAAAATTAGAGTTTCTATCACCTTCTTTCAACCACAAGGCTTTGGATTTTTGCCTCCAAAAGGTTTCCTCCTTAGCCAAAATTGAATGAAATTCACTAAGTAAAGATTTTTCTTGTCTGGCTATATCTTCTGACATTCCTTGAGATTGAATTTGCTCTTCAATAACCTATAAATTCTTAACCAAAGACTCCTTTTGCTGCAAAATATTACCAAAAATATTCTTGTTCCATTTTTTAATATTATTTTTAACATTTCTCAAAAATTTTACCACTTTGAACATACATGTTCCAACAACTTCACAATTCCACCATTCCTTAATTTTTTCCTCTAATCCTAGGTGAAAAATCCACATGAGTTCAAAATAGAAAGGACTTCTTACCATTTTTTTTTTCTTCTATGTTAAGAATCAACAGATTGTGATCAAATCCAATTTTTGGAAGAGCAAAGAGAGAAGAATTACTATTCCTCGTAAACTAGTCATGAGACACCAAAACTCTATCCAATATAATCTGAATCAAGTTGTCCCCCATCCTTCTATTAGACCAAGTGTATTTAGTCCCTCGTAATTCCATTGTAACAACCCAAGTCTACTCACTTGTTTGTACTACTAAACAAACTAAGTATAATAAAAGGGGTAATTGTTTTGATTTTCAAATCATGTTTTTGTTTTTAATATGCTATCATGTTCATAGCACATGTTGTTCCATCCAAATAGTTAATATCAAATTATTAATTAGTATAGGTATATAGGACCACATTTGGATTTTGAGACTACTGCAGTTAGCCACCCAAGTGGATGAGATTGGCCAAATCTTGTAATAGGTGTCATTTTGTGGATACAATTTACCTCATTTACATCCTTTGTTTTTGGCATGAGGGTCGTTCCACGGTAGGGGTTATCCTCTAGGGCCCATAAAACATAGAGGGTGGACGCTTGCTTCCCTTTTTTTTCCATACTAAGCCTTCGACTAACCAATCAACTCACTTTAATTTTTTATAGAAGGAAGTAGTGTACATATGCTTTTGTGGCTAACTGATTATATCGTATCCAAAGTCAATTAGAGCCATGTCAATTCCTTGACATTGGTCCTCATCTCTCATATTCATTGTTACTCATGGTTGTTTATCCCATACCAAACTCCATGGCTAATATAGCTAAGTTAAATGGACATGGGACTTACCACAATACTATTCGATTAGCAACCTAGAGGGTAAGTCCCATACCACCCCTTGTTACCAAATTTGACCAAGTCACTTTGTTGTGATCAATTCTATCAAAAATTTAGTTGCTCTCATAACACCATTGTGTACATACCCGTACCTTAACAACATAGGGTGAATTTGATCATCCTTCATTCTCGATGATTGATTTCAAGATTAGTTCATAGGGATCCACAATCGTAACAAAGTGTTTTGTTTTCAAGTTCTTTAAAATCCCTTGTCTCTAAGATTTTTCAACCCATCTATTCTAAGTTTTGAGTTTCCACTAGAATAACCCAGGTGTTGTAGGTGAGTTGGAGAGGAGAGGACAATCCTCCAAGGGAGGTCCCAGGTTTGAATCTCCACCCTACCAAAAAGTTGAATTGGGTACCCAAAATCCAATTGATAATGTTTGTGTGGGCAGGGCCGGGTGTGACTCCCGAGTGACTTTGATGGTGTAGAACCCCTTGTTCGTGGTCTCTTAGACCAAGGCGGACCCACAAGGGGTTTTTCGCTAAAAAAAAAAAAAAATTCCACTAGAATATATGTCATCCAAGGAGACCTAAATAAAAATAAGCTAAAGGTTCTGGAATAATTCCAATTTTTTTATAAAGTAATTCTTAACATAAGCATCAATGCTTAGTTTCATTGTTTGCAATGATTCTAAGGTTTGAGGGAATGAACAAATTTGAATTTTAATTCCAATATTCCCATATTAGTAGCTCTTCAATACAAATAGTGTATTCACAACATTAAGCTTAAACTTTTAATAAGATATGTTCAACTCATTTCACAACATGTAAACATAAAAGATTTAAAATCAAAGTATTCCTTTATTATGTAAAGCACTAGACTATGAATTCAAATTATGAAATTTTAAATATATTTTCTATATTTTCCTCTAACAGAGCATGAGGAGAAGGCAAATATCAACTTTTTAAGGAAAAAATATGTAATGTATGCCTTACAACATAGAAAAACCTTTCTTAAGATACTATCACATGGATTCATTGTCTCAACTTTAAATTCATACATCCATAAGAGTAGGTTTAGTTCTTATTTAGAAATATGGAACTCAACATAGAAAATAAAGCAACCCTTTTAAAATCATTCACATTGTTTCCATTATAGTAATATCTTTTACTTAAGAGTAATAAAATGTACCAAGGGTACCATTCCATCATGCATGCAAACTAGTCATAATGTTTATTAAAAGACTAAATAGTATAACATTCCCCTATTACAAAGAATATACAACATTGACTCATATTTCCATTTTTTTCTAATTGTATTTCTTTTATACCTTTGGCATACGAAATATGCGAAAGGTCCTTCGATAGTCTACACCACTCTCCCAGTGCAACTACATGGTTTACATATAATTTAAACACTTTCTAAGAACTTGGTAAACCTAAATTCAAGATGTACATAGAAGATTGCCTATATGATTTAACCTTACCACACAAAGTATGGTTTAACTGTTTCCAACAAGTGTTGGTTATAAATAATGGTAAGTTAAAGAAAAGGAATTTCAACACCATTTAGGACAAATTTTTTTAGAAATCAAGCCAAGGAGTCAGTTCTCTTACTATACAATAATGTCCAAGTATAGATTTAATTTTGACCAGGAATTAAATTATTTTAACCATAAATCCACAACCAAATTCTATGTCTTCAAAAAATAATGTTAATATCCACACTTCCACTATGAATATTTAATTACCATTCCATAGCTATAAAAAATACCAAACAAGTTTTACTGGTAATATCAAACTTTCCATAATTCTAGAATTCATTTATCACAATGTTAAAACAACTGTTACAGACATATCAATTAGACTATGTTTCTATAGAATGCATTGCAGTTACCTACAACATCCAGTAAGACAGTCCTACTCTACCTTTTTCACTCAATCCCATGACTGCAATAATATAAACATTAGATGTTCTGGACTGAATTGTTCACTATCATGCAACAACATGTACTCGGATATATTTGAGGAAAATTAAATGAACAATTCTATCATAGACTACAAATCATGGCTACTACAGGTCCTTAATCAACTACTATCATGCTCGATAGACTTCATTCACACCATCGATTGGATCATCATCTGCTATCTTAGACGAAATTGAGGTTCTAAGATGAAGGGATCAGATTTTGGCTTATCATTCAATGGATTCAATTATACTAATATACAACCATGAAAACATGTAAACGTATACCAGATATTCCCACAACACTATAATTCTATTGCATGTAATTTACATAAACCATCCACAATTTTTTCAGATAACAACAACGTCCATAATCGACGTAAAGCTTATATCCAAATATAAAATTGAGGAACAATCATTCAAGACAACTATAACATCTTGCATGTGCACACAATAATATCTTTTCCATTTCATTTCCACACACAACAAGACAAGCAATCTTTCAACTCACATCAAAATTCTTTTCTTTTTTCTTTGTAACATTAAAATTAAAAACAAATAGGAGTATTATCATGAACATTCTACCTAGAATTGTTCGTGATATTTTTCACTTCCAAATGCTAACCAAAGCTTCCAGAATACTCTCCTATGCAATTTCTAGAACACGTTGTTTCTTTTCCAACCTAAATCTAACAATTTCTCTTCTTCCTTCTATTTGAAATCGGTTCCCTCTAAAAACGGACCACCACTAACTCCAACAAGTATATTTTTAATGGCTTTTCTCTCTTCTCGGTTCTAGGATATGGAGGGAGTTTAATTTTATAATGATACTATTGTAGACACCAAAATCCAGCCACTTGCAAGTCATCTATACCTTCCTGTCAGCCACGTGTCGGTCATCCACCTTCCTGCCATTATTTGGCCCAAATCCACACTTTTCCACCATTATTTGGCCCAATTTCACCTTTCCCGCCATTTTTCATCCCCAAATTTATTTAAATTAATATATATATATATATATATATATTTTAATATTTTAATATATATATTTAAATAATAGTTTAAGTGATTTAATCTCATCCGTCCATCCATCTTAATCCATTTCACAACCTAGATTTATTCTCTACCCTTAGATCCACTTTAATCTTAGCCACACGTTCAAAGTGTCGTTAAAACCCTAAAGTGTGCCCTAAGAGTAGATTATAAATTGAGTCACCTTGATGGCTCAAACCCTATGTCTTTTGCTACTTCTATCTCCTATGCGCTATCTCTGATTCTAATTCTTCTACTGCTATCTCCTCTATCTCTCTTCTGCTACCCTTTCGCCGCATCCATCGCCGCTTTCATCGTCGCTTTCACCGCCATCTCTTCTACAGCATTCTGTAGAATCCCCCATTCTTGTCGTAAGTGCCCGCGGGTGTTTACCCCTTTACCAAGTGCCCACGGGCGTTTAACAAGTGCCCGCGGGCGTTTACCTACAGCCACAGACTTAGACCGGCGTCTATAATCCAGATCCAGAAGCACACAGGCGTTCGGCGAGTGCACCAGGGTGCCTTCTGTAGCCTATTCTGACAACAAAATTACTTCCAGGTGTCGCCTGGTCTAGCTGCGTTAACAGAGAACAGGTATAAATTAGTTTAAAGCAAGTAGCCGTATTTTATGTATTAATCTGTTATTGATTTTCTGCATTCCATTTTTATAGGGTTTTAGATTTTTTCTGAGGGCTCACGTAATGGAGCCCTCTTATTAATCTCTAACTCCTTGATAGTGTTAATGTGTGCAAGTTTTTGATAACAGATCCAGTTTATTGATGGCAGCTGATTAAGCTAGAGTGGTCCAAGCAAGGGATACGACAAAGCCCACTCACTCTGTTGGGATTGAAGATACGTTCTTCGAAAGCGCCACCATTCGTGTTAGCTAGGGTTTCGGAGAACCCTAGCATAATTTGTAACTGTGTATCACAAATAAAGGGTTACAGGCCCAGTTGTATTCAAAAAGAGTTTTTAAACTCCATCGATTAATAGAAATCGTTTGTTTTTGTGCAACTATTCTGTACTCTGTCATTGTGATTTTATTTCTGTTTGGCGTGTATTTTTAATCTACAAATGGCGATCACGGTGGGACCCCCTAGGGTTTCATATTTTTAAATACTTGCTTTACTAATCTGTTCTTGTTTTTTGTTTCATTTTGTAGGTTCCAAAAATCGTGAAATTTGTTGTTCCAGCGAACTAGGGTTTCTGAGCTTGCAAAAAATGCAGCAGATGCAGAGGGGCGTCTGGAAGTCCAATACGAAACGCAGAGGTGCGTTTCAGCCTGTGCAGACTCCCGTGGGCGTTTGAAGTCAGTTTTACAAAAAAAGTGTAGGCTTCCAAGTAAGTGCTTTGTACTTTTTACGTTTTTGGTTTTTCTGCCATATTTTGTTTCTTTTTCGGATCATTACTTTAAAATGAACAAAAACTAAGTAATCTGAAAAGAACGAGTTATTTTTAATTACATTTTTCTTTGCATTGCATTATTGATTGTTGCTTGCATTAAAAAAAAAAAAAAATTTTTTGCATACCTAGCTGCATATTAGAATAGCTACGAATTATTTGTTTTAATTATCTAAGTAGGACTATTGATTGGATGTCAATAGTACTCTTGCCATTGGGTGATTCCAGGCAGAGAAGTGGACCGAACCTTCCGGTTGCTCCTTTGATATCTGATATCATTGGTAGGCAGGGGGTTTTAAACGGTGTACTTCACTTCTTCAGAGGAAATGACATGTTTTCAGTAGCCTCTTGCTTAGATCATTAGAACTTTTGATTTATAGCCTTGTATGTACACATTAGATAACTAAAACATTTAAAAAAAAAAAAAAAATTTGCATTTTCATATTGCATTTAAAACAGTGATATCTGGATTTCATCACCAGGTATTGCTTGAAGTTTAGTGACAGTGGAATTCATCTCCATCCATTAAAATTCTGCCTTAGACACCATAGGTCACCCCCGAGCAAACTTGCTGGATTTCATCACCAGTAAGAATCTCGTTGTCCTTTCCTAGCCATAGTTTTTACCTTTTTTTGTGAATAATTCAAGATTAGATCACATGCAAAACTCATAAACCGGACACTTAAAATTTACTACAGATTAAGATCAGAAAATAATTAATTAACCGCAAGGTAAGACATATTGGTTGAAACCTAGGTTGTGATTGTTTTCTGATAATTTCTTTAGTGTAAATTTATCATTCCAGTTTTGCATTCTTCTTTTCTAAATTTGTTTAGATTTATTGCTTCATGGTTTTAACAAGGAATCAATCTAAAATGTTAAATCTAAATAATCAAATGGGTAATTCACAGAACATCCCCACTACCAACATAGCCACTTATCCTAGTGAATTTCAGGCAGGTTCGCCTGTAGGTCTTTCACGTCCTTCTACCGTCTATCACATGGCCATGCCCATGGAGGAAGACAATTCCTGTCATATTACCCACATTGATATGGCCCAAGTGCAAACTCACTTAAGAGATGGCACTGGCTATGTCCTTGAGCCAATCCAAGATTCCCCTATGCAAGATTCTATTTTTTAGTAGGATATTGCATCAACCATACCCGCTGGTTTCACTCAGGTCTACACTAACCCTTTTTTTGAGGCTAATGTGGTATCTGTTCAACCGACTTCATCTCCAACATCTTCTCGGATGCTCAATTGTTCTCCTTTGGAGACAAATGTAGTGTCTTCCCGACCACCTTCTCCCCCATGTACCCAGGTGTACACCAATTCTCTTTATGAAGTTGGTGGAAACTCTTCTAGCCATAACCAATTTCAACCCGCTTCTTCCCAAACCATTTATGGTTTCACCCTACTTAGGGCACAGTCTACTGTTTCTTCCCAGGTACCGCCTACTTCAGCCACCTTCATTGCCCCTGCTATGCAGTCTCCTGTGACTACCATGGCAGCCTGCCCTCCCACCTTCATCCAATCATCCCACCTCCCTTGGGTTAGAGATTAATAAGGTTAAGGAGTATCTCGACAAATTGATTTTGCAACAACAGCAACAAAATTCTCAACCATCTGTCGTAGTAAAACCTACACCCCAACCAATTTCTACCCAGCCAGATTTTATTAGCTCAGGCCCCACCTGGGTACCCCAATCTTAGGTGGTGTCCATTCCTACCCCACCTTTCTCCCAACCCAATCCAGTTCATCATTCAAACCAATCACCTTCTTTCCGGTATCATCCATACCAACAACATGTCCATTCTACACCGCCTAATCTAGGCAATTTCATCCCATCTCATCAATTTTCCACTCTTCCATTACATCATCATAATCATCAAACGAGTCAAAATTTTCATGAAGATTCTCGACTCCATGCTATGCAACAGCAGATTGATAACCTTATGCTTAACGCACCTGGCTCATTTAGTCAGAAACCTACGCTAAGGTCATTGATCAATCAACCAATTCATCCTTTGGTACCTTCACCACCATATTCGACTGATTTCACATTACCAAAGTTTGATAAATTTTGAGGAACTGAGGATCCTCATGAACATGTGAGCTCATTCATGCATGCTTGCTTTAGAATCCAAAATAATGATGCTCTTATGCTCAGAACTTTTCCTTAGACATTAGGATGAGATGCTGTACATGATGGTATAATCATTTAGCTCACCATAGCATTTATGCTTACGAGAAATTGATTAATCTGTTTTTAGAACGATTCTCCCTGAATGTTCAAAAGAGAGTCTCATTAGCTGACTTATACAAGCTCAAGCAACATGACGATGAGACTGTTTATGAATTTGGAAACCGTTGGAGGGCTATCATTAATAAACTGCCATTATCCCTACCAATGGAGGAGTTAACCAAAATGTTCACCCAGAGTTGTCTAAAACCTATCTCTTGGTTACTCCAATTACAACAATATAGGACTTTTGAAGAGGCTTTGGCCCAAGCAAGTATCATAGAAGACATTAAAGTCCAAGAGGGTGTTTTAAAACCCCATAGAAAATAATGGCAACAAAAGGGCCAACAACAAAATAATAATTATGGCCAAAACAAACAAACACAGGCTAGTACGACCTCAAATGTTAACCAAGTTAATCAAGTGGTGGCGAGTCGACCCGTAATGGCTCAACAACAACAAGTAATGCAAAGTCAACCGCAACCAATTGATTATCATGCGATACCCGCCCCTCCTCAACCAGCTCACAATACTGAGCCAACCATGGAAACTCGACCTTGGCAAACAAATCGTCCCAAGTGACAGTTCACACCTTTAGATGATTCATATGCGGTCATATTCAATAAGTTATATAGCACAAATCAATTAACGTTACCTGAGTTTAAACCTTTAGACCCATCTAGAAGGGGGAAGTATTACAAGGAGTACCTATTTTGTCCTTATCATAGGCAAAATGGGCACGATATCAATAATTGTACAACTTTCAAACATGTGATCCAAGATCTTATTGAGATTGGAGCCATTAAATTGGATAGCCCCTTAGCCCAACAAAATCAAAATCTTGGTATATTTCAAACACCCCTCCCACATCGGGAGGAAGCTCCAAAAACTTCAGGTGGAGTAACTCAGGTAAATCCTCCTAATCAAGTCAACCATATACAACAATACCAAGGTTTTGTGGGTACTATTAACGTAGTAACCCGGGGTCAAAGGGCGAACCAACCAAATCAGGCTGAACCACAGCCACTTGTACAAACCCCTAGTCCACCTCAGGTAACAGTGACCCAACGACGTGCTAGTACTTCTCAACAACCGCTAAATCATGCTACTCAACGCCAACGACCCATCATGTCATTAAGTAGCCGGTTAACTACCAGTTTAAAAATGGCTTCTGCCAAGTTATCGATCTATGACCTCATTCAACAATCTCCCCCGCATAGAGAGGCATTAATGGAAATATTAAAGTCAATCGAGCTTCAAACTCAAGATACTAATGCCTTCAACAACTTTGTGGGGAGTATTCAAACATACATGGAGCCCTCCATCACTTTCTATGATTTTGAAATCAAACCTATGTCAATAGAAAGTATAGATCCTCCACTACATATCATGGCCAAGATCGATAACAAGCCATTCAAGAGAGTCTTAATTGACACCAGTTCCTCAATCAATATCATTACAACATCGGCATCGAGTCATCTAAAGCTGTCGCCATCCCTTATCACAAAGTCGACTTTTACTCTTAAAGCATTCAATGATGCTTTATCTTCCACGGTTGGCATAGTTATCTTGCCCATTGAGGTAGGGGCCCAAACTTTGCATACCTTGTTTCACATCTTGGAAGGGACCATGGCATACAATGTATTGCTTGGACGACCTTGGCTTAGGGAGATGAGATGTGTCCCTTCTATACTGCATCAATGTCCGAAGTATGTATATGAGGGACAGAGTTCATTGTGTACCCTGCTGACAGAACCCTTCAAACATTGCAACTATGTCTCAAATCCTTATGAGATTATGTTGCCATCCACTCATATTTTCTTGACCCCATCTATTTCTTCTATACCATCTTCTTCTAAAGCTCCCATTCCTGAGGAGCCACCCATCATATCGCAACCATTTTCCTCTTTCGCTATTCCATCTCATTCACAACTTTCTTCATCAACTAATCTTCCTTCTTCTTCATCCATGACCACATGCACATGTGGCCATGACCAATCATCTCTTTCCATGTCATTACCCCCTTCTTCTATACCTTCTTCAACATCACCTATTATTCCTCCATCTTCCCAACAATCACCAGCTGATGTTTCACAAGTTAGTGAAGCATCAACCCAACCAAATCCTTCCAATTCTTCTATTACACATTCTTCTATTCCATTATTTAGTCCATATCCCTCCCAAGTCAAGGTCCATCTCACTGATGCAGGTATTGGTGAGTATGCCATCCAAGATGTCCACATCACACCGTTCAATGTGTAAACAGTTAAAGATTTTGGTCGTCCACATGACCAACATTTATCCATTGGATCGGTTTATAACATGGGTTCTATGCCAAATTCCATTAATTTTGTATGGGGGAATAGATTCATCTTCTAGTCCTACTACCATACCAGAACCCAAGCATCCAGTCCCTGCCAATATCGAAAGGATGGAGGGTTTTCCCTCTCGCTATTTCCACAGACATAATTGGCAGCAATTTGGCCTAGGTCGATACGAGCAAGGGGTAACTGAACGCATCAATATGCCATACCAGAGACCCACTGAGCGTTTTGGTCTGGGCTACCAACCACTTACATCCCTTTCTTCTTTTGAGCAAGCTTTTCAAAGCATTATTATTAATTCATAAGAAGAAATCCTCCACCTCGACGAATCCGAAGATGAAGTCTATGAAGAATTTGACGTCATGTCAAATGGCGATGAATCTGAAGAAGAGTCGGTGCCCATTGTTCCCCTCACTAAACAAGACGAGTTTTATCTCCAATTGTTTCCTCTCCAAGAGGCCATCTTTCGCTTGCTTCTTCCACAAGAACGAGGTGAACCACCACCTCCGCCACATCCATAAGCCATAATCCAAACCTGTATTATATGTATATACTAAAATAGTGGTTTTCACCACTACCAAAAACAAAAAATAAAATCAGAAAATTCCAAAAAAAAAAAATCAAAAAAAAAAAAAAAAAAAAATACTTTATTGTTGTATGTATGTGTGTAATAGTGGTTTTCACCACTACAAAAAAAAAAAAAACTCAAACCAAAAAAAAAAAAAAACTGAAAAACTATGTTGTTTTGCACTTCAGGTCTTCCGAGGTCTTCACCGGTTTTCCCTTCCATTCCGCCCGTCCTTTCTTCCATAAGTCGACAATGAATTTCGAAGACTTATTCACCTCGCTCCATAATCCATATGATCCGGATAAGCCAATCCCGATCAATCCAAGCCTGATTGACATGGATCGGATTTCATCCCCTCCATCTATTTTAGAGTTCATCCTTTCCGAGGAATTGTTAAGGGCTTCCGCCAACTACATTCCTCCTTCACCTCCACATTCACCTTCATCTTCTAAGCCAGAGGTCTTCTAGGCGGACATAGACGAGAGCAAGGCACAGGAGCTTGATGACATTTTAGATGACATAAATCCGATCCCTACTCCCCATCAGCTTGAGGAAGGTTCCCACATGTCTATTGAAGAAACTATCGATGTAGACCTTAGTACAGACCAAGATGGCACCCAAATTGTGAAACTGGCTAAAAGTCTATCATCAGAGGAACAAGAGCAAATGATTGCTCTACTCAAGTGAAAGAAGGAGATATTTGCATGGTCTTACAAAGACATGCCAAGCCTAGACCCTAATTTGGTTGTCCATAACCTCACCTTACAAAAAGATGCTAAACCTGTCAAACAGAAACTTAGGAAAATGCATCCTACTGTGGCTCTCCTAGTTAAATCGGAGATTCAGAAACTTCTGGATGTTAAATTTGTCGTCCCGATTGATTATCCTGAGTGGCTTTCAAACATGGTACCCGTTCGCAAACCTAACGGGGGGATACGTGTTTGCACCGATTTTTGAGATCTAAATAAAGCGTGTCCTAAGGATGAATTTCCTCTTCCAAACATTGATACTCTTGTCGATACCTGCGCTGGTCATGAAATGCTTTCGTTCATGGATGGATTTTCGGGATACAACCAGATTCGAATAAACCCTGAAGATCAACACAAAACAGCATTTACCACACCTTGGGGAACTTTTTGTTACAGGGTGATGCCCTTTGGCCTTAAGAATGCAGGTGCAACCTATCAACGAGCCATGACTTATATTTTCCACGATTATATGCATAAGATTATCGAAGATTATGTGGATGATTTATTGGCAAAATCTAAAACTCGACAAGAGCATTTTGATGTATTGGAAAAAGTTTTTGATAGACTTCTAGAGCATAAAGTAAGGTTGAACCCTAAGAAATGTGTCTTTTGTGTTACCTCAGGCAAACTCCTAGGTTTTATTATCTCTAAACGAGGTATTGAGGTGGACCCAAACAAGGTCAAAGCCATTATGGAAATGTGTCCCCCAACAAATTTGAAGGAGTTGCGTAGTTTGCAAGGAAATATTAATTCAATCCGTCGCTTTATTGCACAACATTTTGATAAGTGTAGGCCATTTTGCCACCTACTACAAAAGGGGGTACAACACTAAAAAAAAAGCCATGTATATATATGTATAAAGATCAAAACGTACAGTGAATGCCAAAAGGCTACAATATACAATAGAGCACCAAGGCTCATAAAGAGTGCATCTAAGCACTAAGCTAACCATCAAAAGAGGATCTTTGTGACCTAGTAGGAGTCCTAGACCTAGTGGTGTGCCTAGACTCACTATGCCTAGAGACAGAGGAGGATGGAGGATCAGGCAACACAATGTGATGCCTAAACAATGTGTCCTCCAGAGCCTCAATATAACGAGTCCTAGACCTAAGTCTAGATATGTCTATCCCGTGTCGTCGCTCTCGCTCCGCTAGCTCTGCCTGGAGCCTCGTCACCCTGTCATCTTGGGGCACCCTAGTCGCTCCATCCAAGTATGCCTACATCTGGGCCATCCTCTCCTCTTGAACAGCTATCAGGGCATCCCACTCTGCAACCTGTTGCTCCAGCCGACCTATCCTCTCATCCTGGACAGCTAGCATAGCATCGTGCTCTGCTATCTACTGCTGTAGCTACGCCAGATCATCCTCGTGCCCGCTAGGGGGTACCTCCCTAGTCTCTCCTGTGGCCTCTCCTAGGCCCTCGCCATCATCCTCCTCGTCATCTCCGCTCCTCGGTGTCTGCCGTACCATCTTCCCCTTTTGCCTTCGACTGTCAGCTCGAAGGCGGGGACCCTCCCTGCGCTTGGGAACCTCTGTGGTTCCCTCATCCTCTCCAGCTCCAACAGCCACCAATGGTGGCTCCCACCTCGACTCTATAGCCATCCATGCTGCATACTCAGCTGTCACCCCGACGTCGTCCACGTCGAGGATCTCCATGTCCTCATCATCCTCTGTCGCCTCCCTCCATGGCTCGGCACACGACAAATCCCCCTCTGATCTGTGCCTCCGGTAGCGCACTGGCTCACCGGGGACATCCTGTCTCAATCCAACCTGGCGGAGCACTCGAGACATCTGTATGTACTCCGCCTCGTTGTGGCCCCGACCCACTACCCATCTAGCCTGTCGCACCCATCTCAGATGCTCTCCATCACCGATCCACCTCGCCTCCCGCCAGGGCCTCCAAATGACTTGGGCATCTGTCAAGTCTACCCATAAACTCCTATACCATTGCCCCGATCTCACGGGGCGGCTCGGCTGTCTCTCCTCCGCCACTGGCCATCTCCTACCATAAGCCTGGCTCATGTCCCAGTAAGCACATGGCAACCCCTCCGGTCGGGCCACTCTGAAGTGCTCCCAGCCCCAACACTTGGAGAACCAAACTACAGCCTAGGCCCTTTCGGCCCCGTCTTCGAACCTCATACAACTCCCGGTACACCTACGCCAATAAAGCGGGCGCCCAGGCATACACTACCCTATTAGTGAGCATCTCGCTCACTACACCCATCAGGTTCCATGGAAACCTGCACCCGGTGCTGTTCGGGGCCACAATGTTGGCCAATACGAACATCATCAGAGCCTCCACCGCTACCAACTCCTTGGCCGTATACATGGCCAAGTAAGGAATCCCCCCGCTCTCCGTCCGGATCTCCCTCCAGTCATCCCCAAACAACTTGGCCATCTCCGTGGCCCTATCTCGTCCAACCTCCACCCACGCCCCCTCCACGGGCACCTTGAGGATGCGGTATACATCCTCAAGCGTCACCGTCATCTCTCCAGTTGAGAGCTGGAACGTCCCCCGATTTGGATCCCACCTCTCGGCCAAAGTCGAGAGGTACCCCTCATCTGCCCGAACTACCTCCAACCGGGCTGCCTCCGCTAGCCCTACTGCCTCCAATATCTCCCAGTCTTCCTGGGACAATGACCTCCTCATCCCCAAAATGATAGGGGAGAATCGGTGTCGTGCCTCTAACACCCTAAGCTGCAAAACAACAAAACAAAAATTGGTTACAAATTTTTTTCCAAAAAAAAAAAAAAAAAAACAAACAAATAAAAGTACTTGCTTAAATAAACAAATACCTCAGCTGGCTGCACTGGCGCATCCGCTCCCATCTCCGCCATAGCTCCCGCGTGCTTCACTCTCCCACACAACCTTTCACTTCACTTCACTTCATTCCACTCCCTCAGACGCACTTCTCTCAAGCTCGAACGCACAAATGAGCGAAATTCTCGCTAAAACTGTTTAAATAGCTGGTTTTGGCGCCCTAAAATGTAGTGGGGCGTTTCATGGCACACTCAGATGCAGTGGGGCATTTCATGATGCATTCAAACACCGGCGGGCATTTCTGCCACCTCCAAATGCATACGGGCATTTGGTGTCAGTATTGAATAAAAGAACAAAACTTACAAAATTGAAGCTTACCTCCTCCAAATTTCATCAAATTGCATCCATCCATTCTTCTTATCATAATAAAACATTTTGTGAAGGTTACAACAGTTTTGGAAACAAATTTTGTCATTTTGCTCAAAAAGCGCATCATTCATCATTGATTTACAAATTGGGTTAAAAACATTCAAAACCTTCACAAAATTAACAACATTCATCAATTCTTCTGATCTATCGTCAATTTCATTCATTCTTCTTTCATCATGCATATTTTTGCCAAATTAAATTAAAGTAAACCTCGTATCTAGTGGTATATTCTATCACCTTGGCGATTGCAGCGATTTGCATCCATGCAATTCGGTAAGAGGATTAAACCACCATAAGGACACTTACCATTTATCATCATCAATTATTTCATTGTTTGAAAATTGGAAATCAATTTTGGGTATCCTACTTTTCAAGTGACCTCATACCAAGATTAATTTTCTCAACAGTTGTCATTGATGGCCTAGTTCATGGGGCCTTAAACGTGGACAATCTTCAATATCATCATTATTTTGAGTCTTGCTAGAGATTAAGGCTACCTAGGTTGATTGGTTCCGACCCGAGGAATTATCCATACAGTCACTAGGAGCATCTCTGAAGTTCTGGACTCTTTCATATTGCATCTCTGCATATCAATGGCACCAACAAGGCAATTTCATCAACAGTATGGATTCACCCACAGGAGTTGGGGCATCCGTTATCAATTTTTAACTTTCCTAATAGTAGAATTCATCTTACATGATCATGGAATTTAAAATTTGGCAAAAATCCCTTTCTAACCGTTGGGGCAGAAAACGGTTCATCTTTCACATCACTCATATCGTCTTCAATCATATTATTTTTTGGTTTGTACACCAACCCCTTTTCTGTTGGGACATAAACAGATGGTTCATACACAAACCCCTTTTTCACCGTTGGGGCAAAAACGGTTCATTTTCTTCCGAATTTCTTCCAATTGGCTCGTGAGAACCATTCTCGCTCGCCAATTGAGGGGGTAAGCTGATAAATTTTAAATATTCTTTTATTCTTTGGTCTTCAAAGTTGTGCTTTAGTCTTGAGAGAGAGTTGCGTCCGATCCGACTTTTCGGGTGTCCTAAGTTTTTGTGCTTGCATTGTGTCTTCACACAAAGCGGCTCAAAAAGGGCATCTGTAGACACCAAAATCCAGCCACTTGCAAGTCATCTATACCTTCCTGTCAGCCACATGTCGGTCATCCACCTTCCCGCCATTATTTGGCCCAAATCCACACTTTCCCGCCATTATTTGGCCCAATTTCACCTTTCCCGCCATTTTTCATCCCCAAATTTATTTAAATTAATATTTATATATATATTTTAATATTTTAATATTTTAATATATATTTAAATAATAGTTTAAGTGATTTAATGCGAGTCCATCCTTCATTTAATCTCATCCGTCCATCCATCTTAATCCATTTCACAACCTAGATTTATTCTCTACCCTTGGATCCACTTTAATCTTAGCCACACGTTCAAAGTGTCGTTAAAACCCTAAAGTGTGCCCTAAGAGTAGATTATAAATTGAGTCACCTTGATGGCTCAAACCCTATGTCTTTTGCTACTTCTATCTCCTATGCGCTATCTCTGATTCTAATTCTTCTACTGCTATCTCCTCTATCTCTCTTCTGCTACCCTTTCGCCGCATCCATCGTCGCTTTCGTCGCCGCTTTCGTCGCCATCTCTTCTGCAGCATTCTGTAGAATCCCCCATTCTTGTCGTAAGTGCCCGCGGGCGTTTACCCCTTTACCAAGTGCCCACGGGCGTTTACCAAGTGCCCGCGGGCGTTTACCTACGACCACGAGACTTAGACCGGCGTACGAAACCCTTGATCCGAAGCACGCGGGCGTTCGAAGAGTGCACCGGGCGCCTTCCGTAGCCGATTTGACGACCACATTACTTCCAGGTGTCGCTTGGTCTAGCTACGTTAACAGAGAACCGGTATAAATTAGTTTAAAGCAAGTAACTTCTTTTCTTCTATTTGATCTGTTATTGAATTCATGCATTCCATTTTTATAGGGTTTTAGATTGTTTCTGAGGGCTCACGCAGTGGAGCCCTCTTATTAATTTCTAACTCCTTGATAGTGTTAATGTGTGCGAGTTTTTGATAACGAGATCCGGTTTATTGATGGCGGTGATTAAGTCGGAGTGGTCCAAGCAAGGGATACAACAAAGCCCACTCACTCTGTTGGGATTGAAGATACATTCTTCGGAAGCGCCACCATTTGTGCCAGCTAGGGTTTCGGAGAACCCTAGCATAACTTGTAATCGTGTATCACAAATAAAGGGTTACAGGCCCAATTGTATTCAAAAAGGAGTTTTTAAACTCCATCGATTAATAGAAATCATTTGTTTTTGTGCAACTATTCTGTACTCTGTCATTGTGATTTTATTTATTTTTGTTTGGCGTGTATTTTTAATCTACAACTATATGCTTAGTTCCGGTGCGATTAAGCCAACCACTACTCCATACCATGCTCACCCATCCCATGGTGAAGGAAACCATTCTCTTTGGTTTACGTACTTGCTACCAATTTAATATTGCTCATAACATTTATGCAAAACATTCAAATAATATTTTCACCCAAGTTTAACATAATTGACATTCACAATAACAAACTCGCAATCAAATTTATTTTTACCATGCATACATTTATTTATTTACATTCATATTTTTATATTTATTTTTCTTCTAATCTAAACTATATGCACAATCAAATAAATAGTGGCTCCCATCATCATTGCCACATAAGTCATATGAACACCTTATTTGAATCAATCAAACAACAATAAACCACACACACAAACTAGTCAATCATGGAATCTACATGATATGTAAGTATGCGAGCATCCATGTACTCGCGAGCTGAATCATCACTTCTCTTCTTATCATTTTCGTCGACTTGCTTCCCTTCATCAACGATTTTGAACCTGGTATAGCATTCACAATAATTATCAGCAGTACCACAATTCACAAGAAAATATAGGTTATTACCAATTTTACTTATTAACCAATATGCATGTGAGGAGGGTTGTTACATCCTCCCCCACTAGAAACAAACATAGTCCCTGTGTTTTATACAAAGTTTTTTTTTTAATTTACATGGTGGAATCGGTGCACGAATCCGGGCATGTTGTCTGGCTTTTATGGCCGCCATAGTATTACGACTATCCACCTAGAGCCACCACATAGATATTTGTCTTCCCTATAACCACCATGCCACAATAATTTTAAACCTTTTACGCCACTGAAAGCACCAGGAAAGGGACAAGCGTTTAGTCTGACGAGTTTTTTATACAAGGTTAAACAAGAAATATCTTTGCATAACTTTATTCAAATTCCAAAAGTATTCAAACAAATTCATTGTTCCCATATTACACAAAATATCCCAATCATCATATTCATTATAGAGTCTTAATTATTCAAATTTGAGCATTTAGCTAAACCATGTAATATGTCATATTGCATTCAATCAAGTGTTCATGAATAAATCCAAACATACACCATCATATGTTCAAAACTACTTTACTTAGTAATGCAAAACATATACAAGCTACTCTACTCAGTAACTCAAACATACATAAACTACTATACTTAGTGTCTATTCTCATATCCATTTGCATATATACATATATCATCAAATTATATGAAAGTTTTTGATAAAGTCTATATCTACTCAAATAGATAAGGAAATTGTTGTTGCATATCTGCCACGTCCTCCCACGTGGCATTTCTATCTGAGTAGTGGTCCCATTGGACTCGACATTGCTCTATGCTTCTCTTCCTTAGATTCTTGGTTCTAAAACCAAGTATGCGAATAGGTCAAACTTCAATTTTTAGTGGATCGGTCATCTACAATTTGGAGACATCCAAAACATGAGTAGGATCAAGAATATATTTTCTAAAGAGGGACACATGGAAGACATTGTGAATTTTGGATAGGCTTGGTGGTAGAGCAAGTCTATAAGCAATAAGGCTTATTTTGGCCACAATTTCAAATGGACCCACATATCTGGAGTCTAGTTTGGAAGATTTTATGGAACTTTTAGTTGGTTTCACCCTTAAGAATACCCTATCTCCCATAGAATATTCCCTCGATGTTCTTTTGAGGTTCGCATAGCTCTTTTGGTGATCTGTAGCCTCTTTCAGCTTCTGCTAAATTCTTTTCAATTGATCTTCCATTTCCTTTACCATTTTTGGTCCGATCACTACCCGATCCTTTAGATTATCCCAAGATAAGGGAGTTCTACATCTTCTCCTATATAAGGCTTCAAAAGGTGCCATACCTAGTGATGCATGATAACTATTATTGTATGCAAATTCCACTAGGTATAAATAGTCTTCCCACTTTGTATGTTGATCCATGCAGTACATTCTTAGCATATCCTCTAGTACCTAATTCACCCTCTCAGTTTGCCCATCTATCTCAGGGTGATAAGTAGTACTAATATTCAATTTGGTTCCTAATGCTTGATGCAATGCTTGCCAAAATTCAAAGGTAAAATGAGAATCTCTATCAGAGATTATAACTTCTAGGAAAAATGTGCAATCTTACCACTTCCTTAGAAAACTTACTCGCTACTGTAGGTGCATCATCTTGCACATTACCTGGTATAAAATGTGCAACCTTGGTTAACTTATCCACAACTACCAAGATTATGTCATGCCTGAATCTTGTTTTAGGCAATCCCACTATAAAGTCCATTGATACCACTTGCCATTTTTGTGTAGGTATCTCATGTGGGTACAACTTTCTAGCTAGATGTAGATGTTCTACTTTCACTCTTTGACATTCTAAACATCTAGCCACATAATTAGTGATATCCTTTTTCATTCCTAGCCAATAGTAAGCTTTTCTCAAATTCTCACACATTTTTGCCCCTCCTAGGTGCATAAAATAAGGAGTATTATGTGCCTCCTTAAGAATTATTTCTCTCAACCCACCTATGCTTGGAACTACCAATCAGTTCTTATAAAATAATAGATCATCTTTAAATACAAAATCTATGTCCTTTTCAGGTTCTCTCTTAACCTATTCATTATAAGATTGACAAAATTCATCTTTTCCTTGCAATACTTTAATTTGATCTAACAGATCATAATGAAATTTTGTCATTGTAGTGATACACCCTCTCCTACTTAGAGCATCTATAACTTTATTCTCCTTACCCTTAATATACTCAATGCCAAAATCATACTCAGCTAGAAATTCCATCCAACATCTTTGCCTAGCATTTAATAAGGGTTGAGTAAATATGTATCTTAGACTTTGATGATCTATCTTCAATTCAAATGGTTTTCCAAATAAATAGTGCCTCCAAATTTTTAGTGCATGTACAACCACTACCAACTCCAAATCATGAGTGGCATAATTTACCTCGTGCCTCTTAAGTTTCCTAGACTCATAGGCAATAACCGCATCATCTTGGTTCAAAACCCCTCCTAACCCTTCAATTGATGCATCTGTACATACTATAAATTACTTATTAGGATCAGATAATTGTAAAATTAGTATGGTTGTCAACTTTTATTTCAAAACCCAAAAAGCCTCTTCACACTATTCTATCCATTTGAAGGCTTTTCCTTTCCTTTGAAGGTTTGTAATGGGTTGGGAAATTCTTGAAAATCCTTTGATGAATTACCTATAATATCCTACAATCCCCATAAAACTTTACACCTCTATCACATTAGTAGGTGTTGGCCAATCAATAATTGCTTCTATTTTCTTGGGATCTATTGCAATCCCTTCTATAGAGATAATTTGTCCTAGATATTGTACTTGTGGAGTGTAAAACTCACATTTTGATAATTTTCCATATAATTGATTCTTTCTAAGAATATCAAGCATAATTCTCATATGTTGATCATGTTCCTCCTTGTTCTTGGAATAGATCAGTATGTCATCCAAAAATATGAGCACAAACCAGTCCAATTGCTCTCTAAAAATGTTATTCATGAGATTCATGAATGTGGTTGGGGCATTAGTTAGCCTAAATGGTAGGATAGTAAATTCAAAATATCCATATCTTGTTCTAAATGTTGTTTTAGAAGTGTCTTCTTCTTGTATTCTTAATTGATGATAACCAGATCTTAAGTCAATCTTTGAGAAGATGGTTGCTCCTTTCAATTGATCAAACAAATCATCAATTCTAGGTAATGAGTACCTATTTTTGATAGTAACCTTATTCATCATCCGATAATCTATGCACATCCTCAAGGTACCATCTTTCTTTTTAACAAACAATATAGGAGCTCCCCAAGGTGACACACTTGGCTTGATTAGCCCTTTTTCTAACAAATCTTGAAGTTGCATTTTGAGCTCTTGTAGCTCAATAGGAGTCATTCTATATGGTGCCCTTGCAATAGGTGTAACTCTAGGTAACAACTCAATAGAAAAATCAAATTCTCTCTAAGGAGGTAATCCTGAAAGATCCTCCAAAGACACATCCTTGAATTCTCCCAATACAAGATACTTTTGGAAGAGATCTAATTCCATTTTAGTTTCTTCTTTCTTATTCATCTTAACTATGAAGATCATTCCCCTCTTCCTAATAACTTTATTTATCTACATTGTAGACAATAAATGTGGTTTAACTTCACTTCGACCACAACAAATCCTAACCCTTTGATTAGACTCATCCATAAATTCCACCCATCTCTCTTCAAAATTTAGAAGAGCCTTATGCACCTTTAACCAATCTACTCCTAGTATGATATCAAATGCATGCAAAGGTGCCACATACAGATGCCAATTAGTTTTTCCTTATGGTAAAGTGATGTGAGGATCAAACAAGCATTGGTTAACTTGGTAGGTTTACCCTGACCCATACTCTACCTTCCAACCATTGGCTAAAAATCCAGGTCTAACAGGTATGTCCCTCACTAATCTAGTAGAGATAAAGCTATCAGTTGATCCACTATCTATCAAAATTTGCACATCTTTATCAAAAAATTTCCATTTATTAAGAAAGGAGTAATTTGACCATCAAGTTTAGAACTACCTGTGGCTGCAAAGATCATGTGGGTGGCCTCCTCTAGTACTTTATAACATTTATTAGCTCTATGATACATTTGTTGGCATAATGAGCTCCTTGACATATATAGCATCCATTTGGTGGAGCTTTATTTCCCCTGTTACTATTCTCATTTCTTTCCAGAGGTACAGTTTCCCTAGTCTTTTCCTGACCTACTAGTTTCTGGTCCTATATTTTGGAAAACTCTCTACCATCCCTCTTGAACTTACCACCTTGATAGTTAGGTTTATTTCTACCACCTTGCCTATTTTGCTCTCCTCCTTTGGGTTTCTTATTTTGATCTTTCTCCCATCTCATAAACCCAACACTTTTCCACTTCTTGAGTTCATATTTTTCCTTCTTAGATAACTTTTGATAGTTAAAATATGCCTTTCTAGTTTCTTGATTGGCTTCCTCTTTTCTTGCCAAATCAAAGGTAGTAGGTAGATTATCAAGGTTGTGCATATTTACTATTATCATGATTCTAGGATGTAATCCTAGAATGAATTTTTGAGTCTTCATTTCCTCATTGCTTTCATATTGAGATGCATATTTTAATAGTTGAATAAACTTTTGGTGGTAATCACTCATTGACATGCTTTCTTAATGCAAATTAGAGAACTCCCCAAATTTCTCCACATAATATTGCTTAGTCAAAAATCTATCTCTGAATTCTTTAGCAAACTCCTCCCATATGAGGTCTGTAGCTTCTATATTATGCCCTTTCTTATAATATTTCCACCAATCTAGGGCTACTTCAATCATGTTCATAACTGCCAATGCAGTCTTAGATTCAGAGGATAAAACTACTAGAGAGAAATATGACTCTAGTTCACTTAGCCAATTTTCCGTTGAGTCACCATCACCCTTACCATTAAACTTGGATATCATAACTTTTCTCAGGTTCCTATCCAACTCTTTACTCACCCTGGCCCTTCTAGTACTGGATCCCTCAAGTTCTCTAGGTGCTTCCTCTACCCTGCCTAATCCAGTTTCTCTTCCCCTAGCTAAGTCTTCTATGACCCTTTATTGTTGGACAATAAATTCTTATTGCTAGGCCATGTGGGTTTTCTGTTGGGCCATCTCTTCCCTTTGTTGTTCCATGTGTGTTTGTAATAATTGCACAACCTTTGCAAGGTTCCCTTCCTCCCTACCAGTATCATTTGGAGAAGGCTCATTTATCTATTTCATCCTTCTTTCACGTTGAGGACCCTCTCATCTTAATCCTATCCTTGGTCCCCTTATAAGTCTTTCAGTGGCTTCTTCCTCCCTACCTCCCACAGGATTTCCTGAAGACCCACCTCGCAACATTCGTGCCATTTAACTTGTAGGTGAAAGAAGCACGTTATTAAATATTAATTATTCTAGGTAAAATTTTTTAATCAAAGTCTACAACTTAGAATCATTTCTGCTCTGATACCATATGTAACAACCCAAGTCTACTCACTTGGTTGTACCACTAAACAAAACTAAGTATAATAAAAGGGGTATTTTTTTTATATTTTCAAATCACATTTTTGTTTTAAATGTGTTGTCATATTCATAGCACATGTCAATTCACCCAAATTTTTTAATATTAAATTCTTAAATATTACAGGCATATAAGACCACATTTGGATTTTGAGACTACTGCAGTTAGCCACCCAAGTGGACAAGATTGGCCAAATCCCGTAATAGGTGCCATTATGTGGATATATTTTCCTCATTTACGTCCTTTGTTTCTAGCATGAGGGTCGATCCATGGTAGGGGTTATCCTCTAGGGCCCATAACACCTAGAGGGTGGACACTTGCTTCCCTATCCAATTCCATACTAAGCCCTCGACTACTAGTTGACTCGCTCTAATTTTTGCATGAAAGGAAATAGCATACATATGCCTTTGTGGCTAACTGATTATCCCCTTCCCAAAGTCAATTAGAGCCATGTCAATTCCCTGACCTTGGTCTTCATCTCTCATGTTCATTGTAACTCATGGTTTCTCATCCCATACCAAACTCCATGGCTAATCTAGCTAAGTTAAATGGACATGGGACTTACCACAGTACCAAATGAGTAGCAACTTGGAGGGTGCATCCCATACCGCCCCTCGTTATAAAATCTGACCAAGTCACTTTGCTATGACTAATTTTGTTAGATATTTAGTTTCTTTCAAAACACCATTGTGTACATAATCGTACCTCAATGACATAGGATGAATTTGAACATCATTCATTCTTGATGCTTGATTTCAAGTATAGTTCATAGGTTTCTACAACCACAACAAAGTGTTTTGTTTTCAAGTTCTTTAAAACCCCTTATCCCATAGAGTTTTAAACTTATCTATTCTTAGTTTTAAGTTTCCACTAGGATATAAATCATCCAAGGAGACCTAAATAAAAATAAACTAAAGGTTTTGGAATAAACCCAAAAGTTTTATAAAGTAATTCTTAACATAAGCATCAATCTCAGTTTCATTATTTGCAATGATTATAAGGTTTGAGGGAATGGAAAGATTTGAATTTAAAACCCAATATTCGTATATTAGTAGCTCTTCAATACAAAAAATGTATTCAGGATGTTAATCTTAAACCTTTAATAAGATATGCTCAACTCATTTCACAACATATAAATAGAAAATATTTAAAATCAAAGTATTCCTTTATTACAAAAAACACTAGACTATGAACTCAAATTATGAAATTTTAAATATATTTTCTATTTTTCCTCTAACAGAGCATCAGACGGAGGCAACTCTCAACTTATTAAGGAAACAATATGTAATGTATACCTTGCAACACAGACCAACCTTTCTTAAGAGAATATCACATAGATTCACTATCTCAACTTTAAATTCATACATCCATAAGAGTAGGTTTAGTTCTCCTTTAGAAAGATGGAACTCACCACAGGAAATAAAACAACCATTTTAAAATCATTCACACGGTTTCCATTATAGTAATATATTTTACTCAAGAGTAATAGAATGTACCAAGGTTATCGATTGAGCATGCATGTAAACTAGTCATGACGTTTGTTAAGAAACTAAATAGAATAGTATTCCTCTATTACAAAGAAACACAATATTTGACTCATCTTTCCATTGTTTTCTAATTGTATTGCTTTTACACCTTCGGCATACAAAAGACGTGAAAGGTCCTTCGATATTCTGTGTCTTTGTCCCAACACAACTACATGGTTTACATATAATTTAAACACTTTTTAAGAAGTTGGTAAACCCATATTTAGGATGTACACAGAAGATTGCCTAGATGATTTAACCTTACCACACAAAGTATGGTTTAACTATATCTAGTAGGTGTTGGTTATAAATAATGGTAAGTAAAAGAAAAGGAATTTCAACACCATTTAGGACAACAAATTTCAGCAATCAAGCCAAGGAGTCAGTTCTCTTACTATACAATAATGTCCAAGTATATGTTTACGTTTGACCAAGATTTAAATTATTTTAACCATAAATCCATAGCCAAACTCTACGTCTTAAAAAAATGTTAATATCCACACTTCCATTGTGAATATTTAATTACCATTCCATAGCTATAGAAAATACCAAACAAGTTTTACTGGTAATATCAAACTTTTCAAAATTCTAGAATTCATTTATCACAATGTTAAAACAACTGTTACAGACATATAAATTAGAATTTGGTTCTATAGAATGCATTATGGTTACCCATAACACCTGGTAAGACAATCCTACTCTACCTTTTTCACTCAGTCCCATGATTGCAATAATGTAAACATTAGACATTCTAGATTGAATTGCTCACTAACGTACAACAACATTTACCCAAATACATCTACGGGAAATTAAATGAATAATTGTATAATAGACTACAAATCATGGATGTTCCAGGTCCTTAATAAACTGCTATCATGCTTGATAGACTTCGTTCACATCGTTGATTGGATCACCATCCACTATCTTAGATGGAATTGGGGTTCTAAGATGAAGGGATAATATTTTGACTCATCATTCAATGGATGCAATTCTACTAACAAACAACCATGAAAACATGCAAACGTAAACCAAAGATTCACACAACACTCTGTAATTCTATTGCATGCAATTTACATAAACCATCCACAATTTTTTTGGATAACAATAGCATCCATACCTGACGCAAAGCTTATATACAGATATAAAATTGAGGAGAAATCATTCATGCCAGCTATAACATCTTGCATGTGCACACTGTAGACACCAAAACAGCACCAATCTGATTATGTGACTACAAAAACTAATCACATTAACACACACAGCCCCCAGGGTAGCCCCCAGAGGTTAAACAATGGTTCTAACCACTTACACAGTAGTTTTGCAAGTCAGAAATCAATTTGGCACCTTTTAGACACTTTATTTCTTATTCGTCCCACCCAGGGACGAGTGCGAATTTGTACTCGTCCTACCCAGGGACGAGTATGGATTTATACTCATTTCACCCAGGGACGATTATTAGCACTCACTTCTGGGTGGGATGAACGCTAGGTTTGACCAACAAAAAGTTAGACCTCGATGCATGACAACTTAGAACTTCCACTTAGCTTTCCTTACATGGCATAGGAGTGTGAGTGAGTTCTTTTGACAACTCATATCTACCAATTGACTCTCCCTTCACTGCATGGGAATGGGAGTGAGCTTTTTAAGACAACTCAGATTTGCCACTTAGCTATCCCTTCATTGCATGGGAGTGCAAGTGAGCTTTTCTAAACATACCAAGACATGCACAGAGGCAGTTAAGAAGCCCTTGGTCAAGAAGAAGTCTTCTCTTCAAAAAGAATTCATGCAAAGAAACACTTTTGCATGTTAATTCAAAGAGACCCCTTGGGTCTATAAAATGGTGAGTTTCCTCACCCAAAAGAGATACCGAGCTGGAGCATTTTGAGCAACGAAGTGCTGCTAATTCATTTACTTGCGATTTGTGTTTTCATCATCCATAATCTCTTAATCGAAAGAGAGGTTATTGGGTGACTTTTGAAGGCACGAATCAAGAACCAACACCCCATTCTGTTGAACACAATATCCTACCAATTTTCCGACAACACATCACATTAGGTTTCGGACCAATTCTAAGCGGATTGGTGTCGAAGCAAAGTTTCATCCGCGGGTGGTTTGCCTTCGGGCACCCCTCTCGCTTTATTGCTTTTGTAGTTTTTTAGCTAGTTTCATGTTTATGCTTTTATCAAGTTTTCAATTCATTTAGATTCATTTTAGCTATAGTTAGATTTATCTTTTATTTTTCATACACAAGTGCTACTGATTCTTTGTTTGTTTCTTTAAACGGAGATTTGCAGCATTGGAGGAGCAGCAAGGAATCGACCTGTACCAATGCAAGCGGCGACAACGTTTTGGTTCGCCCATTTTATATGTGGGCATGCGGAAGAAGGAATTCTGAAATGAGTTGTAGAGATCAATATCTAACGCTCCTATCCCCTAAAAAGGAAGGAGATGCATTGTAACATGAATTGAAAAGAATATCAATAAAAAAGGGCCATAGTTTGTATTGCTTTTATATCTTGTGTTCATTCATTTGTGTTCTTTCCTTTTAATATAATTTTGTTTAGTATTTCCTTTTTGTTTTCGGAATATCATGTTTTCAATGGCGATCACGGTGGGACGACTGTCCTCTATTTTTTTAAGTTAATTTACTGATCTAAAATTGCTTGTTTTTACAGGTACCTATTTTTTTAACCTCGGACTGTTATTCGTCTCGCACGTGACGATTACGGAATTGGTACTCGTCTCACCCCGGGACGAATAAACTATTCGTTCCACCCTGGGACGATTACGGTCTGTTATTCGCTCCACCCAGGGACGATTATAATTTTGTGCAATTTTCAGAGCAAATCAGAGACATCCTGTTAGGCAGAGAAGAGGTAGGGGTTTTTACAGCTTCTGTCAAATTTATGTTTTTTTGTTTTCTAGTTTTCAGTTTGTATGGCTTAGGGAAAGATTTCTTTTTGTTTGCCTGTTTCAATTTTGCACAATTAAAACGAACCCCACACATCACGAGGCATTTTAAACCAAGGCGTTGGTTGTAAAACCCCAACCCTTGAACAAGACCAAAGGTGGATTCCATTATCACTTTGGCTTGATATATTGCATCCATTACCTCGATCGCGACTGTTGCTAGACGTAAATCCTGATGAAAGCTGACTGAGTCTAGCTTGGGGTGATTACCAGCATGCGAGGATAAGTCTTCTATGGTAGGTGTCATAAACAGAGTGATTCCCCTTCCGTACCGCCTATGTTCCACGTATCATCTGCTCTCACGTACCTATAGTCTCCCTCACGTAAGGGCGGGTATATAGAGAGGTTGGTATATCGGTCCGGCAATGGTATATTGAAGGGGCGACCATATTGGGAGTCATAAGAGCCTTCATAATTGCATTTAAATGTTTCACAAAAATCTTCATAAACAAAACAAACAACAAAAACACACAAAACCAGATTTAGGGCACACTATTAATCTTTAAAAGAGATAATCATTGCTTGTGAGTGTGTATGCTATTTTCTGTTTAGACCAAAAACATCATAAAAAGAAAATCACAAAAAGAACTTTTGCATTTTTTAGAGAGACATTGTCATGGTGTTCACTCGCAACCAAGCCCAATCACGGGCGGATGCTACGAAGAATGTCCGAGGAGGCACGAGTCGCCTCCATTATAGTCCTCAGGATTTGGTCATACCACCTTGGCGACCTAACACACAAGGTAGTCCCCTCCACACCTTAATGGAAAGGGACTATAGGGGCACCTCTTCTAGGGGCACTCCTGTTCAGCATAGCACCCAACACGCATCCTCCCATGAGGGGTACATCCGTAGGAGAGCTCCCTTAGATGCTCGCTATGAGTGGTCACCATGAAATGAAGCACTAGGTCAACATAGGGTTCGACGGGAGGAACCACATGATTACACTATCCCTCCTTCACCCCCTCTAGTTGTAAGGACTACAAGGACAAATCCAAAGCACAAGGCTCCTCAGGCAGGGCGAGCCAACTCTTCTCGTTCCTCTTTCACTTACAAAAGAGAGCACGAGAAAAATCCTTATCTTCCTCAAGAACAATATACATCGCGAGAGCAATACACCTCCGCAATTGCGAGCTATCAGGATTACCTACTGAGGCCAAAGCCTCGGGGGAATGCCACTACCCCCAACAGAGGGAGGCGGCCTATAGAGATCTCAGATCACCATGACCAGGATAGATATCTAGGAGAGGCATCTAGGCCTTCTAGACATGAGATGGTAGGACCAACTATCTTAGAATATGCCAAGCATATTACATGCCGGATGCAACTCACGCTACTTGAGCTGGAACAACAATAGTTAGAGCAATCATATCTTCTAAATAAAGAGTGCATTCAGAGCCAGGAGGATGAGTTGTTCCAACACACTATGCAGGTGAAGACTCCAACCCATCGCATGCATAAGACAAAACATTATGAGAGACACAACTGGGTGCAAGACAGGTCTCTACGACCTTATCAAACATCGCCCTCGATGCCTCCTAGACTTGAGCAGGAGGCCAATCCTAATACCAATGACGGGTGCCTTCTTCAGGCGCCCACCCAGGTTCATGGACCACCCCTAGAAATTCTTCAAAAAGCCTCTAAGGAACCTGAGCGAAAAGAAGAGCCGGATGAAATGATATACCAAAGCATGGGGTGTGCTATCCAGCCACCCCTCCCAAGGCATCAAGTTTCCCATAACTTGCAATGGGAACAAATCAAACAGGAGGAGCTCAAATCCCCCAATACAAGCAATGCGTCGCCTACGAACACTTAGAGTTGGTAGAGATCAAGATTTTGGGGTCCCAAATGCCCAACTCACATGAAAATCCTCTCAAAGAGGATCAACCCCTAGTTGTAGAACTACCTAATGACGAGGTCTTCCATATCTCAGAATCACCAAAATTTGATGAGCCTGACTCTCTCGCCAAAGATGAGTCAGCATATGCAATAGTGCCATGGGACCCATTCGAGTCTGACAGCACTAATTCACAGGTGGTCCCCATGGATGAGCATCACAAAATTCTCCTAACATTATTCCCTTTGGAGGCTCCCATCGAGCCTGTGCCATTATAGGAAAATTTGGTCCCCCCGCAAAGCGCAAAACAACTCCATGAGGACCACATCAATCTGCTCGAACAAGAAGAGCTTAACATGTCACAGACAGCTATCGAGGCCAATGAGGGCCTTTGGATCACTGAAAATGATTATGAAGATGAAACTGAGATGGCTTATCTCAATCATGCACGACGACACAATCACCCTGTCACCCATGACGAACTAATGACCCAACTAGGCATAAGACTAGGGCATGAGTGGCGCATAGACCCGACCCCATCGGCATCACATGTTGATCCCACTCCTTTGGGAAGATCGCGAGCACCTTCCACCCAGAGATATCATAGCACCATCAGTGCCGAAGGTAGACCTTGCCCTCCTATCTGTGCATAAGGCCGATCCATTCGTGCCAATTCCTATAGAGCCAGATTCGATGCACAAAGATCATCACACTGGGGGTACCTCTATTCCCTGAAGAGCCAGTGGGTTACACCAAATGCTCCAAAGGTGTCCATAAACCCTTTGGTCAAACCAAATGCTCCAAAGGTGTCCATAAACCCTTTGGTCAAACCAAACGCTCCAAAGGTGTCCATAAACCCTTTGGTCAAACCAAAAGCTCCAAGGATTATCGCAATCACTTGGTCACCCCAAAAGCTCCAAGGATTATCGCAATCACTTGGTCACCCCAAAAGGCTCCAAGGATTATCGCAATCGCTTGGTCATCCCAAAAGGCTCCAAGGATTATCGCAATCGCTTGGTCATCCCAAAAGGCTCCAAGGATTATCGCAATCGCTTGGTCATCCCAAAAAGCTCCAAGGATTATCGCAATCTCTTGGTCATCCCCAAAAGCTCCATGGATTATCGCAATCTCTTGGTCATCCCCAAAAGCTCCAAGGATTATCGCAATCACTTGGTCATCCCAAAAAGCTCCAAGGATTATCGCAATCTCTTGGTCACCCCAAAAGCTCCAAGGATTATCACAATCACTTGGTCACCCCAAAAGCTCCAAGGATTATCGCAATCACTTGGTCACCCCAAAAGGCTCCAAGGATTATCACAATCACTTGGTCATCCCAAAAGGCTCCAAGGATTATCGCAATCGCTTGGTCATCCCAAAATGCTCCAAGGATTATCGCAATCGCTTGGTCATCCCAAAAGCTCCAAGGATTATCGCAATCTCTTGGTCATCCCCAAAAGCTCCAAGGATTATCGCAATCGCTTGGTCATCCCAAAAGTCTCCAAGGATTATCGCAATCGCTTGGTCATCCCAAAAAGCTCCAAGGATTATCGCAATCTCTTGGTCATCCCAAAAGCTCCAAGGATTATCGCAATCTCTTGGTCATCCCAAAAGCTCCAAGGATTATCGCAATCGCTTGGTCATCCCAAAAAGCTCCAAGGATTATCGCAATCTCTTGGTCATCCCCAAAAGCTCCAAGGATTATCGCAATCTCTTGGTCATCCCAAAAGCTCCAAGGATTATCGCAATCTCTTGGTCATCCCAAAAGTCTCCAAGGATTATCACAATCTCTTGGTCATCCCAAAAGCTCCAAGGATTATCGCAATCTCTTGGTCATCCCAAAAGCTCCAAGGATTATCGCAATCGCTTGGTCATCCCAAAAAGCTCCAAGGATTATCGCAATCTCTTGGTCATCCCCAAAAGCTCCAAGGATTATCGCAATCGCTTGGTCATCCCAAAAAGCTCCAAGGATTATCGCAATCGCTTGGTCATCCCAAAAAGCTCCAAGGATTATCACAATCACTTGGTCACCCCAAAAGCTCATTCAACGGACAACATCTGAAGGCACCCTCACTTAAGTCATCTTGGGTCAAGCGACTCATCGCTTTTCTCATGGCAGTCATTCCTTCATCGATTTGTCGCTTGAGGGGGTAGTCACACTTAAGTCACTAATCAACAACAATACACCCAATCACGACAATAGCATGCATTCAAAGAATCATTAACAAAGACAATCACGCTCCTGCTTGGGGCAGCAAACAAGCAATTATCAAAAAATGATTAAACACTTGGCATTCCCGAAGCATGAACACAAGGTTCCCCCATGGATAAAAGGTTGTGCCCTTTTCCTATTCATGAATGATCAATGTCCAAGCTCAAGTCACACCTCACCAAAACAGGTTAATACTTGAAATCAAATTCCTTAGCTCGTCAGAAGCAAGGATTCAAGAATGCATGCCCTTTTCATACTTGGGGCATCAAGAGTTGGTTAGGTTACTGAGGAACCCTAATCATTAGTGCTTTGGTTATCTATTTTTGCTCAACGCTGCACCTTGCACAACGCTTCCCAAAAAGGGGCATCTGTAGACACCAAAACAGCACCAATCTGATTATGTGATTACAAACACTGATCACATTAACACACACAGCCCCCAGGGTAGCCCCCAGAGGTTAAACAGTGGTTCTAACCACTTACACAGTAGTTTTGCAAGTCAGAAATCAATTTGGCACCTTTTAGACACTTTATTTCTTATTCGTCCCACCCAGGGACGAGTGCGAATTTGTACTCGTCCTACCCAGGGATGAGTATGGATTTATACTCGTTTCACCCAGGGACGATTATTAGCGCTCGCTTCTGGGTGGGACGAATCCCAGGTTTGACCAGCAAAAAGTCAGACCTCGGTGCATGACAACTTAGAACTTCCACTTAGCTTTCCTTACATGGCATAAGAGTGTGAGTGAGTTCTTTTGACAACTCATATATGCCAATTGACTCTCCCTTCAATGCATGGGAATGGGAGTGAGCTTTTTAAGACAACTCAGATTTGCCACTTAGCTATCCCTTCATTGCATGGGAGTGCAAGTGAGCTTTTCTAAACATACCAAGACATGCACAGAGGCAGTTAAGAAGCCCTTGATCAAGAAGAAGTCTTCTCTTCCAAAAGCATTCATGCAAAGAAACACTTTTGCATGTTAATTCAAAGAGACCCCTTGGGTCTATAAAATGGTGAGTTTCCTCACCCAAAAGAGATACCGAGCTGGAGCATTTTGAGCAACGAAGTGCTGCTAATTCATTTACTTGCGATTTGTGTTTTCATCATCCATAATCTCTTAATCGAAAGAGAGGTTATTGGGTGACTTTTGAAGGCACGAATCAAGAACCAACACCCCATTCTGTTGAACACAATATCCTACCAATTTGTCGACAACACATCACATTAGGTTTCGGACCAATTCTAAGTGGATTGGTGTCAAAGCAAAGTTTCATCCGCGGGTGGTTTGCCTTCGGGCACCCCTCCCGTTTTATTGCTTTTGTAGTTTTTTAGCTAGTTTCATGTTTATGCTTTTATAAAGTTTTCAGTTCATTTAGATTCATTTTAGCTATAGTTAGATTTATCTTTTATTTTTCATACACAGGTGCTACTGATTCTTTGTTTGTTTCTTTAAACGTAGATTTGCAGCATTGGAGGAGCAGCAAGGAATCAACTTGTACCAACGCAAGCGGCGACAACGTTTTGGTTCGCCCATTTTATATGTGGGCACGTGGAAGAAGGAATTCTAAAACGAGTTGTAGAGATCAATATCTAACGCTCCTATCCCCTAAAAAGGAAGGAGACACATTGTAACATGAATTGAAAATAATATCAATAAAAAAGGGCCATAGTTTGTATTGCTTTTATATCTTGTGTTCATTCATTTGTGTTCTTTCCTTTTAATATAATTTTGTTTAGTCTTTCCTTTTTGTTTCCGAAATCTCATGTTTTCAATGGCGATCACGGTGGGACAACATCTGAAGCTTGGCGATCTCATGTTTTCCTTTTAGTATTTGTGTTCGCAATCGCTTGGTCATCCCAAAAAGCTCCAAGGATTATCGCAATCTCTTGGTCATCCCAAAAAAGCTCCAAGGATTATCGTAATCGCTTGGTCATCCCAAAAAGCTCCAAGGATTATCACAATCACTTGGTCACCCTAAAAGCTCCAGGGATTTTCATAATCGCTTGGTCAAACCCTAAATTCCCCAAAGGTATCTATAAACCCTTTGGTCAAGACAAAATCTCCAAGGATTACCACAATCGCTTGGTCAACCCAAAAGCTCCAAGAGTTACCATAACTGCTTGGTCAACATAAGTATTCAAAAATCAACAAAACCAACACAAAAATCAAAATCACAAAAACATTTGCATTTTAATTCCATGCATTCTCATAACACATCAAAATTACAAAAACAATTGCATTTCAATTCCATGCATCTCTGAAAAAAAAAAAAAAACAAAAATCAAAATCACAAAAACAATTGCATTTCAATTACATGCATTCTCATAAAAAAACAAAATCACAAAAACATTTGCATTTTCCATACATTCTCATAAAAAAAAAAAAAACGAAATCACCAAAACATTTGCATGCATTTTCATAAAAATCAAAATACAAAAATATAGGTTGCATTAAACATTGCATCCATCCCTTGCATACTTCGATAGGTCATACAAGTCAAAAGCACCATAGGCTGTCATTACTTGGCAATTCCATCATTTCCACCTCAAATCCATTTCCATAAACGCATACATCCAACATATCACCTTTTTATTTTAGCATAGTTAGTTGTTTCCTAATGTATATAGGGTTTTCGTCATTGAGATGTCTTTAAATTTCTAGCCAAAAACTGCACACGGTTAAACGGATTTTACACAGGAAAGTTTTACTTGGATCACACCTTGTTACGTCACGTCCCAACACAAATTAACACACATAAAAATTCCTAAATTGTGTGAACGAAAGATGAAACCTGCACCGTAATCCAGGTCACCATAAGCGAAACAACTATCTTGCTTATCCCCCTGTGCGAATGACCCTAGGAATGCTGAGAGTTGGCAAAAGGACAAGCATCCTCCCTACCCAATTCCCCATGAATCCCAAGTTCTCAAAAGTTGGAAAACATCAAAAATTTACAAAATGTCAAAACATTCAAAATTGACATCCTACAGTGCACACATCAAAATGCACGTACAATAGTGATTCTCATCACTCCCTATCCCTTGCTCAAAAAAAAAAAAACATCAATAAAAAAAAATAAACAGTGATCTTATCACTATAAAGAGCAAGTATCCCAATACAATTGAAGAAAAGCAGGGAGTCGAACTTGAATCCTTGGAATTCTCAGCATTTCGACAGGTCATGAGGCAAGCTTCAGTACCGGTTTGGTTGATAGCCTATCAATCACTGATAGTAAACCTCCCGCATGACGATATATCTGTCACATTAACTTGTGTATAGATCAATGTTTGCATGTGGATGAGCTAGCTTATGGTATCCTAGATAGCATCACAGATTAATCTAACCAAACACAATCAAGGAGTTAGTGGAGCTAATTAGGTGATCCTCAGTACAGGTTCGGTTGAAAGCCCATCTGGCACTGGCGGTATCCTGATGAATACCACATAAATGAACTCAATTGCACACACAGGGATGTGAAATAACTTGGTTAAATTCAAGTCGAATTTATACCTTGTTCAAAAGTCTTGCGAGATAAATGTACAGTCTTGGCTAGTTAGTTAAAATATCTGAATCTAAGAAAAGCTTAACTACATTTTAAAAACAACTGTCACATTTTATTCCGTACATCACCATCAAAATATATGCAAAATACAAAAACAAAGTTTTCACATGCAAAGTCATTTCACAAAGTCATCCCATTAGTATAGCAAGTCAGTCAAATCTTGTACAGTCTATGGTGCATCGACACATCATCAACACCTCATTTCATTCATTCCCTATCCATACATCATACAAATTAAAAACATCACATTCATAATCGCCTCTGCATACATCAAACACATACATAAAAACACGCAAAACAACCAAAATATAAAAATGACAAATGCCAACAAAAACACTAAAAATTGCCGAACAAAAGTGCTCTTGCACTTAACCTCCTGGCATAAGAAAACTGATGTCGGGGTCTACCTTGTCGCTATCCTACTCCCCAAGAAGGCTACCATAGCCGGACCGCTCCACGGGAAGATGGATTTTTGCCAATGTTAACCCCAAATGGCATCCCAAAATGGGTTCACACCCACCAAAAATAGGTCAGAATGTTTGGAAACTGCTTTTGCATTAAACGGAAAACATCTGAAGGCACCCTCACTTAAGTCATCTTGGGTCAAGCGACTCGTCGCTTTTCTCATGGCAGTCCTTCCTTCATCGATTCGTCGCTTGAGGGGGTAGTCACACTTAAGTTATCAATCAACAAACACACACCCAATCACGACAATAGCATGCATTCAAAGAATCATTGACAAAGACAATCACGCTCTTGCTTGGGGCAGCAAACAAGCAATAATCACAAAATTGATCAAACACTTGGCATTCCCGAAGCATGAACACAAGGTTCCCCCGTGGATAAAAGGTTGCGCCCTTTGCCTATTCATGACTGATCAATGTCCAAGCTCAAGTCACACCTCACCAAAACAGGTTAATACTTGAAATCAAATTCCTTAGCTCGTCAGAAGCAAGGATTCAAGAATGCATGCCCTTTCCATGCTTGGGGAATCAAGAGTTGGTTAGGTTACTAAGAAACCCTAATCATTAGTGCTTTGGTTATCTATTTTTGCTCGGCGTTGTGCCATGCACAACGCTTCCCAAAAAGGGGCATCTGTAGACACCAAAATAGCACCAATCCGATTATGTGATTACAAGCACTGATCGCACCAACACACACAGCCCCTAGGGCAGCCCTCAGAGGTTAAACAGTGGTTCTAACCACTCACACAACAATTTTGCAAGTCAGAAACCAATTTGGCACCTTTTAGACACTTTATTGCTCATTCGTCCCACCCAGGGACGAGTGCAAATTTTACTCGTCCTATCCAGGAACGAGTGCTGACTGATACTTGTCTCACCCAGGGACGATTATAAGCGCTCGCTCCGGGGTGGGACGATTGTCAGGTTTGACCGGCAAAAAATCAAATCTTGGCATATAAACAACTCAGAACTGCCACTTAGCTCTTCTCGCATGACATAGGAGTGCGAGTGAGTTCTTTTGACAACTCATATCTGCCAATTGACTTTCCCTTCACTACATGGGAATGAGAGTAAGCTTTTTAAGACAACTCAGATTTTCCACTTAGTTATCCCTTCATTGCATGGGAGTGCAAGTGAGCTTTTCTAAAACACACAAAGACATGCACAGAGGCAGTTAAGAAGCCCTTGATCAAGAAGAAGTCTTCTCTTCACAAACAAAAGCATTCATGCAAAGAAACACTTTTGCATGTTAATTCAAAGAGACCCCTTGGGTCTATAAAATGGTGAGTTTCCTCACCCAAAGGAGATACCAAGCAGGAGCATTCTGAGCAACGAAGTGCTGTTAATTCACTTACTTGCGATTTGCGCCCAAACCCCAATCTTTTGACCATAATATTCTATCAATTTGACGACAACACATCACATCAGGTTTCGAACCCATCTCAAGCAGATTGGTGTCGAAGCAAGGTTTTATCCGTGGGTGGTTTGCCTTTGGGCATCTCCTCGCTTTACTTCATTTATAGTATTTTAGCTAGTTTCATGTTTATGCATTTATCAAGTTTTTAGTGCATTTAGATTCATTTCAGCTATAGTTAGATTTATCTTTTATTTTTCATACACAGGTGCTATTGATTCTTTGTTTGTTTCTTTGAACACATATTTCAGGTCTATTGAAGGAGCAGCGAGGAATCGACCTTTGTCAATGCAAGCGGCGACAACGTTTTGGTTCGCCCATTTTATATGTGGGCACGCGGAAGAAGGAATTCAGAGACAAGTTGTAGAGAACAATATCTAACGCTCCTATCCCCTAAAAAGGAAGGAGAGGTATTGTAACACGAATTGAAAAGAATATCAATAAAAAAAGGGCTACATTTCATATTGTTCTTATATCTTGTGTTCATTCATTTGTGTTCCTTCATTTTAATATGATTTCGTTTAGTTTTTCCTTTTTGTTTCCGGAATCTCGTGTTTCCACACACAAAAATATATTTTCTATTTCATTTCCACACACAACAAGACAAGCAATCTTTCAGTTCAAATAAAAATTATTTTCTTTTTTCTTTGTAACACAAAACTAAAAACAAACAAGAGTATTATCATGAGCATTCTACCTGGAGTTTTTTGTAATACCTTTCACTTCCAATGCTAACCAAAGCTTCCGAAATACTCTCCTCTATAATTCCCAGAACACACAGTTTCTTTTCCAACCGAACTCTAACAATTTCCTCTCTTCCTCCTCCTTGAAGCTGGTTCCCTCTAAAAATAGACCACCACTAACTCCAACAAGTCTATTTTTTAATGCATTTCCTCTCTTCTCGGTTCCAAGATATGGAGGAAGTTTAAGTTCATAATGATACTATATGCTTAGTTTTGATGCGGTTAAGCCGACCACTACTCCACACCATGCTCACCCAACCCATGATGAAGGAAACCATTTTCTTTGGTTTACGTACTTGCTACCAATTTAATCTTGCTCATAACATTTATGCAGAACATTCAAATACTATTTTTACCTAAGCTTAACATAATTGATGTTCACAATAACAAACTCACAATCAGATTTCTTTTTACCATGCATACACTTATTTATTTGCATTCATATTTTTATATTTATTTTTCTTCTAATCTAAACTATATGCATAATAAAATAAATAGTGGCTCCCATCATCATCGTCACATAAATCATATGAACACCTTGTTTGAATCAATCAAACAACAACAAACCACACACACAAACTAGTCAATCATGGAATCTACATGATATGCAAGTATGCGAGCGTCCATGTACTCATGAGCCGAATCATCACTTCCCTTTTTACCTTTTTCTGTCGACTTGATTCCCTTCATCGACGATTTTGAACTTGGTCTTACATTCACAATAATCATCAAAAATACGTAGGTTATTACCAATTCTACGTATTAACCAATATTCGTGTGAGGAGGGTTGTTAAATCCATATCCATGAGACCACAATGGCCAATGAAATTGTCAATTCTTTCATATTATCATTAAAATTATGAATTCTCCTTTTCTTATCACTTGGGGAGAAAGAAATGTTAAATCGTTGGTATTTTTCGTAATATATTTTAACTCTTCCCACAAAGCTCTCCTACCTATGAGAGAATTAGGAGCATGCACATTAATTTAAACCCAATTGAAGTTTGATAATTTAGAGAAAAAACAACTAATATATGACTTTCAGTATTGTAAATACAACTCTCGTCAATCAAATTTGGATTCCATAAAATCTAGAGACCTCCTAAGGCTTCATTCGCTACTATGGCTACATAGTTTACCTTTTTCTAGATATTATTCTTAATTGCTAAAATATTATTGTTTTCAATCTTAGTCTCTTGTAGAAGAAGAATGTCTAGGTAATTATCCTTCCTAAGATTTTTAATTACCTATTGTTTGGAAGGGGTATTCATACCCCTTACATTCCAAGATATGATCTTCATTTCTTACCCTAGATGGAGCATTTTTGCCACTCAGATCTAAAATGCTTTGTGTTCCATTTACTATATCTTTAACAAGTTTCTCTACTTTTGACTTTAGATGAGTTAGGTCTTCCTACTCTGGTATCACTTCCTACATTTATTGTTCTTGATTTTCTAATGGGATTCATAAAACAAATTTCCTATTTTTTGTTATCCAAAAGTTTAACTAGAGACTTTGCAGGGGAAATATGAAGAACATTAAAAGAACAAGGGACCATCTCTTCAGAGTCAAACAATATTTTCATACCTTGTTTTGATTAATCTGGACCCTAGAAAGTGGTGCATTCCATTTGTTCATTCTGTCCTATGTTATTTTTCTCCTAAATTTATATTTGCTTAGGTTTTTTCGTACAATTAAATTTATCTTCCTAATATTGGATTTCTTGTTTTTGGTTCCGCTCTTGTGCTTCAATTTCTATCAAACCATCAGGTTGAAAAATTGTTTCTTTCTCCACATTTGGTTCATGCCCTATTTTTGGTGTTATTTCTCCTTCCTCCTGCTCCTCATCTAGACAAAAATTATTACTACCTTCCATTTAAGGGTTTTTTCCCATGCCTTCCTCATCCATCTTATCTTTCTCTTTGTCTACCTTTTCTTTCTTTCTCCAAAATTTATTCAAGGGTTTCTTTGAAGGAAATTTTTTAGGTGAATATCTAGATTTTTTGCACTCTATGCACAAATCCAACAAGTTTTTATATTTAATATGTTGCTCCCAAAACCTAAATCTAGACATAAATCTTATAGACATCAGTAAATTTTTCCATGTCAGCATTGACACACAATCAAGCAAAAATTAGCCTAGTTTGACCTTTAGTGGCTAAGTCGAAGGCTAAAAGTTGACCTATCAGTTTTGCAATTCCTGCAATTATATCTTCATCCCAAAATTCTATAGGCAATCCATAAAGTTTTTTCCAGACTAGGGCAAGATATTTTTTATTTTTTGATTGAAACTTGGTTTTCACCTTCTTAAAAAAAGACCCATTCTCCCAAAAAACCAGGGTCCTCCCAACAAAGTTTTAACATAGTTCTCATAGTTGGAGAAAGTGATGAGGAAAAAACCTTTAGAGGGAGATGCTATCTCCATGTGTTCTTGAGGTTTCCATTTTTTTGCCCATTTCCTTTTAGATTTTGAGTGATTTTTTTTAAATTTCCAACTAGACTGTTAGCCCTTTGAGAAACCGGTCTTTTCGTGAGCTTATCTAGAACATGCAAACAAAAATCCCCTTCTCCATCAAAGGGAGACATATCATATATTTATGTAGAAACTTGAAGCTTTCCATTTGAGCTTATCGGCCCAACTAATTGTAAATTTACCCTTGTCATGGGATGTTCATGGGTCAAATTGTCAGGTTCGGCCACCATCAAAATCCCCTTTACTATTCAAAAAACCAAATCCTAAAGGTCTTATTCCATCTAGGGAATTATCTACCCTCACCACTTATGAACCAACTAAAGCTTACTTGCTTGGCTCAATAAAACTCCTTTCCACCCTACTAGTTTCTTTTGAAATCTGTCTAGGATTAGATTCCATAAATCCTCTTTCATCCCGCATTTAAAGAGTGGCATACCAAGATAGGTGACTGAAAAGTTATCAATGCTATAGTTGAAAGTCTTTGAAATTTTTTACCTCTACATATTCTACAAATATAGGCTTAATTTTACCCTATAATGATTTCTATGATAATATTCATCTTCATTTGGAATAGGCAACTCCAATATAGTTTGAATGAGTTATCATTTTATTTCCATTTGTTGAAATATAATACTAAATAAGCACAAAAGAATGTAACTATGTATAAGGATAAGGTAGACTACAATATATTTTTTACCTCATTTATTCTATGCATAAATTTTTTTTGTCCATTTATCTATTTGAGTTGATGACCAAATATATATATATATAGGTTTTACAATACCTATTTCATAATTATGATTGAAAATATATTTGAGAATATTAGTTATAGAGATTTTTGTAAAAGAAAATATAGATATACACCTTATAGAAAAATTATTTTTAATTGTAAATGAATTAAAATTATATATATTTTAATTCTTTTTTTTGGTAGGTTGATTAATATTTACAAGGGATTTTAAAAGGATCTTAAAACCTTATTACATAATATTCCAATATAGACCATGTAGATATAGCAACAGAAACTTAGACCAAGGTACCCAACAAAGGAGTACTTTGTATACAAAAAATTAGGACAAAAACTATAGAGTAAATCCTATCAAAGGAAATAACAAGAAAAACTAACATACTGACCTCCCATTTAGCTTGATGGAAAACAACTGAGAAAGAGAACTGAGAAATACCAGCACAAGGGTCCCCGAGTAGAGCAAAACATACATCAAAAAAGACCAGAGGTCAAAAGGCATAGTAGGAGATCCTAACAAGAATATCCTTGAGAATGACAAAAAGAGGTATATATGCCATATAAACCCTAACCACTAAAGTAAATATAACTGACTAAGATAAAGTAAAAGAAAGCAACAAAACCTTGTAACAATGCAGATCATATTAGGGCTCCAAAGCTGGCTGTTGTTCTTCTTCTTCCAAGGTGCTTGATTTCCCATTATCATTAACTGCAAGTTGTTCAACATCCTAATGATCTCCTCCATGGCTTTGATAATGGCAATTATAAACTTAGTAATCATCTGAATGAGGAGCTTATTTTTGCACAATGTGATTTATCACTTTGGATAGCATTCTGGGCTTCTTGAGGAATCCAATTAACCCCTTTAGAGAATCTTTTAGTAGTAACAAAAAAATTTGCAAACAAATCAGCCACGGTATTCACCTCCCTATATATATGTTGAATGACTCTCTCCACACATCTAAATTAACCTCCTAGCCTCATTAACTATATTATGGACTCTCCATGATGGATTTTTGCTATTCTTCATGTAATTTATGACATTGAGGGAGTCCCCTTCTATGATCAAAGGTCTTTGGTCTTCTTGAATCAATTGCAGACCTCTCCAGAGTGCTCTTGCCTCAACAACATGATTGGATTGGAAGCCAAGATATTCAACATAAGCAATAACAATGTTACCATTGTGATCTCTTATAATTCCACCAGCTCCTGATTCACCTGGATTACCCTTAGAGGCCCCATAAAAATTTAGTTTGATCTAATTTGTTGGTGGGCATTGCCATCTAAGATTCATCTTGGGATTAATAGTTTGTTGGCTAGGAACATGGGTAGGAATTTTAAGAGAATATGGAATACTAGACTCTATTTTGGATAAAAGGGACTCACTCCAATTAAGGGGTTGAACATTCTCAATAGCAAAGGCAATGATTTTGGACACCACCAAACCAACATCCTTTGAGCTATTAGTGAAGGCTTTGTTATTACGTTCCAGCTACACCTACCATAAAAAAATGGTGCAACATAAAGTTCCATAATGTGCTCAGTTTGGGATTGCAAAAAGGGTTAGGCCACTAGAAGAAAAAATCTAATATGGAATTAGGAATGACCCATTGAATGTTGAACCTATTGCTCAGTTGGCTCAATATAGCAATGGAAAAATCACACTGAGTAAAAATATGATTAGTGGACTCCCATTGGGATTTGCATAAATAACATTTGTTTGGTATCATGATTCCTCTTTTGCTGAGATTTTATGTGGTAAGAATCTTGTTTTGCATTGTGAGCCATGAAAAGAAAGCAATTTTGGGATTAGAACATACTTATTAAATAATTTTTATGAACATATTGAACCATATTTTAAAATTATGAATAAATGTTTTCATATTTTATCACATATAAATTTATGTAATATAATTGAATTTTGCATCTACACGTTCAAAATAAATTTTTTAATACACATTAAAAACTTAATATATTAATTGTAAAAAGACATGTTTGAAGAGCTAAAACATTTAACCTTATCTGTTAGCAAGTTTTAAAAATATATATAAATAAATAAATCCATATCAATTGATGATCATAATTTTTTTTGATTGATAGAGGGGTTTTGAAAGAACCCAAAACCTTTTACAGAGAGAAACACGTGTGAACCCAACTGAGTTGGGTTCAAAACCAAAATCCAAACAATACAAATAAGCATCTGAGAAAACTAAGCCAAACCATCCAAAAAGACAAAAGAGGAAACCTAACAGTTCTCAAAAAACCTAGCAAACCTAGAAAATGAATAGGAGAAACCGTCAAAACAAGCAAACCATAAGAAAAAACCACACAAACCAAAACATGAAACCATAACTTTCACTTAAGCTGACATTGACCTACATCTCAAAATTCTCATAAAGAATCAAAATACCAAGCGAGAAGAGATCACTCCCAAGCTAGATGAAATGGAGTCCAATAGACTTACTTGGACCACCATACTTACTAAAGTAAATAAATTTCATCACTTACTTTGTATAAAGTTTTGTTTCTTAAAATTTTAAGAACCTTAAATGCCATGCTAAACATAATCTACAATATTAACTATATACTTTTAATAATAATTATAATTAAATACTCAATATTATTAAGTAGTAATATCTAGTCAAATAAATATAATTTTAATAGATCAAAATTATTATATCAATGTTAATAAATAAATCATCCACATAAATGAACATTCCATTATTACCTAGATTATTATATTTATAAAACTAAAAAAATATAATATATTTTTTAAGAATCTTAAATGCCATGAAAGAACATAATCTATAATACTTTTAATAATAATTATAATTATAATTAAATATTCATTTATTATTAAATAATATGCAATCAAATAAATTTAATTTTAATAGATCAAAATTAACATAACATTTCATTATTGCTTATAATTATATTTAAAAAATTAAAAACATATAATATTTATATATAAATTTCTTATTAACGAGTTTACACAAGTTTATATGAAGGAAGGGTTTAGGTTCCTTCATACTGAGTCGGGTTTGAACTTTGAACCTCTAAAAAAAAAAGTCAAAATAATTATAATTGTAATTAAATATTCAATTATTATTAAATAATATGCAATAAAATAAATTTAATTTTAATAGATCAAAATTAACATAACATTCCATTATTACTTATAATTATATTTAAAAAATTAAAAACATATAATATTTATATATAAATTTCTTATTAATGAGTTTACACAAGTTTTTATGAAGGAAGGGTTTAGGTTCCCTCGTACTAAGTGGGGTTTGAACTTTGAACCTCTAAAAAAAAAAAGCCAAAATAATTATAATTATAAGTAAATATTCAATTATTATTAAATAATATGCAATCAAATAAATTTAATTTTAATAGATCAAAATTAACATAACATTCCATTATTGCTTATAATTATATTTAAAAAATTAAAAACATATAATATTTATATATAAATTTCTTATTAATTAGTTTACACAAGTTTTTAGGAAGAAAGGGTTTAAGTTCCCTCGTACTAAGTGGGATTTGAACTTTGAACCTCTAAAAAACACCAAAATAATTATAATTATAAGTAAATATTCAATTATTATTAAATAATATGCAATCAAATAAATTTAATTTTAATAGATTAAAATTGACATAACATTCCATTATTGTTTATAACTAGCTTAAATATATATATATATATATATATATATATATATATATATATATATATATATATATATATATATATATATATTCGAGAGTTATCAATCTCAAGGCGCCTATCTCATTTCTTGGGGGTGTGATAGATAGGCGCCTATCCATTTTTAATAATATAGAGAAGAGTTCGAGGAGAGAAGCAAATAATATTAGAAAGTTTGAGTTAGTTTAAATAGTTTAAATATTTTAAATCCACTTAATGTCGTTTTTTAATAAAATATTAATATTGTATTGTTTACGGCGTGGCTGACCTTCTGCGTAATTGTATTTAAAAAATTAAAAACATATAATATTTATATATAATTTTTTTATTAATGAGTTTACACAAGTTTTTAGGAAGGAAGGTTTTAGGTTCCCTCATACTAAGTGGGGTTGAAACTTTGAACCTCTCAAAAAAACCAAAGCCTTTGCCCCTATATTTGAAAAAATATATATAAAAAGGTCGAGGTGACATAGGGTTATAGTAGTAGTATCATGATTTGGGAGATAGGGTTATAGTGATAACACTGTGATTAATTTTACAATCCAAAATAATACTACTTTTGTAACCAGTTGTTAAGAAGAAAAGATAAGAAAGTAAAAGAACTAAAGCAAGCATGTATAGCATGAAAGTACGCTCTTTGCCAGTTCATACTTGGAACACGCACGCTCCTGTTCTGTACTTGGAACACGCACGCTCCTGCTTGATAGCTCTTTGCCAGTTCTTAGAAAATCACGCTCTTTTACATCATGTAGAAAAGTATGTAAAGGAACACCGAAAGTAAGTAAAGAATAACCAGTTGCAAAGGCGGGATAGCAATGGAGAGCTATGCGGAATCAAAGTATCTCATGAGGTTGGGGAATTCTATGGGCGGGTCGTCGGGCCTCCGCCATCGGGCCGGTCTTCACTGTTCGTGCTGCGGTTCTTTAAGGATCTCACCTACACCTACAGCGTTTCCACCCGCAACCGGTTCGGCAAGAAGCGGCTGCCGGAGGCTGGAGGCGGACCGGCTGAAGAACAAGCAGAGCAAGGTGGTGCTGAATAAGGTTTCGGGCGAGACGAGGGGCGGTGATATCAAGGTGGTGCTGAACAAGGTTTGGGCGAGGCGAGGGACTGTGATATCAAGGTGGTGGTGGGCTGAGAAGATGGTGGATGGCGTGGGGAAGAGGATTTCAAAAGACCGGCACGGTGCCCTTCGAGCTGTCTTTTGAAATCCTATCCCACTCTGTCTAACAGAGTCGAGATTTGCCAGATCCACTCGGCCCAGTCCTTCGCCTATCCCAAACCTTGTTCAGCACCATATTTGATGAGAAGAATGTAATAGAACCAGAGGCAGGAGGGCGGGATCCTGTCCTGGTCAACAAAGAAGCCGCTGAGCAGCAGAAAATGGCAAAGCAAATCAATTTTTTATTTTTATTTTCATTTGGTGGACCAGAATTTCACTACGGGCAAACACAAGTGCACTTTCTCGTGACTTTGGGATTACCAAGGGGTATGTGATATATTTCACCTTGGAATTTATGTTGGATAGGGTGTGATACTTCAAATAACATATCAATATGAAGGGTCATTTTTATTAAAATACTAGATTTGTTGTAACATCGTTTTTTTATATCTATATATTTTTTAATTTATTTGTTCTTTTAAATATATTTTTCAACATCTTTAAGTGTTATGTTTTCACAATAATTTTTTTTTTGACATCATTTTGATTGAGACATAATATCTTATCTAGCTAGTTGTCTTCTAAAGTTTGAATATCACCAGGATGAAAATCAATTCCTTCTCTATAAATATAAGTATCGATGAAAATTTTATTTTTGTTAATAACATTGATAAAATTTGCAAATCTCTTAACTAAAAATTTTTATCTCTTCGTGTTAAAGGTGCCCTAATCTAATACACAAACATTTATGTTGTCATCAAGTTTACTTATGTAAAGTAATAATAAAATATGTTTATTAAGTTTACATGTTTGATATTTTGTTTTAATTATTTTGAAATTTTATCTTGTTTTTTAAATGTTGAAGTAAAGAGTATAAAAAATTTATGTTATTTAAATTTTAGGTATTTAAAATGTGCAACATTGTTATTAAAAGTTGAATATTTTTGATGTCATTTAATAATTGATTTATTTAAATTTAGATTTTTATGTTTTTTATTTGGTTAGTGTGAGAAACTCTACTATCAAAACAGGGTTAAGTCTAACACACATCCACCCCTTAAACCTCCCGAAGAAGAGCCAAAGTCCAAACCATTGAGTTGTCCCTAAACCTTAAGAAAAACCATTTCCCAAATCCCATGGGGTCAAGACTTTCCGTTCCACTAGGCTTGTCCCATCGGGATATGTCCCTAAAACTTAATTAAGGAAAACCGTTTCCCTATTCCTCGATCCCCGCCAAAATTTTATGTTTCACTGGGCGGGTCCCATTCAAATATACCTATAAAAAATTAAATAAGTTTATACAAGTTTTTTTCTAATCAATCTAAATCCTTTATATTAAATAAAGTTTAAACCTAGTTTTAAAAAATTAAATATTAAAATTGAATAAAATTTTATAATATAATAAAAAATAACTTGTGAGACAAAATACATTGTAGCTTATTCCACATGCGAGATATAAAGTAGCACAAGTGGCTTCTAATTTCCTTAAGATAAATATATATTTTTTAACTTATTCCATGCGAGATAGAAAGTAGCACAAAGTGGCTTCTAATTTCCTATAATAAGATAAATATGTATATTTTTTCATTTAGAAAGTTTTTTGTGGATAGAGAATGACTCGGAATGTAGACTACCTTGCCAACTTTACTAGGATTTTTGATAACCAATTTCAATATTGTAAAAATAATTTAAATTAAAAAATAATTTATAATAATAAAAGTTGAAAGTTGAGTGACTTCAATTATGGGTGGTAATATATGCTTTAAGTTGAATTTCATGTGTTAATGTTAAAATTTTATGTTTGTGATAGCATTATTAAATGAAACATTATTACTTTCCAAATCTATTAGAAAATATATTTTAGCTAAGAATTTTATAAAAAAGATGTTTACAATTTTTTTTTAAAAGAAAGCTTCTGCTATTAAACGTGCATTCTTCCACAGGGGAAGTTTTATTAGAAAAGCGAGGTTAGAAAAGCTTTACGGTGCCCTTCGAGCTGTCTTTTGAAACTTCTACTATTAGACGTGCATTCTTCCACAAGGGAAGCTTTATTAGAAAAGCGAGGTTAGAAAAGCTTTACGGTGCCCTTCGAGCTGTCTTTTGAAATCCTATCCCACCCTGTCTAAGAGAGTCGAGATCCACTCGGCCCAATCCTTCGCCTATCCCAAACCTTGTTCAGCACCATATTTGATGAGAAAACTGTAATAGAACCAGAGGCAGTAGGGCGGGATCCTGTCCGCTGAGCAGCAGAAAGTAGGCAAAGCAAATGAATTTTTATTTTCATTTGTTGGACCAGCTAGTCTCGTCCTTCCTTTTACTACGGGCAAACACAAGTGCATTTTCTCGTGACTTTGGGATTGCCAAGCGGTATGTGGTATATTTCACCTTGGAATTTTATGTTGGATAGGGTGCGATAGTTCAAATAGCATATCAATATGAAACATTTATGTTTTTTTTTTAAATAATTTGCAGGGCCTTTTATTAGGTTCATATTTTTTTATCACGGTATATTTATTTTTAAATATATTTTACAATTTTTATGTTTTTTACAATCATTTTTTTTATATTATTTTGATTGAGCTATAAGATTTCACTTGCCTAGTCGTCTTTCAAAATTTGAATTTTGTTAGGATAAAGACACATAATTCGTTAATTTATCTGCTATTTGAATTTCTTATTGTGCATGATCAACAATAATATTATTATTTATCTTGTCTCCACATTCATTTTGAGTCCCTCTCAATTAAAATATATTTTCATCCTTTTTCTACTGCACGTTTAATTCTTATACAAGGAAAGTGCCCTAGTCTAATATATATTTTTTATTTGATTGGTGTGAGAAACCCCTATGACCAATAGAGGGCTGGACAGGCTTCCCCAACCATGAGCCCTCTTAAAGCCTAGAGCTATGCTTATCAATAGGGAATTTAACACACATCCACCACAAACCCACCCGCATACACTCGCCCACACCACTGTTTGAACCTTGGACCATCCAAAAAAGAGCCAAAGTTGAGTTGTGCCCTAGTCTCATATGAAACATTTATGTTATCATCAAGTTTAAGTTAAATTTTTATGTCTTTATATAAAGTAATAATAAAACATGTTTTTATCCTAGGTGGCTGCCGTCCTAATAATAAGTCTTGGGCCTTGTTGAATGAGAATGCAAAGGGACACCAAAAAAAATCTTTGTTCAAGGGTATAACGTAATAATTTGGACTTCGATTTTTCTTGGATAAGTGTATGAAGAGGTGGGTGTGTATGGCAGTGTGTTTAATCCTTATTAATAAGCTTAAATCTTGGTTTTACGAGAGATCATAATTACAATAGGAATGTCCAATCATAAACATTTTGTATGAATTTTTTACATTACCTAAACCAAAAAAATAAAAATAAAATATGTTTATAAGTTTACATGTTTGATATTTTGTTTTAATTATTTTAAAATTTTATTTTTTTATATGTTCAAATAGAGTGTATTTAAAAATTTATGTTCATATAAAAGATATTTAAAATGTACAATAGTGTTATCAAAAGTTTGATATTTTTAATATTATTTAATAATAAATTTATTTAAACAAATAAAATTTTAGTTTTAAAAAAACAGATATTAAAATGGAATGGAATTTTATGATATATACATTTTAACTTATTTCATTTTATGTATGAGATAAAAAGTCCCACACGTAACTTCTAATTTCCTATATAACATATGTACATTTATTAATGTATAAAATATTTTTGGATAGAGAATGACTTGCAATGTAGAATATGTTGATCACCAATTTAGTAAGTAAAAGCAGTTTAATCATGTATGTAGAATACCTTGCCAACTTTACTAAAATTTGTTGTTGATCATCAATTTAGTGAGTAAAAGCAGTTTAAGTCAAGTTTAAGTCAATAATATAATTTATAATTTAATGAGTAAAGGCGGTTTAGTTCAATAATGTTGTTTTTAATATAATTTATAGTTTTATGTTATACGTTATGATTTTGTGTGCATTATTAAAAGAAACATTATTACTTTCATATCAATTATTATTCTAAAATATACTTTAGGTTAGAATTTTATTAAAAAGATCTTGCATGTTCATATTTTTTTTTTAAAGCAAGCTTCTACCATTAGACATGTGCATTCTTCTGCATTCTTCCATAAGGAAGCTTTATTAGAAAAGTGCATTCTTCCATAAGGAAGCTTTATTAGAAAAGTGAGGTTAGAAAAGTTTTATGTCAAGGAAGAAGAACATTTGTTTTCTTTATTTATTAAATGGCTACATATTTTGAATAATATTATTTTTTTTTGTTAGTGAGTTTAGATAATAGTTTTTTTTTTTTAGGAATATTTTTTTGACTTATTTTATAAACAAATTATTTATATAAAGATATTTTTTTATATTTATTTAATATGTATACATTTTTTTTTTTGAAAAATACTTCTTATATGTATTTACCGTGAAGATCACACAGATCACATTAGATCCTTACCAGTAAACTACATCATAAAAATATGTTAACATCTTAATAAATTTTATTTAGTAAATAGTATACTTAAATATTTTCTTAGAAGAGTGGGGTTTAAATATTTAGTTTAAACTGTTAACTGAGTTTTATATAGCAAATTAATTATTCAATTACAATTATTTTTAATTTTAATAATATATTTTAAAATTAATTTATATTATAAATTTAATATTAATTATTTGTTGGACATTTTCAAAATTATAATAAATTATATTAACCTTATAATATTGTTTTTTATAATAAATTATATTAACTTTATAATATTGTTTTTTATTAAGTAAATAAAGGGTGGGTTAAAAACTATTTAAATAGTTGGAGAAGGCCAGTTGAACGGGAGGTCCACAATCCTTTTTGATGCCAAGGGCACACAATAAAAAATCCATTCCTTGTTGGTTGTGGCCGGGGGTTTAAGGGTTTTTTTGGTGTCATTTTCACCACAAACCAAAGTTTTGTCCGCCTTTGTAGCGTAGTTGGAGAAGGCGATCTTGGTTCAACGAATGGGAGGTCCACGGTTCAAACCTTTGGTTGTGGTTGGGGGGTCTAAGGGATTCTTTGGTGCCGTTTTCACCACAAACCAAAGTTTTGTCCCCCTTCGTAGTTGGAGAAGGCGGTCTTGGTTCAACGGACGGAAGGTCCACAGTTCAAACCTCTATGACACGAAGGGGACACAATAAAAAACTCATTCCTTTGCTCGTTGTGGCTGGGGGTCTAAGGGTTTTTTTGATGCCGTTTTCACCACAAACCAAAGTTTTGTCCACGAGGGCTAGGTGGATTGGTAACAAGTTAGGCACTTACTAGAAGGAGACCTAGGTTCAAACCTGACGGGTATGCCCAATCTAAAACAAAGCTAGTAGTCTAACTTGATTCTGTTGAGTGTGCACTAGTTTGATGATGACAGTACCAACATCGAGTCACCGATGTCTCCCTCACTCTGGGTTGTGTTCATCGAAGCGAGGGGGTCTCACTCACTCCATGTTGTGTTCACCGAGGCGAGGGTCTCTCCCTCACTTCGGGTTGTATTCACCGAAGTGAGGGGGTCTCCCTCACTCCGTGTCATGTTCACAAAGTGAGATAGGGGTTATAATGGCAGCACCATGATTTAAGGCTACATTCGGAGGCAATAACTAATTGTTCAAAAAAAAAGGTAATATGTATAAAAAAACTAGGTCCGAGGTGTAGACCAATTGGTTCATCCAAACCCCATAAGGGAGGCGGAGGTCGAAGGTTCAAATCTCGGGCCTCGCCGGACTGAACGTTTGTCCCTTTCCTGGTGTTTTCAGCGGCGTAAAAGGTTTAAAATGATTGTGGCATGGTGGTTATAGGGGCGGACTGTGCAAAAATTTGTGTGGCGGCTTCTGGGACGGACAGCGCAGAATAGTGTGGCGGCCATAAAATCTGGACAGCCTACCCGAATTCGTGGCGGCTACCAATTCCACCGTGTAAATTAAAAAATTAAAAAAATATATAAAAAAACTATTTAAAAAGTTTCATACATTCACATAAAAACAATAAAACCCTAGCTATACTTCAATAATACCGAAACATAATACCATGGCCAAACCTTAGCGAAATCCTATCAGTCAGAACAGTACAAAAAGGAACTGAACTGCATTACATCTTTTTCTTCTTTTTAAGGAAAGTTATGAATTGCATCTTCTTCTCACAGTTGGGTTGGGTGGCAGCACCTCATACTTGAGGCTTGCTATTTGCTCAAGATAAGTTGAAGCAACTTAATCATTACACCGTCCTTTCCATCCCTTGGTGACCTGCAAACAAAATAATTCTCAACATCCTAACATACTTCCGCTTTGGTTTAACTTGTACACAACATTACACTTACGATAAGAATTGAAGAGTATAATCGTACAATAGATTTGCCGAGAAACAGTGACAAGTATTTGAGGTGCATCCTCCAAATAGATATCCCAATTATTTTATTTGGTTGACAGCTAGATGCTCCCACATCAAATTAATTGGAGAAACTCATGAACATGACTCCTTATAGAATTTTATCTTTTTTCAAGCTCATTGAGGCTGTAACTATCAATGATTTCTTTCTCAAAGGATCTATTAGGTCCGATTATTATTTTCATCTTTTATTGCTAATGTTAGCCTATCCTTGGAAATATATGTTCACAAAATGCAATATAAGACAACCATCTTGTTTTATCTTCAATATTTTTTTGTCTGTACAAGAATACTCAAGGCTTTAAAATACTCAATATTTAGGCTTACAAGTGTCTTCTAATTTTTGCTATCTTATGCTCGTAGGAGTTGATCCTCCTATCACTATTAGACATTTATATACGAGTAGATAATATCATCATGCTGTTGGGTTTGTATTATTATTCCTGTGTATCTCAAGTCTGTTAGCTTTGCAAACATCATATAGTAAGTAGTGCTATCAAAATTTTATCTTGGAATGTGTGCCAAGGTAAGTGCTTAATATACTGCTAAGGTAACCTGCTTTATATGTTGTTTAAGCAAGCAAACAATGCGATAACATTTAGCTGACAACAAGCAAGGATGAAAATTCTATTTGAAGAACTGATAAGCCATAAGCATTCAGACTTACTACATTAAGTATTATGAGGGAGTGTTAAAAATTATGCTTAATGAAAAATAGAAAAAGCATTGTGTTACAAATAGATATTTTTTAAAGAAGAAGAAAAGTTGTTTGTATATATAAAGACCTTTCTTGAAAAAAAGAAAACTGAAGAAAAAAAAAAAGAGATAATAATAAAAATCAAGGGAACTAGATATAGAAAAGTGTGTTTATTATTAGCATGAAGGATATCTATTTCTTAGGTGCAAAGCACCCATTGTAATTCAACTTAATTTAGTAGAATTCAGGGAAATTTAGGAGAAGAGGAGAATTTCCAACAAATAGGAAGTGAAAGGGGGAGAAGAGGAGAATTTCCAATAGAGAGAGAAAGAGAGGAGAAGAGAAGAGAAAGACTTCCTTATGTAATTGCTTTGCTATTTCACAGATATGTTATTGTAACAAAGCAACCATGTGTGCCAATGATAAAATTATTTGTTTTTCTTAGTGTTCAAATTGTTATGTGAAATTCTTGTTTGTTTTAAGGAACTCGTATTGTAGGCAATGCGGCCAAGGAACGCAGATAAGTGTGCATGGCCGACACAGTCTAAAGTAAGGTGCATCCAAAATTGTTGCTATCCGAGATTACCATTGCAGGTTTGATACATCACCACTGCATCATTTTGGCTTTAGAGCAGAATATCACTAAGGACGTGCCAAAGAAATGATGGCACAATAGGGAAGAGGATGACCATGAGGATCTCAAATTGTAGACATAGCTGAAATGCTAAGGGGAATTACTACCCAACTCGAAGCAATTAAAACCACTCAAAGAAGAGGTGTTCATTTGGAGGAGATTAGCGACAATGAAGAAGAGGAGGCTGGCCACATAGAAACTCAAGATGAAGAGTGAGAAGGATGAATGAATGATTGATCCAGGTTATTTCTAATCTAGGTCAGAAGCCTAAGAAAATTCGTCATTCAATGGAAACTTGAACCAAAGGAGCTCATAGATTGGACTACCAAAATGGAGAAATATTTTGAGTTTGAGTCAATAGAAGACCCCAATAGGGTGAAGTTTACCTCCAAAAAGCTAAAAGGGCATGCGTCCTTATGGTGGGACCATGTACAAATTGAAAGACAAAGGTAAGAAAAGGAAAGGATTAAGTCATGGGAGAAAATGGTCACCAAGATGAAGGTCAAATTTCTACTGTCAAACTACCAAATTCTATCTCTTTATGAAGTTGTAGAATCTAAGATAGAAGGAAATAGATGTGAAAGATTACATAAAAAAAATCTATAGGCTGATTATTCGATTTAGTCATGTGGAAGATGATGAAGAGAAGGTATCAAAGTATATCAATGGGATGTGAATGTCTATACAGGATGAAATCAATATGATAAGGACGGTAGAGGAAGCCTATTAGTATGCCTTAAATGTAGAGGAGAAGTTGTTGTGAAAGCAACAAAATAATGCAAAAGGAAGAAAACAAACCTCTCAAGGAAGAGAACAATCAAACAATGATAGTGGGTAACATTTGCAAGAAGGAGAAGCTAGTACTTCTCGTAGTGATTTCAGTCATGAGGAGGTGGAGGCTCCTCATGAGGAAGAGATGGTTTTGGTTGAGGAAGTGGTAGAGGATTCTTCAAAAGATGTTATAAATGTAGAGAAGATGGTCATTTGGCATTTGAATGTCCAATCTTGCAATAAAGCAGCAATAACGAAAATGAGGTTAAGAACCATATTGCACAAGCGGAAGAAGAAAATGTTGCTTCTTCAAAGCATGTAGAAGAACCAAAACAAGGAGAATTCCTTATGATAGATAGGGTATTGTTGACACCCACGAAGAAGGTGCATGAACCTAAGCCAAGAAGGAAATCATTTAGGATGATTTGCAAATTAGGTGGCAAGTGTTGCAAGGTGACTATGGATAGTGGTAGCATAGATAACTTGGTGTAGATGGTGGAGATATTTGGGTTGAAGAGAATGCAACACACAAAGCCGTATAGAGTCTCATGGTTTCACTAGGGACATCAAATCTTTGTAATCGAACAATGTATGATAGATCTCCAAATTGGATCTTATAAGGATGCAATTCTTTGTGACACCATGCCAATGAATGTGTGTCATGTCTTGTTGGGAATACCATGGCAGTTTGATAAAAAGGCAATGCATGACAATAGAGAGAACACCTACATCATTGAAAAAGATGATAAGAGGTACACATTAAGTCCATTGAAGGACAAAGGAAAATAAGTGGACAATAATCCTCTAGTAATCTCGGGTACAAAAAACAATCCTTAAATGGAAAGAAGAAGAAGGAAGCATGTTTTGCTTTCATCACTAAACCCACAAAAGAAGGGACAGTGAACAAGATGGATGAAATCCCACATGGAGTGAGGGATTTATTGGAAGAATATGTAGAGATTCTTTCAAAATATGGGTTGCCACCAATAAGGAGCATGGGTCATCACATGGATTCCAGTCTTAGATCGAGCTTACATGATAAGCCGACACCAATGAAGAATGAGGAAGAAAAGTTAGAGACAAGCAAAAGGATAAGCATAGTGGAGTAGTTGACCCAAGTCACCAGTAGTAGTGATGATAAAGACTACGATGCAATAATTTATATTGCATCGTAGGTTAAAGAGAAAAGAAGTGACAAAAAGATAGTAGAGGAAGATGAACCTCATCAGGTTATTGATGGTAATGACAATGACCTATTGCCAAACCTGATAGTGACAATGATACTTTAGAGTGTGGTGAAGAACATTGTGAGGATGACCAAGATTAGAGTGGTGATGTAAAGTTTGGTTGCTTTGAGAGGCATACAAGAGGCATTGGCTCCAAGTTGATCAAAAGAATGGGATACAATGGTAAGGGATTGAGAAGGTATGGATAAGATGTGAAAATATCCATATTGCCAGAATTAAGGCCAAAGATTGAAGGCCTTGGGTATATAGGTCTAGCAGGATGCAGTGGGACTAAATTTTTGAGAGGAAAGAGCAATGCAGAGAATGAAGGTTCGAGAATGGGTTGTTGCAATCAGTGTGGAAGAGTTGGACACATTGCAACTAGGTGTTGGAACCTCCATCCTTGTGCAAGTTGTGGAGGACATGATCACTCCAAAAGAAGGTGTTGGCAGTAAGAATGTATCGCCAATAAAGTGCATGTTGATTATGGTTGGATGGATGTGACGCAATGGAATAAGGTGAAGAGAATGTTGAGTGCATTCTATGCGAGGAGGTTTGATCCTCAAAGGAAGGTCAAGACAAGACAGTGAAGTTGGCCTTGTGTAGACAACCAAGCTAGAGTGGTTGTAGCTTGGAAAAACACTTCATGAGCTAGAGCTCATGAAATATTTTTGTTACCTAGTGAGTATGATGAGGGAGCATCCAGCTAGCCTTAGGCAACTAAAAATAGGACGGAATTTTTATTCGGAGAATTGATAAACCATAAGCATTCAGAGTTACTACATTAAGCATTAAGGGGAGTGTTAAAAATAATGCTTAATGAAAAATAAAAAAAATATTATGCTATAAATAAACATTTCATAAAGAAGAAGAAAATTTGTTTGAATATATAAAGACCTTTTTAAAAAAAAGGAAAAAGGTTGTTTATAGATAGAAAGACCTTTCTTAAAGAAGAGGAAAAACTATTCATAGATAGAAAGGCAACAAAAAAATAAAAAAGAAGAGATAATAATATAAAATCAAGGGAACAAGATATAGGGAAGTATGTTTATTATTAGCACTAAGGATGTCTATTTATAAGGTGCAAGGCATCCATTGCAATTCAGCTTAATTCGGTGGAATTCAAGGGAATTCAGGAAAAGAGGAGAAATTCCAACAGATGGAAAGAGAAAGGAGGAGAAGAGGAGAATTCCTAATAGAGGAGAAGAGAAGGGAGAGACTTCTTTGTGTAAATGCTTTGCTGTTTCGTAGACATGTTATTGTAACAAAGCGACCATGTGTGCCAATGATGAATAAAATTATTTATTTTCCTTAGTGTTCAGATTGTTATGTGAAATTCTTGTTTGTGTTAAGGAACTCGTATTGCAGGCTGAAAACGAGTATTGCAGGTAAAAACAACCAGGAACATAGATAAGTGTGCGTCGCCAACGCAGTCTGAAGTAAGGTGCATTCGAAATTGCTGTAGTCCAAGACTGCCATTGCAGGTTTGATCCATCGCTCACCTGCCGCTGCATCGGGCAGCAGCATCATATTCTTTGTTAGTTGTGATGGTTGGTGATAATGACTCTATTTCTATGTTTCATTCCACTACAAACTAGAGTTGGCACTTTGATCCACTTGAGCTGGTTCTCTCATTTCTTTGTTTCTATGTTTCATTCCACTACAGACTAGAGTTGGCACTTTGATCCACTTGAGCTGGTTCTTTTATTTCTTTGTTTCTACGTTTCGTTCCACTATAGTCTAGAGTTGGCACTTTGATCTAGTTGAGCTGGTTCTTTCATTTCTTCATCATTACTTTAGCATGTTAAGATTAACCCAAAAATTAACCCATTTTTGGGCCCTTCCCTAGAGGCTGTGATCTGATTCTGTATATTCATTCAACTCTAACGTACCTCTTCTCTATCTGTCTTCTACCTTGATTGCTGGTTCTCTCGTTTTTTCATTATTACTTTGTATATTCTTTCAACTCTAATGTAGTTTACTTTAGTTTCTTTACTCTAATTTAATTTATTTTAGTAATGTTTTATTGGTTATGTTTCACAGGGACTCTGTCTGGGATTTGGGGGCCGTCTCAGAGACGTGTCTTGCAGTCCCAAAAACATATCCCACCATCCTGGAAATGTGTCCCACCAGCCCAAAAGGCCCTCCCTGTCCCATACCTTCGTAAAACATAGTTTATTTGTTACTACAGTGCATTGTTACAGCTCTTTTTTTTTGACAAGACCTATTGGCCTACTTTGGTAATCTGTGAACATTAATAGGCGTATCTCATTTTTTTTTCCTTAAGTCTGAAGTTATAATTTTCACTAGCAACCCATGCTGTTCTTTTGAAAGTAACATGTTATTATTCCTTTTTCTACTTTCTTATGTTGGAAATTTTATTGTGAATTAAAACCCGGGGTTGCTAAGTTGTAGCTTCTGTACTTGCCCCAAGAGTTAAAAAGTACAAGGAAATCAAGACGTTATTTTTTGATTTTTTTCATCCGTAGAAAGTTGAGAAGCTGATACTGAAAAAGATTTGCCAGTGTTCCTGAACGTTTAAAAATGTCTAGTTTGCTGAAATTATCCCTACCAAAGGAATGGAAAAGTAGATTGCATGAATGAACAAGTTTATTTCTTGCCTAGAATTCCTTAATGTTGAATTTCTTCATTTTATTTGAAATTTGAATTTAACAGTTGTCCTTTCCCTTCTTGTGAAAGTTTGGTATTTGAACAAAAGTTTCTAAGGTGCCTTCAGAATCAACTGTTGGCAGGAAATGGAAGCAACTGAGATTGAATGCACATACTATGATAAAGTTGACAAACTGAGAAACTATGGTGCTGAAAACAATAAAGCGCTTGGTCAATTGCTGTCAGCTTTCTTTGACTACTGGACGTTTCGCCATGATTATTCTAACTCTGTCATATCACTTCGGACTGGAGGACTTCTGAGGCGAGTGGAAATCACATGCTCATTTTGACTGGTAAACTTCAATATTAAAAGAAAACATACATATCTGATAGCGGTGGCAATTGCTTTCTTTCTTTTTTTCCTTTTAAAGAAATTGAAGCATAAGGATCCATCTGTTTTAAGTGCCTCCTCTGGTTATGATGTCTAATCATTTTCTGCAAATATATTTTGTTTCTGAAAATCCAAATTCTCTTATGAAAAATTTCTATGGCTGCAAATATAAATCATCAATTCAAAAATCCAATGCATTATTCCCTTTTCTCATCCTTTACTTTTGTAAACATTGGGAAGTTAGTCAGAACATTACAGTTTAACTACTACTGTTTTAAAAAGGAGCTCGATCAATTTCAATGTTCAGGGGAGATATATTGATGGATGCAGTAAGAATGAAAAAGATTGGACAAGACGTATTGGAAATGAGAGCAATTTAATATGCATAGAGGATCCCTTTCAGGTTTCTCATAAGCACAGTATACATGTGCTGAAAGAGGAATTTCAGCATGCTGCAGAAATTATGCGGTATGATCCCGATCCTTCTGTAACGTTATTCTTGCCGTACATACCATACTGATGCAGAAACAGGTATTAATATTTTTCAGGTGAAATTTTCACATTTTGTTGTAGTTTTAATTAGTTATTAATATTACAGTACTTTCTGACCCTGTTGGTTGTGTTATTTCGAATGATCAATTGTTACAAATATTTTTGGCGGGAAACTTTTATGTATAGAATTGTTTATGTTTATTGCAGATTCATCTCAAGTTATCAATCCAACTGATTTCCATGCAAAGCTTTGCAACTTTTCATGGTTATCTGTTTTGTTAGAGAAAGCACCTGAGTATTTACCGTCGACTTCCTGGTTATTGTGTACATAGTGCTAGACTTGAGGTCCTTCTCTTGATTGTATATTAGAGAAAGAGACCAACTTTGTAGGAAGTATGGCAAGCTAGCAAGTGCCCATAATTTTTCCATGGAATCAAAGATGCAATGGTAAATGATACAGTGAAATGCTGCCCTTACAAAGTTGCCTCTTTACATGTTTTGCTGCACGCATCTTGCTGCAGCTGCCATAAGAAGGCTGCTTCCTTTTTCTGTAGTGTAAGATTCCTTTTTGTAAGATGTTGTATTATTATTTGTAACTATGGACAGACCATTGGAAGAGAAATGAGATATCCTGATAAAGTTCCTCTAATTGCATTCTCTGGAAACTAATCGTTGACATGTGATTTATATTATTAATTTTTTTTATATATATATATATATATTTTATTTAATTATATGGAATTGAAACAAGTTTAATTTATATTACATTATGATTGTGATAACATGTTATTTTATATAACACTTTAACATTTATAATATTATATATCTATTGCTTAACAAAATTTAAAACTTGATCTTCCCTTTAAATATTCATATTTTTTAATCACTTTAACTTATGATATTTGATAGTGAATAGTCTATTTTACCATAAGAACGAATAATATTTTATTCCTTTATGGCACATGTCTGGATTTAAACTTTCTACAGTTCACATCTGTCTGGAATTCAAACTTTCTATAAGGAGGTGCTATGGTGATTCTTCTTGATTATTGTCAGAATAACACTGTTCAAGAAAACTAAAAAACCTAGAACAATTGTTTAAAAAGTGGCTTTTCAAAAGATATCTGAAAAATTTCAGAAAGAATGCCTTTGGAGGTTTTTCTTGCTAAGGTATATGTTTTATACATTGTCGTTGCTTTAATTTTTTAACCATGAATAAAATAGATCTGTGTCTTACATATAGTATTCGAAAAATTGTATGTTCATGGTAGCTATGATTACAACTCTCAACGTTTATTTAATTTTTAAATCCAAATTTCAAAGAATTGCATTCATCTGATTCCAAAAATCAATGAAAATATTTCTTTTAGTGTTAATCATATCCAATGTCCTCTAGTTTAACTTAGTCTATAAATCTTTATGACCATGTCTTCCAATTTATAACCTTTATTTGTATGTAATATATGGATGCTGTGGTGAAGAACCATTGGAGCTGTTGCAAACAGAAGGCATTTTTGGCAGCTTGTATCGGTGATGGTTAACAATACAGTAAAAGGACCTGTAAGCCCCATTTAATAACATTCCCCTCCCCCCGATTGGCAACTCTGTTTTTTGTGCTCTTTTTTATTCTTATAACTTGTGTAATTTTCATATATATATATATATACATATTGAATTACTCAAGGGTTTGGACTAGTTTAGGTTGTAGGTTGACCATGGCCTATGGTCAAGTTATACCGAACGTGCTTCTGGTTAATTTGTTGAGAGAAAAAGTGCACTCAAGAAAAAATAACACAGTAAAATGGTTTTCAATCATCCTTTTTCCAGGAAGTGGTATGTTCTATTGAGTCAGACCAAACATTTTGTGACGTTTTTAGATAATCATAATACTATTTTGACTGGTAAATGAAAACCTAGTTGGTAGGCACTTTACTGTCTTGCTTCTTATTAAAAAATCATGCTTGTACAGTGCAGAAAAATATGTACTTTCTTCCCTCTTTGTACGAGTCGAATTAATATCTTTGGGCATTTTGATGTAGCATTATCTGGTTTAATGGAAAGAGGTTCTAAATAATCATACTTTGAGCAATGGGACCTTGTATAGAAGATTTATGAAAGAACAAATGGTTTTTTAGCACCCTGAACCTTTATGAGATTTTCATTTTGTTGGATATTGGGTATGGGGGAATAGGCTTGATCAAATTTCAGTTAGTACCCACTACACAGCTTTCATCTGCAGATGAACTAGGCACATGCTGAAGAAACTTCTGTATTGTTTGGTTTTTGACATTTTCAAGTAGTGCTAGAAGCTATTTTTGAAATGATACTAATTGTACATCTTATACATGGGCCAGCATCTACTGTAAATCATTTTTATTATTTGTTTCATCTATCAACACTATTTGGACTAATAAGGGCCAGAGACACTTGAAAATTTGATCTTCAGTGTTTCATAAAATGTGCCAAATACACCATAGCTTCAACATGTGCCCAAGGATAATCTGATCGCAGTTGTACTCTTTGATATCTGGGATCAAATATAATTTTAGTCTTCGACCAAACAATGTTTCAAATTGAAACAACTTAAAAGGTTTAAATCCAAAGTCCATTTAGATCAGGCCACCTTCTTGATTTGGAAAATTTCATGATTATGCTGGTTAGGGCAAACATCAAATTTGTAGCTTTTGATTTGACATTTGCCTTGTTTGAGAGATCATCTCTTGTAGCTTATGTGCTTCAGGTAATGCAGATTATAAGTCAGTGATCAGTTACAAGATGTGCATCACAATGAATTGTGAATCTTACAAATACTATAAGTGAACTACTGATTTATATGTTGTATTTGAGAATTCTTCAAGGATTTGGTCTTACATGAGTAGAACATTTCGTCTCATTTGTTTTACCTACCTCTGACGGTCGTGACAGATAACAGACCGACTTGTGATTTCAGCATTGGCATTATAGGTACTTCATGCTTATCCAAAATATTCTAGGAATGTTCGGCACTTTTTATGAAGTTCATGTTGGCTCTTTTTACGTGCACCATTTCCTTATTTCGAAGTGGCAATAACGAGCAAACTTTGGTCATTGATACTTCTCTAGTTCTCTGCTCTGGTCTCTGTAGATTTCTTAATTTTATTGTCTGTAGATTGCATTCTCAAGGGGTTAGTGTTCTTTTTGGTTATTCTGAATCCATGGCACTTTATGTTTTGCTTATTTCCAGAAGTCACAACAATCTATCTACTATTTTGTTTGTCAAATTCTATGGAGGGCAATGAACTACTAGACACCGATGCAATGGAAGTTAGAAATGGACAAGTTATTTGGCAAGTGATTCATTTTTTTCCTCCCAATACTGAAAACTTTACTCACGAAATGTACTTAAATATTCATAAATATTAATCAGTGTATTGTGAGGAAGCACGATTTTCTTTATTGAGATTCATATGCATCTTATCTTATGATTGTTGCATATTTGTTGCTAATGTAACTTGAATACATACTCAAAGGTGTTGAGTTTACTCCTAGACACTACAAAAATGGCATAGAATTTGTTGACTTGGCTTTGGACTGTCAATGAACCTCTTGTGAAGTGCAGGTGATACTGGTCAACATTCTGGATAGTAGACACAGTTTTAAGTTGATCTAATTTGGTCTGCATAGTGAAATATTATAACAAAATTTTGAAGTCTGTAAAGAGAATCCTTATAAGACTCTAAATTTTGAAGTCTGTAAAGAGGCTCCTTATAAGACTCATAAAAGCAATATATTTGGGGCTTTGTTATATGGAAAATGCAGTAACCTAATATTCCTGAACTACACAGGAGATTTATTCCGAGTCTCAAATCCTGTGATATTCAGGAGGATTACCGCATTCTGTAAACAGTGAGCATCCATATTACAGGCTCATTATGTAGTTTTATGATACCTATCTCTGCCTTTTTTTAATTGGTTATATGAGATTGAAACGGTTCCCTATCTTACATCATGATCACATACTAGTTTCTGCATTTTTTTATTGGTTATATGGATTGAAAGTGGTCCACTATCTTACATACATCATGATCGCAGATTGGTATTATAACAGTTTGATAATTATGCATGTTTTTTTTTTAATTGTTTATATGGGATTGAAACGGGTCCAACCATCCATGACCACATATTGGTATTATAACAATTTGACAATTGTACATGTGTTGTTTGGCCAGATTTGAACTTGGATGATCTCCTCCAAAATTGAAGTATATAACCAGTTAAGCTAATACCATTTGATACCTATTTCTGCATCTTAATCTCTATTATAAGAGTAAATGCATCTTAATCTCTATTATAAGAGTAAATAAAAGTCACAAACTCCATTAGTAATTTTGTTCTGATGTTATGATGATTATTTCTGAACTTAGAATCTAAGGCCTTTGGAGGAACTGTGGGGAATCATGTTTGGCACTGTTAGCCAGATAATGGGACAAGAAGGCTGCTACGTGCAGTTATAGTCCGTCAAAATAAAAATTATTTCCTCTGTTTATACGGTTTAATATCTGTCGGCCCCATAGTCATAGAGTGAATACGAAGAATTGCGTCTACTAACAAATTAGTTTGTATGTTGTCAATCAGAATGTGCACAATATAAGAGTGATAAGAGACGTATGAAACTATATGGTGTGAGATACAGATGTATCCTTTCTTCAAGTTTTAACAGGCTTGGAAAGTTGACTTAAAATCAAACAATGATATAACAAGACATTGAGATTTACTTTTTGTTGTCAAAATCAGATCTTGCAAAATAGTTTGGTATGGAAATCAAGTCAATACCACAGTGATAATTTTACGGCTATCCAAAACTTTAGACAAGGCAGAGTGAAAGTACATTTCCTAATATTTATGAGATACTGGTACTGAACTTCAGGTTATTGAGTTCAAAGAAGTATGGAATAGTTCTTGATAATTATTTAAAAGAAGGAAATGAAATCAAGTCAATACCACACTCATAATTTGGAAGCTATCCAAAAAAAATTACAAAAGACAGCCTCCAAGTGCGCGATCTTTTAATTATTTAATAAATATATGATATTGGGACTAAAATTCATGTTATTGAGGAGTTGGAGAGCAAGTGGATAGTTAAACCTCTCTAGTTGCTGAGAGGCCCAGGTTTAAATCTCTCGCCTCACATGTTGTGGATATGTTATGTAATGGTTCCCTCGTGGTCACAGTCTGTTTATCCCTGGCCACAAAAAAAAAAAAAAAAAAAAAAAAAATTCATGTTATTGAGTTGACTTAAAAGTAAGTTGCTAAAAGTTTATCTAAATAGATTCTGATAATAAAAATATGGAATAGATTCTGATAATAAAAGTAAGTTGCTAAAAGTTTATCTGAATAAGAAATGTTTAATGTTATAATTTGTTGTGATTGTAGGAGGCTAGATCCTTATTGTTATTATTTTTATTTTAATAATTATAGAGTTGAGAAGATAGATTCACGATTAAGATTTTTTTAAGGGAGTTCTGGATACTCTAATAAAAATTAGAGTAATAAAAATTAGAGTATTATATGAAAGAAAATGTTGAAATTTACATTTATTTATAAAAATTAAGTAATTTTTTCACTCAAATTTTACAATCAAAATGTAAAAAGAACAAAATAGAGAAAGATATAGTGGGTATTCCTAAGCATCATATATAATCATTATATTATTTGTAATACTCTAATAAAAATTAGAGTAATAAAAATTAGAGTATTATATGAAAGAAAATGTTGAAATTTACATTTATTTATAAAAATTAAGTAATTTTTTCACTCAAATTTTACAATCAAAATGTAAAAAGAACAAAATAGAGAAAGATATAGTGGGTATTCCTAAGCATCATATATAATCATTATATTATTTGTAAATAAAAATTGTAACACTCCACTACAATGGATGGAGTAGTAAGGGTATGTATACCAATACCAAAATCATCAATTATACTAGCTTAGATATAAAAGATATATATCTCAATAATTCTCGGGGCCTATCTCATTTCTTGGGGGTGTGATCTTCAAGATAGACACCTCGGGATTGATAACTCTCGGCGTTTTTAGATATATATCCTTTATATCTAAGCTAGTATATATAATACTATAATATTATATTAATACTATAATATATAATATATATACATTTCGATAAATCAATGAAACCCTAGAAATTAATAATATAGTATTATAATATATATAATAATATAATATACTAAGTCAATTTTAGTATAAAATGTTTTGAGCAGTATCAAAGGTTTTTAGTATCGATTGTGTGCATTTTTAATTTCAATGATGTCAAAGAATTTCCAATTATGCTACCTGACACCATCTGCAGGATTACATCTTTGCACTTGTCCAATTAAATAACGTTGGTGAATGTAACTCTATATCATTGTTCAAACCTTTACAAAAGCAGTCCCGAATAAATTTCTCGCTATTCACAATTTATAGAAGCAGTTAGAAATCAATTGTGTTGTGGATTGTTTTTGGTATATTGCAATGGATGTTCATGTATTTATACAATATTTTATTAAATAGTTGCAACGGTTGATTAGTCGGTTGTTTTAGTTTAGATATTTTAAATGTTTGCAACGGTTGGTTAGTCGGTTTTTTTTAGTTTAAATATTTTAATTTTTTTTTGTTAATGTCAGCTTTTTTTTAATAAAAAATAAAAAATTGTTTACGGTGTGACATTTATGACCTCTTTGCCTCCCACCCCCTGTCTGCCATTGTAGGAATGCCTTTCGACGTAATAATAGAGTTCAATTTAAGCCTACAAAACAATTATAACAAGATCAGTTCTCATCATCTATAAGACTTATATAATAAAATAATACAATAAATCAAATACATTGTTCAATGATTGCCTTTAAACTTATTTAAAATTAAATCATACAATGTTAACCTTAAGCTTAAGTTACACTTTCAAAAAAAAAAAAAATAACTATAAAATGGTAGAAAATTTGGGTAGACTTTTGACTCACATCATTTCCACATTTTCTATATTTTTCTAACATCATGGAAAATGATAATGAGAATTTTTTTGTTAATTTATTGCAATCTTTTGGAAAAATTGACATGCTAGTTAGAAAAAGGCTGAGAGTTATTATAAATGTTTTTCAATCCATTTAAAACACATTACATTTGGAAGTTACTGGACCCTTAATATATGTTTTCTAAAAGTTTTCAAGCAATAGAAATAATTTTAGGATCTTGGATAATGGGTTTTTTTAAGAGATCTAAACTCTTGGCCATAGGGTTTGAGATTAATGGTTGGGGAAAAAAGAATTTCATACTATAGATTAAGGTTTCAACATCGTTGGTGAACTTAAAATTTTAGCGACATGAGTTTAACTAATTAAATTATTTAAAATTTCGAGGCGTTCTAGGTTTCATTTTTGCCAAATGATATATGTATAATTGTCAAGTTGTTATAATATCATTATGTGATCACGATGTAATACAAGTGGGACCAATTTCAATCCTATAGAATTAGTTAAAAAAAGAGTTAAAAGTTCTTAATCTAATTTAATATCTTTTTATATATACATATGTTGCACATGCTATCAAGTTGATTGGTTGGATCTCAAGTGTATCTCTCCTTTTTTGGTGTTGGCAATTTTGCACCTTGTCCCATTAAAATTTTGATCAAATTTTGTTGAATGGTTTTTATTGTAAAAGCGGTAAATATAATAAAATTCATATTGTAGTGTTTTCTATAATACGATGCAGTTATTTTTGTGCGTGATTTTCTTATTTTATTTTTCGTGAAGTCTCATGCTTCGAAATAATGGGGACTATAAGGTAAATGGTTATGGGAATTAGTTTGCGACATCAATTGAAATTACCCCAAAACATTTGCAACAAATGGCACTTGAGGACTAAGAGTATGAAAACATAGGGGCCTTACTACTAAGCAAAGAATGAATCAAAATCGTGTTCGCCTAAATAGCTAAACAAAGATTCCATTTTCCTCATTTCAGGACGAATGTGAAAATTAAAAGCGAAAAATGTGCCAATATTCCAAGGTGCATTCGCTCCAGGCGAGGGGCGAAAGTCCCTTTCACCCCTCCTTGGGACAAAAACACCTTACCATATTAAAGAAGAAAGGCATAAAAGGGCTCGAAGTTATAGCCATTAAAAGGAATGTGTTCGTCCCAAAGGAGGGGTGAAAGCATCGTTCGCCTCACTTTGGGACGAACGTCATTAAAAGCGTTGATAAGTCAAAATATTTTTGCCTAAGGAGAGGGGCGAAAGTAAATTTTGTCCCTCCCTGGGGTGAAAGCTCGGCAAATGGCGAGTTCGGGCAAAAACAAGGGAAATAGCAAGGCGCTAGGATGACATTGAAAAGTCAACTTTGCATTCACCCTAAGGGAAGATCGAAAATACCTTTCACCCTTCCTTTGGGTGAACATATATATAAGACATAAAGTGTGGACCCCACTTTAGTGCGGGTTGAGAAGAGTAAATATGAAAATGCTTTTACCCTAGGTGAAGGGCGAAATTCCCATTTGCCCCTCCTTGGGGTGAAGCTATAGGAAGAATGGCCCGACGAACATGTCAAAGGTTTTATTTTTATTTCGAGAAAATGTTAAAATATTAGGTGTTGAAAAGTCAAAACTACGTTCGCCCAAGTTGGGAGGTGACAGTGCCTTTCGCCCTTGTTGAGGACAAACATATATTTTAAGGAAAAATGACGTTTGATGCGAGGCACTTTTGCCCTGGGAGGAAAGGTAAGGTTTTTAGTCGTCTCTTTCAGAGGTGAAATGACACAACAATGATTCAAAGCATCAAGCATAAAACTGGAGGGATGATAAGATGTTTCTACCTAGATTTTCCCTAAATTTGATTACTGCTACAATGAATGCACGAATGCAACAAAAAAAGTTTTAAATCGAGTAAATTCAGGGGCGTACAAGGAGCATAATGACATAAGAGTTGCAAAATGTGATCCAACAGTTAAATAAAGTATTTTTTGCTTCTCTCTTAGGTGGAATTAGGAGCAACAGTGAAAGGTAATTCAGAGCTTCAGATCAGAATAAATTGCTACTTTGAGAGTGCTCTCTCCACCAGGAAGTGCAAATGGTAAAAAGATGATGGAGGTTAAGGAAAATGCTTTTGCTCCTTGCTTTATTTTAGGTAAATTTAATTTTAAGCATCAGTGGAGAATTTTCAAAGGTGCTCAGATGATATGAATAAGAAATATTCAATTATTGGGGTGAAGAGTGACTGAAATTGTTGACTTTAAGCTAAAAGAGTTGCAGTATTAAAATCACAAGGTGATTTTCATGAATTCCAAGATATCTTGTATAGGGATAAATTTCCAAGGAGCAATGGAGGCATCAAGTCAACGACCAACTTTGCAATTTTTTGTGCACCGACACCCAAATGTGTTGATTTCCTAGAGATTTCATCTTAGAAATTGGATTGTTGTCTCAGGAGGAAGATTTTCAAGGACTTCGAAGAGGAATTTCTTTGCAAAGGTTCCTGATCTATAAACATTTTATATTTATGTGAATTAAATGAAAGAGGCGCAATACTCTATAAATACTGCTCATTTTCCATTGAAAAAGGAGAGACATTCTGCAGAAAAATTATTTAATTTTTTTGCGTAGATAGAAGAAGTTGTGGTTTTTGATTTTGCAAGCAATCTCTATGTGTGATTTATTTCAGTTCAAGCATTTCTATTTTATGTTCATGTCTCTTATCTATTGTTAAGCTCAAATTTTGCATTTGGATTTGGGTACTTTTGGTGAGAGTGTGAGTACTGGAAGGCGATTCTGGAAGTTGTCTCCAAGGAACTGTAAGTGGATTCTCTTGCCTCATTTTTATTCTATGATGCTATGACACTTGGACAAAATTCTTGCTACAAGTCTATCCCCAATACTACATCTTTTGCCTATGGCTATATTTTTATTTCTTTCCTGAAACTCTAGACTTAAACCGATGTAGGATTAGTAAGGGAGCCAATCCTCTCTAGAGATTGGCATGGAGGATGTTTCTTTCCTTCAGCCTTTCAATGTTGGCTGTGTCTAGGGTGCATAAATATATGTTTGTATTTTAGGCAGATATTTGACTAATAGTTTTTGGCACACCCGATGGGACCTTTAAAATTTCCACTTTCACCAGTATTAAGGTTTGATGTTCGCATTCGTATTTTTAAGTTAGAATATCTAGCGACTCAGCTATACCCAGAAGCCTCTGAGGGTGAAGGCAACGAAAGCTATACTTCATGATCACAAGATCGAAGACCAAAAATTTTGAAGATCCTATTAAGTTCTATGAACTTGACATTGAAATATTAGGGGAACATACCAGATTGATCACTACGCCCCATACATCAGTAGTAACATCTTCACAATTAGCCAGTGTATTTTTTGTCCCTTCAAGTCCAACTAGTACTGCTACTAGCGTTCCACCTCCTCAATATCACACACTAGTCATTATGACTCAGAACCCACCACCACAACAACCACATCCACCGAGGTAGTTCTCAACATGGAATAACTCAAGAGCTTTGAATCTACAAGTACAAAATCTAGTTCCTAAAGCAACATTGAAGGCTTTGCTTACCCATGATGGCACTGGTAAAACTGCTTATGAGCATATTCAATATGTGGCCTCTCTAGAGATAATCCATGATATCATAGATGAAGATATTATGGTAAGATTATTGGTGTTGTCACTCAGAGAGAAGTTGTTGTATTGGTATCGATACTTGCCACTCGCTACTATTACCACATGGGATCAGTTGGCAAAGCTGCTAATAAAAAACTTCCATGAGTAGGTTGATTCTTTCTCCTTGTTGCATCAATTCATGAATATCTAAAGATATCTGCAGGAGGAGATAGTGGACTTCAATGTTAGGTTTTCCTGAAGTTGGCAGAGAGTTTTTGATGGCCTTCGACCCACACATGAGCAAGTTGCATTTTACTATATTTGGGCCTTCAACTCAGACATTGGTATGGCGGTCCGACAAGCCAATGTAAATACTTTTCCAAAGTTGTACACACAGGCATAGAAGGCTGAAGTAGATTTGATCACCATAGGTAAGCTTCCCCCAAAGGTAACTATGCCCATTCCTTCCTAATCTTCCACAAAATTTGTACTAAAGCACATTTTCATAGCCTATACCTTCTATATACCTCGTTCCCTCATGGAGCTCAGGTCCACCTCAAATCACTCCAATCTCGGTTCTACAACTCCCCGCTCCAAGTATCCCGTAATTACCTGCACCAGTAGTTCCATAGTTTCTAGCATCAGTTCCTTTCCCAACCCTACCAGAACCACTTGTTCCACTGCAATTGCATGCTCTATCAGCACCTCCACATTTACAACCCGAGGAGTGCGAGTGTGCGTAGTGGAGCGCTGCTAAAATTTTACGAACATCATGAGTGCGAGAACCAAATCTTCGAGTGGAGGAGCCGAGGCGAGATTAGTATGATGTTCCTTCTCCCTGCCTGTTATTCGTTTTTGTTTTATATGAAGTTAAAAACTTACATATAAATGTGTGTTTGTTGTATTTTTTTTTATCCGTATATCAAGTTGAAAACCTAATATATGATTTTTTGTTTATTATTTTTTTGTTTTGTTTTGCGTTAATATTAAGGTTGAAACCCTAACATTAATTTTTATATTTTTATATTGTTTTTGTTTTATTTTGTGTTAATATTAAGGTTGAAACCCTAATATTAATTTTTATATATTTTTTTGTGTTAATAGTAATTTGAAACCCTAATATTAATTTTTGTCATTTATTTGTATTCACATTAAGGTTGAAATCCTAGTGTGATTTTGTTTTTGTTTTGTTTTCTGTTTGTGTTCACATTAAGGCTGAAACCCTAGTATGATTTTGTTTTATTGTGTTTTGTTTTGTTTTTGTTTTTGTACAGTTATTTTTATGTCTATTATCATTGTTGTACAGTTTTTTTTAATGTTTTTGTACTTTTGTTGTACTTTGTTTTTCTGTACTTTTTATGCTCTACTTTTGTTGTACAATTATTTTCCTATACTTTATTGTTCTTCTGTACAGTTTTATTGTATTGTTTTTGTTTATATTAACTATGTACTTAATATATTTTGCTTTTTATTTTTTTTCAGGTTGTGAAGAGTCGGTACCGCCAGTTGACTATTTTCTTTGATGCCCGAGAGGCCTTGATAGTTGGGGATTGGGAGTGGCTTGATGCCCTTAGGCTCAAGCACATGATGCGTCTGGAGCCTGTGGTGGGGTATCGGGAATATTTGACTTTCCTAATCAATCTATGGGATCCCCACACCAACACTTTTCATATTCCAACAGGGGAGATGACTGTGACTCTAGAGGATGTGTATCAGATTCTATGGATTCCAATAGATGGACTTCCTATCCGGACGACCCACCGGGACCAACGAACAGTGGTATTGACTTGGTGTTTTGGTTGGGCGGGGGAGAGGGGGGTGGAGAAGGCTATGGAGAGGGCAGATGTTGATTACTAAATAGGCGGTATTCTGGTGCGGTGGTGGCTAGAGAAGGGCGTATTAGGGGTGAGGCATGCTTTACTCATGGTCCTTATTTCCAATATGCTGCTTCCTGACTCCTCAGGTGCGAGGTTCCCTTGGAATCTACTGGAGTTGGTTTTCATATTGGTGGAGTGTCCTACATAAGCTCCACTTATTATGAGATGGGGTTAGACATTGTTGGCACAGTTGTACGATAAGTTGCATGAGGTCTGCTGTCGAAGGTGAAAGGTGATCGGGTGCAGTTATCTCTTGTAGTGCTGGGGATGGCAGCACATAGCTGTGGAGCGACCGTAGGGTTTCCCTTGGACCACCCGAGGTGAGATGGTGGATCGAGAGATTGGGTATGCCAATTTATGGCGATGGTCAGAGGAGCATGGACAGAGTCGACGGTGGGCAGGTGACGTAGGTCACTATAGTGATGCCTTCTCTCATCTAATGCCAGGGTAGGTGTTTTGGTGATCGTACCCAGACTTTCCAGCCTAGCCTGAGGTTGGAGAGTGGCTCCGACGTGTGTGCAGGGGTAGATGGATAATTTGGTGACACAAGATAGAGTAGGAGTAATTTCCATATGTTTGGGTGACACGGCAGTTTGGGGTGTTCCAGGGATTACCTGGTGATCCCTTTATCTATCAACGATGCGAGGATGAGAGGACCCTAGTCTGGCCGATCATTGAGTCACTGGGCGAGGGGTCTGATGCAGTTATTGATGTACCCGATGTGGATGATGATGGGGTAACTGCAAAGTATGACTTATGGTGGACTATGCGGCGATGGCGGGGTGAAGGGCCTTTAGGAGGAGTGGATACGATAGCAGCAGGAGGTGGGGGTGCAGAGGCACTGGTGGAGGGTTGGTGGGATTCGCTTGATGATACGAACATGGTGGAGGTCGATGACTTCATTGGTGATGGATATGATGTGGGGGTTTTGGAGCAGCTAGATGTATATCTCAAAGCAGTGGGTTTCGGAGTAGCAGGCCATATCGAAGGTGCCCATGCCTTAGACTATCTCAGGGGATGTGGAGGCTAGGTTTCGTGCTGAGATAACATGATTGGAGGGTCTCTTACGGAGACGGGAGGAGGAGCATAGAGAAATTTTGCAGGAGAGGGATCTCTTGCAGACTCAGTTGGCATAGTGGGATAGCGCATTGGCTGTGTATCACTGATGAGATGTGGAGTGGGGGTGGTACCGAGTAGAGTTAGAGATAGAGGTTGTCTACCTCGATGGACAGTTACCTGAGCTCGATGGAGGTGGTTCATCGCATCGTACGAGAGGCAGTGAGACTGAGCAGTTTGCATCCTCTTGTTCAGGCAGCTAGATGAGAGTAGCGTTGCTGGGCAGGGTGCATGAGCTAGAAACAACCACCCTGAGATGTCCCATAGGACCCATACTACTGGGGGTAGTTTCAGTTGCACCGGTCCTACGTGATCATGGTGGCTAACTCCCTAGGCTTTGGGGATTTTAAGTTTTTTGTTTTTTGTGAGGTCAAAGGACCTTCTTATTGTAGTCTGAGGGAATTTTGACTTGATATATATACATGACTCATTTTTGGTTTGATGATATGCTTGTCATGGTTTATTGTTTCTTTTATGCACATTTATTTATGTTGATGTATGCATATGCTATTATGACTGTGGATGATGTTAGCTAGATGATATAGATGTATGCATATGGAATGGATGGAATGATTTGTTAGTATACAGACGATGGCACCATAGACTGTATAGGATTTACTGGCTTTTTGTACTATGTAATTGCTTTATGGAATAATGTTGCATTTGTAATTTTTGTTTTGTATTTTCTTATGGTGATGTAAGTACTGAAATGTACAATAATTGTTTTAGAATGTAGTTAAGGTTTTTATGAGACTCAGATGCGTTAACTAACTAATCAAGACTGTACATTATCTTACAAGACTTTCAAACAAGGTAGGAATCAAATTTGAGTTTGACCAAGTTATTTCATATCCTTGTGTGTGCGATTGAGTTTGTTTATGTGGTATTTGTAAGGATACCACCAGTGCCAGGTAGGCTATCCACCAAACCTGTACTAAGGATCACCTAATTAGCTCCACTAACTCCTTTGTTGTATGTAGTAGGATTAATCTACGATGCAATCTAGGATACCATAAGCTAGCTCATCCACATGCAAATATTGGTCTACACACATGCATAGCTAATGTGATAGACATATCATCATGTGTTTAGGATACCGCCATTGCCAGGTAGGCTATCCACCAAACCCATAATGAGGATCACCTATATGGTTTTTCAAATGCTGAGAATTCTAGGGATTTAAGCTCAGGCGTATTTCGGTTGTTCAATTTGTTGAGATACTTGCCCTCATACATAGTGATGAAAATCACTGTTTATTTTTCTCTTTTTTTTCTTGAGAAAGGGGTTTGAGTAGTGGTGATAACCACTGTTATTTTTTATTGTTGCCTTTTGAGGATTTAGGCTTTGAATTTTTATTTCAAAGTTGAGCTCGTGGGTTTTTGGCTTGTGAATGGCATTGATCCTTTTGGCCTTGGGGATGACTACCCATCCTTCTCAGGGGCGTGTAGTACGAATCCTTACAACTTTGGGGATCAAAGGTGTTTGGGATTTTTGATAGTGAACTTTTGGGATTTTGCTTCGTGAATGGCATTGATCCTTTTAGGCCTTGGGGATGACTACCCATCCTTCTCAGGGGCGTGTAGTATGAATCCTTATGAATTTGGGGATCAAAGGTGTTTGGAATTTTTGATAGTGGTGAAAACCACTATTTATTGTGGGGATTGGATGGGGAAGAGCTTGTCCTTTTTTCAATTCTCAACATTCTTGAACCATTCGCATAGGGGGATGAGCAGGATAACGTTTCACCTATGGTACCCTGGACCACTTTGTAGTTTTCATCTTTCGTTCACACAACTTGGGAATTTTTATGTGTTTTTAAGCTTGTGTTGGGATGTTATGTAACAAGGCATGATCCAAGTAAAACTATACCTTGTAAAAAGTGGTTTGACTATGTACATCATTTGACTAGAAATCTAAAGACAGCTGAATGACGAAAACCTTAAAGACATTAGAAGACAACTGACTATGATGTGGCAAAAATGCGAAGGGTGTTATTCTTGATGGATCTTTTTACAAAATGGATTGAATTTGGAAAATGATGGAATTTTCGAGTAATTACAGTCTATGGTGCTTTTGACATGTATGACCAACAAATATGCAATGTATGTATGCGATGCCTAATGCAACTTTTCTTTTCTCTTTTTTTTTTGTGTTTTGATTTTTAAGAATATGCATGAAAGTGAGATGCAATTTTTTTAATTATTTTTGATTATCTGTTGTTTTTGAATATTTGTTATGGTCATTTAACCCAAATGGGTGTGGACCAAGTGATTCTTACGGATCCTTGGAGGTTTTGACCAAAGGGATTATAGATACCTTTGGGGCGTTTTGGGTGACCAAGCGAATGTGGGAACCCTTGGAGCTTTTGGTTTAACCAAAGGGATTATGGATACCTTTGGGGCATTTTGGGTGACCAAGTGATTATGGGAACCCTTGGATATTTTGGTTTGACCAAAGGGATTATAGATACCTTTGGGGCATTTTTGGGTGACCAAGCGATTGCGGGAACCCTTGGGGATTTTGGTTTGACCAAAGGGATTATGGATACCTTTGGGGCGTTTTGGGTGACCAAGCGATTACGGGAATCCTTGGAGCTTTTGGTTTGACCAAAGGGATTATGGATACCTTTGGGGAATTTTTGGGGTTGACCAAGCAATTGTGGGAACCCTTGAAGCTTTTTGTTTGACCAAAGGAATTATGGATACCTTTGGGGCGTTCGAGATTGACCAAGTTATTGTGGGAACCCTTAGAGATTTTGGTTTGACCAAGCGATTACGGGAATCCTTGGGGATTTTGGTTTGACCAAAGGGATTATGGATACCTTTGGGGCATTTTAGGTTGACCAAGCAATTGCTGGAATCCTTGGGGCTTTTGGGGTGGGCTATGACTCTCTAAATGTTGAATGGCCTCAAATGATTGATGTTCAAAGGTTCTAGTTCCTTGATTCCTTCAAGAGAGGTGAGCCGGTATGTTATAGGTCCTATTTTACTGTCAATTACATAAGGACCTAACCAATTTACCATGAACTTGTCCCTTAAATGGGGTGGCAAGTTAGAATTTTGTTGGTTCTATTTTAAGACCAGGTCACCAACCTGAAAGTCCCTCAAGTGAACTTTCATGTTGTATGCTTTCTTAAGTCACTCTTGATAGATATGTAAATGCTCGAGAGCATTGATGCATCATTCATCAAGTAACGTAAGCTAGTCTAATCGGGCATGTCATGCAGTGTCATCATCGATGAACTCTTGCATTGATATGCACAAGGAGGGTATTTCCAACTTGAGAGGCATGACTACCTCGGAGCCATACACTAGCAAAAATGGAGTTGCCCCAGTGGGTGTCCGAATGGTAGTACGATAAGCCCATAGGGCAAGTGGTATTTGGATGTGCCAATCCTTATGACTATCTGTGAACGTATTTTTAAGGATGGTAACTAGCATTTTGTTTGACACCTTTGCTTGCCCATTTTCCCACGGATAATAGGGTGTCAAAAAACTGTGCTGAATTTTGTCCTTTGTTGTCAAAGCACACACATATTTGTTTTTAAATAACGTCCAATTATCCGAGATGATCTTGGATGGAATACAAAAATGACATATGATGTTATGTAAAATAAACTTCGCAATGAGAGGCCTAGACGTAGAGGTAAGCAAAATTGCTTCCACCCACTTAGTGAAGTACTCTATGGTCGTTATGATAAATGTGTGATGACCTAACGATACAGGGGAGATCTTTCTGATGAGATCTAAGCCCCACTATGAAAATGGCCAAGTCGATTGGATCGGCTACAAGGCCTAAGAAGGTACGTGTGTCAAGTTAGCATGGTGTTGACACTTCATGCACTTTCGCACATATGTGCAACAATCTCACTCTAAAGATGGCCAATAATAGCCCATGCAAAGAATGCACTTGGCGATGGCCATACCGCTGAAGTGGCCATCGCACGTACCATCATGCGCTGGGGTGATCGCCCAAGTGGACTTCTATTGGTCCAAGCAATAGAGGAGGATCCCTTCGTAGCTTCGAGGGTACAAAATATCTCCTAGCAAGACATGTTTTACTGCTTTTTGTTTGAATGATCTTTTCGTAGCATGCAAAAATCCAAGTGGCAGGCTACCTAAATTGAGATAGTCTCTTATGGGTGTGTACCAATCCTACTGATCAAAAAACTCAATGGTATGAATGGTCAATCCCTCTTGAATTTCATCCCTAGCAAAAGCTGAGCGGGAAAGAACTTGTAGAAATAGTGTTGTGTTGCTATTAAGAGGGGTTGGAGAGAACAAAGACCCCCAGTTGGCGTGATTTAGACTATCATGGATTCGAGAGAACCTACCCTAAGATGGTTCAATTTGGATCAGGTGGATTCCTGGTGTTATGTTAGAGCTTGCACACTCCATCACGAATTACGATAACATTTTGACTTGAATGGTTGTCATCTCACCAGAAAGGTCTTGTGGGATTAGTGACCCTAAAGAGGCCATGGTGTCCACAAAATGATTCGATGATCGAGGGAGTGCCTCGATGTCGTACCATTTAAGCTTTGCCAAAAATTTATCCATAAGGGCTTTGTAAGCCTGTAGAACTGGGCATTTGCATTGGAATACACCTTTCACTTGGTTGAAAATTAACAACGAATCACCAAAGATATTCAAGCATTTTATTTTCATGGTGATGGTTGTCTGAAGACCTATGAGCAAGGCTTCGTATTCAACATTGTTATTGGTGCATGAGAAATCAAGTTTAAATGATAAAGGCATTGGAGCCCCTTGCGGTGTGAAAAACCTGATTCCTATGCCACCCCCTTGCTCACATTTAGAACCATCAAAAAATAAGGTTCTGTTGACCTAGAACTCAGGCTCATCAGAATCTGGTGATTCTGAGATATGGAAGACCCCATAATCGGGTAGCTCTACAGTCAGAAGCTGATCGTATTCAAGAGGAGCCTCTGCTAGTTGATTGGTGATGACTTGACCTTTGATGGACTTTTGTCCAATGAATTTGATGTCAAACTCCATCAACAACATGATTCATTTCACCGTGTGACTACTGTGATAAGTGCGACTCATCATGTACCGCAATGGATTCTCCTTAGACACAACATACGTCATATTGCTCAGCATGTAATGGCATAGATTTTTGGTGGCAAATACCACTACCAAGCATAGCTTCTCAACGTATGCATAGTTAAGTTCATAACTGACCGGGTGCGGCTAAGATAATAATTAGCCTATTCTTTATGTAATTCATTTTTTTGAGCTAGCATGGCACCCAGTGCCACCTCAGTAGCTGAGATGTATAAGTAGAATGACACTCCTGGTATAGGTGGTGCCAATACTGGCGATGAAGCCAAGTATTGTTTGATGTCGTCGAAGGCTGACTGATACTTGTCATCCTAATGAAATGCTACCCCCTTGTGTAATAATTTATTCATGGGTCAGCACTTATCAGATAACTGCGCTATGAAGCGCTTGATCGACGTGACCTTACCCTGCAAGCTTCTGAGCTGCCTGATGGTGGTTGGGGGAAGCATTTAAAGGATTGCCTTGAATTTATTTGGATATATCTCGATGCCTCATTTTGAGACTATGAAACCCAAGAGTTTTCCAGATGTGACGCCAAATATGCACTTCTTGGGGTTTAGCCTAACCTTGTGTTCGATGAGGCGATCAAGGATCTTGCGTAAGTCATCGAGATAATTTTGGCGCAAAAGAGATTTGGCCAACCAATCATCCATATAATCTTCCAAATTTTTGTGCATCTGATCATGGAAGATGTATGTCATAGCACGTTGGCAGGTGGCACTAGCGTTTTTAAGGCCAAAGGGCATGACCTTATAAAAAAGTGTCCCCCAAGACGTCGTGAACACCATTTTTAGTTGATCATCGAGATTGATACGAATCCGGTTATATCTTGAGAAATCATCCATGAGGGAAAGCATTTCATGGCATACTATAGCATCTACCAATGCATCAATGCTAGGCAAGGGGAAATCATCCTTGGGACTCGCTTTGTTTAAGTCTCAAAAATCAATGCATATGCAAATCCTCCCGTTAGGCTTTTTGACGGGTACCATGTTGGACAGCCATGGTGGGTAATCCACGCAGATGACAAACTATGCATCCAAAAAATTTTGTAGCTCGTATTTGACCATTAAGGCCACTTTTGGGTGCATCTTACGTAGCTTTTTCTTGACTGGCTTGACTATCGAATCAAGTGCTAGATTATGTGTGACTAGCTGCGGGTCTAGTCCTGACATGTCTTTGTAGGTCCATGCAAAAACCTCCTTATTCTCTTTGATAAGGGCAATGTGATTGGATTACTCTTCAAGGGATAAACTTACCCCCAACTTGATGATTTGTGGATTCATTGGATCAAAACCAATGTCTACGTCAATTGTCTCTTCGACTGACATGTGGGATCCGTCCTCCAACTAGTGTGGAGTTGGGATCGGGTGGATATCATTCGCTAAATTTAGATCTACGTTGGAAACTTCGGGTTCCTCTTCATCATGGAATATATCTTGAGTCTGTCCTAGGGCAAAATGAAACATCTCAGTGCAAGGCTAGTACTCTGATGGGGATGGTGGTGAGTCAACACGATCCTAGTCTATGGCATCTAGGTCTAGATACAATGGTCATGTTGGATCGGTTGGATTGCATATGGGGGCGGTTAAATCAATGGAGATCATGTTGATGGACTGATTTTGGTCTCCATTACCGTGTGGGTGTTGATTCTGACATCCTAGGTAATCCTTGTGCCTCAAATCTGGCTCTATGGGTACTGGCACAAAAGGATCGACCCTATGTGTGGATAGAAGGACGGGGTCTACCCTTGGCACTGGTGGCCCTATAGGGTATCTAGGTGGGAGGTGCTCTCTGTATGCTCGAAGTGGTGGATGAAGCACTTGGTTTAACTGTACTTGGTTTAAATGCCACCTATGCCTTGGTCCCATATTCATATGTTCAAACATACCATCGATGTCTATGGGGTATTCATGTTGTCTCATATGGTTGAGATATGCCATCTCAGTCTCATCCTCATAGTCGCTATCAAAGATCCATAGGCCTCCATTGGCTCTGACAACTGTGTGCCCCTCTAGCTGGTATAACCTCCCACTAGGTGTTTCTTGATCACTTGGCCTTATGGCCGACATGGGAGGCTCATTTTGTTTGAGCAAGTTGATTGGTCCCTTCTATATTGTTCCACTCTCTATGGGAGGTCTGGATTCTCTGGAGGTGGTAATTGCACAATTGTAAAATTAAAGGGGAACATTGCCACGAAGTCCTCTTCATAGTTGTCAATGGGTGTCACCTGTGAGTGATTGCTATCAGACTCAAATGGGTCCCAAGGTGCCACCTCATAATCTAACTCATCTTTCGAAGAGCTCTCTTGATTTTGTTCATATCCTTCTTGGAGGTTACTTCTTGAAATTTCCCATTCCTCGATCCAAGGGGAGGGGCTGTTGAGGTCAACAAAGTTTGTTGTTAACAATGGGAAATAATTCCCCAATGTGTATGTAGTGTTGGGATTGGCATATGGATCTTGTGCGAATCCATACCTATTGCCTAGACCTAAGCCTTGCATGGTTTCTACCAAGATGTCGATGGGCAAAGGGTGGTTGAACTCTACTCTTGATTTATCATAGCCAATTACATTACTCTAGGTATTTCAAGGCAAAGTCTAGGTTGGACAGATAGTCAATATTCTTAGCAAATGGCTCTTCGTCCTCTTCCTCTTGTAGATAGGGTTCAATGTTGTTCTCGAGGCCCACATATAAAAAATTGGTGTGATTTGATGGGTAACCTAAAGGGATGATAGTGCCGATGGGGAGGCAAGGTTTCCCCATGTATTGCATGGATTTGAGTGTGGGTATTGCCACAATGTTCTACACTAGATACTCTCCCAGACCTGTATTGGCCATTTCAATGGTAATCATCAATAATTGAGGGGGAGGGAATGGGAGTTCTCCCTGAGTCCACTCCATGTTGGGTGAATCAAGTGTCTCGAATTCCATTCGACTGGGCACCTCCTCAGTAGATATGGTTGAGACTAATGGTGGTGACTCCTCTACAAGCTTCTTCCCGTTGTCCTTCGATGTGGCCACCATAGGTGGCATTGTTGGTGAAGGAATAGACGACAAATATGGGCCAGGTTGGTGAGTTGAGGGACTTAACAATGGGGATGTAGGTGAAATTGAACCCTGAGTCGACGAATTCAATTGAAAGTCCAAATGTGTCGATGGGAGGGTTGATTGTGGCATCTATGCATCGCATTGCAAAACTTAAAGGGCTCTAAGTCTGCTGGGACTACATGTACTTGCCCTTCGTATGTGTACTTGAGGCATTTATGGGCTATTGAAGGGACACACTTCATGTCCCTGATCCAAGGCCAGACTAGCAAGATATTGTAGTCCATCTCACCCTTAAGGATGTGACACAATGTAGGAATGTTCTTTTGTCCTACTTGGATGGGCAGGAAAATTTTTCCAACCATCGAGCATAATGCATCATTAAATGCTCGAAGAGTGTAAGTGGATGCCACTATGGGATGCTGGCATCTTAAGGTGTTTTAATGCCATTGTCATGCTTATGTTGCAGGATGAGTCAGTGTCCACCAGCACCCTCTTTAATGGGATCCTATTGACCCGTGTGATGACGTGTAGGGGTGGATCCACCATATCACCAGTCACCAATTTCAGTTCATCTTCCCTGAAGGTTATGACCAATTTTGTGCATTGTATCACATGTCCCACAAAGTTATTGAAAGAATTGGGTTCGTGGGGCTGTAGCTCAATGGCTTTGAGTATCTCCATCAGAGCCTCTCGATGGGGTGATGATTGTTGGATGAGCTCATAAATGGAGAGCCTATTCGACGTGGTACTTAAACTTTAAGTAAGCTTAGTCCGAATCATGGCCACTGGTCTAGGTGAGGGAGGTTGCATAGGGCATTGTGGAGGTTGTGACATTGATGGAACATCTCCTATAGCTACAACGGGTGTAGCCGTGTTTGGGTATCTTTTGTTCTATGTCACGATGCTTATCATCCCCACGTATCCTTGCATGGGGCAGTTTTGTGTTACCTCATTCACTTGTAAAGTTTTCACCTGCGCATCATGGACAGGTAGGGGGTCTTTGAAAACCTCCATGGTTGCTCAGCGCTATGAGATTATCTACCATGAGTGTTTTGTTGTCTATCAAGTCCTGCACTAAGTTTTTGAATTTCCAACAAGTGAAGATGTCATGTCACTTGTGTCGATGGAATATACAATATAAATCTTCCCTATAGCCCTTGGTTTTTGGCACGTTGGGGTCTATGGGTCAAATTTTTGGAAAGTTTATTAGGTTTTCCATGAACAAGCGGTCAAACAAGGAGTCTCTAGACTCCGTGAATTGTGTGAATTATCGCTTAGGGCGATGCTGCTGATTTTGCTCTTGTTTGTGATTTTCCTTTTCATAATTATCAAGAGGAACTGCCTGATAATTAGCCTTTGGGGGTTGTGTCATTTGAGCAGGCTTGGGTATAGTTATGGCAACTTGATTGACCGTGGTGGGTTTCAATTGCGTGGGCCCAGTTTTGGCATTTTTGGTCCACTCTTTCTTGCGTGGTTTAGCAATATTGCTGTATTGAATTTTGATCTCCTCAATTATCTTGGCTTGTGCCAAGTATTCTTCGAGGGTGGCATATTTCTACAGCTGCAATAGCACAAATATCGACCTTATGCAACTCTTTGAAAATATTTGAGTCATGTCGGCCATGGGAGGGAGGTAAGGTAGCTTTGAAAGCAATGTCCTCCACCTATTCCCATAAGCGGCTATGGTCTCATCATCATACTGCTTAAGGCCAGCTAGGTCACTTAAAGATGCCTTCTTCTTGGTGTTGAAGGCAAAACATTCAAGGAATGCATCCACTAGCTGGTCTAGATTATTGATGCTATGCTTCGACAGCAACTGGGTAAACCAATCTGAGGTAGGGCCTACGAACGTGGTTATGAATGTTCTCAGAAGCAATGCATCATTGTACTGAATGCAAAAGCATTGACTCAGGAACCTTGTTACATGCTCTTGGGCATCCTCATCCTATTTGAAAATTGCCAATTGAGGCATTTTGAATTGGTCAGGGTATGGGGGTGCCAAAACTAACGGATGCACAGGGTGACTACAGAGCTGGCGTAAGGTCGGCTTTTGGGGCCCCGAATTCTTAGTCTCCATAGAATCTAAGTGCTCTAGCAACACTTTGTATGCATCAAAGGATTTGATTTCCTCTTCTTTGGTTTGTTCTCGTTGTGAATTGCAAGGAACTTGAGGCCTATGGTAGCGCCCCCCCTGCCTTGGTAGGGCATTTCAGCCCACTCTTCTTCTCACTTAAATTCCTCATAGGCTTCTTGAGGAGTTTCTGGGTGTGACCTATAAACATTCATGGGTGCCCGTAGAAGACGCCCATCATTGGTTCTAGGAGTGGCCTCTTGCTCAGGCCTAGGAGGTCTTAGAGGCAACACTTGATAAGGTCGTGGAGACCTGTCTCACACTAAGGGGTTGTGCCTCTCATAAATTTTTTTCCTATGCATGTGAGGGGTTGGAATCCTCTCATGCATGGTGTTTTGGAGTAACTCATCTGTCTGGTGCTGAATGAGCTCTTTGTTAAGATGATACAGTTGTTCTAATTGCTATTGATATTGTCTAAGCTGCGTGATTTGCGCTTGGTAGGCGAAATGTTTGGCAAATTCCAAGTTGATTTGTTCTGTCGTCCTATGTCTAGGAGGCCTAGATGCCTCCCCTACATATCTATCTCGGTCATGGTGATCCGATATATCTATGGGTCACTTTCCTCTGTCGAGGTTAGTAGGATTCACCTGAGGCTCTAGCCTCACTAGGTGATCTTGATAATTAGTAGGTGCGAAGCCGCATTTCTCCCATGTGGTGTATTTATCTTGAGGAATATACTGGTTTTCCTTGTGCTCCCTTTCGTACATGTGAAAAGGACAGGCAGAGTTGGCTCACCCTTTCTGAAGAGCCTTGCACTCTAGATTTGGCCTATTAGTTCTAACAATAATGAGGGGTGGAGGAGGAATGATATAATCATGTGGTCCCTCCTTATGAACCCTATGCTGCTCTAGCGCTTCATTGTGTAGTGGCCACTCATAATGAGTGTCTAAGGCAGCCTTACCATGTGTGTACTCCTCCTGAGAGGGTCTATGTTGACCAGGAGTTCCCCTCAAAGGGGTGCCTCTATAGTCCTTTTATGTAGTGGCATAGTGTGGACTACGTTGTGGGTTAGGCTGTCAAGGTGGTATAACCAAGTCCTTGGGTCTATAACGGAGGCAACTTGTGCCTCCTTGTATACTTTCCGTAGCTTCTTCCCGTGAATGGGCTTGGTTACGGGTATACACCATGGTGGTGGTCTTTCTAGAAATATATGTATATTTTTATCTCCTTTACAAAATTTTTATGCTATACCAAACAAAAGGGGACCACACAAGCAAATAAATGATTATCTCGTTTACAGATTAAATGTGTGCCCTAGATCTGGTCTAATGTGTTTGATTTTTGTTATGCAAATATTGTAAAGGAAACTTTGTTATTCATGCAAAATGAGGGCTCTTGTATCTCCAAAATGGTTGCCCCTTCAATATACCATTTCCAAGCCATTATACCGAACCTCTCAATATACCCGCCCTTACATGAGGGAAACTATTGGTACGTGAGAGTAGAGCAGTACGTGGAACATAGGTGGTACGAAATGGGGATCGCTCTATTTTTGAAACCTACCATAGAAGAATTATCCTCATGCATGGGGAATCACCCCCATTACACTTGGTCAGCTTTCGTCAGGATTTATGTCTAGCAACAATCGCAATCAGGGTATATGTATGCAAAATCCAAGCCAAGGTGGTGATGAAATTCACCCATTGGTCTTCATCAAGTGTTGGGGTATTAAGACCAACTCCTTGATGTTAATTTTATTAGGTGGTGTGTGTGGTTCCTTTTAATTGTGTAAAGAAAGAAAACATACAGCAAAATATGATTTTCACTAATGCAATGCTTTAGAGTATGTTTTATCTTTCAAAAACCATTAGTAGCAAAAGGAAATCACCAATCCTAACTAGAACTGAAACCTATGATGAGGACTTGCCACTTGTGCAAGTATCATGCAAGAAAACCAGAGAAGAATGCATTCCTAATAAAGTTCCTTCCATGTAATTTACTCTATGTTTCTTTTTATTTATTTATTTATTTTTTATTGCAAGAAAGGAAGACAAACTACTCAACCCTTCTATGCAAGTGTCTGAAAATAAAGCAAAGAAAATAGAAAATTGCAGATACAGAAAGTAGAAAAACATAGAGGATGTGTAGAAGACCTACCTCTTCTCAGATGCTTCTGAGTTTTTTCTCTAAAAATACAAAGAGCTCTAATCGTCCCGAGGTGGGATGAATAGAAGGTCTATATTCGTCATAGGGTGGGACGAATACGTATTCGTCCTAGGGTGGCACGAGTAGCAGTCCAGTGCCCGAATGTGTAACACCTGCAAAGAAAACCACAAAATTTGGATCAAAAACCTGATCTTAATAGTAGGGGATAGGATCCCATCGTGATCGCCACTGAAATCCGAATGCAGAGTGACGACGTACCAGATATGATGCAAACAAACTAGATACGATACAGATGCTAAGTCCTACGAATGCGATGAACAAATGCATGAAGGAAATGATGCAGAAATGAGATGTAAGAAAAAAAAAGTAGGGCCTCTTTTATTAATGTTTCTTTCAATCCAATTACAATACGTCCCCCATCTAGGGCTTAGAACATTTGATACAGTTCGTTACATCAATGGATGGTACACTTCCAGTGTCTTTCGCATGCCCACATTCGAAATGGGAGGGCCAAAAGTTGCCACCTCTTGCGTCCGTTTGTTTGTCATTCCTTGATGACCCTTTGGTGTTCCTGGCAGTGATATCCTATACACAAAAAAATAGCAAATGGTTAATAGCATATGCGGATGTAGGAAAGCATGCAATCCCCAAAGCCTCCGGCTAGTTAATGTAAAAAAAGAATGAAATGATGGTCAAAACATGTCATAATGAATTCAAAATTTGACAAAGGCATGGAGACATCATCAAGGACACATTGAAAAAATAACAATAAGGAAATCATGCATATATTTCTAATCACTCTGGGGTGGGACGATTAGGATTGTCATAAAATGTGCAAGAGCGACCTTACAAATGTCCTACCCAGATGTCTAAAAAACTCCTACAAACTTGGGGTTAGACTAAAAGGGGCATTTTGAGACAACCCATAAGGTAATATTTGGCATATTCTACCCATATTGTCCTGTATCCTAAGGCACTCCCTATATGTTAGTAAACGCATAAAATGATAAAAACAAGGTCAAATATTGTCAGAAAGCAATGAAACTTGGGAAACAACATAAATACATCAGATACAACATAATGCAAAAATAACAGTAAAGAAATCATTCACAAATTTCTAATCACTCCGGGGTGGGGCGATTAGGACTGTAGCAGTGCGAGGGGCGCCCGGGGGTAGGACACCCACCGTTTGGGGCTTAGTTTTGGCACCAATCCAAGTGGGATGGGTCCAAAACATCCTAGGGTATTTTTTTGAAGAGTTTGGTGTGGGATTGTGTTTGATTGCTTGGGTTTTGGGTCTAGATTACGTTCCTAGTGTCCACCCGATAACCTCTCTTCCAAAAGAGAAATTAGGGATGTAGGAAGCACAAAGAGGAATGGGGATATAATTTGGCAGCACTCCGTTGCTCCAAATTCTCTTGCTCTATTATTTTTTTGGGGTGAGGAGGCTCACCTTTTTATAGACCTCAAGGTCTCCTTTGCATGTGCATGCGAAGGCGCCACTTGGCTCACTATGCCCTTTGGGGGGAGAGAAGATTCCTCCCTGATTTAGGGCCTCCATGATTAGGGCATGCTTGAATGAAGTACCTCTATTTGATTTGAAACCATTCCTCACAATTGCATGCCTTGAAGGCAAAGTTGGGTGATGGATCTGGGCTTGAATTTTTGCCAGTCAAACCTGCAAATCGTCCCACCCTGGAACGATTGCTGCTAATCATCTCGGGGTGGGATGAATAGGATTCTAATCATCCTAGGGTGGTACGAATAGGGATAAAAGTTCTTAAAAGGTGCAAAATTTACCTATTACCTTTCAAAACTGATTTGGGAGTGGTTAGGACCACTTTTTAACCTCTAGAGGTTGCCCTAGGGGGTATGTATGCCAATTCGATCAGTGCTTGTAGTCACATAATCGGATTGGTGTTGTTTTGGTGTCTATAGTAACTATGCCCATCCTTCCTGATCTTCCACAACATTTGTACTCAAGCACATTTTCATAGCCTATACCTTCTATATACCCCATTCCCTCATGGAGCTCAGGTCCACCTCAAATCACTCCAATCCTGGTTCTACAACTCCCTGTTCCAAGTATCTCGTAATTACTTGCACTAGTTGTTCCATAGTTTCCAGCAGTAGTTCCTTTCCCAACGCTACTAGAACAACTTGTTCCACTACAATTGCATGCTCTATCAGCACCTCCTGCACCCTCACATCCTAATCCTTACATGAAATTATTACAAGAAATGTAATCTGTTAATTTGACCATAAGGACAATGTTGAACAAAATCAAGGAAGTTAAGAAGAAGCAAGCTGAAGTTGAATTTAGGTCAAGAAGATTTCAAACACCGTTGATTACTAGAGAGCAACCAATTATTGGTAAATATCCTAAAAATAAGTACAACTATGTTGGTGAATGAAGAAACTAGTACATTGGAGAGAGCATACTTGTAACAACCCAAAATTTCAACACTAAAAAAATTCTTTTAAAACAACAATACTTTTCTTGTAAACCCATCATATTATTAGCTCAGGCATATAAATTACGCACTTCAAAAATAACCACCACTGTAGCTGGTGTCTTAAGTGCTCAGGACTGGCCAAATCCCATGTTTCACCATGTAGGATTCTGACTCCTCACATGAGTCTATTCGGAATCTAACGTAAAATTATTTGTTCAGGGCCCATATCACCTAAATGGGGTACACTTTTTCCCTTGTCCAAGCTAGAAGAACTCAAAGTTCATCGAGTGCTCAACTCTTTTTGTTGGATTCAGCATTCGTATGCCAGTGCTAGTCATCGACCTTCTGCTAAGGTTTGACCAGAGCCCGCCATCTCATGGCCTATGGGTTAGATAATCACATTCTTCCCGGAATGACAATAATGTTGTCTATAACCATCTATCGCTGGATAAGAATGAGAAGCCCACTAGCTATGCAATATGCTGGCTTATCCCTAGGCTGAGTAGAATGAAGATTATCACCACTACTAACAGACTAATCACCTAGAGCGACGTCCCATACCATCGCTCGTTACACTCAACGGCTTGGACCTCTGTCCCAGGGTTGTTGGAGTACAGTGTCTCAATCCTACATAAGTCACCTCGTGACTTGTGTGGATGGGTGGGTAAATCCTTTCTCAAAGTACCCAATTCAAAAAATCATAGTATACATACATCATAGGGATTATAGTTTTCTTAAGGTTTAAGTCCATATATCACCTTCCCCATTTCAATTTATAAAACATACATGGAAATTAATTTTACAAATTCTATTAAATTACTTATCAATAATATTCCATCCTTAATTATATGAAAACCACCCTAACATTCCAGGATATACTATGCATACTTTACATTAAAAACCCTTAATACTAATTTAATCTAAATTAAAGTACACAAAATAATAATAAGGGTTGCAAGACCTAAACTTCCCATATACAACGATTTGTCCTTCCATAAAATAAAATAACAAATTCTAATTTTACTTTAGTCAATATAAACAACAACGGATCATAATAAACTCAATAAATTCCTACTAACCAAATTAACACAACATTCATTTTACACTTAGTCTAGCTAAACCTAAATCACAATATGCCGAGTTAACACAGCTTCCATATTATATTTAATCTAGAAAGATAAATATAATAATTAAGAGTTCATTTAACACATTTATAATGAGAACTACGTCCTTATTTATATTCACTTCTTTCATGATATTTGAAAGCATATGGTGCTAATATCCAATTGAAATCAATTATCTTTTGATTTTCTATAGCGAACCAATACTTACAAAACTCAGCTACACATAAGTTACATGCATATGAAACTTACAAGGTTTAATTTTGTCTATTGTTTGAGTAGCACCTTTATATACAACATGCAGTTTAAAATTTTTCCCAATGAAGCTTGAAATATTAAGAAGAACATAGGCTTTACTTTCGTTGCCCCACCCCTATTATAACAGAACGTCAAAATTTCCAACAGCTAGCTCTTGTCAGACAAACATACGCTCACTTACCAGCAACTCCTCAAGAAGACATACTCCAAGCATATCCCACACAAACCAAGGTGTGGATGGATAGGGGGTAGGATTGGATCAGCATGGTCCGTGACTACTACATGACAAGCAAACTTACAAGCAAACAATGCTATGAAATGCATATCAAGCAACATGGTCTCCATAAAAAGCTGTATATAGTTACTAACAGAAGATTTCAATATAACTTCTTCAAAAAATAAAGCCAGATTTCAACTTTAAAAGTTAATACAACAGTAAATGCAGTACAGTTCACCAGAATTTATTCAAATCTTGACAAAACACAATGCAACTGGTTTTATTTTATTACAGGGTACAATATATATTTATATATATCCAAATTCTTGGTAATTAGAAAGAAAAACATGAGTTACCCAAAGATTAAAAACATTGGAAAAGAAAACGCAGAGCATAATTTTTTAAAAATAAATACAGTAGAGCTTTTTGCAATTCCCAGAGACGTCACTCTCCATCTCAATTCTCTGGTTTTTAAATTGTAATTAACAGACCAATTTATTTTTAAGATGTTTTTAGAGACACATCACTACTCCAACTTATTCCTTATAAACTGTATATAATCCCTAATTCTGACACGGCTTCATTAAGATCTTAGTAATGTGACATTAATTTAAAAATACATCATAATTTATACCCAGTCCTGGTTATTTCTTATAGTTTTATATCATAGAAACATTACCAGATCCAATTACTCAAGCAAGAAACCTAACCTTGTCATATTGTTGTCAAGCTCTTTGGCCTCTCGCCACTGCTCATGCTCACCCTGACTATACGAAAAATACTAGAATATGTCAATCTCAACCTTAGCTCCACGGAGAATGCGAAAGGAAGATGATCAATCTCAGCCAACCCGTTTTCATTTTAAAGAAACGGATGAGCAAGGATTGGTGGACACCTTGCACGGCGTTGCCAGATTGAGCTTGTTGACGTTTTCAGGTGGAGGATGATTTATTAATCATTTTTTTCTAGTCAAGCCTAATTACCTTACTTAGACTTCGTTATATATATATATATATATTTAATATTATTATATTTATATTTTTGGACGTAAATCATATTATAGCTTTATTACCTTATTCATAAATATTGTAAGCTTTTTGCTTCACATTGTATGGAGGTTGTTCATTCTATTAGGAATGACTTTAGCCTTTATTAATAATTTTTTTTATTGTTTATTATTATTTTAATATATATATATATATATATATATATATATATATATATATATATATATATATATATATATATATTATACTAGAAACTCACTCTTAATTTATTATTATTTATATATATTTTTATACAATTATATATATTGAACCATTTTATTATTTCATTAATTATCTATTTATGTTATAATTTAGTATTATATATTTTAAAGAAAATAATGACATGTAGCAAACATAATTGGAAAAGTAAAATCACAATCATAAACATTCACATAAGTATGACAAGCAGAATGCAATGCAAATATAAACCCTACGGTGGGCTTCCATGTACCCACGGACCACGGTGCACGGGGTACGACATCACATCCAGTTTACCTGGCACTTCCAGTCCACTGCCTTGGTTGTGGTTAGATGCTCTCAACTGCTAACGGCTCGAGGTCCGGCACTTGCACCACAAGACTAGATGCAGGATCACATTCTTTCAAGTAAATTAATCCTAAAAGGTGGGGATGTGACAATACTGGTGCTCCACCTGCAACGATCCTTATGGAGAAGATACGTGCATGGTTCATCTAAAATATGTACAAACAGTAGCAGAAATGTCTATCGGTGGAAAAATCAATATGATAACAGAAGTTGATCATAATTTTATGGTCCTTCCTTGGAGCAGGTTTCAGTACTTATAAGGACTGGAAAGAAGTCGATGACTATTGATCCAATAGAAATGGAGCCTCTGAAAGTTCTTGCTGAACAAAAGGTACAAAATGAAAAAGTGCAACCGCAAGTGAAAGCACTTGGCACAACAATGAAGCAACAATATTCTATCCTATTGAAGGATCTATTTCCCAAGCAAGCTCAAGAGAAGTTGCAGATGAAGGCATCAACTTCATATCCCACATCCGCTCAAGTGCAAATGGAGGCAAAAGAGCAAGATAAAGAACACATCAAATACCCATCATTAACTAAGCGACAAAGGGTGGAATCTACTCAACAGTATCTAAATAAGTATGACCAGACTATAGAAGAAAAGGTCCCAAGTACTTTTGATTATAATATTATTGAGGAAATGAAAATATCCCTGCAAAAGTAAGTTTATATGATGCACTACAGTTACCTAGACAAGTTGACTTGTTGCAAGAGTCTCTCAAATTTGCAAAAGATCAAAATAGAATCCATTCCCAAATAGTTTTAGCACAGACACTGCCAACTTCTACCATTGGTAAAAACTGACCCCCTCCGTTCTATTTGTCCATCCAAATGGAAGGGTGGATCGTGCATAATTGTATGATTGATTCTGGTTATTTGACTACTATCATGCTAAAGGCAGTATGTGAAGTCATGGGGATGGAGTACACAAGAAGCAGTCCATGTGTCTTGCAGTTAGATGGGACTTCGATCAAAATTGTGGGAGTAATCAAGTATATTCCCATCATTTTCCATAGCATGTCGTAGATCATTGTTATTCAAGAAGTAGTGGTGGTTGACTTGGAATCATACTTCAACATGTATATTTTGAGGAAATTCACAAAAAAACTAGGAGGATATCTTTCCTTGAATTATTCACATTTGAAGATCCCATTCAAGGGAAGAAGAATCCACATCTATAATAAAAATCCATCCACTTTTCATATAGAAAAATTGGAATAAGAAGAAAATCCCACTGATGTAGTCAACATGATGATGGAGGAATTCCAAGAAGTGGACTTTATGGAGGAAGATCTTGGTGAGATTCACCTGAGGATGAGTTTTCATTGATGGATTTCAATGCGATGGTCAAAAATGACATTGATTTTTATACCATAACTAAACTTGAGCAGACTGAAGATAAAGTCTCTGATTCCCCAGACCCTGTCTCTGATCAGCTATGGAATTTGTATTTCGATGGTGCAAGGTGCAAGAACGGTGTAGGGGCTGGCATTTTTCTTGTTTCTCCTACAAGGTTGTAGAAATCTTATTCATTTAAGTTAAGTTGGATTTGCATGAATAATATCATCGAATATGAAGCATTGTGCCTTGGTTTGAAGAAAGCTAAAAAGTTGGGCATAAAACAATTGCATATTTTTAGCTATTTTGAGATCATCATCAACCAAACTATAAAAAAATGTGTTTCAAAGTAGCATTACTTGAAGGCCTACCGTAACAAGGTATGGGATTTTTTTGAGTCCTTTACAACATTAAACATTCAAGCGATTTCGTGGGAGCAGAATAAACATGCAGATATCTTAGATTTCCTGGGTGCTAATTTTTCTCCCATGGAGCAAGTAGTCAGGAAACCCAATACTGTGAGAGTGATTTATAGACCTTCAATCCCTGATAAAAACATTTATTGGCAAGTGTTCGATAATTATGAACAAATAATAAATTTTTTGATTAAGGAAGTTGCAAGTGTGGAAGATAGAATACTTGTTGAGGAGGAAATGGAAGGGATGATTCAACTGAAGAATAATCATATTTCTAGGGGACTAATTTTGCTTGAGAGTTTGTTTGATCAGAATTATCAGGTAGAGAAACACAAGATCAAGGTTGATACAAAGGAATATAAAGAGTTACAGTCGGATGCTGATAAGGTCATCAAGATTGGAATAGACTGTACACCAGAAGAGCTCGAAGATATCAAAAATTTGTGTTATGAGTTCCCTGATATCGTTGCATGGAGCTATCATGATTTAAAAGGATATGATAAAAATGTAATCCAACATACTATTAAACTGCAGGAGGGGGTAAAACCTTTTTGGCAGAAACAATGACCTGTAAACCCAAAATTAAAGTTCTTATGAAGGCAAAGTTGTTAAATATAATGGAGGCAAAAATAATTTATCCAATAAAGCACTCAATATTGGTGGAAAACTTGGTTCTATTTTGGAAGAAAAATGGAGATATTCGCTTGTGCGTGGACTTTCAAAACTTGAACCAAACATCCTTGAAAGATCAATATCCTTTATCGTAAATTGACCAGATTTTGCATGTAGTCACTAGAGCTTAGAGATTTTTTTGTTGGATGGTTTCTCCAGTTATAACCATATCTGGGTGAAGGATGAAGACCAACACAAGATGATGTTTACTACAAAGTGGAGAAATTTCACCTATCAAAGAATGGCATTTTGTATTTCAAATGTTGGCGCTACCTTTCAGAGAGCTATGGATGTCACTTTTGGTGAGTTGTTGAATCGAATTATTGTGATTTACCTTGATGATATGATTATTTTCTCACATCGCAAGGAAGAGCATGTCTCCCATATGAGGTAAGTGTTTGAAAAATATCAAGAATTTGGAATTTCCATTAACTTGAAGAAGTCTATTTTTACTATAAAATAAGGAAAGCTCTTAGGAAATGTGATTTCACAAGGACTGGTGATTGATCTTGTGAGAGTTGAGGCTCTCTTGAAATTACCGTTGCTAGTTAACAAGAAGGATCTGCAATCATTATTTGGCTAAATCAACTTTATTCATAAATTCATTGTGGATTTTGCTTAGGTTGTAAAATCGATGACTAAACTTATGAAGAAGAATGTGGACTTTAAGTGGATAGAAGCACAAAGACAGGAATTTTGAGAAATCAAGGAGAGAATCACCCAAGCACCAGTACTGATTAATCTAGATTACTCAAAATATTTCATCCTTTATGCAGTAGGTGAACAGGAGAGTTACACTATTGTTATCACACATAAGCAAGAACATAGGGATGAGAAATCGATTGTTTTCCTAAGTCAGGTTATTACACTACACCAGGAGAAAATATAACTTCATTGAGAAGTAGGTGTATCCAATCATGAAATCCATGAAAAGATTCTGATATTTCATTTCATAGAGCAAGACAATCATCTATGTCATTCATCCTGACATCAGAAATTTCATTCTTCAAGGAGAATTAGGTGACAATAGAGCAGGTTGGGTCTCAAAAATTTAGGAATACGATGTGGAGATCCGGTTGACTAAGTTGGTTTATGGATGAGCTCTTTGCTAAGAACTGGTCAAAAGCTCAGCTTTTGAATCACCAGCTCCGGTACAAAATGAGGATATCAGCAAAAGTAATTTTGTAAATCAAGTTACAGGTGATCATGATTGGATAGAGGATCTTGTTGAGTTATGTACATATAGGAAATGTCCATCACATATTGATACTTCAAAATGACGAATATTCATACTATAGGCACTTAAATATGTCCTATTGCCAAGCAAGCCGTTGCATAAGAATATAGATGAAGTACTCCTTAGATATGTGGAGTCAGAGAAGCAAAAAATCTTGGAGGAATTCCACTCTGGTTTATCCGACGGACACTATACAAGAAGGCCTATGGCCTTGAAGATCATCTGAGATGGTTATTTTTGACCTACTCTTTTTGTAGATGGACACAAGGTGAGCCAAATTTATGATAACTATCAATGATATGTTGATAGGAAGAAAGCCTTTCTACCTTTGCATTCGATTCAGGTAGAAGAACCATTTTAGTAGTGGGTTTTGGATTTCATTGGAGTGATTGATCCTCATTCCTCTATTGAACACAAATATATCTTGACAACGATTGATTATTTTACTAGGTGGGCAAAGGCCATTTTGAACAAAAAAGCAGATCAAGCTACAGTCATATCTTTCCTTGAGGGACTGATTACCCATTTTGATGTTTCGAATACCATCGTAATAGATAATGAGACTCCATTCATAGGGGTGAAGATCACCAAATTTACAAGTAAATATGATATTTGTATAAAAACTTCATCCAACTATTATCCATAGGGAAATGGTCTGGCCGAATCCATAAATAAAAACTTGCTTCAGATCTTGAAAAGAATGCTTGGGAGCAATAAAAGGAGTTGGTATCTATTATTAAATCAGGATTTATGGGCAGACCACATATCAGTGAAGAATTTTATCAAAGCCTCTCCTTACTATCTGGTTTATGGAAAAGAGGCAGTGTTACCTACCCACATCGAGATTCCTATCCTCTAAACATTGCAATTATTCTAAAAATAAGATGACAAGTTTGATCCCATGAGTGCAAGGTTGGCTCAATTTCGACACCTAGAAGAGGAGAGAGAAAAGGTGTATGCAGCTTTCATAGAACATGCAAAAATGATGCAGAAGTGGTTTGGCAAGAAAACAATAGAACACAAATTTTAGGTGGGAGATCTGGTTCTCAAGTGGAATGAGAACAAAGCCAAGCCGAGGAAGCACCACAAGTTTGATGCAATCTGGGAAGCTCCATTTCAAATTTCTGTAGTGAATTCAACAAATGCATATCATATTCTGATTCCAGTTAACGGTCTTCATCTGAAGGCCTATTTTCAAGGATGTGATCAAGAGGTACAAGTGTGTAAATATGTACAAATTTCATTTACAAGTATATTATTGCTTTATAAAAAAAGAGGGAATTACGAGGTAAATAAAAGCAAGAGTTTTCATAACTCTATTAAGAAAATAAGAGGAGAAAATAAATCTTTTTAAATTTGATTTTCTTTTTTATGAATGACATAAAAATAAAACAAAAGAGGAAAAAATAAAAAAGCCCCAGTTAAAAAGCTTTAAAAGGGCATTTTTCTAAAAATGGAGTGAAAAATAAAAGCAAGAAATTATTTTAAAAGGATGAAGTTCGCCATGAATTCAATAAAATGGGTTGGAGGTATTTTCGGAGCAAAAGAGAAGAGATCAAGTGCGCCCCGAAGTATTTTCGCCCTTGCATTGCTTTTTCGAGCATGTGACAATTTTTTTAGCACTAATAAACAAATTTGAGTGCCCCTCAAAGCTATTTCACCTTCTGGTACGTGGTGGGTTTCAAAAATTGTTCATGGAAGTTGAAACATGTTTTTGAAGAATTTAATTTAAAAAATGCACTCGAATTTGCATTGGGAGGTATTTTGGTGTTCCTGAGGAACAAAATCTCACACTGACGAAAGCAAGGGTGCCCATTGGATAACAGGTGGTGGATTTATTTTTCTGAAGTAGTTTTAACAACCAGGGCATGTTGTTCAAAAGAATGATGAAGCAAGGACATGCTTTTCAAAAACAATTTTGCAACGAATAACATTCAATTACCATTAAGCATCGGGATTAGTGTTGGTTGAGGGAAACGAGGCGCATGCCCTCCCTAATTCACTAGAAAAATTTATTGCATTTACTCCGGTAGTTGAAGCGCGTTCTATTAATATATCACAGGTAAATTCGCTCAAAAGTTAATTTTTTTTAATTTTTTTTCGGTGCATTTTCAAGATTTTTGTTGCAAAAATTGCAAAGAATCTTCGGGATTTCTAGAATCGACAGAATGGGTAAGAAAAGCAAAGAAGTTAAAGAGGCCGCGAAGCCCAAAAAATTGAGAAAGAAAGCAAAATGTGGGACAAAATCTAAAAAGACCCACAGAAATAAAAATGTGGATTTAGACCTGTACTCTAACACCATGGCAGAGGTCAGGGACCACTTGATCACCAATAAGGGCGTGGTAAAGCTTTGGAAAGATGTGGAATTTAAAGTAAAGAAAGGATTAACATCGAAGAGCCCTTTGAATATGTCATTTTATGCGTAGTTATTTTAGTATTTGTGTACACCCATACATGCCTTCCCAGAGATGGTAAAGCTGATCACACAATTTTACAACCCAGTTACCAGGACAGTTCTAAATGTGAATAAGGAGGTGATTTTTTCTATCTCTATCGATGAAGTAATGGAAGCATTTTATTATGGGTTAAAACCCCCATTCGATATGATTTTCAAGAAGCTGCACGTCAATGAGTAAGAGGAATGATATGTTTCTACCGTAAAAATATGCTAGTTCATGGAGATGCAGCTAATAAAAAAATCTCAGCTAGGGTAGCTACTGAATCTACTGAAAACTTTGTTAGAATTCAAGAGCCCCGACTTATTTTCAATGTTGGCATGGGTGGCTGGTATTTATTTAGATTCTACGGTTCACAAGTGGCAGGCGATGATTGTGCAGTATATATCTCAGGTGGAGTTTTATGCTCCAATAGCAATGAGGAAGGGGACCAACCCCATTTACTTTGATTGGGTCAATTTCATTTATCGAAAGATATATCCAATTGGAGAAACTACATACAGGAGAGGATACTTCATTCAAGCACACAATCTTTCTCGTCTAGTATTTCTTCTTTCATTTACACCAACATTTTTTATTTATTGCAATCAGACAAGTTTATGAGGAGAACGAGCTTTTCCCAGTTTATATGTGGACTCCCACTCTGTCGAGGAGGGAGTCATTCTATAGTTTTAACCATTTATTTTTTGGACCCGCAATCGAGATGATTTGTGACAAGAGTAAGAGAATACCACGGGAGATGAGAGAAGTAGTTGTTACAGCAAAAAAGGGAGATATCTTTTTGCTAACTCAAGGCATAGTTGTAAGAATTTATCGCTTCATGGGTAAGCCTTTCATGCTTCTGTATTTTACCACTAAGCATATTTTTGCCATGGAGGTGGTGCACCATACTGATTATACAAATGATGTTTATGAAGCAGGGTGCGGTAAAATAACAACTTGCACCATGCCATTTATGTTTGGCAGCATAGAGGTGAGCTAGGTTGGCCATATTAGGATACTCACAGAGGCTCTCCAATATCTGGGTCTAATAGAACTACTGCAACGATGGAGATATGATCCATTGGGTAATTTTTTAGAAATAATCAAGGCCAAAACTTTTCATTATTGCCCATGGTTCGATATCCAAGAAAATCGTAACAATTTTTATGGATGCAATTTAGAATGGCATGTTGAAGCAATGATGTCGCTTCCACTGTGGCACAATTTCTATGATCAAGATGTCGAATATAACCCCATAGTGCATAGAGATAAAATTCCTTCACTGGGACTATTTGGTCAAGTGAAAGAGAATCAACCCTTGTGGTTCAAAGAGAATATTATGAACTGGTGGATTATGTGGGTCTAGAGAGAAAAAATTATGTCTCCTTATGGGTTGAATATGGAGAAAGCATTTTTGGAGGCGTATGATGAGTTTATCAATATCTATCAACCCATCTCTTTCGCTAAGGCCTTGCCTCAAATTTTTAAAGTTCTGATAGTGAAAGAAGCATGGCTAAAAAAGAGTGCCTGATAGTTGAAGAAGTGGCACTTGAGGAAGAACAACAATACGTATTTAAAAGGAGGTCACAATAGAAAAAATAAAATATAGATGAGGCACATTTTTTGGAAAAGTAAACTATTCTAGAGTCGCTTCTATTCTCAAAATCTGCAAAGATTTCAAGAACATGTGATATTTCTTCATATACTATTGCATTTTTGACTATTGTAGTTTCCACAGTGACAGTTGCAATAACTACTAATTCACCTCTATTGGTGTCGGTTGCTCCAGTTAGTGTTGCTCAAGAGTTCCCATTCATTCACGAGCAGTTGATGGACTAGCAGGTTGAAATAATTAACCTCGAAGTGGAAGCAGATGAGCAATAGGAGGAACTTATTACACAATCGCTTCCATCACCAGGAAACATGGCATTCGTAGGTATATTTTCCTTCCATCTTCTTCTACTCAGGAGCAAGTAGTGGTTGTCAGTTCATTTCCATCAGTCCCTACTTCTTTTTCCCCTCCATTTGGTATGCCTGTCATGTCTATTTCGCTCCCTTCCTCTCATCCATAAGTCACTACTGATCCTTCTTCTCTTCCTCTCTCTTCGGCCTCCCTTTATTTTAGTTTGCTTGCATCAAGTTTAAATTTATTTTCGTGCCCTTCACCATCTATTTCTACCACTACTTGCACCGTAGCTATAAGTACGCAAGCTCCTTCAAGAGTGAGCATAATTATAGCTAAACTTGGTTCTTCCATCCATTCTGCCATGTCGATTCCCCCTCTTATATATGTCTCATCTTCCTCCTTTGAGCCTGACTGTGCATAGATTTTGGTCCCTTTTACACCATGTTTGGAGATGCAAGCACTACTCAAAATCGAGGTGATACCCGAGAATCCCGATGTAGAAAATATTAATCATGCTCATCTCAGTTTATCATAGTGGATTAAGATTCGCAAGTGAAAGGAGGCACTTGCTCCATCTAGGTCGATCAAGAAGGTCACCTTCGATCTAGTTGCTATGGAGGTTCACACTACTAAGATAACTCCCCTGGTCCAAAATCCACAAGGAGAGATGACATCGAGTGATTATTCTTATCAGATTGTGACGAAGGACCTAACAAATATTGACCCAACTAAGAAAATATAAAATATCTAGGTTGATATGAGCTCGGTCTATTTGCATGGTTAATATTATAAGCAACAATTTTATGATGCTGAGACAAAAATTATCGAGATTTAAGATGACTTGGTAGCAAGTAGAGCGCAACAGGAGAAGATAGAAAAAAAATTTGAGCACTTGCTTCAGTAAGCAAGGGCACTTCAAAAGGAAAAGGATGTAGTAGAGAATCATGTGTAAGCACTAAAGGCACAAATCGAGTCTATACTTTTCTAGCTAGTAGATAAGGCCACACAAGCTAGAGGCTTATCCCATAAGACAATTAGGGGAGGCACACTTACAATTGGCTCAAAGCTATGAGAAGTTGGTAGCCAGAGCAGTCCAGGTTTTGTAGTATCTCTATGAGGATCAAATTTAGATTCAATTGAGCCAGCAGACAATAGATAGTATTAAAGAGATGTTGGAGCTTCATTTGGAGATGGCTATGAAAATCCAAGTCCTAGATCGGTCCAATATGTGTATTCACCCCATGAGTGAGATGGACCGAGCTTGGTCTACCACAAAAGTCATGTTACATAATTACTTATAGAGGTTGGATATGGTAAGAGAAGGTAGGAAGCTTCTCAACACAATGGAGCAGGAGCATACTGTTTCAATGTTTCATTTTGATGCTCTCACTGATATGGGATTTCTAGATTTTACCAATGAATAGGGTGAGCCTCTACCAAAGGAATAGTTGGAAGTGACATGGAAGAATTTTGTGGAGGAAACATTCAAAATTGACAAGTGGGAGGAGCCCATCATAGAGGAACAAGTGTTGCCTCTTATGAATAAGTTCACCCGTATGGAGTTATCCTTGTTTGAGTTGGCTCAACGAGCTAAGAAACTTAGCCTAGAAGATACTAAGAATATGTGATATATCTATGAATCACTTAGCATTAATTGCTTGTTCACCATGTATGATTGGGCAGAGGTAGTTACAGTTTATGAAATCACCTACAAAATTTTGAAGGAGCAGGAATAACAGGCAGTAGTAGAGCAGGAAACAGTGGAGCAAGCAAAAGCAGCACAGATCGCAGCAGAGCAAGAGGTGGCTAAAAATGTAGCAGTTGAGTAGGTGCAGAAACAAAATTAGAAGCATCAACCAAGGCAGTCGGTAAGAAGGACCATTGAGGATCCCAATGGATAAAGTCCTAGGATTGCTTGCATCCACGTGAGTTGGATACCCCGTGAGCCACCAAAAATGTTGGCAATTTTGCACCTTACCACATTAAAATTTTGATCAACTTTTGTTGAATGGTTTTTGATTGTAAAAGTGGTAAATATAATAAAATTAATATTGCAGTGTTTTCTATAATACGATGTCATTATTTCTGTGCGTGATTATCTTCTTTTATTTTTCATGAAGTCTCATGCTTCGAAATAATGGGGACTATAAGGTAAATGGTTATGGGAATTAGTTTGCAAAATCAGTTGAAATTTTCCCAAAACATTTATAGCAAACAGTGCTTGAGGACTAATAGTATGAAAACATAGGGGCCCTACTACCAAGAAAAGAAAAAAATAAAATTATGTTTGCCTAAATAGCTAAAAAAATATTCCATTTGCCTCATTTTGGGGTGAATGTAAAAATTAAAAGGGAAAAATGTGCCAATATTCGAAGGTGTATTCGCTCTAGGCAAGGGATGAAAGTCCCTTTCGCCCCTTCTAGGGGTGAAAACACATTAACAAAATAAATAAGAAAGGCACGAAAGGGCTCGAAGTTATGGCCATTAAAAGGAACGTGTTCACCCCAAAGGAGGGGCGAAAGCATTGTTCGCCCCACTTTGGAGCGAACATCATTAAAAGCATTGACAAGTCAAAATAATTTTGCCTTAGGAGAGGGGAAAATGTAACTTTTGTCCCTCCCTAGGGTGAAAGCTCAAAAAATGGCAAGTTTAGGCAAAAACAAGGGAAATAGCAAGGTGCTAGGATGATGTTGAAAAGTCAACTCTGCATTCGTCCCAAGAGAAGGGCAAAAATACCTTTCACCCTTCCTTTGGGTGAACGTATATATAAGATATAAAGTGTGGATCCCACTTCAACGCACGTTGAGAAGAGTAAATATGAAAATGCTTTCACCCCAGGTGAAGGGTGAAAGTCCCATTCACCCCTCCTTTGGAGGAAGCTATAGGAAGAATGGTACACAAATATGTCAAAGGTTTAATTTTTATTTTGGGTGAATGTTAAAATATTGGGCATTGAAAATTCAAAACTACGTTCACCCAAGGTAAGAGGAAACAATACCTTTTGCCCTTGTTGAGGGCGAACATATATTTTAAGGAAAAAAAAGGTTTGATGCAAGGCACTTTTGCTCTAGGAGGAAAGGTAAGGTTTTCAATTGCCTCTTTTAGAGGTGAAACGATACAAGGATGATTCAAAGCATCAAGCATAAAATTGAAGGGGTAATAAGACATTTCTGCCCAAATTTTCTCTAAAGTTGATTACTGCTACAATGAAAGCATGAATGCAACAGAAAAAGTTTTAAATCGAGTAAAGTGAGGGGCGTACAAGGAGCACAATGACATAAGAGTTGTAAAAGGTTATCCAACGATTAAATAAAGTATTTTTGCTTATCTCTTAGGTGGAATTTGGAGCAGCAGTGAAAGGCAATTCAGAGCTTTGGATTAGACGAAATCCCTACTTTGAGAGTGCTCTCTCCACCAAGAAGCACGAATGGGAAAAATATGATGGAGGTTAAGGAAAATGCTTTTGCTCCTTGCTCTATTTCGGGAAAATTTGATTTTAAGCATCAATGGAGACTTTTCAAAGGTGCTCAGATTAGATGAATAAGGAATATTTAATGATTGGGGTGAAAAGTGACTAAAATTTTTGACTTCAAGCTAAAATAGCTACAGTATTAAAATCACAAGGTGATTTTCATGAATTCCAAGACATCCTGTACAAGGATAAATTTTCAAGGAGTGATGGAGGCATCAAGTCAATGACCAGATTTGTAGTTTTTCATGCACCGACACTCAAATGTGCTAATTACCTGAATATTTCATATTAGAAATTGGATTGTTATCTCAGGAGGAAGATTTTCAAGGACTTCGAGGAGGATTTTATTCTCAAAGGTTCCTAATCTGTAAATATTTCATATTTATGTGAATTAAATAAAAGAGACGAAATCCTCTATAAATACTACTCATTTTCCATTGTAAAAGGAGGATAGACATTTTGCAGAAAAACTATTCAAGTTTTTTGCATAAATAGAAGAAGTTGTGGTTTCTAATTTTACAAGCAGTCTCTATGTGTGATTTATTTCTATCCAAGCATTTCTATTTTATGTTCATGTCTCTTATCTGTTGTTAAGATCAAATTCTACATATGGATTTGGGCACTGTTGGTGAGAGTGTGAGTATTGGAATGTGATTCTAGAAGTTGTCTCTAAGGAACTGTAAGTGGATTCTCTTGCCTCCTTTATATTCTATGATGCTGTGAAACTTTGGTGGAATTCCTCCTGCTATTCTATCCCCAATCCTACATCTTTGGCCTATGGCTATATTTCCATTTATTTCAATTATTTCCAAATTTTTTCTTGTAACTCTAGACTTAAACCGGTGTGGGATTAGTAAGGGAGCCAAACCTCTCTATAAATTGGCATAGAGGACATTTATTTCCTTTGGACTTTCAATTTTGGCTGTGTCTAGGGCGTACAAACATTTTTTTGTATTTTATGCAGATATTTGACCAACAGTTGGTCTTATTTGGTAAGACTTTTGTCAATATAGCTCATTTTCCTCATCAACTTAGAGCTAATAATTTTACATGCAACCCAAAAAACTTGCAAATGATAGATTAAAATCATAATATAAAATGGATGCCAAGCTATCTTCATTCAAGTTTCTAACATCTTCATTGTATGCTTCATATGAATGAGAAATTCTTCCTTTGTATTTTCTCATACGTTTTTGTTAGGAGTTGGCCAAGAACCCCTCTTTAGATGTTGATTCTTATTGGAACATTTCCATTACTTGTTGAAACTTTCATTCTACTTGTGTGATGTGTTAAAATCAACTTATTTTCTTGTTCTACAAATTTAATTTTTTCATAATAGTAACAAGCTCTTCTATGCGAAACCAAGAGTGAGTGCAGCGGGTAGTGACTACGCACGTGATTTGGAAGTGAGTACAATCGGTAGTAAGTGTAGTTGATAGCAAGGTTATCTAGTATCGAGTGTTACTGATAGTAAGGGTAGCCAGTAGTGAGTGTAGGCATGAGCTAGGATTGAGTGCAACCAACAGTGAGTGCGAGCACTAGAAAATAGGGAGTGTAGTCGATAGAGAGTGTGAGCATGAGCTAGGAGTTAGAAGGAAGTGGGAGTAGAAAAGAAAAAAGTAGAAAGCAAAGTGTGATCAAGTAACAAGTTCCACTTCTTTTTCAAGATCTTAGGATAATTTAAAGGAATCATTGGAAAAAAATTAGGTAACATGGAAAGAAAGTCATTTGTGAAAGTGCTTACTAGAAGTGTGAATGACCAAGTTGGAAGTTTGGATGCCCTAGCTAGAAATAAGAAGAAAAGAGAATCTATGGAAAACCTAGTCCAAGTAGCAGATTCTACGCTAGAAGTGATTATCAAGGATGAGATGATTGAGCATGATATAATGATTCTTAAAACCATAGGGTTAACTTGTAAGTTTAATGGATATTAACCAGGTTTTTTTGAGATTCAAAATTGCATTAAGTGAAAATGGGGATTGAATTCAAATTACTCTATGAATTTTCTTCCAAAAGGATTTTTTCTCATTATTTTATCTATTTCATAAATAAGAGATAAAATAATGGATGGAGGCCCATGGTTTAGGGGTAAAGATACATTATATTTAAGACCTTGGAGTGAGAATTTTTGTGTGGACATAGATACTATTAAAAGGCTTCCAATATGGATTAGGCTTTTTGGACTTCCTTATCAACTCATCAATTAGGAGGTTTTGAAGATTATTGGTAATACCCTAGGTGAATTAATCCAAAAGGGACCAACTAATAAGGAGAGAAGGTATGCAATATACACTCGAATATGTGTTTCCATGGATATTTCTAAAACTTTACCGCAGTTGATTAAGATTAAATTTGAATCAAGAGAATGGGATCAACAAGTGGATTATGAAAACATTGCATTTTGATATTACAAATATCATGAAACTAGGTACATGGCAAGAGACTGCAAAGTGAAAATGGAGGAAGAGATTCAATTTTTTGGGTAGGTGGGTAGTTTCAAATTGAAACAAGACCATATCATAGAAGAAGCTAGGTCAAATCAAGGATTTTCCACTCCCAAGAAAGTGCCTATAAAAATCCCTCTACATCATCATATGGTAAAGACCATTACAGTTCACTCAAATTAGTCATTAGAAGGAAAAAATGATATGGAATATGAGGAAGTACAATGCACAAGTTCAAATATAAAAGGAGCTAAAGGTGCAAAGGAAGAGGGGAAGACAAATTTTAATATAAAGGAATATGAAGAGATAAATTTTAAATCAAATGAGGTGAAGGAGGTCAATATTAAAAATAATCAAGTAGCTTAAAATCTTCTCCTTACAAAAAAATGAAAGTAGTACAAAGTGTATTCCTTGCACTTAAATATTTCAAGAGCAGTATAGTAAAGAAAATCTTGTAGAGGATATCCAAGGAAATTTAGGTATTTTAGTACAACATAAGAAAGTGATGACTATGGAGGATCATATATGAAGTTTAGATTTTTCAAAGCAACATAAAGCAGAAAATATTATTGAGGCTATTCCTTGCAATTTTGACTCTTTAGGGCAACATAAATATTTAGAAGATAATTCCCATTTTGAACAATATGAAAAAATGGAAGAGATTGATGAATATGAGAGTGGTGGTAATAATGGAAGAAGGAGAGGAAGGCTATCACATAAAGAAAAAAAGAAAAAGAAACTCAAAAGGATATTGATCGAGGAAGCCAAATAAAAATATCACAAGTGTTAACAAGAAGTAGGGTTAAGCCCACTAATAAGAATAAAAAGTGTTGATGATGAAAATGATATCATGGAACATTAGGGGTATGAATAAAACCCCTAAAAAAGAGTTATTAAGGAATTAATAGGTTGCTATAGCCTTGAGTTTATTTTAATACAAGAAACAAAATTAAGTAGTGAGGAATGTAAGGATGCTTTTAAGAAGATTTGGAAGATAGGTGATTGTTTAGCAGTTTATTTTATAGGAGCTTTAGGCGGTATTGCAATAATATGGGATAAATGCAAATGGGATGGACAACTATTAGAAGCAAAAGTAATTAAGTTGCTGGATTTTTTTACAGAAAAGAGAAAAACATCAAAGTTGGGGTTATAAATGTATATGCTCCAACTATAGTTACTCCTCGTGAAATATGTTGGAAGGACCTTAGTATATTTTTGTCAAATACAATGATGATTCATTGTGATATATGGATTCTTGGGGGTGATTTTAATATTGTGATATCTCCTTTGGAAAAGAAGGGTGGCATTCTAGGATGGTCTATATCAATGCAATATTTTGCATCATTTGTAAAATTCAAATTACCTTTGGGATGTTAGCCCCTCAAGATTTCAGTACATATGGGATAATAGATATAGTGGGAAAAGTCATATAGAAGAAATACTAGATAGATTCTTGTTATCCAATAAATGGTTACAAAAAAATTATACAATCTCTTCAGATATTTTATTGTAAGCAGGATCAGATCACAAACCCATTCTTTTGACTTGTGAGTCACCTAACAATGGTCATCCAAAGCCATTTCGCTTCCAATCTATGTGGTTCCAAGACCCTAATTTTTTCCATATGGTTATGTTATGGTGGGATGAATCAAAATTTGAAGGATCGTGTATGTACAAGTTTGTTTAAAAGTTGAAATATTTAAAGGAGCAAATGAAGATATGGAATGTAAAATATTTTGGTAACATTTTTAAAGAAAAATAAATAAATTGAATCCAAGCTCAAAAATTTACAAGAGATAATAGAAATTGATGGAATGGACTAGAATCCTTATGTGAAAGAAAAACAATTGCTTTATGATTATCATAATGCAGTGAAGAAGGAGTCATATTGGTTCCAAAAATCTAGAGATAAATGACTCAAGGAAGGAGATAGAAATACAAAAAAAATCATGTTATAGTAAAAACAATTTTTTTTGTTCATCATATTAAAAATATTATAACTCTAGATGGAAGCGGTATTGAGGATGAAGAAGATATAAGGAAGGAAGCAATAAATTATTTTAAAAATATTTTGTTAGATTCTAGGCAAGATAAGGAGGCACAATAAAAACTTCTACAAAGTATTCCATCACTTATCACTCAGGGACAAAATGAAATCTTAATGAAGAATATTTCTATGGAGGAGCTAAATGAAGCAATTTTCTCTTTCCATCCTAACAAGGCACCTGAATCCAATGGATTTCCTACAATTTTATTTTAATTTTTTTAGAATTTATTGAAGAGTTATATGTTAGATGCAGTTGAAGAGGGTCAAAAAAGAAAGGCTATAATAAGTGAGATCAATGCTACTTTTATTACCTTGGTTCCCAAGAAATATGACAAAATATTTTGATAACTTTCATCCAATAAGCCTTTGTAATATGATTTATAAGATCATTTCAAAAATTATGGCAAACATGTTAAATGGCATCCTAGGGTGTATTATCTCAGAGGAACAAGGTGGATTTTTTAGGGTAAACAAATTCTTGATGGTATAATTATTGCACAAGAGGTCATACATTCTCTCCATTCTATGAAAAAACTAGGTATGTTTTTGAAATTAGATATGAACAAAGCATATGATAGGGTTTCATAGAATTTTCTACATGTTATTCTTAGAGGATTTGATTATAGTTGGTGTGAGTGGATTAAATGTTGTTATAGCACTTCAAGATTTTTTTATTTTGATCAAGGGTTCTCTTGATGGGTACTTCAAGTCATCTTGTGGACTTTATCAAGGTGATCCTCTTTCTCCTTATCTATTCATTATTCTGGCAGAAGCATTAGGGAGAACCTTTTCAAAGGTAAAAATTGAATGAAAAATCAAGGGTATTCTAGTTGCAAAAAATGGTCCCTTTGAATCTCATCTCCAATTTGTTGATGACACTTTTCTTTTGGGCCACCCCTCAGTCATTGAGACCATGGAGTTCAAATAAATATTATTATGTTATGAGAAGGCTACTATAAAGTTGGTAAATACTTCAAAATCTAGGATATTTTCATTAATACCTCCTTATATTTACAACAAATTATTGTGAATATTTTAGGGTTCAAAATTGAAAACTTTCCATCAACCTACTTGGGTATTCCTTTGTTTGATAAATGAAATTAAAAGAAGCTTTGGATCTCTTTTTTGGATAGAATGAAAGCTTTATTGGTAGGTTGGAAAGGTAAATTCTTAACCATGGTCGGAAGGCTACAACTCATAAATAATACTTTGCAATCCATTCCTATTTATATGATGTCACTTTCAAGATTGCCAATGGGTATTGCATAAAAAATGGATAAAATTCAAAAAGACTTTCTATGGAAAGGTTGTGAGGAAAAATTTATGTTTTCTTTTTGTAAGTGGGATAGGGTTTGCAAAGGATAAAATATTAGAGGATCAGGCTTGTGAAATTGTAAACTTATGAATATGGCATTAGGAGCAAAGCTTGGGTGGAGATTATTTAGAGATCAAAGCAAGAATTGGGTAAAAATATTACTTCAAAAATATATAGGTTCTTTTGATGCAATGAAATTGTTTAGGAAAAGAATCCTACCCAAAGGATCATCAACATGGAACGTCATATCAAAGAGTTTGCATTTGATAAAAAAACATATTAGATGGTCAGTCAATGAGGGGAGTAATGCAAATTTTTGGTCTTATGCTTGGTTGAAGCCTTATCCTCTTATCTCTAACTCAAAATAGAAACCATCGGCTCAAGTATGCATAGTATGTAAAGGTCCAAAGTTCAAAGATTATATTATTATGAGAAAAAACTCCAAAACATAGATTTATTTTAGTAACCTGGTTGAAGGAGAGGGACTCAAACAAATTGCGGATGAACTTCAAAATATGCTTCAAGAGTTTTATTTACCAATTTTACATGAAAGGATGAGTTGGTTTTGAATTTATAAAAGGATGGTGGATACTCAATCAAGTTGGGATATAAGTATTTAGAACAATAAAAGTTTCCTTCTCCTAATAATTTTCCTTGGAATAACTTTTGGTCATTAGAGGCTTTCCCTAAGGCTTCAACATTTTTTTGGTTACCAGTTCAATGTAATATTCTTACCGGAGAGATTCTACAAAGAAGAGGATATTATGGACCCTTCGGATGTGCTTTGTGTGAGAAGGATTTAGAAATGTAAGACAATTTACTTCTTGATTGTCCGTTTGCTCACACCATTTGGGGTTATTTTTAAAAAATATGAAATTATATTGGGCAACTCCATCAACATTGAAAGAGTTGATAAAATTTTGGATAAATTATTTTAAAGCTAAAGCATTATGTATTTTTGGAGGATTGACCTTGTCATTATTTTTTGGAATTTATAGCTTGAAACGAATAATAGAATTTTTAAAAATAAATATCAAAATTATGCTCAAGTTTGTAACCATATTAGTGTCTCTCTTGAAAAATATCTACAAATATGGTGCTCATCATGGGAATTCTCAATTACAAAAATATAAAAAGAGGTGCTAATAACTTGGCTGCAGGATTTGAACATACATGGAAGAGTCATCTATGACAACAAAATTAAAAAAAAATATCTACTTCGATCTATGGTAAAATGGAAATGTTCAAAAATTGGGTTTATCAAAATTAATTTTGATGGTACTTCTAAAGGAAATTCAAGAAAAGTTGGTGGAGGTGGTGTTTTTCAAAATAGTGAAGGCAAAATTCTCCTCACTTATTCAAAATTATATGGAACTTCAACTAACAACTATGTAGAGGCTAGGGCACTTCTTACAGGGATTAAAATTGCAATAGAAAAAGGATGGAAATATATTTCAATTGAGGGGGACTCTCAAATTATCATCAATGCTATTAACAAAAATGGATATGGAGAATGGATAAAAAATAGTATTATTGCTGATGCTCATTGTCTATTACTAGAGGTAACCTCCTAGTAGTGTGATATATTAAGAGAAGGAAATTGAGTAACAGATAAATTAGCGAATTATGGTGTTGATCTTCATCCCGATGAAATTAAAATTTTAGAAGGCAACTAGCCAAGTGAGATTTTATGTCTTAATCAAAATTATGTCAAGGAGTTGATTGTGGAAAAAACACTTTGAGGAAGTTGAAGAATATATTTAAGAAAAAAAAGAAATGAATTTTTTTTGATAAAAATGTATGCTATAAAAAATGTAATATTTTGGTATTGTGATGGGAGTGGCCCCCAATAGAAGCCACATATGACCTGTAAAAAAAAACAAGATCTTCTATTGGGAGCTTTGGCTACAAATTCCTATTATTTTTCTTAATTTCTCATTCTCAAATTTAATGTTGACTCTTCACCAACATGTTTTAAACCTTCAACTTTTCTTCCTAAAGTTTTCCATTTTCTTTACCATTCTTATGTTATAAGACTTTCGATGTGGTGGCAAAAAACCTTAGAAAACAAAGATGAATTATTTTCGTAATAATTATTTAGAGTCGCCATAAGTTCCTTATAGCTATAGATTTCTATTGCTTCTATAGTGAAATATTATGGTCTTAGTTTACAAGGTTGAAGTAAAATGATGAGATTTCTAAGCTCTTAATAAACCCACCCAAGTTCAATTCTTTAATTCATGTGATGTGATTGCACTCTTTCTAGCTTCTAGTGTAGATTTTTATAAATACAATAATGAAGGTATATCAACTATCACTTGTTTACATATTAAGTCATCTTCCAATAGAACAAATATGTTATGCTCTTAATTCCAAGTTAGGACAATATCCCCTTCTTGTAAAATAGTCTATCTTCATTAAAAACAATACCTTGCTTATAAAGTACAACATGTTCCAAACAAATGTCTATTAAATATTTAAAACCAAAAACTCAACTTAAGAATGTTTTATTTCTATAAAAATATAAAATCATGGAGATTGGCATTGAAAATGATGCATTTTTACACTATTATGCTCATGGATTACTATGAAACTCTGTTGTAATGTCTTTTTTATGTTTTTCCACCTTTCAAACACTCCAAGTCTAAATATGAACCCTTGGATCCTTATTTTTATCTTTTTTTTTTATTATAAAGGAAGTAGTTGTTTTTGGAGATATAACATAATGATCTTCTTGTTTCTATGTCTATTTTTTTTTTTGTGTGGAAATCATCCTAGAAGGAATGCCACTTTTGGGCAAGACCCAAGGAGGCAGGGGTATCTCTTCCATCAAAATTGCACAAGGCTCACACCTGGCCTACCACCTTCAACATACTCAAGGAGCGAACCTGAAACAACAAAAAAAAGAATGCACAAACACAATCACACAATAAGAAAAAAACATGCTCATTGAGTGTGTTGAAAAGAAAAATCACAACCAAACAGGCACAAAAAAAAACATGAACCCCATAGGAAAAACACAAGAACAACATAACAAAAACAACAAAACGCTACAAAGACCCAACCAACAAAAACATAAAAAAAAAAAATAGCCAAAACCTAAAAATAAAAATAAAACAAAAAAAGTAGCCAACAATAGACAAAAAACATAAATAAAAATATATAAAACACTCACACACCAAAACACAAAAACACCAATTAACACAAACATACAAAATAACAACAATAATTAGAAACAACAACACTAAAAAACACAAAAACACCCAAAACCAACTAAGCCAATAGAGCTATTGAAAACTCCCATGATAATTTCTATCAAGGAAAGAGTTGAAGAATAACACCTAGATAGAAAAGATCACAATAATTGCAAAACCACGATAGGGGTCAATTTAAACATAGCTTCTTGCATTGCCATTAAGAGACTGAACAATGAGAAGATCAGTCTAATCTGGCCACCACCTAGGAGTATATCCATAGCACTTAAAATTTCCTTTTTCAAGAGCCCAATTTGCCATAGCATCTATCACTTTGTTATGTTCTCAAAGAACATGATTGAAAAAACCTCTTGAAAGTTGTTTATTATTAACCTAATCTTATCTATAATATTTTTGATTCTCCAATCAATCCTCTTATACCTTGAAGTTGAATTTAGTTAATTGGTCATAACTTGAGAGTCTGATTCTACAACCACACTTCTCCACCTTATCTTAAGAGCCTCCTAAAAATATCTTAGAATACCCTGACCTTCTGCTAAGATATTGGATAAAATTCCTAAATTTTCTAGAAATGTAAAAATTGGAGTACCATCCTCCAATCTACCTATCCCTCCTATACTAGCTCTTCCAATATTTCCTTTGGATGCTCCATATGTATTGATTTTTATGAAGTCCTGTGGGGGAGGCTACCATTGATGAGTTCTATCCATCATTTGGTCGGTCCCTTTTCTTCCTTGTATGTTGGGCTAATCCATTTCTTATCTTTAATAGAGCCATAATTTGTTCCCATAGTTGATTTGAATTGTGAGGATGAATTAATAAATACTCAACAATATCTCCCACATTTTCTATGGTATTTTGCTAGACGTAGTGGATATCCCTACTTTCTTGTTGAAATATTCATTTGTTTCACTCCTTCCAGATTTTCCAGGGAAGAAATAGTCATACATGTCCAAACTATATGGTTCACATACCAGTTTTTTCCTTCTTGTTTGCTCCAATATCTCCATAGTTATTCTATGGATCGATCATTGGACCATATTAAATTTAGAAGGGATACCATCATATTCCATAATGTTGAAACTATGGGGCACTCTATGAATAAATGGTTAATAGTTTCATTGTAATCCCAACATATTACACATTGAAAGGACCCATTAAAACATTTCTTCGTAAGATGCTCCCTTGTGAAACCCTTTTATGAAGCAGTAACAACTAAAAAATTGAAATTTTGGCCATACCTTTTGAGACCATAACTGCTTGAAAATATCTTGATCATGATGGGGATTAATAGGGCTTACGACTAAGTAGCCTTGAACAATAGTGTACTCACCATGCCCTAAACTATTCTAGCTAATGCAGTCCTCAGCTTGTGACCATGAAGGCAATATCATTTGAAGGATTTTGTGAATATCCTTTTTTTAGCTTCAAAAATTTGTATTGGCCACTCTTCTACTGGGATACAACACCTTCTCACCTCAACCTTTTTTAATTTGATCTTTATAGTATTTGGAAACTTTTATCCAATTCATCCTATGCATTTTCTTCATTATAGGTCTCAATTCTAGATGTTGAAAAGAAAACAAAAGGTGCTCATCCCAAGAGTCTATCCAAAAATTTATCTTTTTACCATTTTTAGTAACCTAAAAGAGATTTTTCTTTATCAAATCCTCTCCAATTTTTAATATCTTTAAAATTGGGGACCCTCTAGAAGGTAATTGATGACGAATTAAGTCCGATGGATCTTTATTTTTTGCATACTTGACTCTTATATTTTTGGCCCATAAGGTATTGGGGTGGCTAATTAATCTCCAATATAATTTTCCTGCAAAAGCCTTATTATTCTTGACTATCGATTTGAGACTGCCACACTCTAGGTCTAATCACCTGGTTTTTAATATGCAAATACATAATTTTTGATGAGAGCATGTTGAAATGTCGCACATGTACACTATTTTACCCAACTCAATGTAGCACAAGGTATAAAAGAATCGCACTTCAAGTTTCCCTACCACTGTAGGTGGTGACTTAAGTGCTCGAGACCGGCCAACTTCCCGTAATAAGTTGCCAATAAGGGACCATACCCTTCTCTTGGTACACATAGGTCCTAGAATGGGTTGGATATTCCAGGGCCCATAACACCTAGAAGAGTGGATACAATAATTCCCTTATTCCAAAGCTTGAGAACTCACAGTTCTTTGTTCGCTCCCAAGTTGAACTCATTGTATTTAGGATTTTGAACTAGTGTTGTTATGCTTGTGACTGATCATTGACCTTCAACTAAGGTATAATCAAGGTTTGCCTTCGCATGGCTTTGGACCATAATTTCTTAGTTCCAGCTCTAATTTATGGTAATTTTGCCCATACCATCTACTGCTAGACCTTCCAACCCCATAGACCAGCTCTCTGGTCATGAGTCTTGTTGGTGATTCCATAACCAGAGTATGTTCATGAGCATCCTCACGTGCTACTCTAGTGCTTTCTAAAGACAATGTCCCATACCACTGTCTCTTGCATTTTTCAGCTTAGAACCTCTATTCTAATGTTTGGCTGAGGGATGAACAATACTTATTTATGGTAGCCGCCACCGTTGGCTAACGGATTTGGGTTAGCCATATCCTTCTCGATAAGCACTATGAAATTCTTAATACCTTTATTTTTCTTTTATCTTCATGGTAACTTATGGCAAAAGTTTCCAAGTGGAATTTTTTCTTCCATGTTTAGTTACTGACCGTATAAGCCCATTCATACATAATAAAACTCCTCATAATACATTAATACATAAAAATTAAAACTATATATATATTTTTAAAATTTATCAAACTTTAAATACTTGTCTACATAACTAAGGAATTTACTAAACTAACTAATACATCTAAATAATAACAAAGTTGTCCATTTAAGTTTACCAAACTTTAGCCACATAGCCACATAGTTTACCAAATAAATCTAAAGCAAGTCATACGACTATTGAAATAGAACACAAACCCTTTTATTGTTCTTATGATTTATGAAGAAACATTTCGAATTTATTAACTCTATATAAATTCTCAATTATTTTATTTATATTTTTATAGAAACATCAACTACCCTAACCTGTATTTTATACTCTGCAAACATGTTTCATTAGCAAGTTCCTTCATATCCACGTCTTTTAACAAGGACTTTCTTAACTAAGTATATTCTCATATAATAGAAAGAAATAAATTTCGTATTAAAATAATGAGATGACAAAGGGTCTAGAATTTAATTAGGGTCCCATTATGAGTATTTCTTCACTCGACAATCATAGATACAAGCTGGGTTCCTACTTTCTTAGAGATTGTTTTAGGCTGAGAACACATATGAATTAAAATCGAATGCCTATCTTGGAAAACGAAGAATTTTTATTTAATTGATTTTCCTAACATCAAGCTTTCCAAAAAATCCCCTATCATTGCCTTCTATGATTTCACAATAAATTTCATAAAAATGATATCAGGCTTATTATGATAACATTATATTAAAATTTCAGTCATCACTTCAATCCCAACAACACTATTTGTATTATCCAATACCTAACAATTTTATACTCATTCAATAATAGAATAACACAAGGAACAACTTACAAATTAAGAGAAGATTCCTTTTATTATATTTAAAATTTTGAGGCATAGTTCATAAGACAACGCAATAAGAAGAAAACAATAGGTAAACATAATTTATAATTTCCCTTACCTACAAATAACATTGAGTCATCATGTAATGAAATTTTTAAAAACACATATCTTCAACCAGAATGGAAACAATTATATCCTCATAACGCATATCTGCCCATTCTAGGAGAGAAAAAAAATAACCAGACATGACTTATGGTGTAACTCTCTTATGAGTTCAGTATGTTAGAGTATAAATATGTTTAGAAGAAATCATTTAATATATGAGCAAAGTGTTCACTGTTCTCATTGAAAATGACTTATAGCACCGTGGCTCCTTATACAAGCTAGAACTCAACAACGCGTCTCCTAGATTGTACTGAAATACCAATGCATTCCATGAACCACTCGTACAGATAGAGACATGGGTTTAGAGGCTTGAGTATTGGTTCAGCTTGGCCATTGTATGCAACTATATGAAACCAACACTCATGCAAAGCACACAAGCTATAGAAATCATCTTAGAATCTAAGGAAAAAATCACTCATGTAAAGCACACAAGCTAATGAAATCATCTTAAAATTTAAAGGAAAAAGGTGTAGTGACTTCCAAATTCACCAAAAATATCATCATTAAAGAGTTCTCTAAACAAATTATTAAAACCAACAATGGCAGCATAGTAAATATTAACACACGCAACACACATTTTCCCATCATAATTCAAGTGTCTCTAACCTGGTTATACAACACTTCCAAATTATCTGATCAACTACAAGCACTGCACCCAACACTGCAAACTATCCATTCGACACCAACCCTTCGAGCACGTCATTTGCTTCCAAAATAATGTTTCATAATTGCCTGAGAGATACATGCTCTTCATTTCTTTTTTCATTGATATATAGAGGAACTCATATGATTTCAAGGTGACACCTTTCATGTTTTAACATGCCAGATAATTAACCTTAATACATCCAGGTGGTAGTATTTTCTACATTCGAGTGGAAGAGAGTAATCATATTAGTTGGTTATTTATCATAGTTTCTTCTATGATTAACTTTTTTATGGCTTCCTAATCACCTTTTATATACATTTATATTTGCTTTCACCATATATATAACTATCAAATCAATTCACCTTTATAACTAATTAATTAAGTATTATTTATGTTGGAAATTTGAGTGATTTTATGTTGTCATTGATGTTACATGGATCATTGATATCACTTGGATCACATTGAGTTTTGGTGGCCAAAGCATTTCATAAATAAGCATTTATGATATTTTGGAGAGCATGGATATATACAGGATTTTTGTGAAAACCAAGGCAAGAAAAATAAAAGGTTTTATTTAAAACCATGGATATAGCATATTTGAAATGGGTTTTTCTTAAAACCCAAGTTGGATTTTTGTTTCGTCGAAAAAAATGCCCCAGTGATGGAGATATTTAATTTTAAATATTGAAGTTTAAATTTGAAATTATTTAAAATTAAAATTAAAATTTAATTTATAGCGTCGATGTCAAAGAAAGGAAAAGGCATAAAACTAATATTTAAATTATAATATATATATATAAATATATATATATATATATATATATATATATATATATATATATATATATATATATGCCCAAAGTTTCAAATTATTTCCCTAAGCACTCGATTTGATATATGGATTTGAATGGTAAAATAGCCTGCGCATCGTATGTCGAAGTGTGTGTGAAAAGGATTTTAAAAGGCTTACGATTTTCGCATTTGTTGAAGAGACTATTGTGGAGTAAAGCCAAATGTATAGGCCTCCTTGGACTAGTGGTTCGTGCGTTGTGTGTGAAGCAGGAGGTCCTGTGTTCGATTCTTGTCGGAGGTGTTTTGCTATGTTGAAACACATGAAGCACATTTTATTTTTGAAGGGCACAAATATTTGTGGCATAAGGTTTTGTTGTGTACTCCTTTTGAGCACATGAGGAAGTGTGGCCCAATGACAGGTTGGCTGTGGTTAAGGCGCTGAGCAAGGAAGGTCACAAGATTGAATCCTGTCAGGGATAGAGGCAAGGTAATAATTTTTGAAATATATTTTATTTTTCTAAAGTGCCCTAGGAGGAATAAGGGTTATGATGCATGTTTAAAAAAAAATATATTTCTAGTGATTTATTTTTTAGAAGTATATCATATTATATATCGTTGGAAAGCTTATTCCGAGGGCAATTTTTTTTTTTAAGTGAAAACCCCTTGTGGGGTTGCCTTGGTCTGAGAGACCATGAACAGGGGGTTCTACACCGTCAAAGTCACCCGGGAGTCACACCCGACCTTGCCCGCACCAACATTATCAATTGGATTTTGGATACCCAAATCAAATTTTTTGGTAGAGTGGATATTTGAACCTGGGACCTTCCTTGGAGGATTGCCCTCTTCTCTCCAACTTGCCTACAACACCTGGTTTTCCAAGGGCTATTTAATTAACTTGCTTAGAGGGAGAAATAAGATGTGTGTAAAGAGATATTTATGATTTTGTAAAGAGATTCAAAAATGAAGGTTGCTTTGTTCTTTTTCAAAAGAGATTAATTCATTTATGAAGTGACATGGTGTATGTTATTGAGTAGGAGTAATAAGGTGTTATTTGGATGTTATTGTTGTGTTATTAATTAAGATCTCTCATCCTTGTTGAAAGTTGAAAAAGAAAGTGTGTTGAGTGAGATAGATTTTGTGGATAACCAAAAGGCTTCTTCATATTCACAAAAGGTATGGGCACATTCTCCTATCAATTTTTTATGGTGGTTTATTTCTGAAATATCATTGGAGAGAAAAGGATTAATTGTGGTTTCCTTTTCGAAATTAGTTGGTTGAATGCTTCAAGGTTTTCTGGGTTGAGAGTTGCTATTAAACCTTATTTTAAGCATTGTTGTTGAAGCCATTAGTTGTGTGAAAACCCTGAGATAGGGTTTGAGAAGAACATGAGTATCATTGTTATGTGAATAATGTTTTATTAGCATTGTTTTTAAAGCCCATTATTTATGCAAAGAAATTAAATTTGAGAAGAACATGAGTATCATTGTTATGTGAGATTTGTGGTTAAGCATTGTTTGAAACATTTGAGTTGGTTGATACATGCTTGGACTAGGGTTTGTAAGATTTTTTTTTTACTTGTGGTAGTTGGTTGATAAGAGTTGTTTGAGCCTAGTCAAGTTATTGTGTGAAGTGGTTGCTCAAGTTTCATTAAAAAAACTATTCTATATTCTGGATTTGAGTTGAGATTGAGATTTAAGGATAGAACATATTGAGTCTCTCACAATTCTCTTTATGCTTCTATAAGATTGATTTGAGTTGAGATTTAGATTTGAGGATAGAACATATTAAGTCTCTAACAATTATTTGTATGCTTCTATAATATTTATTTGAGTTGAGATTGTATTTGAGTATAATAACATATTGAGTATCTAAAAATTCTCTTTATGCTTCTCTGAGATTGAACTATTGAGCAATTTATTGGTGAGCTTGCTAGAGCAGTTTTGGGCAAGTTCTTGGTGAGCTTGCTAGTGCAAATTTGGGTAAGTTCTTGGTGAGATTCCTAGTGCAGATTTGGGCAAGTTCTTGGTGAGCTTGCTAGTGCATATTTGGGTAAGTTATTGGTGAGCTTGCTTGAGCAGATTTGGACAAGTTCTGTGTGAGCTTTTTGAGCAGATTTTGACAAGTTCTATGTGAGCTTGTTGAGCAAATTTGTAAAAGTTCCTTGTGAGCTTTTTGAGTATATTTGACAAGTTTTATGTGAGCTTGTTGAGTAGATTTGGACAAGTTCTATGTGAGCTTGTTGAGTAGGTTCTGAGTGAGCCTATTGAGTAGGTTCTAAGTGAGCCTATTGATAGAGCTTTGGAGGTGATAGAGTACAGAGGATAGAGTCTTAGTGGATAGATATCCAGTAGCCAAGACAGTTGAAGACTTCAAGTGGAGAGAGATCCACTAGTCAGTGCAGTAGAGAGACAGTCTTCTATAAGATCACTAGCCAAAGCAAAAGGAGAAAGAGTTCTCCTGTGGAAGAGATCCACAAACTTGATATTAGGGTATCAACATCTTCTTTGGACAAAGATCCATAAAAAATGTAATTGGGAAGGATTACCAAAGAAATTGATTGAGAAAGTTTTAGTAAAATATTCTCTCTGTGGAGTAGCCCGCATTGGCTGAACCACATAAACTGTGGTGTCTCTATTGTGTATGGTGTTTTGTGAATTGCTTTATTACTGCTATTGATACTGATGTCTATACACTATATAATATTGAATTAAAAAGAAAAGTAAAAAGTGGTCTTATAATGTTCACCCCCCCTCTATATAAGCTTGTGTTCTTCAATTGGTATCATAACGGGTTCCTTCAAAAAGGCTAACATCTTGAGGAAAAATTCTACAAGAACACAGATGGATTCATAGAATGGATCATATACAAATAAGGCTCCACTCTTTGATGGTAAAAATTATGCTTTTTGGAGCATGAGAATGAAGAACTACTTGATATCACAAGGATATGAGGTATGGTATATGGTTGCAAAATATTATAAGTTTGAAGGTGATCTCGAGGCAGATAAGACTATCATGAAATTGGTTGAGATTAATGCAAGGGCAATGAATTGTATTCTAAGTGGGCTATGTGAGACAAATTTTACAAAGGTCATGGTATGTAACTCAGAAAATGATATGTGGACCAAGTTGTGGAATACATATGAAGGAGAATCCAAGGTAAAGTTGGCAAAACTAAAAACTCATAGAAAAATATTTGAGAAATTGAAAATGGAAGATTCTAAAGATATTGCACAGTTTTTACTTTGAGTTGATGAGATTGCTAACACCATGAGAGGTCTAGGATTTGAGATGAAAGAATCAGATGTTACTCAAAATGTTTTGAGATAACTTCCCATTAAGTATGATGAAAAGGTTTCAGCAATAGAAGAAACAATGGATATCAACAAGTTAACAATGGAATAACTACAAGGAACACTCACAACTTATGAGATGAGGAGAAGTAAGCATCATGTTCCAATAAAATAAACTACATTCAAGGATTCAAATAAAAATAAATGAAAAGTTCTAGATACAGATAGAGATTCAGATAATGATGAGGAAGCTAACTTCATCAAAAGTAAAAGGACTTAAGAAATTACAGGGATATGAATAAAGTCAGATTCTACAAGTGTGGTGATTTTGGTCACTATGCATACAAGTGTCCACATGAAGAAAATAATGATGATGAAAAATAGGGTCATAGAAGAAAAGAAGATTGAAAGCATAAGCATGACAAAGATGACAGATACAAGCAAAGCAAGTATGAAAAGAAGAAAAGTTTTCATAAGATAAAAAAAACCTTCTACATTGTAGAAGCAAGTGATAGCTTAGAATACAGTGATAGAGACAAGTCAAATGATGAAAAGGAAGAACATTTATTCCTAGGAATAGAAGATGAAAGAGAATAATCCTTTGTGTGTGGTCAAAGAGATCACAGATCATGATATTGCAATGGATTCAATGATAGTGAAGATGAGATGACACATCAAAGAAACATGTATGGTCAAAGAAATCATGAGAGTTTGTTTACTATAGAATATTATAATGATATTAGTGGCAATGAATATGAAGAAGGGTTTTTCTATGGGATAAAAGAAACAGAAAAAGTCTTACTTTTGGTAATAGAAAAAGAAGAGGATGAGCCAAGAAAACAAAAAACAGAATTCAAAAGGCTAAAATAAGAAATTAGGAATATTGAAAACAAGATTCGAACAGATGTAAAAATCAGAGTAGAACAACTTTAGACAATCAGTGATCTAAGATATGAGCTTCAAAATGCAAAAAGGATAGAGAAAAGGATGAATGAAGAATTAAGGAAAATAGAGGAAAGACATGACACATTAAATGAAAAGGTTCAAAAAGGAGTGGAAACTTATTTTAAAGTTGTATCTTATTTCCAAGAAAATTCACACTCAAAAGGAAAGGAAGTTTGAAAGCAAGGAAGCACCTAATATTTATGAAGAAATTTCCAATGTTCCTATGGCTCCAAATATCCAGTTCGGATCTTATTTTGAGATAGGTGAATCAAGTTCAAAATGAAAAGAAATTATTGATGAGGAAAGCAAGGAAGAAATTAAGGAAGAGGATTTAGATGCTACAAAGAACATTCAAGGATACAATGCACAAGTAAAATATTATTACAAGGATAATGATCAAGAAAGAGAGCATTGAGTTAGGGGGAGCAACTTTGATTCTCAGAGATGGTTTTTGCAGTGATTGTGGTGATTTACAATAGAGGTGTTGTCATCAATGACAAAGGGGAAGATTGTTGGAAATTTGAGTGATTTTATGTTGTCATTTATGTCACATGGATCACATTGAGTTTTGGTATCCAAAGCATTTCATAAATAAGCATTTATGATATTTTGGAGAACATGGATATATACAAGGTTTTTGTGAAAACCAAGGTAGGCAAAATAAAAGGTTTTATTTAAAACCATGGATGGAATATCTGAAATGGGTTTTTCTTGAAACCCAGGTTGGCTTTTTGTTTCATTGAAAAAGGTTCCCCGGTGATGGAGATATTTAATTTTAAATATTTAAGTTTAAATTTTAAATTATTTAAAATTAAAATTTAAATTTAATTTATAGCGCCGACGTCAAAGAAAGGAAAATGCATAAAACTAATATTTAAATTATAGCACCAACATCAAAGGAAATGAGCAGGACATATATATACATATGTATTCCCAAAGTTTTGAATTATTTCCCTAAGCGCTCGATTTGATATTTGGATTTGAATGGTAAAAGAGCCTGTGCATCGTGTGTCGAAGTGTGTGTGAAAAGGGTTTTAAAAGGCTTATGATTTTTGCATTCATTGAAGAGACTATTGTGGAGTAAAGCCAAACATATAGGCCTCCTTGGCCTAGTGGTTTGTGTGTTGTGTGTGAAGCAGGAGGTCCTACGTTCGATTCTTGCCGAAGGTGTTTTGCTGTGTTGAAACACATGAAGTGCATTTTGTTTTCGAATGGTGCTAATATTCGTGGCATAAGGTTTTGTTGTGTGATCCTTTTAAGAATGTGAGGATGTGTGTCCCAATGGCAGGTTGGCTATGGTTAAGACACTGAGCAAGGAAGGTCACGATATCGAATCCTATCAGGGATAGAGGCAAGTTAGTAATTTTTAAATATATTTTATTTTTCTAAAGTGCCTTAGGAGGAATAAGGGTTATGATGCATGTTTAAAAAAAGGAGAGATTTTTGGTGATTTATTTTTTAGAAGTATATCATATTATATATCGTTGAAAATATTATTTCAAGGGCTATTTGATTAACTTGCTTAGAGGGAGAAATAAGTTGTGTAAAGAGATATTTCCGATTTTGTAAAGAAGTTCAAAAGTGAAGGTTGCTTTGTTCTTTTTCAAAAGATATTAATTCATTTATGAAGTGACATGGTGTATGTTATTGAGTAGGAGTAATAAGGTGTTATTTAGATGTTATTGTTGTGTTATTAATCAAGATCTCTAACCCTTGTTGAAAGTTGAAAAATAAAGTGTGTTGAGTGAGACAGATTTTGTGGACAACCAAAAGGCTTCTTCATATTCATAAAAGGTATGGGCACATTCTCCTATTGATTGTTTATGGTGGTTGATTTATGAAATATCATTGGAGAGAAAATGATTAATTGTGGTTTCCTTTTCGAAAGTAGTTGGTTGAATGCTTCAAGGTTTTCTGGGTTGAGATTTGCTATTAAACCTTGTTTTTGATCATTGTTGTTGAAGCCATTAGTTGTGTGAAAAACTTGAGATAGGGTTTGAGAAGAACATGAGTATCATTGTTATGTGAAGAATGTTTTATTAGCATTGTTGTTAAATACCATTGGTTATGCAAAGAACTTGAACTTGAGAAGAACATGAGTATCATTGTTATGTGAGATTTGTGGTTGAGCATTGTTTGAAACATTTGAGTTGGTTGATAAATGCTTGGACTAGGATTTGTAAGAAAGATTTGTTCCTTGTGGTAGTTGGTTGAGAAGAGTTGTTTGAGCCTAGTCAAGTGATTGTGTGAAGTGGTTGTTCAAGTTCCATGAAACAAACTATTCTATATTCTGGATTTGAGTTGAGATTGATATTTAAGGATAGAACATATTGAGTCTTGTTGTGGCTGATCCACAACACACCCCAAAATTGGGGACCCACCTTTTTTGCATGCTTTCAAAGAAGATCTCAATGACCCAGATGCTAAAAATCAAGAAAAAGGCAAAATTGCACAAGAATGGAAAAGTGTCGCGAAATCGCGACATGTTGCTCCATCGCGGCCAAAAATGAAAAAGTGTCACGAAATCGCGACATGTTGCTCCGTCGCGGCCGAAAATGAAAAAGTGTCACGAAATCGCGACATGTTGCTCCGTCGCGGCCGAAAATGAAAAAGTGTCGCGAAATCGCGACATGTTGCTCCGTCGCTGACCGAAAATGAAAAAGTGTCGCGATATCGCGACATGTTGCTCCGTCGCGGCCGAAAATGAAAAAGTGTCACGATATCGCGACATGTTGCTCCGTCGCGGCAAAAATGAAAAAGTGTCGCGATATCGCGACATGTTGCTCGTCGCGGCAAAAATGAAAAAGTGTCGCGATATCACGACATGTTGCTCCGTCGCGGTCCAAAGAGGAGAGAGAAAGATAGAATGGAAAATTGTCGCGAAATCGCGACATGTCACAAAATCGTGGTCAAAACAGTCAAACAGGGCAAGGCACTAAAAGCGTCGCGATTTCACGACAAAAAGCAACAAAGGGGCGAGGAAAAGGTGCGATTTCGACAAAAGGCAAAGGGGCACGAGGAAAAAGCGACGATTCGCGACAAAAGCAAAAGGGGCGAAATAGAAAAGCGTCGCGATTTCACGATGAAAAGCTAGCAAAGTGGTACGAAATGGAAAAGCGTCGCGATTTCACGACAGAAAGCCGCAAGATAGCTCCAAATGAAAAAGCATCACGATTTCGCGACAGAAGCGAAGGTACGAAGATGAAAAGCGTCACGATTTCGCGACAGGAAGCAGCCGAGGCGTACGAAGATGAAAAGCATCATGATTTCACGACAGGTTGCACCCTCACAGCTCGAAACAGAAAAACGTCATGATTTCGCGACAGGTTGCATTGGCAAGGCTACTGGCAGGAAAATGTCACGATATCGCGACATGTCACGTTTTTGCGATGAAAGCAAAGGAGCAAAGCTGCATGCATAAAAACGTCACGATTTACATGGGGCCATTACAGAACGTGCATAGGAAGCACGAAACACGTGGCATACAGGTGTCAGGGTTACAGAAGCGTTACATGTCAACAGAAAATATCGAACGTTTCGGCCTCGAACATAAATTCAAAAGCAACGAAAAGGCGGGAATACGAAGCGATGCATTCTGGGAGGTGAAACGAAGCGACGCAGGGCAAAACAGAGAGCCGTATCAGATGGTATAAAATCAGAAGAGCAGATTGATACAGGGGTTGGAAGTTGCTATTGGCAGAGTTGCAGAGCCAAGGGCGACAAGCCATTCTGGGCCTGCTATTGGAGCAATTTCCTTCACTTGTTCTAGTCTTATCAAAACCGGGACATTCTGTCATTGTAATTGATACATTTATTTTAATACAGAATTACAGAGAGTTGCATCTCACTGGCAAGAAAGGAGGAGTTATTTTTGCATGCAGAGATTGAATGTTTATCTTTCCTTTTTCAGATTTTTAGGTTTATAGGTGAAGTTTAATGCGAGTTCTCTCGGTTGCTTCATGCGAATGCCTAAATCTGAAAATTTATAGCTAAGACCCTAGAAACCAACACCTGGCTTATCTGGATTGTGCGAGTTTGCAGGTTCAATAGGTTAGGTTGTGTGCAGAAACCTCATTATCTTCGGTTTTGCCAAATCGAGATCGTAGCACTCTGAGCGTAGCTTAGTTCATTCTTTTTGTTTTATTTTCTTTTCTTTTCAGTTCTTTATTTCACGCATTTAATTACCCTCATTTAAAATAGGAAAATGTGAAAGAACTACCAAAGCCCGAAATCAAAATAGATTTGTCATAAAAATTAATTCACCTAGAGTCCATTGTAATTTCATAATAGAATAAACCAGAGTGCCCCTTGTTAACATTCACTTGCAGCACTAAGGTATTCCCAGCATTTAAATTAAACAACATCATTGGTCTAAAAAGATAACGTAAAAGGAACCTTGGAGAAATTATCTGTGTAATTTCTTTGCAAGCAGAGGATTTGGGACTCGGATCCTACCGGAGAGTATGTTTTCACGACTGGGTGAAAACACCACTCAACAGATTGGCGCTAGAAGGAGGGCTGAAACGGTTTATTTTATTGTGATTTAAGTGCTACAGGAATTGCTATGCACTGTTCTTAACGCTTTGATTGTTCATACAGGAATAATATGATTTGATTTGATTTTAAAAAAAAAAAAAAAAAGGGAATTTTTGGGTATTAAAGTTATATTCTTTAAGATTCACTAATGGCTATGTTTACACCGTGGATGACAGGTAGCCCATTGAACATACCGGGAGTTCAACATTATTTGCCCATTGGTTTTGAGAGATGTCTTCCTCGATTTTTGTCTAATGGGACAAATACTGCAGAAGAACATATTCAAGCATTCAAATTTGTTGTGAATCACTTAACAAGTTGGTATGATGATGTTGCTTGTAAAATGTTCCTTTACACCTTGGACAAAGTGGCATATGATTGGTTTACAAGTCTGCCTTTAGGGTCTATCACTTCTTGGGCTCAGCTAGAGGCAACATTTCTCAATCAATTCAACAAAAAGCGAGTTGACCCAATCCTCATGTACAATCAGTTGGCCTATATTAGAAAAGGACCAAGTGAAAATGTGAAGTCATTTTCTGAAAGGTTCTTTGGATTATATACGCAATTAGTGACATTTTATGTTCTTCAAGAAGAAGTGGCTCTCCAAATATACATCAATGCTCTTGACTCACCCATGTCCACATATTTGCGAGGGATGCCTCAAATCACATCTTTGTCACAAGCCTATACTCAAGCAATGGCAATTGAGCAACAATTGAGTTGTCAAAATTATGGTGTGGGTTTTGGATCATGTAATCTTCAATCATTTAATACCTCCTTTACCCACCCAATGATTTATCCACCTCAACCAAGTTCAAGTGTGAATCAATTTCAGAATCAACAATCATTCCCAAGCTTCAATCAATTTCAAAATCCTCAACCTACTATGCAAGATCAACCATCTTTCTTAAGTATGAATCAACTTCAAAATACTCATCTTGATTCAAAAGATGTTGCTAAAATCAATTTCAATGATTTTCATAAGAATATGATTTTAGGCAAGGGAGGAGTACTAGATCCAACTAGTATGGAAACATGTGACAGATTGGAAACCCTTGACTCACCAAAAGATGAATTCTATGAGGATGAATCTGATTCGGATGACACATTGGATGACATTGTTGAAAGTAATGGCCCAGGAAATTCACACCTTCCAAATCATGTTAAACATGAATCATGGGTTACACATGTGGATTATGATAGCCTTATCAATTTGAATACAAGCAATAACCCAATTTTGGAAGTAATTGAACCATCTAAGGAAGGAGAAGATAAATTTGATGAGAAACATGTTGATGAATTAAAATATGATGAAGAAATAGTTGAGCATCACAATTTGATTTTGAAAGATGATTGTTATGATTCTTGGGAAGAGTATGCTCACTCCAAACCTTCTAATGAAATTTGTGTGCCTATTGATATGCAGGATAATACAATTGCCCTTTCATATGAGGATATTACAAGTCCTGTACAATCTGAGAATGTTTTGGAAGAAGGGTTGGAATCTCATCAAAGGTTGGAGAAGGATAATGATTCTACTACCATGGATGAAGAAGGAGAATCAATTGTTTTTGTTCCCCTTGGGGGCAAGAAATCAAAAATCTTGATCCACCTATTGTTTCTACAATGTCTATGCCATCTCAAAATGATGAAATTACAAAACCTAAGTGGTGTGGGTTGGATGCTATTGATGATCCTAATGAAAATATGGATTTTGAGGCAACTCAAGCCATTGATCGTGGAAAGGTGTCACGTGACACATATCTTGAAAAATTAGGCTCTTGTTTTGAAAAATATGGACGCATGTTTGATTGGGTGCCTAACTTTGGTGTTTTTGAACAGGTATTGGACGATGAAGAAGACAACGAGAAAAAAGAAAAGGCTACTAATACTCATCAAGTTATGGTAAATTTTAATCATGATGGGTTGAGTATGGATGACAAGGGGAAATCTTTACCTTTGGTAGTAGCTACAAAAATTTCAAGTGATAGGTTACATGATGTCCCTTTGGATGCTAACATCATTAATGAGGAAATGCCAAATTTTGTTGATGCTTGTCAAGTTTTGAATGATTTTGATTGCTTTAAAATCCTGGAAAATGATTTGAATTCAAGATTTTTAGAAATAGGCTCTTGTTTGCAACATCTCACATTTGAAAAGGAAAGCCTACTTCTAAATCATGAATGGAACGATGAAACTTGCACTTTAAAGAATAGACAAGATAAAATTGAATACCAACCATTGTCTAATCAATTTGATTTGATTCTCACCTATGATGTTGGTAATAGAACTAAATCAAAGTGGAATGGTGAGCATGGCAAGTTGAAATTTGTTGCATTGCTTGGTTTGATCTTATTGTTGTTGGATTCCTACAAAATTTGGCATGTGTATTGTGTCATATGTTTTTTGATATGTTCTAATCATGTTTGGGATCCAGGAAAGTAATAGTCCAAGCTTGGCATCATCTTGTACAATAGTGTATATAATTTTTGTTTTTTTGGTGTGGGCTTTCAAGTTTTTGTTTTTGGGATTGTTTTTGGGTTTTGGTTTTGGTTTGTGTTTTTCAAGTTTCATTTTTTGGATTCTTAGTTTAATCATGATTTAAGTTGTGTGTTTGATTTCAATTGACATGCTTTGTTTGTTTTTATAAAAAAAAAAAAAAAAAGAGAGAAAAAAAAATTGAGATGTCAACTTATGCTTAAGACTAGGAGAATATGAAACATTGGAATTGTCTTGTAAAAGCTCCACAAGTAACACAAACATTTTAAGTTATATCGTTTGAAACTTGTGATGCATGAAGTAGTCAGTTTTTGTATGGCAAATATTTCATCTACAATTCAAAAGATAATGCATTCATGTTACATCTCACTTTACATATACATTCCATCTTAGTTGCATATGCATCTCAGGTACAAATCATTAAAGTGTGTCAAATCCTCTTAGGGTTGTGCTATAACATAAATGTGAAAAAAATCCTAAGGTTGGAAACTGAGTCTTGTGATATCTAGAACCAAGCACATTTTATACACATTAAAAAGGATCTTGAGCAAAATGATCAAAACCTTGCTTGGAAGAAAAGGTTGGGCGAAAGAAGTATTTCATGTCTATCCTATTATGCAACATGATCCTTAAAATAGTGGTTTTGACCACTTCCATAAAGCTTAAAGCCTAAAATCAGAGTAGTAAGGATAGGGCTAAATCCTCATCGAACTTAGGTTGAGGATCCAACTCCCCAAAGCTTTGATTTGACCTACATGGAGTAGTAAGGATAGGGCATAAATTCTCATCTCGCTTAGGTTGAGAATCTGATTCCCCAAAGCTCCTATGTCTCATTTCATAATAAATCTTGGATTGGAAGGATCGTACTACTTGTCCTCTGCAAAGGATGGGTAGTCATCCCCAAGGTCTAAGCAATAAAATTAATATTTTCCATTTTTATCCAAAGCTTGGATTGGAAGGATCGTACTACATGTCCCTAGCAAGGATGGGTAGTCATCCCCAAGGTCCAAGAAGTAAAAAATTAATTTTTCCCATCTCATATTTATATTGGATTGGAAGGATCGTACTACTTGTCCCTAGCAAGGATGGGTAGTCATCCCCAAGGTCCAAAGAAATGAAGGTAAGTCTTGGATTATGGGGTTAGGTATGCCCATGCATGGCAACATGTCTTGTCTAAAAAACAAGACCACAGATTGTTCAAAGGGTTAGACTAGCATGACCATTTCTTCCATAATTGGTTAAATTATTTTGCTCAAAGTGAGGTAATGAATTCCAAATCAGAATAGTAAGGATAGGGTTAAACTCCCATCTCGGTTAGGTTGGGAGTCTGATTCCCCAAAGTTCTGATTTCACGTTCACTTGCACATGGGTTCAAGATAGTAGGGACTCATAACCAACTTTGGGATATAATAAAGCAATTCATTAGTGGATCCTAAGAGGGTTTGGTAATCTTGAATGTTTGTGCATGATACTAGAAAGTTTAGGCCTTTACAAGAGCAAAATCTCTAAGCATAGTTATCAAGTTACACAAATCATTCACAATCTCACATATGCATTCATGTAAAACTGACAATGGAATGTTGATCAATTTCAAACGATAGGGAATGAAATACATTGCACACACCGAGCTAATACTTGATGATTCTGATGATTCATGTACTTCTGATCTTTGGGCATTTGTTTATATTTCTTATGTGCTAACACATGTTTTCGAGTTTGTATACTTCCAGGTAGGGTTCTCACCAAAATGCTCAGGAGCATTTGACAGTAGAGTCGCCATTTGTTGTGGCTGATCCACAACACACCCCAAAATTGGGGACCCACCTTTTTTGCATGCTTTCAAAGAAGATCTCAGTGACCCAGATGCTAAAAATCAAGAAAAAGGCAAAATTGCACAAGAATGAAAAAGTGTCGCGAAATCGCGACATGTTGCTCCGTCGCGGCCGAAAATGAAAAAGTGTCACGAAATCGCGACATGTTGCTCCGCAGAAAATGAAAAAGTGTCACGAAATCGTGACATGTTGCGGTGGCATGTGGAGAAAATGAAAAGTGTCATGATATCGCGACATGTCGCTCAGGAAAAATGAAAAGGTGTCGCGATATCGCGACATGTTGCTCCGTCGCGGGAGAAATGAAAAAGTGTCGCGATATCGCGACATGTTGCTCCGTCGCGAAAATGAAAAAGTGTCGCGATATCGCGACATGTTGCTCCATCGCGGTCCAGAGAGGAGAGAGAAAGACAGAATGGAAAATTGTCGCGAAATCGCGACATGTCACAAAATCACGGTCAAAACAGTCAAACAGGGCAAGGCACTAAAAGCGTCACGATTTCACGACAAAAAGCAACAAAGGGGCACGAAGCGAAAAGCGTCACGATTTCGCGACAAAGAAAGGGAAAAAAGATTAAAAAATGAAAAGCGTGACGATTTCACGATGAAAGGCAAAGTGGTACGGACGGAAAAGCATCACGATTTCGCGACAGAAAGCCGCAAGATAGCTCCAAATGAAAAAGTGTCACGATTTCGCGACAGAAAGCCGCAAGGTAGCTCCAAATGAAAAAGCGTCGTGATTTCATGACAGGAAGCAGTCGAGGCATACGGAGATGAAAAGCATCATGATTTCATGACAGGTTGCACCCTCATAGCTCGAAACAGAAAAACATCACGATTTCATGACAGGTTGCATTGGCAAGGCTGCTGGCAAGAAAATGTCACGATATCATGACATGTCACGTTTTCGTGATGAAAGTAAAGGAGCAAAGCTGCATGCATAAAAACGTCATGATTTACATGGGGCCATTACAGAACGTGCATAGGAAGCGCGAAACACGTGGCATACAGGTGTCAGGGTTACATAAGCGTTACATGTCAACAGAAAATATCGAACGTTTCGGCCTCGAACATAAATTCAAAAGCAACGAAAAGGCGGGAATACGAAGCGATGCATTCTGGGAGGTGAAACGAAGCGACGCAGGGCGAAACAGAGAGCCGTATCAGATGGTATAAAATCAGAAGAGCAGATTGATACAGGGGTTGGAAGTTGCTGCTAGCAGAGTTGCAGAGCCAAAGGCGACAAGCCATTCTGGGCCTGCTATTGGAGCAATTTCCTTCACTTGTTCTAGTCTTATCAAAACTGGGACATTCTGTCATTGTAATTGATACATTTATTTTAATACAGAATTACAGAGAGTTGCATCTCACTGGCAAGAAAGGAGGAGTTATTTTTGCATGCAGAGATTGAATGTTTATCTTTCCTTTTTTAGATTTTTAGGTTTATAGATGAGGTTTAATGCGAGTTCTCTCGGTTGCTTCATGCGAATGCCTAAATCTGAAAATTTATAGCTAAGACCCTAGAAACCAGCACCTGGCTTATCTGGATTGTGCGAGTTTGCAGGTTCAATAGGTTAGGTTGTGTGCAAAAACCTCATTATCTTCGGTTTTGCCAAATCGAGATCGTAGCACTCGAGCGTAGCTTAGTTCATTCTTTTTGTTTTATTTTCTTTTCTTTTCAGTTCTTTATTTCACGCATTTAATTACCCTCATTTAAAATAGGAAAATGTGAAAGAACTACCAAAGCCCGAAATCAAAATAGATTTGTCATAAAGATTAATTCACCTAGAGTCCATTGTAATTTCATAATAGAATAAACCAGAGTGCCCCTTGTTAACATTCACTTGCAGCACTAAGGTATTCCCAACATTTAAATTAAACAACATCATTGGTCTAAAAAGGATAACGTAAAAGGAACCTTGGAGAAATTATCTGTGTAATTTCTTTGCAAGCAGAGGATTTGGGACTCGGATCCTACCGGAGAGTATGTTTTCACAATCGGGTGAAAACACCACTCAACAAGTCTCTAAAAATTCTCTTTATGCTTCTATAAGATTGATTTATTTTGAGATTGAGATTTGAGGATATAACATATTGAGTCTCTAACAATTCTCTTTATACTTCTATAAGATTGATTTAAGTTGATATTGGATTTGTGTATAAGAACATATTGAGTCTCTAACAATTCTCTTTATTCTTCTATGAGATTAAATTATTGAGAAAGCTCTTGGTGAGCTTGCTAGAGCAGTTTTTGGGCAAGTTCTTGGTGAGCTTGCTAGTGCATATTTGGGCAAGTTCTTGGTGAGCTTGCTAGTGCAGATTTGGGCAAGTTCTTGGTGAGCTTGCTAGTGCAAATTTTGGCAAGTTCTTGGTGAGATTTCTTGAGCATATTTGGACAAGTTATGTGTGAGCTTGTTGAGAAAATTTTGACAAGTTCTGTGTGATATTTGTGAGCAGATTTGGAAAAGTTCTATGTGAGCTTGTTGAGAAGATTTGACAAGTTCTGTGTGAGCTTGTTGAGTATATTTGGACAAGTTTTATGTGAGCTTGTTGAGTAGGTTCTGAGTGAGCCTATTGAGATGGTTCTGAGTGAGCCTATTGACAGATCTTTGGAGGTGATAGAGTATAGAGTATAGAGTCTCAGTGGATAGAGATCCAACAACCAAGACAATTGAAGATAGATATGAGTGAGGAGTCTTAAAGTGGAGAGATATCCACCAGTCAGTATAGCAAAGAGACAAAGTCTTCTAGAATATCACTAGCTAGAGTAGAAGGGGAAACATTTCTCCTATGTAAGAGATCCACTAACTTTAGATTAGGGTATCAGCATATCCTTTGGACAGAGATCCATAAACATTGTAATTGGGAAGGATTACCAAAAAAATTGATTGAGAAAGTTTTAGTAAAATATTTTCTCCATGGAGTAGCCCACATTGGGTGAACCACGTAAACCATGGTGTCTCTATTGTGTATGGTGTTTTGTGCATTGCTTGATTACTGCTATTGACACTGCTATCTATACACTGCATAATATTGAATTGAAAAAAAAAAGTAAAAAGTGGTCTTATATTGTTCACCCCCCCTCTCAGTATAAGCTTGTGTTCTTCAATTTAAATATGTTTATTATTATACATTGTTTCCTATGTATAATCATATATATATATTTAAAATACATGAGTTTATTTCCAAAAAATAAGTAAGAAATATATCTATTTTATTTTATGTATATTATTTTATTATTACTATTTTTATTATTTTATTATTATTATTTTTTAACTGAACATCGACATTAAGAAACAACAAGCAACATGCAAGAAATGTAGTAGTGATCTTGTACGGAATGCAATCACACATATGTGCTAAATGCAACAACAGTCATAATGATACATATGCAAATTTTTACGATGGGCTTCCATGTACCCACAGACCATGGTGTACAAGGCGCGACATCATATCCCACCTTACCTGATGCCTTCAACCTCTATCTCTGTCAAGGGGTGGGTACTCTCTTTCGTCTCTGCACGTAAACCTATGATTGCACCACAAAACTTAATGTAGAATCACATTCTTCCAAATAAAAAGATAACAAGTAGCGAGGATGTTACATACTCCCCCACTAATAATTAACATAGTCTTTGTGTTAACTAGAAAATATAATTGCAGATTTCCACAACATCTGGTCATATATACATAAGTAAATACAAAAATTATACAATAGTGACATCTGCTATATCAAATCCCAACATGTTAATATATAAAAATTTACATCTCAAATACATATAGTAAATTGTATTTTGGTTATAAATTATCAAATAAGTAAGGAAATTGGTTTCTCATGGCAGCAACATTTTCTCGGAGTAGTGATCCCACTGTACCCTACATTGCTCCACAGTCCTTTTCCTCAGCTGTTTGGTTCTAAAACCCAAAATTTTAATTGGTCAAACCTCAATGAGCTATGGGTAATAGGACTGATTTTGGCAATAATTTCAAAAGGACCAACAAATCTAGGGATTAATTTAGTGGACCTAATGGAGCTTTTGGTTGGATTGACCCTAAGGAAGAATTTATCACCAATGGTAAATTCTCGAGGGGTTTATTTTAAGTTAGCATAACTCTTTTGGCAGTTAGTGGCTTCATGAAGTCATTGGAAAATATCTTTAAGTTAGACCTTTATATTTTTAACAGTATCAGGACTGATCACTTCTTGATCATCTAAATCATCCCATGTTAATTGTGTCCTGCACCTACACCCATATAGGGCTTCAAAAGGGGCCATGCCCAATGTGGTGTGATAACTATTATTATAAGAAAATTCCACCAGGAAGAGATAATCTTCCCATTTACTTTGGTGGTCCATGCAATACATATGTAGCATATCTTCCAACACTTGATTGACCCTCTCGGTCTACCCATCCATCTCAAGATGATAGGCGATGCTGATATTGAGCTTTGTTCCCCAAGCTTGGTGCAAAGCTTACCAAAACTTAGAGGTGAATCTCGAGTCTCTATCCAAGATAATTATTTTAGGAAAACCATGTAGTCTTACAATTTCTTGAGCAAATATTTATGCTATAGCTAATGCATCATCACGTACACTTCCTGGTATAAAATATGCTACTTTGGTTAACTTATCCACTACCACAAATATTGCATCATGCTAAAATCGTGTCTTAGGAAGGCCAACAATAAAATCCATAGATATTACTTGCCATTTCTGTTTTGGTACATTGAATAGATGCAACTGTCCTCCAGGATGCTGATGCTCTACTTTGACCTTCTAAAATTCCAAGCATCTTGCAACAAATTGAACCACATACTTCTTCATCCTAGGTCAAAATTAGTATTTTCTCAAAGTTTCCTTCATCTTAATTACCCTTGGATGGGAAAAATATGGTGCATAATGAGCTTCATGTAGGATAGTTCTTTTGAGTCCCTCATCATTAGGTACTATTACTCTATTTCAAAAATACATCAGATTCTACTTGATATTATATTCTATGTGGTTTTTTGATTCTTGTTCAACCTTATTACAGTATTGATTGCAAAACTCATCATTCTTCTGCATTTCCTTGATTTGTTCCTTTAGATCATACTAACATTTTGTAAGTGCTGCTATATGTCTTATTCTACTAAGGGCATCTACCAATTTATTTTCTTTCCCTTTGATATATTCAATACCAAAGTCATATTCATCCAAGAACTCCATCCATCTTCGTTTTCTGGCATTTAGAAAAGGCTGAGTAAAAATATATCTCAAGCTTTGATGATCGATTTTAAGCTCGAAGGGCTTTCCTAACAAATAGTGTCTCCATATATTAAGGGCATGAACTACTTCTGCTAGCTCTAAATCATGTGTAACATAGTTTATTTCATGTTTCTTAAGTTTCCTAGACTCATATGCTACTACAACCTCATATTGAAACAACACGCCACCTAGTCCCTCTAGTGAGGCATCAGTACATACCGTAAATGGTTTGTTCAGATCAAGTATTTTTAGTATAGGTGTAGTTGTCAACTTTTTCTTAAGAATTTTTAATACTTCTTCACATTGTGTGGTCCACTTGAATGCTTTTCCCTTCCTTTGTAGGTTAGTTATAGGAAACACAACTTTTGAAAACCCTTTAACAAATCGTCGATAATATCCAACCATCCCCATGAAACTTCTCACTTCAAAAACATTGGTAGGGGCTATCCAGTCTATTATAGCTTCAATATTTTTGGGATCTATGACTATTCCTTCTACTGAAACAATGTGCCCCAAGTACTGAACTTGTGGTGTATAGAACTCACACTTAGACAATTTACCATATAATTGGTTTTTCTTGAGGACTTCCAGAACTATCCTCATGTGTTGATCATGCTCTTCCCTATTTTAGGAGTAGATTAGAATATCATCTAGAAATATCAGCACAAATCAGTCCAACTCCTTACGGAACACGTTGTTCATTAGGTTCATAAATGTAGTTGGTGCATTTATTAACCCAAATGGTAATACTGTGAACTCATAATGTCCATATCGGGTTCTAAAAGCAGTATTATATGTATCTTCTTCCCTGATTATTAACTAATGATATCCCAACCTAAGATCAATTTTGGAAAATATGGTAGCACCTCTCAACTAATCAAATAGGTCATCAATTTTGGGCAAAGGATATTTATTCTTGACTGTCATTTTGTTAAGCATCCTATAATCAATGCACAGTCTCAAGGATCCATCTTTATTTTTAACAAAGAGCACTGGTGCTCCCCATGGTGAGACACTTGGCTTAATATGTCCTTTTTCTAGTAAATCTTGCAATTGGATCTTGAGTTCTTGTAGCTTAAGAGGTGTCATACGATAGGGAGTTATGAATACTGGAGCTGCTCCCAGTACGATCTCTATTGGAAAGTCAAACTCTCTTTTTGAAGTTAATCTAGGCAGATATTGAGGAAAGACATCCCTAAAATAATTTAACATTGGGTATTATTTAAATAGTGCAGAACTTGAATCAGTTTCTTCCTTTTTATTTAATTTAACCACATACAGTCTACATCCCTTCCTAAAGGCTATTTTGGCTTGCATAGCGGTTAACATATGTGGTTTAAGAGATGTTCAATTGCAGTGGAGATGGATTCATTGACTAGCATCATCCATAAAGTCCAATCACCTTTCCTCAAAATTTAGTAGGGCTTTATGAGCTTTTAGCCAATCTAGTCCTAGGATTATATCGAAGGCATGCAAGGGAGCCACATATAGATGCCAATTAATTTTTCCTTGAGGTATGTCTATTTGAGGATCAAATAGACATTGGTTAACCATGTAATTTTATCCAGAGCCACACTTGAATTTCCACCCTTTATCCAAGACCCCAGATTTACCAGGTATGTCCCTCAAAATACTAGGTGAAATGAAGTTATTTGTTGCACCACTATCAATTAAAATGTATATGTCCCTTTTACCTAGTTTTACCTTAATCAGAATTGGAGTATCTTGACCTAAAAGGTTAGGGTTACCTGTAGTAGAAAAGATTCTATGTGGAGATTCTTCAATGGAATTCCTACTATCTAATTTGTTTGGGTATTGTCTTGCAAAGTGGTCTAATGCTTTGCATGCAAAATAGGTGTTTGGTCCTTCATTCTTTTGTTTATCATTTTCCTTATTCTGTTTACCACTTCTATCCTGCTCTCGATTATTTTTTTCTTTTCCTGATAGTTCCTTCTATTTGGTTGCCCTATATTCCCCTGTAATTTGCCCTTGTTTTTATTATCATTCCTATACCACCCTCCATCTCTAAATTTTCTATACTGATCTCTACCTCTATTTTTCTTAGGGTATCTTCTTTTCCTAGAATTTTCTCTTTCAACCTACTGATAGTAAGCCTTTACCTCTTTTTGGCTTAATTCTTCATAACGAGCAGCATCATAAGAAAATGATAGTGTTTGAGGTGCTTTTACTCCAACTGGTTAACTGTACTTCGGATGTAACCCCATTACGAATTTATGATCTTTGAATTTTTCTTGGCCATAATATTCTGGGGCATACTTTAGAAGTTGCACAAACCTCTGATAGTACTCAATTACAGTCATATTACCCTGTTGTAAATTAGTGAACTCACCATGTTTTTCAATATAGAATTGTGGTGTAAGGAAACGATCCTTGAATTCTCTTTCAAATTCTTCCCATGGTATATCTGTAGCTTCCTTCTATGTGATTTTCTTATATGTGGTCCACCAATCTCTTGTTGGACCCTCTAGGTGTGCCACAACCCATGTCATTTTGGATTCAGAGCAAAGTGGTTGAATTGAAAAATATCCCTTGACCTCACTTAGCCAATTGATAGCTGTCTCTCCATCACCTCTACCATTAAATTTGGAAATATCCAACTTCTTAATTTCCTTTTGTAGTTCTACACCCACTTTCCTTCTTGAGGAACCTTTTGGAAACTCACTTACTTTTTCGGTTTCCTTTCCCTTAGACAAATTATCAATAACTTTTTATTGTTGGGTGATTATCTCCTCTTGCTAGGTCATTTATGCCCTATGCTGATACATTTGCTTAGCCATATGAGCCTTTTGGATTTCTATTTGTTCACCTTGTTTATTTAGTTGCTCCTACATGAGCTGAATCATTCGAGCCATATTCTCATCATTTTGAGTAGCTATCGTAGCTACATTTCTTTCTTGACCATCCACCATGGTACATCAATAGTTTGCACCCTTTCAAACTCTCTTACGAGTAGCATTAGTCCCTTTTTTGGGACTTTTGCAATCTCCTCTTATAGATTAACAATGGTCCTCCTTGAGGTACCTGCCATATCTAGAGTCAAAAGAGTTATTTCAGAACAATTATGTTTATTAGCCTAAGGTTTCACAACCTAGGCTCTGATACCAACTGTCACAATCCAGGTCTACTCACCTGGTTGTTAAATACACAAATACACAATTTTGATGAGAGCATACTTAAATGTTGTGTACACTGTTTTACCCAACTTAATGTAGCACAAGGTATAAAATAATCGTAATTCAAGTTTCCCTACCACTGTGGATGGTTTAAGTGCTCAAAATCGGCCAACTTCCCATAATAATTTTCTAATAAGGGACCATACCCTTATCTTGGTACACATAGTTCTTGGCATGGGTTGGATCTTCTAGGGCCCATAACACCTGGAAGAGTGGATGCAATAATTCCCTTGTTACAAAGCTTGAGAAATAACAGTTCCCTATTCACTCCCAAGTCAAACTCATTGCATTTACGATTTTAAACTAGCGTTGTTATGCCTATGACTGATCATTGACCTTCAATTAAGGTATAATTAGGGTCTGCCTTCGCATGGTTTTGGACCAAAATTTCCCAGTTCCAGGTCCGGTTGATGGTAATGTTGCCCATACCATCTACCGCTAGACCTTCCAACCCCATAGACTAGCTCTTTTATCATGAGTCTTGTTGGCGATTCCACAACCAGAGTAGGCTTGTGAGCATCCTCATGTGCTACTCTAGTGCTTCCTAGAGACAATGTCCCATACCACTATCTCTTGCTCTTTTCAGCGTAGAACCTGTATTCTAATGTTTAGCTGAGGGATGGACAACACTTATTTATGGTAGCCGCCACCGCTGGATAACAGATTTGGGTTAGCACTATCCTTCTTGATAAGCACTATGAAATTCTTAATACCTTTGTTTTTCTTTTATCTTCATGGTAACTTATGACAAAAGTTTCCAAGTGGACTTGTTTCTTCCATGTTTAGTTACTGAAGTATAAGCCCATTCATACATAATAAAACTCCTCATAATACATTAATACATAAAAATTAAAACTATATATATTTTTTTAATTTATCAAACTTTAATTACTTGTCCACATAACTAAGGAATTTACTAAACTAACTAAATACATCTAAATAATAACAAATTTGTCCATTTAAGTTTACCAAACTTTAGGCACATAACCACATAGTTTAACCAAAGAAATCTAAAGCAAGTCATATGACTATTGAAAGAGAACACAAACCCTTTTATTGTTCTTATGATTTATGAAGAAACATTTCAAATTTATTAACTCTATCTAAATTCTCAATTATTTTATTTATATTTTTATAGAAACATCAACTACCCTAACATGTATTTTATACTTTGCAAACACATTTCATTACAAGTTCCTTCATATCCATGTATTTTAAGAAGGAATTTCTTAACTAAGTATATTCTCATCTAATAGAAAGAAATAATTTTCCTATTAAAATAATGAGATAAAAAAGGGTGCAAAATTTAATTAGGGTCCCATTATGAGTATTTATTCGCTCGACAATCATAGATACAAACTGGGTTCCTACTTTCTTAGAGATTGTTTTAGGCTGAGAACACATATGACTTAAAATTGATTGCCTATCTTGGAAAACAAATAGTTTTTATTTAATTGCTTTCCCTAACATCAGGCTTTCCAAACATTCCCTATCATTATCTTCTATGATTTTGTAATAATTTTTTGTCATAAACACGACATCGGGCTTATTATGATAACATTATCTTAAAATTTTAGTCACCACTTCAATCCCAAAAATACGGTTTGTATTATCCAATACCTAAAAATTTTATACTCATTCAATAACAAAATAGCACAAGGAATGACTTACAAATTAAGATAAGGTTCCCTTTTTTTTATATTTAAAATTTTGAGGCATAATTCATAAGACAATGCAATCAGAAAGAAACCATAAGTAAACACAATATATAACTTCCCTTACCTACAAATAACATTGAGTCATCATGTAATGAAAGTTTTAAAAATACATATCTTCAACCAAAAGGGAAACAATTATATCCTCATAGCACATATATGTCCATTCTATACGAGAGATCAAAAAAATAACTAGACTTGACTTATGGTGTAACTCTATTATGAGTTCATAATGTCGGAGTATAAATATATATAGAAGAAATCATTTAATATATGAGCAAAGTGTTCATTGTTCTTACTGAAAATGGCTTATAGCACCGTGGCTCCTTATACAAGCTAGAAATCAGAAATGCGTCTCCTAGATTGTATTGAAATGCCAATGCCTTTCATGGGCCACCTGTACAGACAGGGACATGGGTTTAGAGGCTTGAGTATTGAGTCAGCTTTGCCACTGTATGCAACTATATGAAACCAGCACTCATGTAGAGCACACAAGCTATATAAATCATCTCAAAGTATAAAGAAAAACTCACTCATGCAAAGCACACAAGCTAATGAAATCATCTCAGAATTTAAAGTAAAAAAGTGTAGTGACTTCCAAATTCATCAAAAATATCATCATTAAAGAGTTCTCTAAACAAATTATTAAAACCAACAGTGGCAACATAGTAAATATTAACACACACAACACATATTTTCCCATTAAAATTCGAGCATTTCTAACCTGGTTAGTCTTCTCAACCATAAGCACTTCACTCAAAGTTGCGAACTATTTTGTGCTTAAGCACCAACCCTTCGAGCGTCGTTTGCTTTTAAAATAATCGTTTTGAATTACTCGAGAGAGACATGTGCTTCATTTCTTTTTCCATTATTATATAGAGGGACTCGTATTATTTCAAGGTGACACCTTTCATGTTTTAACATGCCAGATAATTAACCTTAATATAGCCAGGTGGTAGTATTTTCTACATCCGAGTGGAAGAGAGTTATCATATTAGTTGGTTATTTATCATAGTTTCTTCTATGGTTAACTTTTTGATGGTTGTAGAAATGAGCATTAATTCTATTGAACATAATGTGTGTAATATATATTACATGGGAAAGTGGAGAGTTGGTTGAATATCTAACCAACCTAACCAACTTCCCTAACCAAATATGTTGTCCTCTAACATAATAATAAACATTATGCTATGCTAACATCCCCCTTTAGTATGTTGAGCAATATCCCAATGATGGAATATTCTCTAACACCCCCCCTTATTCCATTAGTGGGGATAACATAGAGAAAACCCCCCTTAATGTTCAAGGAAATAAAATGAAAGATGTTTTTGTGCTAGCTCTGTCTTTGGCTCTAGCTCTAGCTCATGGCTCTAGCTCTGGCTCTAATGTTATCGCTAGAAAAGGACCTCTGGGTCTATCTCAAGATATACCTATGGATCAGCCTCTATATTATTGCCTCTAAATCTACATGTAGGTCTGCTTATGGATAATTGTCTCTGGGTCTACCTTTAGGTATGTCACTGGGTCATTTCCTCTGGGATGACCAATCATTCTATCATTGGATCTGCCTCTAGGTGTACCATAGGTTTTACCTTTTCTGTAGAAGCCATACAACATTTATTTCATTTTGGTTCATTGTGTGAGATTTGTCCATCCAATCAATATGAACTTTGTTGGCCATTTTCACTTTATACCAACAATCTGAAGAGGAGTGATTTGTACATCCACATGAGTCACAAGGATGTAGTTTCCAACACCTAGCTACTACATGTCATGTTCTTCCACAATGAATGCAATAATGCTTTGTAGGAGTTGAAGAAGATTTAGGTTTTCTAAACATGGTTTTGCTGGTACTTGCTTGTCAAGAATAGCCAAGGCCTTCATTATTTGGCCTACCTATTGACATTATAGGAGTTTTAATACCTTGTCCATGTTTACCTAATATTTCACCATTGAATCCCATTTTCTTCATCAATTTGGATCCATAGACTTTGGTGTGTTTTTCAAAACACCTAATTTCTTCATCTTCATCAATGATTTTAATAATATGGTATTTGTTACTATTGATGAGATTATGAAGCTCATTTTTAGGGGGTTCAGTTCTTAAGTCACTGGTGTCGCAAGAAAAATTTGTTCTTGTGATGAGATCACCTATGCTAAAACTGATATCTGCTCTTGTAGGTAGGAGGTCAACTGTATCACAACAAGCATTGGCCATCAAGGGCTCAAGGTCACTTGTGTCACAACAAACATTCACCACCATGGGCTGAAGATCACTGGTGTCACAACAAGCATCTTCCATTAGGAGTTTGACCTCTGATTCCTCACTACTTTCCCTTTTCTGTTGATGTTGGGCCATGTCTAGTGAAATCAATGTCATGTAGACTGCCCTTACAATGCCTATAGGGATTTGAGCACCATTTATCTGAAGGTCTTCAGAATCTTCAAAATCTTTGAGAATGGATTTTACACCACTGCGTAGTGTAAGATATTTTCCATCTTCAAAAAAATCCATTCCTTCCCATACTACTAGAAAGTAAGGATCTTTAACTGATTTTTCAACATCATTAATTGGTTTTGTGGCATTTGTTTTCTTTTATTTGCCCATGTTTAAGGTATTGGTCTCTGTTGAAAATGCACCTTTTACAATAGAATTTTGCAAGAATTTTGACTAAGGTGACGATGCACCCTTACAAGTCTTCCCCCCCTTGTTGCAAAATATTGTGGGATGGAGAAAAAAATCTTCCCCCCTCTCTGTTGGGGAAAAATAAATTGCTACTACATTTTTCAAGAAGTTGGTGACCACCGAAAATGCATCTTTGTTACAATGATGTTTGCAATTATTATTATTATTATTATTATTATTATTATTATTATTATTATTATTTTTAATTTTTGCAAAAATAATGATATTCAAATCCAAGTTTTCTGGCCTCCCTTATCTTAGAATTTTTCAAAAATAATGCTTATGATCCCCCCTTTTTGTTGCAAAATAAACAAGGATGAAAAAATTGTGCTTTTATCCTTTCAAAATTTTGAAAAAAAACTTATCCCTCCAAAATTGCTTGAAAGGAATAAACAAAGTATTATTGAAAAATACCTCTAAAATAGCCCCTTCGCGTGCTTTGGCAAAAAAAATTCACTTTTATACCCTCCGTGGTAAAAAAATACCCCTCCGATGGCAAAAAAATTGAACCTTCCTTGGCAAAAAGTGAAAGGACAAAAAATTTCAAAATGTCGTTAGCAAAACAAAATGGTTGACAAGAAAATTCTTGCTTGACAAAAAAATTGTTTTTAAGCAAAAAAAGTTGTTGGTAAAATGTTGTTTGTTTATGCCTTCAGAGTCGGTGGGGTTGGAATCCCCGACCTTTGATGCCCTAGTGCCTAGCATGGGCCACCGGTGACTGTCTCTGCTACAATATCCAATGATTAAAATAAGTACCATGTTTCTATTTAAAACTGTCCTCTCTGATAATTATAAAAAAAATCCATCGGTATGCACATTTCAGACCTGCGTGGGGTTCAAACATAGGACCTCCCAGGAAGCAGGCTAGCATTCCAACCAACCGAGCTAGTGATGTGGATGGAATACAAAATAAAACACGATCATATTAACTTCTTCGACGATAAAGTTAATTTTTTTTAAACTTGTCGAGATGCCAATCTTCTTCGACGGTAAAGTAAATATATTTTTTAAATTTTTCGAAAGCCACAGGTTTTCTGTCATTGTCAGTGCCTTTGGTTTCATTCCTGACAGTTTGGTAATTTTTTTTTAAATGTTTTGGAAGCCACAGGTCTGCTATCCTCGTCAGTGCCTTTGGTTTCATGCCCAACGGTCTGGTTTGCATCAAACCTTCTACGTGCCTTCTTCAGGGTAACGTGTAGAAAATAGCCTAGTAGTCCCCAGTCTGCATGGTTCTCCTATGCTAGAAGTAATCTAGACTACCGCCTTGACATACACATCGACTGTCATGCATCATATATTATACACTCAAATTACTGTCCTAAAATAAGCACGCCCAACATCGCTTTCTTTGTCTGTGTGATATGTTTCTTCCTCGGTTAGTATCTTGGTCAATGAACAATGAGAAAAAAACTAACACTGCCTTGCCACCATTTCATGCTTGGGAAACGTGAGATAGTTACATCCTTCTCCCAATCACTCTGATACCATGTAGAAATGAGCGTTAATTCTATTGAACATAATGTGTGCAATATATATTACATGGGGGAGCGAAGAGTTGGTTGAATAGCCAACCAACGTAACCAACTTCTCTAATCAAATATGTTGTGCTCAACATAATAATAAACATTATGCTATGCTAACATCCCCATTTAGTATGTTGAGCAATATCCCAATGATGGAATATTCTCTAATAGCCTTCCTAATCACCTTTTATATACATTTATATTTGCTTTCACCATACATATAACTATCAAAGTAATTCACCTTTATAATTAATTAATTAAGTATTATTTAAATTATTATACATTGTTTCCTATGTATAATCATATATATTTTTTACAATACATGAGTTTCATTCTAAAACGAAAATAAGTAATATATCTATTTTATTTTATATATATTATTTTATTATTACTACTTTTATTATTTTATTATTATTATTATTTAACTGAACATGACATTAAGAAACAACAAACATCATACAAGAAATGCAGTAGTGATATTGTATGGATTGCAGTCACACATATGTGCTAAATGCAACAACAGGCAGAATGATACATATGCAAATTTCTATGACAGGCTTCCATTTACCCACGAGCCAAGGTGCACAAGGCACGACATCATACCCCACCTTACCTCATGCCTCCAAACTCTATCTCTATTAGGGGGTGGGTACTCTCTTTTGCCTTTGCACGTAAACATGTGCCTGCACCACAAAAATTAATGCAGAATCACATTCTTCCAAATAAAAAGATAACATAGAGTAAGAAGACATAGAGTCTCCCACCTTACTAGGGTCCATTTCTTCTCTATTTTTGAACCTCTCCACAAAAATCTATGACTATTTTTTTCTAGTTCATTTTGCACTAACTTGGGGATGTTCAATACTGCTAAAAAAATATTGGGATAGACTGAAGAACTAATTTGATAAGAGTCATTCGACCTCTTTATGAAAGCCATTTGTTGGTCCAACTGCCTATTTTTTTCTTCACTTTCTCTAATAACCAGCTCCAATACTCTTTTTTTTGGCTACCCAAATTAATTGGAACACCCAGGTTTTTAATTGGGAGAGATTTTTTTTTTGAATCCTAGCTTATCCATTATCAATATCTCTTTTTTGGACGAGCAATAAAAAAATAACTTTAGGTTTATCTTCATTAATAAGTTGCCCTAAAGCTTTAGTGAAACAATGAATAATTTTCTTTAATGAGGTTGATTCCTGTATAGTTGCCTTTCCCAAAAGGGTGGAATCATCAACAAATTGTAAATGAGTGATAGGTTTGACTCCTTTAGCTATAGTAACTCCTTCTAACCTCTGACAATCCTAATTCTTAGCAAAAGTTCTTCCCAAAAATTTTGCAAGGTTGATAAAAAGATATGGATAAAGAGGATCTCCTTGTCTGATGCCTCTAGAAGCTAAGAAGTAGTGAGTAGGACATCCATTAAGAATAACTGAATAAGAAATTGAGGAAATACAACCTTTGATCCATTTTATCCATTATTGAGAGAATCCAAAATTTTCCAGAACTTGGATGAGAAAATGCCAATCCACCCTATCATGTGCTTTGGATAAATCCAATCGAATAAACATGGAAGGGGATTTTTGAGCTTCCGTTGAATGAATTGCTTCTTGGGCTAACACTATCTCATCAACTATTTTTTTACCTTCAACAAATCCTCATTTTTTTGAATAAATGATCTTGTGAAGCAAAGGTTTGAGCCTTTTTGACATAATATTTGAAATAATTTTTAGAATAAAATTACATAAAGCAATTGGTTTATATCCAGTAATGTTATCAACCTCTTGAGCTTTAGGAATTAGATCTATAAAAGTATTGTTGGTATTTTTGAGGATTTATTTAGCCTTTATAGCCTCTTCTACCACCTCAAGAATGTCATATTGCAAAACATCCCAAAATTCTTGATAAAATTCAATAGGAAAACCATATGGACCTGGAGTTTTTCTCTTTTACATTTTTAAAACTACCTCTTGTTGTTCCTTCTTAGTAATAGGAGCAGTTAGGGCCACATACTCCTCATCAAAGATAAGAGTAGGTATAACCTGAAGAATTTCTTTTTGAGCTTCTAGGTCAAGCAATTGGGCTGTAAAGAGGTTTGAAAATTAATTCACAGCTAAAGAAGATATGTCTTCCCAAGTGTGAACTATATCTCCTAGATCATTCTTTAGAGAGAGGATAAAGTTATGAGTTCTGCACGCTAGGAGAGACTTGTGAAAAAAACTTGTATTCGGGTCTCCATCTTGTAGCCATTGAATCCTTGACTTTTGTTTCCACATTACTTCTTCCCTTTTGTCCCATTCCTTCACCTGGGCTGAAATATTAATTTCTATATTCACCATGCTTTCTATGAGTCCTTCAAGAAAAAATTGCTCATTCAGCTCCTCAAGTTGGGTTAGTGCTTCCCTTTTCTTAGCCCTAACATCTCCAAATTAATCTCAATTCCAAGTCTTTATTTTAAATTTAATATACTACAATATTTTGATAAAACAATACATATTAGTACCATGTCTTGGATTGCCTTCTTGCCACCACTGTTGTATCCTTGACTTGAGAGATTCTTCTTTGAGCCACATTAACTGAAAATAAAAAGGAGTTGGCTTACCCTTGGTTTTCCACACTTCAATTAAAACTGGCCAATCATCATATCCCACATTGTTTAAGATTTTCAATTTTGGGATGTGTCCTTGAATTAAACACTTATCTGAAAGCAATAACCTATCTAGCCTTTCAAGAATGCATGTTGAGCCTTGTGTTCTATTATACCAAGTCATAAAACCATTGGTTGGATTGATATCCACTAGATGAAGGTTGGCCATGTATTCCTTCATGAGTTTGGAACTCCCATCCAACTTCCTACTTCCTCCCATTTTTTCTTCTAAAGAAAGGATAGAGTTGAAATCTCCTCCTATCAAATCCTAAGCTTCCAGGAATTGAGAGGTGATAGAAGCTATATTTATCCATATTGTTCATTTCTCTTCTATAGTACATGAAGCATAGATATATATAAATAATAACCTTATTTGAATCTCTATTTTGGTAAACCACTGCTAGCATTCCCTTACTCCCCATCATGCATTGTACTGTAATTTCCTTTGGATCCCAAAGACTTACCACTCCTCCTGATTCCCCTTGGGTTTTGAGGGACACTACTTTTCTAGATGGCCAAATTTTTTTCACTATAATTTCCATTTCATCCATAGAAACCTTATTCTCCTAAAGAAAAAGAAGTTGAGGCTAATTTTTTTGAATCATTCTTCTAAATTATGATTGTTTAGAAGAACTTTCTTTAAGTCCCCTAATATTCCAAGTGATAATATTTATAATTAACCTGATTTGAAGTATTGGGTAAACTCTGCTACCTTACCTTCCTCAATTAACTTTTGATCTTCCTCTACCATATGATGTTGGTTGGATTTACGTCCTACCTTTTGGTTGGTATCCATCCTCATATTTTTATTTGTATCTTGCTTCATTCTTGTAAAGGCTATATAATAATTACTTGGAACCAAGACACTGTTGTTGGGATCCATATGAAATTTTTGAGGAACTAACTTATTTTTTTATTGAATTTAGCTTTTAGTTTTTCACTTATTTTAATTTTGTGTGTTATTCTTTTCTTGAAAATCCATTGCTGGATGACATGGCTCTCCTCTGTTATTTCTCAAAATTAGGGTAGTTTCTTTTATTCCTATTTCATCATCCATTCCTTCTTGTTCCTTCTCTTTATCATATTGTGATTCCTTAATCATTGCTTCTGTTTTTTCATCCTCCTCATCTGATTGTTCATCTATAGATAGAACTTCAAAGATGTTAGGTGAAATTACTATTTTATTTTTTAATGTTATATATATATATATATATATATATATATATATATATATATATATATATATATATATATATATATATATATATATATATATATATATATATATATATATATTTTATAAAATTCTTCTATTTGAGGATTTGAAATCTTGCTAAATCCTCATCCTCTTTCTCTTTATTGGGAATATTTTGAGGACATTCTTTGGATAAATTACCATATTCATGATATATTCTACATCTAAAAGGGATATTTTCATAATCTTCTTGTTGCTCCCATATTTCTTCTCCATATTGTAAAGTAATCCTCTTTGGAAGAGGCTTATCAAGGTCAATTAAAACACAAATCCTAGCATAGATCATGTGATCTAATTGTTGAGTGCTATCACATCATGAAGACTCCTAAAGAATTTTCAATTGCTGCTAAAGCATTTGGATTCCAGTATTCTGCTAGGAAGTCGAATAAACAGACCCAAACAGGTGCAATTGATGGTATTTCTTCCTCAGCTTTGAACTTGGTATACCAGGATTTTATGAAAAGCCCTACCCTACCTAAGAACTATGGCTCCCCTTGAAAAATATTCTCCCCATATTTTTCAGTGGCAAACATAGAAAGAAAATAACCATTAGGGTAAATAGAGATTTGGAAATCGCTTTTAGTTCTCTAGTTTTGGTAGCCCATTGTTTAACGGTAGCCAGATTTGGTCAAAATTTCATGAACCAACAAATTAATTATGTCATCTTCATCATGTCTATTTTATCTTAAATATCCTCCATTTCCAAATCCATTGATGGGGATCCATTATCTCCTTTCTCTCTTATTTGAGATGGTCTTGCATTGATAACTTCTTTAAAATTTAGTTTTGGAGGGAAGACCTTGGGCTCCATCCCTTTGAATTTTTTGTTATGACTGACTCTTTTTTATTATATTCCCTAGCCGCAATTGTAGCTTTACTGAGATCTAAATCTTACATCAACATATTATCTCCCTTTGCTTGATCCATCTCTTGAATCTTATTTCCATTTTATTTAAGCCCTTGTTTATACCTTCAAAAAATATGCTCTTACTCCTTATTTTGTACTATGAACTAAAAGGGTGAACGGTTTTGTTCAATACTTGTTTATTTTGATGGATTTTATAGTCCAAAAGCATGGAGGAATATTGGATATTAACTTCCCCTATTTGTATTGCTTGTTGCTCACTTGATTCGGTTCCATGAAGATTATCCTTGTTGAACATAATGTTTGCATGATCGTCTTGGAATCCTGATAACCCTCCAAGAGGCCCATAGACCCCTTGAATATTTGGCCCCAAAGGACCTTCTTCATTTTTCTCCACTGCTTGTGCTCAGAGAACTCAACCTCCATAGAACCCAAAAGGTGCTCTTATGATTGATAGCCATACAAAATATAGTTTACACTCTACAGAAATCCTCATTATCTACCTAAGTATCTTGAATTTCAACCATATCTTGGATGCAAACTATATTTATCTTCTTAATGTGGCACCTCTACCTAAATCCAGTTCAAATAGATCCTATCAATGCTGCCCCTAAAATTCATGGAATTGAATCTTTTATCATTAATTTTGTTTATAATTCTCATGTTTGATATTTCCTCCAAAGGTGTTCTTATTTCTAGATTTATCCCCTATCATTTGGTGAGTTTTTGAGTCTATAATATACATCATAAAGTGTCTAAACATGGCCTTGAAGTGAACAAAAATATTTAAATTTATTTAAGATCAACTTGTATCTATTTTTTATTAATAAATTATTGAGGCATAGTAGAAGGGCATCCTTTTGGACAAATATAAGTAAAACCTACTAGCATTGAAGTTATATCTAACATGAATTTAGAGACTATGAGACCATAAACAATGAAACCATCACAAAGTTGATTCCTCAAAACAATAAACAACTAAGGTTACTATTGGTCATGAGCCTTTAACATCACAAACAATAATACCACCATAAAATTGATCCAGTACTACCTATAACATTGTAATTTGGGGTCACCTAGCCTTAGCAAGCATTGTGAACCACTATTTTCATCGAATCATTAAGAACAATTGATGCCTTTACAAGTGTACTTGCCAAGCGATAACGTCAAAAATGTAACTCCTTCACATGTCTTGGGGTTTGAACCTCACACTTCCAAATGGGAATCCAAATAACCCACCAAGCAGTAATTCCAAGAGTCCTTTCTAGCAACTTAGCTATTTACTTGGAAATAAGATCAATTTCTCTTTATTGACAAAACAATCCTCCTTTTATAAACCTTACACTATCTTGTTAGTGATCCCCACATGTTCAAATTAATTCCTAAATTTATTCCATAGTTCTCTTAGTATTCTATCTAATCCAATATTTTCAATATGATCTTCATATGTCTTTATTATAGTTTCTTACTTTCTATATGGTTTTCATAGTTTTCCATGTGATCCAATATTTTCAACATGATCTTCATGCTACTCACATGATTTTTTAATTATTTAAATTAGATTTAGATGCACTCTAATGCCACAATTGTATTATCATTTTAATGAACCACATTATTATGGTATTACAACCATCCATTTTATCACAAGTTATGGTGAACGTCCATTATGTCTGCAATGTAAGGATTTGCATCTTATTTATCAATATTTCATCATGCCTTAAATATGTCACTCTTATATGTTCAATTTCATCAATATAAAATTTATAACCTGATGATAAAAATACAAATGAGTTACTTTAAAAATATTTTAGATTTTAAACTTTTAATTAAAAAATAAATTTATTACCTTATAATAAATTTAATTAGGGTGAGTGCGAGCCAAGAGTAAGTGTAGCATCGAGTGCGAGAGTGAGTCGAGAGTAAGTGTAGCAGCAAGTGTGAGTGTGAGACCAGAGTAAGTGCAATAGCAAGTGGAATGTGATCTAGGAGTAATTACAGCAAGTGTAAGTGCAATCAAAAGCAAGTACAAGTGAGTGTAGCTAAAAGTAAGTGTAAGCACAAGCCAGGAGTAAGTGCAATAGTGAGTGTGAGTGTGAGTTGGGAGTGAGTGTGCAAGATAGGAGTGAATGATATCAAAGAAGTGTGAGCCAAGATTCAATCATGGAAGAAGATCGATATATTCATCCAGAGTGCATCAATGCTTCAAACCCTTACCATGAGTGCATGGAACATTATTTCCAAAAAAATATTGAATCCAAGGAATGTCAATAAAAATAAGAAATAAGGGCAATTGTGAGCCAAGAGGGAGTGCAATCTGGAAGTGAGTTCAAGGCTGAAGAGAGTGCGTATCAAAAGGGATTGTAAGCTAATATTCAATCATGAAAATAGAGTGATAGGTTCATCCAAAGTGCATCAATGCTTCAAAACCTTACCACAAATGCATAGAACATTATTTCCAAAAAAATTTTGAAGTGAAGGAATGCCAAGAAAAAGAAGAGACACAAGCAATTGTGAGCTAGGACGGAGTACAAGTTGAGAGTGAATGTGAGGCAAGAGAAAGTGCAAGCTGGTAGCATGAGTGAGTTCAAGAAGAGACAAAGTGCAAACCAAGAGGAAGTGCAAGCCAAGAGCAAGCCCCATTAACTATTATGGAAGGAAATTCATTTTTGAAAGCCTTAATGGGAATTCAGGATGCCCTAGATAGAAATAAAAATGTCCTAGTTGGAAGTATGAAGGCTTAATATAGAGATAAATGGAAGAGATAATACATAGAAAGTTCAATCCAGGTAGAAAATGGTACACCAAAAGTAAGTATAAAGGATGAGATGATTGATCATGCTATAATGGTTCTTAAAAGTAGAGGGCTAATATGTAAGTTCCATAGATCATGGACAGGATTTTTGGAGATTCAAAATTGGATCAAGTGGAATTAGGGATTTATTATTATGAGACTTTTCTTCCTAAAGGTTTTTTCCTCATCATTTTTCTAGTTCAAAAATCAAGGATAAAATAATGGTTGGTGGCCCATGGTTTAGGGGAAGAGATGCACTTTATTTGAGACCATGGAATGAAATTTTTTCCATTAAGATAGAAACTATTAAGAAGCTTCCATTGTGAATTAGGATTTTTGGACTTCCATATAAGCTTCTACATAAATATGTTTTAAAAAATATTGGAAATTCCCTAGGGGAATTCATCAAGGAAGGACCAAAAACTAAGGAGAAAAAGCATGCTATATACACTTGAATATGTGTTGATATGGATATTTTAAAACCTTTGCCACAAACAATTAATACTAAATCTAAATAAAAAGAATGGGATCAACAAGTAGATTATGAAAATATTGCATTTTGTTGCCAGAATTATTTTGAGAATGGACACATGGCAAGAGTTTGCAAAAAACTATGAAGAAAGATACATAAAATTCTATCCATGAGATTAACTTCAATATAAAGCAAGGAAATCATACAATAATAGAAGCTAGATCATACCAAGGATATTCCACTCCAAAATAAGCAAATAAACCCTATCGACAATATCAATTGGTAAGTTTAGAAGGAATTAAACGTGCAAAAGAATATGTGGAGATAAAACCAAAAAAAAGACAACAAAAAAGGTCAAGTTTATTCTAGGTAAATCATATTCATTTTTCTCAAGTAGTATATAATCCTCTTTAGGTAATAAAAGTGAAAGTGGTGAAGATGTTATCCCTTGCACTTTAAGGTTTCAAGAGTATAATAATATAGAAATGAGGTTGGAGGAAACCCATAACAATTTAGGATTTTTAGGGCATAATAAGAAGGTAATTGCTACAAAATAGCATCCTTGCACTTTAGGGTCTCCAAGAAAATATAAATAAGATTGTGCTTTTGAGGTTATTCCTTGCACTTCAGATCCTTCAGAACAAGGCAAACCTAAATATGATAAGTCTTACTATGAGTAGTGTGAGAAGATTGAAGAGATTGATGAAGATGAAAGTATTGCTAGGAATGAAAAAAAGAGGAATATTCAAGAAGCAAAAAAAAGAGAAAAAGAAACACAAAGGGATATTGATATGGGAAAACAAAAACAAATATCACAAGTGTTAACAAGAAGTGGGGCTAAAACCACAAATAAAAATAATAATATCTTGGAATATTAGGGGAAAAAATAAGAACCCTGAAAAAAGGTATTAAGAAATTGTGATGTTGTTATAGACAATATATTTTTGGATATAGAAGCCGAGCAACAAATATATTAGCCATTTGTAGTGTTGAATTTCATCTTGATAGAATTTAAATTTCTAAATACATTTTATATAAAAGGAGTTGATTGTGGAAACTTAGTAGTTTGATGACAATGAAGAATATATTTGATATAATGTTAAATGAAGAATATATTAGATAGAAAGACAAATTTGGATATGCTTTATTTAACTTGTTAGAAATATAATGAAGCAATGTAATGTTTTGATTTTGTAATGGGATTGGCCCCCAATAGAAGCCACACATAGCTTAATAGAAAAATCATTAGAAATTTTAATTGGAAAATAACATCATTCTTCCTTGGACATGAATATAATAATAAAGTTTAATATACAAGTTGTAGAGAGGGAAAAACTACCCCACCACATACGATTCTTGGTTGGATTCACTGGGAGCCGAGGTGACCATGGGAGTATGTTATTCCTTTACACTCGAGGGCTAGAGGGATCGAAGGGTTCACCAAGAATGGCTTAAGGACTCGATCCAAGTCAAATAATGGAATGTTTATTGTGTTTATTGAAAAAGCACCTATATTTGGTCTTTCTAAAAGCTAAGCTCTAAGAAATTAAAGAACAATTTAGGATAAATAATGATGTAATTAAACAAGGAACTATCCATAGAATAATTCTCAATTTGGATGATGACTAAGACCTAATTTGCAAGAAAGTAAATCTTTTTCTTCTTTTTTTGGCAAGGTTTCAAGAAAATGAACAAACAAAATTATCCTATATGCAAATTATATGTTTTTTCTCCTTTTAAATGTCTAAAATTGAAATCAAATAATTTTTTTTTTAATTTGGAAAAAAAATGAGCAGAAAACAAACATCAAATAACCTAAGTCTATTTAAAGCACTTACTTGATTATATGGTTGAATTTAGATTTTACTTGGATCTATAATATCAAATAGCTCCAAACCTACGAGATAGCTTCAAAACCCTTGGAAACTTTATTAGTGTTTGGAGGCCTACTTAGGCCGCTATATGGCTAATATTGGAGGCACAACAATCAAGCCCCCTTGGTCCTTTTAGCTGACTATTTGAAAATGAAATGATTATTGACCTTTGAAATAAGCAAGGCGAGATGAAATAGACATGAAACAATGATATAAAATGTAGATAGAGTGAATATGATAGAAAACAGGGATGCAAGATGCAAAACTAGGATTTTTGGAATCAAAGGCTTCCCCCCAAGCCCTAATTGACCAAATTTACATCCTATAAGAGGTAAGCATGAATCTGGCTTGATAAATTCACACCCTGTACTGATAGGATGTAAATTTGGTTTAGAGCATTTTTTGGGTTACAAAACATTAAAACTATACAAAATAACTCTAATAACTAATAATGCAAATAAAAAACTTGATTAGTTTATGGAGGAAGCAATAAGCAATGAGAAAGTGAAGGTGGTGATAAAAAATGGTAGACCTATCCTATCATAAAGACTCGTCCACTTGTTTACCAAGAGCATAAAATCTAAAAGTATAAAATAGCAACACAACGTTCCCATAGCAGAAGAGCACTTGTAAGATAATAGCATGGATTCTAGATTATTCCAATAATGATTAATATGGGATAATATGGGATCCAATCCTCCTATTTATAAGAGGTTTGGATGGCTAAAAGGTGAGAAAATGAAATTTAACCACAGGTAAGGGTAAATACCAAAAGGGGCCAACACAAGAAGGGATTTTGAGAGAAAAACCCTAGAAAGCTAAATTCGTGCTCCATCCTTACATGGTGCAAATTTGGTAAGCCAAATCCATGCCTCATATAGGCCAGACATAAATTCGGTTAAGCTAGGGGAAAAGGGTAAAGAAAATGGGAAAAGGTAATCAAATTTACACTTAGTAATTTTGAGTGGTGGCTTCTTAAAGATCTAAGGAAAAAATGACTCATTTTTATTGGTCAATTTTACATGTTTGTATTTTACCCCTCTTTGATCCATTTACAGCCAAATAAATATGTCAAATAAAGATGTAGACACCTACGGGTGAAGAATGACAAACACAAAAAGAGATGGCAAGTTTGGATAAAAGAGTGGTGCAAAAATGGTGTCATTCTGAACACTTTGAATTTTTACAAGTAAATCAAGGCATTAATTCCATTAATGCCTCTAAGGATAGGGTTCCCCTTCAAGTTTTATAAGGAATATGAAATTCCTAAATAAAATCAAAATGACAAAATAAAGAAAGCAAAAGTGAAAGAAAAGACAAAGGATAAGAAAAGAAAAAAGGAAAAGAGAGAAAAAGAAGGGAGAAGAGAGAAAAAACCAGGGTTATGCATAAGGGGTTGGACTCAAAATGTACTTGTAATAAAATGGAGAATCCTAATAAAAATCAAGGTGAATCATGGAGAATCCTAAGAAAATCAAATTGAGCATCTTCACACCAAAATTTGGGGTATTTGAAGCCCTAAAATATAAGATCATCTTTGGGGCCATTTTTGACCTATTAAATCATCTTATAACTTCCTAAAAACACCACCATTAGATCAGGCTTGAAAATATATTTCCAACGAGTACAAATATGCCTATGTTTAGATATATATTGTGGCAAATTGACCCTAAGAAAACATTGGTCCTAAAAATTTTAGGCGAATGGGCCGATGTCGAGGGGCCTCATATTTGTAAATTTCCAATTTTAAAAATCCTAATATTCACCCATTTGGCGAATATTCACCACTATGCATAACCCTAGAAAAAATGAAGAGAAAAGAGAAAAAAGAGGAAAAGGAGGGAAAGAGAGCTCATTTTCACCATGCAAGGAGGAGAAAAGAGGTTTGGAGAAGAAAAGGAAGAAGGAAGAATGATAACGCTCCCAATTCACCGTGTTGCCTTTGAGAGGGGTAATGTTGGCATTGCTACAAACTAAGCACATGTATAAATCAAGTCCCATTTGTAGTTTAGGATAGATTTAGTTTTTTCTTGCAAAAGAAAACATAATTTTTACAAATTTTTAAATGTTTTTTTTTGTGAGAAACCATCGTTGGGTGTGAATTCGGTTATACGACCATGCCAAATTCGCATCTGATATTCCATGGGTGTGAATTTGTTTTTTTTGGATTTTTTTTACAATAAAATAATGAATGATTATTATGATGAGCATGATACTAATAAAATTATAATTTTTTAATGTTGGTGTTTATAGAAAGACGTACTTAAGATCAGGTAGTGGTAATCGAGTACACTAGAGGAGACTATTGGAGGGTTCACAATGGCTGACAAGGACATACTATGAGAGGTGGAGCTATTACATTTGGCAAAGATACCTTAAGTGGAGGCTTATAGGGCACTACTAATGACACTGGTAGAGAGATGGTATCCAGAGTTGTCCACATTTTGGTTACCAATAGGATAGATGATCGTCACACTGGATGATGTGTGGTGCATCTTGAGGATTACCATTAGAGGGAGGACTATTTATAGGGTATAAGTACCATAGGTAGCATTAGAGATATTATCAAGGGATATGATACATGAGATCCAACAGAGTAGACTTCATGTCAATGAGATGTCACGATGATAGAGAGTTAGGGCACTAATATTTGTACTCTGTAGGGTGGTGGTAGGGATGCTAGAGTGCCATATGAGTAGGTGATATCTACCATGGGCACTGGAAGGAGTAGTGGCCAAATTGAGAGACCAATAGGTTAGGTTTACATGGGGACCATATGTATTGACCTGCTTATACAAGACTTTGCATGACATCGTGTATAAGCAACATACATGATTGATCTATATGACATTGCTCTAGGTGTGGTGTTGGGATCATATAGTGATATGGAGATCCAATGCACTACCAGGGCATTTGCCCAACCTATAGTAGACAACAACATATAGGTGGAGCTAAAATTTTAAGTGTGTGTAGAGAGTATACGCAAGTATCCTACCACTAGTGAGGCAAGTGATAGACAAGTTGAGGGACCATTAGATCACATGGCAACTGTGGCATCTACACCTTATATGGACTGAGGATGTGGAGGATTTGGCTTACATTTGGAGGATTTTATGGGTCACCATAGAGAAGGGCAAGTGAGAGCTATACCAGTTTGATCGAGTATAATGACAATTCATCATTCTCTAGGAGATTATTGATCTAGGAGACTATTAGTCTAGGTAAGTTTAAAGGGATCCATTAGGAGTTAGAGGTGACCTTGATGTGGGGAGCTTTGTGAAGGAGGACATGGATGACCCTTTATACATCAACCCAGGAGTGGATAATGCTATAGTAGCCTTCAAATAGGGGTATTATACCCTCAAGGATCTCCCCATAGGTGCTAGTGTAGAGGTGCTAGATCATGGACCAACGAACACAACTGACACTATGAGAGGAAACCTGATACACTACTGAGATTTAATAGAGAGAGGTATACTGGTTGAGGTAGAGGCAGTCACAGGTTTGGTTAGAGATAGTGACAGTCATGATGGTGATTTCCACTATCCTAGGATTAAGAGAAGAGGGGACAATAAGAGGTACCCCTATAGTAGGATAGATGAGACCCAATGAGGTTGTAGGCTAGGAGGAACTAGCAAGGGAGGTAGAGGTGTTATGTGCCAGGGTGGTGGCTAGGAAAGCATAGATGAACATAATTCACATAGTGTTAGACCAAACTTGAGTAGAGTGGAACATGATGAGGGATAAGGTGGAGCACCTCAGAGGGGATATGGGCCAACTAGAGTAGGAGTGTTATAAGACTGGGAAGAGGGGATGGTTATCATTACAGGCAACCAATAGGGTAAGGGGATCTAACTACTATAGGAGAAGCTATAGAGGGTGAGGAAGGTACATGAGATAGTGACATGGAGGGAGTCCTACTAGGATTTGTACTTTCAGGTGGTTCCAGTGAAGTAGAGGATCCTACCACTATTGTCCCTATGATCAAGGAGTCGCTCAGAGTCATGGATACAATCTATTTCACAATATATTAACATGCCCCCACCAATATCACGTCCAATAAATAGGGCATAGGAGATAGACTCACACAGCTAGGGTAGGTATCGGGATGACATGTAAATTTTGATTGTGGTATGCATCCCTGGTTATGGTCAAGTATGCAAAGCTTTCTACTATGGCATATCGATCGACTGACATGCACTCTATGCTCTACGAGTAATACATGCTACTTTTATGATTTATGGTGTGAAATGTGTGTGGATTATATGTGTAATTTTTTATTTTTTTTAGCTATGCATGATGATCACAATGTAATGAATGCAATGCATAGTGATATTAACTAAATGAATGCAAAATGAAAAATGAATCTAACTAATGAAATGCATGAATGAAATATAACTAAAATGAATGCAAATCAAAAAAGTAGATGAGCGATGGAAAGAAGAAGGTGATGGAAGAAAAATAATAAGGAAATGAGAGAAACAAACAATGATAGTAGGAAGAGAAATAAATAAAAGAGAAACAATGTTCCAAAGAGGTCAAAAGGAAAGAAAGAAAATGAAGTAAAAGGAAAAAAATGATGTATGCTCACAAATGGTTGGATGTGGAGGCTACCTCTCACTAATGTCCATGAACCTATACTATAAGGGTGTTGTGCTCACAAAGTGATCAAGTGTAGAGCAATACCCACTATGGATGTGATGCTCACTAATGGTTGTAGTTGGAGAGATACCCATTGTTGTATGCTCAAAAATGGTTGAAAAGAGGTTACCCATAAATGGTAACCATTAAGCTATCCCATATAGGGTGTAGTAATGTGATTTATCTTCCAATAGGAGTGTAACTCGAGAGGGGTGTGGTGTGTGTAAAAGATAAGTGATCAAAGTATGAGTGTGTGTGTGCATGTTCTAGAAGAAATAGATATAAAATAGGAATTGCATGTGTGTGTCCTTTTTAAAATTTTGATAGTTAAAATATGTATGTAAAATAGCTAGTAGCCATATGAATACCATAAATTATATTCATATGGTATCTACCCTGTCTCACGAGGATCCCTTAATAATAAAAATATAAAAAAGGAGAAGTGTGAAAAATACAATATTCCTAGATGGAAGAAGGAATGTGTATTCTTTGTCTTAGAGAAAAAGAAGAAAGGATTGAAAATTTGCAAAGGGTAAACTATATACAAGAGATGACGAACTATATCCCTTGACTTTGAGAAAAAAATAATGATTAAATTTACTTTCAAAGGTTAAGGAATATAAGAAGATATGAAAATGATGAATGATAAATTTAATGATATGAAACATGCATGGGGATGTCCCCTAGGTTGGGAATTCACTAAGCATCAGATTCATAGTATGAGTGCAATGCATGTGAGCTAAAACCTAACTAGGTTTCATCCCTTACCTCATGAGGAAGTCCTCAAAATCTATATGATCAAGAAATCATGCAAGTATGATCAAGTAGCAATGCAACTATATGACAAGCAAAGATGCAAATGGAATAGAATGTCAAAAAATTCACGTAAGATGTGATAAACATTCATGTAGTAGAGCAAGAAAAACAAATGCAAGATGAAGAATAAAGATGTAGGATCTGAATAATATCATTTTAAGTGCATTATGATCATTGGTTCTTTAATATCTTTACCATCTAACATTTCTAAGTGATAGGCTCTTGAGCCAAACTTAGCTGTTATTAAAAAGAGGCCTACCCAATTGGGCTAAAAATTGCCTTTCAAATATGATCGAACATTAGTGTTTCTTTGGTTTTCCTTGAGCATAAGATCCCCAATCTCAAAAGAATGGGTGCAAAATTTCTTAGAGTAATATTACTTAAGCCTATTTTGATAGGCTCAAATATTCTCTAATACATGGATGTGCTTCTTATTCAGCAGTTCCAATTGGTTTAAATGATATTCATCACTGATTGAAGCATCCTACAACAAGATGCACAAGGACCAGACCTCTAACTTGAATGAAAAATTGTCTGTCCCATAGACCAAGATATACAAATATGCACATGTGAGAGTTTTTATGCTAGTACGATAGACCCACAAGGTAGGATACAGTTGGATATGCTAGTTTTGATCAATCTTACTAACCAAATTCTTGAGGATATTAACTAAATACTTATTTGATGATTTGGCTTGACCATTACCTTAAGGGTAATATAGAGTTGACCACTTGCACTGAATCTTGTACTTAGCACAAATCTTATGGGTATCCTTGTTCTTGAAAGGAGTGTCATTGTTAGAAACAATCATCAAAGAAATCCTAAACCTACAAAGGATCTGGTTGAATATGAACTTAGAAACTTGAGCTCTAGTCACCATAGCCAATGGCATGGATTCATCCCATTTAGTGAAGGACTCAATTGTCGTAATGATAAACTTACAACCATCAGATGATTACTGGAAATGTTGAGTAATTATGTTGTCATTGATGCCAAGTGTTATAAGCAAGGAAAAGTTCATATTAGTGCAAGGTAATTGATAAAAAGAGGGTTAAAATATTTATATTTTAAGCCTGAGGTTTTGGACAAAGATCCATGTGTTTGGTTAAAATTTTGAAGACCCTGGTCTAAAAATCCCAAAAGGAAGAAAATGTCTAGGCTCAAAAAGGAAAAAAATATTATAATATTAAAGTTAAAAGGTTAAAGCCTAAGGATGCATTATAAAATAATTATAATATTTATATTATAATTTTTATAACCCAAAGTGGGTTTGGTGCCAATATTCAAAAGTTATTTTTAAACAACTTCCAAGCGTCGTCGACGTCCTTAGCATGGTGGTAATCCATATTAATATGGATAATGTTTGATGCCCTATGGTGTGTGTTTGATGCACGATAAAACCAGTCAATGTGATTTCTCATACGTGCACTTCGTGAGAAGAAAAATATAAAATTTATCTAAGGGAAGATTCAATGATTTTAAGATAAGATCGTTAGATCTTATATCCAACCAAGCAGTTGGTCTAGCGGCAAACTGGGCAGTGTTAAGTTGCAGGGCAGACCGAAGATTATGTATTCAAATTCAGGTGGCAAAATTTTTGTTCATCAGTTCTGTTAGCAAGGAAGTTGAGTGGAGGTCAAAGTGTGCATCATGCTTTTTTGTCCTTGTGTGGGCAGTTGGCCTAGCGGTGGCCCAAAGGACGCTAGCGTGCTAGTAGGTGGTAGGTGTTGTGTTTGAATCTCCCCACGGTAGTTTTTGGTAACATTGATTAAATACTTTTAATTGCCTAAGGTTGAGGGTTAGGTGCATGAGGTTTGTTTGATTATTTGAATGTTTTTGACTTAGGTAGGTATAAGGGAAAATAATTTTTAATTATTTCTTGCAATTTATTTTGGAAAAAAATATTATGAAAATATCTTTTTGTTGAAAAGTAATTTTGTGGAGTAATAAGGACTTTTGATAATTCTTTTATAAATTATTTGAAATTAAGAGGTAGTTAAAAGGTGTATGAAGTACTTTTATTGCTTGTATTTTTGCTTCATTTTGAAGGGCTTGGTTTTATGATTTAATGCTCTAGTTTGAGAAACCAAGAGAGTTGGTTTGGAATTTAATTGTGCACACTTGTTGAGAAAGGTTTCCCAATATATGAAAAGGTGTTGTACTAATATTTTGAAGTTGCAAAAGATATCCTTTTGAGAGATAGGTTTTGAAGACATATCTTCATAAGAGTGAATTAAGAGGTATGGGTACATATTTTCTTATTCAAGGTGTTTTGTTGAATGAATGTTTTTGAAACATAATGTGGAGATAAAAATGTTGTTTGATAAGCATTGCTGAAAATATTTAAGTTAGGTTTTGAGACCTACATTGCGCATGTTTGTTGGAAGAAGTTTGAAAACACTTGTTTAGGGTTTGTGATAAAATTGTGCTTCATTGGTTGAATGAGTGTGTGAAACCTTTTAAGCATTGGTTGAGTGATTTTGAAAGCAATTGTGAAAGTGTTTGAGATCAATATTGTGAGGGAAATTTGTGTATTATTGAGGTTGATGTTTGAGAGTAAATTTGAAAGAAAGATAGATCATTTTTGTGAAGCAAGTTATGTATTGTTTTGATTTTATTTGAAAGGGATTGTGCAAGATATAGAGATTGGATTAGTGGAATACAAGAATTGTGAATGTGAAGAACATATTGGATTTTTTATAGTACATACCATTCTCTATATGTTCCAGAGGTTAAACTAATTCTAGGTAGAATATGTCTGATTTGCCTAGTTGAAGAAAGTACTTTTGAAAGAGATATAAGCATTTGTTTGTATGCAATATTTGGAAATAATTGATCAGGTTCACTGAGTACCTTTAAAAATATTTGAGCAAGTCTTGTGAAAATACTTGAAGCATCTTTGAGACAGATTTGAGCAAGTCTTGTGGGAATACTTGAAGTAGCTTTGAGGTAAATTTGAGCAAGTATTTTGAGAAGGCTTGAAAGTAGTTTATAGCAAGTATTTTGAGTAGGCTTGAGGACAAATTTGAGATAGAATTGAGAGCAGGTTTGATTGCTAATTTTTTCAAGATTTGTGTTAAGGCTTGAGGATAGATTTGAGATAGAATTGAGAGCAGGTTTGATTGCTAATTTTTTCAAGCTTTGTGTTAAGGCTTGAGGACAAATTTGAGATAAAATTGAGAGGAGGTTTGATTGATAATTTGTTCAAGATTTGTGTTAAGTATTGGGGTAGATTTGATATAGAATTAAGAGCATATTTATGAGCAGAGTTAGAACAAATTTGTGCTAGACTTGGGACAAAGTTTAGTGTAGATTTGAGATAGATTTGAGAGTAGAATTTAGAGGTGATAGAGCAGAGAGGATAATAGTATCCAGTGGATAGAGTTATATCAACCAATGCAATGGGGACAGATGTCTTCTATGGATAGATATCCACAAACCGAAGCAGTGGGGGTAGAATTATTCTAGAATATCACCAACCAGATCAAAGGGAAAAGAGTTCTCCTATGGAGAGAGATCCACGAACCACAACAAAGGGGAAAAAGTTCTCTTATGGAGAGATATTCATGAACCAAATCAAGTGGAAAGAGTTCTCCTGTTGAGTGAGATCCATGGACCAGTTGGGGAGATAGAGTTCTTCTATAGAAATATCCACAAATTAGTTCAGGAGATAGAGTTCTCTTGGATCATGTTCCACAAACCAGAGAAAAGGGGAAAGAGTTCTCCTATGGAGAGAGATCCACAAACCATAGAAAATGGGAAAGAGTTCTCCTGTGGAGAGAGATCCACAAATCAGAGCATAGGGGATTGGTGTCTCCTTTGGACAAAGGTCCATAAACATTGTAATAGGGAATTGATTCCCAAGAGATTTGTTGAAAAAATTTAGAAGAAATATTTTCTTTGTGGAGTAGCCCACATTGGGTGAACCACGTTAAATTTATGTCTCTCTTGTGTGTGATGATTTGTGCATTGATTTGATTACTACTATTGATATTGCCATTGATAATATTGGATAATATTGTTTGAGAAAGAAAAGTAAAAATTGATCTTATACTGTTCACCCCCCTCTTAGTATAATATTTTGTTCTTCAATTGGTATCAGAGTGGTTTCATTCAGAAGAGTCTAACAACTTGAAGGAAAGTAGTACAGGAACACAGATGGCATCTCAGAATGGATCTTCATAAAATAAGGCACATTGTTTGATGGGAACAATTATGCTTTCTAAAGCATAATAATGAAGACTTACTTGATGGCACAAGTATATGAGACATGGCAATCCATTGAGGATGGATTCACACATACAAATACTCCTCCCACAAGTAAATATGGTAAGATATTGTATGTGAATAATGCCAAGGCTATGAATGGAATTTTAAGTGGATTACGTGAAGTAAAATTTGTGAAAGTTATGCACTGTAAATTAGCAAAATATATGTGGGATAAATTGAAGTAAACATATGAAGGAGATAAAAAGGTCAAAATAGCAAAACTACAAAACCACAAGAAAAGGTTTGAAGTTTTGAATATGGAAGATGAGGAAGACATTACTACATACTTGCTTCATGTGGATGAAGTTGTAAATACCATGCTTGGAGTTGGATTTGAAATTGAAGACTCTAGTGTTGCTCATAAAGTACTAAGATCACTTCCTATGAGGTATGAATAAAAGGTCTGAGCTATATAAGAGATGAGAGATATTGAAAATTTGACTATGGATGAGTTACATGGAATTCTTATAGCTTATGAGATGAGAATACTAAAGGATCCCAACTACAAGAAAGAAGCAACTTTCAAAGCATCAAATAAGATAAAATATAAGAAACCAAAATCAAGTGGTGAGTCAAGCAGTGATGAAGAAGCTAACTATGGTAGAAGAAACATGAAGGACATAAGAAAACACAAAGGTATAAAAATAGTGAAATGTTTTAATTGTGGTAATTTTCACTATGCATCTAAATGTCCAAAAGCTGGAAGCAGTAGCAGTGAAGAGAAACAAGATCATAAGAAAAAGGAAGGAGTAAAATCCAGGTATGAAAAGAAAAATGGGTATGGTCAAGGTAAGCATGAAAATAAATTATTTCAAAGGCACAAGAAGAGTTTCTATGTTGACAAAGCAAGCAAGGCTTCAAGTGACAGTGATGAAAGACTCTCAGATAGTGAAGAAGAAGATATTCTATTTTTAGTAGTAGAAAAAGAAGAGGATACTCCTATTAAAGATCAATTTAAAGAAGATGTTGGAAATGAAGATAATAAGGAACCAAGAATACTCAAATGCTTTATTTGTGGTAACTTTGATCACCTTGAACATCACTGTATAAATAATGGATTAGTAGTAGCGAAGAAAATATAATGATGCTCTTGAAGACCAAGAAGTAGAATAAGATTCAGAAAATGAAGAGGAAGGCACAATAGATCTAGAAGTAGAAATTATTGTTGCTCTTAGAGAATTTAAAAAGGTTAGAAAGCAGATTTCAAGACTAAAGACCGAAGTTCAAGAATGTGAGGAAGAGAAAGGAAAGCTTATACAAGACCTGACAAACTCAATGGCTAAGGCAAGGAGAGTTAAATAGGTAATGAGTGAAAAGTTAGAAGCAAAATATTTAGAATGTGAAAGATTAGAACATGAGATAATTTCACTAAGGATGGAAGTAAAATATTCTAAGGACAAGCTACACAAGTTTGGAAAAAATTCAAAAAATTTGGATAAGATTATCAATGCACAAAGATCTTCATATATCAAAACAAGACTTGGTTTTGAAGAAGGACAAAGGAAACAAGAAGAAGGGTCAAGCTCAAGCTCAAAAGAAGAGGAAGTTTCAGAAGAAGAGAGTGAATAAGAAATTGACACTTGTGAGGATAAGTTGGAGAATAGAAGTTTCACTAAGAAAGTAAACAATGCACAAACAAAGAACATGGATCATCACAGAGAATATAGGAATAAGAGACAAGAGGGCTCAAGACAAAATTTCTTCAAAGGACTTTATTTTTCATGTAATCGGTTTGATCACAAGGCTGTATTGCAAGAATCATGGAAATAAGGAGTATGGTTTTACTAAGAGGAACTTAAAATATGGACATCTCTTTCAAGGGTATTGCTACTCTTGTAATTGATTTGATCATAAAGCAATCCACTGCAGGGCTCATGACAAAAATGATTATGGCTTCACCAAGAGGAACTTGAAGATATTTGCACCTTCCAAGAACTACAACATTAAGTGTTACAAGTGCAATAATATTCAGCATAAGGCCAAGTGGTGTAGAATTTTTTTTCTAAAACTTCCTGAGATAAGCAAGAACAGGGACACTCAAAATAATAAAAAAGGTATGGCTACAAAAATGTTGAAAAATAAGGTTGACAAAGAAAAAGAGCATTGTATGCTGGGGGTAGAGATACTCCCACCCAAAAATTAATCACCTCTAGAATAGGAGGTGGGGAGGGGGTTGAGCTAAGAGTCTTATCTTTAGACCCAAAGGAGTCCCTTTGCCATTGATGTCAAAGGGGGAGAGATTTGATTAAGGGGGAGAGCATTCAATTAGGGGAGCAGTTTCTTAGGGGAGAAAATTTGGAATCCAATGGTAAAAAAAAAAAAAAATGTTAGAAAGGGTTACCATCAATTACAAAGGGGGAGATTGTTGGAAATTTTGAGTAATTATGTTGTCATTGATGTCAAGTGTTATAAGCAATGCAAATTTCATCTTAGTGCAAGATAATTGATAAAAATATGGTTAAAATATTTATATTTTAAGCCCAAGAGGTTTGGGATAAAGCTCCATGTGTTTGGTTAAAAATTTGAAGGCCCTAGTCTAAAAATCCCAAAGGAAGAAAATGTCTAGGCTCAAAAAGGAAATAATATTATAATATTTTAATATTATAATATTAAAGTTAAAAGGTTAAAGCCTAAGGATGCATTATAAAATAATTATAATATTTATATTATAATTTTTATAACCCAAAGTGGGTTTGGCACCAATATTCAAAAGTTATTTTTAAACAACTTCCAAGCACCACCAACATCCTTAGCATGGTGGTAATCCATATTAATATGGATAATGTTTGATGCCCTATGGTGTGTGTTCGATGCACGATAAAACTGGTCCATGCGATTTCTCTTGCGTGCACTTAGTGAGAAAAAAATATAAAATTTATCTAAGGAAAGGTTCGACGATTTTAAGATAAGATCATTAGATCTTATATTCGACCGGGCGGTTGCCCTAGTGGTAGACTGGGCAGTGTTAAGTTATAGGGTAGGCAATAGGTTTTGTGTTCAAAACCGGGTGATGATAGTTTTGTTCATTAGTTCTGTTGGCAAGGAAGTTGAACGGAGGTCAAAGTGCACATCTTGCTTTTTTGTCCTCGTATTGGCGATTGGCCTAGTAGTGGCCCAAAGGGTGCTAGTGTGTTGGCAGGTGGTGGATGTTGTTTCAAATTTCCTCACGGTATTTTTTTGTAAGCATTGATTAAATTTTTTTATTTCCTAAGGTTGAGGGTTAGGCGCATGAGGTGTGTTTGATTATTTGAGCATCGTTGACTTAGGGAGGTATAAGGGAAACTAGTTTTTAATTATTTCTTGCAATTTATTTTGGAGAAAAATATTATGAAAATGTCTTTTTGCTGAAAAGTGATTTTGTGGAGTAATAAGGACTTTTGATAATTCTTTTATAAATTATTTGAAATTAATAGGGAGTTAAAAGGTGTATGAAGTACTTTTATTGCTTGTTTTTTTACTTCATTTTGAAGGGCCTGGTTTTATGATTTAATGCTCTAGTTTGAGAAACCAAGAGAGTTGGTGTGGAATTTAATTGTGCACACTTGTTGAGAAAGGTTTACCAATATATGAAAAGGTGGTGTGCTAATATTTTGAAGTTGCAAAAAATATCCTTTTATTAGATAGGATAGATTTGAGATAAAATTAAGAGCAGGTTTGATTTTTGATTTGTTCAATATTTCTGTTAAGGTTTGAGGATAGATTTGAGATAGAATTGAGAGCAAGTTTGATTGCTAATTTGTTCAAGATTTGTGTTAAGGCTTGGGGTAGATTTGAGATGGAATTAAGAGCATATTTGTGAGTAGATTTAGAGCATATTTGTGCTAGACTTGGGATAGATTTTGGTGTAAATTTGAGATAGAGTTGAGAGCAAAATTTAGAGTTGACATAGTAAAGAGGACAGTAGTCTCCATTGGATATAGATCCATAAAACAATGCAGTGGGGACAAAGGTATCCTATGGAGAGATATCCAAAAGCCAACGTAGTCGGGGTATAAATATTCTATAAGATCACAAACTAGAGCAAAGGGGAAAGAGTTCTATGGAGAGAGATCCATGAACCAGAGAAAAAGAGAAATAATTCTCCTATGGAGAGAGATCCACGAACCTAAGCAAGGGGAAAGAGTTATCTTATGGAGTGAGATCCATGAACCAACTAGGGAGATAGAGTTCTTCTATGGAGAGAGATCCACAAACCAGTTGAGGAGATAGAGTTCTCCTGGATCAAGTTCCATGAACTAGAGAAAAGGGAAAAGAGTTATCCTATGGAGAGAGATCCACAAATCAAAGCATAGGAGATTGGTGTCTTCTTTGGATAGAGGTCCATAAATATTGTAATAGGGAATTGATTCCCAAGAGATTTGTTAAGAAAATTTAGAAGAATATTTTCTTCGTGGAGTAATCCACATTGGGTGAACCACATTAAATTTGTGTCTCTCTTGTGTGTAATGATTTGAGAATTGCTTTGATTGCTGCTATTGATATTACCATTGATAATATTGGATAATATTATTTGGGAAAGAAAAGTAAAAGTGTCACATCCCCACTACTTGTGATTAATTTGCTTTGATTGATTTGCTTGGAAGAGTATGATCATACGTTTAGTTTTGTGGTACAGGTGCGGGACTCCGAGCCAGTAGCAGAAGAGAGAGAGCAACCACCGCAACCAGGGCAGTAGATTGGAAGTGTCAGGTAAGCGGGACGTGATGTCGTGCCTCATGCACCGTGGTCCATGGGTACATGGAATCCCACCATAGAGTCTGTGTATGCATTGCATTCTGCCTATCATGGTCGATTGAGTATTTGTAATTGTGATTTGTTTTCTTTTTTTGGTTTGTAGCTTGCTACTTATTTTTAAAATATTAGTTTTCGAATAAAGATAAAATAATATAAAAATATATATAATAGATATATATATATATAGAGAGAGAGAGAATAAAATTGAAAATATATATATATATATATATATATGTAATTGTATATATATTTATAAATAATTATAGCATTAGCTTATAATAATATAATTAAGATATATATAAAGAGTAATAATAAAAATAAAATAAAATAAATAATAAGTAAAATAAAAATAATAATAATAGTAAATAGACAAAATAAAAGAGAAATTATCAAGACCAATGTCATTCTTAAAGAAATATATGTCTTTTATATATTTGAGACAATGCCTAAATAATTCACGAACATGGCAAATGAGACTATGGGAGGGCCTATGTCATAAAAGTCGCAAGTTTAAAACATTGCAAATACAAGTTATAAGCGAAGAGGGAGCTTGAATAAACTATGCTAAAATCTTAATTACTCTAATTTAAAGCCATTTGGAAATCTAAGCACCTTCCACCTGGAAACGCTATTGAAGTTAAACCTGGCAAACCCTTTGTGAGGTGTCAATTAATCTTTGAAAGTTCATTATTTAAAAGGGAAGCGGGTTGGCTGTTAAGGGAGGACGTTTTTGGTTGTCTTTCGGATGCGCGCAGAAGCTGAAGAGATAGGCATACGAGCTTGATAGCCGCACTTTGAGAAGGTTAGAGTCGTTCCTTACTTCTGGTGGCTAGTGTATTCTGATTATTGTTGCATGCTTGGTAATTTAATTTACACAGAGCTAAGAGTTTAATGTTTAAATTTCATAAGTTTAAGACCTGAAGCTATGTTTGAATTAATTTTCCTATTCGCGGTAAATTCTATTTTGAAAACTATTGTATGGATACAAGACAATTTTGTTTGGGGGATTTTCTTTAAAAACATTTAAGTAAAGTTAAGTGGTGAATGTTTAAGAATACATAATCTTCGTTGGAGACAAAAGACGACATATCATGAAATTGAACTTTAATGTATAGTTTTTTCGTATAGAATTAAAAAAAAAAAGAGTTGTTGCTTTGTATGGTCTTCACGCAATTTTAAAAGGATTGTTGTTGTTTGTATGATTTTCGCAAATTTTAAAAAGGATTGTTGTTGTTTGTATGATTTACGCAATTTTTAAAAAGTTGTTGTTGCTTTGTATGACCATCACTCAATTTAACAAGGATTATACTCTGTTTACAGTCTAGCTTTAAGAGAATTTACCAATTGAGTTGGTTGAAATGAAGAAAGACACCCATGACGTTTTCTTAGTAAAATACGTTAACAATTGTTTGTTAAACAATAGTAAAGTGAAAAGACTTTGTTTGCATTGGTGGTGCATTCGTTGCATGTTGTGTTTGTCTACGTGTGTTTGAATGCTTGTCATATAGGAGTCATGGGCCATGCTGATCCATTTCTCTAACCTCCAATCTCTCGTCGTGGTCCGCGGGGAATTTGCTCTAAACACACCTTTTCGGCTAGGCAAGCCACTACACACATGTATACTTTCAAAGAATTGTTTGGCGGATGGTGAACAAAGAAGTTAAACGCTGAGGACACAAGGTTTTGTAGATCAAATGTTCCAGCTTTGTCATTTTCGTACAACATAAAAAAATAAAAATGTGTCAAACTGCTAAAAATAAAACCAGCGTCTTTCTACAAATGAGAATTATCAAATGTTCTATGGGGTATTAAAATCATTACGAAAGCGTAATTTTATTTGAAGTTATACTCTAGCAAAAGGAACAGCTTGTCTGAAAATGTTATTGTGTATTTGAGGATGTCTTTAATTAAACACTTTCTTTTGTTTTCATATTATGTACATAGAGATGGTCTAAGAAAAGACTAGTCAAATAGACCAATAATTATTGTGTCGTAGGGTTGTTGTTTCATAAGAAAGGAAAATTCTTTGGTTATGTTTTGGTAAGGTTTCTTTTGCTAAAAGATTTTACCAGGTAGAAATTTGTGATTAAAATATTATAAGGTTGACTTTTGGTTAAGTTATTTTTTAAAAAGGCTATCACATTAATGTTATTTCTTTTAGGGTTGGAATGACATTTATAATATTAAGTTGCATTTAGTGTTAGGAAGAGCGGTTTTTCTAAATATTAAGGTGTATCTTCTTTTTATGGAGGAAAAGTATTATGATATTACAGTGGTCAAAGACTAAAGAAACTTAGAGTTTATACTTCATATTGCCTGAAAGAACTAAAATGCGTGGATTACATGTTAGCTTTTATTTGATATATTAAGAAAAAAAAAACAATTATGTTCCTTTTTAGTTTACTTGATATGAAGTAATTACATTGACTAGATGTTTCTTACTTTCAAAAATATGAATAACCTGGAAATTTTAAATGAGAGTTTTATGGATTTAAGGTAATTTTATATATTCTATATGATGAAGGATAATGGTATAAGCTAGAGGATCTCGGTTAAAATTTTAAAAATACATTGGTTTTAGACTTATTTTTCTTGGAAATTTAGAAGACCCTTAAGACTCAATTATCACTTGATGAAATCACTTTGTTTTTACATTGGGTAAGTCGAGTAAGGACTTACTCTATACAACCACATAAAGTCACGTGGTGACTTATGTATGACTGAGCCACTATACTCCGGCTACTCAAGGACATAGGTCCAAGCCGTCGAGTGTAACAAGCGGTGGTATGGGATGTCGCTTTAGGTGGTCAGTCAGTTAGTGGTGGTGATACTCATCATTCCACTCGGGTTGGGAGGTGCCAACATATTGCATGGCTAGAGAGCTACTCATGCTATTGGCATTTCCAGTGGAAGATGGTTATGGGAAGCATTATCGTCAGTCCGAGTAAGAACATGATTATCTAGTCCTTAGGCCATGAGATGGCGGACTCTAGTCAAACCTTAGCAGAGGGTCAATGACTAGCATCGACATACAGATGCTGGTTCCAAAGGAGTGAGTTAAGCACTCGAAGGATTGTGAGTTCTTCTAGCTTTGGACAAGGGAGATAGCGTACCCCGTTTAGGTGATATGGGCCCTGAATGGATAACCCTTCATTGAATTCTAGATAGACTCATGTGAGGAGTCAAAATCCTACATGGCGACTTATGAGATGTCTCCAGTCCCGAGCACTTAAGACACCAGCTACAGTGGTGGTCAATCTTGAAGTGTATATTTTGTATGCCTGAACTAAAATTATAATGGGATTTACAAACAAAGTGATGTTGATTTAAAAAAAAAAATTAGTGATGAAATTTTGGGTTGTGATAGTTGGTATCAGAGCCTAGGTTTGCGAAACCCTAGATAACATAGCTATTATGACAAAATTTTGTGATGTCAGTTATGGTAGGTACCTCGCGGAGGACTAGCCTGAATCTACAAGAGGAAATTGCAGAGGTCCTGAGAAAAGGACCTAGGAGACTCATAAGGGAGTCGAAAAGAGTGCAAACTACTGAAACACCATGGCGTGTGGTTAGAAAGGATAAAGAGCCTATAGCTACAAAAGCTACCTCTAGTGATGGGAGCATGGCTTGCATGATCCAACTCATGCAGGATCAACTTAATCAGCAATGAGAGTTGATGGAGAGCCAGAGGGCTCAAATGAGTGAACATATGGATCAACAACGGGCACAGATGGCCCAACAGCAGGAACTAATTGCTCAACAACAAAAAGTTATTGAGAACTTAAAATAAAAGAAAAAAAATAGTAAAGTCAGTCAGTTACTCAAGGGTTCCACCAGAAGAACTATAGGGGAGGAATTACAAAAAGAATTAAAGAAATTGGATATTTCTAAATTTGATGGGTGTGGTGATGGAGAGGCAACCTTAAACTGGCTAAGTGAGGCAAAAGGTTATTTTGCCATTCAACCCCTTAGCTCTGAAGGGAAAACTACATGGGTAGTGGCTCATCTGGAGGGTCCTACCAAAACATGGTGGACCACTTATAAGAAAGCCGCTCAAAAGGAGGCAACAAACATACCATGGGAGGTATTTGTAAGAGAATTCAAAATTCATTTTCTTATTGAGCAATTCTTTATTGAGAAACATGCAGAGTTTACAAATTTACGTCAAGGTAACATGATAGTAGTCGAGTATTATCAAAAATTTGTGCAATTACAAAAATATGCCCCAAAATTTGATGAGCAGGAAAAATTTAAAGCACACAAGTTTGTTATGGGTCTGCACCCAAAACTCAGTCAGCCTATGGGAGGAAAGACACCCTAGACCCTAATAGCTACTTATGATGCTACTCGATATTTTGAATCGAGTTAGAAGGAGGTAAAAGCTTTCTATCAACAAGAGAAAGATAACTTAAGAAAAAGGAAGAATTCTGAGTAGAATCGCGGTTTAGATCAAAATCGTAGATATAGTGAGAAGGGTCAAAGCAGAAATGACAATATAAACATAAACAAAAACCAGGGATATAAGGGGCAGCCAGATCAAAGGAAATTCCAAGAAAGGAAAACTACCTACAAAGAGCAAGGTGAAAATGGGAATCAAGGCAAAGAAAATGATAAACAAAAGAATAATGGTCCCAATGCTTGTTTTGTATGTGGAGCTCAGGACCACTATGCTAGACAATGTCCAAAAAGAGTTGATCATGGAAATCCTTCTAGAGAATCATCTCACAGAATTTTTGCAGCCACAAGTAACCCTAACCTTGAAGGGCAAAGCACTCCATTTTTTATTAAAGGAAGAATAGGCAAAAGAAATGTGAATATTTTAATTGATAGTGGTGCTACTGATAGTTTCATTTCTAATAATGTTTTGAGGGATATACCTGTAAGACCTAGGATCATGGCAAAAGGGTGGCAAGTGGAATATGGCTCGGGATAAACCTATTTAGTTAACCAATGTTTATTTGAGTCACAAATAGAAATACCCCAAGGAAATATCAACTGGCATCTATATGTAGCTCCCTTACATGCATTTGACATAATTTTAGGGATAGATTGGCTTAGGGCTCATAAGGCTATATTAAATTTTGAGGAGAGATGGATGGACTATACCGATGACACCAATCAACGAATATGCATTCAATGTAGTAGAACATCCTTTGAGCCCCATATGATAAGTAGTATGCAAGCCAAAAGGGCCTGGAAGAAGGGATGCAAGTTATATGTAATAAAAATGAACGAAAAGGAAGAAACAAATTCAAGTTCAGCATTGTTTCAACAGTATCCAGTGTTGGAGGAATTTAGGGATGTTTTTCCTAAAGATCTACCTAGTTTACCACCAAAGAGGGAATTTGACTTTTCAATAGAATTGGTGCCAAGAGCAACACCAGTAGTCCGAACACCCTATCTAATGACACCACTCGAACTACAAGAGCTCAAAACACAACTGCAGGATTTGTTAGAAAAAGGGCACATTAAATGCAATGTGTCACCTTGGGGAGCACCTGTTCTTTTTATCAAAAAGAATGATGGAACCCTAAGACTATGCATTGATTACATAATGCTCAGTAAAATGACAATAAAAAATAAGTATCCATTACCAAGAATTGATGATTTGTTTGATCAACTTAAGGGAGCCACTATCTTTTCCAAAATTGACCTTAGATTAGGATATCATCAATTAAGAATCCGAGATGAAGATACCTATAAAACTGCTTTTAGGACAAGGTATGGGCATTACGAGTTCACAGTTTTACCATTTGGCCTAACTAATGCTCCAGCAACCTTTATGAATTTGATGAACAATGTGTTTCAAGAATAGTTAGACCGATTCATGCTCATATTCCTAGATGATATATTAATTTACTCACGAAATAAATAAGAGCACGATGAGCACATGAGAATAGTGCTAGGAATACTTAGGAAAAATAAGCTATACGGGAAGTTTTCCAAGTGTGAATTCTATACACCTCAAGTGCAGTATTTGGGACATATTGTTTCAGTTGAAGGTATAGTTGTAGATCCTAAGAAAATAAAAGCTATAATAGACTGGTCAGCTCCAACCAATGTGTCTGAAGTAAGAAGTTTTATGGGAATGGCCGACTATTATCGGAGATTCATGAAAGGATTTTCCAAAGTGGCTTACCCCATAACTAATTTGTAAAGAAAAGGGAAAGCATTTAAGTGGACAAATCAATGTGAAGAAGCTTTCAACACACTTAAGGAAAAATTGACCACTGCACCAATACTAAGGATACCGGATCTGAATAAACCATTTATAGTATGCACTGATGCATCAATGGAAGGATTAGGAGGCATATTGTTACAAGAAGAAGTTGTAGTGGCTTATGAGTCCAGAAAAATCAAGAAGAATGAAGTAAATTATGCCACTCATGACTTAGAACTAGCATATGTGGTTCATGCTCTCAAAATTTGGAGACATTATTTGTTGGGAAAACTTTTTGAGCTAAAAAATGATCATCAAAGTCTAAGATACATATTTACTCAGCCATTGTTAAATGCTCGATAGTGAAGATGGATGGAATTCTTGGCTGAATATGACTTTGGCATAGAATATATCAAAGGAAAGGAGAATAAACTGGCAGATGCACTTAGTAGGAGAAGACACATAACTGCTATCACAAGCTGTCAGTATGAGCTTAAGAAATAGATCACGAAATTACAAAGGACTGATGAGTTTTGCAAAACCTGTCGTGAAAATATCGAGCAAGGATCCAATCGACATGGAGATTATGGAATTAAATAGAATTTGGTATACTATCGTGATAGGGTTATAGTACCCAATAATGCAAAACTTAAAAGAGATATTCTGCAAGAAGCTCATTATGCACCCTATTCTGCACACCCAGGGGTAGTCAAGATGAGAGAGAATTTGAAGAAAGACTATTTTTGGCCTGGAATGAAGAAATATATAGTGCAATTTATTGCTGGATGCCTTGAATTCCAGAAGGTTAAAGTAGAACATCAGCATCCTAGAGGAATATTATATTTGTATGAGGTACCCGAACATAAGTGGTAGGTCATAACTATGGATTTTACTGTGGGACTCCCAAAAACCTATTTTTAGCATGATGTCATATTTGTGGTAGTGGATAAGTTAACTAAGGTGGCACATTTCATAGCAAGAAGTATACATGATGATGCTTCAGATATTGCTCAAAAATTTGCATGAGAAATTATAAGGTTACATGGATTTCATGAAGTGATAATATCTGATAGGGATTCACATTTTACATCTAAATTTTGGTAAGCTTTGCACCAAGCCTGGGGAACAAGGCTCAATATTAGCACTGCATATCATCCAGAGACGGATGGCCAGACCGAGAGGGTCAATCAAGTTCTTGAAGACATGTTGCGCATGTATTGTATGGATCATCAAAGCAAATGGGAAGATTACCTCTTCCTAGTGGAATTTGCTTACAATAATAGCTATCATACCACATTGGGCATGGCCCCATTTGAGGCTCTATATGGGCGTAGGTGCAAGACACCATTAATGTGGGATAACCTGGACGATCGAGAGATGATCGGTCCTAAAGTTGTTAAGCAAATGGAAAACCAACTGAAAGAAATTCGCCAGCGACTACGTGAGGCCGTTGACCGATAGAAAATCTATGCTGACTTAAAAAGGACACCCCATGAATTTTTTGTAGGAGAAAAAGTTTTCCTTAGAGTCAAGCCCACCAAAAGCTCTATCAAATCCACAAAACTAAGTCCTAGGTTTGTTTGACCATTTGAAATAACTTCCAAAATCAGTCCTGTTGCTTATAAACTTGCACTGCCACCCAATTTGTCAAAAATCCAGTCTATTTCATGTCTCCCTTCTCTGTAAATATGTTGTTGACCCATCTCACATTTTGGATACCACTCATTTATAGATGTCGGACCCATAGCTCATTGAGGTGCGACTAGTCAAAATTTTGAAATTTAGAACTAAACAACTCAAGAAGAGAATTGTGGACTAGTGCAGAGTACAGTGGGACCAGTATTTCGAAAGGAATGCTACTTGGGAGGATGTCTCTAGCATGAGAAATTAGTTTTCTTATTTGTTTGAAACATGATGTTGAAAAACAATACTTCATTTGAAACATGAATTTCTTTGTGATGTAATGGAACTATTTATGCATGTTTAATATGGTTGTTGTAACATCTATTTTAAGTAAAACTATGATGGAATGTGCTATACTGTAGTGTGATTATCTTGCAAAAATATATTTAATTTTCAAAATATCTATTTATGTGGTTATGTTTCTATTGGTCTTGTAAGCTAACACAGGGACTGTGTTAAATCTAAAGGGGAAAGTATGTCACATCCCCACTACTTGTGATTAATTTGCTTTGATTAATTTGCTTGGAAGAGTATGATCCCGTGTTTAGTTTTGTGGTATAGGTGCAGGACTCCGAGCCAGTAGTAGAAGAGAGAGAGCAACCACCCGCGACCAGGGTAGCATATTGGAAGTGTCAAGTAAGCGGGACATGATGTCGTTCCTCATGCACCATGGTCCATGGGTACATGGAAGCCCACCGTAGAGTCTGTGTCTACATTGCATTCTGCCTGTCATGGTTGATTGAGTAGTTGTAATTGTGATTTGTTTTCTTTTTCTGGTTTGTAGCTTGCTACTTATTTTTAAAATATTAGTTTTCGAATAAAAGATAAAATAATATATAAATATATATAATAGATATATATATATGAGAGAATAAAAAAAAAAAAAAAAAAAAAAAAAAAAAATATATATATATATATATATATATATATATATATATATGTATATGTGTGTGTGTGTGTAATTGTATATATATTTATAAATAATTATAGCATTAGCTTATAATAATATAATAAAGATATATATAAAGAGTAATAATAATAAAAAAATAAATAAAAAGTAAAATAAAAATAATAATAATAGGAAATAGACAAAAGAAAAGAGAAATTATCAAGACCAATGTCATTCTTAAATAAATATATGTCTTTTACATATTTGAGACAATGCCAATAATTCACGAACATGGAAAATGAGACTATGGGAGGGCCTATGTCATAAAAGTCGTAAGTTTAAAATGTTGCAAATACAAGTTATAAGCGAAGAGGGAGCTTGAATAAACTATGCTAAAATCTTCATTACTCTAATTTAAAGCCATTTGGAAATCTAAGCACCCTCCACCTGGAAACACTATTGAAGTTAAACCAGGCAAACCCTTTGTGAGGTGTAAATTAATCTTTGCAAGTTCATTCTTTAAAAGGGAAGCGGGTTGGTTGTTAAGAGAGAAAGTTTTTGGTTGTCTTTCGGATGCACGCAGAAGCTGAAGAGATAGGCAAATGATCTTGATAGCCGCACTTTGAGAAGGTCAGAGTTGTTCCTTACTTCTAGTGGCTAGCGTATGCTGTGTTGTTTTCTTATTATTGTTGTGTGCTTGGTAATTTAATTTACACAAAGCTAGGAGTTTAATATTTAAATTTCATAATTTTAAAGACCTGAAGCTATTCATCGGACTGAATGCTTGTCCCTTTCCTGGTGCTTTCAATGGCATAAAAGGTTTAAAATGATTGCTTGTTATAGAGGCTGGGTGGCTTCGTTCCCCCAAAAGACCTGAAGCTATGTCTGAATTGATTTACCTATTCACGGTAAATTTTGCTTTGAAAATTGTTGTATGGATACAAGACAGTTCTGTTTGAGGGATTTTCTTTGAAAATATTTAAGTAAAGCTAAGTGGAAAATGTTTAATAATACATAATCTTCGTTGCAGACGAAAGATGACATATTATGAAATTGAACTTTAATGTATAGTTTTTGCTGCTTTGTATGGTCTTCATGCAATTTTAAAAGGATTGTTGGTGTTTGTATGATTTATGCAATTTTAAAAAATATTGTTGTTGTTTGTATGATTTATGCAATTTTTAAAAGATTGTTGCTACTTTGTATGACCTTCACTCAATTTTAAAAGTATTATACTATGTTTACAGTCTAGCTTTAAGAAAATTTACCAGTTGAGCCAGTTGAAATGAAGAAAGATACCCATGACGTTTTCTTAGTAAAATATGATAACAATTGTTTGTTATGCAACAGTAAAGTGAGAAGACTTTTTTTGCATTGGTGGTGCATTCGTTGCATGTTGTGTCTATTTGTATGTGTTTGAATATTTGTCATATAGGAGTCATGGGCCACGCTGATACTTTTCTCTAACCTCCAATATCTCGCCGTGGTTCATAGGGAAATTTTCTCTAAACACACCTTTCCGATGAGGCAAGCCAATACACACATGTATACTTTCAAAGAATTGTTTGGAGGATGGTGAACAAAGAAAAATGTTGAGGACACAAGTTTTTGTAGATCAAATGTTCCAGATTTGTCGTTTCTGTACAACATAAAAAAATGTCAAACTGTTGAAAATAAAACTAACATCTTTCTACACATGAGAATTATCAAATGTTCTATGGGGTATTAAAATCATTACGAAAGCGTAATTTATTCGAAGTTATACTCTATCAAAAGGAACATCTTGGCTGAATATTTGAGGATGTCTTTAATTAAGCACTTTCTTTTGTTTTCATATTATGTACATAGAGATGATCTAAGGGAAGACTAGTCAACTAGACCAATAATTATTGTTCCGTAGGGTTTTTATTTCATAAGGAAGGAAAATTATTTGGTTATGTTTTGGTAAGGTTTCTTTTGCTGAAATATTTTACCAGGTAGAAATTTGTGATTAAAATATTATAAGGTTGATTTTTGGTTAAATTATTATTGAAAAAGGCTATCACATTAATGTTATTTCTTTTAGGGTTGGAAAGACGTTTATAATATTAAGTTGCATTTAGTGTTAGGAAGAGCGGCTTTTCTAAAGATTAAGGTGTATCTTATTTTATGAAGGAAAAGTATTATGATATTATAGTGGTCAAAGACTAAAGAAAGTTAGAGTTTATACTTCATATTGCCTAAAATAACTAAAACGTGTGGCTTACGTGTTAGCTTTTATTTGATATATTAAAAAAATAATAATAAAGCAATTATGTTCCTTTTTAGTTTACTTGATATAAACTAAACTTTAGCTTTTATTTAGTATATTGAAATAAAAGTAAAACAATTGTGTTCCTTTTTAGTTTACTTGATATGAAGTAATTACATTGACTAGATGTTTCTTACTTTCGAAAATATGAATAACCTAGAAATTTTAAATGAGAGTTTTATGGTTTTAAGTTAATTTTATATATTCTATATGATTAAGGATAATGGTATAAGCTAGAGTATCTCGGTTATCATTGTAAAAAAAAAAAAATACATTGGTTTTAGACTTATTTTTCTTGGAAATTTAGAAGACCCTTAAGACTCAATTACCACTTGATGAAATAACTTTGTTTTTGCATTGGGTAAGTCGAGTAAGGGCTTAATATATACAACCGCATAAGGTCATGTGGTGACTTATGTATGACTGAGCCACTATACTTTGTCTACTCAAGGACAGAGGTCCAAGCCATTGAGTGTAACAAGCGGTGGTATGGGACGTCGCTCTAGGTGGTCAGTCAGTTAGTGGTGGTGATACTCATCATTCCACTCACTCTGGGGAGTGCAAAAATATTGCATGGTTAGAGAGCTACTCATGCTATTGGTATTTCCATCGACAGATGGTTATGGGTAGCATTGTTGTCAGTCCGAGTAAGAACATGATTATATGTTCCATAGGCTATGAGATGGCAAACTGTAGTTAAATCTTAGCAGAGGATCAATGACTAGCACTGGTATATAGACATTGGTTACAAGGGAGTGAGTTGAAAACCTTAAGGCCTATGAGTTCTTTTGTATTTGGATAAGGAAGATAGCATATCCCGTTCAGGTGATATGGGCCCTGAACGGATAACCCTTCATAGAATTCCAGATAGACTCATGTGAGGAGTCAGAATCCTACATGGTGACTCATAGGATATGGCAAGTCTTGAGCACTTAAGACACCAGTTACAATGGTGGTCAATCTTGAAGTGTGTATTTTGTATGCCTGGACTAACATTATAATGGGATTTACAAACAAAGTGATGTTGTTTTTAAAGAAAAAATTTAGTGATGAAATTTGGGTTGTGAAAAAAAGTTGGTCTTATATTGTTCACCCCCTTCTCAGTATAAGCCTATGTTCTTCAATGATGTTGGGTCAATCTTCCCAATAATGTCCAATCCCCACATGAATAATGTTTAAAGAGAAGAAATAACCTAAAGGTTTTGATAAGAAGCATGAAGAATGTTGTCATGGAGTTGATACTTGTCACGCCATCAAACATAGCCACATGCATATTTATCCATGTAAGGCCAATAATAGTTGATTTGAAGGAGCTTATTAGCAATAGTATTATCGCTAAAATGACCTCCACATGATCCTTCATGATCTTCACTGATAGCTATTTGGGCTTCATCGAAGTTAAGGCATCACAAGAGGATGCCTTCAAAAGAACTTCGATATAAAGTATTGCTAATTATCACAAATCAAAGTGCTATTTTTATAAAATATTTCATTGATTTCAATCTAATCCATCAATCATTGAACCATATTTAAGTTAAAGTTGTTAATGTGCCAAGGCTTAGATTGAGAAACTCCAATGTTTAGGACATATAATGGAATGAGACTAAAACTAAGAATTATGGGATCTTGTAGTTGATGAATGATAATCATTGCTTGATCATATTCCAACTCTAAGGGTTTTAGGTATGTAGTAGTGGCCATGGAATTCACATGGCGATTAGAGGATATATGGATAGACTGTATGGTTACCCTATTGAAAGTGAATAAAAGCTTAGTGACAATCTCCTTGTAAGGTTTTAGATTATCATATTTGGTTTGACAAACATAATTTATATAATTAATCACAAGCTAAGAGTCACAAAATATGAAAAGGACTCTAACCTTTAAGGCTAAGGCAACCCTAAGACCTAGGGTCAAGGCTTCATAATATATAGTATTATTGGTGCAAGAGAAACAAAGCTTGAAGGAAAGAAGGATGGGCTATATTTGTGGGATGACTAGAATAATTCCAACATTAGCTCCCTTTAAGCATCCAGATCCATCAAAAAAAAAAAGTCCAAGACTCTTGCTCTTATACATATAAGATAAAATACTTATCAGGAAACTCGATGATTAAGGGATGGGTGACTTCTAGGGGAGCAATGACTAGCTAGTCAATAATCACCTGATATTTAATAGCCTTTTGACCTATAAAGGTTAAGTCAAACTCACTATATGCTAGAACCCACTTAGAAACTTGATAAAAAAGGCAGGGCTTCAACATTAAGTAGGAAAGAGGATCAAACCTTGCCACTACCAATAACTTATGGATAGGCATGTGGTGTCTCAAATTTTGGGAAGAAAACACTACAACAAGATAAAGCTTCTCTAAGATATTATATCGAGTTTCATAGCTAACCAAGGTTCTACTGATATAGTATATGGCTCGCTCTTTGTTTTTATCATCTTGTTGAGAAAGCATGATCCCTAAATCATGGGTTATGGCTACTATGTAAATCATCATATGCTTATCCGGTTTGGGGGAACTAACACAAGTAGAGAAGTAAGATACATATTGATTTCATAAAAGGTTCTTTGACACTTAGAATCCCAATTGAACACTACATCTTTCTTAAGAAGCTTAAGAAATGGCTGACACTTATTGGATAACTAGGTAATGAATTGATGAATAACTTAAAGTTTATGTTATGAGCTATGCAACTCAGTCAAACTATGGGGATGAGGCATGTCAGTGATGGTTGCTATCTTAGAAAGGTCCACTTCAATACCTTGCCTAGATAATATGAAACCTAAGAGCTTGCCAAATTTTACTCCAAACACACACGTAGAGGGCTTAATACAATATTTGTATTGTCGAAGTCTTTTAAAGACCCATATTAAATCATGGGTATGATTTTATCATTTTATGGAGTGACCAATATGATTGTACACATAGTCCTCAATAATATCATATATCATATCATGAAATATATATGTCATGGCCCTTTGGTATGTAGCACCAACATTCTTCAAGCCAAAAGACATGAATTTATAACAAAAGGTACCCCATGGAGTGATGAAAGCTATCTTGGCCTAGTCCTCAAGGGTAATCATGATTTGATTGTATCCCAAGAAGTCATCCATGAGTGAAAGCATTCCACATATAGTAGAAAAATATATGATCATATCTATGTTGGGGAGGGGAAAATCATTCTTGGGACATGCTAAATTAATGTCTCAAAATTTGGTACATATTCTTATTGTTCCTTCCTTCTTAGCTATAGGAACGATGTTAGAGATCCATTCATAATAGTTGATAGCTTTAATAAAATCAACGTCAAGAAGTTTTTGAAGCTCCTCATCTAAAAGGGTGACCTTAGGATGCATCCTGCTAAGTTTTTACTTAACAGGATTAACTACCACATGATGCATGACAAGGAAAGGATCAAGCCTTGGCATGTCAACATATGACCAAGCAAAATATCTTGCAATTCCTTTAATAATTTTATCAATTGCTCCTATTTGTCCATGGACAAGGCTTTGTCTAACTTAAGGATTCTAGGGCTTTCTTGAGAACCTATATCTATATCTATGATCTCCTTTATGAGGATGTGGGATTCATCATCATAATTAGGAGGAGCGAGGATAATGCCTAGTTTCTCAAGGTCTTCAGGAGACATAGGAATATAATCCTCTTGAGAACTAGCATAATTGACATGGGTGATACAAGGGACTAACCCATCTAAGAAGTTATTTCAAAGGATATCTTCATGATCCAGATCACAAATATTATCCCCTTCAACATACTCCCATGGGCTCACAACTAACTCAGGATGCATCAAATTTATCATATTGCAAAATAATATGTAAGAGGGAGAAGAGGGTCCCTCATCCTAATTAATCCACTCTAAGCCATTATGATTCAAAAATTCAACATAAGTAATGTGGTGATCATCATCAACAAGTGGTAAATATTGGTTTTTATTAGGTATGTAGCCTATTCCACATATCATATACCAAAGCTAAACTTCTAAAGGCTCTTGAATACCTTTCTATTGTGGCCCCAAACATTTACTTACATATCCCATACTAGATAGAATACACTTGGGAAGTGGGTAATCATTGTATAGATAAAAATGGGCAAAGGAATTATCTACTGGAGAAGGATTGCTACCATGGATCTTTTCTTTGAGGGACATACCCACATAGATAAAGGTACACATGTCAATGTGTACTATTTCATCCTTCTTATGAGGAAAATCCATAATCTAAGGTGAAGGTGGCAGTATAGCTAGATCTAGAATAGGATTGTCATCAAGTAGATTAACTTGATCTTGTGATGAAATTATGGTTGATGATTCCTTGCTAATTTTGAAATTTTAAAATTCCTTGATGATATTAGATGATGGTAAAGAAAATTAGAAATAGAATAAGAAATAGAAATTGATGGACAAAAATTATTGTTAGATTATGCTTGCTCAACCATTGAATAATATTAAAATGGATGAGGGTCACCCTGAATGGTGATGAGTTGATTCTTATATTCATACTTCAAACATTGATGGGTAGAAGGGACAACCCTCATTGCATGAATCCAAGGGCATTCAAGAAGAATATTAAAAGATGCAGGGCAAGATACCACATAAAACAAAGTATCTAAGATCTTGGGTCCTACCCTTGTTAGCTTTTGGTGATGTATATTAAAGGAAATGAAACCATGGGATGTAAAATATGCAAGCTATGATAACTATATGATAATGGCACTAAATTATTTAGGAAAATAAGATAATAGACTTATGCAATAACTCAGTAAAATACCATTAATGAAAGCTCACAAAAATAGTACAATGTAGTACAATGGAGGACATGAACACTCCACAAACTATTTTTGAAAGAGATACATTATACTATCTATATTCTATACTACTCTACTATTTACTAGATATTTTCTATATTCACTACTACCCTATTTCACTCACAATAAGGATTTTATATAGGAATATAGATTCCTTGACCCTCACTCTACCAATGACTCTTCATCTACCTTTCCAATGACTCATGTACAAGTGGACTCATTGTACATTTACATCATTGCACATTGATACTTGTGCATTTATTATTTCTTCCTCAAGTAACTACTTAACCTAAGGTAGACTCCTAATCTAATAATGTACCAATGTGGTACATTGACATGTATTGTAATATAATCTAACACCCCCTTGTATTACATTATTTAGGTATTCAAGACTTTATTATTCAATAAGGATCTTCATCTTGGTTCTGAAATTCAAGTTCTTCTCTAATTCCTTTATTGTCTTCTTTGTTTGAATCTAAATGAGTATCTTCATCTAGTTAAAGTTATTATTCTTATCTAGGTTGTATATGGCCAAGTAGTGTATAGTTTTGTTGTCCTCTCATCCTTTTAATTTTGAATATTCTATTTCTTCATCTACTTTGATGATGTATGAGTTCTTTGTTTTTTGCAACCTATTTCTCAGAAAGTGTATTAGTATTATTTTGAAACACAACAATATCTTGTGAAGTCTCACTCAAATCTAGAATATATATTTCTATCGATTGATCCTATAGCTTCTATCTCATTTTAATTTATGATGAGACACATATTGACACCATTTATGTGTCTAAAATCAATCATCCTTTTGCTTTATACTAGCTTAGCTACTGAAATGATATTAGATGTTTTTTTTTTACATGGTGGAATTGATAGCCTCCATGAATCTTGGTAGGCTATCCAACTTTTTATGGCCGCCATAGTATTCTGTGTTGTGCACCCCAGAAGCCGCCACATAGGTCTTTGTGCAGTCTGCCACTATAACCACCATGCCACGATCATTTTAAATATTTTACATCACTAATAGCACCAAGAAAGGGACAAACGTTCAGTCTAGTGAGGCCCAATATTGGAACCTTGGACCTCCATCCCCCTTACAAGGTTTGGGGGAACTAATTGGTATACAACTAAAACCTTAGAGATTAGCTGTTAATCCAAGACCATACATCACATTATGTGCCAAAAAGTTTAGAAATGATTTACCAGGTGTTACATACCCATATCCATGTATATGATAGGTTTTTCCATCTGTAATTCTCAATCTATAATTATTAGTGATTTCAATACAATTAAACCAATGTAAGTTCTTTATCATGTGATGAGTAGCACTTGAATCAATATACCAAATGTCCTTTTAAATTTGACTTGTAGAACTATTTTAGTTAATTTTACATCTTTGATATGGTATGTTGTATGTATCTTGTTCTTGCATCCTTTTGTAGTGTGCCTTGTGATAATATATCCCTCTTGTTATTTTATCCATTGTAGTATATGATCGATTGATATAATTATTTTAGCTCTATAGTATTTTGATAATACTTTTGATAGATCCTTTTAAGTAGTCTACCTTATGACTCCCTAGTAAGAGCAAGTGAACTAACTTGACAAGATCTTTTCCAAGAGTTAGGTTTTGTAGAATTCCTTGTCTCCCAAGTAATTAGAGTTTATGATCAAACTTGATAAAATTATATTACTGTCAAGTTTTTATAGAATACCTTGTCTCCCAAGTGATTAAAGTTTTTTTAAGTACTTAGCAACTATTAGTTCATAGTTTGAGCTAATTTTGTAATGTTTTGAGAATGATAATAATCAACTCCCATTTCATCTTATTTCTCCTATTGGACTATGTACTTTTCAATTTTATGGAATTATCTATGGTTGGATTTCTTTTATCCCTTTAATGTGACTATGAGATAAGTACAAGCAATAAATTCCAACTCTTTTAAAGTAAGCAATAATTTGCTTCTCTATCCTTAATTTTAATGGCTCAATTTTTAAAATTCCCATGAATTAAAGTTTGATGTAGCACTCCTTATATCTCCCTAATTTTGGTATTTTAGAAATTGATAATATATGCAATAATAATAATTTGGTTTCCAAGTGGAAAGCCTTATATATCCTAGGATATTAATTGAAAATATTAATATACATGTATTTAAATTAGTATGTTTTGAAATACTATTTATGGATATAAACTCCTTTTGATTTGCTTTCAAGTTTACTAAGGTTGATTTTTCTTGTGTCTTCAATACAAACGATAATAATTTCAACCTTATATACTACTTCTTTGTGGAAAGAAATGATATGATGTTGTCCTCCTTGTTAGACAAATATTATCCAATAATTTCCTTTGCTTGGTTAACTTAGCAATAATAAATCCAAGCTATGCAAGTAATATTAACTTTGCACTAATTTTTACTTTAACTAAAATCCTTAGTGCACCTTTAATAACTAGTATAATGCAATAATAATCTCTCCTTATTACTCCTGTAAATGAACTCTTAAAGTAACTTGAAATATGCATTATAATTTGTGCAACCTTAACTTACGAATAATGTATTCTTTGCTCTAACTAGAAGGTAGGATGTTGATATTTTTCTTTCAAAATGTATCTAAATCCTCCTTTTGTGTGTAGGCTATAACCCTTGTAGAAACTATCTTTTGCACTCCCTTGAATACTTTAATATGCAATCTTCTTCTTGCAACTTTTAAACTCTAATATGTTGCTTTAACTAATCTTAATAATGCACTAAAAATCTGAAGTTCAACTAATGAACCTTTTGCATCTAAGTTTCTTATCTTGATAAATCTAAAGATGATGAATATGTTGGTGATATGAATTCACCAAATTATTGCCTTGTGATGGATGAAATCATAGGTCTACTTGGTTGTTTGAAAATACTCTCTAACTCACTAATTTTTAGCTTTGAAACCCTCTAACTTTTTGCCCTAAAACTGTAGTAGGTGACTTTAACTCTCCACTAAAATGTTATCCTTGAATCTCAAAAATTTGGTAGGGAACTCCTCCAAATCGTAGCTAAGATTTTATTTCAAGAACCCTTTAGTTTTTTTTATAGAAACCAATAGATATCCTTTCTCCAAATGAGCCTTCTAGCCTTCAAATATAATCTTCAAATCTCTCAGGTCTGGTAGTAATATTTGGCTCCTTTCTCCTTGTCAAAATCTGACTTCAATCTAGGCCTTCTTCTCAAGAATGTTAAAGTCTTGAGGTCTTCACCAATCTCCTCCAAAATTTGGTAAGCTTCTTGTCAAATCCTTCTCTCTTGGACTTGTTGTTGGATGGCAATAATTGTCCCAAGTTATTCACTATCAAGAACTTCTCCTCGGTAGTAAATCTCTCCAACGAGTTCTCCTAGTAAGTCCTTCAATAACCTTCTCTAACATCTATAATGAGGCTTTCCAAGCCTTCTATAGAATCTATAATGAAGCTTTCCAAGCCTTTTCCTTATTTCTCCTTGAGACGTCTACTCTAGGGTCTTCACTCTCGTAGGTTCTCTGGTCTTCCAATGAGACCTCTTCTTTAAACTTCTACTGTGGAAGTTTGGTAATTATATCTCCCTATTGGATCTCTAAAATCTACTATTACTAAAATCTAGAATAGGAACTTTGGTAGTCCTTCTTCACTCTTATATCTTCCTGAACTAAAATTTCTTCAATTGGACCTCTTGTAGGTCTCTTCAGCTTCTCAGGCTGATTTATTCCACTCCTTCAATCTTGCTATTTGTAGTCTTCAATTAAAATCACCAACCTCCAATTTTCTCTAGGAATCTTCTCTCGAGTCTCTCCTCCATTGAATATGCAATAAGTCTCCTATGGCCTTCTTGTTTCTTATATAATTTACAGGTTTGCAATATCTAGAAATGGGATCTTTTCTTCGGGCCTCCAAATATTTGATCTTTTGTTTGTTGCTTTTGGTGTTGGATTGATTCTAAAGAAGATATTATTCTTAGCTCTTCGTAGGAATCTTCCCAAATTTCTTTGAATCTACTTTTCCTACAACAAAGTATTATGACTATAATAGAAGAAATTATAAATCTAGAGATAATCAATATTTACTAGTTGATTTGTCAATCTAGTGGAATCAATGCTGAGTTCTAGTCTTCACAAGTTTTTCTACAACCCTATGGAAAGACTCTAGCCAAATGCAATCTCAAAATTTTTGGAAATGAGATTTTATATCTACTCTCAATCTTACTTGTGGCTCTCCCTATTTACTATCTGATCTATTGTGGCTTTGATACCACTATTAGCTTTTGGTGATGTATATTAAAGGAAATAAAAAAATGATATGTAAAATATGCAATCTATGATAACCATATGATAATGACACTAAAATATATAGGAAAATAAGATAATAGACTTCTACAATAACTCAATAAAATACCATTATTGAAAGCTCACAAAAATATTGCAATGTAATATAATGGAGGACATGAACACTCCATAAACTATTTTTGAAAGAGCTACATTGTACTCTCTATATTCTCTACTATTCTACTATTGTTCATTACACCTTTGCTATATTCACTACCACCCTATTTCACTCACAATATGACCTTTATATAGGAAGATAGATTTCTTGGTTCTCACTCTACCTATGATGACTCTTCATCTACCTTTTCTATGAATCATGTACAAGTGGACTCCTTGTATATTTACATCATTGCACATTGAAACTTGTGCATTATTCCTCAAGTAACTACTTAATATAAAGTAGAATCCTAATCTAATAATGTACCCAATGTGGTACATTTACATGGACCAAATAATGTAATATACTGTAACAACCCTAAGGGGAAGGGATAAAGTACCACAAGCCTCTTAGAAATCCATGTTGAAATATTTTTTGATAACATCATATTTGGTTAAGTCTTCCTCCCTTAATCCAAAATTTTGAAAGAAATTGTAAGTACATATATTGAGGGAGGAACCATTGTCTACCAAGATTATCTTGATAAAATTCTCCCCAATATATTATGTGATGTAAAGAGAAGATTCTACTTGCAAATTTGAGTAATGAATCTTATCATCATAAATTGATATATGATTTATCCCAAGAAAACCTACAACATTAGATAGGTTACTAGGGGGAAGTATGGGACAAATTATTGACTTAGAAGCTTCAACAATGCTTTCCTATGAATAGGAGAAGACTGTAAAAGCTCTAAGGGAGATATCTTAGCTAGGGTACTAGCTAACTATTATTGGATGTTGAAAATACTTTTGGTTGTGGCTTCAACACTAAGGGTGGGGTTTCTAGATGAGTGCTTTTTTTTTGTACTCTTCAATACTAAAGGTGGTCTAGAAGGTTGATTGGATGTAGAACTTATCCCCTGCTAATATTTTTGAGTCAGTTGAGCTTGAGCTTGTTGCCTTGTGGTTGCTACTATCATACCAACCATGTTGTTATAGGGAGGTGGGACATTATGATAAAATACTTTATTAGTTGTTTGTTGCCCATGATTATATAGGGGATTTTGGAATATCTCCATGTCTTGATTATTTATGGGTGTTCATTATGTAGGAGGTTGATTTTTTGTTTGAGGATTGTGGTTAGGAGTGGTCTAGGAATCCATTATAACAATATGACCTGCATCGACTAAGTCCTAAACCATATGTTTCAACCTCTTACATGAACTAGTCATGTGCCCCTCCACTCTATGATACTCAAAATGTTGACTAGGCTTATACCAATCAGCCATGGTATTAGGTTTCCTTATAGAAGGCAACTCAATCATCTTAGCTTCCAAAAGTTGCTTAAGGACCAATGGAATAGGTTGGTTGAGTCTTGTGAAGTTTCTTGGTGGGGGTTTTTGAGGCCTACTAAGTACCATCTTCTACAAGGTACTAGTAGCATTAACATTATTTGTTTGCCTACTATCTGTTATCTCATAACCAACTACATTCTTATTATTGCATTGGTTTTTCATTGTCCTATCCTCTTATTTCCTTAACTTGAGCTAACCTCTTCTAATAAGAGCCTTCTCCACTCTTCTTGCAAAATCTATTACTTATTCAAAAGAGGTAAAAATTTCTATTTCCAACTCATATGAGATCTTCTCTTTTAAACTAGCAATAAAGATATCCAACATACCTTGAGGAGGTAAGGTATATCTTGGTCATCCGACTAGACTTCTCCATCAAACCAAAATATTTTAGAAAATTTCATCTTTACCTTGCTTCAAAATATATAAATCTTGCATAGTCACATTTTTCTCAATACAAGCTCCAAATTACTGAACGAATAACCCAACCGTATCTTCAAAATTTCTTAAAGAATGATGAGGTAGTTGACAATACCATTCCAATGCCATACCACCAAGGCTCTTAGGAAAAAAATTTAGCAACAACATGTCATCGTATATAATATCATGGCATGTTGTTCTAAACATACTTAAATGTTTAATTGGGTCCTATGTTCCCTTATAAATAGGTAATACCAACATTGAGAAATGCTTGGGGTAGGGGCTAGTGATGACTATAGGGTCTAGGAGTTGATTACATATTTTATTATAGTTATAAGTGAAACTTGGAGGTTGAAGTGTATCCATTATTAATGCTAATGGTTTCACTATATTTGTTAAAATTTGCATATCGAGATTATTGTTGTGTAATATCCCTAGATTCCCTAGAGGGTAATAGGTGGATTGTTGAAAAGAATTTTGGATAATGTTAGAAATATTAACACTGCTATGATATGGGATGTTTTGTGTGGCATATTATTGTGGAGGATAACTCACATTTGGCATAATATAAGAAATATTATAAGAAGAAGGAATAGAATGAGGAGTAAATTGAACATGATTTTGAGATGCACTCCTAGTTGGAGGAGCTTGCAAGATTCCTCCAACATTGGTGGTTGTAGTAGCAGCATATATAGGTTTTTGAAATGGATTAACATCATGAGAAGATTCAAACAAAGGATTGATTCCAATATTTTAAGGAGAAATGGTTTGATGATGAGATGTTCTAGCCTCTTCGAGTTGGGCTTCTTCATCCATAGCTTTATTAAAATATTCCCTATAATGTTTGAATAAATTCCAAATATAATAAAATGATTTAAAGGTGAGGTGTCCATTAGACCCCTCAACAGGATCAAGGTCATTACTAGTCTTTATGTCCTCTTCTACATCTAGATTAGGATTATCCCTATCAATTTGATCATCTTCTTGGTAAATTTTATCAGATTCTAAAAGCTTTTTCTTACTCCTAAGGTCGGGAGACACTAGGACTAATAGAAAGTATAGGAGAGACGAAGGGAAATCTAGTACTGATGAAATATACACAAAATAATTTATTAAGAGTTTTTATGTTTTTCTAATCAAAATAAATATATATTAATGGTCTTATTTATGGTTCAAAATAAAAACAAATAAAAATAAAATATGAAAAAAAAATGCTTTCTAGGCGGCCACTAAGGACATATTTCACATCAAGTTCACCAAATATGTAGAGGGGGGAAAACTGCCCTACCGCATATGATTCTTGGTTGGATTCGCTAGGAGCTAAGGTGACCATGGGGTATGTTATTCCTCTACACTCAAGGGTTAGGGATATTGAAGGGTTCACCAAGAATAGTTTAAGGACTCACTTCAAGTCTAATGATGGAATATTTAATTTGTTTATTTGAACAAGCACCTATGTTTGGCCTTTCTAAAAGCTAAGCTATAAGAAATTAAAGAACAATGTAGGAAAAAAAATGATGCAACCAAACAAGGAGCTACCCCTAGAATGATTATCAATTTAGATGATGACTAAGATCTAATTTACAAAAAAGTAAATATTTTTCTTTTTTTTTGGCAAGGGTTCAAGAGAATGCACAAAAAAATTACCCTAGATGCAAACTATATGTTTTTTCTCCTTTTAAATTCCTAAAAATGAAATCAAATACCTTCTTTTTATTTTAATTTAAATATGGAATAGAAATGAGCAGAAAGCAAACAACAAATAACGTAAGAAGTCTATTTAGAGCACTTGATTTGATGGTTTATCCTAGCTTTTATTTGCATCCAAAATATCCAACAACTCCAAAACCTATGAGATAGCTTCAAAACCCTTGGAAATTTTATCAGTGTTCAGGGGCTACTTAGGCCACTATATGACTAATATTGGAGGCATAAAAATCAATAATCCTTGGTCCTTTTAGTTGATCATTTAAAAATGAAATTATTTTTGACCTTTGGAAATATTTAATATGAGATGAAATAGGCATGCAATAATGAAACAAAATGCAGATAGAGTGAATATGATATAAAACAAGGATGCAAGATGTAAAACTAGGGTTTTTGGAAGTAAAGGCTTACCCCTAAGCTCTAGTTAACCAAATTCATGTGTTGTAAGGGGCATGCAGAAATATAGCTTGCCAAATTTACACCCTATATGGATGGGGTATGAATTTGATTTATAGCACTTTTTAGGTTACAAAACACCAAAATGCGATGCAAAAAATACAAAATAGCTCTAAATAACTAATAATGTAAATAAAAAAACCTGATTAGCTGATGGGGGGAGCAAGGATCAATGATAAAGTGAAGGTGAAAACAAAAAATGGTAGACCTCTCCTATCATTAAGACTCCTCCACTTGTTCACCAAGAGCAACTAATCCAAAAGTACAAAATAGTAACACAATGTTCCCACAATAGAAAAGCACTTGTAAGATAATAGCATGGATTATAGATTATTCTAAGAATGATCAATATGGGATAAAAGGGGATCCAATCCTCCTATTTATAAGAGGTTTGGAGGGCTAAAAGGTATGAAAATAAAATTTAACCACGATCAAGGGTTAACACCAAAAGGGGTTGATACAAGGAAGGGATATTGAGATAAAAAACTCCAAATACAAATTCATGCCTCGTCCTTATAGGGTGTAAATTTGGCAAGCCAAATTCTTGTCTCATATGGACCAAACATAAATTTGGAAAATCTAGGGGAAAAGGGCAAAGAAAAGGGGAAAAGAGGATCAAATTTGCACTTAGGAAGTTTGAGTGGCTTCCTAAAGATCAAAGGGAAAATGACCCATTTTGATGGGTCAATTTTCCATGTCTACAAAAGTTAAGTAGTTATAAAATAAAATGTTGAATACTACTTATTACGGATTTCCATCCCATATATCTTTTTTTTATGATTCAATATGGTTAGTCTTATTAGAAAATAATGCTTTTAATATTGTGAAAATACTATGGATATTAATCATTAATTTTCTTTATAATTGTGAATAAAAAATCAGTTTTCTTATATATCACTTACATATATTAGTTATTGTATTATTAGTCTAAAGTATCACCAAGTTAAATCAATTGGGTTTTAATAATATTTTTTAAAAAATAGCAAATGGTATGAGTGCAAGTTTACGAATTAAGTTCTTAAATTTTTTAGGGTGCCTAATTTTGAATCTTGTCAAACATATATTATATGTATAATTGTTAAGTTGCTCTAATGCCACTATGTGGTCACAATGTCATACAAGTGGGGCCCATTCAATTCTATATAACCAATAATAAATAAATAGATAAATAAATAAACATCTTCAAAAAGTTGATTTAATTAGGTTTTATTAATATTTAAAAAAATCAATTATTTTAGAATATAAAAAAAGGTGGACCAACAAAGATGTTGGACAAATTGTATTATAAAAAATAATACATTTATACATACGATATGAAGTTGATTATCATAATGAATTGTAACCAACTCATGCATATGGGTGTAACTCATTAACACTTAATAAAACGACCTTTAATTGATGTACTAATCCTACCATTACATCTTATTACATCAATAATAAATACAAGGATATAAATTTGACAACTTGACTTGGGACAATACATTAAGTCTCATAAATTTTAGAGTATAAATAACCTCACTATATTATAGAAAACATCATGGAGTATACATCTAAATATGAATACCATCAAGTACATCAAACAAGTGAGATTAGCCAATAACTAAATAGTGACACATGCACATATTCACCTCCAAAATAAGGTATTGGGCCTCTACTTCACTTCTTAGATCCCAAAATCTAAATTTTGACATAAACCAACTTCACAATCATTAAACTAGCAAGGAAACTTCTTCTTGCACAATATGATTATCAAATATCTTGAAGTGTTGCATCAAATATCCACTTCATGAAGCATCATCTTCAGTAGACAATGCAATCATCATCATTGTATATACTTGGTGTACCCGCTCAATTGGAAAATCACTTTACCATTTGGCATATTGGTTTTGTTAAATCAGTCAAGCTCAAAAAGATATTTTCGATGACTATATATAATCGTATCTTCCTCAAAACAATATATGTAAAAATATTTATATTTATAAGAGTGTCTCAGTCCATTACAAAAACACCTTTAAAATTGCCTTATTTATTAAGGTGACAACAAAAATGGTATCAATATTTTAAAGATTACTTTCATATTTTGAGCATGTTAAGCCTAGAAATGGACTCACACTAGTAGAATGGGGTCCACTTAATAACACAATATGAAATGGACTCGCTTACTAATAAAAAAGAGAGCGGTTTGGGCACTTGACCAAGAGGTAGGGATTAGGTCCTCGACTGGTCTTACTTCTCATATCATGTTGTCCAAGTGCATTAGTAGGTTGAGAACTCCCCTGAATACAATAAATAGAGCATGCTTAATAACAAATCAATCAATCAATTAGTCCTAAACCTAAAATATTTTTAATATCAAGAGATAAATTACCTAAATCCATTCATTTCTTTGTGTCCTAGGCCTCACAATGTGGGTCTCAATGTGGTCAATAATAAAAAATCAATGTGTTCCACATCATTCTATAACATGACTTAAAACACCTTAAATAATGGTCAACCACATGATGTTAGTAGTTTTACAATGTGAATTAAAGGTCCATTACATACCACACACCACATGGATATATCCATATAAATAATGAAAATGTTATATCAATGTAAAATAAACCTTTTCTACACTTTGTGTGGGATGAATAAATTTATTTTCCTCCAAACTAACTCATGTGCTCTTAATTAAAATGATGACATCATAGTAAGGTGAATCAATGCATTTTCACCATTGATCTTAAATAATGTAACAATGCATGCCAAATGCTCATTAGGGTTTAGGTAAAATATTCATTTGCACACCATCAAACAATGTCATACAACATCACAACACCATTACTAAGTTTATTGTAGTGAATTACAATGTAATATGGTCAATTGTAGTCATGATTATAGCTGACTCTAGCTAGTTTCATGAATATATTTTTTGAATTCACATCTCATTATTTTATCTCATGGATTGCAACACCCACATCATGGCTTGTATCACCATTATCTTCAACACTTATATCTAGAAAAATATTTTTAATCAAAATCCATGATATGCCTTTAAATGCATCCAAGTATCAACCTTTGTCATGTTTTTTTGATGTAGCACCATAGCATCTTCCATAAATATGTTTTTCTCTATTACATGGTACATGTAGCACCTCCAACTAGTAATAAAATGATGTGTAGTTAATCCTACTTTAGGGACTACATGACAAAACAAACATATTGTGCCATTATGTTTTTCATTCAACAAGATGGCACATCTCTATGCAAATATCTTATGTTACTACCTGCACCATATGGTAAACTACATTAGCATTTAAAATTTATGAACAACCCTACACATTCACTTCAACATGCATAACATTGACCTAATTCGTGATGACCTCTACATGGCCTTTGCATAGTATATCAACCCATAAAAACATTTCAATGACCTTTGAATGGCCCACCTCAATATATACAATGTAAATTAATGTCAACACATATTCAAATGGATCTTCCATCCATAATAGCCCATATAAAGATATATATTACCCTTTGTAAAATTATTTTCAGCTCATGAAATCCCTCCTTGTAGATGGCCTTACGATAGAGCTTAAGCATTGAGATGACCCACCTTTTTCTTCAAATGACTCTCTCCAAATTGAAAAATAATAGATGACTTGCATGTTCAAGATGATAGTCACATTTTATTTTAGATGGTAGTTCGATGCTTTGTTCTACATGATGATGTATTTGAACAAACATGCATTCATATTACATGAAATAATTTTATATATGGTGACTAAAAACAAATCAACCACATCATGATGGCTTGCATGTCTAGATAGCCTCTCAAACATATTCCAATAGATGAAACCAACTTTTTTTATGACTTTATTCTAACAGGAAGATGACCTTTAGTGGCATCATGTTTGCATATCCTATACAATACAATTCTTATTTAATGTCGATGTATTTCATTATTTTGATGAAATGCAACTAATGGAATTGGCTTATTCGTGGAGGAAACATCAAACATCTCTTCTTGTGCTCAAACAACTTTGGATCTATATGACATCCCATGTTTTTTTTTAGAAGTAGAATTTTGAAAGGGTTTCCCTTTCCCTTTTACATCAACTTAGTAATATCAAGTTATATAACCTATTTAGTGCCACCAATATTTGACCCTTTGTGTGAGATTCATCATCCATATATCTAAACCACTGAACTATGGTCCCATTTGCATGTGCTAGACCATGTTCAAACCTATAGAACAAACAATATTTTTATCTTTAATGCACCAATGGATGTCTTCAACACTCAACAATAGTATGCAATTTACAACTCAACACTCCATTTGTCATTTCATGCTCATAAATAAGTAGACATGACATTGGGTATCCCTAAATAATTTGCCTATTACAAGGAACTAAAATCCACATCTTTAGCCTCATTTGAACAACTTCTTCATCTCTTTAGCAAGATATTTTGATAAGAATTATTGGCTTCCCAATTCCTCTATAAAATGTTTTTTTATCTCCCAAAAATTAAAGTAATACTACAATCTACTTACTGCCTACAAATAAAAACACAAACTTAACAAAGCATGAAACTCTCCATTGCTTTGGTATCCTTTTAATTTGATATCCCACTCTCATAATTTTCTATGAAATACCTCTCTAATATCCTACTCTGATATTATTGTTTCAACACAAGATCTTCCTACACCATTGAAGGTTCAAAGTTTTATACAATTATGCTCATAAGGGCTATATTGACCTCAATTCAAACTCTGCTACAAGTTCTTGGACATGAACTTGATGTATTTATAATTCTATAAAATTTCTTAGCATGAACAATACTAAGATATCACTTGGGCCTACAAGTGGTACTTTATGGTCCTAGTTCATTAAATTCATTGGGATAATCTTCATCATCATTTTTCAATTCAACATCCTCTCTATTTGAGGCATCATCATTGTCACAAGATAAAAAATAGATGCTTCATCCAAAGAACATGGCTTAGAAGAATCACTACAATCATTCTTCTCATAAAATATGACACAATGACTAATATACAACTTCTTGGTGTTAATATCAATGAGTTGATATACCTTTGAATTATCACTGTATCCAATAAAAATATATTTCTATGATTTATCATCTAGTTTCATCCACTTTGATTCAGAATATGCATGAATGTTATGCATCCAAACACTCAAATATGTGACTCATAAGGTTTGATACTTGTCTATGCCTCATTGGGTATTATACCATTCAATTCAAGATGTATAATTCAACAAATAAACTATAGCACAAACAACTTCAACTCACAATGTTGGCTCCAGTTTGGTATTGCTCAATGTGCTTCATACCATTTCCTAAATAGTACAATTATATATTTTGGCAAATCTATTTTTTTGAGGTATATAATCAATTATCAATTAATATCGCATGTCATTCTACCTTAGGAAAGCTAAAAACTCATTATTGGTGTACTCCCCCTCAATCTAATAAGAGGACTTAAATATGATGACCAATACATTTTCCACATGTTCTTTGAACTCATGGAAAATGGAAGGCTTCATACTTTATCTTCAGGCAATACACCCACATTCGTCATTCATGATTATTGATAAACAACTAAAAGTATCAACAACTACAAAAATCAAATCCATGGGTCCATACAACCTAGTGCACATTGGTCCACTCCAAGGAGAAGTTAAAATTGTAAACACTCCTAATATTATCTAGTTCAAGATAAATTTGGGGTAGTAAAAACCATCTTGCATAGTTCCCAAAGATAATTGAGTTCATTAGGGTGAGATATATCAAGAAAGATTATTTTCTAGGAGTTTTATATTGTGGAAAATATAGAGTTAATGAAAGATAATTTTTTTTGAGAAAATTAACAATACTAGAAAAGATGAGGGATAGATTCATGATTTTGACAAATGGTACAAAAGGGAGGATATATATTCACTACAGAAAGAATGAATAAAGTTGGAAATTTAAAATAAAGTAACTTCTAGCCAAGTAGTTCACATTTGAATTCTACATTTACCTTCAAGATTTGATACACCTAAAAGAAGAATTCAATTTTAGAAGATGATACTTGCCATTTTTTATTAAGTCTAAAAGTAAAATGGAAAGAGCTAAGAAGGATAGGATAGCCTAACTTGAATTTATAGTTCTCACTACCTATATTATTAAGCCATATTAAACCATAAAGGACATTAGAGATAGGTCTATACATTTTGATAAGGACTCTATTAGATATTAATGAACAAATGAGACCAAAGCATAAAGTAACTAGACTAGCAATTTGAAAACTACTTTGGCCAATCTCCATGTAAAAGTGCATAGGATGAATGATCCCAAAATTTAGATAAGACATCATTCTATTCTCCAAAATGTGATAATTTTTTATATTTGGTTGTAATGCAAGGGGTGTCTAATTATAGAGAATAACATGATTGCACTTGATGCTTGAATTTCCTATGATTAGGCCATGCTTATAAGAGACGTTCTTCCATGAAAAATCAAGTGCAATTTCACTTCAAGTTAACCAATTCCTAATAAGAGATAGGGACCCCTTGACCTAGAAATATTTTACATTTCATACCATATATTCTCATAGTGTATTTTACCATTTTTATTTAAAGGATGTTTGAGAAATTATGTGACTAAAGAGGACCTTCCAAACCCCCATGTAAGCCCCTCTCCACCTATTTAATTGGTAGTAATTTGATTTTAGTTAGAGGGTATACATATACCTTCTTTAAATTCAAGAAGTGTAGAGTTTCCATGAAATATTAACCATTTCATTGGATCCATCACACTTAGGCCACAAGTATATATGTATGCCTTACATAAATTTGACGTAAGGACTATGGGATGACATTAATTTTGAAAAGTAATACACATGAAATGCACTGACACCTTATTAACAACATGAATTTTACTAGTAAAATACAAGAATTTGTTTGTCCATGCATCAAATATTTTTTAAAATATGAGAAATACCCATTGTCCATGTCTTAGGGTGTGTCATTGATGCTAAAGGCTATCCTAAGGTATTTAATAATTTTTCCATGAGGATCTCTTTCTAGGAATCATGCGCATTGCCCCACATAGGAGCAAAAGAAAAAAATAAAAGCTCTATTTGATGTTAAATGATTATATATCCTGATAAATCATAATATAATTGAAGGAAATTTTGCATAGTAGAAATTTCCCTTATAAAATTTTAAGGAACATGAGAGAGTCATGTATAAAATGTAAATTAAACATAGATATCTCGTTAGATGGTCTCCAACCAAATAATAAACCTTTAGCATGAGCTCTTTTTACCAAATGGCCTAGGGCATCAACATTTTCAATATAGAGGGGTCTAAAAGATACCCTTGTCTTATTGAGCATTGTAATTGACAACTTTTAGACAATATAACATTAACTAGTATGTGGGTTAAGGCATATTGGAAAAGGAGTGAAATGTGATTACAAAAATATTTCTTAAAACCTAAGTATCTGCACATCTATAGGATAAAATTCTAGCATGAGTTTTATTGAAGTTGATTTTAACCAGAAAGGCATCTTGATCAAAATCCTAAGGCCATTAAATGACCTCCTATTGTAACATCAAATTATAAAGGATATACATGACTTTTATGAATCTAATTTGATCATAACTAATAATTCTTTGGGCTATGGGTCTAAGCTTAGTTTCTAAATATTTTACAATGATTTCATATGCAACATTGAAGAGAATAAGGTATCTTTAGCATAATATGGTGCCCTTTCTAGTGTTCTTAAGGATAGTTTTAATCAACCCTTGGTTAATAAATTTGCCAATAGATCCCTTATTTAAGGCCTCTTCAGATATCATATACAAATAATGGTCTAGAGTCAACCAAAGCTTTTGATGAAATTTTATTGGGACAGTATCCATGTTGAGGCCTTGTATTTTTTATCTCCCATAAATTGTATTTGAGCTCTTCAATAGATAAAATATTACCATTTATTTTGGCCATAAACAAAGTTATTAGAGTAGGGATATTTCCTTATACATAGTTGCATGAAATTACTCTTGGAATGCAATTTTCCTAATGTGGAAAATATGCCCTAGATCATATCCAAGATTGGATGACTATAATTTCTTCTAAGTCAACCTCCTAAGAAGGTTTGTTCCTTGGAAAACTAAAGAAAAAAAAAAAAAGATTATGTAATAAAGATAAATATGCAAGTGTTATAAAAGGGGATAAGAGTTTAAGAGATGCTTTAAATATGGTCAAGGCATAGCTTAAAAATAATGCAATACACTGAAAAATACTCTGATAGTCAAGCTAAGACAAAGCCTAATAGACCAACCATAAAATAGAGTATCACATAATTCATTAAGCTCATATTACGTACCTTAAACATTCCAAGAACTCTAAATAAGAAAATCCAAACATCAATCCAAATTATGATATAATTTTCCTAACAAAACTGATCAACCCTAAAGCATTAATAAAAATATTGTAAGCTACATAATTCATATTCACATAAAAACGTAAGAATGCTATATCCCATGGAGGTCAAAAAATTGCATGCTTATATTAATTGTAGAATAAATTATACAACATATAACAGACAAATGTTAAAGAGTCGACCCTTACATTGAGAAATGCTTAGTTGTTTATAATAATTTACAATGCTTCTTATTGTCTTTGATCATTACTATGAAATATCTTTTCAAGCTTAATATGGATAGGCATAACTTGGTCAACATGCTGGAAGTGCGTAGTTGTTGCATTCCTACTCAGCTTGGCTCAATTATCTTGATTCAAGTGAACACATAGCCAGTCTTGAGCTATTATTGAAACTAAAAAATCCCAAGATTTCATGGTTTTGATTTTGGCATTCTCAATTTTTTTGAATGTTTGGGTGACATAAACACTTTAAAATTTTGGGATCGCTTGATCCCAAGATTTCACTTTGTCAGATATTTTTTGGACTTAGTCATTCTTTCAACCCAACCAAATGCACTTTGCTTTAAAGTTTCTTCTGGAATCCCAATCATTTTGAAAACATGTAGCCATTTTGAAACTTGACCTTGAACTAATATATCGCATCTTCAACAACTTATTATTGCATAAATGACAAATCCAAACTTGTGCTTGGACTTAGCCTTAGTAAAATTCTTAGTCTAATATTTGCATGGACCAAGTATGTGGGCAATAATTTTGATACACATTATTGGCACCTCCTAGGGATTTTTGCTTGCAAAAAAAACCTAGTTAGATTTTTTCATTGGACACAAAGTAAAAATAAGATGAAGTTTAAGGAGGAGAAGTACTTAGGGAATTTTTAGAAAATAAATAAGGGTAAATGTGTATCGCTCCAAATTTTTCGCACCCCTACCTTCAGGCTATTGGATCCGCGCCCGGAAGGAGGATGGGAAAAGGATGGTGCGGTACCTCGGACGAGAGGACTTTGCGAAGGTCCCGCCTCTCAAGGGAGGTGCATTTTGGTGATTTTTCGACGGATGGTGGGTTCACCAGGAAACATTTGACGGCAGTTTCCACGCCTAGGTTTTGGGAATGAGTTTTGATAAGTTCGTTTTATTTTTAAACATTCATCCTAGGTTTGGCCGAATGATTCTAACTTAAACTACATGAAAATGCAATTTAAATGCATACAACAAACATAAAGGAAAACAGAAATAGAGAATTTGCAGGAGGCCAATGAAGATTACCTGATCCGGAAGTCTGATGGAGTTTCGAAGCTTGAAGCAGTCTGGATCGCCCGCAATTCAACAGAATCGCCTTCAATTTGATAAAATCGTCTGAACTGACAAGATCGTCCGAAATCTGACGAATTCGTCAGACGAATTCATCAGAGACCTGCAAAACAGCAAGCAGATGCGAAATACAAGAAATTCTATTTTGCAAACAGGGGCAAACTATGTAAAACAAGAATATGAGTGTTGAACAATATACAGGAATAGAAGTAAATGCAAATAACTGTGTTTAGATAGCATAATATGATCTTAATCTGTAAACTAGACAAAATGGGTGAACTCCAAATGCAATATAATATAAAAACTGAATAAACAATCTAATTTATAACATAAAATGACAGAGAAAAGAGACAGAAGAACAAACTCCAGGCACTGATTGCCTCGATGTGCGCTGTAGTCGAAATCGTCTCGCATCAGTACGAGATCGTCCCGAATTTGACGAGATCGCCTCCGATCTTGACAGGTTCATCGGCTGCGATAGGTACTGGCTCCGGCTGAAAACCAGTGGTGTACCTGCAATGAAATGACTATAGGACTAATGCAAAATATGAATTACGATGTTTTAGAGCATAAGGGTTCAATTTGCATAAAAATTCAGCCAGGGGTTGGGGAGGGAAAAGCCTTAGAGTTAAATAGGCATAGGATAGTTGTTGGGAGGTTGGAGATCATCCCAATTTGGGAGATCTCCAATGGGGGAAGGGTCCCAACGGCGCAGACACGCTTCTGCCCGGATTGGAGACCCGTTGGAACGGATTCCAACTATGCAAATTCAGTTTTGCGACGAAATCGTCTGGACGTTCTAGTCCAGACGAAATCGTCAAATCTGGGGCGATATCGTCTGATCGGAGACGATATCGTCAAACGGTCAAAACAACTGCTAAAAATGGCGCGAAAAAGGAGGAAACGGGTTTCTCGACGGTTAACGGGCGGTTTGGGAGGTTAAATTTGAATTTAAATTTATTTACTAAGGTGAATGTAATTATTCCAATTTTATCGCGCCAATTTTAGGGTGCTACATTTTGCCCCCTCTTTAGCGAATTTTCCGAAGAAAATGCGTTAAAGATGAGTTCTTCTCGATCTACGAGAAAGCAAAAAATTATTCCCATTTTTAGGCGATGATTCTTGGTCGAATCGTACGACGACTTACTATGGTGCTCCCTCCGTGTTTTTACCCAAATCAAACGTTTGAGGTAAAAACGCGAAAAAGCAAAAATTATTTGTTGAATAAAATTAAGAAAAATATAGGGTAAAACCCTAATTCATTTGTTACTGTTCATTTTACTGTTTTGAGAGATCTGGAGCAAAAATGGTAGAGACAGCAGCACGTATCTGCAGAGGTCCGCCGCGGTCTACGGGTAAGGGTTTAAACAGATCTAGAATTGATTTAATTTGATTTTACATGCTTTTTAGATGGATTTTTAGGTGAATTTTGAGCATCGCGGCCGTTTTTGGCCATCGACGTCGTCCGGACGAAATCGTCCTTAGTTCGACGAAATCGTCTCAAGTTCGTCAATTTCGCCCAAGGGCGAAATCGGCGAAAAAGGGACGATTTCGTCAAATTAAAGACGATTTCGACACGCGAAATTGGAGACGATTTTGCTCAAATTTCGGACGATATCGGCCAATAGTGGGCGATATCATCAATTGCAAAATTTTGATCTTTAAGTTGCATTATTGATTGCTAAAATTGTTATTAATGATTGTTTGTTGTTTTGATGTTTATGCTTGCAGAGAGGATTACTAAAGAGCAGAGAGTGGAAATACGGCGGGCTGAGAGACGACTTGGCTGCTCTCACCCAGGCAGAGCGAGATCAGCTGGCACAGGCCGGCTTACTACATGTGGCAGAGATGCCACAAGTATCTACAGACATGGGGCTACTGACGGCCCTAGCAGAGAGGTGGTACCCGGGCTCTTCATGTTTCCGGTTACCGACAGGGGAGATGACTCCCACACTAGAGGATGTATGGAGGATTCTTAGAATCCCCATACAAGGGAGGATGATCACACCTGCGGCCAATCAGGGCCACGCGATGGGACGACTCTGCGGTGACCCGAGCTTCGCCCTAGAGAAGGGCGGAGTGAACATCGAGGCACTGCGCCAGATGCCTGGGGCATCTACACTGACACGAGTTTTGGCTGGGGTGGTTGGTGGACTTCTCGCCGTGCCACCGGAGCGGTCGCAGGGTACCATGGATGTCGGCGGATGTGATCTACGACATGCGCGACCATGGCTACGGATTTTCTTGGGGCAGCTTTGTTCTATGCCGATTGTATAGGATCCCGCATGGGGTCGTATACAAGGGCGGCCGATGTCTGGTTATGACATCGCTCCTACAAGTTTGGTGCTGGGAGCACATTGCGGTGCGGAGGCCGGTAGGGCTTCCACTGACAGGGGTTGACGGGGAGAGGCCCCGAGTCTTCTACTGGTGGCTCCGGAGAGGGGCACAGCGACAGATCGACCTGTCGGTGTCTCGGAGACTGCTGGATGACTTGGTCCCAGACCAGATCACCTGGAGGCCATGGAGAGAGCATCCAGGGTGGCCAGAGGACGGACAAGAGCTGGCTCGCATCAGGCGAGTCTGCTGGCTATGGATGGAGAGGGGAGAGGTGGAGCTCCACCGCTATGACCGGGTTTTGCGACAGTTCGGTCTACAGCAGGGGATCCCATCTCTCAGGGATTACGAGTTTTCTCGGACTGTCCGGGATAACACCACAGTTAGCGGGGCTCCAGATATGCAGCGATTCTGGAGTCAGGACGCGGACGATGCCCCCATTCAGCCAGTGGATGGGGACGACGCAGGGGTAGCCGATGGCTACGATGCCTGGTACGTAGGCATCCGCCCTCCTCGGATGACGAGGGCACAGGGACCGATCCACGCAGTTGTGCATCGAATAGGGAGGCGGCACCAGGCGGCGGTAGAGGCAGCCCGGGGTCGCGGCAGAGGAGAGCAGAGGAGGCCACGAGCACAGGAGAGGCCACGGCAGGAGGGAGAGGGAGAGGAGGGAGGCGAGACCCCCATCTCCACAGAGGCCACCATCGCCCGATAAGGGCAAGGGTGTGGACATTGGAGAGAGTAGCGAGATGGCTACTCTCCGGGCAGAGAGAGATCATCTCGCGAGCTCGGTGCGTACGTTACAGGATGCATCCGCACAAACACCAGGCCGAGGTGTCGTAACTACGAGATGAGAATGCTCGTCTCAGGGCACGAGGCGGAGGGGTAAGCACTCAGAGCTGCCGCGGTCGGTTTCTCAGACCGCATTCTATCAGGTGCTATACTACCAGGCGGTGCCAGAGGGCCAGAGGATACAGGTGCCACCTGCCATAGCAGATCCTATCAGGATAGGGTCGACGAGGAGCTCATCCCGGTCGACGACGAGGACTCGCAGTACCACACATACTGCGATGGGACCACCTCGCCCTCCGTAGGGCGGGGGAGGAGATGAGGCCGAGAGCTCTAGAGGCTCTCGAGGCTAGAGGGCGGGATACTGCCACTGATATTGTATTATACTTGTATTGATAGAGGATTGAGTATGCCGAGGTACAGATTGTGGCATACCAATCTAGTTTTGATGATGTATATATTCTGTTGATATATATATATATATATGAGATATTTTTTTGATCATATGACTTGTCTTATGTGATGCTTATGATGCTTTTTATGTTTGATTGATTGATTGAGTTGATTGATGTAATGATTTTATTGATGATTCATGTAATTATGTCGTTTTGGAAAATATTATAACTTGGATGTCATGCTATAAATATTTTAAATGAAATAATCTGATGTAACAAATTGATTGGTTGTAATGAAATGTGATAAAATAAAAAGAGATTTCTAACAATAATTTCAAAGGACATTGTCGCTATTATAGACCATTTCATGGAGTCGCTGCTCACTCGGTCGTCAAGCTAGTCCCAGGATAGAAATATTGTTAAAAGAAAAGAGTGCTTAAGAGACTGTCTTAAGACTTTGTTGTGACGATGCAAATAATGATGATGATGATGGTTTGTTTTCAGATTTCCATGAACATATTATGCATGAAATATTGTAAAAATGATTTTTGCTAGGCATAAATTCCTAAGTGTGATAAAAATTGTTGAATAATTCCTTAAGAATTATACCATCATTGCAAAATGCAAAGGTTGACATAATGATATGAAATAATAAAAATGTGTTTGCTTTTGAAAAGCATAATTTGTGTAATAGAATGAAGTCATATGGTTTTTATGAATTTTGATAAATTGGAGAAAATATTGTTACAATGGTTTTCGCTAGGTATAGAATATGTAGGTATAGACTTATACCATCATCGCGAAGATCAAAGAAAAGATAGTTTTATTGCATGATTAATTTTTTATGAACAGAAAATATGATAATAATGACTTGCGCTAAGCATAAAATTCCAATTTTGGTTTTGGAATTATACCATCGTCGCGAAAGTCGATAAGATATATATGATATGTTGTTAGATAATTGTACTTGATTATTCCAAACAAGTTGCAAAAATAATATTTCAAAGTATTTTGAAAAAAATTAGATTTATAAGGAATCCCATGTGCATAAGTGAATTCATTGCCAATCTTGATTTATCATAATGATAGACAAAATCTCTCAAATACAAATGTGTGTGCAATTGTATGGTTCAGTTACTGCTTTTGAGCAAGATACTATGATACAAGTGATTTGAATAAACCAACTAAGTGTTCATTAACCATGATGTAGATGCATATAACCATACTAGGCTACTATGTAGATCGGATTATCAAGAGCTAGCTAATCCATAAGCAGACATAGGTCTGTACAAAATAAGGTCGCTAATGTGACAGACATATCGCCACGCTAGGAGTTACTCAAGGCCAAGCAGAGTTGGGCACAAACCACTCGCTATGGGGCTTACCTCACAGTTTTCGAATAATTGAGAATTCCGTGGATTCAAGCTCATCAACCCTTCTTTTCTTTTCAAAGGGTAGGGAAAGGGATTTTATTGCTTTCTTGCTTTCTTTTGAACTTTGCTTATTTTTCTTTTGCTTGATTTTTGAGATAGTGCTTGAAATATTGCTGGAATGATATAGAATAACATTTTTCTTTTCTCTTTTTTTTTTTCTTGAACTTTTCTTTTCTTTTTCTTTTTCTAGGGATACTTGCTCGGATTAGTTGTAGAGCAAGGGATTTTTATTCTGGGTAGGGGTGAGCTTGTCCTTTTGCCAATTCTCAAAGATTCTAGACCATGTGCATGATAGGATAGCAAGGGAAACTTTTCACTCAAGAAATCAGTTCTACTATGTAGCAAAACATGGAAATTACAAATATAATCATTTTATTGTGAAAAGATGTGCTTGGTTTAAGTAAATACCAAGATCAATTCTCTATGCTCAAACTTTATTTAATTGATTTTTGTGAACTTTGATATAAGAGAGATTAGTAATCATGCCAGATAAAATCAAGATATTTATTATGTGAGTGTGCAAGTGAGGGATGCCAAATAAATGCTAGTTTTATCCAAAATAAGTTGAAACATATAACTGCAATAATTGTAAGAAAATAATGATTTTGAGAAAGTTTTGAGAATGTTGACTCTCTCTTTATTCTGTATATTGTTTTGGTTTCGAAAGAGTCAAGCATATAGCTGTTTTTGGATTTTTTATGTTGATTTTTGTTTTAAAGCAAAAGAAACTTTACAAAATAAATGCGATAAATATTTTTGAAGATTTTTGAAGATTTTATGAATGTTTTTGAGGTTTTTGAATGATTTTGAACAAATATGTACATGGATGAAATAATCAAATTTATGCATAATAACGTTTGAGATGTAAAATATTCATGGGTTCTTTAAGTTCTTTACCATCTAAGGTAGATAATTTATATGCTCCTGATTCAAATTTTGCAGTAATGATGTATGGTCCAAGCCAGTTGGGCTCAAATTTACCTTTCAGTTCTTTGGTTGCATTTGTATTTTTTTGATTTTCTTTTAGAACAAGATCGCCAACCTCAAAGGATCGATGACGAACTTTCTTATTATATGCTCTTTTAAGCTTGTTTTGGTATGCACGGAGATGCTCTAAAGCATTGATGCATTTTTCGTCTAGGAGTTCCAGCTGATCGAGTCTTCCAGCAGCGATATTCATCTCCTACTTCGGTGTCTTGAAGTAGCAGAGCCAAAGAAGGAACTTCTAATTCAAATGGAAAAACCGCTTCGGCACCATATACCAAAACAAATGGTGAAGTGCTCGTGGGGGTTCGAACACTAGTTCGATAAGCCCACTGTAGTTGGATATAATTGAATATGCCAGTCACGGCCAGTTTTATTGACTAGTCTTTTGAGAATTTTGATTAGAGTTTTGTTAGAAGCTTCTGCTTGACCATTACCCTGAGGATAATAGGGAGTAGACCAGCGATGTTGAATCTTATATTTTTGACATAATTTTTTAACATCTTTATTTTTGAATGGAGTTCCATTGTCAGAGATGAGATTTGCAGGAATTCCGAACCTGCAGATGATTTGATTAAAAATGAATTTAGAGACTTGTGAACCAGTGCAGGAAGCTAAAGGCATAGCTTCGACCCACTTCGTGAAATACTCAGTGGCGGTTATGATGAACTTATGTCCATCAGAAGACACAGGGTTAATTTTACCAATAATATCCAAGCCCCATTTAGAAAAGGGCCAAGGAGAAGAAATAGCTTGCAGCTCTTGTGCAGGCGCATGGACAAGGTCAGCATGTTTTTGACACTTGTCGCAATGGCGCACATATTCATGTGCATCCGTTTCCATGGTAGGCCAAAAGTATCCTATCCGAAGGAGCTTTTTAGCAATGACGCTACCACTAAAGTGTCCTCCACAAGATCCATCGTGGGCTTCACTTAAGGCTGATTTAGACTCTTCTAAATTTAGACATCTTAATAGGATACCTTCAAAAGATCTCCTATATAAAGTATTGCCAATGATTACAAATCGACTTGCTCGTCGACGTAATAACCGACGCTGGTTGCGATTAGAATTAGCAGGGAAAGTCCCATTTTGGAGGAAATCAAATATGTCTGTATACTAGAGTTCAGGAGTGGTTTCCTTGATTAGAAACACATCCAAAGGCTCTAAGCATGACTTATGTGAAGTGGGTTCCTGGAGTCGACGAATGATGATAGTGGCATATTCGTCGTCTAACTCCAAGGGCAAGAGAGATGCAGCGACGGCCATGGCGTCGACTGCACGGTTGCTAGTTCGAGGAATGGCTTCCAAGGTAACTTGATCAAACAAGGCCATTAGTTGTAAAACATAGGCCTTATATGGGCGAATTTTATCATCTCTGGTTTGATAAACTTCATTAATTTGGTTTATAACCAATTGGGAATCCCCAAAAACTAAGAGGTTTTTAATTTTAAGTGCTAAAGCGACTCGTAATCCAAGGATTAGAGCTTCATACTCAGCGAGTATTGTTGGTGCAAGCAAAGGTTAGTTTGAAGGACAGAGGAATAAGATGTTTTTGCGGAGATATTAAAATAATACCCGCACCAACCCCACTCATGCATCGGGCTCCATCAAAGTATAAGGACCATTGTTCAACAAGGTCTGCCTCTAATTGAAGGCATTCATCAGGAAACTCGATAATGAGGGGATGAGTAGACTCTAAGGGTGCAACAGCTAATTGATCTGCTATGATTTGACCCTTAACAGACTTTTGTCCTATGAAGGTGAGATCAAACTCGCTTAGAGCAAGAACCCACTTGGCTGTGCGACCCGATAAATAAGGTCGACTCATGAGATATCTTAAAGGATCATATTTGGCAATGACATACATTTTTTGGCTAAGCATGTAATGTCATAATTTTTGCGTAGCAAACACGACTGCTAGACATAACTTTTCTAACGCTGTATAGCGAGTTTCATAACTGACGAAAGTTCGGCTAATATAATAATTAGCGCGTTCTCGTTTTTCATCATCAAGCTGAGCTAACATAGCTCCTAAGGCAGAATCTGAAGCAGAAATATATAAAAGAAATGGGCGATCAGATTTAGGCGGTGAAAGCACCGGAGGGTTAAGGAGATATTGCTTGAGAAGTTCAAAAGCTTCTCTACATTCTGTATCCCAATTAAAGGGGACGTCCTTCTTAAGGAGTTTAAGAAAGGGACCAGTTTTGTCCGCCAGCTTATCAATGAAGCGACGGATAGCTTGAAGTTTACCTTGTAAACTTCGTAATTCAGATATATTAGTGGGTGCGGGCATATCAGTGATAGCCGCAATTTTGAGAGGGTCAATTTCGATACCACGTAAAGAAACTAAAACCCCTAATAACTTGCCGGATTTAACTCCGAATATACATTTTGCTGGATTTAATCGAATGAGATATTCTCGTAATCGATTAAAAACTTTTCTTAAATCGTCTAAATGATGATCTTCAATAAGAGAGCGAGCTATAATATCATCTACATAATCATGTAGGATATCATGCATCATATCATGAAAGATGTAGGTCATAGCCCGTTGATAAGTTGCCCCGGCATTCTTTAGGCCAAAGGGCATCACTTTCCAGCAAAAGGTACCCTAGGGGGTAATGAAGGCTGTTTTAGCCTGGTCTTCAGGAGCTATCCTGATCTGATTATAGCCGGAGAATCCGTCCATTAAGGACATCATCCCACTTCCAACAGTAAAATCAATAATTTGGTCCATATTTGGAAGAGGAAAGTCGTCTTTAGGGCATGCAGCGTTAATATCTCTGAAATCTGTGCAAACCCTAACTTTGGTGGCTTCTTTCTTGGTGACTGGAACTACATTGGAGATCCATTCAAGCATAATCAATAGCTTGTATGAAGATAACATTCAGGAGTTTTTCTAACTCCCCTTTGACTAGCAGAGCCACTTTGGGATGCATTTTTCTAAGTTTTTGTTTAACAGGTTTAGCATCCGGATGGACCACTAGATGGTGCATGACTACATAAGGGTCTAGACCTGGCATATCTTCATATGTCCAAGCGAAGACATCTTCATACTCTTTAAGAAATGCAATGTATTGTTCTTGTTTTTCTTGACTTAGTTCTGCTCCAATGTTGATTATGTGAGGGTTGTCCTCAGTTCCAATATTAATTTTAAGGACATTTTCTACCTCCATGTGTAGATCTCTTTCAAAATTAGGTGGGGCAGGTGAAACGCCCAACTCTTGTAACTCTTGTAAAGTTAATTTAGATAATTCGTTCTGAGGGTCGGTGGCCTCAAGTTGAGCTATGGTTGGTATAGAACCATCAAAATAAAACCCGTTATACAACATCTCTTCAACAGAGACATCATGGAAGATATCTCCTTCCAACTCTTCATCGGGGTCAGCAATCATTTCGGGGTATGCTATGGATAGCATGTTGCATGAAAATGACGGATTTTTAAGAGGTAAATCAACATGTCTATCCAAATAGTCTTGATAGCATATGAGATGATCATCATCCTCAAAAGGAAAGGGTTGACCCTTACTAGGTAATAGGCCCACACCACATCGGGCAGGCCATGGTTCTACCTCGAAAGGTTCTTTCATGCCATTTTGGAAAGGTCCTAAGCCTTTCCCTTTATATCCCATTTTAAGCATCATGGGTTTAGCTTTAATATAATCGTTGGTAAAATAGCACCGAGCATATCCATCATGATGGGTTTTGATATTCTCGAGGGATTCTTCCCCGACTCATATCCTTTGTACATGAAGGCGCAACTCCCGACTTGGTAAGTACTTCCCATAGGTTGTGGGAGGCCCAAAGTACGAGGAGATGGCGGCAATTGATTTAAAAGGTCTGAATCTTGCATGAAATCATTCATTTTTTCTGATATTAAGGTTGTAGATAAATCTGGTAAAAGATCATCAAAAAGGGCATAAGATGTAGAAGGCTTATTACCTATGTTTTGAGATGTGGAAGGTATGATAGATGTGTCTGAAGGTTTTGAATTTATGGGATTAGAACTTGAAGAATTGGTTGTAGTTTTAAGAGCTTTTTGATGTTCTACAGTGATTTGTTTAGCAGGTGGTTGATCTATATGGGAAGATGAAGTTAATGGAGGAGGAATAGATGAAATGATGGGTTTATATTTCACAGTTTTAGATGAAGAAGAACTAGGATATGTGGATGACAGAGCAGGGCAAAATTGCACTCCAACTGGTTCTGCCAATGCACACATATCAAAAGGTCTAGGGTCACCATGAATAGTGACCAACTGATTTTTAAACTCAAACTTAACACATTGGTGTAAAGTTGATGGGACTGCTCGCATGGCATTAATCCAAGGGCGACCCAAAAGTATATTGTACGATGTCGGGCAATGTACAATGAACACAGTTGTCTCAAGGGTTCTAGGACCAACTTGCAATGGGAGGGTAATGACTCCACACGTTTCTTGTGTTTCGTCATTAAAGGCTTTGATAATCATATCAGTCTTCTTCATTTCATCACTTCTAAAACCAAATCGTTGGTAGAAGTCAAAGGTGCAGATGTTTAGAGATGAGCCATTATCAATCAGGACTCGTTTGATAGCTACATCCCCAATTAAAGTTGTAATATACAAGGGATTATCCTTGTGTAAACTGTGTTGTGGGATATCTTTATCCCGAAAGTCAATACAATCAATCTCTCGCGTGATGATAGTATTGGCCATAGCTTCGGGTTGGATGTTTTGAGGTACCATCATCTGGCTCAAAGTAAGCATCAATTCATCCCTATGGGTGGGGGAGGATCTTAATAAATCTAAAAGGGAGATTCTGGCGGTGGTATTAGACAATTGCTCATTAATGTCGTAAGGAGGTTTAGTTTGAACAATAGGAGCATGATTTCCTTTATTAGGATTTCTCGAACAAATGGAGCTGATCCATCGTTCTGGTTTGGTTCTTGTTGGGGATTTTGAGCTTGTTGTCGGGTGACGACTCCGATGGTACCTACAATGTTATAGTGATGACGTTGAAAGGGTCTCGGTTGAGAGTTTATGGCTTGTTCATAAGGAAGGACTTCATTAGAAGAAGGTCGAGTAGTGACTCTTCCGGGAAATGGTTCTTCTGGAACATTAGCATCTCGTGATAGGTTGAATAGGATCTGATTCGTTTTCAGAACTATTCGATTGAATGGTGTCTACTTCACTCTCACTATCTGACTCTATATCGCTAGAATCGAAGTTTGAAAATTATGTAAGGGCCTGGTTGTAACCAGGGATAAGGTTGTGTCGAATGTGTGAGAGTCCTGAACAGGTAATTGCCCGCTAATGGTTCCTACATATCGGTTAGGAGGGGGAACATTGTGATGTTCAATTTGATTAGCTACCTCTTTACCATGTCTTGGTAAAGGGTGTTGAAATATGTCTAAAGTTTGATTGGCATTCTGATTTTGATTTTGGGGAGCAGTCTTTTGGGTATTATTAGGAGGGTTTTGTTTAGGTTGGAAGGCTTGCACTTCCATTTCATTATTGTCAATCAAATCTTGTATTTTATGTTTCAATCTCTTACAAGCGTTGGTAGAATGTCCAGGACCTCTATGAAAATCACAGTGCAAATCAGCTCTATATCCGGGTATGCTTGGGTCGAGTTCCTGGATAGTCGGCGCTTGGATTAAACCTCTTTCAAGAAGTTGAGGTAAAATAGTTGATAAAGGTTGGTTTAATCTAGTGAACTCTCGAGGAGGCTTATCAGGAGGTTTCAAGATGAATTTTTCTCGTTGTTTTTGTTGCATTGACATTAGCAACATTTCTGCTGTCAGTGACTCCATCACCGACAACCTATTTGTTTTTATATTGATTTCTAGATGTTTTCTCATCATCCTTCTTTCTAAGTTGGCCTCTCCTAATGAGGGCATCTTCTACCCTTCGAGCTAAGTCTATAGCTTGATCGAAGGTAGTCAAAGTAGCTCTTGATAGCTCATAAGAAAGTTGTTCTTGTAAATTGTTAATGAAAATGTCTAACATTTCCCTATAGGGTAGCACAAAGTGCAGTTTTCCTATCAATTGTCTCCATCTTGCTAAGAAATCAGCAAAACATTCGTCTTTATCTTGTTTTAAATTGTATAGGTCTTTAATAGTTACATGCCTCTCGATGTAGGCACTAAATTGATGAACAAATGACTCAACTTGCTTCTTCAAAGTTTCTTAAGGAATGAGTGGGCAATTGATAATACCACTCTAACGCCATTCCACCTAAACTTTTGGGGAACATTTTTAGTAATAGCAAGTCGTTATGCGATATGTCATGACATGCTATCCTAAACATGCGAAGATGTTCTATGGGATCTTCGGTTCCTTTATAGATAGGCAGGACGGGCATGGGAAAATGTTTAGGGTATGGTTGAGCTACCACTATGGGATCCAATGGTTGGCTACAAATCTCTCGATAATTATACGAGGGACGGTAGGGATCTATCTCGGTCCATACGTGAAGCCAATTGTTTCACCATAGCTTCCAAACTACTAGTTTGCCCCCCATATTGATTCGATGGGGCATTGCCATAAGTGTTATGGGCGTAGGATGGAGGAACATGCAGATTAGATGCCATGTTACTATTGTGTAAAACATTGGTAGGAAAGATATTATGGAGGAGTTTTGAAGTTGGATTGTGTTGTATTGTAGATTGTTGAAAGTTTGTATTTGGCTTTGTTTTAGATTTTTGTCTATTTAAAGCATTTTGCTCAACTTTTTGGAGGAAGGAAGTAGTGAAGGGAATTTTATTTTGTGCGGGAGTGATTTTAGGTTGAGTAACAAGTTGCTTAGGAGGTTGGGTGACCTGTTGTTTGGTCATGGCTTGGGCTATAGTGACCATATTCGCATTAGATGGTCCACCCTTATCACTTTCTTGATCAATGAAAGACAAAGGATTAGTTTGCATATCAATCGCCCGTTCTAAGACTCGCTTGAGCATCACTAATTTCCCCTTTATCAATACGGACTCGCCACATTAAGGATGTCGATATGTTGATTAAGAAATTTTTGAAAATGTTCTGCGTTGTCAAAAGTGATGCCTCCATTTGGAGCTATTCTAGGGGACGAAGATTCTTTAACACTTCCTTCTTGTTCCTTATCTTCACCTAAGTCTTCATCCGATTGACCTAGAGTTTCACCTTCCGGATTTGTATCTCCAAGAAGGACATTTGGGTTTTCAGTTGTATTTTGTAGCCAATCTTCTCCTTCTCCTAAAATTTCTTTACCATTCCTAAGTTTAGTCATGGTGCTAAGTTTTGATTTCAGCAAAATATATATATATATATATATATATATATATATATATATATATATATATATATATATATATATATGCAACAAATTAAAAGGTATATATTTATATATACCTAATGCAATATTGTAAATGAAATGTTTAAGTTTTTTACTATGTTTTTTTTTATTTTTTTTTATTTTTATTTTTAGTTTTTCTTTGAAACAATATAATAAAGACAGCAAATGAAACAAGAAATGCACACAATAATAATAAGGCTAAAAGTAGATGAACTAATCTTCTATGAATAATTTATGAATATCATTAATAGGTTCAAGTCGTTCAGGGGTCATGAAATGTTCTTCTTCAAATTGAAAGTTTTCTTTTAAGAATTTGATGAAAAGGGCTATGGTGATATTGTCTATCTCAGATGCTGGTTGATAAAAGTAAAGCTCATGGCAATACTCTCGATATAGCACAGCTCACGAAACTCTACTCCATATTTCCCTATCTATGAGAACAACTTCTTGGTCCTCTACAAGGCCTAGGAATCGGTGTACAATGTCTGCATTCTCGAGGTATTCCTCGAAGCTGAACAACTCTGAAGATACTAAAGCTCTCCTATAGGCTAACCACCTATGGCAAGCTCTCTGAAGTTCATGATAGAACACTAATTGATGAGGATCCAGGATTCTATCCAAGACTAGCCTCTTAATCTGTTTAAGTTGTGTGGACCTAGATGAAATGATACTAAGTCTCCTGATAAGCTCGTCCCACAAGGATTGATTTCTACTTGCTTCAGGGACACTAAGGACAGAATTAACTTCTATGGCCGCTAATTGGTTTACTACGTTTATAGTAACTGCTAACCTCTTTTTAGGAGCTACCATCTAAACATGATTTTGAACCTTAAATGTTTTAAAATGCATCTAAATTTTTTTTTTTTTTTTGTCTTGTTTGTTTTTGTTCAAAAGGTTATGATGCATTCACGTCGGGTTCACCAAAATGTATCGCTCCAAATTTTTCGCACCCCTACCTTCAGGCTATTGGATCCGCGCCTGGAAGGAGGATGGGAAAAGGATGGTGCGGTACCTCGGACGAGAGGACTTTGCGAAGGTCCCGCCTCTCAAGGGAGGTGCATTTTGGTGATTTTTCGACGGATGGTGGGTTCACCAGGAAACATTTGACGGCAGTTTCCATGCCTAGGTTTTGGGAATGAGTTTTGATAAGTTCGTTTTATTTTTAAACATTCATCCTAGGTTTGGCCGAATGATTCTAACTTAAACTACATGAAAATGCAATTTAAATGCATACAAGAAACATAAAGGAAAACAGAAATAGAGAATTTGCAGGAGGCCAATGAAGATTACCTGATCCGGAAGTCTGATGGAGTTTCTGAAGCTTGAAGCAGTCTGGATCGCCCGCAATTCAACAGAATCGCCTTCAATTTGATAAAATCGTCTGAACTGACAAGATCGTTCAATCTGACGAATTCGTCAGACGAATTCATTAGAGACCTGCAAAATAGCAAACGGATGCGAAATACAAGAAATTCTATTTTGCAAATAGGGGCAAACTATGTAAAACAAGTAATATGAGTGTTGAACAATATACAAGAATAGAAGTAAATGCAAATAATTGTGTTTAGATAGCAGAATATGATCTTAATCTGTAAACTAGACAAAATGGGTGAACTCCAAATGCAATATAATATAAAAACTGAATAAACAATCTAATTTATAACATAAAATGACAGAGAAAAGAGATAGAAGAACAAACTCCAAGCACTGATTGCCTCGATGTGCGTTGCAGTCAAAATCGTCTCGCATCAGTACGAGATCGTCCCGAATTTGACGAGATCGCCTCCGATCTTGACAGAGTTCGTCGATCGCGATAGGTACCGGCTCCGGCTGAAAACCGATGGTGTACCCGCAATGAAATGACTATAGGACTAATGCAAAATATGAATTACGATGTTTTAGAGCATAAGGGTTCAATTTGCATAAAAATTCAGCCAGGGGTTGGGGAGGGAAAAGCCTTAGAGTTAAATAGGCATAGGATAGTTGTTGGGAGGTTGGAGATCATCCCAATTTGGGAGATCTCCAATGGGGGAAGGGTCCCAACGGTGCAGACACGCTTCTGCCCGGATTGGAGACCCGTTGGAACGGATTCCAACTATGCAAATTCAGTTTTGCGACGAAATCGTCTGGACGTTCTAGTCCAGACGAAATCATCAAATCGGGGCGATATCGTCTGATCGGAGACGATATCGTCAAACGGTCAAAACAACTCGCTAAAAATGGCACGAAAAATGAGGAAACGGGTTTCTCGGCGGTTAACGGGCGGTTTGGGAGTTAAATTTGAATTTAAATTTATTTACTAAGGTGAATGTAATTATTCCAATTTTACTGCGCCAATTTTAGGGTGCTACAAAATGAATAGGATTGGGTATAGAATAAGTGAAATGCTGAAACTAGATTATAGGGCAACAAATAAATAGAGAAAGGGCCATGTGAAGAGGGAGGAATAGTAACAAGACACAAAATATGGCAGGGAGGGAAGGATATGAATTTTTGAAAGAAGGAAGAATAGTTATACTTGAATTGCAAGGTCATCTAAATTTTATCTTTCTCACGTTCAACACTTTATATTGGTTTTGGGCTTCACCTTTCTACCTTATTGCTATTTATTAATTTAAAATTTCAAACAAAAATAAGGTAAAAAAAGGTGAAGCCTCTTCCATTTTATTGAGAGATGCCTCTAAATATTGGCCCTTCTATTCTTCTTTATTTCAAGTGAAATAGTTGAAATATTGCAAATGATAGAACATTTGCGTTTTCCATTTGCAGTTTTCATAGATTGAAGAGGTACTTCTATTTGGTCGAGCTTGCTTGGTAAGCTTACCAAGTTCTCAAAATTTAGAGGCCTAACAAGCTTACTGACCTTTGAGAAATTTCCTCTTCTTTTCTTTCTCTTTTGTCCTTAGGATTCAATATTTATAAGGTATCATAACTCATTTGCCAAAAGAGTATGGTTGTATCTACTGGAACACATCATAGGTTGAGAGACATGCCAACAACTACAATTTGGGTGCAGATATTATCAATGGAGAAGCCCCTTAAGCTAACATTGGTTTGGTTCCAGCTATATTGATATGGATTTATCTAACACCAAGATGGATTTAGCTAACATCGATATGGCTATTGGGTTCCCACCTATGTCAATGTCTTCCTTAGCTATCACCAGTTTGGCTAATATTGATTGTTCTTCCACTTTGGATAGCTAATAGATGCTCATGGCTTATGAATTTTTAGGCTTATCTATAATTTTTTTGAGGTTTTTACTTGTGTGCATCCCTACCATCCTTACAATGGTCCTCCCATTTATTCCTAACTCTGGGCAGCAATATGACACTTCAAAATAATTTATACTTTAAGAGTCATACAGTATCGAGGGGAGGGGTATCCTTATATAGGCTCCTTCCTAATAGAGGGTCATTAGTTAGCTATCAATTTTGTCCTCTTTTTCTTTAGCCCTATATTTGCTAGCTCACATAAAAGAGCATTTCCAATGTGATCAAGCCATCAATCAACATGATTGTCTATTTTAGGACTCCTGATATTTGTGTGTAACATGTTGGTGTATTCTTCAAGGTCTTGCTCTATAAGAACATTATTCAAGTACCTATTTGGCCAATGGCCTTATTACATTTAGCTACTACTAAATTTATTTGCATGCTACCTATATACACAAAATCTTGGCATACCTCCCCACGCCAATGGTATCAAACCTTATCATTTTATTGGAATATGCAATGATCTAACCAAATAGCTCCAAATTTTTGCTTTTCTCATTGATTGGTGACTTGGAATGTCTGGCTTGTTTTGGTAAATAGTTGTCATCGAACTGTCTTTGGGTAGGAACAAGTTCAAAGCCTATCTAACACATGGTATTGGAACTTAGTGCATATAATTTTTCTTAAGCATGTAAGTCATTGGCCACATTTTCCATATGTTTTTATCCTTGTGCTATATTGGTGCCTTGTGCTTCATGATTTCCAAGGATTTTGAGAATTATTGCCTCAAAATGCAGCATAGAACATTTTTTGGCTATGCATAATTTTTTAGTAGTTGGCCTAAAATTTTGGATGCTCTTGTTGGAACACGTGACTCACCATGTCTTGAGACTAATTATAGATGGCCTTTGGATTTTTTTGATCTCCCATGCTTGACCAAATCATCAAAATATTCAAAATCAACTCCTTCCTACCTTTTTGCCAATCTACTATCTCCACTTTGAAATGCTCCAAAATATTCTCTGCCATAATTACATTTTGCTCTTCATATTTTTCTATGTGATAGGGGCTGACCTTTTGACCATAGATGAAAATCAAATTTTGTATGTAGGGGATAATCATGTGAGTATAATCTTATGCCAGGTGTCCCTTAAAATGTTAGATTTCTAGCTAGATTAGCCCAGGGAAAGCCTTATCTAGGATCAAGTATAAATTAGATAAATGCCACTCATAAAATAATAATGAATCACATTTCTAGAATAACAATAATATCTCATAAATATATTCAATATCAAAAGATTACAAGTATAATTTTGAGCAATTACATTATATGGAGCTTTATCTTCAATATATAATTTTACATGACTTTTTAGTACTTTGACTATTTCTCTCCTCAAACATCTAGGAGATGCATCCTTTCATATTCCTCATATTAAGACAAAAATCTCATCTTTCCACATATCATGTGACTCTTCATTCTCTCTATTTATACCTTGCGCTTTCTCTCGTATTGAGACATACATTATATAAAATATAAATAATTCTCCCAAAATAATATTAACAAGGGGGCCAAATAATGTAATACTTCCAACATCCTCTTGTATTACATTATTTGATAGGAAGGCTTTTTCCTTCATTATTTGATGTAATTTTCATTAGATCTATCTTTATAAATTATCTATGTTTGCCTTCGATTCAATGTATATGAGTTATCTCTACATCTCTATCTTTGGGTTACTACCTCTAGGTCACTACCTTTGGGTCTCTATATCTAGGCTATTGCCTCTAGGCCTCTACCTCTGGGTCACTACCTCTAGGATTCCTCTAGATCATCATTACCTTTAGGTCATCCACTAGAACAATCTTAAGGCTACCATTTCTCTAGAATCATCACTATATATGTTTCCACTATAGGTCACCTTCCAAGTTGTGCTTGGGTTATAATCATTCATTTCATAATTTTTATGGTAAGATTAATAGCATTCTTTACATTCAATAAACTTTTATTTTTTATTACACTTGGCTTCCTCTTGTAGAAACCATACAACATTCCTTTCATCTTATTCATCCATCCACAATTTATTTTTAATTTGTGGTTTTTTCTTTCTTTACATAGACAAGATTTTTGAGAATGATTATGTCCACAAATTTCACAACAATGGAGATTCCAACATTTCTCTATTTTATGTCCATATTTTCCATAATGGTTATACGTGTTCTCTGTTATAGGGTTCTTTTTTCCTTTCTTTGATTCATTATTTATTGTTTGTCCTTCATTGTTATTTGTTCTATTAGTCTTAGTCACAAATTTGATATCATTATTTCCTATCACATATTTACTCCATGATTTATTACAACTTGTCTATCCTATATATCCAATACCTTTATATTTTGGTCTTATTTTTGGTACAATTGACTCTTTTATTTCTTGAAAACTTATGTTTTTGTATCCCATTTTATTTAACAATTTTGAACCAATTCCTTTAGTATACCTTTCAAAATAACCAAATTCTTCATCACACTAATCTCTTTCAATATCAAGATAAATTTGAGCATCACTATCCCTATCATCATTTGAATCCATGTCATTGTCATTATTGATTTTAATAGCATAAGATTTTTTTGACCAATCATAAACTATATTTAAATCATTTGAGTTGCACTCTATATCTTTTCTTTTTGCATCACAACATGCATTTACTGTCATAGGTTCCAAGTCATCCTCATTACTTGATAACATACATGTTTGATTTTCCATAAGATTCTTGTGTACACATTTTGATTGTGCAATATACCCTTGTTGATTACTTTGATCTCTTTGATTCTCTTTAGGAGATTCTTGGTCTTGATCCTTCCTAGTTAATGCATTATACTTACAATATTTTGTATTATATCTTTTTTCACAAATATGACAATACTTCTTTTATTTTTTATTTTGAGATCAAGTCAAAGATATTTTTGCTAATACAAGAGCATTATTGTATTACTCATTTCTTAATTGATTTTTGAGTTCATATTGGTGAATAATATTTACTAATTCCTCAAATGACACCTTTTTTGTTTGATACTAGAAGAGACGTGATCAACCATTTGAATTATTCAAGAATTTCTCTAAGTATAATTGAAACCAAGAGCTTATATTCAACCTTTTCTCCTAAGGTATGTAGTTTTAATTTTAATTCATATATCCTTTGAAGAAAATGTTCTATATTTTATCCATCATGAAATTTTACTATATACAATTGTGATTGTAGGTGTAAAATGGTTACCTCGGTATTTCCTTCAAATATCATACACACTTTTTTTCATACAATTTTTAAAGTTTTTGCTTCACTAATGTGTGCTTGAATTTCATTAGATATGCCAAAAAAAATTAACATAATATTTTTAGCATCATCATCTTTGATTTTTTGAATTCCTATTTTATCTTCTAGAATGTTTCTTTGTCCATTCACCACATCCTAGAGTTTTTCAACAATAAGTATTGACCTCATCTTATTTTTCCATGGGGTAAAATTAGGCCCTTTTAATAATTGAGATTTAGAAAATAAAATTCTTGTATTTGCCATTTCCTTTGAATTTGACAACCTTATAATTTCAATCAATCAATTCTTCAAAAACAAATAATTCTTTTGAAGTAGAAGACCTTATCTCTTCAAAATTTATTTCAAACAATTGATTGAGATTAAAAAAACTCCAATTTGCTATCAATTGGAAAGTTTGTAATCATCAAATTTCAAACTTTTATCAAATCAAATTTCTAAAAATAATCATTTTCAATTTAAGCCATTTTTGTTCAATTTTATCTTTTCAATTTAATTTTAATACTCATTCAATTATTAATTTCTCCTTACAAATCCCTTATTTTCTTCTTTCTTATTTTTCTTATTTTATTAAAAACTCTCTTTTAATTTTTGTCCTTTCTCCAAAAGATTCTCTTAACTCCCATGCAATTTAAATAATAAGAATATTTTTTTTGCCCCTTATAACTCTTGTTATTCTTCCCGTAAACATGCAATATATTCTCAATTTACCATACCCACTAAAATCAACTTTCTCTTATAACTAATCAACTATATTCTCAATTTACCATACCCACCAAAATGCTAATACAAGCTGGGTAAAAATTTTAAAATCCAAATACTTGGGGAATGGGGATTTTATTTTTTGTTTTCCCAACTCGTACCAAGGATATGTATTCTAGAAAAGCATGGTTAAAATTTGAGCAGATGTTCTGAAGGGTCTGGGTAATGGTTAGAGGATCATTTTTTGGAGAGATAGGTGGGCAGTAGATAGACCTTTAAACTCCATTCCTACCTTCTCTCAGGCCAAATTTATCACAACACAAGCTTTCGGATCAAGGGTCTATGATTACTTTGAGATGGTGAATGATATAAAATGTTGAAAACCTCTTTCCTTCCTCGACTGATCTCAATATGAGGAATCCACTTGTAAATCCCTTTCAAAATTGCTAGAATACATTGTTATAGTCTCTGAATATAAACAAGATAAGCTAGTTTGGGGAGCTAAAAATAAGCTAGTTTGGGGAGCACTCCTTGATGATCATGAAGAGACTTAGTTCTCATCTAAAAAAATTTGATGCAAAGGTCTCACACCCAAATTTAATATATATTTTTGGTTGGCTGTGCAAGGAAAGTGCTTAACATTGGATAATTTATAGAAGAGAGGTCTTAGTTTGCCCAATAAATGTTATCTGTGTGGATTGGTGAAAGAGTGTCTTGAGCATTTATTATCCTTGTGTTCCTATTATAAAGAAATTTTTGGGATGCTACTTCATCTAGTGGGAATGGATTGGGTTCCCCCTAAAGAGCTAAATACCCATGTGGAGCAATGGAGCACTCCCTATTTGTCACCTCAAATTTGATCATTCACATCCTTTGTCCTCCCTCATCTGTGGTGGCAAATATGGAAGGAAAGAAATTTCAAAGCTTTTAAGAACATTTCTCATAACCTAGAGTCAATTTTCATTAAGACTATCCTTTCTACAATGGAGAATATTGATCTCCTATCCCTGGATGTGAGGAACTTTGGTATGAAAGCTATGATAAAAAATAATTTAGGTTTTAAATATTCTCTTACTTTGGTCCTAAGAATCACCACCCAGTAAGAGCAAACATTATATGGGAATTGTCCCCTCCTAGGTGGATAAAATTAAACTTTGATGGTGTGTCTAAGGTTAATCTTGGCTATGTTGGAGTAGGTAGTGTCATCAGGGATGCGAAGGAGCAAATTTTATTGGTGTTTGCTAAAAATATCATAACCCAAACTAGCTATGCAACTAAGGCTAGATCTCTCTTTCAAGGAGTCTTGCAGTTAAAATATCTGGGCTTTAGAAAAGTCATAATCGAAGGTGACTCACTCAATATCATCAATATGGTTAAAAGGATGCAGAATCCATCTTGGAAAATATCAAATCTATTGAAGGAAGTGCATAAATTAGCCCAAATATTTGAAATTATCTAGTACCAACATGTGTTTAGGGAGGGTAACAATTTGGCCGATTTTTTGACTAACCTGAGCACCTCTCAAAACATCATCATAGTTTGGAACATGGATTTTTTGAAAGTCTTAATACAACTAGCTAATGATGTCAAAAGATGATTATTTTCTTGTTTCTTATTTGGTGGCAAGAGTTCAGCTCTATTCAAAGGGTATTTCATGATACTTTCCAAATTTTAGGAACTATATCTTTTTTAATTCAAACAAGAGGATATCCTAGCCCTAATGGGGTGGGAAGAGTGGGAACCGAAGGATGAAGAGATGGGGAAGGAAGCTGAACCCAGCGGAACTAAGAACTAGGTTCTGATTTCGGATGGTTTGTTGGAAATATTTTTTATCTTGTTATTTTTGTTTTGTTAGTCTAGTTAGCTCGGCCAAGGCGTTTGCTCTCTCATGTATAGGATTGAGTTGCCTTAAGCTATCTCAAAATTTTAAGAGTATGTATGGTACTATTTTGTTAGCTTTATTTGGGTTTGATCTTATTGGATCTCTAGATCCTATAGACCTCCCTTAATCTCTCGAAGTTGTATAAATTTGTTTTGTAAAAGATTTGGGGTTCCTTTTAAAACCCCTTCTTCCACAAAATAAAAAAAAAAACATCAACTTTCTCTTTTAAATAGAATGCACGCCTTTTGAAAAAATACAAATAACCTTTTAAAACTCCAATAAAAGTTTCTAAAATCACTTTCCTTTTTAAATAAAATGTTGAAAAAAAACAAATAACTTTTAAAAACCAGCAACCAAAGTTTTTTATTTAATGCTAATAACTTTGTGCTCATGCAAAAGCTACACCAAATGTTTCCAAAAATAGAAATAACCAATGTGAATTTAATTTAAAATATTCCAATTTTTTAAAATTTTCTCCCATTCAAACAAATATGCACTCACCGGACTCTTCCAAACAAAGCACTTCTAGTTTCCTATTTTACCTTTAAACTTATATTCTCTCATTCAACCTTTTTGTTTTTGAAATGTGCTTCAATAACAAATTTTGAAAATTACTTACTTTTTTATTTTTAATAAATGTGCATTGTCGTTCTCCTTTTATCTTTTAGAATAAATGTTTCATTGACTATAAATAAGACAACAGACAATTAATATTACCTATTATAGATATTTGGGTGTGAATGATATTTCCTATAGATCTTGTGGAGCAAAGGAAGATGTGCATCATCTATTTTGGTCTTCTGTGAAAGCTCAAGAGGCTTGGCAGTGGATTTTTTATTTTTTTAGACCATATATGATAGGTCCCTGTTCCTGGGTGAATATTTTGTTAGGGGATCCACTTGAGTTTTCTAATAATATTTTTCTTGTGTGGCATATATTTATAGTGGGGATTATTTTTTATTTGTGGAAAACTCGCAATAGAGTGATTTTTATCCAACAGGAGCCTTATTCTACTTTTTCTCTTATTGATAAGTATCAGGTTTTCTATGATTGTTGGCTATAGATTTCAGTGCAAGCAAAAAAAGTGAATATAGAGCTTCATCACTTATGGGACCTTATTGATAATTGGGGTAATGCTCATTGTGCAGTGAATCATGTTCCTTCAGCCCCTACACAACAATGATGTGTAGTCTATTAGTTGTTTTTTTATGCGATTCTTTATTTGGTTTTCTTATGAAATTTTATAAATTATTTTGGTAGTTTTTCTAGCTGTTTAGCACACAATTAGTGTGTTGGTTGTGTGCTTAGGGTGTGCTTATTCCACCCACCCTTTTTTTGTATCATTAAGTCATTTTAATATAATTTTTTTTTTTCATCCAAAATTATTACCTATAAAATATTTGTAGTTTGGCCGTTTCTTTTCCTTCATAATATTTTTCAAAATAAACATTCTAAACACAAACTTCTTCTCCAGATGCTTTTTGAGGCTTTATCACTATTTTTTTTTTTTGCGTAGGTAAAATTCAACTCAAAAGCTTATGTTTTTGAATGCTTCAACAAGATTACTTCTCATACCTTATGAATCTCTATCAAACTTCTTCCAATAACTTAAAAATTTAAATTTAAATTATAACTTCAGGGCTTAGAAAATTAATTATTACATGAAATAACAACTAACCTTTAGTGTATTCATTCCTCTCTTTTTTTTAATTTATTCTCTACGTTGAATGGCTTTAAAGTTCTATCATCTCAGGCTGCATCTTCCTACAATTAAAATATTTTCAGTGTAAACCTTTCTCCCTGCATAAATCACCAACCCGCCTTTAAATGAATAGTTTTTATGTTGCATTCAATAATTCCTTCAAATTTTACAAGAGCACAATAAAATTTCTCTTGACTGATATGTAAATTAATAATTAATATGTGCTTTAGTATTTTTTAGTTGAATAATTAACATATTACTTATTTTTTTTATTGATGTAAAGGGGTTTGAAAGGTCCCCGGACCTTTTACACTTTTAATACAAAAATGAATCCTAAGCAAGGATCCCGTAGAGAGACAAAAAGAAAGGAAACCAAAAGTAGAAAAGGGACTTACACAACAGTCCTTAGAAACAAGCTAAAACAAAAAAATAAGGGAAAGGAAAACCTGGTAGAAACCAAGAAACCCAATCGATGAAGCAAGCAAGATCATATCTGGACCTCAGGAATAGGCTTATTATTTGCATCAACACCTTGGGTTGGGATACCAGAGACTTCAAAATTTAATTATTGCAGGCCACAGTGGCGCCACCTCTCCGTAACTAATATTATTTGAAACATCATGATGGAGGTAGAATTTGACAATTTTATTAGGGAAATAATTGTTACAAACTTGGAGGTCTATCTGGTTCAAGCCTAGGTTTGCCATCATATCAACCTTTAGTTGTTTTCCCTATAAACGTGTTGAACTAAAGAGTGGTCAAGGTGGCTGAGAATCCTTTTTGACTCTGCAATAGTAGCAGCAACAGACCAGACAAGAGGAGAGGAACCCTTGACAAAGTTGATGGTGTTCAACAAATTCCCTTCAACAATAATATTACGAAACTCCATACTAGTAGCTAAGGTGAGACCCTAGAACAAATCTCGAGCTTCAAAAAAGTTGCTGGATTGGATACCAATTACCTTGAAAAAGGTAAGAAGTATTCTACCTTGGTCATTTTATGAGGCCTCGCATGCAAGATCTACCATGGTTTCCTTTAGTAGCTCCATATAAGTTGAGTTTGAACCAACCCAAAGGAGGCAGGACCCAACGAACTAAGGATCTATCAACTTTGGGGAATTGAGCCTTGGAAGGGCCAACAAGGAGATTGAATGTAGAAATTATATGGATTTCAATGCCACGACCATGACTCTCAGGATAAGAAACAAGGCTAGCATTCTCCTGAGCCAAGGTGAGGATTCTATAAATGACAGAAGTAGGGCTGCTGGAAGAGTCGTTGAAGACCCTATTTTTCCTCTCAAGCCACACTTGCCACGGGAAATACAACAGATAAAATTATCATAGGGAGTGAAGGAAAATATGGTGGAAGGGGTTGTGCCACTGGGTGTAAAGGTCCACGATGAAATTAGAAGGGGCCTAATAAATACTGAATCCAAACATGAGGGAGGATAGGATAGTCGAGGTGAAAAGGCAACCCAAAAAAATGTGGGGTATCGATTCCCAATTTAACTAACACATGTAGCATCCATTAGCAAGGATTAGCCCTCAACGAGACAAGTTATCTAAATTTAACACTCTATTCTACACAACAAGCCAAAAAAAAAACTACTTTGGGGATGAGGCAATGATGCCAAATGAGATCAACTAGAAACCAATTTTGCATAAGATCTTCCTGGATGAAATAGGTGTATTTGATATTAAAAATACCATGATATGTGGTGACCCATAGGATAAAATATTGATACAAGTTGAAAGGGATAATAGTGGTTTTGAAAAAATCTGAGAGGGCCCTTGTAGCTTCAGTAGAAGCAAGGAGATCATCGAAGGAAGAAAAATGTTTCCAAGAAGGAATTCGACTATTGTCAAAGGAACATATTGATCGATAAGAGACTTTAGGAGATAGATCTCAGGAGAGTTGATGAGAGGTCAGTCAGAGATCCATAGGTCTTACCAAAATTGAATAAGGTTTCCATTCCCTAATCGCCATTTGAGACCTTTAGCAAGGATTCTTCTGGTATGGGATATGGCATTCCAAAATGTCAATCCATAGAGACAAAAAATTGTTAAAGAAATAACAATGGCATAGGTATTTGTTCTTGACAATGTCAACAAAAAAAAAAACTACTTTGAGAATGAGGCGATGATGCCAAATGAGATCAATTGGAAACCAATTTTGCATAAGATCTTCCTGGAGGAAATAGGCAAATTTGACATTACAAAGGTCATGATCTATGGTGCCCTATAGGAAAGAATCCTGAGATCGGTTGAAAGGCATAATAGTGGTTCTAAAAAAAATTTATAGGGCCCTTGTAGCTTCAGTAGAACTAGGGACATCATCAGAGGAAGAAATATATTTCCAAGAAGGAAGCTGATTGTTGTCAAAGGAACAGACTGGTCGAGAAGAGGCTTTAGGATATAGAGCTCGGGAGAGTTGATGAGAGGTTGGTTAGAGATCCATAGGTATTACCAAAATTGAATGAGGTTGCCATTCCCTAATCACCATATAAGACCTTTAGCAAGGATTCTTCTGGTATGGGATATGGCATTCCAAAACGTCGATCCATCGAGACAAAAAAAATTGGTAGAGAAAGAACAATGGCATAGGTATTTGCTCTTGAAAATTTCAACCCACAAGGTTTTGGAATTAGATAAAATTTGCCATCTCGGCTTACATAATAAAGCCATGTTCATTTTGGACACTTTTTGAAATCCTAGGCGCCCATGAACCTTCCTAGTACAAACTTTATCCCTTGCTACAAGTGGAATCTTCGTTTTTTCTTTGTACTTATCTAGAGAAACTATTTATGAATCTATTATTTTTGTTGATAGATGCCTTTGGGAACTTTGAAAACTGACAAAAAAAACTAGAATACTCTAGAGGTAAGCTTGGACTAAAGTTGCCCTGGTTGCCTGATTGAGGGAGGTGCCTTTCCATCCTTCCAAATTTTTCATGATGTATTGAATGACTCCATTCCACATTGCCTTCATTGGTTTACCCTAAAAGAGAGGAAGGCCAAGGTAGGTGGTTGGCATATTTGCAATGTTGCATCCCAAAATATGAGCTATTTTGAGCTACCTTTATTCAGGAGTATTGATGAAATACAAATTGCTCTTATTGAAGTTAATTTTCTAACCTGCAGCCTCTTATTAATCATTGAGAATGCATTTTATGGTCTGAGATTTAGGGATAGAGGATTTGGTGGCCAAAATAGTGTCGTACATGAATTACTGGTGAGATAGTAGAGTGAGATTAGAAGAGGCTTTGATTCTGGAAATGGACCCATTAGCACATGTTGCCTTGAAAGCTTGCCCTAAGGATTTGGCAAGAATGATAAAAAGGAATGGAGACATGGGGTCACCTTGTCTCAGTCCCCTATCGATCCATTAACAAGGATAGAAAACCAGGCTGTACTAAGGTACTCCTTGGTGAGTCTAATACAATCTTCATGAAGAACAAATGTGGAGAGGACATCCAAAATAAAATCCCAGGAAACATGGTCGAAAGCTTTATTCAAATCTAGTTTGAGAAAAAAACTCAGTTTTTGATTTTTAGTAACATAGTCAATTAGCTCATGGATGATGATAATGCCATCAGTAAGCAACCACACTTGAACATATCTCCCTTAGAAGAGGTCTATGATTTGAGGAATAATTATTTTTAGGTGATTGGTCATTGTCTTGGTAAGAATTTTGTACAAAACATTGCAAAAATTGATGGGACGATAATCAGAGAGGGACTGGCATTCATGGGACTTGGGAAAAAGGGCCAAAAAAGTAGAATTGACATTTTTAGGAAGATATTTGGTGCTATGAATTTCCTAAATAGCAGTAGTTATGTCAGGGCCAATGATGTCCCAAAAGGTCTAAAAAAACCTTAAGGAAAACCCATCCAGACCAGGGGCTTTTTTGGGGGACATAGAGAAAAAAGTGTTTCTAATTTCTTCTTGGGAAAAGGGCTTGATAAGATTGATATTAAAATCATAAGGGACAAGGTTTGAAATATGGTGAAGAAGGGATACTGAAATAGAGGGAAGGCATTTGTGGGAGGACTCGATGAGATCTTGGAAATGTTCCACAACATCAACTTTGATCTCTATAATGTTAGTGGTTATGGCTCCATTCCTTTTGTGAAGCTCTTTTATTTTGTTGGAGCTCCAATATATTATAGTAGATGCATGGAAGAACTTGGTATTAGATTCTCCCACTTCTAGCCATAAAACCTTGGATTTTTGCCTCCATAAAGTCTCTTCTCTGTCTAGGATATTGTGGAATTTAGAAAGAAGAGATTTTTTTTTGACCCTCAAGTCCTAAGAAGTATAACCTGCCTAGGCCTATAAAACCTGAGAACGAGCACCCACCTGAAACTGTCATTCAACTTCATTGATTTTTCTTATGATAACTTTCTTGGTTTCAAAAATGTTCCTGAAGACTTATTTGTTCCATAGTTTAAGCTTCTCCTTTATGTAGCGAAGCTTCTTAGCCACTTGAGCTATGCGAAAACCATAGAATATTTGAGGCGACCATTCATCAATTTGGTTTCTGATGTCAGGGTGTTGGAGCCACATCGATTCAAAACAAAATGCATTTTGAAGGATGAAGTTGGACATAAACCCTCAAATATGATCAGAAGCAATCTTAGGAAGAGAAAAGAGAGAATCATCACCCATAAGGAGAATGACCTCCTTTGAAATAAGAACCCTGTCAAGCTGGATTTGAATGAGGCTTTCACCTACTCTTTTTTTGCTCCAAGTGAAAATATTGTCTCTAAGTTCGACATCCATAAGCTCTTTGTTATTAATGAAGTCAACAAACTCCTCATAACACCTAGGTGTAATGGGATTCCCTCCAATATTATTTGTGGGATAGAGAGGATTGTTGAAGTTTCCAAAAAGCATCCAAGCTTCCTTGGGGAAATTCATCCTTATCTACATCAGGGAAATCCATAATGTTGATCTGTTTGAGGGATTTTTGGGTGCATAGATGTTAGATAATGCCCATATAAATCCTGAGTTATTGCAATGAAAGAGAATGTTCGTTACACGATCCAAAGAAGAAATAAATCTTCCTTCAAATTGGTTGGGGTTCCACAGATAATGGAGACCTCCAAAAGAACCATGGGCATGACTGAAAATAAATTTGGACTCTTCCTAGAGGGAACTGCTACTTTTTAACTATTATTTGAGTCGTTCTTAGTCTCTTGCAAAAGGATGATACTGGGCCTGTAATAACCTCTTAAGGAATAAATTGTTCATTGTTTGGTGGGACAATTTAGGCCTCTCACATTCCATGAGAGGACCTTCATTTCAGATATTTGGAAGTTGTTCTATGCCCCCATATTCCAAGATGTTGGGGTTTGGGTTGTTTTTCTTCTTTGGATAAAGGAGCTTCAATCATGTCTAGGATGGGAGATACCAGAGTGGTCTAGGAACCTCTAGCTATGTCCTCTTCAATTTCCTTTAACCTTTTGTCTCGTGCTAAGGGACATCCTCTCTTCTTTTCAGAGACAAAATCAACCTTCCTAACACACAGTAAGAGGGAATGACCTTGAATAGAGGAATAAAGGGTCTTAGAAGGGGAAATGAAGGAACTCAAAGGAGGATTGGATGGGCTAGATCTGGATGGGCTAGATCTAGAAGGAGAATGGGGAGCTGTTACAAGACTAGATATAGGGGGAGGGCATGAAACCTCATTCCCATAATGGGGGGTTTGTAGCCACAATGCATTGCATGATAGGGGACTTAGAGGGTTGGATAAGGAGGAACACAACAGGAGAGGTCCCCAAAAACACACTCTTAGTTTCTTTAGCTAGGATGTTAAAAATATTTGAATCAACAAAATGTGAACATACATTATCAATATTTGGGTTAGCCTCATAGCTAGAGGGAAGCTTCATTGTTTCACAGCTCGAAACAAGAACAATACCTAATTTTGAATTTGGCTCCTTTGAAGGAAGATATAGGGGTTATAGTTTCCTGGAGCAATCACAGCAAGATACCCTGACCTGGCCTCAATGGCAGGAGCCTTCTGATTTTTGACTGTTCACAACTCTTTCTGGAGTCTGTCTTTAGATTCAGACAATGGAACCGAAGGTGGTCTTGCTGCTTACAATGGATGCAAAAGGTGGGCTTGTTTTCATATTCAAAGGCTTACTTCCATATAGATAAGCCAACAACAAAATAGATGAAGGTTGGAATTTTAGAGTCCAAATAGGCATTGACATAGAATTGGGCACAGCTCATGCGAGATTGAGCCTTAGAAGCTGGGTCGATGGCAAAAAGTTTTTTGACTAAATTTGCAATGCTTCTCAGAATCCCTTCCTCCCAAAATTGAATAGGAATATCAAGAAGTCTAATCCAAATGGGTGCAATTTTGATGCTTTGGGTTTTAGGTTTGAATTTAGGATCCCACCTCTTGAGGAAAAGACTCTGACGATCGAAGAACTAGATTCTTCCAGTGAGAATATGGTTGGTATCACCAGGGGTATTCAACTTGATGAGAAAGAAACCCCTAGTGAGAGTGGTGAGGTCCATGTGTCCATTGGGTCACAATTTTGCAAAGGCCCACTTACATATGGATTCCATGTTCGACCTTGAACCCACAAATTTCCCTACCAAGGAGAGGGAATTCCTGGAATAGATTGGTTCCATCTCCTCAAGAGGAATGAATAGCTCTCACTGATTTGAGGAAATGGTTCCTATTTTGGAAACCATGAGGTTCAATGGAAACCTAGAAAACCCAGAGCTCTTCTTAAAGGTTTCTGCAAAAGAATATTTTGAATAGTTAGGTAAATATAGGCCCCCATTGGTCGCAACCCCACAAATGTCACCCTGGGTTACAAGTGTACTCTCCTGGCCTAGACCACTACCATCAAGGTTGAGAATGATCCCATGCATATCACATCTAAACCATCATATGGGTCTTCTTGGTACTCAGACACTATATCAAGACACGCATCTAGGTCAAGTCCATGGGCCAAAAACCCCAAGATTTGGATTTCCATTCCCATTCCTGCAACTTACCGCTCTCTGCAAACTTACCGCTTTGCATTGCAACCTCAACATATTGTTTATTCATTGTAACGTATTGTAGTAATTATTTTTTAGAAATTATTTGTAATATCTAGGTAAATTGTCTACTCAACTACCTGAGTAATGTCTTTGGAACAAAATGTAATTTCAAATATACATCTCTTTGGTGTCTGATTTTTTTGTTGCACTCTTCTCAAATTATATTCCTCCATATAAGATTGAATATTCAATATCTCTTAGGTCTAGATTTTTTTCCTAGGCTTATCTTAGCATATCATAATAGATCATGGGTTCTTCTCTCCTGCAAATGTTCTCTTCATAATAAAATTGTGGTTCTTCCTCAAAAAATATGTTTGCTACAATTTTATCTCTTTTCTTCATGGAAATATCTTTTAGCAATCTTATACTTCTCCACTTCAATTTATAATATCTTCTAAAATAAATTTTCTTTGAAAAATCAACTTTGTCACTCTTCCTTACTTTATCTTCAAGCAGGCTTTCTCAACCAGCAAGTCAATCAACAAGAAAACTTTCTCTCAATCGAGCTTGTCGTCAGATGGCAAAAATTGTCCCAATATACCTTCACTCATATTCTTTGTGAATTTTTATAACACTTTGTGGCTTTGATACCACTGTTAGCTTTCTAGCTAGATTATCTCAAGGAAAGTCTTATCTAGGATCAAGTATAAATCAAATAAATGCCACTCATAAAATAACAATGAATCACACTTCTAGAATAACAAAAATATCTCATAAATGTATTCAATATCAAAATATTACAAGTATAACTCTAAGAAATTACATTGCATGGAACTTTGTCTCTAATATATAATTTTACATGACTTTTTAGTACTATAACTATTGCTCTCAAACATCGGTAGATGTATACTTTCATATTCTTCATATTCAGACAAAACTATCATACTACCACATATGATGTGACTCTTCATTATCTCTCTTGATAGCTTGCAATTTCTCTCATATGGACACATATTCTATAAAATATAATTTATTCTACCAAACTAATATTTACAAGGGGACCAAATAATAAAATACTTCCAACATAAAATGCTCCATGAAATTGATAGAAAATGATGACAAATCAACCACTACTATGTCTTCAATTGTTGCAAGGTTAGACAACTTGTGCAACAATATGAGAACATCTTTTACAACCCCTAGTACTGAAATCGATATTCCATGGAAGTGTAGTATCCTGGAATTATCTATAGCATTTTCTAAACCCATGTCATCATAGACTAACTAAGGAATGATTGTGAAAGTAGATCCTAAATCCATTATGCAATTATGTATTACCTAACCTTACATACACAAAGACAAGTAAAACTATGGAGGCTTGGTATTACCCATGCCAAAAGATAGATTCTTAATTTTTGTTCTAAAGTTTTGGAGGGTAATTTCACCATCTTGTGAATTTTTAAGAGATGATTCCACCAAGTTTACCTTTTCAGAAATTAGCAAAGTCTCATTTAATTTCTTCTCTTCTTTCACAATGCTATCTTTGGTTTTCTTAGATGGTTGCTTTTCCTTACTATTTTTTTGCTTATATCCTCTTTGATATTCCTTAACCATTGCTTCTCTCTATATCCTTATAATAGAAGGGAGACATAGTCTTTGATAATCCTATTCCTTTTGTTGATATATGCATGATGCTTTTAGTTCGGTTTTCTCTACAAATGGATTTGGCTCCTATCCTTCTTGCTACCTCATTTACAAATATGATGTTGTTTTCATCTATTCTACTCCATTTTGTCCCCTGGACTACTTTGTTCTTTGCTCTGTAATTCCTAGATTTTTTTTCCTTTGAGTATATGATGGTGAAGGAGTATACCCAAATCCTATGAATGGGTTGATCAAAATAGTTTTAGAGTGTTCTTAATTTGTAATATATTATTACAGTTCTATTACCAAGGCTACAAGTTCTTTTGATTTTGAATTATAGCTAGTTGGAATTAAGGTTGGTAACCTTAGAAAATATTACCATCGTAATGACTAGCAAATATTACATATTAGTGTTTATTCGATGCAATGAATGTTCTTTGTTATTGATCTATAGCAATGGGAATATGATTTTTATCCACTTAAATCATTAGCATCATTTGATCTTCAAAGAAAAAGAGAAACGCCTTTTGATGGCATACTTCAAGTCCCACATCAACATTTTGTGGCTTCATAGTATCAAGCTCGTTAGTCAAATTTTGGACTAAAACTCTAAGTTCTTGTAACTCTTTGAATTTTGGGGTGGACACTGTGGGCACAACACTTGTGGGGGTGAGAGGTGGAGGATATTGTGTAGATAATATGTTTGATGAAGGGAAAGACAAAGCTAAAAAGAGGGGCCATGCTTTTTTCAAATAGATTTGAGGTATATTTGTCATAGTAATTATGGTGGGAATATTTTCAACTAAGATGAGTATAGTTTTTTTTGTGATGGCAACTTGAAAAGTTTACAGGAACCTATTCTCATTAGATTGTCAAATTTGAAGGCTTAAGTATAGGGTGAAAGCATGAAGGTAATAGGTGTAGGCTTGGGCATGTGCTGGCCTTATTCCTAAGGAATTATCCTCTAGTTTCTTCTAAACCAAATATTAAAATTAGTGATACTCTCATAGGGGTGTCTTTGAATAAATTTAAATGGAGTGAGTAGCATGAAAGGGTCCCTTATACCATAAAATTATAGGATTAGAGGTTCAACTAGATCATTCCAAGTACTTATGTTTCTATCTTCTAAGGAGTGGTACTATACCAAAACTTTGTTATGTTCTCCAAGAACATGATTGAAAAAAACCTCTTGAAAGTTGTTTATTATTAACCTAATCTTATCTATAATATTTTTGATTCTCCAATCAATCCTCTTATACCCTGAAGTTGAATTTAGTTAATTGGTCATAACTTGAGAGTATTATTATACAACCACACTTCTCCACATTATCTTAAGAGCCTCCTACAAATCTCTTAGAATACCCTGACCTTCTGCTAAGATATTGGATATAATTCCTAAATTTTTTGGAAATGTAAAAATTGGAGTGCCATCCTCCAATCTACCTATCCCTCCTATACTAGATCTTCCTATATTTCCTCTGGATGCTCCATCTGTATTTATTTTTATGAAGTCTTGTGGGAGAGGTTGCCATTGCTGAGTTCTATCCATCATTTTGTCGGTCCCTTTTCTTCCTTTTATGTTGGGTTAATCCATTTCTTATCTTTAATAGAGCCATAATTTGTTCCCATAGTTGATTTGAATTGTGAGGATGAATTAATAAATACTCAATAGTATCTCTCATATTTTCTATGGTATTTTGCTAGACATAGTGGATATCCCTACTTTTTGTTGAAAGATTCATTTGTTTCACTCCTTCCAGATTTTCCAGGGAAGAATAGTCATACATGTCCAAACTATCTGGTTCACATACCAGTTTTTTCCTTCTTGTTTGCTCCAATCTCTCCATAGTTATTCTATGGATCGATCATTGGACCATATTAAATTTAGAAGGGATGCCATAATATTCCATAATGTTGAAACTATGGGACACTCTATGAAAAAATGGTTAATAGTTTCATTGTTATCCCAACATATTACACATTGAAAAGACCCATTAAAACATTTCTTCATAATATGCTCCCTTGTGAAACCCTTTTATGAAGCAGTAACCAACTAAAAAAATTAACTTTTGGCCATACCTTTTGAGCTCATAACTGCTTGAAAAGATCTTGATCATGATGGGTATTAATAGGGCTTACGACTAAGTAGCCTTGAACAATAGTGTACTCACCATGCCCTAAACTATTCTAGCCAATGCAGTCCTCAGCTTGTGACCATGAAGGCAATCTCATTTGAAGGATTTTGTGAATATCCTTTTTTTAGCTTCAAAAATTTGTATTGGCCACTCTTCTACTGGGATACAACACCTTCTCACCTCAAATTTTTTAATCTAATCTGTATAGTATTTGGAAACTTTTATCCAATTCATCCTATGCATTTTCTTCATTATAGGTCTCAATTCCAGATGTTGAAAAGACAACATAAGGTGCCATCCCAAGAGTCTATCCAAAAATTTATCTTTTGACCATTTTGAGTAACCTAAAAGAGCTTTTTATTTATCAACTCCTCTCCAATTTTTAATATCTTTAAAATTGGGGACCCTCTAGAAGGTAATTGATGACGAATTAAGTCAGATGGATCTTTATTTTTTGCATACTTGACTCTTATATTTTTGGCCCATAAGGTATTGGGGTGGCTAATTAATCTCCAATATAATTTTCCTACAAAAGCCTTATTATTCTTGACTATCGATTTGAGACTTCCACAATCCAAGTCTAATCACCTGGTTGTTAATATGCAAATACATAATTTTTGATGAGAGCATGCTGAAATGTCACACATGTACACTATTTTACCCAACTTAATGTAGCACAAGGCATACAAGAATCACACTTCAAGTTTCCCTACCACTGTAGATGGTTACTTAAGTGCTCAGGACCAGCCAACTTCCCGCAATAAGTTGCCAATAAGGGACCATACCCTTCTCTTGGTACACATAGGTCCTGGCATGGGTTGGCTCTTCCAGGGACCATAACACCTAGAAAAGTGGATAAAATAATTCCCTTATTCCAAATCTTGAGAACTCATAGTTCTTTGTTTGCTCCCAAGTCGAACTCATTGTATTTAAGATTTTGGACTAGCGTTGTTATGCCTGTGACTGATCATTGACATTCAACTAAGGTATAATCAAGGTTCACCTTCACATGGCTTTGGACCATAATTTCTTAGTTCCAACTCTAATTTATGGTAATGTTGCCCATACCATCTACTGCTGGACCTTCCAACCCCATAGACTAGCTCTCTGTTCATGAGTCTTGTTGGTGATTCCATAACCAGAGTATGTTCATGAGCATCCTCACATGCTACACTAGTGCTTTCTAAAGACAATGTCCCATACCACTGTATCTTGCATTTTTTAGCTTAGAACCTCTATTCTAATGTTTGGATGAGGGATGAACAACACTTATTTATGGTAGCCGCCACCGTTGGCTAATGTATTTGGGTTAGCGCTATCCTTCTTGATAAGCACTATGAAATTCTTAATACCTTTATTTTTCTTTTATCTTCATGGTAACTTATGGCAAAAGCTTCAAAGTGGACTTTTTTCTTCCATGTTTAGTTACTGACGTATAAGCCCATTCAAACATAATAAAACTCCTCATAATACATTAATACATAAAAATTAAAACTATCTTTTTTTTAATTTATCAAACTTTAAATACCTGTCCACATAACTAAGGAATTTACTAAACTAACTAATACATCTAAATAATAACAAAGTTGTCCATTTAAGTTTACCAAAATTTACCCACATAGCCACATAGTTTACCAAAGAAATCTAAAGCAAGTCATATGACTATTGAAATGGAACACAAACCCTTTTATTGTTCTTATGATTTATGAAGAACCATTTCAAATTTATTAACTCTATCTAAATTCTCAATTATTTTATTTATATTTTATAGAAACATCAACTACCCTAACCTGTATTTTATACTCTAAAAACACGTTTCATTAGCAAGTTCCTTCATATCCACGTCTTTTAAGAAGGACTTTCTTAACTAAGTATATTCTCATATAATAGAAAGAAATAAATTTCGTATTAAAATAATGAGATGACAAAGGGTGTAGAATTTAATTAGGGTCCCATTATGAGTATTTCTTCACTCGAAAATCATTGATACAAGTTGGGTTCCTACTTTCTTAGAGATTGTTTTAGGCTGAGAACACATATGACTTTAAATCGAATGCCTATCTTGGAAAACGAAGAATTTTTATTTAATTGCTTTTCCTAACATCAAGATTTCCAAAAATTCCCTATCATTGCTTTCTATGATTTCACAATAAATTTTCATCATAAAAACGACATCAGGCTTATTATGATAACATTATATTAAAATTTCAGTCATCACTTCAATCCCAACAAAACGATTTGTATTATCCAATACCTAAAAATTTTATATTCATTCAATAATAGAATAGCACAAGGAACGACTTACAAATTAAGATAATATTCCCTTTTTTATATTTAAAATTTTGAGGCATAATTCATAAGACAACGCAATCAGAAAGAAACAATAGGTATACACAATATATAACTTTCCTTACCTACAAATAACATTGATTCATCATGTAATGAAAGTTTTAAAAACACATATCTTCAACCAGAATGGAAACAATTATATCCTCATAACGCATATTTGCCCATTCTATACGAGAGATAAAAAAAAATAACCAGACTTGACTTATGGTGTAACTCTCTTATGAGTTCAGTATGTTGGAGTATAAATATGTTTAGAAGAAATCATTTAATATATGAGCAAAGTGTTCACTGTTCTCATTGAAAACGACTTATAGAACTGTGGCTCCTTATACAAGCTAGAACTAGGTAATGCATCTCCTAGATTGTACTAAAATACCAATGCCTTCCATAAACCACCCGTACAGATAGAGACATGGGTTTAGAGGCTTGAGTATTGGGTCAGCTTGGCCATTGTATGCATCTATATGAAACCAACACTCATGCAGAGCACACAAGCTATAGAAATCATCTTAGAATCTAAAGAAAAACTTACTCATGTAAAGCACACAAACTAATGAAATCATCTTAAAATTTAAAGGAAAAAGGTGTAGTGACTTCGAAATTCACCAAAAATATCATCATTAAAGAGTTCTCTAAACAAATTATTAAAACCAATAGTGGCAGCATAGTAAATATTAACACACGCAACACACATTTTCCCATCATAATTCAAGTGTCTCTAACCTAGTTATACAACGCTGCCAAATTGTCTGCTCAACCACAAGCACTTCACCCAACACTGCGGACTATCCATTCGACACCAACCCTTCGAACACGTCGTATGCTTCCAAAATAATGATTCCTAATTGCCTGAGAGATACATGCTCTTCATTTATTTTTCATTGATATATATAGGGACTCACATGATTTCAAGGTGACACCTTTCATGTTTTAACATGCCAGATAATTAACCTTAATACATCCAAGTGGTAGTATTTTCTACATCCGAGTGGAAGAGAGTAATCATATTAGTTGGTTATTTATCATAGTTTCTTCTATGATTAACTTTTTTATGGCTTCTTAATCACCTTTTATATACATTTATATTTGCTTTCACCATATATATAACTATCAAATCAATTCACCTTTATAACTAATTAATTAAGTATTATTTATGTTGGAAATTTGAGTGATTTTATGTTGTCATTAATGTCACATGGATTGTTGATATCACTTGGATCACATTGAGTTTTGGTGGCCAAAGCATTTCATAAATAAACATTTATGATATTTTGGAGAGCATGAATATATACAGGATTTTTGTGAAAACCAAGGCAAGAAAAATAAAAGGTTTTATTTAAAACCATAGATGGCAGATTTGAAATGGGTTTTACTTAAAACCCAGGTTGGCTTTTTGTTTCGTCAAAAAAGATGCCCCGGTGATGGAGATATTTAATTTTAAATATTTAAGTTTAAATTTCAAATTATTTACAATTAAAATTAAAATTTAATTTTTAGCGCCGATGTCAAAGAAAGGAAAAGGCATAAAAATAATATTTAAATTATAGCGATAGATGCTTAATTTTTGTTCTAAATTTTGGGAGGGTAATTTCACCATCTTGTGAATTTTTAAGAGATGATTCCACCAAGTTTACCTTTTCAGAAATTAGCAAAGTCTCCTTTAATTTCTTCTCTTCTTTCACAATGCTATCTTTGGTTTTCTTAGATGGTTGCTTTTCCTTACTAACTTTTTTCTTAGATCCTCTTTGATATTCCTTAACCATTGCTTCTCTCTATATCCTTATAATATAAGGGAGACATAGTCTTTGATAATCCTATTCCTTTTGTTGATATATGAATGATGCTTTTAGCTCATTTTTATCTACAAATGGATTTGGCTCCTATCCTTCTTGCTACCTCATTTAAAAATATTATGTCATTTTCAACTATTCTACTCCATTTTGTCCCTTGGCCTACTTTGTTCTTTGCTCTGTAATTCCTAGATTTTTTTTCCTTTGAGTATATGATTGTGAAGGAGTATACCCAAATCCTGTGAATGGGTTGATCAAAATAGTTTTAGAGTGTTCATATTTTTTAATATATTATTCCAATTCTATTACCAAGGCTACAAGTTCTTTTGATTTTGAATTGTAGCTAGTTGGAATTGAGGTTGGTAACCTTAGCAAATATTACCATCGTAATGAGTAGCAAATATTGCATATTAGTGTTTATCCGATGCAATGAATGCGCTCTGTTATTGATCTATAGCAATGGGAATATGATTTTCATCCACTTAACTCATTAGCATAATTTGATCTTCGAAGAAAAAGAGAAATGCCTTTTGATGGTATACTTCAAGTCCCACATCAACATTTTGTGGCTTTATAGTATCAAGCTCGTTAGTCAAATTTTGGACTAAAACTCTAAGTTCTTGTAACTCTTTGAATTTTGGGGTGGACACAGTGGACACAACACTTGTGGGGGTAAGAGGTGGAGGATATTATGTAGATAATATGTTTGATGAAGTGAAATACAAATCTAAAAAGGGGGGCCATGCTTTTTTCAAATAGATTTGAGGTATATTTTTCATAGTAATTATGGTGGGAAGATTTTCAACTAATATGAGTATAGTTTTTGTTGCGATGGCAACTTGAAAAGTTTGCAAGAACCTATTCTCATTAGATTTTCATATCTGAAGTCTTAAGTATAGGGTGAAATCATTAAGGTAATAGGTGTAGGCTTGGGCATGTGTTGGCCTTATTTCCTAAGGAATTCTCCTCTAGTTTCTTTGAAACCAAATATTAAAATGGATACTCTCATAGGGGTGTCGTTGAATAAATTTAAATGGAGTGAGTAGAATGAAAGGGTCCCTTATACCATCAAATTATAGGATTAGAGGTTCAACTAGATCATTCCAAGTACTTATATTTCTATCTTCTAAGGAGTGGTACTATACCAACACTTTTTCTTCAAAAGATAGTGTAAGAATTCTTACCATCACATCTTCATTTATAATATTATAGATAGTGGCCAAAGCAGCAACATATTGGTAGCGTTCATAAATTATTTTTTTACTGCCATTAAAAGAGGGTAAGAACTTCAACATGGACTGGGGAATTTCATGGAGATTCGAGAGATTAAGGGGTCTAACATTATTGTAAGCTAGGTATACATGTCTAACCATAACGTTTGGAAATATGTGTCGATATGTATAAGAAACATTTGATTCATCCAAATCTTTGTGAACTACTTTTGTTTTGGTCTTGTTGCCATGTATTTATAGGTCTCATTTATCAATCGGCTCACCAATCCTTCTAGTTATTCCCCATTGGAGTCTCTAATATCACAAGTTGTTTTAATAGCAGAATCATCAGGTAAATGAATTTGTTGATCTCCACAAACTAAAACTTCACTAAGGTCCTACTCAATTAGGTAATAGCTTTTCTTAATCAAACTAGGTGATACTTTATCCCATCAGGCATGCCAAAAACTCTTAGGTAGCACAATGGGGACATGATTTTCTAGCTTCAAACTTAATTCAATCTTGCTTTTTATTTTTTGTGGAACAAACCAGAATATTTTATCCCATCTATCATACCAAAAACTCTTGGATTGCAGTCTACCTAATATGGAAAATGCACCCTAGATCATATTCAAGATTAAAATACTAGAATATCTTTAAGTCAACCTCCAAAGAAGGTCGATTCTTTGGAAAATTAAAGAAAATAAAAACAAGGGTTCTAGACTAAAGATAGAGATGCAAGAGTTAGAAATAGGATAAAGGTTTAAGATATGCTTGAAATATGGTTGGGATATAGCTTAACATCAATGCAATACACTAAACAAATACTCTTATAGTCAAGATAAGATAGATCCTAATAGACCAACCATTGAATAGAGTATCATAGGATTCATTAAGCTCATATTTTGTGCCTTGAATATTTTAAGTACTCTAAGGAAGACAATCCAAACAACAATCCAAATTATGACATAATTTGCTTAACAAAATTAATCAACCCTAAAGCATTGACAAAAATATCTTAAGCTACACAATTCATATTCACATAAAAAGTTGAGAACGTTATCTCCTATGGAAATCAAACAACTTCATGCTTATATTAATTGTAGAATAAATTATATAGCATGTAACAATAAAATATTAAAGAGTTGAACCTTGTGCTGAGGAATGCTTAGCTATTATATGATTTTACAATACTTTCTATTATGTTTGATCATTATAATGAGAGCTCTTTTCAAGTTTAATGTGGATAAACATATTTTGGTTAAAATACTTGAAGCGTGTGGTTGTCACTTTCTTTCTTAGCTTCATTTAACTATCTTGATTTTTGTGAACACATGGCTAATCTTGAGCTCTTCCTGAAACTTGGGTGTCCATGTATTTTTTAGGAGTCCGAGCATCTCTGATGGTTTTGGTTTTCACCTCTATGCTTTTTTATTGTGTCAACTAGTTAGAGGTGCCAACTTAGCTTAATTTTTTGGATATGTGTGGTTAGGTGACATAAAAATCTTGCTAAAAGGAACATATATAGGAGTATTCTACTCATTTTTGGGTCTTGGATGTGTTATAGGTCTCTCTTGACTACTAAAAGAGCCTTGTAGTCTAGGCAAAGATTTTTCAAAGGTTTGTTGATGTCATATTTTGAAACTCTTGGGATAAATTCACTCTGGGCTTTACTTTTCCTTCACTTTGTCTTTTAGGCTTTATTTCCTTTGAGTTTGGTGTGACATCATTGCTTGTATATCCTGGGTTCATGTTTTCTTGGGCTTGAACCTTTTTAGACCTACTAACATAGGTGCTAAAAAGGCTAAGGATTGTGTGGTTCTGGTCTTTGGCATTCTTGAATTTTTTTAATTTTTGAGCAATTTTAGCACTTTAAAAATCTGAATTGATTGACCTCAAGCTTTTGATTTTCCACAACTTTTTTGGACTTAATAATTCTTTCAACCTAGAAAAATACACTTTTCTTTAAAGCTTCTTCTACAATCCTTGTCATTTTAAAAACATCTAGCCATTTTGAAACTCTACCCAAACTAATATTATTGGGGAATCGATCATGACCCCCTTGCACTCCTTGGGTATCATGACCCCCTACGATTGCAGCCATGATATATAATACCACCTCTACTGAGCAAGTGTGTTTTTTTACCTACATCTCATGCAAGGGCACCAGTATTGGAAAGTCTAGGAGGATGTGGGATGTAGTCCTTTTCAAACAAACTCTAAGATTTTTTACCCAAGGTCGATTCCTTTCTTTTGGATGTTTTCTTTGGCACTCCTAATTATTTTTTTACTCTAATATACTCCTAGTTTAGGGGTGATTCAGGGAAAAGGGAAAAGATATGGAAATTATACAAAACATAAATTAAAATAAATTGCAGGAAAGTTGTAAATGCTAGAAAGTAAAGCAATAAAAAGCAAGAAATAAAACCTAGCTAGCCTATCTAATGGAGGTGATGCACCAAAGAAAAATAATAAGACCTTCTCAATGTCCCATCAGGATTTATTTAGCACACAAGGAACATAGGTCCCTCTAAGAATATGCATTATAAACAAAATATCCACATCAAAACCAAGATAGAGATTTGTAAAGATTCATATATTCTTATTAACATGAACTATGAGTTACATACATGTAGAGAGAAGATGTTTTAAAACTACTTGATAGGTCAATAAGGTTCAAGACAGACCGAGATGTAGAAGAGAATGAAAGAAAGCCTCTCAAGAGAATGAAATATTTTTTAATAATTTACAATTAAAGGAAGAGAGATATTTATAAGAAGAAGTGGGGGGAGGGGTTCCCCAAAAAATACATGTAGGATTTCAAAATTTGAATTCAAAATTTTTCTTGGGCTAGTTGACATCAACAATGAATGATCTAGAGGCTCTAGAGATCTATAACTAGGGAAATATCCATGATTATATCCTCATGATCATCCATCATCAATATCTTGAGCATGAATTTCCCCTTGGGATTTTCTTCCTATTTTCTCTTTAATGTTCTAGTCATTTCCTAGGGAACTATATCCGATTGTGGAGTGCCAGGATTGAAACTAGATCATCATACCTTCCCTCATGTTTAATTACTTTGGGTTGGTCCAAGGTTTTTGTTTTTGAAGTCTGATTCATCCATGCTCTTGGAAGCTTCCCTTGGTGAAGGTTTCCTTCAATGCATCCTATGAAGATGATGGTTTTCACCTTTTAAGCTACTTTGTTTCTAAGGACTCCTCCTCCACTACATAACACAAGGGGATTGTTGTGGTTTTGATAGACTAGAATGCTAAGGGGGAACATTGGAACTAGAAATATATTGCACCTCTCTATTCTTCTCTGACCTTCTCTGACCTTCAAGTATCAAGCCCTCCCTTGGAAAATGAGGAGTCTTTCCTTGCTACCTATTCACTTTCCCCCTTGGATACTCCTTCCCTATGACTAGAGAAAGGACCTTAGTCCTTAGGATTAGTTGGTGCTATCAATTTGGAATGATACCTTGGACTAAGGGGTCTTCTTAGCTAAGGGGATGAACCTTGATCATTGAAGGTAAGAAAAGGCCATGAGATCTAGTCGAAGTGAGGCCTTGATAAAAGTGATTTCCCTTTTACCATCATTAGAATGGCTTAGGGGTTTAGTATTATTGGGACCTACTTTAGTCACCCTTGGAAAGTCTTTGGATCTATTGCTTGCTTTTGGTATGGTGGTTGGGCTAATTTTTGTGGCAAAGGTAGTTTTATACACTAGATCAGTCGATGGCAGTGTCTCCTCCTTGGCTGCATCTTGGATGGTCTTTTGGTCTTGGATGAATCAAAAGTGGTAGGGGCATTGGGACATTTTAGATAGGTGCTCTAGTAAAAATTACCTTTGGAGGTAGGGTTTTCTGACTGTAGTGAATATTCACTCAGTTTTGGTGACTTATAGGGGAATTCCTACTAGCAAGAGTTAAGTAACCCAAAGAAAGAGTGTCTTATCCATTGGATGTACAGTTTAATATGGAAAAATATCAAGGCTTCTACAATAATGGCATATGTTTGAAGAGGAAGATGTTTGGGATCACTTTACTCAAGATTTTATGGAGGCCAATATGAGGTGTTCCTTGCTTTATAGACCATGTCACTTGGATAACTCTTAAGGCTCATATTCATTCTTTTGATCAGTTAACGTTAGATGGTTATGTGAAGACGCATTCCCTCATGCCTAGGATTTGAGGACATAATCGTATTCCAATATTCCTTCCACTCTCATATGATGGTTGTCCTTCAACTAATCAAAAGGGATCTTTGTTGACCTTGAGAGGTTGTTCAACATGCCTTAATTTCAACTACTTTGTCCTTCAAGTTTATGTGATTTCAACTTTTGTATTGCATGTTTGAATTCGCTCCTCTTGGATTAACTTGGCAGGTTTGTGAAAAGGCAAAACATATTATTTTTTGTACAAAGTCGCATCAGGATTGGTGGGTCTCCCTTGACACCAAGATTTTATCCCATGATATCTTCATCAAAATCTATCAACGAATCAACCCTCTAGGCTTCCAGATTGCATTGCTTCCTTTTGCAAGTCAAGTGCCTTCTCTAATGATATTTTGTCATTCTCTCTTCCTTTGTTAAAATTTTAGGGGTGGCCTCCCTTTTGTTTTTGCTACTGATTGCTTGTTAGGGATAGGATATCACTTCAAATTTAGTTTATAAATTTTCCAAAGTTTGTCAAGTGTTTTTTTCTCCTTTTGATTTTTTATGAGGGCCTTAGAGGAAGTTGTGATGGTACTACAATGGGATGTCAATCACAAGGCTAGGTTACTCACTTACCTAAATCACTTCTCTTTTGACAAAATTTTAGACCATATAAAATTGCTTGAGTCATAATTCTAGGTAAGGAGGACATAGGGATTGAATCTATATAGTGCCTTTGTATTGGATTTCTTCCATACCTCAATATTAGATGGAATGACTTTATCCCTATCATGTCGGTTATTTTATCTTCCTCTTATTTTGCTATTGGTTAATCCCTCCCATGGGTTCTAGTGCAATCCAAGGTTCCTTATGGAAGCTTGAATGTTGGTGTCAACGTAATTCAATATCATTGATGGTTGCCTTTCTAGTGCTTTTTTGGCATCTAGCATATTTTCTTCTTCATTTGATCCACTTTTCCAAATACCTTTGTTAGGTCTAGTTTTGGTTTCTAGTTGGGAACCAAGATGCTTTCATTTTGGTGATTCTTATTTTTGTTTTTCCTCTAGAAATTGATATCTAGAGTGCATCTCAAGAACTAGGTAGTAGCATACCACTAGCTTTTCTTGTGGAAGAATTTCCTCTACTAAGGGGTAGGGAATATTGGACTTTCAATGCTTAGGGGGAGGGATCTGGATTAGAGTTAGAGGATGGAGGGTTTTTGGGAGGCTTGGGTAAAATGTACCTATCAGTATAATATCTTCTACTTTGAAGGTGATCTGATGGGTAGTAGAGAAAGAGCTCTCCCTAGGATTTGATCATTATGGAAACCCCTAGATGTAAAGCTTTGAGGTAAATATGATTGCCATACCTAGGGAAGGTTTGATCTCACCCAATATTCTTTACCAAGTTTTATGGAATTGGGCATTGAAGTTCCCCATTATCTAACCATTTTTTTTCCTAATGCCAATTAGGTAATCCAATAATAGGATTTTTTCTCCTTGAAATGATCAAGCAACTAGATAGCTAGTTATCACCAATCCCTTTGAAGGATTCCACCAATAGCCTAAGGGATATATCCTGAGAGGTTATATTATGCATGTTATGGTGTGTAGCCATGTGTTGCAAGTGCTCCAACATGGTGATTGTACCTTATTTGATGAATTCTAATAATATCCCAATAATGAGAGGAGGTCGAGACCACCAAGGGACTTTTATTTTTCCATGCCAAAATACTTTTACCATACCTTCGCTTTGATTCCTTCATTTTGATTAGTTGGATGGAGGTGGTGGATTTTATTAGGACCTTGGATTTGCACTCTTTTTGATGGCTCCTTTAGATTATTCTTTCTTACAATAGAGCCATCAGGTGGGAATATGTTGTTAGCCAAATGAGGGCTCCCACCATACATTTGGTTTGGGGATGGAGGCTTCTTCTTCTTTTTGGTTTTTTAGTAGTAGATTTAACAAGTAAACCTATAGAGTGATTCAAAATTTTTATAACCACAACCTTCACCGAAACTATAACCTGACTTCTATATCAAGGGATAAATTTATTCAAGTTTTTATTTCATCGAGCATGCGAGTATAAACTATTGGTAGGCTATTCAGGATCCCCTTACACTCCTCAAGTGTCATGACCCTCCACTATTACAGCCTCATCACCTCTATCAAGCAGGTGTGTCTAGTGCCTTGCACCTTGTGTAGGGGCACTAGTCCTAGGAAGTCCAAGAGGATATGGGATACGGTCCTTACCAAATAACCTTCCAAATTTTTTTCCAAGGTTGGTTCCTTGCTTTTGGATATCTTCTTTGGAACTCTTCATTCCTTCACTATGCTAATATACTCCTATCTTAGAGGTTCTTCAAGGAAAAAGAGAAAAGATAAGGAAAGAAAAAAAAATTAAAGCATAATAAATTGCAAGAAAGTAAAGGAAAGTAGTAAAAGGCAAGAAACAAAACCTAGCTAGCCTATCTAAATGGGCCAATGTGTCAAATAAAAAATAATAAGACCTCTCAATATCTTGATAGGATTTAATGAGCACATGCAATGTGGTCAATAGTGCATGAGGACCATAGGTTCTTCTAAGAATATGCATCAAAAACAAAACACCCATGCCAAAACTAAGACAAATATTTGTGAAGAGTATAGACACGGAAAATTGACCCACTAAGGTGAGTAATTTTCTCTAGATCCCTTGTTTTCTCCTTGGAAAAGTAGGGTCATATTTGAGACAAATTTTTCCCTATAAAATCTTATCCATTTCTCCTATATCCTATACCATTGTATCGATATCGAAAAGATATTTCCAATGGTATATGATATTTCCTTTTTTGACTCTGTTTGATCCTCAAAAATGCATTAAAATTGCAAGGAGGTCTAGCTAGTGTGATGTAGTACCCCGTATTTATGGAGCGTGACTTTGCATTTTAGGATTTTCTCTTAAGAAAACCCTAATTTTCAAATTTGATATTTTTAGGGTTGGTTGTGCTTAGTTTTTCCCACCCATTCTTGTTTAAAATCCACTATATAAGGAGGGTTTGAAATTCATTTCTTCCCATCAAGTTCTTACCAAGTTCCATCAAGTTCTTATCAAGGAAGTTTCCAACCAAGCAATAATAACATTTTATTATTAGTCAAGATTTATTTTCTTGAGGTATTCTTCTTCTTCTTCTGCAAGCAATCTAACTCGCAAGTGTGAAGTGTGATCTATTGAATCTTTGTTTTCCACTGCATTGTATTGTGTGTTGCTAATCTTGGTGGAAAAGTGTTGAAGCCTTGAGGAGGAATCTACTACTTGGAGGTCTCCATAACTTTTGCTTGCTTCTTCACTACTGTTAGGTTATTTTCACTCTTATGTACTTTTCATATTAATTATATTTTTATTACACATATTTTAATTCATATTTTTTTAGTTTTCTCCTAGATTTTATGAAATCGCACGTGGGTTCTACGGGGTGCGATTTCGCTGTGCGATATTGCGATCGCTCCATATAGGGTGCAATTTTGCATAGACCACGTTTGGGGGCAATATGCTACCCCCAAACCCTAGTTCTATATTATATACTACATTTAGACCATAATAGGGCATTCTGTACTCTATTTCATTATTCTGTTCTGCTATATTTTGTTATGCTTATTCATATTCCAAATGCCAATTTCTGCTTCTATTTTCAAAGGTCACCTAAAAGGACCTAGGGGGCCTAAATTTTGTGCCTCCAAGCATTATTGTATAGTCACCTAAGCCGCCCCCCTAATGCTAATTATATTTTCACATGTTTCTTAAGTTATCTTGCAAGAACAAGAATAATTAATAGCATTGGATCAAATGACAAAAGCAAGGATCAACCATTGGATAAAATAAGTGTTTTGATTAATATTTAGGTTGTTTGTTGAGTGCTTTATATTTCTATTGTAAACCCTAGATATGATTTAAAAGGAAATATATTTAATTAATTTTTAGGCATTGAAATATAAACAACATATAGTGTGCACTTAGGGTTTATTCTATTTGTGCATTCTCTCTTAAGCCCTTGCTTAAAAGGTTATCCATTTTAAATGCTATGTTAGCAAGCATTCAAAGAAAGAATCATATTAGGCTAGCTCTTGTATTCTTGCTTTGCATTGTCCTTTATCTTTCATAGCATAGATCTAGAAAGACCAAACTTAGGTGTTTTTCTTAAAACCGAATACATCAAATATTCCTGAATATCTTGAGGACTTAGAGTGAGTCCTAAAACTATTCCTGGTGAATCCTTCCCCCTAGTACCAAGTTTAGATAATAACATACCCTCGTGGTTCACCCCAAAAGGTTTCTCTCTTGCAGATCCAACCTTTTAGGAATTGTATGTGGTAGGGCAGTTTTCCTCCTCTATATCTTTGGTGAACCTGACCTGAACACCTCCTTTTATTTTAAAAAATTAATCAAGATCATGAATTATGTGTGTTAGATCAGAAAACATTAAAAAAATAACATCTTGTACTTGTTTTGTTGGTCTTTAGTTCCTTACTTTTCCCCTTGTCCTTTTCTCCTTTTCCTAATGGCTTCCAGTCAGGGTTATGCATAAGCGCAAAATATCGTAAATTGGCTGTATTTAGAATTTTTAAACTTTTGAAAAGGCTAATTTTGGATCCTTTCACTACGGCCCATTCGCCCAAAAATTACGGGGTGGGAGGTGTTTTTGGGGTAAATTCGTCTGTCGTTGAAAATAATTAAAATGTTTTTATTTTAATTCGTTGACCTTAAATTATAAATGATTTTGATTTTTTTGCCCAATTTCCATTCAAATTATAAATTATTTTGATTTTCCCACCCAATTCACCTTCAAATTATAAATTATTTTATTTTTTGCTTCATATGCTACCCATATATATACTATAGTGGGTACTGATAAACATACATCACTCTAAAACAATGAAAAACTTGACAAGGTTATATAGGAGTGTCTATCGACAAAAGTCGATCGATTGCAGAGGAGTATCGATCGGTGCAAGATGATCAACATAATCCAATTGGTTGCAAAGTCATGTCTATTGGTATAATATGATCAATTGTAGATCTGTGTCAGTCAGTTGTAGAGGTTTCGATCAGTTGTAGAGGTGTCAATCAACATTCATCAATAGGTTGCAGGGATGTGTCTATCGGCATAAGTTAATCAGTTGCAGAGGTGTCAATCGGTTGTAGAGACATGTATTTTGGCATAATCTGATTGGTTGTAAAGCAAAATTTATGCCTCCTAGAAGTTTCCATACAAAAGTGCACCTCTGCAACTGATCGGCATATGTCGATCGGTTGTAAAGGTGCACTTTTGCAGAGAAACTTGTAGGAGGCATAACTTTTTCTTTGAATCTCTGTTTTCATTTTTTTTAAAACCACCTATCTCGATGAGATCTACTCAAAAAACTAAGTTAAATCCTTAAAAAAACATCTAAAACCGATCAACATGTCTACAAACGATCAATTGTAGATGTGTCAGTCAGTTGTAGATATGTCAATTAGTTTAGATGGTTTTTTGAGGATTTTAATTAGTTTTTTGAGTAGATCTCATCGAGCTAGGTGGTTTAAAAAAAAATGAAAATGAAGCTCTAAAGCAAAAGTTATGCCTTCGAGAAGATTGTCATGGCTGCAACCGATCGATATTTTTGCAGTTGATCGACATGGCTGCAATCGATTGGCATGTCTACAGCCGATCGGTATATCTACAACCGATCAGCATGTAGCCGATCGACATGCCTGCAACTAATCGAATTTAACATCTTATACTGGTCATCATAAATCATAAAGGCTAAAAGCCTTTCTTTTCGGCCTAAATCCTTTAATTTTGCAAATTGATATTCATGGCCCCAAACACAGAAAAATTCACCATAGTTTGAAAATTTTTGGAGAAAAATAATTGGAATTCACCATGGTTTGAAAAAATTTGGAACAAAATAATTGGAATTCGCCATATATACTTCTACATATTTCGCTAGGATTCCAAGACAATTCGCCTTCAATTTATAAATAGATTTTTGGGTCGACTCCTTATGCATAACCCTTCTTCTAGCCTTGGGAGTGAGCGAAGGCCCCTAAGGTTTTATGATATTTTTCCATAGGATGATCTAATTGATAGAAAAAATCATAATCTTGAAGAAGAAAAGGTTGATAATAGTCTTGGTCCCCTTGAAGACCCTAAGGGTCGCTACATTTTTGAATCATTTGATCATGTTTTGGGTTTCATGGAATGCCATAAGGAGGCTTTACTTAAGGTTATGGAACATAAAGCTCAACTCGAAAGAGGTGAGACTCTTCTTCCTTCTCCAGTCATCTCTCCTAGGAATGTTCATGATAACTCTTTGTTTGAATCTTTGAATCATCGTAATACTACCCATAAAACAATCTATGCCACTACTGTATCCACCAATGTTGGAAGAAATCCATAAGTTCATCCAACCAGTAGTGTCACTCAAAATTATTTTTAATCTCCTCCTCAATTTGTTAATCTCAAAATTTTTGCCTCTATTCCACAAAATGTTAGTTACTCTCTATATCATAATAGTATCAATACCCCCATCTTAAGCCAAGTGCCTTTTCAAAAACCTGCCTATACCCCTCCCTTAGGGAATTTGGGGGTATTGCACAATAGTGATCCAAAAGTACAAACATTGACAAATATGGTAAAACAATTGGATTCAAAAATGGATATGATTCAACCTTCAGGATTCACTTACAATTATAAGGAAATGGGTAATCAACCATTGGATCCTATTGTTGTTGCTAGGCCTTATCCAACATTTTTCTATGTCAATTCTACCTATTTACAAGGGGATAAAATATTTGATTGAGCATCTAAGAATATTTAGAACAACTTGCCATGATCTCATCTATGATGATATGTTATTATTAAAGATATTTCCTAAGAGTCTTGCTAGCGTGGAATGAGAATGGTATTATTGGTTACCTAATTATTCTTTGAGGAATTTTGAGGAAATAGCAGAATTATTTGTTCATCATTTTAGTGCATATATTGAAAAAGAAGTGTCAATGAAAGATATTTATAATTTAAAGCAGAATAAAGAAGAATTTTTTTCAAAATTCTTAGCTCGTTGGATAATTTTAGTTGGTCGGTTAAGACATCATGTACCTTAGAAAGATATGCTTGACATATTTATTGGTAATTTACAAGAACGATTATCTTATGCACTAGAGATTACTGTTGTCACATCTTTTGATTAAGCAATTGAGTTAGCAAGAAAAGTGGAACAAGCTCTTATCAGAAGAGGACAACTCAAAGTGAAAGAAGATAAAACCATTCAGACACAGTATAAGAATAAGGATGTGGTAGGTGATGGTGTAATGGATAGTAGGCATGTTAATAATTTTGTTAACAACCTACAAAAAATAATACTTCAAAAACCTCCAAAAAGGAATTTTACAAGACTTGGCATACCTATGAAAGAATTCCTAAACCAAATTTTAGAAACTAATGCAATTGAGTTACCTCCTATAAGGCAACTATATGCTATAGCTAGTTGGTACAAGTTAGGACAACATTATGCATATCATAGAATAGAAGGAAATTGGAAAAAATCTCGTAAGAAGTTGAAACATGTGGTTCAATATTTTATTGATGCAGGACGTCTTGATGTAAGAAATTCTCAATCTTCAAATAGTAAAAAAAAGTCCACTACCAACTAGAATATACCTAAGAAAGGACAACATGCAGTTAATCAAGTATCTTGTAAAAATGTACAACATCATTATGATAACCAAATGGTTGGTAGGGTTATGCATAAGGCGTTGGACTCAAAATGTACTTGTAAAAAAATAGCGAATCCTAATCAAAATCAAGGTGAATCATGGAGAATCCTAAGCAAATCAAATTGAGCATCTTCATACCAAAATTTGGGGTATTTGAAGCCCTAAAATGTAAGGTCATATTTGGGGCCAATTTTGACCTATTAAATCATCTTATAACTTCATAAAACCACCACCATTAGATCAGGCTTGAAAATATATTTCCAACGAGTACAAATATGTCTATGTTTGGATATATATTGTGGCGAATTGACCCTAAGAAAACATTGGTCCTAAAAATTTTAGGTGAATGGGCCGACATCGAGGGTCCTCATATTCGCCAATTTCCAATTTTGGAAATCCTAATATTCACCCAATTTGCAAATATTCGTCACTATGCATAACCTTGACGATTGGTATGGTAACAACCACTTTAGAACAATAGGTGCAAAATCGACAGATCCATCGGTTTCAATAGGAGATGAGTTTTTCAGCAAATATATCCCTCTTAGAACTTTTGTAAAATTCTCCTACTCATGGAGAAGCCTTAATAAATGTTCTAAAATAACAATTTGTCCCTCCAAATATTTTCCCTAGTGATATGGTCAATGTTGTAAATTTTCTTGGGACACATCACATCACATTCTCGGATGATGATATTTCTTCCTCATACCTATGTAGGGATTCTTCTCTCTACATTACTGTATTTATTAGGGAAACCCTTATCAAAAGGGTTATGATTGATGATGGTTCTTCCCTCAATTTATGCACACATCAATTTATCCAAAAATTTTGATTAAAAGAGGAAGATTTAACTAAATATGATGCAATCATCAAAGCATTCAATAATGTGTCCCAAGAAGCTTGTGGCACTATATCTCTCTCACCTTAGAGTTGGACCTAAAATTTTAGATACATTGTTCTATGTGGCACCTTGTCTTACATATTTTAATCTACTTCTTGGACGTACTTGGATTTATGCAATGAAGGTCGTATCTTCTACTCTTCATCAATGTTTGAAAAAGCTCAGTTTGTCTCAATGCTTATCCTTTAGTTTCATCATCTATTTCTCCAAGTTCCTCATCTCAAAAATTTAAACAATCCAACAATCTAAAAGTGAGTTAGGAACCTCTAATCAAAGTTTCATCATGGGATCAAGATAGTGAGTTTCTTCAAGAACCTCTTATGGATATATCTCATCAAGATTTAGAGCAGGGTAATGAGGATGAGGACCCCCCTTATACCTCTAAATTTTGTTTTGTAATATGATAAATTCTCTGTGTTCTAATGGTAAATCTTCTAATTCTCATAAATATCTTGCAAAGTTAGGGATTTCTCCTCCCTATGTTAAGAATGATGTTTTTTTTCGAGAATGTATTGATTATTGTGCTATGGATGCCAAAAAAAAATATATGAAGGAGTCTCTCCATGATTATAATCATCAAGATGGCTTACCTTTTAGATTTTTCTTTGATGAAGCAGTCCCTTGAATTCCTATTATTTTTGTTAAGATAGGAGGTACAATTAAAATGTGTGTCAACTATCATTTTAGTTGCTTTTTTAACATAAAATAAAATAAAATCAATCATTAATTAGGTATGCATTTACATTCTCATTCCATCATACCTGTTTGGTTGCTCATACTGCATGATTTCCTATCATATTTTACATGGTTGCCTAACATTTTGTTCCTCTTGCATTTTTGCTTGTCATAACTACATGGTTGCTTGTTCATGATTGCTTATTCATATAGCTTTTGGGGATTCATGATAATGGCATGTGATGATACCTAGTTAGGTCATAGCTCACATGCATTGCATTTTTCACTAGGGTTCTTATGCCTAGCGAAGCCTCACCCTAGGGTCCATGCATTCTCGGTCCTTCTTTTCTTATTATCTTCCTTTATTGTTTTATTCTCCTCTCTTCTTCTTATGTCCCTTGACTTTGAAAGTTTTACAATGCTCATCATTCCTCCTCCAAGTTAAGGAATGCAATCCTCTTTTGGTATGTCCTTGTCTTTTTGCATGATCCTTATTTCTCCTCTATCTTATTTTTTCATATAAGGATATACATTCTTCTCTTCTTTTATTAACACATTTCCTCCCTCTTTAATTTTTACTAGTTGAAACTTCAAGTTGGGGGCACACACGCATAGTTCTTTACTTCTCATTTCCATCCTCTCTTTTCTTCTAGAACATGCACACTCTCACATTGTGTTATGCTCATATTGATTGGTCTAAATATTCTTACACAGGTAGTACTTGCTAATACATCATTCACATCAACAATAATATATCACCCCTATTGGGTTATTCTTCTTTTGACTCTGTGGGCTCAACACCCCATTACAATTTAAGCTCCTTTCCCATTTTAGCAGGCCTCGACATACATCCTAGAGGGTAATTGCACATAGTAGTCACTAGAGAGAAATCATCCATAGTGGGTTACGCTCCATAATTTAATCATTTGAGCAATCACCCATAGCAGGTTACACTCCATATTTTTTCCATATATCCATATCAGCAAGTACTACACCTATAGTAGGTTTTCACTTCACATCTAGATCTTCTCTTTTGATATAACACCCTTCATTCAGGGTTCTTGATCAACTTCTCTCATTTTCTATGGTTGACCTTTTTGGAAGATGTTATTGTTTTTATTGTTCTTCTTCTTCTCTTATATTCCCTTATTCTTTATTCCCCTTTCTTCTATTCATCCATGAATTTCATGCTAGCTGCATTAGATTCATGTTGTACCCAGTGATCATTGTTGTGTTGTTTTTTTTCTTGCTTTGCTCTCTATGATTCTATGTTTTATTTTTTTATTTCTTTGCCTTTTTTTAGTTTCATAATGAATTTTCATTCCTTTAGAAACTCGAGGGGTACCCTAGCCATAGAGGCATTAATGGTAGTAATGTCTCACCTTGTGTGTAAAAGTCCAGAGTGTCCTTTGTGATACCCCTTTTGCACCACCCCTTTGGCTAACCTAGCCACCCATTTTTTGTGTTTGTTTTCTTTCCCATAGGACTCTATATATTTATTTGATATATTTACTTGGCCTTAAATACATCAAAGAGGCGGTAAAATGTATACACGGACAATTGACCCACTAAGGTGAGTAATTTTCCCTAGATCCCTTTTTTTCTCCTTGGAAAATTAGGTTCATCTTTGAAACAATGTTTTACCTATCAAATATTATCCATTTCTCCTATATCATATGTCATTGGATCGAGCTCAAAAAGAGATTTCCAACGGTATATGATATGACCTATTTTAACTCCATTTGATCCTCCAAAATGCATTAAAACCACATGGGGATCTAGTTGGTGCAATGTCGCGCCCCATATTTATGGAGCACAACTTTGCATTTTAGGGTTTTCTCTTAAGAAAACCCTAATTTTCAAAGTTGATCTTTTTAGGGTCGGTTGTGCTTAGTTTTTCTTGCAAATTCTTGTTTAAAATCCACTATATAAGGAGGGTTTGAAGTTCATTTCTTCCCATCAAGTTCTTATCAAGTTCTGTAAAGTTCTTATCAAGCAAGTTTTCAACCAAGAAATAATAACAATTTTTATTATTCAAGCTCTATTTTTTTTAGTTCTTCTTCTTATTCTTATTCTGAAAGCAAGCTAACTCACAAGTGTGAATTGTGATCTATTGAATCTTTTTTTTTACTACATTGGATTGTGTGTTGCTACTCTTGGTGGATAAGTGTTGAAGCCCTAAGGAGGAATCTACTACTTGGAGGTCTCCATCCCTTGTGCTTGCTTCTTAACTACCACCAAGTTGTTTTTGCTCTTCTCTACTTTGCATATTAATTATATTTTTATTACGCATATTTTAATTCATATTTTCTAAGTTTTCTCCTAGCTTTTGCAAAATCGCGCTTGGGTTCTACAGGATGTGATTTCGTCGTGTGATATCGAGGTCGTTCCATACAGGGTAGGATTTCACATAGACCACATTTGGTGGTAATATGCTACCCCAAAATCCTATTTGTGTGTTATATACTACATTTAGGCCATATTAGGATATTTTGTACTTTGTTTCATTATTATGTTCTGCTATAATCTATTATGCTTATTCATCTTCCAAAGGTCAAATTTTTCTTCTATTTTCAAAGGTTAGCTAAAAGTACCTAGGGGGCTTGGTTTTTGTGCCTCCAAGTATTATTGTATAGTGGCCTAAGTAGGACCCCTAATTCTAATCATATTCTTAAGTGTTTCTTAAGTTATATTGTAGGAACATGAATCATTGATAGCATTGAATCAAAGTACAAAAGCAAGGATCAACCACCATATAAGCTAAGTATTTTGATTAATCTTTAGGTTGTTTGCTAGGTGCTTTATATTTCTATTGTAAACCCTAGATCTAATTTAAAAGGAAGTATATTTAATTATTTTTAGGTATTGAAAGATAAACAACATATAGTGTGCACTTAGGGTTTATTTTGTTTGTGCATTCTATCGAGCCCTTGCTTAAAAGGTTATCTATTTTAAACCCTAGGCTAGAAAGCATTCAAATAAATAATCATATTAGGATATATCTTGTATTCTTGAATTTTGATTTCTTCATTGTCCTTTATATTTTATAGCATATATCTAGTAATACCAAACTTAGGTGTTTTTCTTAAAACTGAATACATCAAATATTCCTAAATATCTTGAGGACTTGGATCGAGTCCTAAAACCGTTCTTGGTGAACCCTTCCCCATAGAAGTGAGTGTAGAGAAAAAAATACCCCTATGGTTCATCCCAAAATGTTTTTTTTTGTGGATCCAACCTTTTGGGAATTGTGCGTAGTAGGGTAGTTTTCCCCCTCTACAAAAATTCATATATTTTTATTAACGTGAAATTTGAGTTACATACATGTAGAGAGAAGAGGTTCACAAACTACTTGGTAGTCCATATAAGGCTCTAGCCAGAATAGGACATGGAGGATAATGGAATAAATTACCTCTCAAGAGAATGGGAGAGCTCTAATACTTTACAATTCGAGTAAGAGAGGTATTTATTTGAAGTGGGGGAAGGGGTTCCCCAAAAATACATGTAGTATTTTAAAATTTGAATTTAAAATTTTACTTGGGCCTGTCAACATAAAAAATGAAGGATCTAGAGGCTCTTGAGGTTCGTAACTAGGTAAATATCCATGATCATATCCTTGGAACCATTCATCATAAATATCTTGAGCATGTGTTGCCCCTTGGGTTGTCCTTCCTATTATTGCTTTAATGCTCTATTTGTTGCCTAGGGAACTACATCTAGTTGTTGAGTTCTAGTACCAAAACCAGATCATGATACCTTTCATTGTGTCCAATCACTTTGGGTTGGTCTAGGGTTATAGTGTTCAAATTTTTGTTCAACCATGCTCTTGGTATCTTCCCTTGGTGAATGTTATTCAATGCGCCCTGTGGAGATGATGATTACCACCTTCTGAGTAGCTTTTATTCTAGGGACTCCTATTCCACCATGTATCACAAGGGGATTATTGTGGGGTTGACGAACCAAAAGGATATGAGGGAAAATTATAGCTATAAATATTTTAGACTAATATATCCTCCCTAAAATTCGGGTATCAATCCTTCCATTGGAAAATGGAGAGTCTTGTTTTATTGCCTCTTCACTTGGACCTCTAAAATATTCCTTCCCTTTAACCAGGGAAAGGGCCTTAGTCCTTAGGATTCACTGGTGGTATCAATTTGTAATGATACCTAGGAAAAAGGGGCCTCCTTGGCTAAGGGAAGGGACTAGTATTAGAGACCTTGCTCATCAAAGGTGAGGAAAGGCCATGAGATCTATTCAAAGAGAGGCCTTGATAAAAGCAATTCCCATTTTATCGTCACTAGAATATACTAGAGGTTCCAAGTATTATCAAGACCTACTTTAGCCACCATAAAAAAAGCTTTGGATCCACTGCTTGATTTTGATCTAGTGATTAGGCTAAGTTTTGTAGCGAAGGGATTTTTATGCATAGTATCAATCAACGATAATGGATCCTCCTTGGCTGAATCTTAGATGGTATTTTGGCCTCAGTTTCATCATAAGTAGTAGGGGTGTTGGACCATTTCATCTAAGCTTTAGATAGGTACTCTGGTTAAAATTGCCTTTGGAGGTATGATTTGCCCACTATAGTGAATCTTCACTATAGATATATTCACATCTTCAATAGCTTATTCTTGCATAAATGACAAGCCTATACTTGTGCTTGGACTTAGCCTTAGAAAAATTCTTAGTTTAGCATTGCTTACAGGGGCTAAGTATGTGGAAACAAATTGACACCCAATTTCTTGTGTTTCATCCATAGGATATTTAGAGAAAATATTGACAAAATCAAAATGGAAGGTATCAATAATGGTAGGATAACTTATAATAATAGAATCATTAGAAAGGAGCAACTTGAATATTTTTTTTGTTAAGAATTTTTGTCTTAAGTAATGGAGGAAGGACTTGGAACCCTTATCAACATGTTGAAATCAAGTTAGTCTTTGACTAAACGTGTGCACCATTAACCTTGTACAACTCAAAATTTTACATTGCATTTTTTTCTCACGATAATTTAATATGAAGGATAGAAGAGAGGAGTTTTATGATATCATTCCTCAATTTTTTGATGTTTATTGAAGCTTGGATTCTTTGGCCCAACATTTTTGAGCTACTATCCTTCTATATACTCTTTAGAAAAGGAAAATTCTTTGAATCGTAAAATCTCAGTATTAGATCCATCCATTAGAGTCCAAAGGATAATTCCAAGTGTTCCAAATTTTATTATATAAGTCCAAACATTCTTTAGAATCTAACTAGGATATGTTGAGTCTAAATGATAAATCAAACAAACCATTGGGATAGAACATTGCAACAAATAAAATTCCATAGGTAAATGATAAAATAGGACATTGTAGGGAATGGTAGAAATAATTTGATATGTCTTGGTTCCAAAATCCATCTAAGTGAAAGAGATGCACCCTCAAGAATTCGACCAAGAGATTGGAAGACTTAGAAATAGGCATTCTGAGTCAGCCTCTATAGAAGGTAAATTTCTATACCTAGATAATCTATCTAAATGGGGTTGTGGACTAAAGTAGGAAATGCAAAGGGTTAGAAAGATGATCTAAAAGTACTACAAATTTAGCAACATCAAGAAACATGGTGCAAAGAGTTTCACAGTTTGAATTTAAATTAAACCACCTAACAGAACAACCTATTTTCCTTATGCATTCAAAAAAATTATCATCAAGAACTCTAAGCTATGCTAAATCATTCCAAAACTATAAAAATAAATCCATGTAGAAATATAGAATGTAGAATTAGCCATTCCTAGATTTAACAAAAAAAATTTAGCACTCAATGAGACATACATACATGTTTTGCACAAGATGTTTGTAGGAGTCTAGATAACAATCCAATTCTCATTCAATAAGGTGTATAGCCTCAGTCAATACAATCATGCCAATTATAAATACCAAAGATTCCACCATTAGAATGGCTTACATTCTAGTATTTGTGGAGATTTACAATGCATTTAGTTAACTAAAAATGATTGTTATTAGAGCATATTGTAGGCTTTGGGGCAAGCATAGAGAGTAGCAGTCATGCTTAACTTAGTTATGCTTAACTGCTTTAGGTATGCTCTACTGATGTATATGATGCAAATTTTATCTTGATTTTGGCTAGTGTACTGCATTTTTGGATCGTAACCATCTACTGATGGTCCACTTCTTTATGTTTTGCATAGCCAACTAAGTAGGGGTAGGTGTGCAATGTGGAAAGCTTCAACCATTGCAACCTTCTGATAATCTCAACTCATGGTGGTTGATAGACATACAAAGGCTTGATGATGTGGATGATTTTTGCTCACTCATGCAAATGTTAGAAATCATGGAAGGCATCTACCAAGAGGTGACCTTGACTTCATAATGTATCTTCTTTCTCCTCATGCCAAGCCTTTGAATTTTTTTTATAGATACCAGATGTCAATCTAAAAATTCCAGCATATGATTTGTTTATGTATGACATCGAAAATTGGGAGTCACTTGATTCTTGCTAGCTTTAACACTAGGTTTACATACTTGGAATTGTTTTTCATCCAAGTTTGCTTTTGACTTGCCAAAATTATAAGCTCTTGATGTTGATGTTATCATATTCTGAAGTTTGACACCTCTAGAGGTTTTACAAGTTATGATGGCAAATGCTAGGTACTAAGCCCAATTCCTTAATATTTCTTGATTGACATTACTTTATATTATGCCAAAAATTTTAGGCCTTCTTGTTGATGTCAATATTACAGTCCATTCGACGAGCTTTACTTGCTTGTCTTCATTACTTGACTACCAAGCATTGGGTGATGGATATCAGGTCTTGTGCCTTTATCCTTTTGCTCCTTGAAGGATGTTGAATATCAAACTTTTGTTGCCTTGTTGTTGATACCAACCTCTTATATATTCGACATGCTTTACATACTTAGCCAAATTTTATTTTTTGCTCCTTTTTATAGGATTTCAGATGTCAATGCCTTAGCACAAAAATATTATTTAACGATTATCTTCCCATTGCTTTATCATCTACCTTAGTCTATATTGCATCTAGCCCGCTTTATTTGCTATGGTAGCCTCTAGTGCTCTTCAAGTTGCCTTTTGAACTATTGTATGCTTAATGTTGCACTACTGATAGAAAAATAACTTCATGGTCTAGAGTATGCCACATAGTGGATGTGGGTAAAAAATCACCTACATAATTGATGACTTACGAGGATTTTTCTCACAAAATTGAGAACCTAGTATACCTTATCTATGGGATAATAGATATTTGAGAGGAAATGAATCTTGAAGATAAGATGAGTATATATAGAAAGGTATGGAAAAAAAAAGCAATTTTGAGAGAGGAAGATGATGGATCTAAGCTAGAGATGTAAGGGAGGTTGATAAAATCTATAGTTGTAATGAGGCTTCTGAAAAATACCTTTAGAAGGTGATATTGCTTATTCAATCCCATTTGTCTACAATATGCATGATGCATTACAACATATAGAGGAAGAATAATATTGAAGGGAAAATTGGGGTGCATGGAGATCCATAGCCAATGAGGGTGACTAGGGAGGCGAGGGTCACTAGAAAAAATAAAAATGGTTCGGTAGGAGTAATGGAAGGGTAGTGGAAGTGAAATATTGGAGTTTGGTGGTAGGATATTCAAGCAAATAGGGTGAAGATTCATGAAGTAAAGGTGAATATTGGAGGAAATAAAAGAAGGGGAAGACAAAGATACCTATGTACAAGCACCTCTAGCAAAACTAAAAATCTTCTAAGCATATTTCACTATAGTTGGGTACTGATTTAGATCTAGGGCAATTGCTTTAGGTGAATGTTCACCCATGAAAACATCCTTAGGTAAATACTCCAAGTGATTGAAATGTTTCCTTCCTCCTCTTCTTTCTTCTCCACAAAATTATTTACGTAGGTCCTCTCTTCTATGCTAACAGGCTCAATTGAACTCTTCACTACTTCTATAGAATTCATGGTTGCACAGGATGATGGTAGAATTACATGTATTAGATGACCATCTATTTTTGCTTTATATGCAATTGTTGAGGTCTATGATAGCTAGATTTTCAATTGAACTATGCTTTTGTTAGTGATGATATGAATTTCTTAGATTTGGTAGCCCATGTGATCTCCCTAGTTTCTATATTTTTCTTCTATCCAACCAATTATATATTTCAAACATATCTTTTCATTAATGCAACATGTGTTTGCTTTCATCACTTTGCCATTACAACAAATATGTCTTAATTCAACATGATTTTTATCTTTTTAATCCTATTGCAAAGCATCATATGCATTCAAATTACACATATTAATGTGCTTTATGATGTCCTCTTGGTTACTTTTTAAACCTACCTTCATTATGATCATACTTGGAGCATTGATTCTGCCCATCACCACAACCATAAAGAGAGTACAATTTCTTGTGAAAGATGACTTGAGTCAATATTTCCATTGGGCTACAGAGTCAAAATATGGGAGAAAGGGGGGAAGTAATGAAGGTTGAATATGATATATGAGGGGAAGATGGAGATTATAGAAATAGGAGAAGATGAAAAAAAAAAAATTGATACCTGCATATCATGTGTTCTAGAGATTCCTTGTTGCATTATACTATCCAGTGTGCCAACTCAAATGTTTGCTTTACCTTTAACTATATTGGTGTATGTTGTTATCATTTTCAAACATTAATATAGTAAAAATGTGAAGCATATCCCATTTTCAAGGGATTTCTAATTGTTTCTTCCCTTATCCTAGGTTTGTATCAACAAACCTCCACGAGTTGAAGAGTGGCTTGGAATTATATTTGTATTTGGTCAAGCCTAACGAATAATGATGATTCATAGGCTTACCAAAACATCAGACCACCTGTATCCAATATTTTCTTTTTTTCCTCCCATACTTGTGATTCTCATTACCCCAAGAGCATCAAGATATCCTCAAGAAGTGGTGAAAATCATAGGCCAGAAGGTTGTGGCTACTAATAATGAAACCCTTCGTAGGACAAGAAGAGAGTAGAAATTTTCAATGGAAGAGAAACCCCAACAAATACCAAGATAATGATAGCTAACATCAAAATGATTTTAGCTAACATCATGATGGTTCTTGGGCTGCCATCAATTTAATTGTCAGGTTTAGCTAACATTGAAAAGGCTAAGATAATAATTTTCTTCTAGTATTGTTTTACCTTATATAGGCATAGGGATTTTTAGAATTGATTGTAGCTTTAATTAAAAAACCTTCTTTATTCTTTATTTTACTAATGCCTATCCACCATAGACCCTCAGGATGAAATTTTTCCTCAATAATAAATGGCTATTGGGAAGTAGACTCCCATTTATAGGTCCTTATTCCTTGAATTTGTCCTTGTTCCAATGCATACTGTCATTTCTGATCATATCAATTTCTAAGAAGCAACATATCATTTTGAACATAATTCAAAATTGATGTCTTTTTAAGCCTTAATACTACCACAAATCTTATATGTTAAATATAATAGGATCAAATATAATATAGCCACAATACAATAAAGTCAAGATAATAATATGAGCAAATTAATATGTATATCAAGGCTAATAATACATCAAATAATAAACAACAATATGAATGTAAATAGTCTGAATCATACATTAACAAGCATACAATATTAATTGCTCAAAATATATGCAATCTTTATTACTCCTCTTTATCTCACAAATATGATAGTGATACTTGGATACTTCTCTATGGAGTACTATGTAGCCATAGTAGAATGACTCTTTGAATAATTGACTATTTATTTCCATATGCCAAGTCTCATGAATCTTGGCTACTCTACTTGACACTTGCATACTTGATGACAAGGTTATGCATAAGCGCGAAATATCGTAAATTGGCTCTATTTAGGATTTTTAAAATTTTGAAAAGGCTAATTTTGGATCCTTTCACTAGGGCCCATTTGCCCGAAAATTACGGGGTGGAAGTTTTTTTGGGGTAAATTCGCCTGCCATTGAAAATAATTAAAATATTTTTATTTTAATTTGCTGACCTCAAATTATAAATGATTTTGATTTTCCCACCCAATTCGCCTTCAAATTATAAATGATTTTGATTTTCCCACCCAATTTGCCTTCAAATTATAAATGATTTTATTTTTCTTGCCCAAATCGCCTCATATACTACCTGTATATATACTGTAGTGGGTACTGATAAACATACATCACTCTAAAACAATGAAAAACTTGACAAGGTTGTAGAGGAGTGTCTATCGACAAAAGTCGATCGGTTGTAGAGTGTTAATCGATGCAAGACGATCAACATAAGCCTATCGGTTGCAAAGTCGTGTTTGTCGGTATAAGATGATCAATTGCAAAGCCATATCAGTTAGTTACACAGGTGTCAATCAGCTGTAGAGGTGTCAATCAACATTCATCAATCGATTGTAGGGACGTGTCTATCAAAATAAGTCAATCGATTGCAGAGGTGTCATAGAGATTCATCAATCGGTTGCAGAGACATGTTTTTTGGCATAAGTTGATTGGTTTCAGAGAAAAATTTATGCCTCCTAGAATTTTACCTGCAAAAGTGCACCTCTACAACTGATCGACATTGCACCTCTGCAACCGATCGATATATGTCGATCAATTGTAGAGGTGCACTTTTGCAGAGAAACTTGTAGGAGGCATAACGTTTTCTTCGGAGCTCCATTTTTATTTTATTTTTTTGAAAACCACTTATATCGATGAGATCTACTCAAAAAAATAAGTGAAACTCTCAAAAACACATCTGAAATCAATCAACATGTCTACAATCGATTGATTACAAATGTGTCAGTTGGTTGCAAATATGTCGATCAGTTTAGATGGTTTTTTGAGGATTTTAATTAGTTTTTTGAGTAGATATCATCAAACAAGGTGGTTTTTAAAAAAAAATGAAGCTCCAAAGCAAAATTTATGCCTCCTAAAATATTGTCATGGCTGCAATCGATCGACATTTTTGTAGCTGATCGGCATGGCTACAATCGATCAGCATGTCTAAAGCTGATCAACATATCTGCAATTGATCAGCATGTCTGTAACCGATCGACATGCCTACAACTGATTGAATTTAACATCTTAGACCGCTCATCATAAATCATAAAGGCTAAAAGCCTTTCTTGTCGACCTAAATCCTTTAATTTTGCAAATCGATATTCATGGCCCCAAACATAGAAAAATTTGCCATAGTTTGAAAATTTTTGGAGAAAAATAATTGGAATTCGCCATGGTTTAAAAATTTTTGGAACAAAATAATTGGAATTCGCCATGTATACTTCTACATATTTCGTCGGGATTCCAAGACAATTCACCTTCAATTTATAAATAGATTTTGGGGTCAACCCCTTATGCATAACCCTTCTTTATGAATACATGATTCTATATTGTATGCACACCTAGATAGGACTCTTGACCTTAATTTTACACACTCTAATGTAAGACACTTGTGAACATATTTGCATTGAATATTTGATCTCTTATATATAAGACACTTGTGCACACATACTCAACTTACACTTGCACACACACTCATATGACACTTGTACATTTTATACACATACACACTTACATGATAGGGAAAATAATACTCACACTCTAAACTATGACTCAACACTAATATAATATTTATAATTTGTACCATGAAGGTACCAAGGGGGTACATTAGCATGTACCAAATAATGTAATATACTCCAAAATAAGCATGTGATATACCTTGCATATTTCCAAAATTTTTTGTCATCCTTGTAACTAATCTACTTATTCCTTCAACTGATATACAACTTTTATTTACTTATTAGCCTATTTACACAAAATTGTGGTATACCTATGTATGCCAATTGTGCCTGGTTCTTCAACCTTTGCTTCTAATTCTATAGTGATCTAACCATATGATATTAAATTTATACTTTTGCCTTGGAAACTCACTTTGGAAGTTGCATTTCCTTTTGACAAGGTCTTATCACCAGTTTGATTCTATACTTGTTTCAACTTCACAAGCTAATTGAAAATTGGCATAAAAAATCAGTACTAATAGTTTTACTTTGTCAATCAGATGGCAAATTGCCTCTTTAATGCACCTAGGGAAGTGTATTCCACATTATTTGAAGACTTTTGAGTTGGAGCCTAATTTTTTCTTTGGGATGTTGTTTGAGGTATTTTTGAACTGAGTACCCCTTTATTGTATTTATCTCGTAATATTCAACTCTAGTTGTTGAAATAAGAAACTAGACAATTGATGTAGTGAGTCACAACTACTCAATGAATTGTGCCCATTTTATATACATGATAACAAAGGAGCTTGGGGGCCAATCAGGATAGATTATTCACTGATTAGTTGTTGCTCCTATTTTGATCAATTAATTATTTTTATTTTGGTCAAATATATGCTACTTTCTTCTTGATAATCCCCAATGTGGTAAGGCCAAGTCCTTTTAGCTTGAATCTGAACCAACTTTTGAATACAAGGGATAATCATTTTACCCTGCACTAGATATCCTCCTATTTTTTTAAGAAGTTCAAGGAAAAATTCATCACAAATGTTAGTGGAAACTCAATGACCATCACATTTTAAGTTATTGCTAGGTATGGAAACCTATGCAATAGTATTGGGACTTTTTTTATGACTCCTACATTTGGTACCACTACTCCTTTTATCTACAATATTTTTGAATTGATTATGTTGTATTTTATGCCCATAGAATTACAAACTACTCAAAGCATAACATGAAACATGAGCTTCTGGATCAATCATACAGTTATGTAGTACCCATCCTTACAAGTACACTGATATGTAAAATGGTACAAAATTAAATTTATCTAAGCCAAGAGGTAGTTGCTTGTAGATTATTTTTCTATGCATCTTGTCAATCTTTGGGCCTTGCAAAGCTATTTTAACCAATTTAACATGCTTAGATATCAACATATTATCTCACAATTATTTGGCCTTTGTACTAGCACTAGCTTGAGATATGGGTTTTGGTCTAGCTATTTCTACATGTTGTCTTACCATATTCTCCATCTAAGCTTTTGTTATGGCCAAAAAATATAGTTTTTAGTAAGCCAATTTGCTTTGGTAATGTAGACATAGTGCTTTCAAACTGCATGTTTTTGGCTCTATCTCTAGCTTTTTTGATGTTTTATCTAGCTTAACTTCCTTCCACTCTACTTCATCCTCAATAAATTCATTGATCTAAGCATTGGGATACCTATGAAGATCCTCTTTTGATTCTAATTCATATAGATTTTGTCTAATAGACCCCCCATTTATAAGTGATTGCTTCATATGAATTATGGGAGTTATGAATTCCTTTGAATGTATATTGAATCTTGTGATTGGATTTGAATTATGATCACCTTAAGCTCATGAAACTTCAAACTCACCTAAACTAAAATTTTCCTCTAGTTTTTCCATGTTGGTGTATTCCAAATTTCTTATCCAAATTTTGTTTTCACCCTCAGTTTGATTTCTAGATGATATTTCTTAAGTATTTGTGTTATAGTGTACTTGGTGGGATTGATGCTCCATTTTTGCCAAATATTTTGCAAGTTGTTGAATAAATTTTATTATTTCTTGAGTTGTTCGATATTAAAGTAAACTCTCTATATCTGAGAAATTGCATGATGACATTGTTTCTACATGAGTTGATTGTTGTGACGACCATGGGATCATTGGAGGAATCCATGGATATATTTGATAAGTATTTGGGAACTCCACATCAACAACTTTATGGGGAATTTTTCCTACAATAATTAATAAGTTCTCATACTTGATGACCACCTGAAAAACTTGAGAAACTTTTTTCTCATTATAGTGTTGGATTTGTAAGCTCGGATTTAAGTGTAGGACTCAGACATAATACATGTATGCCTATTCATGAGATGATATTACCTCCCCAAGGATCTTATCCCACACCATTTTAAATTTGATGTTGAAGTCCATGAGCCTTTATAGAGGTTGTCTTCTTATATATGAAAACTACGTGAGTAACTCAAATACATTGCTTAGATCATAAAATACTAATATGAGAGGTTCAAACAAGTCCTCCTAGGCCTTAACATTATTATCTTCCAAGTATTTGTACCATTGCAATGCCTTGCCTCAAAAATATTGAGCTAATATTCTAGCCATAACATCTTCAAAAGAAATATTGTATACAACAGTTGCAACATCTTGGCAATGATCATAAGTACTTTACAAATGCCAGTATAGGTAGGCAAAAATTTTAGTGTATCAATTGGGATTTTATGAAATACTATAATATCGAGTGGTCCGATATTATTCTAGGCTAGACACATTTTTCCAACCATGACTTAAAAAATTTTGCTATTATGTTAACAATTTCATCTAGCTGGCACCTAGTGTACTATCAGGTCTTACTAGTTTTCTCACCATTTGATTCTAAGTGTGTTTTCCAATAGAATCGCTATCTTATTAGTATTATTAGGTAAATGGAGATGCCATGTGAATATACAATCTATGCAAGTGAGGTCAAGACTATTCATCAAAATCTTGAGTCCTTCAAATCATTGAAACAATATTTGTGAAATCTTGTCCTATCGAGTGTGTCAAAATTTACTCTTGGTAGCACCATGTGTAAATGATATTGAGTGGGACCTTTGGGTCCCATTAGGTGTGCAATAAATTAATCTTGACATGTTATATAGCTTCTATGGGATTTTATCCTTACTATCATAAGAATGATACCTAATCAGAGAATGTGGGATTTGTGTTGCACTAAGTGTACCAAAAATTACTCTTGGTTTTGAAATCCACCTAATTGAAAGAGATGCACCCTCAAGAATTTGGCCAAGAGATTGGAAGACTAAAAAACAAGGGTTTTGATTCAACCTATAGAGAAGGTCGGTTACTATGCTAGCTAATACATCAAAATGGGGTTGCAGACTAAAGTAGGAAATGCAAAGGGTTAGAAAGATGAGCCAAAAGTGGTACAAATTTGGCAACATCAATAAATATGGTGCAAAGAGTCTCACAATCTAAATTTAGATTAAACCACCCAAAAGAATAGTCTACTTTCCTTATACATTAAAAATATTTATCATTAAGAACTCCAAGCTATGCTAAATTATTCTAGAACTATAATGGCACATCTAGGTAGAAATCCATAATGTAGAATAACTATAGCAAAATTACTTGTTTCTAGCTTTAACAAAAATAATTAGCACTAAGTGAAACATACATAAATTTTTTGCACAAGAAGTTAGCAGGTTTCCAGACAACAATCCAATTCTCATTTAAGAAGGCGTATAGCCTCAATAAATACAATAATGCCAATTGTAAACGCAAAAGAGTTAACCATTAGAATGGCTTACATTCTAGTATATATATATTTACAATGTATTTAGTTAACTAAGAATTATTGCTATTAGATCATATTATAGGCTTTAGAATAGGCTTAATCACTTTAGGCATATTTTGCTGATGTGAACAATGTAGATTTTTTCTTGAGGTTGGCTAGTGTACTGCATAATTGAATTGTAACCATCTATTGATGATCCACTTATTTTTGTTATGCATAGCCAATTGAGTAGGGGTAGGTGTGTGATGTGGAAAGCTTTGGTCTTTACAATATTCTAACAATTTTGATTCTAAATAGTTGATAGGCATGCATAGACCTATTGATGTGGGTGATTCTAGCTCACTCATGCAGAGGTTGGTAATCATGGAAGACATCTGGTAGGTGGTGACCTTGACTGTGTAATGCATCATGTTTCTCCTCATTCCAGCCTTTGAATTTTTTTTTTCTAGATAATGGATTTCAATCTAAAAAGTTCAACATCAAATTTATTTATGGATGATGACAAACACTAGGAGTCACTTGATCCTTGCTTGCTTTGTCATCAAGATTCTATACTTGGAATTATTTTGCATCTGATATTGCATTTGACTTACCAACATTATAATCTCTTGATGTTGATGTCATCATATTCTAAAGTCCAACACCTCTAGATGTTTCACAAGTTACGATGCCAGATGTTAGATGTTGGATATCATACCCAATGCTTTAGAATATTTCTTTATTGACATTTTTGTATGCTATGTCAAACATTTTAGACCTTCTTGCTGATGTCATTATTGTAGTCCATCTGATAGGCTTTACTTGCTTGACTTTATTTCTTGACTACCAGAATCAAGTGATAGATGTCGAGTCTTGTATCTTTGTTCTTTTGCTCCTCCTTGAAGGATGTCGATCATTAGACGTTTGTTGTCTTATTGCTGACATTAACCTCTTATATAATCGATAGGCTTTCCATACTTAGCCAAATATCATTTTTTTCTCCTCTTTGTTGGATACTGAATTTCAATGCCTTGGCACAAAAATATCATCCAATAGTTATCTACCCATTGCTCTGTTGTTTGCCCTAGTCCATATTGCATCCAATCCAATTTATGTGCTCTTCAAGTTACCTTCTAAATTTTTGCATGCTTAATGCTACACTACTACTTTAGAAAAATAACTTCATGGTCTAGAGTATGCCACATAGTGGATGTGGGTAAAAAATTCACCTATAATATGGAGGTAGCATTTGTATAAGGAAATTTCTCATATACACAAGGTAAAGTCAACTAGCCCTCTTGTCTTAAATAGACCTCCCATTGTACCCAATGAACCATTTAATAAAATAAAAGGGAGAATTATTAAATAGAGGATCAAAAACTGCAAGGGAGTTGTGATAAAACAACCAACTTAATTCTTATACAACCAGTTTGATCGTTAGGTCCATACATAGGAAAAACCCCAACAATTAATTTTCCATTGTTCTATTCAAATGCATCTGTTTTAGAGATCATATCTTGAGCCTACCACCATAAAATTCAATGCCAAAGGTAGGATCAATATGGTCTCCCTTTTATGTGACTCATGATATATGAAGAAATGTTTGCCTTAAGGACGAATATAGTTTTAAAAAGCTCAAGAACACCGAATTATTTTACCTATTATAATACAATTATGTTGATATTATTATGATTAAGCACCCTTTAATACATGCAACTTATGAATAAGGAGGGTGAGACCTAAATATTTTATGACAAAAAATTAAATTCATTAATACTCAATGTAAAGGTTTTGCTCAATATTACCCATTAAAACTTGAAATTGATTACTTAGATTGAGCCCTTTCATGTGAGGGGCTCTAGGGCTAAGGGTAATGGGGATCCAAAGAGGTGAGATGGGTAAATTAGGAGGGTAGGAATATAGGGATATTTTGAAAGGAATGGAAATAAACATCTTATGAAAGAATCTTGGAAGAACTTTGCTAGCTCTTTCAAATTGGTTTTTTACATTGAGGGATCATAGAAAAGCACCCCTTTATCTATGATGCACCAAACCTTTGTCATATCAATGTCATTGGGTAGGCCATCACACACTATTTCAAATGAGTTTTAAACTTTATGGGATTCCTTAATATCCTTACCCTTGATTAGTTTAATACTTGGGTTGACCACTATTTATGTGGGGGCCAAGGATTAGCTATAAATGGGATTGTGGCAGCAATATTTATCATTTTTTATTTCATTTTCTTTTGTCAAGCTAGTTTCTTTTGGAAACCCTTAATTAAATTACTTACCTCTCTATAGTTACAACATGCAGGGTATGGATTTATATAGTGCAGAGGTTATGAAAATTAAACCCTAGGCTACCTAATATCAATGGATATGGGGATGGGGATGTCCTATGAGATTTCCATCTTCACATAGTCCCCCAGATGGACCTTGAGATTCATGATTTTATCCTTGTATAATATACACCAAAGAATATTACCAAGTTAAGACACAATGGACTAGAGAAATGGGTGAACTAGTAAATCCATGAATGGGAATTCTATCCACATAAGAAATTGCCTTCAAGATTTTCCTTTAGAATGGACTTCAAGCGTCCAAATATGAAATTTAATCACAAAGGACCCAATTTTTATAACTTAAGGTAGCATGGAAATGAAATGGACTATGGAATAAAATGGAGACATACCCCTTCCCTATAACTCTAATTGACTTGACAGGTTAACTATAGTTATCTTCCCCTACAATATTTATCTAGAAAATATGTCAAAAACTCTAGTAGTAAACCCACACAAAAAAATATTACCATAGTTATTTTAGAAATCTCAAAATAATATTCTACAAATTCATCAAGAAGAGATAAATAAAGATATTTATCACTTCCATTAGTCTTTAAGGTTGTGGGTTGATGCTTAGTTGTTTATAGGCTATGGACTCCTCTAAGCTATGTGCTTCTCTATAAGTCAACATTCTCCTTCTTAGGGGTATTTTTAGTCAAGGACATTTGTAAATCTAAATTATTTAAGAGGAGTAAAGGGGTGTGTTATTTGGGACCAAAAAACAACATGGCTAAAAGGCAATGAGGGTAAAGAAGCATAGAACCTACTTTTTAGAATACCTTGTTTGAAGGAGGAATAAAATGTGAGTCTCTAGTATTAAAAGGGATATATATTTTTTCTAGCTTTTACGATGTATTTCCAACATATAGGCTTGTTGTACAAAGGGGGTTAGGATTCATGTGTATTTGAGTCATAAGGAATTTCAAAACTAGTCATAGGCTATGGATTTATATGTGTTAGACTATATTTGTGCACAAAGCTATATTTGGATGACAATGACAAGGTAAATTGTAGGTCTACATTAGAATGAAGCTTAAAAAGTTCTCCAAAATTTTTTATGGGGGGAATTGCTCCATTTGTAAATAATAAGGAGAAACCTACAAATTTAGGCTCCCAAGGATGGTCAAAGCATGTGATGTGTGTGAAATAATGGGATAGGTGGCTTCAAGCTATGATGAAGAAGAGAAAAAAACATATACTTAATGTAACCAAACATTGTTCTTGTATTTTACTTGCATTGTCTTTGAACCAATTATTCTTGTGTCTTTTTTTTACCATAGTTGACCATTTATTAGTAACTCTTAACTATTAAATTTACAATAAAATGCATTTATACTTAATAATAAGTTTTAAATTTTGTTAATAAAATTGTATTTCAATACAAATGGTAATTTGATTGAAATACTTTAATATTTTAACAATTCGATTCTTATATTCTCCATACATCTACATCCTTGTTGTGAACACAAATCCATGATGTGCATGTGTAAGGCTTTTTCTCTTCAACTTAAATTTGGAAATTAAATTTCTTGATAAAAGGCCCTAAACTTGATATTAACAATGAAAGATAGCAACGATTTAATAACTTAATGAGTTTGATTCCTCCACTACTTGCTTTAAACTTTAAACTTGCTATATTCAATTTAATTGTAATTAAAAGTTTTAACTTAATATATGATGTATTTGGTCATAGGTAATTTGATATTCATATTAATTTATCATCAGTATATACATTCAAAATAAGAATAAAATAATTTTTTTTTGCTACAACTATACACACACACATATATGTCTATATGATTTTTTAAAAATTGGTAATTAGGATTGAAACAATCCAAGAAATATTTTATCATTATCATATGATGGTACTACAATATTTTTGATAATTATGGATGTCACATTTAACAAGATTCAAAATAGGTCTCCTCCTTGAAATTCAGTGTATTAATCAGTTATATATGTGCACATACACACAATTAGTGTAATTTTATAGTAAAACTATTAGAATCAAGTATAGCTTCATATATTGTTATAAGGTTCATTAAAATGGATGTATTACAAATGAGTCCCACTTAAGCTCATACAATCAACTATATACAAACACACACACACACACACACACACACACACACACATTATCTATTGTCATTAATATTTGGGATTTGTTTGCCATAATTTTTAATGTCTGATATAAAAGCATGCATGATTTACAATTTTTACCATTTTAAAAAAGCTATGTGTGGCTTATATTGGGGGCCAATCTTGATTGAAAGTGTAATTTGAATCATGGTTAAGGCTGACACTATATGATGTAATCTTGGATAGGCCTAAGGGAATTCATTGCACAATGTATTGAATTTATTGTAATATTTTATTAAACAAACCCTATGGGCCATGATTAACCTTTTTATGGTTAAACCTACCTTATAAAATTATAATTAATCTTAAATCATTTCTTGTTATGTTTGATTAAGGTTAAGTTCATTTATGTATAAGATTTTGTCATTGGTAAAAATACCCCCACCACTCCATTTGATCATGGAGTGTTGTGATTCTTATTTATGGATAATATAATGATTATTTATGATGCCTATGGATTCCCACTATCTCTATTTTTTTAAGATTTTTGTATAAGATTTAAGTGAATGGCTTGCTTCTATTTATTTATGGAAAATATTGTGAATTCAAACATGGTACTAGAGTAGGTATGGAGCTATGTCACTTGTTCATGTAGAAATCCTTTTTAGAGCCTTTGATATTTCTTCCAAATTCAAGAATGAGTCTCTCATCTATGTCTCATAGGAATTTTTTCAAATAAGAGATGAGAAGTTTTTTACCCTATCTTCTAGTTTCATCCTTCCTAAAGCATTGAATAAGAACCCTATTTTCACCTTTAAGAAGCACTTTAGAAATTAGTATGAGGAATATCATGATTTGCTTTGAATTTGATTCTTAAAAATATTTAAAAAAGGTGACTATCAAGGTTCTTTGGAAGTAGCGGTGAATGTGTAAATTTTCAAACTCAAACTCATATATTTTCCCTCTCATTAGGCTTGGTTTGGCACCCATGCACAAAGAGCATGCAATGCCCTCCTTCAAGGAGGAGGGATGCAATCCTACATAGGTGGCAAGGTTTACATTATGGTTAAAGAAAGGAAGGCTAAGAAACTTTTTTTCCTTGAGCATGAGTTTGAAATCCATTGCACATTATTTTTGGAGGAAGAGAACAACATTGTTTTGATCAAATCCTTGAGATCATAATGTTATTTTGGTGGTTGTTGCCTATTATAAAAAAGAGTCACATGGCATGTAATTTGGATTGAAGGTTGAAAGAGAGGAGACCACAAGATTGAATTACACTCCTCATGTTTTCTCCCAAAGACTAATCATGCTTTCTACATATTATGCAATTAATTCACCACCAACAAACACTAAGGAAAAACATCGAAAGGTTTTTAGAGACATGGGGTTAGGAATTTCTAATACAATAGAAGGAATATCTTTTTATTAAAATTTCTCAATTGATGATAGATGAAATGTCATGTGAGAGGCGAAGGATTTTCCTTCCTAAAGGTAATCATGACATGTTGGTTAGGGTGTTGTTACTTGTACTAGAGAGATTATAGTTTGAGCCCCTTCAATTCATTAAACTTATCTTATGAAGAAGTATGTTTCATTGGATGATATGGTGGCTGACATAGCAACTTTTAGCACCATGAATTATTTTTTTGGTATATATCCTACTTCACCAATCCAAACACAACATTTTTCATAGATACAATAGAACAAGGACACTAAGGTAGTATAAATAAGTGGAGGACACCAACGAATAATGCAATACCAAGTGGTAGCAAATTATTGAATGCTACTTTACTAAGGTTGAGGTTTTAATTTTTAATTTTATAAGGTCCATTAGGAAAAAAAATTTGGAGGCCACAACTTTTGCATAGAGGAGCATTTTAAGCTCGTTGTTTTTTAGATTGCCTGACTTTTTTGTTAGAAAATGGGCCCAAACATCATAGGTCTATGTTTCTCAAGATCTTATGCACATAATCATGATAATAAAAATATTGCGCAAAATACAAGCTTTATTGATAATCCAAAATTTCTTGATACAAACTTGTTACATAGCATGGAGATTTATCTCTAATATATAACATTACATAAAAAATCTTCAAAACTTATGCTTTCATATTCCTTACATTATTACCAAATCTCTCATGATTACAAAACTTCCTACTTTTAATCTGGACACATCACACTTGACAACTTTTACTTATAACTCTTACTTCCACTTTCACACATGACACCTTTTACTCATATTTTACTTGATTATATGACACATAAACACTCTTCACAACTTGACATATACTATATTTATAAATAAACAAACACTTCTAATTTAAACTTTTAAAATGGTACTCCAAGTACTAAATAATGTAATACCTCCAAAATGTTTTAGCAATACACATTGGGGGCATTGTTTCAAGGACCTATTATAGTGTTAGGGATTGTGTTGTATAATATGGGTCATCAAGCTCTAATTAATTGACTTAATGAGAAAATTTATAGTATTTGGTCAACCCAAATTATTGGATTACTATACAGTAAGAATATATGGTACATATTTCAAGAAGATAAAGTAGTAGCCCTTAGTAAAAAAAACTTGCCAAAAAAGAGAAGAAGAAGCTCTTGGCCTACTTTCCTTTTTGATCGAGCTAGAGTTGCTTGTCTACATCAAAGAAGAGAGAACCTATCAAGAAATAGTTAAAATTGCATTATTTATTTAGAAAATTTAATATTAATAAATTAAGCTACTTGAAATTAGATCTTTCCTCTCTCAAATTGGCTAAGTTTGATAACATTGAGTGTTGTACTTAGTATGGCACTGAGAGGGGGGGTGAATCAGTGTAGCATTCCAAAAGATAAATAAACAGCTCTAAAAATTACAGTAGATAAAACTTATAAACAGATATAATAAGTACCGCAAGAGAACATCACACAACACAGATTTTTAACGAGGTTCACCAAAATGGCTACTCCTCAAAAAGAATGGCTACTTGGACTCCTATCCAAATCTAGCCTCTTGCAAAGCACCAACTTTACAATTTGTTTACCAGCACCAACTGGAAGGAGCACCAACCCCTTATTTATCTACACCCACGAAAAGGAGCACCAACCCCCTAATTTGCCGACACCAACTGGACTTCAATTTTGAATAAAAATGTTTGACATATACCTTTGTTATTGCAAGACTCTAACTGGTCTACATCACCTTTGCAATCTCTCGCACTCTGCTCTCTCTTGCGCAATCACTTCACACAGTCTACTGCACTGCTACAGCAAGAATTTGTAATCAAATTTGCCCTTCGTGCTTCTCTGCACACTCTGCTTCTCTGCACACTCTGTGTCGTTTCACATTCTGCTCTCTGCTCAACACGAACTTCACTTTCACAAACATTATGCTCGCATTTGCACTTTATCTTAACACCCCCTTTGTCATCAATGGCAAAGGGCCAACTTTGGGGCTCGAAACTAAGAATGAGCCTCTTAGCTTAGTCCCTCCCCCACCTCCTGATGAGGTGATTAATTCTGGGGTGGGAGTAAAACTCCCATTAGGCACTGATCAACATCAACATCTATAACTTCCTTGTCGGGTCTTCTCTTGAACTCTTTGACCATATTCTTGTTCCTATCATTGTTCTGATCCTTGGACCTGATCATGCCACTGTTCCTGTTCCTATATCCTGGAATTTCAACTCTACACTGTCTGACAGTGTGAATTTTATTGTTGCACTTATAACAAGTAATAGTGTTGTTTCTTTTAGGCATACTTGTTCTTTGAATCCAAATGTTCTGACTAAGCTAGTTCTGACTAAACCTATTTTGACCAAGCCTGTTAGTGTGATGTTCTTTTTTTTTAAATGAAACTCTGGTCTGTTTACCCTTCGACATGAAGCACACATACTATTTGCGGGTTTTTTAATGATTGGAATATCTCTCACTGCTTGTTTAGCGCTAATTCTTACCAGATTATCAAAACTTATGTGTCCAAGCCTCTTATGCCACAACCGGTTCTCTTCTTCTTGTCCCATGAAGCACATACCTTCTGAAAACTGTGAGAGTGTGTACAGATTTCCAGATGTCCTTGAGCCGATTGCTATTAATTTCCTACTGTTTATTTTTCTGACTTCACAACCATGCTTCTTGAAAACTACTTCATGTCCTTTGTCACAGATTTGACTCACACTCAATAGATTATGTTTCAAACCATCCACATATAAAAATTCCTCTGACTTGATCTTTCCTTCACTAATTTTGACCGTTCCTTTACCTATTATTTTGGCTCCGTCATTGTTGCCAAATTTTATAGAACCACCCTCATACTTTTGTAGATTTTCGAATTTCCGTTTGTCACCTGTCATATGACTTGAGCAACCACTATCAAGAATCCAAGGAACATGTTTATTCTAAGCTCTAAAAGCTATCTGCACTATTAAAGAATCTTGTTCTTTCTTGAGCTCATTCTTTTTGTTTCCATTCTGTTTTAACTGTGGTATTGGGTTCTAGTTGTGACTTCCCCTTTTTAGAATTTTGCACATATCCTTCAGTATAAATTCTATTTTGTTTTGCTCTATACGGTTGAAATCTGCTTTCATGAGGTTGATATGAAATAGACATACTACGACAATTTACGGCGGTATGACCAAATTTGTGACACTTAAAACACTCTCTTGCATAACTCATTAAAGGAGCAAACGCATTTCTACTAGTGAAACTTCTTAGACCTACGTTGTATTTGCAGTCAACAATTTTATGCCCATAAACATTACACTTGAAACAAAAACCATAGAAATAATGATTAAACCTGAAATATGGTCTTGGCCAGGTTGTTTCTGGAGCCTTGGATCTTCTATTCTTTTGATGTGTGACCTTAGTAAAGCCATCATTGTCAGCTGCTATTTTAGGTCTGGCATTATATCTTTATTTTGCCTGATTCTTGTCCTTGTTCTTTTCACTTTCAACATTGCTTGCTTTTGGTCCAGTTGATGATTCTCCTTCAGAAAATCCGAGACCAAATTTGATACCTGTGGATCTTTGATCGCTCAGAATTTTGTCTAATTTCATCGAGCTTTCTTCACGTTTTACATGACAGTTGATTTTTTGATCCAGCTCTTGTATCTGTATTCGAAGACTCACATTTTCTTCTTCCAATTTGCTACAGTGGTCTATCTTCATGGATACCTGTATTTCCAGATCTTCAGACATTTTCTTGTATTCTTCAATCTGTATTTTTAAACTGGCAATAATGTTGTTTGCATCCTTAAGTTTCCTTGACAATTTTTCATTCTTCTTTTTCTTTGATTCCCATTTCGTAAGGGCAGACACTAGCTCACCCTCTAAATCAACTTCAGCCTCAACTTCTTCAACTTTAGAGTTCATTCCCTTACTTTATTTCCGGTTCAATTTTCTCAACCATAGGAGAACTGGTTGGGATGCCTTTTTGGATGAGGATCTATTCTTCTTAGCCATTGTGTACTAATCCAAGATCAACCCTGACTGATTTAGCCAAAATTGGGAACCTGGATCTGATACCAATTGTTAACAATCACAATGACACTGAGAGGGGGGGTGAATCAGTGTGTTCTTTAAAAACTTAAAAGCAATTTAGACTTTGGCTGCACCTTGTTGTTCAATAAACTCTTGTCCATTGCATTAATAAATCTGTCTGACTGTGTTGAAAAAACTTTTGAAATTTATCCTCTGCATCTGAGTGACTTCTGAACTACCTATCCATTGCATTATTAGATCTAACTGACTGTATTGACAATAATGACAATCCTCCTGCAACACCTTGCTCAACACTGAACTCCTATCCATTGTACTTTGGCTGCACCTTGCTGTTCAATAAACTCTTGTCCATTGCATTAATAAATCTGTCTGACTGTGTTGACAACAATGACAATACTGTTTGCTGCACTTTGCTCAACAATCTCCCCCTTTGGAATTGTTGGCAACACATGTGCAATTTTCTTGTAAATCTTCTCCCCCTTTGACAATAATACCAAAGGGCTACTGCAGACTCCCCCTGAGTCTATGCACAATATTCTTAGACACAAATTATTACAATTAGCAAATATTCCAAGCATGAACAAGAAGAAAAATAAATACACAAATGCTCCCCCTGAGAATGTGATCCCAAGTTAGTCACTTCTTGGGAATTTTAACCACTCAACCAATCTGCATCTTTAGGATACCATAACCCATACTCCATAGTACCCTTGTAATATTATAGAAGACTCTGTCTCTTTTCTTTGCTGCACTGACTGGTGGACCTCTTCTTCACTTGAAGAATCCTCACTCTGATCTAACTTCAGCTGTGTTGGATGCCAAAATTTCTATTCATTGAAATTATGTATTCTGTACTCTGTCACCTTCAATGTTCAGTCAATAGGCTCACTAAGAACCTGCTTAACAAGCTCACCAAGGAACTTTCCCAAATCTACTCTTGCCAAGCTCTCTAAAAACTTGTCCAAAACTTCTCTAGCAATTTGTCCCAGCATTGTCCTCAAAATATTTCTCAAAGACCTTCTTCAAAGGCTCAATCAAACATGCTCAAGTGGTACTCAAGATAAGCTCAACATAGAATGATAGTTTAAAATTAAATCCACTTTATAGAAGCATATAGAAGATTGTTAGAGACTTAATATCTTCTATTCTCAAATCTCAATCTCAACTCAAATCAAGAAAAGTTTATTTTATGGGACTTGAACAACCACATGCAATCAATCACTTGACTATGCTCAATTATCTTTACTCAACCAATCATCTCTCACACAACCCTAGTCCAAGAATGTATCAACCAACTCTTTTTTAGTACTATACCAACACTACAGTATTACTATCAACTCTGTGCACGCATAAAATACTGTACCTTAACACAAATTAGATCCGTTTTTACATTTGCAGCTTTGTCTAAGTTTTCTGCAGTCGACGCTGGTCACCTCTTACTTTCAACTATGCAAATCTGGAGAAAACATTCTTTCAAACACTTCACGACCAACCATTCATCTCTTTACTCAGCCTTATACTTCTTAATCTCGGATTGGCATTTTATTAACAGTTAAAACGAAACTGTCTGAGAATTAAATAATTCCACCAAGGCACCATGAAACTTCTAACAATATTTACATCAATGAATGGAACAGATACACGGTTCTTTTATCGAAATATAAATACGTAGCTAGAGAAAAAATTCTTCCACTAATCAAATTATCTAAACTGTTACATTTCATGGCTTCGAACAGTTACAGTAAGAACATCAATAGTACAGCAATGACATACAACAATACTAAAAATGGTGGCGACTCTCCATTTAATCTCCAGCCTTCATGGCACTTCCACAAACAACTATATGAACTAAAATAAATTTAAACAACTATAGTGCAACTCCTCCTTACCAGCACCAACTAGAAGGAGCACCAACCCCTTAACTTTATCTGCTTCAACAGAATGGAGCACCAACTCCTATTTTACCAGCACCTACTGGAAAGAGGCACCAACCCCTTAATCCAAGCAACAACTTGGAAGACAATAATAAAAATTATAGAATAAAACTTTCACCTCAATTTTCACGGTCTGCTATTTTTTTGCATTTTGCTTCTTCTGCGCAAAATGAGTCGCACTATTCCACCTCTTCTCTGTACTTCTTTGCACTCTCTGCTGCATTCAGATGATCAATCACTTCATGAACCTGTGCCTCTGTCACTTGGACTTAGAACACAACTTCTGCACATCGTGCTCTTATCTTCGCACAAGTCACTCTACTCGTTCTTCGCACATTATCTCATCGCAACGCGCACCTTACTGCAACTCCAAAGAACTATCACTTCGCTCTCATTCTGAATAGAAATGACTTGCTCTCTGATTTATTATTTAATCCACAATAAGTTGCCTTGTGACCATACTGGTTACATCTGAAACAATAGCCATTAAAAGTGTTAGCATAAAAAGAGTGAGAGTGGTAGAACCTCTTTTGTTGTGGTTGCTTTCTTGTAAATCTCCTTTGATATTTTCTTTCTTTTGAAGATACAACTTTAACCTTTTCTTGCTCGGACCCTTCAACAGTGAACTTCTTCTTCTCTGCAGAATTGGAAGATAAAGGTTGTTCAGCTTCATATCCAAGACCATGCTTAACCGTGGAGCTTTTCTAATGACTTATCATTTTATCTGGAAATTCTATGCTCTTATCGAATTTAAGATTTGTATTGGCCTCTTCTAGTTGTTTCTTCAATGAAACAATCTCTTCTTCTTGTTTGCAACAAATAATCTCTTTCTCATTGATCTGTGACCTGAGAGTTTCCTCAATCCTTTTAGACTCTTCTACTTGTAGCTTTAGATTACTAACTACTTTGTTAGAATCCTCTTCATGTTTGTTACACACATTGACTTTATCATTCAGCTGTGACTTCAAGTCTTCTTCTATTTTCTTGGCCTTTTGGAATTGTAAGAACATATTTTCAATCTCATCCCCATATTCTTCCAATTTCTTGGACAGTATTTTGTTCTTTTTCTTTTCTATACTCCACTCTTCAAGAGCAGATATCAACTCTCCTTCAAAATCTACATCAGCCTCAAGATTTTCATCACAGACTTCAGGATTCACTTCTTCTACCTTTTTCGATTCAAATTTCTCTTCTACAGGAACTGAAACTGGCTGGGATGCCTTTTTGGATGAGGATCTATTCTTCTTAACCATTGTGTACTAATCCAAGATCAACCCTAACTGATTTAGCCAAAATTGGGAACCTGGCTCTGATACCAATTGTTAACAATCACAATGACACTGAGAGGGGGGGTGAATCAGTGTGTTCTTTAAAAACTTAAAAGCAATTTAGACTTTGGCTGCACCTTGCTGTTCAATAAACTCTTGTCCATTGCATTAATAAATCTGTCTGACTGTGTTGACAAAACTTTTGAACTTTATCCTCTGCATCTAAGTGACTTCTGAACTACCTGTCCATTGCATCATTAGATCTAACTGACTGTATTGACAACAATGACAATCCTCCTGCAACACCTTGCTCAACACTAAAATCCTATCCATTGTACTTTGGCTGCACCTTGTTGTTCAATAAACTCTTGTCCATTGCATTAATAAATCTGTCTGACTGTGTTGACAACAATGACAATACTATTTGTTGCACTTTGCTCAACATTGAGGACTACATTGCAAAATTTAAGGTATTAAGAGAAGATATTGCATATTCTAGAGGTCAAAGGAAAGATGATGCAAAATGAATGAATATTTTCCTTAATAATGTTTTATCTTCTTTTTAGTTGTTGAACCTCTTGGTTCATATGACTCATATGTTCTTGGACTTAAAAAAATCTCTTACTCTTGATCAACTTTTTTCTCTCCTAATTTATTTTTAGGTGGTAGTGGGGAATTGTGATTGAAATTCATAAATACATTCTCATGCAAAGGAATTCAAACCTAAGGAGGCTAATACCAAGGGGCCCAATGACCAAGCTAAGTCATCAAAGAATCAAAGACCATTTGCAAATATTGAAAGAGATAAGTACATCAACCAAAGAATTTCTTAATGAAATTGCAAAGGATTGAAGTTGAGTTTCGTAAGATGGGTGGATGTATTTCAAATGATGAGGAGGATTCAAATGGATATACCTCATCTACAAAGACCCACTAGAGATCCATTATGTGGGAATATATTATTATCACTAATATATTCTCTCCTTGTCCTCTCAATTTAAATTATGAGGGGGTGTTGAAAGTGTAATATAATTCATGGCCAAGGCTTAAGGGGATTCATTGTACAATATAATAAACTTATTGTAACATTTTATTATGTAATTTTATTATATTGTACCTCGCTAATGTTGGGTGCGATATCGTTGTAGACTAATGAAAAATAAAAAGCAAGTGCAAAAGATGAAATAAATGCCAAAAATAAAGTAAGCAAAACCTAATGGACATTGCAGAAGCAGGCAAAAAATATTGAAGCATCTGAGAGGGCGCTCTATCTCTTAAAAATACACCACATATCCACCAAGTCACATGGCAAATCAATACAATCTACACAATAGAATATCAAATCTGAAATTCATACTTCAGGGTTAGATTGCAGCAAAGAAAACAAAGGAAGAAGAACAAACTATCATAAATATTTTGAGCTTAATCAATAATCAGAAATTTTTGCTAAGATCACACATCAAAAACTTGGATATCACCTCTTTTGATTTAGCAAGAATATCCTTCCTTTTATAGATAATATTATAGGGAAAAAGGTAGGTAAAATAAACCAAAGTTGATGCCAAAACACACTAGAGGATTTAAAATTGGGTCTAAGCAGGCTCAAAAGAATAAAATTAAAATTAAATTAAAAACTAGGTTAAAACAACAAATTTGTGCTCCGTCCTAACGGGGCATGATATCGATGGCACGAAGTCATGCCTCGTAAAGGCAAGCCACAATTTTTCTAAAAGATAAAAAAAAAAAAAGGCAAAGAGGTCTTCCCTTGCTCTTGGCAGGGGTTGAGGGCCTCTTAGGGGCACTAAGGTGGATTTCCCACTCAAAGTGGGTCAATTTTTCGTGTCTACACCATCATATAAAATTTTAATTAACCTTAAAGACTTTCTTTTTATGTCAGTTTAAGGTTAAGTTCATTTATGTATTTAAGATTTTGGTATTGGTATAAGTACCCTAACTACTCCATTATTTAGTTATTGGAGTGTTGTGATTGTTATCTATATATAATATAGTGATTATTTATGGTGCCTATGAGTTCTTAGGTATATATTTCTCTCTTTCATCCTTTCTTATGCTTTCTATGTAAGATGTGAGTGAATGGATTGATTTTGTCCATTTTTATAAAATATTGTGATTTCAAACACTCCTATTAAAATAACATTGTCATTAGGTTAATTAAATCATATCCAATTTATATTTTTATCAAATATATTCTTCATAGTATAATTTTTTTCCACAAACTCCTTGATATCATTTTCATTAAGAGAAAAAAATCTCACTTCTATTGGGGGCCACTTCCAATAAAATGATATTTTTATTAGGTCCATTAACACATCTCCAACTTGAATTTTTATCAAAGATGTAATTCATCATCCCCAAACTATGATGTTTTTGCAATCAACTCCTTGAAATAATTTTTTAAAGAAAAAAATCTCACTTGACCAATTTCTTTCTAAAATTTGAATTTTTCCAAGACAAAGGTTAGGATCATTATTGGCTAAATTATCTACTACCTAATTTTCTTCTCTATAGATGTTGATATTTTTAAGAAACTACCTCCAACAATAATAGATGGTTATAAAGAATAATCTTATTTTTTAATCCATTCTTTACATCTATTTTTGTTGTTAACATTAATAACATTTGTAAATCTTCCTTAGATGGTATGTTTCCATCCTTTTTTAATGGTAATTTTGATCTCTATAAGAAATTTTCTAGCCTTTGCATAGTTGTTAGTTGAAGTTCTACATGGTTATGAGCAATAATTTTCCAAGACAAAGGTTAGGATCATTATTGGCTAAATTATCTACTACCTAATTTTCTTCTCTATAGATGTTGATATTTTTAAAAAACTACTTCCAACAATAATAGATGGTTATAAAAAATAATCTTATTTTTTAATCCATTCTTTACATCTATTTTTTTTGTTAACATTAATAACATTTGTAAATCTCCCTTAGATGGTATATTTCCATCATTTTTTAATGGCAATTTTGATCTCTATAATAAATTTCCTAGCCTTTGCATAGTTAGTTGAATTTCTACATGGTTATGAGCAAGCAAGGATAATTTTACCTTCATTATTTCAAAGAATACCACCTCAGATTTCGCTTGGAAGCACAATAAAAATTATTTTTGATAAACCCAAATTCTAAAATTTTCCATTTAATAATTGATCAAAGAAGATCCTTTCTATTAATTCCATTATTTTAGATGACCTTTCTATCTATGTTCAAATCCTATAACCAAGAGGATGACATATATTTTTTTGCAATTAAATTCCTCCATGATGATCACCATGTCTATAAACATTCTACAAGAGAGACATCAATACGATTCCAAACATGTGCATGATTTTGAAATTTATTTTTAAATTTTTTATCATGTCTTTCAAGCCATAAACTCTAATATATATTGGTGGGACCAATTCTCCATAGGATGCATAACATTTTAGTTTTGAAATAATTAAACATTCATTAACCATTTCAATATTTTTGGAGTTACCCATTATATTCTATTATTTTTTAAAAGCAACACTAAATAGTATAAACAAAAGGACAATAAAGAAGTGAATGAATTGATGTTTCGAGATCCTTCTCACACAAGGTAGACCTAAAAGGTCCATGATATCCTCTTCTTTGTAAACTCTCACCTATAAGAAACTTGCATTGGATTGTTAACCAAGAAATGTTGAGGCCTTAGGGAGGTCCTCAAGTAACCAAACATTCTTCAAAGGAAAATATTGAGTAGTAAAATTTGATTGCTTTAAATCCTTATATCTCAAATTGATCGAGTATCCACCATGTTTTTATGGATTCCAAAACAACTCATCCTTTAATATAAAAGTAGGCAAGAAGAACTCCTAAAGCACTCTTTGAGGCTCTTTCACTCTTTGTTTGAGGTCTTCTTCTTCAATCAAGTTGTTAATAAAAATTAATGATCTAAAGTTTATTTATATTAATATGATTTATGATATTTAGACCTTTATGTGCTAAACATGCCTAATCCAATTACAATAATTTTGGATTAATAAAAAGGATATGGCTTCAACTAGGCATCCGACCAAAAACTTGTAGAATTCTTCTCATCGAGTGACCATATGATATGTTTCTTGATCAATTATAAACTATTTGATATGAAGTTCATGAGATTGTAGGTAGGGTTTATTCATATTCTAAACAATTTTAGTGCATTATGAGAACCTAGATATTTCTTAAATAATATTTTTCCAACTCTTTACTTGATCTTTCAATAATATCCAACCAATTTTTTCCCTTAATTTCAAGCTCATAGGTCTATAGTTTCGTAATATAACCCCTTCAATATTCTTTCCTTTGTAAACCCTATCCCACTTATAAGGAGGATAATTGAATTTTTCCTCACATCCTTTCCAAACAAAATCTCTTTGAATTTTATAAAATTTAGATGCTATACTTGTTGGTAATATTTAAAGTGACATCATATATGGGAATGGATCACAATGTAGTCTTTATGAGTTGTAGCCTTTTGGCCATGGTTCTGAAATTATATTTCCAACCTTCCATACAAGATTTTATTTTATCCAAAATTGAGTCTCAAAACTCTTTCTTCTTTACCTTATCAAATAAGGGAATAGCCAGATATATTGATGTTTTTTTTTCTAACTTTAAACCTTATACTTCCCACAATAATTTATTGTGAATCTATAGCAATGTTAATAAAAAAATGCTTAAATTTTGCACTATTAACCATTGTCCAAAAACCTTTTCATAACATGATAATATTATTTTAAACTCCATGACCTCTGATGGATTTTGAAGCCTTAATATTAATGTAAACTCACAGGATAGTTATTCACAGGATCAAATATATGATAACCACAATATAATGTGATCAAGATAATAATGTGACCAGGATAATATGAGTCAACTAATATGCAAATCAAGGCTAATAATATATCAAATAACATTAATTAATAAGCAACAATATGAATGTATGGATAACTTGAATCATACATGTACAAAGCATGTAGCATAACTTACAATATTAATTTATCAAATGTATGAAAAATTTATTACTTCTTCTCTTACAAATGTATCTCAACTCTTAAAATTGCAATGTAGACTATGTAGGTGATGATATATGTGATGATATAGGTGGTATATCCTATGGAGTAATATATAGCCATTTAGGACTCAACAAATTTAGGACTTTTTCTTGAAAAGTCTAAATTTTGGTCCGACCTCTTATGGTGTTGGCTTGGCCAAGGTTGGATTTTATTTTTCCCACCTTTTACCCTCCAAAATCTCTATAAATAAAGGTATTGGACCTTCTTTTCCAACAATATAGAAAGATTTACGAGAAAGAAGAATTATTTTGGCAATCTTAAGTGACTTCTTGTGCAATCTTCATCTGGTGTTCTTGGTGCCTTGGTGTCTTCTTTGGATATACTCTTTATGTTTTGCAAGTGGAGAAAGCCTTCATGACAACTTGTCTTATTGAAGGAGGGGTCTTCCATGTTTGCTCTTGCTTCTTCTACAAGCTCATTAGGTCATTCCTTTGTCTCTTTAGTCATTATGTTTTACGTTTTAGTTGCATTTTTATCTTTGTTTTGGGTTTTAAACCCTCTTGTGTGAATCCATATCCTAACTGTTATAGGGCACAAATTCAGTGAAAATTTTGTTTTTACCTATTGGGATTTCTTCTTTCATTTTCCTTTTTTTTACCAAATTTATGCTAGATAATCTATAGGGTGCAGATTTGATATAGGTAGGCTTTGGGGTAGTTATTCATTCCCAAACCCTAGGGTGTCGATTCATGTACCTGTTGTGTGTTGTTTCATTTCATATATTATTAGCTTGGTGGTAACCACCTTGTCCCTCCAAATCCTAGATTTCAAATTGCACATTTGTTCATCATTGCGTTTGTTCTATTTATATTTCATTCACTATTTCATACTATCATATTTTGTTGTGTTTGTTCCAAAGGTCAAAGATCATTTCATTTTGAATGGTCATCTAACATAACCTAGGGGACTTGACTCCTATGCCTCCAATCTCATTCATATAGCAGCCTAAGCAAGCCCCCCAAATGCTAATCAAATTTTCTAGGGTTTTTCAAAGTTGTCTTATAGGTTTGAAGCTATTTGGACATTTTTAGATGCAAGTAAAATCTTAGATCAAACATTGGATCAAATAAGTGACTTATATAGGCTTCTAGGTTGTTTGTTATTTGCTTTTCATATCTTATATTCAAAAACCTATATTATAAATAGAAGGTGAAAATATTTAATAGCATTTCTAGGCATTTAAAAAGAAAAAATATATAGTTGAGCATCTAGGGTTTAATATTTTTTGTGCATTCGCTTGGACCCTTGCTCAAAATAAAAATATTTCATTTCTTGAAACCTAGGGTAGATATCATTAAAATAAAAATCATTCTAGGGTTAGTTATTATCTTCTTGCACTTTGATTGTCTTGCACTGTTCTTTTTTTTTCATAGCTTAGTTTTTAGAAGGACCAAACATAGGTGTTTTCTTAACATACACATTAAACATCTCCATCTCAATATTGGAGTGAGTCTTAAAACCATTCTTGGTGAACCCCTTGATCCCCTAGCCCTGAGTATAGAGAATATAACACACCCCCACAACCACCTTGGCTCTTAATAGTTCCAACCAATAATCGTACATGACAAGGCAATTTTCCCCCTCTACATATTTGGTGAACCCAACATGAAAACATGTCTGTGTGAGAAAATTAGGAAGCCTCTTACTTTAATATTTTTCTTTTGAAAACTTTAAACAAGACCACTAAATCTATTTTCTTAGAATTAAAAAACACTAAAAACATCTTAAGAATTTTTTTGTGTGTCTTTTACTAGTTTTCTCATCTATCCTTTCTCTTATCCCAATGGCTCCATTTCTTAGAAGTAAGCGAAGGCTTCTAGAGTGTGATAAAATTCTCCAAGAATATGATCAGATTGATAGGGAGAATCATAATCTAGATGTAGAAGATTAAGAACATGTGGAAATTGGTATTGACTATGATCCCTTTGAGGGGTCTAATGGTGGCCTCAATTTTACATCATTTGAGCATATTTGAGGTTTCATAAAATGCCATAAGGAGGCTTTGCTCAAAGCTATGGAGGAGGAAGCCCAACTCAAAATAGTTGGGACTTCTTCTCCTCCAACCATTTCTCCTTAGAACATTCATGACAATCCTTTGTTTAAATCTTCACATCATGATAATACTTCTCATAAACCAACTTATGTCACTACTGTAACCACCAATATTGGAAGAACTTTGCCAATTCCTCCAATCAGTAGTGACACTCAAAATTATGTTCAATTTCCTCAGTCTATTGATCTCAACATTCATACTTATATTCCACCAACTATCAATTATGCTCTCTAGCAAGATACCACATATCATAAACCATACCATAACAGTATAAATACCTCTAACATTGGCCAAGTTCCATTTTAGCAACGTACCTATACCCCTCCCCTAGGGAACCTAGGGCTATTGCACAACAATAATCTTGATATGCAAAGTTTAACAAATATGGTGAAACAATTGGTTTCAAGAATGGACATGATTCAACCTCCTAGTTTCATTTTCAATTATAGAGAAATGTGCAATCAACCCTTAGACCCTATTTTCACCTCTAGGCCCTACCCTAAGCATTTTACAATGTCGATTTTACCTATTTATAAGAGAATAGAGGACCGATTGAGCATTTAAGGATGTTTAGGATGATATGCCATGATATCATCTATGATGACATATTATTCCTAAAGACGTTCCCTAAGAGCCTTAGTGGTATTATCAACTACCTAATCATTATTTAAATAATTTTGAAGAAAAAACTGAATTGTTTGTTTAATAGTTTGGAGCTTATATTGAAAATAATGTGACTATGAAGGATGTTTATATGTTAAAAAATATAAGAGGAAATTTTTTATAATTTTTTGTCTTGTTGGAGGAGTTTAGTTGGATGGTTATACCTTACCTCCTCGAGACATGTTTGAGATATTTATTAGAAATTTACAAGAGGAAATATCTTATGAATAGATCTAGTAATAAGGATAGAGAAATACCTTACTCAAAGAGGTCAACTATAACCTTGTTCGATCAATAAATAGATATAGCAAGAAGGATAGAGCAAGCTCTTATTCGAAGAGGTTATCTTAAGATAAAATAATATAGAACCATGAAAACTCGGTATAATAACAAGCATGTATTTTGTGATGGGGTAATGGATAGCAGGCATGTTAACAATGTTGTTAATACCCTACAAAATATGGTGCTTGGCCAATCTCAAAAATTCCCACCAAGGAGTTTTACAAGACTCAACCAACCCATTTCATCGGTCCTAAAGTAGCTCTTTGAAAATAACATGATTGAGTTACCTCCCATAAGGCAACTTGATACCATGGCTAATTGGTACAAGCCTGGTCAACATTGTGAGTATCATAGAGTGGAGAGGCACATGACAAACTCATGTAAGAGGTTGAAACATGTGGTTCAAAAGCTAATCGATGAAGGTAGCTTAATTATATAAGGTTCTCAACCCAATTATCCAATAAACAATCAGCCTCCTACACAACAAGCACCCACAACCAATCAAGACATGGGGATCTTCTAAGACCCCCTACATAATTATGGGCAAAAAGCAGCTAATCAAGTGGTATATTGTAATGTGCCACATACCTATGATAATATGGTTTGTATTATAGCAAAAAAAACAATAAAATAAGCATAGGTACACCCGACTCAACATTCTCAGAAGGAGACGAGTTCTACATCTAATAAACCATCAAAATTCACCTTATTTTTGAAGAATACCTTAAAGAGGAGCACAAGAGTAGAAACCCCACCTTTAGTGTTGAGCTAAAGTCTCCTTAGAAATTCAAAAATAGTTAGCTAGTACCCCATCCAAGATTTCCCTCTTAGAGCTTTTGTAAACTTCTCCTATTCAAAAGGAAACCTTGTTGAAGCTTGTAAGACAACAATCTCTTCCTTAAGATATTTGCCTAGTGTTATAGTTGATGTTGTAGGTTATCTTGGGATACATCATATCACATTTTAGGATGATGATATTCCTTCCTCTATCTTATTATGGGATTATTCCCTCTACATCACTGCATTTATTAGAGATATATTTATCAAGAGAATCTTGATTGATAATGGTTCTTCCCTCAATCTATACACTTATAAAATTTTCAAAAATTTTGGATTAAAAGAGGAAGACTTAACAAAATCCAATATCATCATAAAATATTTCAACACTGATTCCCAATAATCCTATGGTATTATAACCCCCCCTTTACGATTGGACCTAATATCTTAGAAACCTTATCTTATGTGGTACCTTGACCTACACCTTTCAATATGCTTCTTCGATGCCTTTGGATTCATGTGATGAGGGTTGTGTCTTCTACTTTTCACCAATATTTGAATTTCAAATATAATAATCAACTTATCATCATTTTAGGTGACCCTCATCCATTTGAATATTGTTCAATGGTTGAGCAATCTCAATTTGGTCTCAATTTCTATCCTGTGTTTTCTCTTTCTTCTTCTTCTTTTTCTTCAAGTTCTTCATCTCAAATAACTCAACAAATTCAAAATTTAAAAGTGAGTGAGGAACCACTCATCAATGTTTCATCATGGTATCAAGTCAATCCTTTTCTTCAAAAGCCTCTTCTGGATCTTTCCAAGTTGCCACCTTCATCGAGGACTATGGGTTTAACCAATAAGAGAGGTGAAGTTATACACATTGGCACGTGTATCTTTATCTTCATAGGTATATCCCTCAAAGACAATATTTTTGGCAACAACCCTTTTTCTATAGAGCATTCTTTTACCCATTTTTACTTATCCAATGATTACGCACTTCCTAAAAAAATCCTATCTAGCATGGGATATGTAGGTAAAGGTCTAGGACTAAGACAAAAATACATTCAAGAGCCTTTGGATGTTGAGATTTGTCCTGAGAGATGTGGCATAGGCTACATACCCAATAAAAACCAACCTTTACCATTTGATTATTATGATCACCTTATTACTTATACCAAATATTTGGATCATCAAGGCTTGGAGTGGAGTGATGAGGATGAGGGCTCGCATTATCCCTCTGATATTATTTTTTACAATGTGGTAACTTTGGTGCATCTTGAGTTAGTTGTGACCCTAGGGAAGTATGTTGAAGGTGATACTCTTTGTGACATGGATCATGAGGATGTCCTTCAAAATAACTTCTTCTTTGATGGGTTAGTCCCTTGCATGTGTAGGTCGAGTCTTCTAGTTATCAAAATGACTTTGGTTCTATGTTTCTCGAGGACCTTGAGCAACTAGGAGCAATCCTTGCCCCACCTACTCTTGAGGATGAGTCTAACATTCTCATTGAGGAGACCATATATGTGAACATAGGTTCTAAGGAGAGCCCTAAAATCCATAATTTAGGAAAATTCCTATTTATAGATGAGGAGGAGCAACTGACCAATTTTTTGAAGGAATTTTATGATATTTTTGCTTGGTCATATATTGACATGCCAGGTATTTATCCCTACCTTGTCATGCACAATTTGGTAGTTTGCCCTAATGCTAAGCTTGTTAAGCAAAAACTTAGGAATATGAATCCTAAGGTCACCCTTTTAGTCAAGGAGGAGCTCCAAAAACTCCTTGACATTGGTTTCATAAAAGCTATCAACTATTCTAATTAGATATCCAACATCGTTCTTGTGGCTAAAAAGGTAGAGACAATCATAATATGTACCGACTTTAGGGACATTAACTTAGTGTGTACCAAGGATAATTTTCCTCTCCCCAACACAAATATGATCATAGATTTCATCGTGAAATGTGTCATGCTTTTACGCATGGATGGATTTTCAGGATACAACAAGATCATGGTTGCCCCTGAGGACCAGGCCAAGATAAATTTTATCACACCATGGGTACCTTCTATTATAAAGTTACACCTTTTGGCTTAAAGAATGCTAGTGCCATATATTAGAGGGCTATGACTTATATTTTTTATGACATGATGTATGATATTCTACAAGACTATATGGATGATCTTCTTTGTCATTCCATACATCACTAGGATCATGCTCATGATCTAAGGCAAATTTTTGAAAGGTTTTGAGCCCTCCAAGTGTGTTTGGATTCACATCTAACAAGTTGTTAAGTTTCATTGTCTCTAATGGAGGTATTGAAGTGGATCCCTCTAAGATAGTGACTATCACTATCATACCTCCTCCCTACATCCTAATTAAGTTGTGTATATTACAAGGTAAGCTTCAAGTTATTCATCGTTTCATAGCTTAGTTAGTGGATAAGTGTCAACCTTTTATTAAAATTCTTAATAAAGATGTAGTATTTTAGTGGGATTTTGAATTTTGGTAAGCTTTTGATGATCTCAAATGGTATCCCACTTCCACACCTATTTTAATTCCTCTTGTGCTTGGTAAGCATTTTATGCTTTACATAACAACCATAGCTCACGCTTTGGTGCCATGTTGTCTCAACATGATGATCAAAATAAAGAACGAGCTATGCACTATATCAGTAGAACCTTGGTTAGCTATGAAATCTGGTACACTCCCTTATAGAAGCTTTGCCTTATCATATTTTTCACTTACTAGAAGCTAAGACACTACATGCTCAGCCATAAGACATTGGTTATTGTAATGTTTGATCCTTTGCATTACTTAATGTCTAAGCCCCACCTTTCAATTTGAGTTGCTAAGTGGGTTTTAGCCCTTAGTGAGTTTGAACTAACCTTCATAGGTCAGAATGCTATCAAGGGTCAGGTCATTGCTAATCAGTTAGCCTCTCCTCCTCTAGATTCAACCCATCCCATAATCATTCAGTTTCTCAATGAATGCCTTAGTGTAGAAGCTAAAGAGCCAAAGTCTTAGAATTTTTTTTTGATGGAACTCGATGCTTAAAGGGCATTGATGCTAGAATTGTTCAGGTTACTCCATAAAAATAGCTCATTCCCATTTTCTTCAAGCCTTTTTATCTTGCACAAATAATACTACAGAGTATGAACCTTTAATCCTTGGTCTTAGAGCAACCTTAGCCTTGCAAGTTAGAGTCCTTTAGTTTTTGGTGACTCTTAACTTGTGGTTAATTATATTAACGATGTTTATCAAACTTGGGATGATAAGCTAAAACATTATAAGGATATTATCACCAGTTTTTTGTTCACATTCGATTGAGTAACTATAGATTATTTCCTAGATCTCCAACTACCATGCAAATGCCATGACCATTGCTACATCCTTGTTTCCCTTGGAGTTGGAAGATGATCAAACATTGATTATCATTAAAAAAATCTAGGAGACCACATCACTTAGTTCTAATCTTGTTCCATTAGATGCTTTGATCATTGAAGCTCCCCCATATGAGCTATGGTATAATGATATCTTTAATTTTCTTAAGAATTGTTCGATTCCTGATGGTTTAAATCATAATCAACACAAGATTTTGTGTAAAAGAGCATGTTGATTTGTTATAATTGGAAATAATTTGTATTAATTTTCTTTTTAAGGCATCCTCTATTATGTCTTATCTCTTATGAATCCTAGCTAGCTCTTAGTGAGGCTCATGAAGGTTCATGCGGAGGCCATTTCAATGATAATGCTATTTCCAAAAAACTCCTTCGAATGGGGTATCATTGGCCTTCCATGGAGAGATGAGTCTAGAAGAAAATTAAAGAATATTCTAGATTATTTGAACTAAACAAAATATTACAAAAAAGGAATCTCTAGAAAATATTGTTATGTTTCCATCTAGAGTTCTCAATACATGTAATATCTAGATCCCATGTAAATATTCTTTAAAAGAGTCAAGTTGAGCAAGTAAGAGATAAAAAGAAAAGATAGTCAAGTAAGGGATAGTAAGTCAAGCTAATTTATTTATTTTTAAAATGTTTTGTAGGAGTTTTTTAGTGAGAGTGTGGATTATTGTCATTAAATGAGTTCATGAGTGGTGGAAGAGTGAAATATAGTGTTTTTATGACCAAACCATATACTTATAAAGCTGGACAAAATGCGGTAGACAAATAGAACCTTGTCACAAAATAGAACATGAAAGTTCACTTAGGCTTCCTTGAAGATCAATGGTTGCATGATGGTGTATAATGCATGTGACAAAAGTTTCAATAGTTTATTTACTAAAATTTTATATAAACATAAATGAAAATAATAGATTTACCAAAAAGTTTGTATTATACTACTAATTATTGTGTTTATGCTCAGATATCATCATGTAGTACATATACTTTGTATTATTGAAATGATAAGATTTGTTTCTTAATATATATTATTAAATTATTTTTTATCATTAAAATTTTTCTTTGCAATGCTTATTTTAAGATTTTGTGATTTATTTTTTATTTCTAAATGCATGACTAAAAGTCCCTTAGTTAGGGTTCTTTTTATTATATCTCAGGGATGATGTTAGCTTTTGATATAGCAGGCACTGAGAGATAGCAATCATAAGATGCAGAATAATATAAAATAAAGTAAATATTCTAGATGACTGAAATATGCAATAAATAGAAATGATATAAAAGGATTACAATGTAGTTATGGAGGAAATGAACACTCCATTATAAAGCCACTAAACTATATTGCACCCATCACCAATGGATGGTGTCACATAGAACTAAGCTACACTATGCCCCCCCGACTCTCTATATCTATGACTCTATATCTAACTATCTATGAGGCCATATTTATATAGGCAAAATAGGATACTTGGCCAACACTTCATTTAGCTATGCAAGGGACAAATTGCACATGTACAACTTAAAAATTGATACTTGTGCACTTATTACATTGCATGAAGTAACTAGATAACTTACCCCTAAATTAATCTAAGTATGTACCTTGGAAGATACATTTACATAACCCAAATGATGGAATAGACTCTATTTCTAACACCTCATGTATTACATTATTTTGGTATTAAAGACTTTACTCTTCAATATGGATCTTCTTCTTCTTCCTCTTGATATTTTGCTGGATTCTTTGTAACATGTTCAATCAAATGATTAGTGTTTCTATAATGCATAACATTTGCTGATAGAGCTTTCACCTCATAGGTATTTGTGGGTTCTTCCGGTTCTTCAATTTCTTCTATCCTCTGTACCAAGTTTCCCTTTTGATTTCTCTTCCAATATTCCAGTTGAGGATAATTGATTGATCACTGAAATTGTTGTCGATGAGGGTTCCTTTGATATTGCCAAGTTTGAAAAGGATTTGCACTATGCATCTAGTTTCCTTACTTTCAATGTTTTTGGATTGTATCTACAATAGCTAGTACTATGACCTTTCTTTCTACATATATGACAATACCATTTTTTTTTTCCCCTTGCTGAAGATGCAATATTTCTTTGTGGATTATCTTTTGATGCCAATGTAGTGTAAGTCAATTAATCTTTCACAGTATTTTCTACTTCATATTCTTGAATTATATTGACTATATCATCAAAAGAAGTATCTTTACTTAGAACCTGTAAATATATGACCAAGTGTTTATAACTGTTTGGAAGTGCTCTCATGGTTACTTGAGTGAGAATTTCATCCTTAATTGATTCTTCTAAGATCAATAGTTTAACTTTAGTATCTGCAACCTTCCTTAGGAACAATTCTATGCTTTCTCCACTATTCATCTTTAAAGAGTGAAGTTGAGTCTGGAGATGAAGGACAGTCGCATTATTATTCCATTCAAATATTTTTTTCTAGACTTGTCCATGCATCTGAAGATATTTTGGTTGAACTGATATATGGTTGAATCTCATCAGTGATAGCAAAAGTTATTATCATTAAGTATTTTGAGACATTTTCTTCAAACTTTAGGATTTCAGTTTTCACCTATAGTAGGTCTCTGTATTTTCCCTTTGACAACATCCCAAAGTTTTTCATACACTAAGATTGTTTTCACTTTAATTTTCCAAGGGAAATAATTTGGACCCTTGAGTAGTTGATATTATGCTAGGAATAATTTGTTTGATGTCATTTAATCTCCCTAATATCAATCCTTGGATATGTAGGATTCCTTATGTCTCCCTAGACATGTTTTGGAGTATGATATAGTGCTTTTGTAAGATATAGTTCAATTTTTGGTTGATTTTGTACAATATTTGTAAGGATAAAAAATAAAAATTTTAACTCCTTAATACTCCTATTGAACTAAACACTTTTCAATTTTGAATAGGTTTTAATGTTGGATTCCTTTTGTCTCTTATGAGAAAATTTTAAGACGAGAATATAAATTTCCAACTTTGATCAAATATTTTAATAACCCCTTTTGAAACCCTTAGGAATTTTATTCAAGTATTTATAATTTCCCAAAAACTAGTTTGAAGTTGTAACCCTTATCATTTCCAAATTTGGAAAACTAGAATATATTAATATTTGCAAACATTAAATGGATTAATCCCAAGTAGAATCCCTTATTTGTCCTAAGTTATATTTTTCCAAATATTAATTTCCCTAAGTTTTGCTTTCAAACAAAGATTGATTTCAATTAATATATCAACCTTATATTATAACCTTATAACTCCATTTAAAATTTAAAGCAAATTGGATGAGAAATTAATACTTTTTACCTTTATGAAATCGGGTGAGTATGGCAGTAAACTCTCCTTCTTGAGCATATATTCCCCAAGGCTTTAATGCTCTTCATAAATGATGGTTGATCGAGAGTCTTTTCAACTATACCTAACTTGCTTCGGATCCCTGCTGAATCATGCCCGAACTACTGTCGAGCATCTATCATCTATCTACCAAGTCATGCCCAAACTTTTGTCGAGTGTCTACCATTGATCTACCAAACATGTCTTCAATCCACTACTGAGTAGCTTTCAAATTGTTGCTCATATCACTTTTAATTGTTGCACTTCCTTTCCATGGTCTAAGGCATCTTTAATATGTGATAGGATGAGTAGAAAATGTCACAATATAAGTTTCTGAACATCATGGAAGCTTTGACTTGGTTGGTTGAAGTACCGAATTCACTCCACTATTTGTGATAAATATCACCTTTGAAACATTTTGATTTTCTCTTGAGCATTGCCCAAGAAATACTCCTTCCTCAACATCTACAAGCTTTCTTTTTGGGATGTATGTCAAGTTATTACCTGTACGTAACTACACTATTTGGAGTATGGATGTCAATAAATGTAATGTATTCTTTGTGAGAATTTTAGAGGATCTTTCATAGGATGACAAATGGTAGTTGCATTCCCTTATCTCTATCAACACTTATTTGAATACTCTCCAATGTGTTTTCCACCTTAATATTTGTTGTTTTATGTAGATGTTGAAGTGTCTCTAGCTAAGCAAAGCTAATGGTTGAGATGTGGTGGAGATATGACAGAGCTTTGGTGGAGATACAGAGTAGCTATGATGGCCCTTGAATGGAGTCCAAATGGTAGCTCTTGGATGAAGACTCCTTGATGCTTCACTCCACTGTTGGCTTTCACTTATGGTAGAAATGCTTCATAGCTTGCTTAATAAGAATGCTTTTGAGCTTGATTTGATAAGAGTGCTCCTTTTATTTGAAATTCTTTTGCTTTATCTTTTGCTTTGATCTTCCCTATACCTTGTCTTTTGTAGGTTTGACCATCCAAGATGAGCCCTTTGAGTGGCTCCTATTGCTTGGGAAGAGTGCTTACATTCAACCTTTCTTGGTTGCTTTTTCCTGTGGATATTGTGCCTTTTTGGGACACATTCAAATCTGCTTTTGGACTATAGAAAACAATATTAAAATGGTGCTATAAAATGTACTATAGTATGTACATAAACCTCCTTTGATGCACCTTCTTTTGCACTCTTATTTTAGATCAAAAATTTTGGTTTTATGGTAGATTTTTCTCCTGCAATACAAGGGTTTTGAGGTTGTATTTTATGAGTAGACACATTCCTCTTTTTGCTTGGACACTTAGATAACAATTCCAAGCTAGATAATAGTATATAGAAGCTTTTAATTTATTCAATTTTCTGCACTTTCTTTTCTTGCATTCAATCTAGTAATGCTTTTGGATTTGAGGCTCACCAAGTCTCAATCTATGGAGCTTCTATTTATATTTTTGGTTAGTTGCATTGTTCTCCAAGTTTTGGAGTATTCTAACCTTTTTGGGTGGCTTATTTTGGCCACTATGAGTTGCAAATTTATGTGCTTCAATAGTGTCTTTAGACACTTGATACAAATCATATTTTGTGCCCTTTAAGAACACAAAACTAATTTCTTTTGAGAGTAGTATAATAGTGCAATACTTTCACTTTTAATGCACTAGGATTACACCTTATAACTTTAGTCAAATCTCAAATTAATGCACTAATAATTTACTGCAACTAATCAAGAATAACCTAAAATGAATCTTTAAGAGTTATTCTACAATTTCACTACAACTAATATTGTAGGAATTAGTATTATTATTTTTTTAAAATAGATAATAGGTAGTTGATAGAAGCAATTTTGAAATCTAATCAACTCCTAATAAAAGTGCAAATGAATCTTAAAAAGAACTTTTTTTTTAGCATTTTCGAATATTGTAAACCAATTTTCCTATTTGTAACTTTAATCCAAATTCAGGTGCTTCTAACAAATCTGATAGGTAAATGAATTAATCAACCTACTTGTACCAAAAATTTTCATACTCTTTTTTGTAGTAGATCTTTTATCACTTTTGTAAAGGATGTAGATCTTGGTGTCTAGAATCACCAAGTTGTTGCTACAAGAATATCCTTGCAACTCTTTGTAGACTATCTTGAATAGCTCCTTCTTCACCAAATGATGGTCTCAATCTTTCTTTTATGAGCCTAGGATTTGATGGCTTGTTCTCCTATTCTATTCTCCTCCTTCTGTTGCATATTTGGATAAGTATTTATGTCTGAAGCGATGCCTTCTTGCTATGAGAGGTAATATTCAAATCTTCAATATTTGGTAAGCTTCTTCTATCCTCAAGTCATCTTGTCAATTTCTAAATTCAAGCAAGATCTTCTTTTGATATTTCGCACTCCTTACCAAAATATTCTTCATAGATTTATCACTCCTTGAAAAATTCTTCTTCTTTGATTTGACACTCCTTACCAAATTATTCTTCTCTTGGGCTTGTTTTCGGATGGCAAAAATTTTCCCAAGTCCTTCACTATTAGAGGCTTCTCCTTGGTAGTGGATTTCTCCTTTGAGAATATCTTCAGTAAGGCTCTCTTAGCCTTTTTCTGGATGCTCAATAAGACCTTCCCAAGTTCTCTGATCTTACAACTTCTAATGGTCTTCCTTGAGACATTTTCTTCAACCTTTTTCTCTTGAAAGTGTTGGTAATGAGATCTACTTCTGGATATCTAATTCTGCTACTTATGGATTTGAGAAAGACTCACCTAGTTCTTATTCTCCTTCTCCTTCCTTGACTGGAAGTTCTATAATGAGATCTTCTCTTGATCTCTTTGATTTTGCTTCAGGTGCTGAATTGATTCTAAACAAGATACCCTTCCTAACTTTCTTGTAGGAAGTTTCCCAACTCACTGAATCTTCTTTCTTTGCAATAAAGTATTAGTACTGAAATCTTTAGTCTGATTTTGAATCAAATATTTTCTTTGAATTTTTCTTTAGGATCAAGGCTTCTATGACCTTTTTCTATATCAAGGCTTCTATGGCTTTTTTTAGTATCAAGGCTTCTATGGACTTTTTCAGTGTCAAGGCTACTATCAAGGCTTCTATGGACTTTTCCAGTATCAAGGCTTCTATGGCCTTTTTCAGTACCAAGGCTCTTATGGCCTTTTTCAGTACCAAGGCTCCTATGGCATTTTAGTATCAAGAATTATGTGGCTTCTACTTCAAGGCTCCTATGCCCTTTTCTCCAAGGCTTCTATAGCATGTTATTCAATTTGTGAAGTTCTTTGATTCAAAAATGGAGATCTTTAGTCTCTTGAATTCACCACAACTCTTCACAAGAAGTCTTCTTTCATAATATTATTCTCTTGCACAAGGAACCAATCTTTGCACTATGAGGGCATGCCGACCTTCAAGCAACAAAGTTGGAGACTCCTAAATTTCTATCATAGGAGTCCCAAATCCTTTGAGAATTATTTTTTTGTAAACAAAAGAAACTTTAGGCAGTAGTTAGCAAAATCCAAATATCCTGGATAATTCTCACTGAATGATTTATCAATCTAGTGGCTTGAATGTTGAGTCTAGTCTTCACGATTTTTTCTTGAAACTCTATGGAAAGACTCTAGTCAATTGCAATCTCAATATTTCTTGGAACTAAGATTTATTTCAATCCTCACTCGTGAATCTCCCTAATTCTACTACCTAGATTCTTTTGAGAGCTTTTGATAGTGGTTGGTCCAACGGTGCATTAGTTTGTCAAAACACTTAGGCTCAATGATAATGGTGGTTTTCCTATAGACCTACACATACTAGATCCATCATAGCTCTGATACTACAATTAGCTTTTGATATAGCAACCACTGAGAGATAACAATAACAAGATGCAAAATACTATGAAATAAAGTAAATCTTCTAAGTGACTAAAATATGCAATAAATAAAAATGATATAAAAGGATTACACTGTAGCTATGGAGGAAATGAACACTCCATTATAAAGCTACTGAACTATATTACACCCATCACCAATGGATGGTGTCACACAGAATTAAGCTACACTATGTCCCTCAAACTCTCTTTGTCTATGACTCTATATCTAACTATCTATGAGGCCATATTTATATAAGCAAAGTAGGATATTTGACCAACACTCTATCTAGCTGTGCAAGAGACAACTTGCACATTGACATTTGTGCACTTATTACATTGCATGAACTAACTAGATAACTTACCCCTAAAGTAATCTAAGTATGTACCTTAGAAGATACATTTACATAACCTAAATGATGAAATACACTCTATTTCTAACAAACAATACCATAAAAACAAAAATAAGGTCCTCTTATGTATCTATTTCAAAAAGTAAATTATTTAATTCTTTCATCCATAATTAAATAAATTTAAGCTAATTTTTAAATTTATAGTTACTTTTAAAATTTATTGTCAAAATATTTTATTCTTCTATATATTCTATAAATATGGACTTATTTTTACCCTATAATGATTGCTATAACATTATTCATCATTTAAAATAAACAACTATCATATAATTTAAATAAGTTATCATTCTATTTCCATTTGTTGAAATATAAATAAATAAGTATAAAAATATAAATATCTATAATTTATAAATACATAAATATATTAAACTACAATATTTTTTACTAGTTTCTTTTACACATAAATAAGTTTTATCTATTTATTTGAGTTGAATTTTACATATTATTTCCCAATTTTGATTGATAATATATTTAAGAATAGTAATTATAAAAAAATTATAAATAAAATATCCTATAAAAATTTATTTTTATATTTTTAATTGTAAACTAAATAAAATTATTAAGGTTTTAATACTAATTATATTCATCAATAACACAAAAAGTAGGTAAAGAACACGGTCTTCGTTTGGTTGTACGTAAAGAACACGCTTTTTGTTTGGTTGTTTGTTTGAGACACACGCGGGATAAAAAAACAAATTAGCAATAGAGCGTTCAAGAGCTAAGAGGTTCGATCTCATAAGGCGAAGGGATTCCATGGGTGGGTCGTTACGCCTCCCCCATCAGAGGTTTCTGGAGGACATTATCTAGAAAGAAAAGGAGTTGCCGGACCACCGGGCCGTGGAACTGAATGAAAATTTCGTGTCGTGCCGGTCCCTATTGTACGTGCTGCAGTTCAAAGATCTCACCTACAGCTTTTCCAAGGCAAACGGTTCTGCAAGCATCTGTTAGAAAAATTAACCCAGATTTCATGCCTGTGCCCAACTGCGCTCCGAACCTTGGGCGAAACCGGATTGCGCTCCAAACATGGGCGAAGTCGGACTGCGCTGCCGCAGTCCGGGATCCCGGCAAAGGGCTGACATGACGCCGCACCTACCCTCTGACAGATGTGACGCTAGTGCGGCGATTGGTCAAAAACCCTAGTTGAGGGCCTGTCAGAACCTGTCAGAGGACAAACCCCAATCCTCCTCTTCCCGCGGCTATATAAGGCGTCTCGGGTATTTCAGATTGGAGAAGAAGAAGAGAGGAGGAAGAGCAGTGCAAGAGGAGCAGAGGCAAAGAAAAGTATCTCAGTGAGCAGTTTGACTCAGCTGATTAATGTCTGAGCAGCCAACTCGACATTTTGTCTGTTTTAGTTTATCCTGCGGCGCAGCCTGCAGATGTTGTAATTTCCTCGGTTGAGGAACTCTGTAAACCCCGTTTAATATAAATAAAGTTTATTGTTTGTTTTAGGCACCTTTAGGGTTTGCAGTTTGTTGTTCTCTGTTTCGGTTATTCTCTCCTCTCATACGGGTGTTGCCAAGCCAGGCAAACCCAGCGGTAGCCGCGGAAGAAGAACAAGTCTGAAGCGGCTTTCCAAGTTTGCTTCCGAAGTTCGTGGCTAAGACTGGAGCAGCTCGAGTGCGCGAGAGTAGTCCGAAGTTGGCCTCAGTCCCCACTTCGCCCAGCGCAGTTCGTTGGCTGCCCGAAGTTCGAACTTCGCCCAATTTCGGGCGAAGTCCGTCGCAGCCGCGAAGTGCGAACTTCGCCCAGTTTCGGGCGAAGTCCGGCTGCGGCCTCGAAGTGCGAACTTCGCCCAAGTTTGGGCGAAGTCGGCTGCGCGACGAAGTGCGCACTTCGCCCAATTTCGGGCGAAGTCCGTCGGCGCGGCCGAAGTTCGAACTTCGCCCAATTTCGGGCGAAGTCCGTCAGCGCGGCCGACGTTCGCACTTCGCCCTAGTTTGGGCGAAGTCCGTCGGGCCCCGACTTGCGCTGCTGTTGCTCATGCACTGCGGCGTTCGGACTTCGGCGTCAGTTTAAAAAAAAATTTAAATTCTTCAAATTGGTATCAGAGCTGATAGTGTCGTGACACGGAGATAGAAGCATGGCTTCTGAGAGAAACTCGCTGCAGTTGCAGATCCCACGATTTAACGGCAAGAACTACGATTACTGGAGCATCTAGATGAAGATCTGTTCGGATCTCGGGAGCTATGGGAGTTAGTCGAGAACGGCTACCCGGAACCGGCGGATGCGGCGGCAACGGCCGCCCTCTCTCGAGCGGACAAGGATGCTGTTGAAAGAGCACAAGAAGAAGGACCGGAAGGCCCTCTTCTACATCATGCAAGCGGTTGAGGAGACCATCTTCCCGCGGATTGCATCGGCCACCAAGGCCAAGCGGGCACAGGAAACCCTAGCAAGTTCGTATCAGGGCACCGAAAAAGTGAAGTTGGTGAAGCTGCAGATGCTCAGGAGATTTCGAGAACCTACAGATGAGCGAGTCCGAGTCGATGAGCGACTTCTTCACCCGGACGGTCGACATTATCAACCAGATGCGGTTGAACGGAGAAAATGTCCAGAGCCAGAGAATCGTGGAGAAGATTCTCAGAAGTTTGCCTGCGAAGTTTGACTCGGTTGTGATTGCAATCGAAGAGTCGAGGGATCTGACAACCCTCTCGACAGACGAACTCATGGGTTCATTGCGGACCCATGAACGAGAGGTGAGCCGTTCATCTCGGACCTCTCTGGAGCAAGCATTTCGGGCTCAAGCCTCGGTCCGAGACGGCGGCGAGACAAGACTCCCACCATGACGCTTCTAGTTCTCAAGGAGGAAGAGGCAGAAGTAGGCGTGGGAGAAGTAACAAGCAAGGAGGGAGATCAAACCCTCATGACGCCGAGCCAAGTTGCAACTTTCATCAGAAAGGAGGAAGAGGCACTGCGAGAAATCGGCAAGGAAGCTCTCGGCGAGAAGAAGGACATGTCAAAGGTCCAATGCTACTCTCTGCGGTAAGTTCGGCCATTATGCCTCACAATGCAAGAAGAAGATGGCGAACGAGAATCGGCGAGCAAGCCCATTATACGGAGGAACCCGAAAATGCGGCGGGAGGTAATGTACTATTGACTTGCGGTATTGAAGAGGAGAGCAAGAAAAACATACGGTATCTTGACGGTGGTTGCGGCAACCACATGGTGGGAACAGAGAGATGTTCTCACAACTGGATGAAACAGTCCGGTCCGAAGTCAAGATGGGGAACAACAACAAAGTTCTTGTGATGGGGAAAGGCAAGATCCTCATCCGCACCCGACACGGTGATAGAAAAACAATTCAAGATGTTTTTTATGTGCACAGGTTGAAGCACAATCTGCTAAGTGTTGGACGACTTGTGCGAAGGGGCACACTTGTCTTGTTCAAAGACGGTGTCTGTTCCATCGGAGACAAAGAGCATGGACAAATTGCAACGGTGTCCATGACGAAAAACAAAATGTTTCAGCTGCAGATTCGAGAATGAATCTTTGATGTCTCCGAGTGCGGTTGAGAAAGATGCTACTGGTTGTGGCATCTCAGATTCGGTCACCTGAGCTTCAGTGGCCTGAATCAACTGCACAAGATGCGAATGGTGAAGGGTCTACCCACGATAGAGCAACCAAACCAAGTGTGTGAAGGTTGCCTAGTCGGCAAGCGACACAGGGATGCATTCCCTGTAGGACAGTCTTGGAGAGCATCACGGCCATTGGAGCTGGTGCACTCAGACATTTGCGGTCCGATGCAGACCACCACGTTTGCCGGCAACAAATACTTCTTGACATTCATAGATGACTTCAGTCGGAAGACTTGGATTTATGCCATCAAGCTGAAGTCAGAGGCATTTGCCAGATTCAAGGAGTTCAAGGCTCTAGTGGAGAAACAGAGCGGTTATTATGTGAAGACTCTCAGAACTGATGGAGGTGGAGAGTACATCTCCAACGAATTCCACAACTATTGCAAGCAGCATGGAATTCGAAGGCAGTTCACTGCCAGATACACGCCACAGCAGAATGGCGTAGCTGAGAGGAAGAACCGAACCATCATGGAAATGGCAAGAAGCATGATGAAGGCGAAGGGATTATCGCATGAATTACGGGCGGAGGGCGTAACTTGTGCAGTCTACTTGCTGAACAGATGTCCCACCAAAAGCGTGAAGGACAAAATCTCTCAGGAGGCCTGGAGCGGAGTGAAGCCAAGTGTGGCTCACTTGCGTGTGTTCGGGTGCATTGCATATGCACATGTTCCGAAGAGAAGCGGCAGAAGTTGGATGATAGAGCTGAGAAATGCATTTTCACAGGGTACAGTGAGCAGGCGAAGGCATATAGGCTGTACAACCCTATGACGAAGAAGCTCATCATCAGCCGTGATGTGAAATTTCTTGAAGATAAATCCTGGAACAGGAAGTCGAGAGCGGCCGATTAAAGCCGACGAAGTTCGGTCTGTTGACTTGGAAGAAGGAAGTGTGCGACCACCGGCAACTTCCAGCGGCAACGACGGTGCCGGCGGTAGCACGACCACTCCATCACGGTCACCTCCACTTGTAAGCAGAATTCAAAACACGAGGACACCTGCGAAGACTCGGAGCTTGCAAGACATTTACGAGGCAACCCGAACCCACATAGATGAAGAGCACTTTGACTTTGCATTCTTTACTGAAGTTGATCCAGTAGAGTTCGAAGATGCAAGTCAGAATCAGAAGTGGGTGCAGGCGATGGATGAGGAGATAGCGACCATTGAAAAAAATGAAACATGGCGGTGACAGATCTTCCAGCAGGGAAGAAGACCATTGGGGTCAAGTGGGTTTATAAGACAAAGTTCAACGCCCAAGGAGACGTTGACAAGCATAAAGCAAGATTGGTGGCGAAGGGTTACAAGCAGAAGTCAGGCATCGATTACCATGAGGTATATGCACATGCAGCCCGACTTGACACGGTCGGGATGATCCTGGCACTCGCGGCCCAACAAGGTTGGAAGATGTACCGAGATGGATGTCAAGTCAGCCTTCCTCAACGGAGTGTTGGAGGAAGAGGTCTACATTGACCAGCCACCAGGTTACGAAATTGAAGGCCAGGAGGGCAAAGTCCTGAAGCTAAAAAAGGCCCTGTACGGTTTGAAGCAGGCGCCCCGAGCTTGGTACAGCCGGATTGACAGCTATTTTCAGGAGAATGGGTTTCAGAAATGCCCATATGAGCACACCCTGTACATGAAGACAAATGAAGCAGGTGAGCTCATTATCGTCTGCTTGTATGTGGACGATCTGATTTATACTGGCAACAACAATGTCCTGTTCGACCAATTCGAAACAGACCATGATGAAGGAGTTCTAGATGACGGACTTGAGGCTGATGAAGTATTTTTTTGTCATTAAAGTTGACCAATCGGCGGATGGCATCTTCATTTCTCGGGAGCAAGTATGCGAAGGATGTCTGAAGCGCTTCAAGATGGAGGACAGCAAACACTGCCATCACACTGCGACCACGAGGTTTGAAGGTGAGCAAGTTGGATACGAGGAAGGAATGTTGATCCAACCTTGTTCAAAAGGCTAGTTGGCGATCGATGTATTTGGCTGCAACTCGGCCGAATCGATGTTCGGAGTCAGTCGATCAGCCGTTTCATGGAGACTCCGAAGGACACGCACTGGAAAGCAGGCAAGAGGATCTTGCGCTATGTCAACGGGACACGAAACCATGGCCTATTTTACGCCAGACAAGACCAGTTGGAGCTAGTGGGCTTCACGGACAGTGACTGGGCTGGCAGTACCGACGATCGGAAGAGCACCTCCGGGTATGCTTTCCATCTCGGATCAGGGGCAGTATCATGGGCGTCCAAGAAACAACCCATCGTTGCGTTGTCCACAACCGAAGCAGAATATGTCGCCGCCACGTCAGCCGCATGCCAGGCAGTTTGGCTGCGAAGAGTTCTGAGTGAACTGAACTTTCCTCCGGATGGTGCGACAACAATTTTCTGTGATAACAATTCGGCCATTGCACTCTCAAAGGATCCTGTGTTCCATGGCCGGACGAAGCACATAGACATCCGGTATCATTTCATCAGAGAGCTGGTGAAATTTGGCGAAGTACAACTACAGTTTTGCAGGTCCAAGGAGCGGTGGTGACATCTTCACGAAGCCTTTGAAGGAGGAAGACTTCGGCAGTTGCGAGAGCGACTTGGAGTCAAGCGCTCGTGAAATCAGGCTTAAAGGAGGGTGTTAGAAAAATTAACCCGGATTTCACGCCTGTGCCCAACTGCGCTCCGAACCTTGGGCGAAACCGGATTGCGCTCCAAACATGGGCGAAGTCGGACTGCGTTGCCGTAGTCCGGGATCCCGGCAAAGGGTTGACATGACGCCGCACCTACCCTCTGACAGATGTGACGCTAGTGCGGCGATTGGTCAAAAACCCTAGTTGAGGGCCTGTCAGAACCTGTCAGAGGACAAACCCCAATCCTCCTCTTCCCGCGGCTATATAAGGCGTCTCGGGTATTTCAGATTGGAGAAGAAGAAGAGAGGAGGAAGAGCAGTGCAAGAGGAGAAGAGGCAAAGAAAAGTATCTCAGTGAGCAGTTTGACTCGGTGATTAATGTCTGAGCGACCAACTCGACATTTTGTCTGTTTTAGTTTATCCTGCAGCGCAGCCTGCAGATGTTGTAATTTCCTCGGTTGAGGAACTTGTAAACCCCCGTTTAATATAAATAAAGTTTGTTGTTTGTTTTAGGCACCTTTAGGGTTTGCAGTTTGTTGTTCTCTGTTCCGGTTATTCTCTCCTCTCATACGGGTGTTGCCAAGCCAGGCAAACCCAGCGGTAGCCGCGGAAGAAGAACAAGTCTGAAGCGGCTTTCCAAGTTTGCTTCCGAAGTTCGTGGCTAAGACTGGAGCAGCTCGAGTGCGCGAGAGAGTCCGAAGTTGGCCTCAGTCCCCACTTCGCCCAGCGCAGTTCGTTGGCTGCCCGAAGTTCGAACTTCGCCCAATTTCGGGCGAAGTCTGTCGCAGCCGCGAAGTGCGAACTTCGCCCAGTTTCGGGCGAAGTCCGGCTGCGGCCCCGAAGTGCGAACTTCGCCCAAGTTTGGGCGAAGTCCGGCTGCGCAGCCGAAGTGCGCACTTCGCCCAATTTCGGGCGAAGTCCGTCGGCGCGGCCGAAGTTCGAACTTCGCCCAATTTCGGGCGAAGTCCGTCGGCGCGGCCGACGTTCGTACTTCGCCCTAGTTTGGGCGAAGTCCGTCGGGCCCCCGACTTGCGCTCTGCGCTGTCTGCGCTGCGGCGTTCGGACTTCAGCGTCAGTTTAAAAAAAAATTAAATTCTTCAGCATCGGCTGCTGGGGGCGGAACGGCTGGAGAACATGCAGAATACGGTGGTGCTGAACAAGGTTTCGGGTTTTGGGCGAGGCGAGGGACGGTGAGATCTTTGCCGTGTTGGTGCCGAGCGGGTCTGATAAATCAACCCTGCTGGCCTAAAGGATTTTAAATGACAGCTTCAAGGGCACGGTTAATCTCAACGACGAACCCTTAGGCGGATTGCTGTTCGGCATCATCTCTTGTGTCCAATGCTACTGTCGAAGGGACGCTCATTCTCTGAGTTCAGCGGTCTCCGACTGTCAGCATTGGGTATAAGAGATCGTGTAGAAATATAGGACGAGAAAAAAAAATACTGTTTCGTTTTATTTACTAAGTCTATTATTGCCTTTTATAATGTCGTTTTAGTTTAATAATGTTATTTTTATATATAATTTAAAATTTAATGAATAAAAATGATTTAGTTCAATAATGTTGATTTGTATATAATTTGTAATTTTATGTTAATAAATTCATTTTTCTTCATATACAAATCTTAGAGTGATTTTTTTAATTAAAAAAATCAAATGATTATAATTGTGGGTTTTATATATATTTATATTATTAAATTTTAAGTATTAATATTAAAATTTTATGTTTATAGTTTTGCATTTATTACTTAAAAAAATGCTAATACTTTTTATACTCTATTTTCCATATTTATTATTATAAAATATATTTTAACTTATTATTAAAAACATTTTGCATCTTCATAGTTTTTTAGAAGTTCCTTATGGTTTTGATCCTTAACAGCAATCATAGGTGGACTGGTTATGTAATAATGCTTCCAGCTTTTTTTTCCCCAATTTTATGTTATATTTTTAATATCTGTATTTGAACTAGTAGATTATTGCTTGTGTTGAGCTGCAGTGTTAAAATGTAATGTAGATATTGCTGTGGGAAGTTCTTTTCCTACTCTTTTCTTTATGTGTGCTATACATGCAGGCTCTGACCAATGACAGAGTACCTATTGTGAAATTGACTGATCCAGTGACTGATATTTACTGTGATATTTGCTTCAACAACATGTTGGCAATTGTAAATACAAAGCTTCTTAGTGACTTTGCGCAAATAGATGTTCGGTTGCAGCAACTTGCCTTCATGGTCAAGCAGTGGGCAAAACTGCGGCAGATCAATGAGCCATATCAAGCCACTCTTTCGAGCTATGCGTGACTAAAATACTACTTTTAGCTTTTGGTACTTCCCATAGGGGATACAATTCTAAGTAGGATTCAATAGTTTCATAATGATAGCCACTGAGACTCTGAGTTTAGCTCTGCAGGTATGTGCTTATGTGCATTCACTTTCTACAGCAGTGCAAACCTGCAATTCTTCCTTACAGGTGAGTGGATTTAAATTACATTGGATTCAATCACGTTATTTATATGGCGTTTGTCCTAAACTTTTTAATTATATAAAACAGCAACAAATTGGCATTCTAACTAAGATCACCTTCATGTTTTAGGAAAAATATGTTATTTTCACTTGTCATCATGCTCTTTTGCTGGGAGAACACCTTTTGCTTTTCGTTTCAAAGTCGGTTTAGAGAAGATTGTTGGTTTTTATATAGTCATATTTTACATGTGAAAACCTCAAGGTCAGTCACTGGGAGAACTTTCATTGTTCTACTAAGGTTTGGTATGCTTTTACCTATGGTCATATATTTTTGTGACAGTCCACCTTTGGACTTGTTTTCAGATTAAAATGGGTAGTGTTCAAGTTTAAGCAGGCATATTGGTCAATTTTGATTAATTTGACCTTGAGTAGCATATTCATCCTCCACCTTTGGTCTTGTTTTCAGATTAAAATGGGTAGTGTTCAAGTTTAAGCAGGCATATTGGTCAATTTTGATTAATTTGACCTTGAGTAGCATATTCATCCTCCACCTTTGGTCTTGTTTTTAGATTAAAATGGGTAGTGTTCAAGTTTAAGCAGGCATATTCATTCCCTTGGGCATTTTGATTTGTTTTTAGATTAAAGTAGGTAGTGTTCAAGTCTAAGCAGGCATATTCATTCCCTTGGTCAATTTTGATTTATATGACCTTGAGTATTGTGTAGAAATAAAATTTAACATATTTAAATACAATTTCATTTTTACTTAAATAAATTTATTTCATACAACAATTAACAATGATAATACATATAGTAAACATATAATAACAATAACAGATGATAAATGAGTATAAATAAATCTATATAAAATATGCAGAAAATATGTATAACATTCACCTTACAACCCAACGTATTCAGTCAACCTCTACTTCCATCCCAACTACAACCACACAAAACACATTATTTTCTTAATTTACATCTGACATGCGTTTGACTTATATTTACATATCATTTGATGACCTACATTGCCATTTTATAACGTTATTATTTATACGATAGGCACATTTTGTCAAGCATTTTTTTAAGAACTACAAAATAACACGAAGTAATAAAACTTATTCATTAATTACAGACAACAATTTAACCTGCCTACACATTGCTCGAGGTGCCCAAATACCATTTTTTCTTTCGTTTTTTATATACTTAGAACTCTTTGATCATATGCATAAAAGAAATTGCATATTGATTTAATGGATGAGACTTGATTACTGTCTTTTTAATTAGCAATCATCCAAGGTCCTATTTAGTATATCCAAAATTAAGGGCCACTTTTGTTCATATTTTGGGTCTATGGGTGGTCATAAAATTGTTCTTTTCTAATCCTGTTTTGTAGATTCAATGTACTAGTTAACTATTATTCTAATATATTGTACTTTTATCTAAGGAAGTTCAAACTCAGTTTCCATTCCCTCCTTGATGTTCTTCTAGCTCTTAAAGCAACTTTGCAAGCTCTTTGTACCAACTCCTCTATTATAGTTTGCAAGGTGGTTGGGGATTCATATTTCAAATGCTTCTTGTCTAGTTTCTCATTTAGTTTCTATTTTAGCCAAAATTTGGCTGAAAGACTTGCTTCGCAGTTTGCGGTCTGCGCAGTCAGGCTGTGCTGTGCAGTCGGACGGCAGCTAAACACAGCCAAATTGGCTAAGTAAATGCCATCGGGTGGCGCACGCGTAGTCGATTGCCGACGAGACGCACTGTGCAGGTTGGCAGCTCAGACTCTAACACTTAGAGGAATTCTCTAAGTGCTCCAATAGTCGCACAAATGACTTTCGACTGAGGTCCCAACGCTGGTGGAAATAGCGTCCGACCTGGCGCAATGTCGAGCGTTGCTTGCCCTCAGAGACTTAGGTGGAGTGCAAAATAATAAATCTAACGCAAATACGAATGAAGATGAGTAAAGCAGATGTTCACAAAAAGAAATTAGACAAACCCTCGAAAGAGTCTAAAAACAGGCAGAAGTTTATTTATTTAAACAGAAAGATTACAAAAGTCCTCGAATGAGGATTTACTATCATCTGCAAAGTGTGATTGGAGGTTTTATACGAAGAAATATGAAACCACGAGGCTGCTGCTCGGGTTTTATACATATAAGCTTCACTGCTCACAGATATGCTCTCGTTTGCTGCTCTGGGAATAACTGCTGTTGTCTGTACTTTCATCCTGCACTCCCCCACACCAGATGCCGACCAGGCAAGGGTATATATAACAGAGCGGAAGATTCAAACACCAACTACGGCACGGATGAAATTAACCAATCGCCAACCCCGCACAAAGGAGATCAATGCGGATTGGATGGATGTCAGAAAGCACGTGCAATGTTACATCGGACAAATGGACGGAACGCCCAACTTTGCTGTTTTTGACAAACGCAGTCCGACGTCACCCACGCCCAATTTCCAATTTCACAACACAGTTGAACGGAAAGTGCAAATCAAGGTTAATATTTCTAACAAAAAATTGAACCCCAAATATCAAAATTCACCATGGGAGTGAAACTTTGGCTTACAATATGTACAATAAGAAGCTCATACCTCCCCATCACTTGCCCCAAACCTATTTGATATATTAAACATTTAAATTAATTTAAAAGAAACATTTCTATTTTTCAAACTTGGATTTTTTTATAGATTATTTCTTTTCTTTTTTATAATAAAAAATCCAAATTTTATCCTTATTGAACTTGAAGACGAACCTGAACAAGGTAACTTAAAATGCAAAAGCAAATTTGGTTATTTGTTTGTACCTGTGTCTAAACTTTGACTTATTTGTTATTTGTAGCTGAACCATCATCATAACCTCAAACAACCACCCTTAATATAGTATATAGCCATCGGCATTATAAGCTCAAATAATAATGCTAACGGATGCTTCATTATTAGAGAGATGATGAATTCTTACAAGACACAGTGGAGTAAGGGGCTTGTGTATCATGATCAGAAAAATGACATCCTTTCACTGACCTCTAGACCTGTTTAAAGCTTGTTTGCCTGGATACAGGTACAGATGCAAAAATAATCATATTTTTCAATATTTGCAAAGAAAAGATAAGCATAATATTAAAAATTTGTAAGTAGATAAAACTATTAAAAAATACAAGTTTGAAATTCAAAATGGTAATAGTATGCATCATGATATGCGGATATATGAGATCGTCTTTCATCAGGAAAAAAAACACATCACATCCAAAATCCTTCTATTTTTCTCTTCCTCCTTTGTTCATTCCTTAATTTCAATTTTTTCATCTTAAGTTTGTGCCACATTCATTTTTCTTATTTATTCTACCAGTTGTGCTGATTGTCCTTTTATGACACTTTCCAAACAGTAAGTTTTTAGGATAGAACCTCTTATACATCTTAATACCAGGGTCGTATCTAATCGATTGTCTTCTCACCCATATGGGTTGCAGATTTTATTGGAAAAAGTAACACAAAGATTTATTCAATTTCATGTTCAAAAGCTTCAGGAATGCAGCTACAAAAACATTCCAAGCGGTGTAGTGTTCATAAGAAGATAGCATGAAACAGTTTCTTCATAAAACTATCAAGGGTATGCAGTTACTAAACATTGCAGTTCGCATTCATTTTAAGCCTTTCAGGAGGTTATGCTTTCATATGTGGAGCTCCATGGACTGTCACATATCAACAGGCACATTATAAGTGCAGTACATGCTACCTCCTACTAGCTATGATATTATAGAAAACATGAAAATAAACAGAGGGGATCTGACTTCTGCTGGGAATGCCTCGGGCTTGACCTTGGAAATATAGACATTTTATTTAATATATCTCCTCAAAGTACTAACTTGATTCTTTTTAATTATAAGGGCGTTCTGTCTACTCGCTTGCGGGATTTAACTGTAGTATTTATGAATAAATCACACAGGGTATGTAATCGTCATTATGCTTGGGTGAAATTCACTAGGGTTCCAAAGTTACTACTTCTAAATTCATTTTATTTTGCATTCTTGTATGTGTATGGTTGCATTGTGCCTTCATGGGTTTTTCTTTGCATAGCCAGTACAACTTCCTCGGGGATTTATTCCTTAGAAGCCTTATGTGGGATATTCCTATAGGAACTGTAAATGCCTTCTGGCAATCCTAGAAATCATTGAAAAATTCTGATGGTTATTTTTGGTGTTATCGGCATGTTTTGGGGTCACGAGATAACTGTTACTTTGATGATCAAAGAAAAGCAAAAGGCTTGCATACAATGAATTTAATGTCTGTCTCTCATTATCATGAGGACAATTTTTATTTTATACGAAGTAATTGAATATTTTTGTTAGATAAATATTTAATTCCTCCGCATTCACCATATTTTTCATTCAAAAACAAGTAATATCATGATACACTGAGCAGGTGAATCCTCAGCGAAGAATCTATGTTTTTTTTTTGAAATTTGGTTATATACTATTTGTATTTGTTATACAATAGCTTGATAATTATGCATGTATTCTTTCATAAGATTGACTCTTTATCTTTTTGATTGTATTTTTTTTTAAATTTGATTATATACTATCTGTATTACATCATCACTACATAGTAGTTCTACAATAATTTGATTATTATAGTTATATATTTTGACAAGATTAAGGCTTTATCTCCTTCTTAATTGTACAAAAATTTAACTGTACAAAAATTTAACTGGTTAAACTGATGGCATTTGATCCTTAATGAAGAATCTATAACTGAGTACGCAATACAATTTTTTTTTTAGTAAAATTAAACTGTTGTCTAAGCAAGCTGCGTGTTTCTGAAATGAGATTAGCTCTTCATTTTCACAGTTTCACTGTTTAGATCTTAATTCTCATTGTTTCCTAAAAGTTACCCATGTTTCTGATCAATAAGGAACTCTGGCCATTCTTACTTCCAATGTCCTCCATTTCTGTCATTTCCAAGCTCATGTTTTGGATTCTTGGCGCAACTGAGGTAAGAGGCATATTCAGGAAAAATCTTCGTGAACAGATTCATGGTGAAAAGAAGACTTTTATATTTTGTTAATGTCCATGGATAACGGTCAGTGGGATTCGAGTAGTAGAATTGTTCACAATAGCTAGATTGAGCTAGAAACAGCTCTACAAAATTACAAACTCCAACGTAGTAGAATTGTTCACAATAGCTAGACTGAGCTAGAAACAGATCTACAAAATTACGAACTCCAACTTGGAATGTGCAAACCATATCTTTATATAAGATGATACTGTGTAATTCAAAATAGCCCAATGGATCACAATGATTAGATCAAAAAGACAAAATAGATATTTGGATAAATTGTCCAATTATTATGGGTCTAGTATTGGCAGCTAAAAGAATGTGTCTGCACTTCAATAGTGAGATGACACTTGAGCAAGATTATTAGAGCCAAGTACATGGAGGAGGCCAAGACCAGAAAAAGAGTAGAAGAATAAATCAATCCAATAAATAAATAATATAGGATATTGGATCAAATGGGGAGACTCGCTGAGTTTATTACTAGAAAAATTACTTTTGAAGAAAAAGGAAATAGGTTTGATTTATTGGTAAAAATGAATTATCGGCATAAGGACTTATTCGTGTGTTTCTCCATTATGAAATATTCTTATTTCTTAGTAGGTTTTTTTTTTCAGGATGTAAATTATGATGCAGCAGCATGATGGCAAACCTACAACGATAGTCTCGGATAGTAGTAATGTCGGCCTTACTTTAGACTGTGTCGGCCATGTACACTTATCTGTATTTACCTGTAAAACTTAATTACAGTTTGCAATATAAGTTTCGAATTACATTTAATAATTTGATCACTAAAAAAATAAATAATTTTATTCATCATTGACACACAAGACCAGTTTATTACAATAACATGTCTGCAAAACAGCAAAACATTCATACAAGGAAGTTTCTCCGTTTTGTTTTCCTATCTGTTTGAGAATTTTTTTTTTTTCCTTTCTCTCCCTATTTGTTAGGAGTTTTCCTCTTTTTCTGAATTTCTTTGAATTTTACTTTTAATTAAACTGAATTACAATGAATTACAATGGATGCCTTGCACCTAATAAATAGACATCCTTCATATCAATAATAAACAAACTTTTATATATCTAATTTTTTTGGTTTTTTTTATTATTATCTCTCATTTTCTATTTTCAGTTGTATTTCTATCTATGAAAAAAAAAATTCTTCTCTAAAAAAAGACTTTCTATTTATAAACAACCATTTTCTTTCTATAAGAAATATCTTTATATATATAAACAACTTTTCTTCTTTTTTAAGAAAAGTCTTTATATTTATAAACAACCATTTTCCTTCTTTAAGAAAGATCTTTATATATATAAACAACTTTTCTTCTTCTTAAAAGCAAAAGCCTATTTGTAGCATAATGCTTTTTCTATTTTTCATTAAGCATTATTTTTAACACTCCCCCTTAATTCTTAATGTAGTAACTCCAAATGCTTATGGCTTATCCATCCTCCGAATAGAAATTTTGACCTATTTTTAGTTGCTTATTGGCAACTGGATGTTCCTGTCCTCCATAAAGAAATCCCAACTATTTTATTTGGTTGATATTTGGATGCTCCCACAGTATACTCACCAGGTAACAAAACCATTTCATGAGCTCTAGCTTATGAAGTGTTTTTCCAAGCTATGACCAATCTAGTTTGGTTGTCGACACAAGGCCAACTTCACTGTCTTGTCTTGGCCTTCCTCTACGGATCAAACCTCCTCGCTTAGAATGCACTTAACATCCTCTTCACCTTCTCCCATTGCGTCACATCCATCCAATGTCAATCAACATGTACTTTGTTGGTGATACTTTCCTACTACCAACACCTTCTAGAGTGATCATGTCCTCCACAACTTGCACAAGGATGGAGGTTCCAACACCTAGTTGCAACATGTCCAACTCTTCCACACCGATTGCAACAACCCATTCTCGAACCTTCATTATTTGCACTGCTATCTCTCAAAAATTTAGTCTCGTTGCATTTTATTGGACCTATATACCCAAGGTCTTTAGTATTTCGCCTTAATTCTGGCATTATGGGTATTTTCACACCTTGTCCATATCCTCCCAATCTCTTACCATTGTACCCCATTCTTCTCATCAACATGGATTCAATGCCTCGTGTGTTTTTCAAAGCACCCAAACTCTCCATCACCACTTTGATCTTGATCATCCTCACAATGTCCTTCACCACACTTTGAAGTACCATTGTCACTATCAGCTTTGGCAATATGGTCATTGTCATGACCATCAATGACCTGATGAGGTTCATCTTCCTCTGTTGTCTCTTTACCACTTCTTTTCTCTTTCTTCCTATTTGCAATAGAAATTGCGGCATCGTCGTTTTCATCGTCACTACTGTTGGTGACTTGGGTCAACTGATTCTCCACTATGCGTATCCTTTTGCTTATCTCTACCCTTTCTTCCTCATTATTCATTGGATTTAGCTTATCATGCAAGCTCGATCTAAGATTGGAATTCATGTGATGACCCATGCTCCTTATCAGTTGCAACCCATCATTTGAAAGAATCTCTATATATTTTTCCAACATATCCTTCACCTCATGTGGGGTTTCGTCCATATTTTTCACTATCCCTTCTTTATGGGTTTAATGATGAAAGCAAAACATGTTTCCTTCTTCTCCTTTCCCTTCAAGGATTGTTTTTCTATACCCTGGCTCACTATAGGACTATTGTCCACTTATTTCCCTTTGTCCTTCAATGGACTTAATGTGTACCTCTTACCATCATTTTCAATGATGTGGGTGTTCTCCCTACCTTTATGCATTACCTTATTATCAAACTACCATGTTCTTTCCAGCATGACATGACATGCATCCATCGACATGATGTCACATAGAATCACATCCTTATCAGAGCTAATTTAGAGATTTACCATACGTTGTTCGGTTACCAAGATTTGATGTCCCTTTTGCAACTAGGAGATTCTGTATGGATTTCAGTGTTCCATTCTCTTCAACTTAAGTTTTTCCACCATATTTTTAACACCAAGTTATCTATACTATCGTTATCCACAATCACATTACAATATTTACCCTCTAATTTGCAAATCGTCCTGAATAGGTTCCTTCTTTGCTCAAGTTCATGCACCTCCTTTGCGGGTTTCTAAGGAATACTCCTTGTTGTAGTTCCTCTACATTTTTGGGGGAAGCAACACTTTTTTTTTGGCTTGCACAGTATAGTTCCTGACTTCTTTTTCCTTATTGCTGCTATGTTGCATGGTTGGACATTCAAATGCTCGATGACCATTTTCTCCACATCTATATCTTCCAGAGAATTCTCTATCCCTTCCTCGGCCAAAACCCCCTCCTCCTCATGAGGAGTCTCCACCTCCTTTTGTGTTATGACTATAATCACCATGAGAAGTACTAGCTTCTCCTTGTTGCAAATTTTACCGCTACCATTGTTTGATTGTTCTCTTCCTTGAGAGGATCATCATCTTCCTCTCGCATTATTTTTTTCTCCATGACAACTTCTCCTCTATGTTCAAGACATGTTGATAGTCTTCTTCTACTATCCTTATCCTTATCATACATACTTCATCTTGTATGGATAGTTGCAGTCCATTGAGGTACTTTATCACCTTCTCCTCGATGTCTTCCATATGACTGGCCCGAATGGTAAGTCTATAGAATTCCTCTATGTAATCCTTCACACTCATTTCCTTCTATCTTAGATTATGCAACTTCTTGAAGAGACCCAATTGGTAGTCTGATGGTAGGAATTTGACCTTAAACTTGGTGACCATTTTCTCCCATGATTTGATCCTTTCCTTTTCTTTGTATTTTAGTATGCACATGGTCCCACCACAAGGATGCATGCCCTTTTAACTTCATACTAGCAAACTTCACCCTTTTGGGGTCTTCTATTGACTCAAAATCAAAGTACTTCTCCATTTCAAAAATCTAGTCTATGAGCTCCTTTGGATTCAAGCTTCCATTGTATGATGGAGTTTCTATCTTAGGATTCCATCCCAGATTAGAAATTACCTAGATCAATCGTTCATTCATTTCTCCCTCTCGCTCTTCATCTTGAGTTTCTATGTGGCCAACCTCATCTTCTTCGTTGTCGCTAATCTCCTCTAGATGAATACCTCTTCTTTAAACGGTCTCAATTGCTTCGAATCGGGAAATAATTCCCCTCAACATTTTAGCTATATCTGCAATTTGAGGTCCTCGTGGTTGTCCTCTTCTCCACTGTGCCATCATTTATTCAGCACGTCCTCAACGATCTTATATTGTTATACCAAAAATGATCTAGTGACAAGTGGGTGATGGAAAACCTACAACGATAGTCTCAAACAACAACAATTTCAGATGCATCTTACTTTAGACTGCGCCAACCATGCACACTTATCCACGTTTACTTGCAAAACTCATTTACAACCTGAAATGCGTGTTCCTTTAAACAAAGGAGAATTGCACATAACAATTTGAACACTAAGAAAAATAAATAATTTTATTCATCATTGGCACACATGGCCAGTTCGTTACAATAACATATCTGTGAAACAACAAAGCATTCACACAAGGAAGTTTCTCCCTTCTTTTCTCTCCTTTCTCTCCCTATTTGTTGGGAATTCCCCTTTTTTTTTTAATTTTCGTAATTTCTACTGAATTACAATGGGTGCCTTGCACCTAATAAATAGACATACTTCATACTAATAATAAACAAACTTTTCTATATCTAGTTCCCCCATTTTCTTTTATTATTATCTCTTCTTTTTTTTATATTCAATTATCTTTCTATCTATGAATAATTTTTTTTTTTTTTTTAAGTCTTTCTATATATAAAAAACTTTTTTCCTTAGTTAAGAAAGGATTTTATATTTATAAACAATTTTTCTTCGTCTTAAAAAAAAAGTTTATTTGTAGCATAATGCCTTTTCTATTTTTCATTAAGCATTATTTTTAACACTCCCCCTTAATGTTTAATGTAGTAACTCCAAATGCTTATGGCTTATTGTCCTCAGAATAGAAATTTTAACCTATTTTTAGTTACCTATTGCCAACTATTCCCTTCCTCTGAATAGAAATCCCAACTATTTTATTTGGTTGAGAGTTGGATGCTTCCCCATCAAATTAATTGGGAAAACTCATGAACATGACTCATGAAATTTTATCTTTTTTCAAACTCGTTGAGATTGTAACTGTCAATGATTTATTTCTCAAAGGATATATTAGGTCCAATTATTATTTTCATCCTTCATTGCTAATGTTAGCCTATCCTTGGAAACACATGTAACAACCATCTTGTTTTATCTTCAATGAATATTTCTGGTTGTGCAAGAATGTTAGAGGGTTTAAAATACTAAATCCTTAGGCTTACAAGTGTCTTCTAATTTTTGCTATCTTATGTCCTTTTATTTCGTAGAAGTTGATACTCCTGTCACTATTAGACATTTCTATGTAAGTAGATAATGTCATCGTGTTGTTGGGTTTGTATTATTATTCTTGTATATCTCATGTTTGTTAGCTTTGTAAAAATCATACGGTAAGTAGCGTTATCAAAATTCTATCTCGTAATGTGTGCCAAGGTAAAGTGTTTTATATACTATTAAGGTAAGCTGCTTTATATGTTGTTTAACCAGAACAGGCAACTAAAAATAGGATGAAATTTCTATTCGAAGAACCAATAAACCATAAGCATTTGGAGTTACTACATTCAACATTTAGAGGAAGTGTTAAAAATAATGCTTAATGAAAAATAGAAAAAGCATTATGCTACAAATAGACTTTTCTTAAAAAGAAAAAAAGTTGTTTATATGTATAAAGACCTTTCTTAAAAAAAGAAAAATATTGTTTATAGATAGAAATACTTTTCTTAAAGAAGAAGAAAAATTATTCATAGATAGAAAGCCAACTAAAAATAAAAAAAGAAGAGATAATAATAATAAATTAAGGAAACTAAATAAAAGAAAAATTTGTTTACTAGTAGCATGAAGGATGTTTGTTTATTAGGTGCAAGGCACCCATTGTAATTCAACTTAATTCAGTAGAATCCAGGAGAAGAAGACAATTCCTAACAGATAGGAAGAGAAAGGGGGAGAAGAGGAGAATTCGCAATAGAGAGGGATAAAGAGAGGAGAGGAGAAGGGAGAGACTTCCTTGTGTAATTGCTCTGCTATTTTGCAGATATTATTGTAACAAAGCGGCCATGTGTGCCAATGATGAATAAAATTATTTATTTTTCTTAGTATGTATATTGTTATGTGAAATTCTTTTTTGTGTTAAGGAACTCATTTTGCAGGTTGTAAATGAGTTTTGCAGGTAAAGACAACCAGGGAACGTAGATAAGTGTGCATAGCCGACGTAGTCTGAAGTAAGGTGCATCTGAAATTACTACTATCTAAGACTGCCATTTCAAGTTTGATCCAGCACTCGCCTACTACTGCATCATTTTGGTTTTAGAGCAAAATATCGTTGAGGACATGTCAAAGAAATGATGGCACAGTGGGGAAGAGGACGACCACGAAGACACCGAATTGTAGATATAGCTAAAATGTTGAGGAAAATTATTGCTTGAATCAAAACAATTAAACCTCTCAAAGAAGAGGCATCCATCTGGAGGAGATTATCGATAGCGAGGAAGAGGAGGCTAGCCACATATAAACTCAAGATGAAAAGCGAGAGAGAGAAATAGATGAAGTATTGATCCAGGCGATTTATAATATGGGTTGAAAACCTAAGATAGAAACTTTGTCATGCAATGGAAGCTTGAATCCAAAAGAGCTCATAGACTGGATTGCCAAAATGGAGATGTATTTTGAGTTTGAGTCAATAGAAGACCTTGAAAGGGTGAAGTTTGCCTCCACAAAGTTGAAAGGGCATGTGTCCTTATGGTGGGACCATGTACAAACTAAAAGACAAAGGAAAGGAAAGGAAAGGATCAAGTCATTGGAGAAAATGGTTGTCAAGCTGAAGGCCAAACTCCTACCATCAGACTACCAATTGGGTCTCTTTAGGAAGTTGTAGAATCTAAGATAGAAGGAAATGAGTGTGAAATATTACACCGAAGAATTCTATAGGCTAACCATTTGAGTTGGTCATGTGGAAGATGATGAAGAGAAGGTATCAAAGTATATCAATGGGCTACAAATGTCCATACAAGATGAAATCAATATGATAAGTATAAGGATAGTAGAAAAATCCTACTAGTATACCTTAAATGTAGAGAAGTTGCTGTGAAAGAAACAAAATAATGCAAGAGGAAGAGTATGATCCTCTCAAGGAAGAGAACAATCAAACAATGGTGGCAAATAATATTTGCAAGAAGGAGAAGCTAGTACTTCTTGTAGTGATTCAAGTCATAACACCAAAGGAGGTGGAGACTCCTCATAAGGAAGAGGTGGTTTTGGTCGAGGAAGGAGTAGAGGATTCTCCAAAATATGTTATGGATGCAGAGAAGATGGTCATCGAGCGTTTGAATTTCTAACCATGCAACAAAGCAACAATAATGAAAAAGAGGTTAGGAACCATATTGTGCAAGCTGAAGAAGAAAGTATTGCTTCCTTGAAGCATGTAAAAGAACTAGAACATGGAGAATTCCTTATGATAGATAGGGTATTATTGAAACCCACAAAGGAGGTGCACGAACTTGAGCAAAGAAGGAACCTGTTTAGGATGATTTACAAATCAGGTGGTAAGTGTTGCAAGGTGATTTTGGATAGTGATAGCATAGATAACTTGGTATCAACAACGATGGTGGGGAAACTTGGGTTGAAGAGAATGGAATACCCAATCCATATAGAGTCTCATGGTTGCAAAAGGGACATAAAATCTTGGTAACTAAACAATGTATGGTAGATCTCCAAATTGGATCTTATAAGGATGTGATTCTATGTGACATCATGTTGATGGATGCGTCTCATGTCTTGTTGGAAATATCATGCCAGCTTGATAAAAATATAGTGCATGAAGGTAGGGATAACACCTACACCATTCAGAAAGCTTGTAAGAGGTACACATTAAGTCCATTGAAGGAAAAAGGGAAAGAAATGGACAACAATCCTCTAGTGATCCAAGGTACAAAAAAACAATCCTTGAAGGGAAAGAAGAAGAAGGAAGCATGTTTTATTTTTGTCTCTAAACCTATAGAAGAAGGGATAGTGAACAAGATGGACAAAACCCCATATGGAGTGAGGGATTGTTGGAAGAATATGCAAAGATTCTTTTGAAATATGGGTTACCACCAATAAGGAGCATGGGTCATCACATGGATTCCAGTCTCAAATTGAACTTATATGATAAGCTGCCACCAATGAAGAATGAGGAAGAAAAGGTAGAGACAAGCAAAAGGATAAGCATAGAGGAGAAGTAGTTGATCCAAGTCACCAGTAATAGTTACGATGAAGACAAAGATGCAACAATTACTGTTGCAGATAAGGAGAAAGAGAAAATAAGTGGCATAAGATAGCATAGGAAGATGAACCTCATCAGGTCATTGATGGTCATGACAATGGCCATAGCTAGAGCGGTCATAGCTTGGAAAAACACTTCATGAGCTAGACCTCATGAAACATTTTTGTTATGCAAAGAGTATGATGTGAAAGCATCTAGCTGGAAATAGGCAACTAAAAATAGGACGAAATTTCTATTTGTAGAAATAATAAGCCATAAGCATTTGAAGTTGCTACATTAAGCATTAAGGAGTGTTAAAAATATGCTCAATGAAAAATAGAAAAAACAGTATGCTACAAATAAACATTTCTTAAAAAATAAGAAAATTTGTTTGTATATATTAAGACCTTCCTTAAAAAAAAAGGAAAAATGTTGTTTATAGATAGAAAAACTTTTCTTAAAGAAGAAGAAAAAATATTCATAGATAGAAAGACAACTGAAAATAAAAAATGATATGAAGAGAAAGGGGGAAGAAGAGGAGAAATTCCAATAAAGAGGGAGAAAGAGAGGAGAAGAAAAGGGAAAAACTTCCTTGTGTAATTGTTCTGCTATTTCGCAGACATGTTATTATAGCAAAGTGGCCATGTGTGCCAATGATGAATAAAATTATTTATTTTTCTTAGTGTTCAGATTGTTATGTGAAATTCTTGTTTATGTTAAAGAACTCATATTGTAGGTTGTAAATGAGTTAGTGTGCATAGCATATGCAATCTGAAGTAAGATGCATCTGAAATTACTGCTATCCAAAACTATCGTTGCAGATTTGATCCATCACTCACCTGCCACTGCATAGGCAGCAACATCATATTGTGTTGGTTGGTGATAATGACTCTATTTCTACGTTTCATTCCACTACAGACTAGAGGTGGCACTCATGATATTGTGTTGGTTGATAATAATGACTCTATTTCTACGGTTCATTCCACTACAGACTAGAGGTGGCACTTTGATCGACTTGAGCTGGTTCTTTCATTTCTTCATCATTATTTTAGCATGTTATGATTTACACAGTTTTTTGGCCCCCCCGTGGAGGCTGTGATCTGATTTTATATATTCATTCAACTCTAATGCACCTCTTCTCTATCTATATTCCACCTCGATTGTTGATTCTCTCATTTCTTCATCATTACTTTAGCATGTTAGAATTTACCTATTTTTAGGCCCTTCCCTCGAGACTGTGATTTGTTGCTATATATTCATTCAACTCTAATGTAGTTTATTTTAATTTCTTTACTCTAGTTTACTTTATTTTAGTAATGATTTATTGGCTCTATTCCATAGGGACTTGGTTTTGGATTTGGGGCCGTCTCAAAAAAGTGTCCCGCAGTATTAAAAAAAACAAAAAACAAAAATGCCCCCCATCCTAGAAATGTGTCCCACCAGCCCATCCCGATAGGCCTCCCTGTTTCGTAACTTTGCGAAACGTAGTTTATTTGTTCCTTCTATTGTATCAGCCCTTTTTTAACAAGTCCCATTCTGTTGGAAATTAATCCCAACTGTCGTCGTACACTGAACCTGGTCAAAGGCATGCAAATACACTGAACCTGGTTGAAGGCATGCAAGTGCACTGAACCTGGTCGAAGGCAGAATACCGCTAGTTTGGCCCACGGTTTTGTGATCTGGTTTAGGGTTTGGGGGGCGTGAACCATCTATAAAATGTATGTATGCCTCTGTTTTAGGTAATCTGGGCAGCAGCTCCAGGTTGTAGCGTATGCTGCAATTCTGGCGGTGTATTCCGCATATGGCCTTCGTGGTCTATTGTATTGCTCAGCAGAGTATTTGGCCTTCGTGGTATTGTAGTTTCAGCAGAGCCACATTCCTTTATCCATGTTTTAATTAAATTTTATCTCATGTTTGTTTTCTTCCCCTGCACTCTACTTTTTCGTGTGCATTCATCATTTTCATTGGTTTTATTTCTTTCATGGTATCAGAGCCGAGGGTTTCGAAGGATCTGGCGAGGTGAGAACGGGCGGTTCATGCTCGTGGTTGTAGAGTGGGCTGGCAAGGATGTCGGTGACATCTTGTCCTTGTCGGCCCACTCTGCAACCACGAGCATGAACCACCCGTTCTCACCTCGCCAGATCCTTCGAAACCCTCGGCTCTGATACCATGAAAGAAATAAAACCAACGAAAATGGTGAATGCACATGGAAAAATAGAGTGCAGGGGCAGAAAACAAACACGAGACAAAATTTAATTGAAACAGGGGTAAACGGATGCGGCTCTGTTGAGCCTACAAGACCACGAAGGCCAAATGCTCTGCTGAGCAATACAATAGACCACGGAGGCCATATGCGGAATACACCGCCAGAATTGTAGCATATGCTACCAAAAGCGAACCTGGAGCTGCTACCCAGATTACCTAAAACAAAGGCATACATACATTTTATAGATGGTTCAGGCCCCCAAACCCTAAAGTAAATCACAAAAGATTGTTGTTGCTTGAAGGTAGAGGTGGCTGCACACTATTTTCCTCCAAGTTTACAGGTTCAATAATTGCTAGTTCAGGCTGACCAGTATTTCACTTCCAGTTCCAGGCTTCATCCTCCAAGAACTTCACATCGCAACTGATGATAATTTTTTCGAACTCCCTCCTGAGCATCTGCAGTTTCACCAACTTCACCTTGTTGGTGCCCTAATAGGAACTAGCCAAAATTTCCCAGGCCTACTTTGCCTTGGTGGCTGATGCAATCCATGGGAAGATGGTCTCCTCAACCGCTTGCATGATGTAGAAGAGGGCCTTCTGGTCCTTCTTCGTGTTCTCTTTCACAAAATCCTTCTCAGCTTGAGAGAGGGCGGCCAGTGCTGCTGCATCTGATGATTTTGGGTACCCGTTCTCGACCAAGTCCCACAACTCCTGAGACCCAAAGAGGATCTTCATTTGGATGCTCTAGTAATCGTAGTTATTACCGTTAAATCATGAGATCTGCAACTACAGGGAATTGTTTCCAGAAGCCATGCTTCAATCTTTGAGTCACGACACAATGGCTCTGATACCAATTTGAAGGAATTTAAATAAATTAAGTCGTGGCGAAGCAAACTTCACACAATTCAAAATGAATAAGGGAGCTTTGCAAATGTTTAAATCAACACAGGAGCTTCGTTGAATTGACCAGCGAAGTGGATGTTTCACTATATCAATTAGCGAAGTGTCTGACAGAGGGAAGCTTCGTTGTTTTTATCCACCTAAAATGCTTCGAAAGATTGGACAGCAAATTGGCTGCTTCGCTGGAATTATTTCCGAAGTGACAATTGAGAAGCTTAGACGAGTTTTGGAGAGGAGTAGGAGCTTCGCTGGGTTAACTCCAAAAGCGGCTACTTCGGGGAGATAATGCCGAAGCGCAGAATTGAACAGGTATTTACTGGAAAAACTTCTTCGGGCGAAGTGGCATCCAACTGCCACTTCGGGGCAGTAAAGTCCCGAAGTTCCGAAATGCCGCTTTGACACAACTAACAAGTATCCAAACTTGCACTTAGGAGGGTTTGATCCGATTTGCCACTTCTGGGAAAATACTTCCTGATGTTTGTCTTTAGATGAACAATCCTTCGAGGCTGAGAACAAAAACAGGGAAACGCAAAACAGTAGGACAAATATTTTATATATATATTAAAATATAACCGGGTTACAGAGCTTCTTTCTGTGAAGCGAGTACAAACTTTTGCAAGTTAAAATTGTAGGATAAACATGAGAAAGTTTTCGTGGAGGCTGCTGCTCCCTTCTTCGGCTGTCTGTGGCTGTTGCTTTCTCTCTTCTGCTACTCTGCGCTCGAAACCCTAACTACTGCGGCTTTCTCTCAACTCCTCCAACTCCACAAAATGACAACAGGTCCGGTATTTATAGATGAAGAATGAGGACAAGGGGCGGGAAAACTTCACCAACCGGCTGACAAAAAATAAATGCCGAAGAGGGTTTCTGTCCAATCGCCGAGCAACCCCAACTACCCGCACACTTGAAATTAAGGCCTCGTTTCCCGCGCCTGGGTACTGCTTCACCAATTTGAAATGCGAACTGCTGGGTTTACATGGTACTGCTTCACCAATTTGAAATGCGAACTGCTGGGTTTACATTGCTTCACTGCGAAGCACCTTCAGGGAGCAAGTTTATGTTATTTTGGAGCGAAGCACTTACGGGAGGCGTGAATTGTGGTTTAATATTTCTAACACATTCGCCTACTTTGGTAATCTGTGAATATTAATAGTTTTTTTTGTTTTTTTAACGCTGAAGTTAAATTTTCACTAGCAACCAATGTTGTTTTTTTAATCTAACATGCTATTATTCCTTTTTCTACTTTCTTTTGTCGAAGTTTTATTGTCAATTAAAACTCTAGCGTGCTAATTTGTAGCTTCTGTACTTGCTAATTTTTGCATACAAGAGTTAAAAAGTACAAGGAAATTAAGTTGTTACTTTTTAAGTTTTTTCAGACCTAGAAAGTTGAGAATTTGATACTGAAAAAGATTTGCCAATGTTCCTGAACTTTTAAAAATGTCTAGTTTGCTGAAATTATCCCTACCAAAGGTATGGAAAAGTAGATTGCATAAATGTACAAGTTTATTTCTTGCCTTGGATTCCTTAATGTTGAATTTATTCATATTGCTTGAAATTTGAATTTAACAGTTTTCCTTTCCCTTCTTGTGAAAGTTTGGTATTTGAACAAAAGTTTCTAAGGTGCCTTTAGAATCAACTGTTGGCAGGAAATGGAAGCAGCTTATCAAGTTACAATTGGTGAGATTGAATGCACATACTATGATAAAGTTGACAAACTGAGACACTACGGTGCTGAAAACAATAAAACGCTTGGTCAATAGCTGTCAGCTTTATTTGACTACTGGGCGTTTCGCCATGATTATTCTAACTCTATCATATCACTTCGGACTGGAGGACTTCTGAGGTGAGTGGAAATCTCATGCTCATTTTGACTGGATAAACTTCAATATTAAAAGAAAACTTACATGTCTGATAGCAGTGGCAATTGCTTGAACATATTTATCTTTCTTTTTTTTCCTTTTAAAGAAATTGAAGCATAATGATCCATCTGTAATAAGTTCCTCCTCTCCTCTGGTTATGATGTCTACTCATTTTTTGCAAACATATTTCGTTTCTGAAAATCCAATTTCTCTTATGTAAAATTTCTATGGCTGCAAAATAAATCCAATGCATTATTCCCTTTTCTCATCCTTTACTTTTGTAAACATTGGGATGTTAGTCAGAACATTACAGTTTAACTACTACTGTTTTAAAAAGGAGCTCGATCAATTTCAATGTTTCAGGGGAGATATATGGATGAATCTTCTACATGCATGTTTGATGAATGCAGAAAGAATGAAAAAGATTGGACAAGACGTATTGGAAATGACAGATAATTAATATGCATAGAGGATCCCTTTGAGGTTTCTCACGATTTGGGTCGTGTTGTTGATAAGCACAGTATACATGTGCTGAAAGAGGAATTTCAGCATGCTGCAGAAATTATGCAGAAACAGGTATTAATATTTTTCAGGTGAAATTTTCACATTTTTTTGCAGTTTTAATTAGTTTTTAATATTGCAGTACTTTCTGAGTTATTTTGAGTGATCAATTGTTACAAATCTTTTTGGCGGGAAACTTTTATGTATAGAATGTGTCTATGTTTATTGCAGATTCATCTCAAGTTATCAATCCAGCTGATTTCCATGCAAAGCTTTGCACTTTTTCATGGTTATCTGTTTTATTAGAGAAAGCACCCGAGTTTTTACCCTCGAATTCCTGGCTGTGTACATAGTGCTAGACTTGAAGTCCTCTTGATTGTATATTAGAGAAAGAGACCAACTTTGTAGGAAGTATGGCAAGCTAGCAAGTGCCCATAATTTTTCCATGGAATCAAAGATGCAATGGTAAATGATACAGTGAAATGCTGCCCCTACAAAGTTGCCTCTTTACATGTTTTTCTGCACGCATCTTGCTGCAGCTGGCATAAGAATGCTGCTTCCTTTTTCTTTTTGTAATATGCTGTATTATTATTTGTAACTATGGACAGACCATTGGAAGAGAGCTGAGATATCCTGTTAAAGTTCCTCTGATTGCATTCTCTGGAAACTAATCGTTTGCCCATCTGACATGTGATTTATGTTATTAGTTCTTTAGTGAATAACTTTTTTTAATAGTTAATTATATAGGATTGAAACCGGTTTCATTTGTATCACATCATGATTGTGGTAGCATGATATTACAATCAACTATATAATGGTATCAATATATAACACTTTAACATTTATGCATATTGCTTGACAAGATTTGAAACTTATCTACTCTTTGAATATCTACATTTTTATCACTTAAACTAATGACATTTGATAGTAAATAATCTATTTTACCATAAGAACGAATATTTTTTTATTTCTTTATGGCACATGTCTGTATTTAAACTTTCTACAGTCTAGAATTTAAACTTCTTATAGGGATCTGCTATGTTGATTCTTCTTGGTTATAGTCATGACAACACTGTTCAGGAAAAATAAAAAGCTTAGAATAATTGTTTAAAAAGTGGCTTTTCAAAAGATATCTGGAAAATTTCAGAATAATGGCAGCTACGATTACAACTCTCAATGTTTATTTAATTTTGAAATCCAAATTCCAAAGAATTGCATTCATCTGATTCCAAAAATCAATGCATAGGTTTCATTTAATGTTAATCTTATCCAATGTTCACTAGTTTAACTTAGACTATAAATCTTTATGACCATGTCTTCCAATTTATAACCTTTATTTGTATGTAATATTTGGATGCTATGGTGAAAGAACCATTGGAGCTGCTGCAAACTGAAGGCATTTTTGGCAGCTTGAATAGGTGATGGTTAACAATACAGTAAAAGGACATGTAAGCACCATTTATTAACATTCCTCCCGATTGGCTGAAACTACAACGCAGTGGAATCTCGGCTTGGAGGAGTTTTGCTAGCCAGAACAGCGATTCTCAGTTTGGAGGAGTTCTGCCAGCGAAACAACGATTCTCAGAGTTTTGTTAGACAACGAAATCGCCAGGCTCTTTTCGGGGAAAAGTGGTGCGATATCCCTTTTCGGAGCAGAACTTGCGCGAAATCCCAACTAGCAAAAATGATGATTTTCTCCAGTCTACTTGCTGAACATGGTCTTCAATACAAGATGGTTGCAAAATTGATTTTGACTCAATGTCGCATTTTATGCTCCACAATGCGAGGACCCGTAAAAACACAAGGGTTTCTAAAACATGGAGGCAATGATCTGGATAAAACTTTCCACAACTACTTGCATCAATCATTCAAAAATAAAGATGCTGAGACTGGAATTTTAATTTAATGTAAGATATTTCATATATTGACTAAAATGGTCTATTGTCATAGTTTTACAATAACAAACAAGTAGAACCTTTTACACCAGACGCTTCTCACAGGAAACGCTCCAAACACATCTGCAACAAAATCTCCTTAGTTGCAGGTTTAACCAGGAGAAGTATCTAGAAGGCTGCAACTTTTGTTTCTTGCTTCTCCTTTGTCTTCAGTTTGTCTCTCTTCCTATCTCTATCTCACCACACTTGCTTGAAAGATAACACCGACTTATATAGCTAGATAAAGGAAGGATAAGGCTTATTAGCCTTCTGACATGCATTGAATCCAAAACTAGGGTTTCCTTCCAATTGTCGAACAACTGCTTCTGACAGTAATAATTGCACACACTATAAAATACGACGATCGGATTTTCGAGATAAGATCTGTCAGAGATCTTATAGGCGTGAAATTTGGTTTAATTTCTAACATCCTCCTTTAAACAAGATTTCACAAAGACTTTGACACCTAGCATTTCCCTTAATCTTTTAAAATCTTCCTCCTTCAAAGGTTTTGTGAAGATATCCGCAACTTGGTCTTTGAACTTGCAAAACAATAACACAACTTCATTAAATTTTACCAACTCTCTGATGAAGTGGTAGCAGACATCGATGTGCTTGCTCTTGCCATGAAACACTAGATCCTTTGACAGTGCTATGGTGGAATTATTGTCACAGAAAATTGTTGTTGCCTCTTCCTGGTGATGATTGAGCTCACCCAAAATTCTTCGCATCCATACTACCTGGCATGCGGTTGAGGTGGCGGCAACATACTCTGCCTCAGTAGTTGATAGTGCAAAAATTGGTTGCTTCTTGGATGACCATGATACTACACCTGATCCAAGGTGGAATGCAAATCCGGAAGTGCTCTTCCTGTCATCTATACTACTAGCCCAATCACTATCTATGTAGCCAACAAGTTCAAGCTGATCTTTTCTAGCATAAAATATTCCATGATTCCTAGTCCCATTGACATAACATAGAATTCTCTTCCCTGCCTGCAAGTGAGTGTTCTTCGATGCTTCCATAAATCTGCTAATTAGACTCACTACAAACATCAGGTTTGATCTGGTTGTTGTCAAGTACATGAGAATTCCAACTAACCTCTTGTAGAAAGTTGGATCAATATTGTTGCTGCAATCATTTTTTCTCAATTTTAGGCCTCTTAAGTGGGCAACACTTGACTTCTAGTTGCTCCATGCCTATTGAGGAATATTTTCCTTCACACTCTTTGTAGGACACCTGTTCAGTAGATAAACTGCACAAACTATAGCTTCTGCCAAGAACTCATGTGACAATCCCTTTGCCTTCAATATACTTCATGTCATCTCCATTATGGTTTTGTTCTTCCTCTGCAACATCGTTCTATTGTGGTGTGTATCTGGTTGTGAACTACCTTCTAATTCCATTTGCCTTGCAAAAATTATGGAATTCATTGGAGATGTACTCACCTCCTCCATCTGTTCTAAGAGTCTTCACATATTAGTTGCTCTATTTTTCAACCAGAGCCTTGAACTCCTTGAATTTATTGAAATATTTTGACTTTTTCTTGATAGGATATACCCATGTCCTCCGACTGAAGTCATCTATAAAAGTCAGGAAGTACATATTGTCAATAAATGTGCTAAGTTTGCATAGGACAGCAAATATCTGAATGCACCAGCTCCAATGGTTTTGAAGATATCCAAGACTATCCTGAATGGAATGCATCCCTGTGCTGCTTGTCGAATAGACAACCTTCACATGCTTGATTGGGTTGCTCTATGAGGTGTAGACCCTTCACCATCTATTTCTTGTGCAGTAGGTTCAGGCCACTGAAGCTCAAGTGATCGAATCTGAGATGCCACATCCATATAGCATCTTTCAAAACTACACTAAATGATAGCAATAATTCATTTTGAATTTGCAAGGGAAACATCTTGTTCTTTGTCATGGCCATAGTTGCAATGAGCCCATTCTTTGATGATGCAGGATCCATTCTTAAATTGCATAGTGTGCCCCTTCTGCATAAATTATCCAATGCTCAAAAAGTTATGTTTTAACCCAGAAACATAATACACATCAGAGATGTGCTTCCTTTCACCTTTCCTGGTATAGATTATGATCTTCTCTTTACCCATGATAGGTACCTTGTTGTTGTTCCCCATATTCACCTCTGATTTGATTGTTTCATCCAATTGTTGGAACATCTCTCTGTTCCTAGACATGTGGTTGCGGCACCCATTGTTGAGATACCAAGTATTATTTTGGCTCTCCTCCTGAGTACTGCAAGTTAACAATAGATTCCCACAAGCATCTCTAAACTTTGCATTTTCACTTTCATTTGTATAGTGGGCTCGCTGCTTATTATCTTTGGCCAATTTCTTTCTACACTCATAGCTGTAGTGACCAAACTTCTTGCAGTAATAACATTGGATCTTTGATTTATCATACCTTTGATTGGATCCACCTTGCTGATTTCTACCATTGCCTCTTCCTTCTGCTTGATGGAAGTTGCAATTATTCTCTCCTTCATTGATGTTTGACCTTCCACCTCTCTTGTTACCTCTTCCAAGTTTACCTCTATTGGTTTTTCCTCTTCCTCCTTGAGAACATGAGGCACCTTTGTGGGATTCTTCTCTTCTATTATTGTCTCAAAATGAGACCTGCATCTTAAACACTTGCTCTAGTGAGGACTGAGATGACCAGCTCAGCCTCTGCTCATGTGTTTGCAGAGAACCCATCATCTCATCTACTGATAGGGTTGTTAAATCCCTCGATTCTTCAATTGCTATCACAACTGAGTTGAACCTTGTTTAGGCTCCTTAGTATATTCTCCACAATCCTCTGGTTCTCAATGTTCTTGTCATTCAACCTCATCTGGTTGATGATACCCATTGTTCGGGTAAAGAAGTCACTCATGGAATCTGACTAAGCTCTCTTCTCAACATCTGCAACTTTATCAACTTTACTTTGTTGGTGCCCTGGAAGGAGCTAGAAATAATTTCCCATGCCTCCTTCAATTTGGTTGTTGCTACAATTCTAAAAAAAATGGTTTCCTCGACTACTCTGGTCCTTACAATTCTCCTTCAACAAGTCTAACTCCGCTTGGGAGAGAGCGCTCAACACTGCTGCATCTGCTGGTTCTGCATAACAATTCTCCAGCAAGTCCCATAGCTCCTAATACCCGAACCAAATCTTCATCTGGATGCTCTAGTCATCATAGTTCTTGTCATTAAACTGTGGAATCTGCAACTGCAACGAATTGCCACTGGAATCCATTGCTTCTTATCTTCCATGAATGATGGCATTGGCTCTAATACCAATTTGAAATTTTTCACTATGCACGGGACAACGCACATCGTAGGTCGGAGCATGGAAGTATCCTGCAAGATGGAACACGTAGAATGTTGTGGGCGACATAAACAAATGAAATATGCTCCATGCCACGGAATAGAGAAGGCTTGAAGTCTACGGGTGGTAGCAAAGAGCATGTCACATGCCGCAATAGCTTTTGTCCTAAAAATGTTCTACGTCGAGATTCAAAGTGACTTTCACGCTAACCGATGTTGAAGTCAAGCGGGATGGAGCAAAGTAATACGTCGTGGACTTAATCACAAAATAAGTTCACGGGGTAGGAAAAACATGAGAGATATGTTCTATGCCATGATTTGTAAATCACATACACGCCTTCCAAACTTTTAATCAAGCGAGCTACAACATCCGCAAAATAAATCAAGGAGATTTTAAGTGAAATATTACACTAAAATAATGCAGATCACGACAAAGCTTTATATTATCAAATGTGTTCTAATCCGCGAGATAACAAAGGATGTTCAGTAGGATGGAACACGAACAACAATAAAGTAAAATGAAATTAACCTAACTTTGCTAAGTTAGATTAAAACATGCAGAATATTACATGGAGGGAGAAATACACAAATGTTATTTATATTGATAAATATTGGAAATACATCCACAACATTGAACTGGAAATACATCCACACCATCTGCAACTGAAGATTTGTAGGTTACATTCATAGAGGAGTTTCTGAAGGCTACGGCTTCAACTCTTGGCTTTGCTCCACATTTCTGTTACACTGCTCTGCTCTTGGCTTCTCTACTTTGGTGCTTTGTCATTTTGCTACAATTTCAAGGATGACACCGACTTAAATAGTTGGATATTGGAGGGAAAGGTTTACCAACCTTCTGACACACATTGATTTCAAAAATATGGTGTCTATCCAATCATCGAACAACTGCAACTATCGATAATAATTGCGGACACTTTAAAATACGATGATGGGTTTAGAAGATAAGATCTATCAGAGATCTATCAAGTGTGAAATCTAGGTTAATTTCTAACAACCTAAAATTCAATACCAGTATCATATTCAAATTATCACTGTGGTATTGACTTGATTTCCTTACCAAACTATTTTACAATATCTAATTTGGATTACAAAGAGTAAATCTCAATGTCTTATTATATCATTGTTTGATCTTAAGTCAACTTTTTAAGCCTGTTAAAATTTGAAGAAAGAATACATTTGTATCTCACACCATATAGTTTGATACTTCTCTTATCACTTTTATCTTGTACACATTCTGATTGACAATATACAAACTAATTTGTTAGAAGACACAATTCTTCATATTCGCTCTATGACTATGGCACCAACAAATATTAAACCGTGTAAACAAATGAAATATTTTTTTATTATGACGGACTGTAAGTGCACGCAGTAGCCTTTTTTCCCATTATCTAGCTAATAGTGCCAAACTTGATTCCCGACAGTTCCTCCAAAGGCCTTAGATTCTAAGTTCAGAAATAATCATCATAACATCATCACAAAGTTACTAATTGAGTTGGTGGATTTTATTTACTGTCAATAGCGATTAAGATGTAGAAATAGACATCAAATGGTATTAGTTTAAGCGGTTATATTCCTCAATTTTGGAGGAGAACATCCAAGTTCAAATCTTGTCAAACGAATAATGTATAATTGTCAAACTGTTATAATATCAATATGTGGTCATGACGTAATATGGGTGGACCCGCTTCAATCCCAATAGTCAATTAATAAAAACATGCATAATCATCAACAATTTGCTTCAATCCCAATAACTAATTAAAAAAAACATGCGTAATTGTCAACCAGTTATAATACCAATATGTAGACTCGCTTCAATACCAGTATGTGGTCATGACGTAAGATGGGTTTGTCAACCTAGCTTCAATACCAGTATGTGGTCATGACGTAAGATGGGTTTGTCAACCTAGCTTCAATACCAGTATGTGGTCATGACATAAGATGGGTTTGTCAACCTATGCATAATTGTCAATGTGTTATAATACCAGTAATGGACCCAATTCAATCCTAATAGTCAATTAAAAAAACATGCAAACCTAATATAATACCAATATGTAGACCCACTTCAATACCAGTATGTGTATAATTGTCAACTCGTTATAATACCAATAGTGGACCCGCTTCAATCCCAATAGCCAATTAAAAAAATCATGTATAATTATCAACCTGCTATAATACCAATATGTAGACCCACTTCAATACCATATGTGGTCATGAAGTAAGATGGGTTTGTCAACCTATTGTAATATCAATATGTAGACCCGCTTCAATCCCAATACCCAAATTAAAAAACATGCATAATTGCTAACTTGTTATAATACCGTAGTGGACCCGCTTCAATCCTAATAGCCAATATAAAAAACATGTATAATTGTCAACCTGTTATAATACCAGTATGTGGACTTGCTTCAATACTAGTATGTTGTCATGACATAAGATGGGTGGACATGCTTCAATCTCAATAGCCAATTAAAAAAATAAAACATGCGTAATTGTCAACCTGTTATAATACCAGTATGTGGACCCGCTTCAATACCAGAATGTGGTCATGACATAAGATGGGTGGACCTACTTCAATCAAAATAACCAATTAAAAAAAACATGCATAATTGTCAACCTGTTATAATACTAGCATGTAGACCCATAATTTTCAACCTATTATAATATCAATACGTAGACCCACTTCAATATCAATAACCAATTAAAAAAACACGCATAATTATCAACTTGCTATAATACTAATATGTAGAACAACTTCAATCCCAATAGCCAATTAAAAAAAATATGCATAATTGTCAACCTGTTATAATACTAGTATGTAGTCACGATGTAAAATGGGTGGTCCCTAAGTCCCTCGTTGTGAGGTCTAATGTAGACGGTCCCTAAGTTCCTCGTTGTGAGGTCCAATGTAGACCAATTGGTTCAGCAAAACCCCATAACTGGGGCGTACGTGCAAGGTTCAAATCTTGGGTTCAGCATGTTTGTCCGTATTTCAATGTGTTCTCAATGGCGTAAAAGGTTCAACATGAATGTTACTTAGTGGTTATAGGAGCGAATTGTGTGGATTACTATGGCGGCTATCAATTCAACTAAGTAAATAAAAATAATAATAAATAAATAAATAAAATAATGGGTGAACTCGTCGGCTATCAATTCAACTAAGTAAATAAATATAATAATAAATAAATAAATAAAAATGAAGTAATGGGTGAACCCGATGGATGTATTGTTTAACTAATTTCTATATATTCATGATGTAATAATGGGTGAAACCGATGGATGTACTACTTCCTACTGTATTGTCATTACTTATATTGTTATACTTGGGAATCACAACCTTCTTTAGGTCCTTGGCCAACTCATCACTCACTCTGGCCCTTATGGAACTAATTCCTACAGGGTTCATTAGCCATCCCTTCTATCCCGCTTCAGTTCCTCTTTCCTTGGTTAAATCCTCCACCACTTACCATTGTTGGACTATTAAAATTTGTTGTTGGGCCTCGTGAGTTTTTCTATTGGGTTATTCCCTCTTTTAGTTGCTCCAAAATATTTTGCAACAATTGCACTGCCTATGCTAACTTTCCTTCCTCCTTACCAGACTCATTAAAAGGAGGTGCTTTCACTTGTGTAATATTTCTTTTTCTTTGAGGACATTCTCCTCGATTTCCTATTCGTGGTCCTTTTAAATTTCATCTTAAAATGGCTTCCTCTTGCCCACCTCCCATGGGATCCTCGAAAGTTCCACCTTGCAACATATGTGCCATAAGACCTTTTTCCAAATTTTAAATTTTTTTAACAAAAATTTGTGATCAGAGTCCTACAACTTAAGATCTCTTTTGCTCTTATACCATATGTAACAACCCAAGTCTACTCACCTAGTTGTACCACAAAAATAAGTCAAGCATTTCCTCAAGGTAATTTTTTTCATTTTCAAACAACAGTTTTGTTCATAAGAGTGCTTTCAGGTTCATAGCACATTTGTTCACCCAATAAATCAATAGTATCATTTTGAATCAGTACAGACATATCAAACCACTTTTGGGTTCTAGATTCCTGCAGACAGTCACCTAAGAGGACGAGATTGGTCAAATCCTGTAGAGGTGCCATTCTGTGGAATTCGACTTGTCTTATTTATTCGCATTTGGTTTTAGTTTGTAGGTCAATCCATGGATGGGGTTGTCCTCTAGGGCCCATAACACCTAGAGGGGGACGCTTTCTTTCCCCATCCCTTAGCATCAGTGAACCCACAACCTAACCGATCGACTTGTTCTGAACCCATGATCTAACTAGTCGGCTTAATTAAAACTTTAGTTATACAAGGGATCAGCATACATATGCCTCCGTGACTAACTGATTGTACCCTACCCGGATTCAGTTAGTGCCATGTCAATACCCTGACCTTGGACTTCATCACACATGCCCATTGTGACTCACAAACGTTTGTCCCATACCAAACATTGTGGCTAAACCAGCTAAGTCAAATGAACATGGGATATATCATAGTACTACCCGGATAGCAACCTAGAGATGGTGTCCCATACCACCCCTCATTACTAGATCTGACTGAGTCTTTTATTCAAACCAATTCTATTAGTCTACAGTTGCTCCGAGATTTGTTCTGTGTAATTTCTGCACCTTACCAGTATTGGGTATATCTATATTTTAATCATATTTCCTGATGATTAAGGTCAAATTTACAATTTAACTTTAAGTCTTGTGTGCATACCCGCACATCAAGTTATTTGCTCATCCTTCCCGATGAGTTAGACCAAGAATTAGTTGCAGTTATAGCTAGCATTCATCACTAAGACTCTAGACAAGATCCAATAAAAGGTTTCACATAATTTATTTCATATTTTTTGGTATTATTTTTCATAACCCATACATTTTATCTTAAATTCCTTAGCCAAGATTTTATATCCTACTAAAGACATCATTGGTAATTAATTACACTATCAAACTATTTCATATTCATCCAATTCCAAGTTGAGCTTTACTCAATCACCAAGTCCTTATTTACAAGGTTTACTTCTATCTTTAACTTGGCTCTCAAGTTACTTCTTCCCAAGTATATGGTTTCATAAGTCTCATAACCTTCTTATTCCAAGTAAAGCTATAGGTAGCTATTCTTCATTTGCTTTTATCTAATGTTTTGAGCTTGTCAAAAAATATGGTTCATCCTCCTTGATGAACAATTTAGGGTCAAAGATTTAGAAGGCTACTCCCACAACAAATTTGGATGATCTAAATTTATTGTATCCATGAGGAATGCATTTATCTCTTTTTATGACTTTAAGGAAACTTTTTAAGCTCACTAGTGAGATCTATTCTTTACATGAAGCTTATATCTAGAGCTAATTCTAACTTAAATACCATATAAGCTTATCTTATTAATTTAAATAATATTTATAAGTTTTAGTAATAAAAGTAAATTTTATATTCATAAAATCATTTGTCCAACTATTCTCTTTTACTTCAACTATTAACCAACTGAGTCAAGCATTCTAGTTTCTACCCTAACGAAGGTTCTCATTCCCATCTTAGGCCAAGATACATATAACTCGCTCTAACTCCAAGATGTGCAATTACCTCTTCCTTCAAGTCATATACCTTTTCCTGTTTCCATATAGAAACTACTATTGTTTTGATTACATACAATTTTATTATTAATTTTACATAGGTCAACAGGGTTCTCATCATATGATGGACAATTTCCTACACATATTCAGAAGGGCCTAATTACACTTAAGTCTTCATTCAACAGTCCAACCAATTAAGTTATCTGTATTTTCCAAGAGCAATAAAAGTCTCCCCAGCTTACAGAATTTAACATATTGGAAAATTAATATACCTATATTTAAATCCAACAATGTTGTTGGCAAAGCAACTCTCAAAATGCTAAGGTATTTATACAAAATACAAGCCTAACAAACATTCAAGCTTCCTTATGTAACCAACACACGGGTTCACTGACTCAACTATTATTTATATATTCTTTGGGATTTTGTAAGCTTTTCGCTTGAGAGTTGTAACACATCTCATGGAATTAAGCATCCCTTTTAAAGACATTGACCCCAACACAACACATTGTTTTATAGCAATATTAAAAAATATTAACCAAAAATACCCAAGGTGCCATTCTGACCTTCACACCAACTACTCATGACATCTTGACAGAAAATTGGGTAAAACAACAACATCCTAAAATAAAAGGTTACAATGTTTGGCGCATCTTTTCACACCTTCTTATTGATCTGTTTTTGCCCGTCAGCATATGAAATACGCAAAAGGTTCCCCATAAGTTTATGCTGCTCTCCCAACGCAACTTCATAAAAATATAAAATAATTAGATACCTTTTTGGAGCTTGGCAACCCAAGTCCGAGACGTGCCCAAAATTTTACCAGAATAATTTATCCCAACACATAAAATATGGTTTAACTCTTTCTCACAAATGTTGGATGCATTAAACGATAGGAAAATAAAAGGTTTCTTACACCAATTAGACCAACGTACTCAACGAACAAATCTATGATTCAATTCATTTGCAATACAATAACAAACATGTTCAGGTTTTATACTTAACCAAGGAACATACTCTTAAAATCACAAGCCATAACCATATCTTGCGTCTTCTATTAAAGATTAAAGACGATATTAATCATACTTTCATTCGGAGCTTTTATTTTTAAAACACTATTCTATATCCATAGAAAACTATAGCAAAGTTTTGCTTGTAATGTCAAACTTTTCAGAATTTTTTTGCTATAAAAATTAAGACATCTATTACAGATATATCATTTGGAGTTTCGGGTTCCGAAGAATACAATGAGAATACTTTATACATCTGACAAGGTGTTCCACTCTTCTATTTTCCACTCAACACAACGTCTGCATTACATAATACATCAGATGTTCAGGACTGTTTTGTTCACAAATGAACTGCAACATTCGCTCGAATACAAATGAGGGAAAATAAATGTACAAAATATTTTATAAGACATATAACATGGTCGTTCCAGTCCTCTACTCAACTGCTATCATGCTCGATAGCCTTCAATTACACCGCCAACTGGAGCTCCACTCACTTTCATAGACGGACTAGAGGGTTTTTAAAATGAAGGGATCAAATTTTGGCTCTTCATTACATGAATGCAATTATAATATCATACAACCGTGAATACATGCAAACGTTTACCAAATATTCATACAACACTCTATAATTTCAATGCATGTGATTTACATAAAACATCCATATTTTTTCGGATAAGGAGAGCATCCATAACCAATGCAAATCTTATATCCAAATTATGGAAATGTGAAGCAATCAATCAAGCCAGCAATAACTTCATGCATGTGCACACATGACAATGTCTTTCCCGTTTTTTTTTCGCATAGGAAAACAAGCAAACTTTCTAGTTCAAAACATAGTTCTTTTTCTTTGTTTTTTTTAAAACCAAAAGCAAATAGAAGAAAATTGTTGTGAACGTTCTACCTGGAGTCCTTCGTGATACTTTATCCTTCCAAGAACTGCCCAAAACTTCCATTGCAAATCTAACTTGCACTGTTTTTCTCCTAAAACCAACTGTCCCAATTTGTTTTTCCTTTCTTCTCTTTGAAGCCAGTTTCCTCCAATCTCGGTTCCTCCCACTAACATCCGACAAGATTGTTTTTATCCTTTTCCTCCCTTCTCGGTTCACAGATATGGAGGGGGTTAAAATCATAATGACATCAAACACCTTGCACCAATGTGGTTAAACTGACTACTACTCCACACCACAATCACTCACCTCATGATAAAGAAAACCATTTTCTTTAATTTACATATTTGCTATCACTTTAACATTGCTCATATCATTTATGCAAAAACACTATTGACGTCCATAATAATCACTTGCATTTGGACTTCTTTAAACCATGCATACATCCATTTATTTGCATTCCTATTCTATATCTATTTTCCTTTTAATTTAAACTATATGCACATTAAAGTAAATAGTGGCTCCCATCATCATGGCCACACAAATTTTAATTTTCCTTTCCTAAGTCAAACAATATAAGCATTTAAACTTCATTCCTAATTCACACAAGGGGTGGCTCCCATGTTTATAACACTTTCATTGCCACCTTGGTTGATTTGCAACCCTCATTTCATTACAAACAACATACCCATAACTTAATAAATTAGCATGATGGCTCCCATGCACCTTGACATTTCATTGCTATCCAAACTTCATAATGCATCACTTTCACAAACAGTTCGAGTGAAGCAAACACAAGTATACCACAGACAAATCATTCATGCATTCCTACATGAAATGCAATTATGGGGCTTTCTGTACCCCTAAGCCAATCATCATTTCCCTACTCACCTTTTTCACTCAGCAACTTATCCATCTAATGCACATATTCGGTCCTGCACATACAAAAGATATCAGCAGTACCATACTCCAAAGGATAAAGGTAAGTTTAATTCATTAATCTATCCATAACCAATGGTCGTGCGGAGTGTCATTACAAATTCACCATTTTCTTATTTTCAAGTAACAATAACAAACCAACCTGGTTCATTGAAACTCTGGTCTTTGTAGATTTCATAATTTTATTCTTTAGATTTTAGCGTTCTTTTTGGTTATTCTGAATCCATGGCACTCTATTTTTTGCTTATTTCCAAAAGTCAAAACAATCTATCTGCTATTTTGTTTGTCAAAACCTATGGAGGGCAATGAACTACTAGACACTGATGCAATGGAAGTTGGAAATGGACAAGTTTTTTGGCAAGCGATTCATTTTTTTCCTCCCAAAGCTGAAAACTTTACTCACGGAATGTACTTAAATACTCATAAATATTAATGAGTGTATTGTGAGGAAGCACTATTTTATTTATTGAGATTCATATGCATCTTATCTTATGATTGTTGCATATTTCACTACAAAAATGGCATAGAATTTGTTGATATGACTTGGGACTGTCATGACCTTCTTGTGAAGTGCAGGTGAGACTGGTCAACACTCTGAATAGTAGACACAGTTAAGTTGATGTAATTTGGTCTGTATAGTGGACTTTCGTAACAAAATTTTGAAACCTGGAAAGAGGCTCCTTATAAGACTCTCATAAAAGAAATATACTTGGGGCTTTGTTATATGAAAAATGTAGTAACCTAATATTTGTGAACTACACAGGAGATGTATTCCGAGTTTCAGATCCTGTGATATTCAGGAGAATCCTGCTGTAAACATTAAACATCCATATGACAGGCTCATTAGGTAGCTTATATGACACCTATCTCTGTCTTTTTTTTTTAATTGGTTGGATTGCAAAGGATCCATTTATTAGGTTCACCCATCTTACATCATAATTACAAACTAATATTATAACAGTTTTGACAACTGATATTATAACAGTTTTGACAAGAATAGATAGGTTAATCTTTAAAAGGTTAGGCAACCATTTTCTCTTCAAATAGAGCGGCCGCCCCGTAGGGGAGAGGGGTTATTCCTGTATATTTTTTTAAGTTTTTTATATGGGATTGAAGCCATCTACTTGAAGAATTTAAATTTTTTTAAACTGACGCCGAAGTCCGAACGCCGCAGCACAGACAGCGCAGTGCGCAAGTCGGGGGCCCGACGGACTTCGCCCAAACTAGGGCGAAGTGCGAACGTCGGCCGCGCCGACGGACTTCGCCCGAAGTTGGGCGAAGTGCGAACGTCGGCCGCGCCGACGGACTTCGCCCGAAATTGGGCGAAGTTCGCACTTCGGCTGCGCAGCCGGACTTCGCCCAAAATTGGGCGAAGTTCGCACTTCGGGGCCGCAGCCGGACTTCGCCCGAAACTGGGCGAAGTTCGCACTTCGCGGCTGCGACGGACTTCGCCCGAAATTGGGCGAAGTTCGAACTTCGGGCAGCCAACGAACTGCGCTGGGCGAAGTGGGGACTGAGGCCAAATTCGGACTACTCTCGCGCACTCGAGCTGCTCCAGTCTTAGCCACGAACTTCGGAAGCAAACTTGGAAAGCCGCTTTAGACTTGTTCTTCTTCCGCGGCTGCCGCTGGGTTTGCCTGGCTTGGCAACACCCGTATGAGAGGAGAGAATAACCGGAACAGAGAACAACAAACTGCAAACCCTAAAGGTGCCTAAAACAAACAACAAACTTTATTTATATTAAACAGGGGTTACAGAGTTCCTCAGCGAGGAAATTACAACATCTGCAGGCTGCGCTGCAAGATAAACTAAAACAGACAAAATGTCGAGTCGGCTGCTCAGACATTAATCAGCTGAGTCAAACTGCTCACTGAGATACTTTTCTTTGCCTCTGCTCCTCTTGCACTGCTCTTCCTCCTCTCTTCTTCTTCTCCACTGAAATACTCGAGACGCCTTATATAGCCGCGGGAAGAGGAGGATTGGGGTTTGTCCTCTGACGAGTTCTGACAGGCCCTCAACTAGGGTTTCGACCAATCGCCGCACTAGCGTCACATCCGTCGAGAGGGTAGGTGCGGCGTCATGTCGGCCCTTTGCCGGGATCCCGGACTGCGGCGGCGCGGTCCGACTTCGCCCATGTCTGGAGCGCAATCCGGTTTCGCCCAAGGTTCGGAGCGCAGTTGGGCACAGGCGTGAAATCTGGGTTAATTTTTCTAACACCCTCCTTTAAGCCTGATTTCACGAGCGCTTTGACTCCAAGCTGCTCTCGCAATCTGTTGAAGTCTTCCTCCTTCAAAGGCTTCGTGAAGATGTCAGCCAGCTGCTCCTTGGACCTGCAAAACTGCAGTTGTACTTCGCCAAATTTCACCAGCTCTCTGATGAAATGATACCGGATGTCTATGTGCTTCGTCCGGCCATGGAACACGGGATCCTTTGAGAGTGCAATGGCCGAATTGTTATCACAGAAAATTGTTGTCGCGCCATCCGGAGGAAAGTTCAATTCACTCGAGAACTCTTCGCGACCAAGCTGCCCGGCATGCGGGCGACGTGGCGGCGACATATTACTGCTCGGTCGTGGACAACGCAACGATGGGTTGTTTCTTGGACGCCCATGATATCTGCCACGATCCGAGATGGAAAGCATACCCGGAGGTGCTCTTTCGATCGTCGGTACTTGCCAGACCCGATCCATCGTCCAGTGAAGCCCACTAGCTCCAAGCTGGTCTTGTGCGGCGTAAAATAGGCCATGGTTTCGTGTCCCACTGACATAGCGCAAGATCCTCTTGCACGCTTGCCGGTGCGTGTCCTTCGGAGTCTCCATGAAACGGCTGATCGAGCCGACTCCGAACATCGAGATCCGGCCGAGTTGCGGTCAAATACATCGGACGCCAACTAGCCTCTTGAACGAGGTTGGGTCGACATTCCTCCCTGTATCCAACTTGCTCGACTTCAAACCTGTGGGCTGCGGGTGTGATGGCGGGTTTCTTGTCCTCCATCTTGAAGCGCTTCGGGACATCCTTCGCATACTTGCCCTGAGAAATGAAGATGCCATCTGCCGATTGGTCAACTTCAATGCCGAGAAAATACTTCATCGGCCCTAAGTCCGTCATCTCGAACTCCTTCTTCATGGCTGTTACGAAGCTAGTCGAACAGGACATTGTTGTTGCCAGTATAAATCAGATCGTCCACATACAAGCAGACGATAATGAGCTCACCTGCTGCATTTGTCTTCATGTACAGGGTGTGCTCATATGGGCATTTCTGAAACCCATTCTCCTGAAAATAGCTGTCAATCCGGCTGTACCAAGCTCGGGGCGCACCTGCTTCAAACCGTACAGGGCCTTCTTCAACTTCAGGACTTTGCCCTCCTGGCCTTCAATTTCGTAACCTGGTGGCTGGTCTATGTAGACCTCTTCCTCCAACACTCCGTTGAGGAAGGCTGACTTGACATCCATCCGGTACATCTTCCAACCTTGTTGGGCTGCCAATGCCAGGATCATCCTGATTGTGTCAAGTCGGGCTACAGGTGCATATACCTCATGGTAATCGATGATTGACTTTTGCTTGTAACCCTTCGCCACCAATCTGGCTTTGTGCTTGTCAATGTCTCCTTGGGCGTTGAACTTTGTCTTATACACCCACTTGACCCCAATGGTCTTCTTCCCTGCTGGAAGATCAGTCAGCTGCCATGTTTCATTCTTTTCAATGGCTGCTATCTCTTCATCCATCGCCTGCACCCACTTCTGATTCTGACTTGCATCTTCGAACTCTACTGGATCAACTTCAGTAAAGAATGCAAAGTCGGGTGCTCTTCATCTATGTGGGTTTGGGTTGCCTCATAAATGTCTTGCAAGCTCCGAGTCTTCGCAGGAGTCCTCGGGTTTTGAATTACGCTTGCAAGTGGAGGTGGCCGGGATGGAGTGGTCTGTGCTACTGCTTGGCACCGCTGTTGATCTTTGGAAGTTGCGGTGGCTGCACACTTCCTTCTTCCAAGTCAACGGGTCGAACTTCTGCTGGCTCTAGCGGCCGGTCTCGACTTCCCGTTCCGGGCTTGATCTTCAAGAAATTTCACATCACGGTGATGATGAGCTTCTTCGTCACGGGGTTGTACAGCCTATATGCCTTCACCTGCTCACTGTACCCTGTGAAAATGCACTTCTCGGCTCGATCATCCAACTTACGCCGCTTCTCTTCGGAACATGTGCATATGCAATGCACCCGAACACACGCAAGTGAGCCACACTTGGCTTCACTCCGCTCCCGGGCCTCTGAGGGATTTTGTCCTTCACGCTTTTGGTGGGACATCCGTTCGGCAAGTAGGCGCACATGTTATAGCCTCTGCCCAAAATTCATGCGACAATCCCTTCGCCTTCATCATGCTTCGCGCCATTTCCATGATGGTTCGGTTCTTCCTCTCAGCTACGCCATTCTGCTGTGGCGTGTATACGCAGTGAACTGCCTTCGAATTCCGTCTTGCTTGCAAAAGTTGTGGAATTCGTTGGAGATGTACTCTCCACCTCCATCAGTTATGAGAGTCTTCACATAATAACCGCTCTGTTTCTCCACCAGAGCCTTGAACTCCTTGAATCTAGCAAATGCCTCTGACTTCAGCTTGATGGCATAAATCCAAGTCTTTCGGTTGAAGTCATCTATGAACGTCAAGAAGTATTTGTTGCCGGCAAATGTGGTGGTCTGCATCGGACCACAAATGTCCGAGTGCACTAGCTCCAATGGCCGTGATGCTCTCCAAGACTGTCCTACAGGGAATGCATCCCTGTGCTTGCTTGCCGACTAGGCAACCTTCACACACTTGGTTCGGTTGCTCTATCGGGGGTAGACCCTTCACCATTCGCATCTGTGCAGTTGATTCGAGGCCACTGAAGCTCAGGTGACCGAATCCGAGATGCCACAGCCAGGTAGCATCTTTCACAGCTGCACTCGGAGACATCAATGATTCATTACGAATCTGCAGCGGAAACATTTTGTTTTTCGTCATGGACACGGTTGCAATTTGTCCATGGACTTTGTCTCCGATGGAGCAGGACACCGTCTTTGAACGGTGCGGTGTGCCCCTTATGCACAAGTTGTCCAACACTTAGCAGATTGTGCTTCAACCCGAGCACATAAAAAACATCTTGAATTGTTTTTCTTTCACCGTGCCGGGTGCGGATGAGGATCTTTCCTTTCCCCATCACGGGAACTTTGTTGTTGTTCCCCATCTTGACTTCGGACTGGACTGTTTCATCCGGTTGTGAGAACATCTCTCTGTTCCCGAGTCATGTGGTTGCTTGCAACCACTGTCAAGATACCAGATGTTTTTCTTGCTCTCCTCTTCAATACTGCAAGTCAGCGGTACATTTCCTCCTGCCGCATTTTTGGGTTCCTCCGTATAATGGGCTTGCTTGCTGATTCTCGTTCGCCATCTTCTTCTTGCACTTGTGAGGCATAATGGCCGAACTTGCTGCGATAGTAGCATTGGACCTTTGACATGTCCTTCTTCTGCGGAGAGCTTCCTTGCTGATTTCTGCCAGTGCCTCTTCCTCCTTGCTGATGAAAGTTGCAACTTGGCTCAGCGTCATGAGGGTTTGATCTCCCTCCTTGCTTGTTACTTCTCCCACGCCTGCTTCCGCCTCTCCCTCCTTGAGAACTAGAAGCGGCTGTGGTGGGAGTCTTGTCTGCCGTTGTCTCGGACTGAGGCTTGAGCCCAAAATGCTTGCTCCAGAGAGGTCTGAGATGAACGGCTCAGCCTCTGTTCATGGGTCTGCAATGAACCCATGAGTTCGTCTGTCGAGAGGGTTGTCAGATCCCTCGACTCTTCGATTGCTATCACAACCGAGTCGAACTTCGCAGGCAGACTTCTGAGAATCTTCTCCACGATTCTCTGGCTCTGGACATTTTCTCCGTTCAACCGCATCCGGTTGATAATGTCGATCGTCCGGGTGAAGAAGTCGCTCATCGACTCGGACTCGCTCATCTGCGAGGTTCTCAAAGCTCTCTCCTGAGCATCTGCGGTTTCACCAACTTCACTTTGTCGGTGCCACGATACGAACTTGCTAGGGTTTCCCGGGCACTGCTTGGCCTTGGTGGCTGATGCAATCCGCGGGAAGATGGTCTCCTCAACCGCTTGCATGATGTAGAAGAGGGCCTTCGGTCCTTCTTCTTGTGCTCTTTCAACGGATCCTTGTCCGCCTGAGAGAGGGCGGCCGATCTTCTTTGCATCTGCCGGTTACGGGTAGCCGTTCTCGACTAACTCCCATAGCTCCTGAGATCCGAACAGGATCTTCATCTGGATGCTCCAGTAATCGTAGTTCTTGCCGTTAAATCGTGGGATCTGCAACTGCAACGAGTTTCTCTCGGAAGCCATGCTTCTATCTCCGTGTCACGGCACTATCAGCTCTGATACCAATTTGAAGAATTTAAATTTTTTTTAACTGACGCCGAAGTCCGAACGCCGCAGCGCAGACAGCGCAGAGCGCAAGTCGGGGGCCCGACGGACTTCGCCCAAGACTAGGGCGAAGTGCGAACGTCGGCCGCGCCGACGGACTTCGCCTGAAATTGGGCGAAGTTCGAACTTCGGTCGCGCCGACGGACTTCGCCCGAAGTTGGGCGAAGTGCGCACTCGGCTGCGCGGCCGGACTTCGCCCGAACTTGGGCGAAGTTCGCACTCGAGGCTGCAGCCGGACTTCGCCGAGCTGGGCGAAGTTCGCACTTTGCGGCTGCGACGGACTTCGCCCGAAATTTGGGCGAAGTTCGAACTTCGGGCAGCCAACGAACCTCGGGCGAAGTGGGGACTGAGGCCAACTTCGGACTTCTCTCGCGCACTCGAGCTGCTCCAGTCTTGGCCACGAACTTCGGCAGCGAACTTGGAAAGCCGCTTCAGACTTGTTCTTCTTCCGCGGCTACCGCTGGGTTTGCCTGGCTTGGCAACACCCGTATGAGAGGAGAGAATAACCGGAACAGAGAACAACAAACTGCAAACCCTAAAGGTGCCTAAAACAAACAGCAAACTTTATTTATATTAAACGGGGGTTACAGAGTTCCTCAACCGAGGAAATTACAACATCTGCAAGCTGCGCTGCAGGATAAACTAAAACAGACAAAATGTCGAGTCGACTGCTCAGACATTAATCAGCTGAGTCAAACTGCTCGCTGAGATACTTTTCTTTGCCTCTGCTCCTCTTGCACTGCTCTTCCTCCTCTCTTCTTCTTCTCCACTTCTGAAATACCCGAGACGCCTTATATAGCCGCAGAAGAGGAGGATTAGGGTTTGTCCTCAGACAGGTTCTGACAGGCCCTCAACTAGGGTTTCTGACCAATCGCCGCACTAGCGTCACATCTGTCAGAGGGTAGGTGCGGCGTCATGTCAGCCCTTTGCCGGGATCCCGGACTGCGGCAGCGCAGTCCGACTTCGCCCATGTCTGGAGCGCAATCCGGTTTCGCCCAAGGTTCGGAGCGCAGTTGGGCACAGGCGTGAAATCTGGGTTAATTTTTCTAACACTACTTATCTTACATTGTGGTATTATAACAGTTTAACAATTATGCATGTATCCTTTGGCAAAATTTTGTATGGGATTGAAGCCATCTACTTATCTTACATTGTGGTATTATAACAATTTAACAACTATGCATGTATCCTTTGGCAAAATTTTGAACTTAGGTTTTCTCCAAAGTTGAGGAGGATAACCAGTTAAGCTAATGCCTAGTTTTGCATCTTATCTATTATAAGAGTAAATAAAATCCACCAACTCCATTAGTAATTTTGTTCTGAGGTTATGATGATTATTTCGGAACTTAGAATCTAAGGCTTTTGGAGGAACTGTTGGGAATCATGTTTGACACTGTTAGCCACATAATAATGCTGCGTGCACTTGGAGTCCGTCATAATAAAAATTATTTCCTCTGTTTATACGGTTTAATATCTGTCGGCCCCATAGTCATAGAGTGAATATGACGAAGTGCGTCTACTAACAAATTAGTTTGTATATTGTCAATCAGAACGTGTACAATATAAGGGTGATAAGAGAAGTATGAAACTATATGGTGCTGAGATACAGATGTATCCTTTCTTCAAGTTTTAACAGGCTTGGAAAGTTGACTTAAAATCAAACAATGACATAACAAGACATTGGGATTTACTTTTTGTAGTCCCAAGTAGATCTTGCAAAATAGTTTGGTAAGGAAATCAAGTCATTACCACAGTGATAATTAATTTGAATATGATACTGGTACTCAACTTCAGGTTCAAAGAAGTAAGGCAGGTTATGCAGGGTTAACTCTAAAATGTATTTATAAAAATGATGGGAAATTCAAACTTTTTTATAATTTCAAGGTGAGATTTAAACTTAAAATGGTTCAATTATTATAAAATTGAGGTCAATCTATCCAAAAATAATTTACACTTAATTTTTTTTGGACTAATGAAACTTGGTCAAGGGTTTTCAATATTTATCAATTTCAAATTTCAAAAATCAAAATATGCATTACCCTCAAATATTTCTTGATAATAATTATTTTAAAAAAAAAATGAAATCAAGACAATACAATGATAATTTGAAAGCTATATAAAAAAATAAAAAAAATTTACAGAATTTTTTTTATAAATATATGATATTGGGATGACATTTATGTTATTGAGTTGCCTTAAAAGAAGTATGGAATAGAATCTATAATAAAAGGTAAGTTGCTAAAAGTTTATCTAAATAAGAAATGTTTAATGTTATAATTTTTTGTGATTGTAGGATGCTAGATCCTTACTGTTAGTATTTATATTCTAATAATTATAGACCTAAGAAGATAGATTAACAACTAAGTTTGTTTTTTTGGAGGGAGGTTTGGTAACTTTAAAAATTAGAGTACTACATGAAATGTTGGAATTCGCACCTATTTTTAGAAACTAAGAGAAGAATCCTTTTACTCAAATCTTATGATGAAAGTCTAAAAGGACAAAATAGAGAAAGATATAGTGGGTATCCTTAAGCACCTTAAATAATCACTATATGATTTGTAAATAAAAATCACAACACTCCAATATAATGGATGGAGTGGTGAGAGGTATTTATACTAATACTAAAATCCTCAATTACATAAGAGAGTTCAATCTAAGCTGACAAAACAACCATAACAAGGTTAATCATCATCCATAGGACTTATATAATAAAAAAATACAATAAATAAAATACATTGTTCAATGATTACCTTTAGGTCTATTTAAAATTATCATACAATGTTAGCCTTGGATAAGAATTAAGTTATACTTTCAACAACAAGAGATGACTATAAATGGTAGAAAGTTTGGGTAGACTTATTGATCCACAACATTTCCACATTTTCTATATTTTCTAACATCATGGAAAATGAAAATGAGAAATTCTTGTTAATTCATTGGAATCTTTTGGAATAGGTGACATGCTAGTTAGAAAAATGCTAGGAGTTTTTATAAATATTTTCTAATTTAAAACATGTTTGGAAGTTATCAGCCCTTTTATATATGTTTTCAAAAAAAAATCAAGCAAGAAAAATAAATATAGGATTTTGGATAATGGGCTTGTTAAGAGGTCTAAACTCTTGCCCACAGGGTTTGAGATTAATGGTCGAGCACAAAGAATTTCATACCATAGGTTCCAACCTCATGGATGAACCTTAACATTTTAATCAAGTGACATGAGTTCAATTAGTTAAATTACTCAAACTTTCAAGATGAAATAGGTTTCAATCTTGCCAAATGAGATGCATAATTATCAAGTTATTATAATACCATTATGTGGTTATGATGTAATACAAATGGGGCCTATTTCAATCCTATAGAATCAATATAAAAAAGAGAGTCAAAAGCTCTTAATCTAATTTAGTATCATTTTTTTTTAAAGCGAAAAACACCTTGTGGAGCCGCCTTGGTCTGAGAGACCACGAACAGGGAGTTCTACACCGTCAAAGTCACTCAGGAGTCGCACCCAACCCTACCCGCACCAACATTATCAATTAGATTTTGGATACCCAATTCAGCTTTTTGGTAGGGTGGAGATTTGAACACAGGACCTCCCTTGGAGGATTGCCCTCTCCTCTCCAACTCACCTACAACACCTAGGTATAATTTAGTATCATTTTATTTATACATGTGTTGCACATGTTATCAAGTGGATTAGTTGGAGCTCAAGTGCATCTCTTATTTGTTGGCCTTATTTGGAAAGACTTTTGCCAATATAGCTCATTGTCCTCATCAAATTAGAACTAATAACTTTACATGAAACCAAAAACACTTGCAAATGATAAATTAAAATCATAATATAAAATGCATGTCAAGCTATCTTCATTCGTGTTTCTAACATCTTCATGGTATGCTTCATATGAATGAGAAATTCTTCCTTCGTACTTCCTCGTACATTTTTATTAGGAGTTGTCCAAGAATCCTTCTCTGGATGTTGGTTCTTATTGGAACATTCCCATTACTTGCTGAAGCTTTCATTCTATTTGTGATGTGTTAAAAATCAACTTATTTTCTTATTCTACCAATGCAATTTTTGTCACAATAGTAACAAGCTCTTCTATATGGAGCTTTGGATACAAATCTCTATTATTTTTATTAATTTTCCATTCTCAAAGTTAATGTTGACTCTTCACCAACATGTTTTAAACCTTAAAATTTTCTTCCTAAAGTTTTCCATTTGCTTTGTCTTTCTTGTGTTCTTAACTGTAAGGCTAAACTACTAAAAATGACAAATAGAAGATAAATGATTTACAAGACTTTGGGTGTGGTGGCAAAAATCCTTAGAAAACCAAGAGGAATTGTTTTCATAAGAATGATTTAGAGTCACCATAAAGTGTCTTATAGCTATAGATTCCTATTGCTTCTATAGTGAAATATTATGGTCTTAGTTTACAAGGTTGAAGTAAAATGATGAGATTTCTAAGCTCTTAATAAACCCACCTAAGTTCAATTCTTCAATTCATGTGATGTGATTGCACTCATTCTAGCTTATAGTGTAGATTTGTTATAAATACAAAAATGAAGGTATGCTAACTATTACTTGTTTACATATTGAGTCATCTTCCAATAGAACAAATATGTTATGCTCTTAATTCCAAGTTAGGATAACATGCTCTCTTCTTGTAAAATAGTCTATCTTCATAAAAAACAATACATTGTTTATAAAGTAGAACATGTTCCAAAAAAATGCCTATTAAACATTTGAAACAAAAAACTCATCTTGAGAATGTTTTATTTCTATAAAAAAAATATAAAATCATGGATCTTGGCATTTAAAATAATGCATTTTTACACTAATATGATTATTGCTTACTATAAAACTCTCTTGTAATGTCTTTTTTATGTTCGTCCACCTTTCAAACGCTCCAAATATAAAGATGAACCCTTGGATCCTTATTTTTATCTTTTTTATTTTTGTTGTAAAGGAAGTAATTTTTTTGGAGGTAAAACATAGTGATCTTATTTCTAAGTCTCTAGAATTTAATCCATCTCTCACATTCCTAATGTGGCACCTCTCCCTATGTCAATGACCCTCCCAACATGACTATTATTTAATTTACGTACAGATGAATTGATGAGTTGTACCTTACCTTTTGCTCCTAGAATATAGTACTACTTATGGTTTTTGTGATTGTAGGACCAGGTACACTTCCTCGGTGGGCTAATAAAGATCAAATGTAAAGGTAAAATGGGAAATGATGACGATGTGAATTATCACCACGGTGGGGTATTCTCTTTGCTAGGGATAAAAAAAGCCCTAGCAATGAAACACTCACCAATGGCTTAAGGATAAATGAAAGCCTCCATTCATATAGGTGCATTGTGAATGTATGTTGTTTGCTTGTTTGAATTTAAAATTCTCCAATAGCAAGGAAAGTGACACGTTGTATAGGAGCCATTCTTGACAAGCAGATGCTAGCATCTTGCTATCATCAAATTACTTCAAAAGAAGAAGTGCTGAAGAAATATATGTGTTTGAAATTGAATTATAATAAAATATCTATATCTATCTATCTATATATCTATAAAATAATAAATAAATAAATAAAAATTATTATAATACATAAATATAATGTGCATGAATGTTAAAATATATGTAATATTTTAGGAAGCTTTTTTTTTCCTTATAAAATATAATAAGTAAAGTATTATTTTTCTAAAAACATTTATCTGGTGGCTAAAGTGGAGGTATTAGATGGTTAATTGCATGGATTATTTGTGCTTACTATCCTTTTATTAGGACCTTTGATAAGATGAGTGTAATGTATGGTGGAGGAGTAAAAAAGAAAGAAAAATATTAGAATGGAAAAGAAGGAAAGAGAGAAGGAAGATTCAGTGGGGAGTACAATATTGTTTTACCAGGTTGTATCCTTCTGTTTGAATTTTATCTATGCTCTAATGTTCATAGATGAAGTAAGATATAGAATAGAAATATCAATCTAGAAAACTATAGTGAAATTGTTGACTAAAGTTTTATCCTCTCCAACTCACCTACAACTGTTATATTTGATGCATAAACATCAACCCACATGTTGTAGGTGAGTTGGAGAGGATAGGGCAATCCTCCAAGGGAGGTCCTTGGTTCGAATCTCCATGCTACCAAACTCACATCGGGTACCCAAAATCTAGTTGATTGTGCTGGTGCGGTCATGGTCGAGCGTGACTCTCGGATGATTTTAACAATGTAGAAACCTGTAGACAGCAGTTCAAAGCAAAAATAACATATTAAGCTATATGACATGAATTTCCTATGTAGATTCATAATTTTGACATGTACATCAATTTTGATAATGTATGAGTTATTTACATGCCATGTTTGCAATGTAAAATCAACGGATTCAATGAATATGACCTGATTAGTTAAATTTGCACAAAAATATAAACACATTCATCATTGTGTTAAGACGTCTTGACTAGTTAGATATCTGGATTAGTTAGACGTCTAAAGAAAATTGTTATGAATGGTTAAGAAATAGGCAGTTGGGACGGTTGAGACAGGTTAGTTGCAGTAACTACTTGGGTTTACTTACAAACCCTCCTATTTCATTTTGTATCTATCCATACTTATCTATAATGCAGATATGTTGTGCAACAACCATTGTTATGGAATGTGTGTTGTATGTGATTGCATCTAGGTTATAGTGTTGTGTTACAGGTATTAATCGTAACTTGGTACGAGTAAGAGTATTGCTATGTGTTGCTTTATTGTTGCAGGAAGTGCTAAGGAGCATTGAGGACTGAATATGAACACTCTACTTGTAGACATCTAGACTTGTACGAACCATCCATAGTACGTCCTAGTCTAGCCATTTGGCCCTATTGATAAACCTGTCCTAGATGTCTAGCCATCTAGTCAGATCATCATAGACGTTTGCTGCCATATGTCCATCCTAGATGTCTTACCCATCTAACATAGACATCTGCCTATACGTCTATTGTGTTCATCCTAGATGTTTATTCCTAGATGTCTACAACCATCATATCTAGATATCTAGACCCTTATACTTCTAACCACTGTACCCTAGACGTCTATCTATCTAGACATCTAGTCTATCTATCCTAGATGTATATCTGTCCAAACGTCTAGCTTGTCTACCTTATACATCTATCTGTATAGACGTCTACAAGCATACCCAGATGTCTATTATCCTAGACGTCTACCAGAACTTATTCATCCATAACTAGAGAGCATCATAACTTGTATAACCAGGTTTATCACTCCCTCCTACCTTCTCGTCATTCCCTCGTCTCGGGAAATCACTTACCCTTGTCTACATTTGGAATCATTGCCTAAAATAAACTTTGGGTCAAGAATAATATGTGATAAGGCAAAAATGTGAATGAAACATCGTAGATCACAAGGTAGAAGAGGAAGGAGTCCAAGACAGCCAAGAAGAAGTGTACAACTAGCAAACCAAAGAACACACAACGAAGATGAAGTTTCACAATCTAAAGTGGAAAGAGTGTGGAATCTCATGGAAGACAAGAATTTGAGGGTAGATATGTTGTTGGTGACAGTTGAAGCCAAAGAAAAAATAGTAGAGGAAGTCATTTTTAATGAAAACAAGGATTGGATGGTAACACCCGAACCAATGGAGAGGAGTTGGTCGACGGATATAGAAGTAGGAGACTTTGTACCATAGCAACCATGTGTAGGTTTGTGGGGAGGAAGACCAGAACCACATCTCATTTACTCGCAAATGAGGTTGCAAAGAGGAGACTCACGAGAGCTAGGTAGAAGACTATTTGATTCAAATTTTGCACCATTAACAATAGAGAGGAAGCCAGATAAAATTCCACCTCACTCACCACAAAGAATACCGTCTAGTGGGATACTCCCAATGGCAAACATTACTAATGAAGTAGGAAAAAAAATTTCCACCTTTCCATTGCGAACGAAAGGAAGATCCAACCCATCATGTAGGAACTTGCATCACCATTTGGGCATCAAATGGGGTCACATAGGATACTTATTGGTTGTAATTTTTTTCATCCACCTTGCAAGGAATGGCTATGGACTGGTTTTTAAAACGATATCATACGCAACCATTAACTCAGTGGACTACCCTGAAGGATGCATTCATCGAAAAATTCTAACCATTAAGGGATGGCACATATATCATCACTAAATTTTTTGCCACAAAATAAAAACCTAAGGAAGATATCAAGAGCTACGATAGGAGACTGAGGTTGCTAACAGATAAAATGGAAATGCCACCTACTAAAATAATGATAAAACATTGGTTCTTGGATCGATTACTATACAAATATTAAAAGAATATGAAAGTGGTACCATCCTCGACATATGTAGAATCCCTCAGGAAAGCAAAGAACTTTGAAAGTGAGGCTAAGAAAACAACTATAGGAATCGGTGGACAACCAAAACGCAAAGAATCTGATAGTGATAAAGAAGATAAAGTTCAAAGTGCAATACACTTCTTTCGAAAAGAGTTTGATAAAATCATAAGATAATTCAAAGGAGAAGTGAGGAAATATAAGAAGGATATTTGGTTTTTCATTTGTAAAACGAAAGGACATGTCAATACCAATTGCCAAAAGAAAGCATATTGCAACATATGCAATATTACAGGTCACCCAGTAGCATATTGTACATTCAATCTGAAGGGAGCAAGGCACCAAACCTTAATAGTACAACAAGGAAGTCTACCTGATACTTCAAGAAATGGACAAGGTTCAACAAGTGACAGATACAAGAAAAACCATTGAGGGGGAAGACAAGGAGGACATAGTCGACTGTAGTAAGACTCTGAAGGAAGACTTGTAATCTAGTATCAAAATTGCCAAGAGTGGTGCCACTTTGTAAAGAGCTACCCCAAGACTCTAAATACAAACAATGCTGGTAGTAGCAATGCTATCCAAATATGTAGATAGTGTGGTCTAAGGAACCACAAAGATACTAATTTCCCAAATAAGGCAAGCTCTAGTGAAACATAGAATGTCAATTTGATTGATATTGGTAAAATAAGTACAGTTATGGAGAGGGAAGATGAAGTCCTAGCCGTAACAAGAACACAAGCTAGGAAGTTGGAAGAATACCCAAATCCTGCCAAGAAGAAAGAGTGATGGTAGAAAGATCAAAAATTGATAAAAATAGAAGTAGACAAAGAAAAGCAGGATAGGCTAGTTCTAGAAAAATCTCTAAATAAGGCAGATATCACAAATTATTAACAAGCATTAATAGAAGGCTTGGTGACTCAGGTACTGAATACGACAGTAGAAGTGAAGGTAGCAAGCCTATTCAACATAGTGCCTAAGTTATATGCTATGATGGGAGAAGTCATAAAAATAAAAAATAAAGAAACTCTATAGGTAGCACACATCAAGCAAATTCAGTTCATTGATCCAACAATACTGATGATCGAGGTAGGGAAGAAGCCTACTTTGGTTCATATGGAGATATTGGACAATAATTTGAATCAGGTAATCATTGATGGAGGATCAAGTGTGAACGTGATGCTAGAAATAACATGGCGGAGTATTGGTCAACCCACATTTAGATCTCTAAACTTCATACTGTATGGATCAAATCAATATGGCATCGAGACAATAGGCGTACTAATGAGCCAAAAAGTGTGCATAGTGGAGCAAGATTTTATACTAGATTTTGTTATAATTACCATGTAGAAACCAACATATGATGCATTTTTGGGATGTGGGTGGTTACGAATGGCAAAGGTAAACCACAATTGGGAGAAAGAGCATCTGACCTTCAAGAAAGGCCAACATAGATATTTGATTAATTTAAAGAACCAAGCAGCAAGCCAAGATATTGCAAGTTTCTATGATTCAATATTTTCTTCCTTGAATGAAGATTCAAGATATGAACTAGATGAAGAGGGAGTACTACACCTAGAAGATTGCATGGAGGATGAGTATAATTAAGACAGAGGCTTACTCCATTGGCAGCAGAAAGATTATGAAGTATTATCCCCCCAGTTTTTTTGCATTGAAGTAGGAGATAAAATCCAAAAGGATGAGAAGAAGAAACCAAAAAAAGAGGAAAGGAATAAGAAACAGACAATAGTAGAGAAATATAAGTAAATATAAAAATGTATATTCCCTAATAACTTCATCGAATATACGATGGGAGATGCAGCCATTGAAAATAAACCAACCCACCCCATCGATGTTCTTAAGGCAATAAATTAACCTGAGTCCATTAAATACGAAGTTTCTAGAATGATTCAGGTAAACTTGGGAGAAGATGGTGAGAAAAATGTGATTAAGTGTGGAGATGATATGGATCCAATACTAAAATCAGCAACATTTAAAATATTTTTAGAGTATAAATATGTCTTTGCTTGGACATACAAGGACCTGAAAGGAGTTCCACAAGAGCTCTACATACACAATATTTCCCTGATTGAAGGCACACAAGCAGTTAGAAGGTGGCCATACAGGATGAATCCCAAATACACAGCCTTGGTAAATGTTGAAATTGATAAGATGCTATATGCAGGCATTATTTTCAAGGTTATGACAAGTGAGTGGGTGTCACCGATTGTGATCACCTTGAAGAGGGAAGTAGATAAAATTTGAATTTGTATATATTTTTGAAGCCTCAATGTCATAACCATAAAGGATCCCTTCTCAATCCCTTTCACAAACTCCATCCTAGAAGAAGTAGCAGGCCATGAGATCTATTCATTTTTGGATGATTTCTTAGGGTACAACTAGATTAGCATTGTAGAGGGAGATAAGCTGAAGATAACTTTCGTAGTTGAAAATGGAATATATGCTTATAACCGCATGCCATTTGGTTTGTGCATTGCATCGACTACTTTTCAAAAAATCATCTTATATATCTTTGATAAGATGTCCGCAAGGAATTTCAAAGAATTTCTAGATGATTGTTCGCTATATGGGAGGACACGAGAACATTTGAAGGCATTGAAAGAATGCATGAGCTTGTGTAGGCGATCTCAGATATCACTAAATCTAGGCAAATGTGTCTTGATGGTACCATATGGAAAGTTGTTGGGGCATATTGTATGCCAAGAGGGCCTGAAGCCCGATTCGTATAAGGTTCGAGTGATAGTGTTTATGGAGGAGCCACATGACGTGAGCTCAATGAAAAAAATCTTGGAAATAGTAGGATACTACAGAAGGTTCATCCACAACTATGCATTGACTTCTCATCCATTAGACACTCTTACACGTAAGGGTGTTCCTTTTCACTGGGCAAAGGAGCATTAGGGAGATTTTGAGAGCTTGAAGCACACTTGGTGAAGGCACCTATCCTGGTTTACCTATACTAGGAGAATGAGTTCCATGTGCACGTTGATGCCTTAGATTTTGCTATCGGTTGTGCATTGACTTAGGAAGGTCAATTTGGGTTGGATTAGCCCATCTATTTTGCAAGTCAACTATTGTCTCAAGTAGAGAAAAACTATAGTAGAATAGAGCACGAAGCACTAGGGATGGTGTACGTAGTATAAAAGTATCAATATTATTTGTTGGTTAACCCTTTTTCTTTCTATGTAGATCACTAGGCATTGTTGTACCTGATTAACAAACCAAAAATATATGGATGAGTGAGTCAATGGTTCGTCACTCTGTAGGAATTCATGTTTTGGGTGGTAGTGATACTGAAGAAAAATCATGTCATTGTAGACCAATTGTCAAGGATTCACTCAGGAGAACCTGCATAATGAGGGATACCATATGAATTCCTCGATGCACATTTGTTTATGATAAGTGTGATACTCACATGGTATAAACATATTAGGGATTATTTATCGATAAGAGATCTATCGTAGGAGATGACGATAACTAAACAACAGAAGGTGATTACGAAGTCATCACCCTTTACCTTGATTGAAGGATTGCTATACAATATGGGGGAGGACCACATTCTGAGATGATGTATGATGGAAGATGAAGTGTAGCAGACCTTGAAGGATGCACATAAAGGATTTTTTGGAGGACATATGGGACTTGACACAACAAATGGAATGCTATTAGCGGTCTTATGGTGGCCTACCTTTTATCACGATGCCAAAAAACATTTTAAGGTATGTGATACATGTCAAAGAATAGGGAAGCCATTGAAACGAGACTTCATGCCACTGCACCCATCACAACCTCAAAAACTCTTCATGCCATTGCACCCATCACAACCTCAAGAACTCTTTGAAATATGGGGATTGGATTTTTTGGGTCCACTAAGAACAAGTCATAAAAGGAAGTGCATGTACATCGTAGTTGCAACAAACTACCAAATTAAATGGGTCAGAGCAAGGGTCTTACCTGATAATTCTACAAGAAGCATGACTCACTTTTTTTATGAACATGTTATTACATGGTTTGGAATACCTCTTCAATTGACAAGTGATAGGGGAGGCCATTTCGTTAATGAGATTATCCATAATTTGATGAATGAATTAAGAATATTTCACTCTCTGTCAAGTATGTATTACCCTAGAAAAAATGGGCAAGCGAAAGTGATGAATAAGGTCATAGTTTCTATCATGTATAAAACATGTGCAGTAAAATATGTAGATTGGGAGGAGTGCTTACTAGTGGTTTTTTGGGCATATAGAACTACCTTCAAACCAACCACAAACCACACACACTTTCAACTGATGTATGGATAGGAGATGGTAGTACCAATGGAATTTTTATTACCAAGATTGTAGCTATCGAAACCTGTTTGAACGAAGAAGAAAGCATGGAGGAAAGACTCACAACACTGGTACAATTAGGTAAGAAAAGGGTGTTGGCATAGTGGGGAATGAAGATTGCTCAACAATGATGGAAGTATTGGCATGACAAGCATCTCCAAAAAATGAACTTTAAGGATGGTTACTTAGTGCTCAAATACAACAAGAAAAGAGAGATAAAGCTAGGGAAGCTGGAGACCCTATGGCTTAGACCCTTCCAAGTGGAATAAGTACTGGACAACGGGGCTATCCGATTGAAGAAGTTGGATGGAATAATTTACACCTAAGTGGTCAATAGATATAAGTTGAAGGTGTACAAGGCATAGGCATAGATAAACATAATCAACTTAGAAATTGAGGATACTTCTGGTAACTCAAACGAAGAAGCACAACCAGGTATATAATACTACGAATACGGTGGACCAAGTAACGTTGTTCAAGAGGTTGAACCTGCCAACGTGGAATAGTTATTTGGAACAGAAGAAGAACATTTAATTGAATGAAGTTTTTTAGAACCTAATGTATGAGTCCTAGAAAGTGAAGTAGAATATCAACTTCAAAATATTTCATATCTAGCTTCACAAGTATGAATACCAGAAGTGGAAGAATATGAAGGTCAAGGAGAAAAAGTTCTACAATGGATGGCTTCAAAAATACAATGATTGCAAGAGTATGAGATTCTTCACCAATACAATGCATGATTAAGGGAATATAACATTCAAGAGTTGGATGGAACTATGCAATGAATGCATAAACAATAGGAAGCATGCATAGCGGAATGGGTTGAAAGAGATCAGGATGATTTTAGGGGGAGCTTAAATGGCAATTCATCAAAAAGTTTCTTATTCTCGGTAGCTCTAGATCATTCACCCGTAGCACCAAGCACAATTCAACTAAGAAAATATTGGAGGTAAGAGAATTAGAGGCTACAAGTACGTGGACTAGCGATGCAACTCGATGAAGTAAGGGAGAATACATGAAATAATGCAGGATCTTCAGAAAATAATGTAGTTTCCTCAGAAGATTTATATACTTCATCCATAGCTACATTAAGAATCCTCCTGAATACTGATGACTCCTCAAGATCTACTTCACCACTAATAAGGTGCCCTCGATGATTTTAGAGATCACCATAATAGGGTGAAGTAAGGGAATTGCATTAGAACTTGACTACGAATAGTGAATATCAAAAGAGTCAAGAAGAAGCAGCTGAGATTCTGTGGTGGGATGTCAGAGAAGTCCCTGAAAAACCAAGGTATAGAGGATGGCTGGAAGATTCAAGTGAGGACAAGAATCAACATCGATATCCTAATATACCATATGCTAGTCCCAACCCAGATCGTCGAAGACAAAGGGATAAAATTTGAAGTTGGCAAACAAGGATCAGATTCCTCGAAACTGCACAAGTAATTGAATATGATGAGTCTATGAGCCCACAAGATGAGAACAACGAAGGAATAAATATTATATCATATAATGAATATGTGGTACTAGGAATACTGACATCACGCGAGTGGAGAATGCCATATGAAGAAGTTATGCGACGCCCGACTAACCATCAAGAAAAGACTAGGTATCTAATGGCAGTATTGGATTTACGAAAAAATAGATGAGAAGTAAGTCAATTGCAATAGAGGGTTAGGAAACCTCAAATTGGCCAATGAATACTACAGGTGAAGGGAATGACTCGAGTATAGATTCAAATATTTTAGATCAATACCAAGAATCCCTATTTCAATGCACACCTAAAAAATGCTTTGAAGAAGCAAGGTGGTGATGAATGTTGATAAGGGTAGATAAGAGATTGAGAATCTTGCACCAACTAACACTTGGTAATCAGAAACACATAGAACCAAGCTAATGAGCAGAACTGTTGGACCATGCCCAAAATAGAGGTGACTTGGGAAATCTTGGGAGTTTGTCAGGACTTCGAGGTAACCCAAACTTACCTAACCAAGGGAGGAACATGGTTGGCCTCCATCCTGGTAGCTCAATAAGAATAAAATCCCCTTCCACTACTCGTAGGTTGACTAGTCCATCGACTGGACTGCAAGGGCCATTTGTGGGTGTAGTCCAAGTTAACCCATCACTACATGTTCCTAAGAATAGACCCTTAGGTCTACCTCAACGAGCTCGTAGGAATCGAATATGCCATAAAGAATGATCGAGGGACTAATTAAATCTCTGGTAACTAGGAGTGCGATATCCTCACATTAGAAAGATTCGACCATCAAGGGAAAGAGGATGAGCCACATCGTCTCGAGGAAGATATGGATATCAAAACAAGAATCCCTATCAAGACTGAATAGACCAAGGATGGGTAGTCATCCATAGTTATATCAATAAAATTTGAGGTAGAGGCTATGGAGTAGGAAGACTCTATCACAACATTGGACAAAGAGGAAATCATCATTCCAATGATCATACGACTAACCATCAAGAGCAAGAATGAATGGTGGTCCATTACCTTGATTATTGCATGATAATCCAATGAGGTCATGGAAGAATGAAATGAGTTTATATTGAAGAGTAATCCACATGTATGAATACAAAATCAACCTAAATTGACCTTGATAGCACCCATATGAATGACACAATCACACGTCTAGATGATGGAGGAAGTCATCTAGTAGATGTTTGGTATGAACGTACACGTATGGCAGTAAAAATAAGTTAGGATAATACCAATAGAAGCAGACATCTAGCAGAGAACCATCATATGTCTAGGTAGGGGACACATAATCAATCGAAAGATAAAGAGCGACCAAACTGGCGTATTATTCCATGAAGGATGGAAAGACACGACGAACAACCTCAGACAAAAACCCCCATAGCCAGAATAATCATAGCAATTGTCAGCAAACAAAGGAATAGAAAAATGATGATGGTTTCAGTAGTTATAGAACTAGTAGCCGTCATCAAGAAGATAGTGCATCAAACACTTTTGAAGTACGTATCAGCATTACTGTGCGCTTCACCCAACAACGTTAAAAAATAAAATGTGCAATTTTGAAAAAATAATAAAATAAAATAAAAAGATAAAGATAAAAAGACAAAAACAACAAAAATATAAAATAAAGATAAATATGTAGACATCTTGTCCATGCAAAACCGGTGACGTGGTGTGCATATATATGACTGAATGTTAGGTGCAGTTAAGTAGGCAATTATATGGATGACAATTTTTCTATAAATTAGAAGCACTGGGGAGTCTTGCTCAGTTGCTTTCAAGCAGGTAAAATGAAGGAGGAGCACATGAGATTTGGAAAATAAGTAGGGTTTATAGCACACCAATATTTATTCAAGACGAATCATAGATGTCATTCAGCCTAACAATCGCTCTCTTCATGGAGGATCCTTCTTTTACGTGCAAGTGTAGTGACTCTATCTTCAAAACTTTGTAGGTAAGCACAGAGACGTCAAAATGTTTTACCATTGTTGGTTGTAAGGTATCCATATCTAGCACGACCTGTCTAGAACAACTACCTAGGGCTTTCGTCTAGATAATTGTCATTAAAGCTACCAAACTAGAAGATGTTCGGTGAAAGGAACAAACATCTTGGAGGAAGCAGTCTAGTCATCTGGTATGAAGAAGACATCTAACGGGAGAGATGTCTGGCAGACTGGAAAATTAGAGGAGGAAGTCGTTTATCCATTTGGAACATAGAAGACATCTTATGGAAGAGACGTCTGGTAGTCTAGATGTCTAAAGGAAGAAGACATCTCACAAAAATAGAGCCATCAAAGGAGGAGACATCTAGCTGACAGACCTAGATATCTAAATTGAATATGTCTAGCTGGAATATTTAGATGTCTAAGAAACAACGTCCAATTGAAATCCTGATGTTCGAATGCGATAGACATCTAGCAGGTTGATCCATCTGGAGCAATTTTTTGTTTGAGTGCAATAGACATCTAGGAGGGAAATCATGAATCACCAAAAATTTAGACAACCTCCAATTTGATCTGAAGTAGGAACCAAGTTAATTGTTGTTAAAATACTTTCTCATCATCAAGAACATAATACGATGCACAGACAAGTGCTGAACCTAGACAAGGGGTAACCTCGAGGAAAATGGGTGGTAGTACAAGTAGAAGGATCCGCTCAGACAACTAGAGAAGTCCAACAAAGTAGTAAGGATTAGATTTCAATTGATGAGATCACTTGGACTTGCCCTACGGGTGATTTTTATCGGTAATGGATAGTAGAGACACCAACAAACAACCCAGTAAAGAAAAACATCCAAGCCACTAGAGTAAATTTTATTTTGCAGGTCCCAAGTTTCAACAATAAATTTTTCAAGGGGTATTTGGTGTAGATGTTGCTGACTTATAATGCACCTTGAAATACCAACATTATACATATTGGTGATCATAACTTAGTGGTTGAATTTTCTCCTAAGACATTCAAATAAATTTTTGGACTTCCAAGGAAGGAAAAACCCATAATAAATGAACAAGTGGACCCCAATAAAACTTTGTAGTTGATATTGGGAATCACTACTCTAACAGAGGAGAATGTGGAGACTATGTTAGCAACCCACAGTGGAAGGGGAGTTAAAAAACCACAACTATAGAAGAAGGGTTTGAAGTGTATTATGAATGTCTTTATGGCTAGGCTGTCAGGCGAACAACAAAGCTCAGATCTTCCTATCTAGCTAATATCATACTTGCTAAGGATAGAATAGGGAGTGGCATATAACTGGGCAACCCATTTGGTGCTTCGCATTCAAAATTTTCTGATGCAAACCATGAAGAAATTTTCAATGGCATTTCACACCATTGGATTACTTTTGGATGCAGCTTCCAAGGTAGAAGTGCAAATTCTAGACTTTGACCCACCTCAACAGTTTTCGTATTTTGCCCCAACCATATTATGGTGGAATGATATCAAACCACAGGTAAAGAATTTGATACTAGTGAAAAAACAAAACGTGAAATATATTTCCCACAAGCCATCATGTTAGGAGAAGATGGTGACCGATTCAGAAGAGGAGGATACGACACCACCTTTGGTTGAAGTGAAAGGGCCCAAAAAGTAAGTTGTTGCACCATCACCAAAAGTGTCCAAGCCGACGAGGAAGAGACGATGATTTGAATCACCACCCCCACCATTAACCTTAAATTTGATGTAAGGGATTACAACGAAAAGTATTGCTCATAGTCAAGAGATAGATTGAAGCTTTGAGAAAAATATGAAAGTGTCTTGGAAAGATATTGACCTTGAAATCCCTTTAGCTTTGTAGAATGTTGTAGCTGGAATGAGCATTGTTAGTCTCATGGGACCTAAGGAATATTTTATGAAATCTCATGTTCAAGCCCGTGCGATGTCACTAGAAGTACCCCTCGAGCCCGTATTTACAATTACTTATTTTACATCTTCCCTACGGGTTGTTTCCTTTATAGATATTCTCGTAGCCGAAGAGGCCAAAACAAAAATACCCACAAATATTCTAGCTAAACCCATAGGTAGAATGACAGGAGAGGACTTACCACACCCTAATGTTAAAAATATGGCACCTAGGATAAAACAACATTCAATTTCAGTAGATGAAGCAGTCTCTTTGGAACATGATACCAATGTAGAGAAGGGACAACATCCCCATAGATAGAAGTATTTTAGCAAGCTATTGAGATAGAAGGTGATAACAGTTGGGCTCAAGTACCTCCAAATCAGGTTGTAGTGACAACGTGTAAAGCAGCTAAAAAGTCCATCAATATTTCTGAGAAGGGGAAGGATATGTTGCAAGAAGAAGAACAAGAGGAGGAACATGAGGATGCATGGTCCAAATGTAGAACTGCCCAATCTCATGGATCCATTAGATAATATGGATCAACAAGCGATAGAATGTTTCTTCAAGCTAACGATGATAATAAAAAACTTATGCTTGCAGTATAATATAGCTTGCGTTGGCCAATGGAAGAAGTGGCAGTCTATGGCAAAAGAAGAGATGAACAAATTTGTGAAATGGGCCACATAGGGTCCTTGGCGAGTAGAGATTTCCAATATCTATCAGGCCCAACATTGTATGATACCCACTACACACTTATCAATAATGAAGGGAATAGAACAACTGCTAGAGAAAATGCCCACCCTCTACTTGGAATCAACATAGGTGTATGTTTGGCCACAACACTAATCTTTCTTCTCAGCAATCCATAGAACATGGATCACAGGTGGAGTTAGCACCCAAATTGTTGCCCATGTACCAACAATATAACTTCTTATCCCACTTTTTATGTTGGCTAGAAGAAGGAATTAAATATTTACACTCATCCAAAGATATGGTAGACAATGAGTTGCAAATGGTACAGGAAGCATTGCAATGAAAGGAGAAACTTCTGGAATAAGGGATGACTCGCATGAATGTTGTCACATAACAAATTCAGGCACTACAATAGGAATTACAAAACCTCAACACTCAACTAGAAGAACGAGCACAAACAATTCTTAAACTCAAAGCTAAAGTATTGAAGCAAAAGCAGGCTAAGGAAATACTGGTCTAGCAAAATGAAACATTAGCAGCTCAAAAGAATCAAAGTGAGATAGATTGGCAACAAGAGATGAAACAACGTGAAACGACTTGGCAGAAGTAGTAGTTAGCATTGCAAGAGGAATTGCTACAAGTACAATAGTGTAAGGTAGCTATGAAACAAGAATTGGTATCTCATGCTTCATCTTCGTCCACAGTATCGATCCCACAGATGAAGGAGCTTTTCTTACAATGAGAGGCTGAACTATTGGCTAGACTCTAAAAAAAAATCATACCAATACCTTGGGAGTTGAATGTGGTAAGTACTACAATTATGCTAAGCGACTTAAGGATGAACATGATGCTCTCCAACTGTAATTGGATGAGACACTTCAGGTTGCAACTCACAAATATGCCAAGACCCCTCGGAGTGAAAGGAGAAAAACATTGAGGACATCGACTTCTTCGAAGGGGAGGATAGATGTTGATAGCAGTTCAAAGAAAAAATAACATATTAAGTTGTATGAAATGAATTTCCTATGTAGATTTACAATTTTGATATGTACATCAATTTTGATAATGTATGAGCTATTTACATGTCATGTTTGCAATGTAAAATCAGTCGATCCAATGAATACGACTTGATTAGTTAGATCTACACAAAAACACAAACACAATCATCATTGTGTTAAGACATCCTAACTAGTTAGATGTCTGGATTAGTTAGATGTCTAATCCTATCAGTTAGACATCCAGTTGATTGTGTTAGAATTCTAAAGCAAATTGTTACATATGGTTAAGCAATAGGTGGTTGGGACGATTGTGACAGGTTAGTTGCAGTAACTACCCGCACTTACCTATAAAAATCCTCCCTATTTCATTTTGAATCTATCCATACTTTTCTATAATGCAGATCTTTTGTGCATCAACCATTGTTCTGGAATGTGTGTTGTATGTGATTGCATCTTGGTTATAGTGTTGTGTTGCAGGTATTGATCGTAACTTGGTACGAGGAAGAGTATTGTTGTGTTGCTTTGTTGTTGCAGGAAGTACTAAGGAGCATTGAGGACTGAAGATAAACACTTCAGTTGCAAATATCTAGACCTGTACGAACCATCCGTCGTATGTCCCAGTCTAGCCATTTGTCCCCATCAGCAAACCTATCCTAAACGTCTAGCCATCTAGTCCTATCATCATAGATATCTGCTACTAGATGTCCATCCTAGATGTCTTACCCATCTGATGTAGACATCTACCTAGACATCTACTGTGTTCATCCTAGACGTCTACCCCTAGACGTCTACAGTTGTCATACTTAGATGTCTACCTCCTTAGACGTCTAACCACCGCACCCTAGACGTCTACCCATCCAAACGTCTAGCCTGTCTATCCTAGTGTCTATCCATATAGACATCTAGTCTGTCAATCCTAGATGTCTATCCATCCAGACATCTAGCCTATCGGTCCTAGATGTCTATCCATCCAAACGTCTAGCCTATCGGTCCTAAATGTCTATCCATCCATACGTCTAGCCTGTCTACCTTAAACATTTATCTATTTAGATGTCTACTAGCATGCCCAAACGTCTACTGCCCTAGACGTCTTCTAGAACTTATTCATTCATAACTAGAGAGCATGACAACTTGTGTAACCAGGTTTATCACTCCCTCCTAACTTCTTCTCATTCCCTCATCTCGGAAAAGCATTTACCCTTGTCTACAAACCCTCTGGTCGTAGTTTTTGAAACCAAGGTGACCTTGCAAAAAGTTTTTTTTGCTAAATTCAAAAAAAGATTCAAAAACATGAGTTCATAAGTTTTGGTTCGCCTTTTATTACCCCTTATATGTTGTATAACCAGACTTGGTTTATGTTTAAAATGGTGCACCATCTCTTTACGCTATTCTTCTTATTTACTTTATTATCGAAGTTGAATGGTTGCATGTGCTATTTTCAATTATATATGGTGAATAAATCCTTCCACAAGCGTCTGACCATTTGTTTCCCAGAACTTAATTATGTTTTTGATTGAAACTACTTGAAATATGTTTCTTTTAATATGAATTTGTTTGATAGATGAGCCGACTCACATTCGCGTCATCCTGACCTGTGCAACTCAGTATTAATTTTTGAATACCTGTCTGTTGAATAAATTATTTTAAAATATCTTTAGTTGGATTGGTTTGTACACCTGATAATGAATTTTTATTTCAATGAAAACCTCCTCTTTGGTACCGTGTGTTTGATAATGGGCTTAATTTTGGGGAATTACCTTTCTTGAATCTGTTTGGTAATGTGCGAAATACCATCCTTTTAAAGTATTTGTAATTTTCGACAATTACCTTTCTTGAATTTCTTTGGTAATGTGCGAGATACCTTCCTTTCAAAGTATTTGGTATTAGTTTTGACTTCATCATAAGCACTTGGAATTATTTTTGACTATGCTATGTTCACTTGGTAAAGATTTTTGACTACACTGTTCCATTGTCCTGAAAATCATTTGCTGGCATTTGTGCTTTTTTTTTTTCTCTACTGGATGTATTAATTAAAAAATAATAATAATCATAAAAATAGCTCTATGGAACATCTCAGCTTTAAATTGCGGTAATGGGCTGACATGTTAGATAGTGCAATAATTATACACTGCATTAAATAAGTATAATCCAAAAACGATTAAATATTAATGATAGTGTACCAATACATTCCATTAGCTGGGTACGGATGTGATTATGTTAAGTTGGTTGCATATTTGAAACATTGTTGGAGATGCATTTTAGCCTACATGATAAAAGTCATTCTGATCCCTTAGAAAACTTATTCAACCGAAAGGAGAGGGGGACGGTTTTAGTTTGAGCCATTGCTGAGACTGCTCGAGTGCTGGTTAGGACAGGATCATTGGAAGGCGTCAGAATGATCTTGGGAAGGATCGTTGACTGTACTATTAATTCTAAGAAAACCTGGAGTTCCTCTTTTTTAATGGAAGCATTATCTTGCTTACATATTGTTGACCTTTCAATTTCAGATTGTATAATAGTTTTTTTTTATACATAAAGGAATGGGCAACTATTTTTTTTGAACGACTGGTCATAGGGTCATCAAGCTAGCATATACTTAGCAGATTCTAATCAGACTACTACCTTATCCTAGACTGGACATACTCACGAAGTTTGAAGCTAGATCTCCTCCTCATAAGTACCCAACTTCTTACCAGTTATAAAAATTCTTTTGCTATAGAGTTTTTAAGGCTTTTAAAGCTCTCTTTATCTAAATATATTTTATTACATGTGTAATAGTCCCTTTTTAAGAATATTTTAACAGTAAATGATAGTCTTTTACTTTAAAAATATTTTGATAAAATATTTTTATTTAAATATATTTTATTACATGTGGAATAGTCCTTTTTTAAGAATATTTTAATAGTAAATGATAGTCCTTTTACTTTAAAAACATTTTGATAAAATATATTCTTTAAGAGGAAGGTATGATTTCATGTTTGTACAATTTTACAGTCTCTTACTTTAATAATATTTTATTTTAATGAAAATTATTTTACTAAAGTAAAAAAAAAAAAATTATAAGGGTTTTTATAGAAGAGGAAGCCCTTTTATTTAAAATTCGAATAATTGAGATCATATTGTTTGGCTCTCTTATTAGTTAGAAAGAAAAATAAATAAGAAATGGTCTCCTTAGCTGTAATTAAGCATAAGATACAACGCTACAAATTGAGAAATAATAAAAATATTGTCATTAAATGTATTATTTACTTAAAAAGAATATTTAATTTTAGAATCATTTATTTCATGAGTTAATAAGTAGATTGTTTATTTTAAATTTTCAAAGCTTTTATTTCAAATTAATAAAAAAATTAATTATTTTGAATTTTTTAGATTGTTAATTTCTTTCAAATTAATGGATGAGTTAATAAGTAGATTGTTTATTTTTAAATTTTCAAAGCTTTTATTTCAAATTAATAAAAAAATTAATTATTTTGAATTTTTTAGATTGTTAATTTCATAGATGGATTATTTCGAATGATGGAATTAATCAAAGGAAACCACCCTTTATTGGTTAGACCATGAGAAGAGATATCTTGAGTTTACCTTTATCTAAAAGGTCAGAGAGGATATTAAATAAAGTTACCTAATACCGTTAATTTGTGTGAATGCAATGTATGAGTTTTTGAGAATGACCACCAAGGATCGGCGGTATGGGACATTCATCTAGGTTGTTGTATGAGTAGTACGGTGGTGGCCATTGTATAAAGTTGTCAAATAGGGAATCTTGGTGAGAGAACTATGACTCCAAGATAATATTCCATGGTGATTTGGTATGGGATAAAACACCGCATTATTTGTCATTTCATAAAATAAACCATGATCAGTGCTAGGTGAATGACATGATCTTAATTGCCCATGATGCTAGATATCAATCTAGATGCATGGTCACCTATTAAGCACCATAGCATTTACGCTAAACACCCTTATATGATATTTAGAAACATATGAGTAAAATTTAAAATCAACTTTCCACATCTAAGGGAGAGAAGTCATGCATCCACCCTCAAGGTTTTATGGGCCCTAGAGGATAACCCCAAGTTGTGATTCTAAGTTCTCATGATGAGCCCGAGGGTGAGGAGGATAGAATCACTAAAGGCACCTTTTATGGGATCTAGCCAGTCTCGTCCACTTGGGAGACCAACTGCAGTGGTCATAATCCCAAAAATGGTATTCAATGCTATGTACTGATTATCAGTGGGTATAAAATTAAACTCCTATTGAACCATATCCCTTGTTTTTCAAGCCTATAAGTGAGTTAGATCGTTACAAAAAGTATGTATTTGACTAGGTTATCACACCCTAAATATGGTTGAAATAGATTGATGATCCTATCAATGCTTCAAAATTTATATTGTTTCCTCTAAAGTTTTTGATTCCTCTAAAATTGGTGGAATTGAAATTTTTATCATAAAATTTGTTTACTTGATTTCTCCTCCAAAGTTGTTCTTATTTCTAGATTTATCCCCTATCATTTGGTGATGTTTTGAGTCTGTAATATACATCATATAGTGTCTAAACATGGTCGTGAAGTGGGCAAAAATATTTGACTTTATTTAAGATCAACCAGTCTTTATTTTTTATTAATAAAGTTTTAGGGCACAATCAAAGTCCAATATTTTGGAAAAATAGAAGTAAAACCTACTAGCATCAAAGTTGTATCTAACATGAATTTAGAGACTATGAGACCATAAATAATGAAACCATCACAAAGTTGATTCCTTAACACCATAAAAAACAAAGGTTTCTATTTGCCCTAAGCCTTTAACACCATAAACAACAAGACCATCATAAATTTGATCCTCTAATATCTATAATATTAGAATTTGAGGTCACTTGTTCTTAGCAAGCATTGTGAACAACTATTTTCATTGTAAACAAGAGAATCACCGATGTCTTTACAAACGTACTTACCAAGTGATAATGTCAACAATGCAACCCCTTCACATGGGGTTTGGACCTGCCACTTCCAAATGGGAGCCCAAAGAACCCACCAAGTGGGCATTCCAAGAGTCCTTCCTAGCAACTTAGCTATTTACTTGGAAACAAGATCAATTTATCTTTATTGACAAAACAATCCTCCTTTTATAAACCTCGCACTATCTTGTTACTTTTACATATTAAGGGTGATCTCACATGTTCGATGTAATTCCTAAATTATTTGCATAGTTCTCTTAGTATTCTATCTAATCCAATATTTTCAATATGATCTTCATATTATAAGGAATTTTACTTTCACGAAGGATTAGAGTATTTTTTTTTGAAAAATATATCATCTTTTAGAGCCATATCATTACAAATGGGTTGTATGATTTAGTTTTTTCTTGGACCAACTTGTGTGAAATTTTTATAGCTTTAAAATAAGTGGTCATATGAAAGAATTTGAGCAATATTGAGGGAGATATGATCCTGTGAAGTAAACCATCTAGAACAAGGGCAACAACGATTTTTCAAGTCACAAAAAATGAAATTGTAAATAATTATTAGCTAGGTTTTGGATGATGGGATGAGCAATGAAGGGCTAGGACATCAATGAGGCAAGAAATTCTATCTAGACTAATTTTTTAGCTAAGTTTATTTCCCTCTTTATCTTAGAAATTTTGCATACAATTTATTATAATATTTTTTATCAAATATTATATTTGCTATAGGATATTATGATAATTTCAATAGATTTTGATTTTTAGTTTCCTTTCCATGGACCTATTTATAGTTAAATCCTTCGAATCATCTCTAGTGGTAGAGGTTAGTGAGCGCACCTTTGGGTAGTTTTTGGTAAATTTAATGGATATTGGCAAAGGGCTTTAGCCTTGATAAAATGGATTGATAGGAGTTGAAAGTCTCCAAGAGTTATTCTATCCTTTCTTCCTAAAGGTTTCTTCCTAGCCATTTTTTCTTCTAGGGAAGAAAGATAAAAAATCCTAAAAGGAGGTCATTGGTTTATGGGAAGAGCAGGACTCTTCCTTACCCACTGGTATGAAGGCTTTTCACCTGAAAATGTAAATCTATCCCTAGTACTAGTTTGGGTTAGGATGTTTGGGTTACCCATTGAATTTTAGGAAATAAATACCTTCAATGCAATAGGCAACACTCTAGGAGAATTCCTTGAGATATTTCAAATACTACAAAATATAGATTCATGGCTATTTATGCTCAGATATTGGTTATCATTGATATAAGTAAATATTTACTAGAATAAATTATTCTTAAGTATGAGGATAAGATGTAGACCCAAATCATAGATTATGAAAACATATATTTTATATGTAGAAGATGTTATGAGGCGGGGCATATTGAGAGATCATACCCTAAGAAGAGCCTGATAAAATCATATCTAGAAAACCACAAGAGAAACTTACAAATGGATATGGAAGAATATGGTTTTCAACTTCCAAAAAATATATCTACAAAAATAAAAGAAAATAAATAGTGTTAACTAGTAAGGAAGGATATTGGAAAAATACCAACTCTTTTGAGGCTTTAGCCTATTTATAAAAGGTATATTAAAACTTAGAGGACACGAGTACAATAGGTTCAACATATTAACAAGGAACCATCTATTTAGTATGATCTTGATTTAGGTAAGAACATTCTCAATGAACCTAAGGAATGTGTTCTAGCATGAGTGGTAGTATTCCCAATGAGGGAGGTGAAATAGAAGACTTTGAGATGAATTCCAATAATTTGCACTTGATTTGGACCAATCCGTATAATTGTATGGTTACAATTGTACAAATTTTAAAAATGTACAAAAAGTGACTATACAGTTACAAAATGTTCAATTGTATGGTTACAACCATACAATGACTTGAAATATATGATTTGGTATATATACAATCTTCCAAAGCTCAATTAAGAGGTAATAACTTGGTCGTGTTGTAATTTTTCACTTGGAAATCTTTATTTCTTAATCTAGAAAATACAAACTATGCAATGGCAAACCAAATACAAAGTTACTATTCAACTGTGCGGTTAGGAAGTCCAATTGTATAGTTGTAGTAAACTCCTTTACTGCAATTTGCTCAATCTCATATCTATAGTGTAAGATGTAAGATTTGAACAAGACAAGGATTGGATAACCTTAATAATTGAATTGCCAATTCAATAACCCAACATGCATCCTTGGAATTCCAATTCCCACTGCAGATCCAACAATATCTTTCACTACAATTCCAAAATTTTTACAACACCCTATAAACATGGTAATTACAACATACAGAAAGAACTATGAACAATTTACACATCCACCATCATCATACACTGTTGGTTATTAATCAATACTATATTTCCATTGTAAAATCATTCCCTTACAATACCACCTATGCAATATTACACGAGTACATACAATTCATGTTCCATCGACAATATGCATAATATCATATCAATGATCAACACTCAATAGTTATGCACAATGATCAATAACTCCATATTGACTTGAACCATTATCAACAACAATGCATAACAATGATGAACGATAATGGATAAACCTGAACAACTCCTGCACACCTTCAATAACTATCAAAAATCACTACAAAAATTGAATGGGGTCTTATAATGCTTGTCTAGGTTGTTTCGAAGTGGTTCTTGAGACAACACATCATTCACAACTGCCTTCCCATAATTTCTTAAATCAATAATTGCATTAAAGTTTACTAAAGTCTTAATTTAATTTTCATCAAATTATATTTCATGCACATTTCAATTTTATTTCATTTGCTTTCTAATTGTACATTTATTACCAATTGTACAATTACACCCAATTATACATTTACAAACCCTACATTGTATAATTAGAAAAAATTGTGTTTTTAGCAAAATTGTGCAAATCCATGTTTTATCATTTCTTCTTCTTCTGGAAGGTGTATTTATTGCCTATATTTAACCTCCCCTTTAAATCATTCAATGTCCCTATCAACTCATTCTTCTTACTCATAATCGATTTGTCTTGTTAGAGATCTTGAATTTGGACTTTCATTCCACATTTTTTTGGCATAATTACGAAGCTTTACAACCTTCAATGACTTGCTCATTCCGTAACTTGTTGTCATAATTACTGAGCTCTACAACCTTCAATATATATTTGTTGGCTTTCTCCTCTTTGGTATCTAGAAGCTTTAGAAACTCCTTCTCGCTCTCAGTTGTACCCTTGTGTAGCTTCTTCTTCAAAGTTACCTCTGTTCAAGTTGATATGGCAAGCTCATTTTTCTTCTTAGCAATCACTAGATATCTTTGCTACAATTTAGATTTATGAGCCAGTTGAAGTTCTTCCTTGACTTGAAGCATAACCTTATGATCCATAATTATTTGATTGTAGAATTTTATATCCTTTGCCATATCCTTAATTTTGTGATCCTTCAGTTGTAGTTATTTGTCATATGTATTCAATTGGTCCTCATTCTTCATAAATTGCTCCTTTTGAACCACCAATTGTTCTTCCTACTGCTTGAGTTGTTGGTTATTTACACTCAACTACTCCTCTTGCTACTTTATTTATGCAACATACCAGTGTAACAACTCTTCCTATTCCTCCAACCAATTCTTCTGTTCTTTCACTTGTTGGACCATAAGTTATTCCTCTTCCTCTTATGATTTTAGCTTATCCTCACAGGCTTGCTTCATGCTGGTCATTTCTGCTTCCACCTTCTTCAACTTATCCTTGGCTTAATTCTTAATATGTTTCAGTTCTTCTTCAATTTTAGTCATTTCTTTCCTAGCCACTTCTGCTTCTCCTTGATGATCTTCCTTAGCTTGATATGTTCAAGTCCCAAGCTAAGCCATTCAATCCAATGTGTTAGAAAATTGAATTTTCAAAAAATGAAGGTTAATTTTGGTGATACCCTCCAGTATCCTATATCTCCCGTGTTCATTGGACACCTCTGATTTTTGTCCAAATCTAGATATACCCTTGGGTTCACTCTGTCATTTATCTTCATTCCTTTTGATAAATAATAAATTCCTAATATATTTGTTACCTCTCCTCTAGGTAACTGCCATGGGTGTTGTGCATGTATTTGTGCTATTCTCCTTGTTTTGTCCTCACTACACACCCATTCCATGACATTATCCATATCCATGAAGGTTCTATTCCTCCATTGCTTCAGTTGTCTAATGCAACCTATTAAAAATTGCAATCGGGTACTAAGGAACATTTCACAAATCTATTTCAATAAATGGTCCACTTGTTCATTTGTGTCCTCGCCTTCTTTATTCGAGATTCTGAACTGTGGTACTTTGAGCAAAAATATTGTTCACCTATTGTCCATATTCTATGGTAGAGTATTTTCCTCTTCTTCCTCCCGTAGAAGTGATCTTTCCCCAATTTTCTTGATTGGACCTACTGCAATATTCTCTTTTAGAAAAAATTGAGCTACAGTTTCACATTCCTCTTCCTTCGATCTAATTATGTCGACATCAATAATTTCTTTAGCTGACTTTTTTTCTTCCTTAAATACATAAACTTCTTCTTGTGGCTTTGACAACTCTTCTTCCTGTAGCCTTGACTACTTCTCTACGACTATTATGGGTATAGGTACTAGATCAGATCATTCTTGTGCTTGTATAATATTCCCCTCCACTGGTTGACTATTACCGTCTCTCATTACAATCCTTACATGTGGTTTATTTTTCTCCTTCTTCTCTTCTAGTGGGACCACCATCACTTCCTTTACTTTCATCTATGGTGGTGTTACATTTTATCCAACCAATAGTTGTATACCTCTAAAATTTCAAACTCATTGTCCTCAATCAATGTAGGAGATCCCACTGCTTCTCCTAACTAGTCTATTTCCATTGGCACACTAATATCTATGAACTCCAAGTCTTCCAGTCCCAAGTGCATCTCAATTGAACCTATGAGCATTGTTTGTAGTTGCTCACTCTATATAGAATATGTTTCATGCATTTGCCTCTCTCGTTGCCTTCGTGTTCACACTATACTAGGTGTTGGTGCTACTACCTCCTCCTCCTTGTGAAACAGTGGTTGCCCCTATAGTCTTTGTGTAGGTTCCTACTACTCCTTTTTAGGATCCAAGTGCATTTGATGATGCCTTTTCCTCCATTGATGGACTTCTTCTAAATTCTCATTCTCGTCATCCAATAGAGATTCTAGTTTCTTTGTGTTCTTCCTTTTTTTCAATTTTTTTGGAGTAGCCTTATGGGTTGACATTGTCTTTACCCACATAGTAGGGAAGGTTGATCCTTCGGTAGATCTTGAGGTGCTATTAGCCCATAGAATGGAATTCTTGCATAGGATACTGCATCCAACATTATAGTAATTACATGGAATATCATTGAAAAATTCTTCCTTGTCCTATACAACAACCGCTAAATCTATTGAGCTAAGTATGTACCCTAGTCATATTGTACTTCCTTAGTAATTTGATCCATGTAATGTACCATCCAAATTAGCATCTTAGAAGATCTACCTCTCCTAACCGTCGAGACATGACCATATTCATGGCACATATAATATCTATGTCCTTCAGCATGCTCTATTTGATCCCTCATCCTCGAAGACCAAAAGACTTAGTGGATAACGAGGACTTAATCGATGTTAGCTCACTAATTAATATGTGGGTCTCATTGGGGTCCACATGTCCTTTCTTAATTGGGAGCCCTTCCTTTGGTAACCCAAACACTCTCCTAAAAGTGACAACTGATAATTCCACATTCAAATGATGGTTCTCTATCCCGATGAAGGTGCAATTATTACTTGGATCATATGATTGTACAATTTGTAATAAATATTCATTAAAGAATACTTTATCTAGTGGAGGTACCTATGCCAACACACTTACTCTAGCCTAAGTCAATGCTACCTTCAATGGATGATTTTCATCATGCTCACTCTACCATTTCTAACACAATTCACTTGTTGATTGTGTAAAGATGATATCCTTCAGGTCTACCTACTCTCCTTCATCCTCGTTGGCTAGGTATGTCTAATCTTATGGGGTAGCTCCCCTATGTACTTCACTTTGAAGCTCTCTTTGATGCACTCTCAATGGTTCCATCTAAATCTATTGATGGAATTACGATTGCTCCCTTCCCCTATCACCATGCCAATTTTTGTGTCTCCTCCACAACATATAACCTCTTCCTCTCCAGAGATGATAGTCATGACCTCCTTGTGGTTGAAACCCTCATCCTTGGCCTTATGTAGGGTAGGTCACCTCTTCGTGCATGGGCCACGAATCCCTCTAATGTAGTGGTCTTGGTGAGTGTTCTCTAATTGTTGCTACAATCCTTCGTATATAAGCCCAAATTCCCACTCAGTGCTCATCCTTCGCAAGTCTTAATATTGGAACCACTCATTACCAATCCCAAATTCAAAAAATTATGGATAATTGCACCAAAACCATATAATTTTCCCTAATTTCATACAACTGCACCCAAAAATGTACAACTGCTCCCAAAATTATACAATTTCTCTTAGAATCATACAACTACCCTTAAAATCATACAACTATTCTTGGAATCGTACAACTACACTCCAATTTTATATAATTGCACACCAAATTGTACAATTTCATTCAAATTGTATATTTGTGCCCCAAATCATACAGTTACACCCAAAAATCATACAATAGACCTAAAATCATATAATTGCACTCTAATTTCATACAAATGCACTCAAATCGTACGATTTGTGTCCAAAATCATACAATTATGTCCTAAAATCATACAATAGGCCCCAAATCATACAATTTCCTTCCAAAATTATGCATTCCATTGTTGAAGCCTGCATTTACCCCAAAATTCACTTCCTTACCAAATTTGTATGATTTGCCTTGCAATTTTTGCTATCGTTTATGTAATTTCTTCTTCGATATGATTTATGGTTAACTTGTGCAATTTTCTCTTTTCTGAATGTGTAATTCTTTAGATGTACACTACTTCTATGGGCAATTTGTGTAATTTTTTGAATGGCATTCCACTTATACTCTTCTACATGCAATGGCTAAAACATCTTTTTCTCTGGCAATTTTCTTCATGCAAATTAGGGTTTTAGTTTTTGCCCTTTGTCTTTGGCCTTCCTACAAAAAAAAAAACACTAGATAAATTTCTCACAACTTAGAGTTTTAATTTGCAACCAACTACTTCAAACCCTATATTTTTAGAAATAGGCTCCACCACTTAGGTTTATCTTCTAGCAATTTCTGCAATAGTAGCTTTTTTGGAAAAAGCAACCCTAATTTAAAATAAAAACCCTTTCATACTTCACTTGCACTGTACTTATGCTTATTTTTTTAAATAAATGAAGCTCCACAGTGCAAATCATATGGGTTTAAAAAATTAGTTGACTTATGTCGTTTTCCTACCCATGTAGTAAAAATTTTATGTTGCATTGTTCCTTGCTCTCGAAATCACCTAATTTTATTTGTGTATAAAAATGTGCAAGGCGCATTCTTTTTATAAGTAAAACATCATGTTGCATGAAAATATACCACCTCAACCTCTTTGCATGTAATTTTATCTTTTTGTATGGATGACTTCCAACTCAGTCCCTTTTGCATATAATGTTTGTCATTTTCTTTGCTTTTTTTATTATTTTATAACTTTTTTCTTCTTTTCTTTTCAGAAGAGGCCACCATTTATGGTTTTCGAACATATTTTGTCTTGATTATGTCCCAAAGGGATTTTCACAACCAAGATTATTCTTATTTTTTATTTTATTTTTTCATTTATTTTTTTCCAAAATTACCTATTTTTCTAAGTTACCTTTATGGAAATCGTACAGTGACATTCAATTGTACGATTCCCTCTATCGATGTATCACCAAGAGGTCCTACCACCTCATTTTATTGAATTAAGGGTTGAGAAATTGTATAATTTGGTTCAATTCATTCAATTGTATGATTTGCTCCTTTTTTTTGACCAACTATACGATTTGTAGACATATAATTATCAATTGTATGATTTGGAATTGTACAATTACAAACAGTATGATTTGGAATTGTACAATTGCAAACTATATGATTTGAAATTGCATAATTCCCTTCTTCTAGGGTTGTATTATCTCATTTGAGGCTTCTCCTTTATCTTATTGGTCAATCATTTTGTGAAGACACCCTTGCTACTTGATTCTCATTTGGGCAATTTCTACTCATATCCCCTTAGAATTAATATACCTCTAAACTTGGTGAACGAGTCCTTTGTTGACTTTGATTTCTTTCCTCTTGAAATTTTACTCTTTTCATGCCAAAAATTTATCTTCTTCCTCACATCTATTTTCCACAAACTTTTCCTCTTGAAATGGAACCTCATTGAATATTGAACAAACCTTCCTCCTTCTAAAGCAATCCTCTTACTGCTTCAACTCTTCATGTCCCTTGCCGATGTATTTGCAGTCATCCCAAAATCCCTCTATTAAGATGCATTCCCCTCAAATTGTACAAGTTATCCCCATTGAGATATATATCCTTGTTGAGCATGTCTTCTCCAATCTTTTTGTCGAGAACATCTTGGAGTATGAGGTTGAATTATTTCCCTCATTCCACAAAGTAAAGGGTTTGAGTGATTCCTTATTTCATTCACTCATTATATCCCTCCTCTCTGACCTAGCTGATGTCTTGTGGTACTAAGAATTCCTAATCGGTGATCCTATTGTCAACTTGATTATCCGCTTACCCAATTGGTAAGAGTCACATCCACAAATTCTAAGTTGGCCAAGTGTCCCTCATTCCTTTGAGCTCCTAGTGACAATTGACATAATGCTCTTAGTCTATGATCCACACATACTAGTCACCTTATCCATATTCTTTCTTCAAAGTAACATTTTGGAGAAAAAATTTCCAAGGCTTCTCAATATTCTTTGAAAATTTCAGAATTAGTACTTGATTCATTACAATTTTCTTCTCGTTGTGTCAACCATTATATGGGTAAGTCCATTATTCATTGATGTCTCCTCACTTCCCTCCTTTGCCTTCTTAACTGTCAATATGTTGTCATATAGGTATCTGGATCAGGATGAACAAGAGGTTATTATACCCTTGCCAAGAATTCATCGCTAGTAGTCTCCTAACTACTATTCCTTGTTTGTAAGGGTATTCCTTCATCACTAGACTCATTCAAATATTCATGTAGATTCCCTTGAGGTTCAGGTGATGTAATGTCTTATTCAATTTACTACCAAACTATGTTTGCTACTTTATTTGTAATTGGTAGATCCTATGATAGGCCCCTTAGTTTGATTTATGACCTTTCCTATTCACTAGAACTTGGGCCTTCTTAACATTATCATTATCTCCCTTGTATCTGGGACACCTCATAATTTGTATTATTCAACAATTCAACCTCCCTTTATCATGTGGTTGTCTACTCCTCAAGCCATTGCATAGTATCATCAAAATCCTGGATGATCTACGCCCAAAGTCTTTCATTATGATCTTGTAATACCTCATACTCTTCTTGCAACTATTGGGCTTGATGTCGTATTCTCTATTGTATCATGCCTATTTGAGTTAACAAAGTAAGTCCTGTTAACTCTTCCTCTACAACTCCACCGTCGTTTGAATCTAAAATTTCCATATTGAAGGTGTTCGTTCTATCTTCATATTGTATTTTTAGTCATATCCCACGTCATCCTTTTTCTTGCTAAGGTAACTCCCTTTTCTCCAATTGTGGATACACTACTACCTCTTTTGATTGGTTAGCTTCTTCATATCTCTCTCAATTTATTGCTAATGGTATGTACTCCTAATTCCTTATTTCATTGGGAGGAATCCATTCCTCCTCCTCTTCTTTAATTTATTGTGTAATTCATGAACCTCATGTGTACTTGCATCCATCTCCTTTCACCATAGTGAGGTGCCAATTATTGTTGTTCTATAATTGATCATGCCTCCTCCACTACTAAAAATAGACATGTCATCCCCAGGTCATTATCCTCTTGTGGCAGATCTTGATTTTTTTGAAGTAGTTGTCATGGTTCACTAGATTCTACTTCTTCTTGTTGTATCCATTCTATTTCTTGCAAAGCGATGAACATGCACTATGATTTGTATGGTTTCAACTTTGAACCATTCACTATTTTGGGTACCACTATCTCGTCCAACTTTTTTAATTTGACTACACCATTTTCCATCACTTCTATAACTCTAAAGGGACCAAGCCACAATATCTTTAGTTTTCCAGAATTGATTTCCCATTTGTCATTAAACTTTAGAACTAAATCTCCTCGATTTAGTTCTATTTTATGGAGATGCTTATCATGCTATAACTTCCTTCGCTTTTGAGCCACTACAATTTCCCATTGTGCCATGACTCTCCTCTCATACAACTTGATGAGTATTGATAATATTTCTTCCAAACTTTCTTGGTCACCCAAGAGATGCTCCACAACTATTTGCAAACTAGGTACCAATAATTCTACTGACACTACTACCTCCTGACCATACATTAACTAAAATGGCATATGGTCTATTTTTGGTTTAAAGGTTGTCCTTTAAGTCCATAGAACAAATGGAAACCTTTCTTCCCAATCTTCTCCTTCTATTCCACAGGTTTTATATAGCGTAGAGACCAAGATTTTGGTAGTTGCCTTCACCTGCCTATTTGCTCTAGGATAATACAGGTTTGAAAATAAATGTAATATCCTAAAATTAGTTGTCAAATTTTTAATAACCTCATTAACAAAGTGACCTCCCCTATCACTTGTTATTTGTGGTGGAATTATAAATCTTGTAATTACATGTTCATACAAGAATCGAGCTGTACTTTTTATCATATTGTTTGATAGTGTCCTCACCTCTACACATCTGGTTAGATATTTTATTGCTCCCACAATAGATCGAAATTTATGCCTATGGGTTATTTTCAATGATCTAACAAAATCCAAACCCCATATTTCAAATAATTCCTAAGGCTGTGATGGATGCAAAGGCATAAAGTATCTCCATAGTGGTTTCCTCACTCTTTGACAAGTATTCTTTCACATCATGATATAACATAGGCCACCACAATCTTGCCAAAAATATTTTCTAGTAGTAGCATCTGGCCCATTGTGTCCTCCTACCAAACCTTTGTAGGCTTTTTTTTTAACGTTGTTTTAACTTCCTCCTCCATTATACATCTTTGTAAAATATCATCTCCACCCATTTTGTACAACAATCCAGCTATTAGCTGAAAATATGTTTACTTCATAATTACTTTCTTTTTTTGTCATGGCCAACTCTTGTGGCAACTCCCTTGTGGATAGATATTCCCCAATTAATTTTTACCATGATGGTACAACATTAATTGCAAACAATTATGCATCAAGGAATTCATCTAGAATTCCCATTCTTGTAGGTTCCCTTGATTGTATCTGATACAACTGGTCTGCAATCATATGCTTTTTTCTAGGTCTCACCACTACCCAAAATACAAATTCCTGCAAGGTAACGAACCACCTGCTAACTCGCCCTTATATCACAGGTTTATTTATCAAGTATAAAAAATATTTGTGATCAACATAGAAGGTAAATGGGTTTGCTAATAGGTAATCCCTAAACTTTTGTGCCACATATACCATTCCTAAAGCCTCTCATTTTGTTGTTTTTCGCACTTGATAATAGATGATTTACAAAATAAATAGGTTGGTCTAGCCTGAATTGCTCTTCTTGAGCCAACATGCATCCTATTGTAAAATTGGAAGCGTTAATATGGACATGGAAATATTTATCCCAATTTGGAAACACTAGGATGGGGCTACTTACAAGCTTTGCTTTTAATTCTTCAAAATATCCTTGATGCTTCTCTATCCAACTAAAGGGATTTTTTTTTTGTCAATGAGTCCAATGGATAGGACACACATGCATAATTCCTAACAAACCTTTAATAATATTCTATGGATCCTAAGAAGGTTTTTAATGAACTCACATCATACAGTTCCTCCATATTTAGAATGACACAAATTTTATTAGGATATGTCTTCAATTCTTTACTGCACACAATATGTCCTAGTAATTTTCCATATGGCACCATAAAATAACATTTCCCTATATGTAAGGATATTTGCGTATTCCTACATTGAATCATACATTCAATTAGAGCCAACAAATAATCCTTAATTCTTCCATAAATGGACCAATTATCCAAGAATGCTTTGAATTTCCTTGTCGTCAACTGATCGAATATATATAGGATAATCCGTTGAAATGTGGTTGAGGCATTACATAGCCAAAATGGCATCCTATTATACACATCAATTCTATTATCTACAACAAATGTGGTATTCAGTTTATCCTCCTTAGTTATATTAATCTAATTATAGCCAAAAAAACCCATCCAAGAATGAATAAATTTCATGTCCTACAACCTCCTCCAGTGGAATAAGGAAGGTATCCTTATCATTACTGCATTCAAACTTTGAAAATCTATGCAGATATAAATATTATTCACTTCTTTTTTCAGGTTGACCATGATGGGAGAAACCCATCCACTCATGGTAACTCTGAAAACAATGTCAACATCTAGCATATTTTCTATTTCTATATTTACCAGGGTTGCATACTTTGGGTTCATCCTATAAGGTCTTCTCCTCATTGGTTGTGCCCCAATAATTAATGTAATATTGTGGACACATAATTCTAGTGGTATGCCTTTTATATCCTTATATGTCCATGCAAAAACATATTTGTATTCTAATAATATCTTAAAAGTCATTTCTTTCAACACCAGATCCTAATCATCACTTCAATGGATCATTCTAGTTTATTCTTCATTCCTAGATTTACCTCTACTATCTGGGGTCCTTCATACATAATACTCTCTAGCTCAACCTTATCCTTTACCACATTTATTATATGCATTGGTATTACGTCGATATTTGCATATCCAATTGTATATTCTATAAAACTCTTAGAAAATGTCCATTTTTCTTGTTCCTCTTCTTTCAATTTCTTAATGATATTCTTCTCATATTGCCTTTCCATGATCTCCTCTATATTAATACAAAGGCAATTGGATTAAAATACCTCGTACTCCTCCATTTTCTAATGGATAAGTCCACTATCAAATCTAGTCTCATCCTCACTATATTCTTCAAGGTACAACATGTCCTCTTCATCTGGTTCATGTTGTTCTTCTTCACCTGAAGAACTACCCGATTCGTCTATCGTAGAAATATCCTCACTAGTACTTTTATTTTTTAGGTTAATCATATACTTGTGCTATCCTTTCTTGAATGTAATCTAATATTTTTCCCCATTGTGATTAAATTTGACCACTCGCATCCTCTCCCCAATAGTGCATCATATGCAGGATTTTACATAGTAATCACAATGAAATCCAAGAAGAATTCTCAGTCAATTATTATTGCCTTTTGTGTTTTCAACACCTCCTTCATCTCAATGCCATACTAGTCATCACCATATAACCTGAAACTTGGTGCCCACAAAAATGGAGCCCCAATCTCTTTCCAAGTTTTCTTTGGTAGCACATTAACACTAAACCCTCCATCCACAATAACCTATGTTAACTTATGCCCCAGTATTTCCATATGGACCAATGTTGAATTCTTTCCAACATCGATCATTAATATGGTTGGATCCACAAATTAATCCTTCTTCTATCGTTTGGCTCTATATTTCCATCACCTTTTGTGGCTACATCTCCTCTCCCATTGTCATATGTAGCAGGGTTTTGCTTAGTGGTGAATTTCGCAATTTAGCGCGAATATTCGGATTTCCAAAATGTCAATTTTTTTATTTTTGAGACCATAGAGGTCAGCCCGTTCACTCGAAAATTTTGGGATCTAATTTTTTTTAGGGTAAATTTGCCCTGTTTTCATAAGGTTTCCCGTCCTATTTTTGCCCTAAATTTATTTAAAATAAGAAATATCCCACCCAAATCGCCCCTTGTACCCCATTATATATAGCTAAACCTGACAATGACTCCCATACAATTACAACATTTTTTCTGGATTGTGAGCAATACAAAGCAGAGTACTGACAAAGCCAGAGTCCACGACTGCTAGAAGGCAACTGGAAGAAGGTGACTGACAGAAGGCGATTGATAGAAGGCGACTGTCAGAAGGTGACTAGCAGAAGGCGACTGATAGAATGTGATTGGTAAAAAGCAACTGATAGAAAGTGATAGGCAGAAGGTGACCAAAGAAGGCAACTAGCAGAAGGCAACTAGCAGAAGGCGACTTGCAGAAGGTGGCTGACAGAAGGTGACTAGCAAAAGGTGACTGATAGAATGTGACTGACAGAAGGTGACTGGAAAAAGGTGACTGACATAAGGCGACTGGCACAAGGCGATTGGCACAAGGTGACTAGCACAAGGTGACTGACAGAAGATGACTGACACAAGGCGAGTGGTAGAAGGTGACTGACACAAGGTGACTAGCAGAAGGCGACTGACACAAGGCGACTGGCAGAAGGTGACTGACACAAGGTGACTAACACAAGGTGACTGACATAAGGTGATTGACACAAGGTGACTAGAATAAGGTGACTGACATAAAGTGACTAACACAAGGTGACTAGCAAAAGGCGACAAGCAAAAGGTGACTGGTAGAAGGTGACTAACACAAGGTGACTGGTAGAAGGTGACTAACATAAGGCGATTGGTAGAAGGCGACTGGCATAAGGCGACTGAAACAATGTGATTGGTAGAAGGTGACTGATAGAATGTGACTAGCAGAAGGTGACTGACACAAGGCGACTAGTAGAAGGAGACTAACACAAGACGACTGGCAGAAGGTGATTGAAAGAAGGCGATTAATAGAAGGTGACTGGCAAAAGGTGACTCAATTTATCTGTATGCTTCTTTTACCATTAAATTTCATTTTTTATTTTATTAATGGACACTCAATAAGGAGGTTTATTTTTCCTACGAACAATATTCATGGGACAGTCACAGATTCTGTTGTCTTTAGCAGTTGTTCTCTTTTATACCTATTATTTTCATTTTTAAAAATGTTCTTTGTTCTTGTTATTCTTTTGTTCATACAGGTAAAAATGTCAACTACAAGTAGTGGAAATAAGGGAGGAGAGTCTTCCAATAAAAGGAGTATCCTCAAATACTTTCCTAATATTTCAAAACCCAGTCTACCATCAACATCTGTACAAAATAAAGGTATGAACACCTGTACTCACCAGTTAATTTTTTTACTTTGTTAATTGTAAATATAATGTCCTCAATTCATAAAGAAGTGTTTTTTGGTTGATGGATTTGTTCACTTTTATCTGTAGAAAACACTAGTATGCTTTTAAATACCATAGTGATAATGAATCTACTATTGAAACTAGAAATATATCTATAGAAAACATTATTAACCCTGGTATTCCTCCACTTCCACATATCCACGATAATCAACAGTCCACACATGAAGATAATCTCAATCAAATCGAACAACAACATGAAGATATTCCTGAATCTAACACGCCAAGTGGAAAAGAAACTAATAGTTCTTATGTAGTCCCTACTTTCGAAGAATATTCATTTAAAAAAATAAACATGCAAGGTTATCTAGGTGTACAATTAACAGATCATTTCAGCCTTATTGGATATCAAAATTTCCATTTATTGATCCAGTGCTTCCAGGGAATAGTAGTGATAATATAATAGAATTAAGATGCGTAATTTGCAGTTGGAAATATGGAAAGGAGCATAGATTGCAACTTAAAAAATATACAGTAGAAAAACATTGTGGAAAGGTTTATATCAAAACAAAAGAAGGTGATCGAGCAACACAAAAAACTTATAGGTGGAAGGATGCATCAGAGTGCGCACATATGAGATATGTATAATAATATGATAAATAAATGAAAAAAAGCAAACATTGGTTGAGAAAGGTGCAACGATTCAAGCCCAATTTCAAAAAATGAATAAGTTAAATTTAGCTTCAAAAAGTTTATAGTTTGTTGTTGTATTTTCTATTCTTAAGAAGGGTAGACCTATGTCTGATTTCATAGATTATAACTCTCTATTTCAACTAGCTAATGTGCAGAACTTACCCAACGCTCATTGGTCAGATCGAAATGGTTGGAAATGGCAAAATGTCTGTCATTGGTTGAGCAGAATGACCTCAAAGAGAAAGTAAAAAAGGCAAAATTCATTTCACTTTCAATTGATGAGACTGCAATTGACAATACATCTTGGATTTGCATGCATGTTTACATATTGGAAAATCATTCAAGGCAACCTCATTTACTAGGAATACGCAAAATGGTGGAAAATTGTAATGTAGAAAACATTTACAATGTTTTTGTAACTAGTTTAAAAGAAGAAGTATGAATGAATGAAATTGAAATAACCACTAAGTTAATATGTGTAGGAGTTGATGGTGCTGCTACAATGCAAAAACACAAGAATGGTCTTTGTGTTAGACTACAAACATCGATTGCCCCATATTTGATCCCTATTCATTGCATTTATGGATACATTTACAAATGTTGTCAGACTGGAAGAGCTTGTCCATGAAATTCATGAATATTTTTCACGTAGTCCAAAAATATTTTCAGAGTTTCAACAGTTTGCACTAGGAGTTACCGAAGGTAAAAAATTATTGAAAGATGTGGATACTAGGTGGATTTCGATGTATCTACCGACATTAAGAGTTTTCAAAGAATATAAATCCTTGATAGGGTTTATGTATGCAAATAATAGGGTGGTTGATAAGGCTAAATATTTACTTTTTTGAATGAGTGACTTTGAAACTCTTCTCACATTGTGTGGAATTCTTCCAATGTTGGAAAAAATGAATACTTTGATCAAAATTGCACAAGAAAGATCGATTTATATTGTGGATTTAATCAGGGCAAGAATACAAATTTTTATGCATATTGATATGATGTATGCATCTGGTCAAAATTTTATGGATCCCTTGTTTGAGATTTGGAGAGCATTAACAAGTGTCAATAGTCCTCAGAGCTTTTTGAAGTTCAATATTAATGATCATTTGTGTATTAATGTCCATAAAAATGAAATACCTTTATATTGTTATGGTGTGCGATTGGATATAGCTACAATTGAAGTTGAGAAAATGCCCATAACTTACAATAGATTTCATGTTGTTGTGGACGATACAAAACTTAAACTAAAACAAATAGCAGAATCATTGACAAAAGAAATCAAAGACCGTTTTCAAAGATATGAATTGCTAGAGGCTATGGGTGTGGTAAATTCAATGTTTTGGGATCCTTGTAATGAATACCAGATTATAAATTCTTTGGTCCTCAAATACATGGGTAGACTTGCTGGTCATTTTAGTGAAAGTGTTGTAGTCAATGGCATTGAAATCAATGGCATTCTGAACAAATATCTTTTGACAAAATAATCCAACTATTTTGGAACGACAATGTCTGCTCAAGTTTCACAGCTCTCTAATCTTCATGAAGCAGGTTCTATTTCACGTTTGTGGAGAATATTACAATCAAGTACTATCTTAAAACATACTATGATTGAATATTTTCATTTATATGAATTATTTCAAACGATGATTTTGGGATCCATGGAAGATGAAAGGGTGTTCAATGTACTTTCATATATAAAATCTAAAATTCAAAATACATTGAACAAAAATTTGGAGAATTGCTTGAGAGTATATGTGTCGGCCTATGAGGTGGAGTTTCCTTATGAAAGAGGATTGTCACATTGGAGTTCTATGGCAGAAAGAAGAGTGTAACGAATATTGATAATGATGAGGATGATGGTAACACTGGTCATATTGTGACAACATAAATTTTGGGAATGAGTGCAGAACATTTTGTACAATCTGAAAAGAGTTTGTTCCAACTTCTAGCATTATGATGCAAGGATGCATTCATTTGATTTTATTTCACATATTATCATTTGATTTTATTTCACATATCAGAATGAGAGGAAGCTATCATTTGAATTGATTTCACATATCAGAATGAAAGGATTTTTTTATTTGATTTAATTTGAGTTCACATGTTATTATTTGATTTGATTTCACATATCTGAATGAAAGGATGCTATCATTTGAATTGACTTCATTTGATTTGATTTCACATGTTACATTATTTTTCTTGTAATATTTGTTATTCGTGAAAGTAATTGCCTAAGCTGTATTTTTTGACATTTCAAATTAATTCATATAACATAAAAGAACATCTTACTGCATTCACATAATTCAATATTACTTAATATATCAACACAAACAATCAAAACATAACAACATTCAAAAAAAAGGTTTAAAAAGATAACACATATCAAACATTATTTCTTCCACTTCAAATTAATAACAACAAACTTTTACATCATCATAAATAATCAAAACATACTCTCTTTCATTGAATTCAATATTTAAAGAAGATACCATTCATTCGTTATTTACAATACATATCAAACATTATTTATTCCACTTAAAATTTCTAATAGATAACATATTTTTCGGAAATAGTCATTCATTGTTTCAATTATAAAAAAGGATACCATTCATTTACAATTTACAATATATATCAAAAATTATTTCTTTCGGTTCAAATTACTTAATACGTCAACACATATAATCCTAACATAACAACATTCAAAACAAAATTTCCAATAGGTAACACATTTTTTGAAAATAGTCTCATTCATTGTTTCAATTCTAAAAAATGATACCATTCATTTGCAATTACAAAACATATCAAACAGTATTTCTTCCAGTTAAAATTACTTAATGCATCAACACATAATCATAACATAGCAACATTCAAAACAAAATTGCAAATAGATAACATATTTTTCATAAATAGTCTCATTCATTGTTTCAATTCTAAAAAATGATACCATTTATTTGCAATTTACAAAACATATCAAACATTGTTTCTTCCAGTTCAAATTACTTAATACGTCAACACATATAATCTTAACATAACAACATTGAAAACAAAATTTCCAATAGATAAAACATTTTTTTGACAATAGTCTCATTCATTGATTTCAATTCTCAAAAAGGATATCAAACATATCAATCAAAACATATCAAACATTATTTATTTTGCTTCAAATTAAAACATAACAATAATTAAAAATAAAACTTCAAAATGATAATATGATTTTTTTAGAAATTGCCTCTAACATTGATTTCAATTTTCAAAAAAATACCAGTCTTAAATGTTTATAAAAATATAAAGATATAAAGAGTTTTTGTTTCACTTGAAACCCAACACAACAAATATCTATTGTTTTTTAATGTTTCCTGAAGGTCCACCCACATCTACCTCAATATCCTTTTCTTCTAATGCCCCAACCCTAACCAAAATTTGTGTTGTAGTGTTGATCCCCGATAACAAGGCACTCTCTTCCTTCGCTGGATATTCTTTGAAAGGTGCATTCAACTCCTCCTTTTCTTTTAGTTTAGCCTCGACATCCAGGCCCCCATCTTTGATAACCTTTAGGTAATTATTTTCTCTAACCTTCTATTGTAACCTCTTCTTCAATTCAATAGCATTATTAATGCTAATTTTGGCAGTCTTGATCAAAACTTTCATGGCACTGACTTGTTGCTTTAGGTGCTAGAAATTAGACTACAAAATAGAAATAAAAAAAGGTTAATATTTATAAACAAAACATATTTAACAAAAAAAATATTTTTTAGTTAGGTGTAGAACTTACATCAGCTGTAAGTCGTGTTGTTTCTGCAACTGCTACTTTGTTCTGATCAAGTGCCCATTCATTAAAAAAAGCTTGTGCTTTTGCATTGATGTTTCCAAATGATTCATAACAATGGCAAGAATTTTATCTTTGTATGTAGACTCGGCCTCCATAGTGCCAGATTCAACTTTATGTAGCAAGGCATCGAGCTTTTGGGGCTCATTCTCTATATTGAGAAACAACTCTTTTCTTTTTAAAAAATTCTTATATCGGCCATTGATGGATTTAATCAAAACCTTGGCCCGATATTCTCATTCCTTCAATTTATCAATATCCGAAAGAAGAGTATTATGAACTACAACTTTACATGCATTGGCTAATAACACATTTTTAGAAATGTTTAGGATATCATCTTCTGTAACAGTACGAGTGATGACTTGTTGTGGGTCAGAGGGGGAAACTTCGACGACATCTACATTGAAATCATATTCTTCTCCATAAATTCCCTCTTCATCCTCAAGAATATCACTTGCCTTTAAATGGAAATTTTCAGGATTCATACCCTGATAAAGAAAGTCACAATCAAGAGTTCCCGAGGGCATTTGAGATGCACTCTCAACATTTGAAAAATTCTCTAAGGTTAATATCGGTACAACAGAAATATTAGATGATGACACATTTTGTGTCTATGTAGCACTTCTTACATTGTGAGGTGGCGATGTGAGGAATATTTTACCTCCAGAATAAGCCTTTCCTGAAAAAATTCAATGCAAGCATATAGAAATTTGTCTTCAACATTCAAAATGTTTAAGCCCCTTTTGGACCTAGAAGAATTGGCTGAAAAAAGAGAACATTATTAGAAAACAAAAAATAAAACAAGGAGAACATTTTTAGAGAAATGAAACTATAGCAAAACAATATTTAATGTTAAATAAAAAATAAATTTTCAAATTATACCTTTCATATTGTCAGGATGAACAACGTAAAGGTTTCCTAGGGTGGATTTATCATCGTCAATTAAGGCATACTGGTTGTTCACCAGTACACCATCTAAAAAATGGTAGCCCTGTTAGTCGCTGCACATCGAAGGGTTTAACCAAAAAAACAATTTCATTGTTATCCACAGGGATCGAAATAGTGCACATTTCATGGTTGTAACAAGAAAAGTTTGGTTGCATCAACTGAACTTTAATGTTCAACTGAGGCATATTCAACACACCAGCAAGTCTAGCGATGTAAATCCACTAGGAATCTCTATCAGGAGTGTTGAAAATACTCTTGAGATTGGGGCAAAAGGTGTACTTGAAATGAACTTTGGATGGAAGAGGGGAGGAACAACTAGTCATCTCTAAAAAGCAAGAAAACGCTGGCAAAACCTTATAAAAATGCTGCCAAAATGCTCTAAAAATGCTGCCAAAACACACTAAAATTGCTTGGAAATGCTCTAAAAACTCTCTAAAATCGCTATGGAAAATGCCCTCAAAATGTTGGAAAAAGGTTTTAAAGTTGCTCTGGAAAAAGCTGTAAATGACCCTACAAATGAATTTATAGATTTTCTGTATGGCAAGAGTTAACACATGAATGACACATAGTAGAAGGGAGGACATGTGGTGCCATCTTATTTACGGTTATGGCAGTCACCTTGTGTCACTCCCATCTACCAGTCGCCTTGTGCCACTCACCATCTGTCAATCGCCTTGCAATACTCGCCATCTATCAGACTGTTAGTCACCATGTGCCACTCACCTTCTTCCAGTCACCTAGTGCCACTCACATTTTGCCACTCGCCATCTGCCAGTCGCCATGTGTCAGTCATATTTTGCCAATCGCCTTCTGCTAGTCACCTTCTACCAGTCACCTTTTTCCATTTGCCTTGTGTAAGTTGCCTTCTACTAGTCACCTTCTACCAGTTGCCTTATGTCAGTCACCTTCTACTAGTTGCCTTGTGGCAGTCACCTTCTGCCAGTCGCCTTATGCCAGTCACCTTTTTCCAGTCGCCTTATGTCAATCACTTTCTGCCAGTCACCTTGTGTTAGTCACCTTATGCCAGTCACCTTCTGCTAGTCACCTTATGTCAAATGCCTTCTGCCAGTCGCTTTATGCTAGTCGCATTTTTCCAGTCACCTTTTGCCATTCACCTTATGCTAGTCGCCTTATACTAGTTTCCTTTTGCCAGTCACTTTATTTCAGTCACCTTTTGACAGTCGCCTTGTGTTAGTCACCTTGTGCCAGTCGCCTTGTGCCAGTCGTCTTATGCCAGTTGCCTTATACCAGTCACCTTCTACCATTCGCCTTCTGCTAGTCGCCTTCTACTAGTTGCCTTGTGTTAGTCGCCTTATGTTAGTCACCTTGTGTCAGTCGCATTATGTCTGTTGCCTTCTACCAGTCGCCTTGTGTCAGTCACCTTCTGCCAGTCACCTTGTGTTAGTCACCTTCTACCATTTGACACAACTGCCAGTTGCCTTGTATCAGTCACCTTCTGTCAGTTGCCTTGTGTCAGTCACCTTCTGCCAGTCTCCTTCTGTCAGTCACCTTCTGTCAGTCATAGTCGCCTTGTGTCAGTCACCTTCTACCAGTCCCCCCCTTATTAGTCACCTTCTTCCAGTCACCTTCTATCAGTCGCCTTCTTCTAGTCGCCTTTTGTCAATCACCTTCTGCCAGTCGCCTTCTGCTAATTTTGTTGATACTTGTAGTTGAAAAAAAAGTGCCATGCTTTGAAAAAATTTCTTCAAAATTTTGAAAATTTTGCCCCATAGTTTATACAATTTTCACATTTATTTGCCCCGATTTGATAAATACTTTTTTGGTACTACCCCTTATGCATAACCCTATTATGTAGGGATGGTATGGCTTCAATTAAACTAGCCATCTTGATTTCTACCGTTGCATATAGAACTTGTGCTACCAGATCTTGTATGAGTGCTTTATATTCTGAGCCACATAGATTCTTTAATTATTTTTTCTCTACGAGCCTGATATGTTTAGCCTTTTTTTATTCTTCTTATTTAATTATATTTTTCACTACCTTCCATCTCTTATTTTATTTAGTAGGTTCTAGATAATTATCTTTCTTATCCTAACTCCGTATCATGACTAATACTTCTTTTTTGTTTCCTTCCTCCTTTATGTCAATGCCCAAGAAGTTAACATTCTATGAGTTACTCATACTCACTTTCTTGGTACAGTTGACCTCTTTGTGGTTACCTAGATCACACCATCTACACATTTGTGTAGCATTATTTTTTATTACCTTATTTGATTGTGGAGAAGGGTAGTTTTCACAAAATACCCCCACTCTTGGGAATTGAGACATTGTATGATTGGTCTTTCGTCCAAATCATACTGCAAGTAACTTTGACCTCCTTTTCAATTGCCTTGATTATGGCCTTCCTCCTATATGGTTATTTCTATAACCTCCACTAGTTGCAGCTTGTCAATTCCCTTTAGGTTTTGGTTTTTCCTCATTATCTTGAATTGCTAAAGTTTGATGTCGAGCTTTCAAATTGAATGGAAAATTCACCACTTCATATCCTATCACATAACATACATTACAATATTCATTCCAAGGGTAATTCACATTTTTATGTCCTTTGATCTAGCATTTTGTACATAAATATATTTTTGATCTCTCCTAACTTCTTCTTTGACTTCTTTTAGCATCTTATTGAATTATTTTCAGAATGAATGGATAGCGTGATGCATCATTTCTTCTTCATCATTGTTTGATTCATGTTTGGAATGTGCCACAATTTCTATTATCGTCTGCTTTACCTCAATTTCAAATAATTTTGATTTTCTAGCATTTCTTCATATGTTGAGGATGGTATTGCCTTAATTTTCTTCTTATATTTGGGTAGTAACACATCATGAAACCATAATTTAACCAGTCCATCAACTAGCGGTATTTGTATCTTATATGTTAGTTGTTTTAATCGATGATTATAGTTTTTAATATCCTTGTATTTTCATTGCTTTGTAGTGTATATTTTTATTATAATTTTGGAATCATCTCTCAAAGGATGAATTTCCTCGATGAAAGCATCTTTCATCATATTTCAAACCCAAAATATTGGTGTATTTTATTGTTTCAAATACCAATCTATCATGAGTCCTCATAATATGATGAGAAATAGCTGCAACCATTCATCTGGTTGGTTTATGTTATTTTATCTCCAGATGGTTATGCATGTATGAATATGTCTTACTAGATCCTCCTTCCTTTCTCCCATTAAGGGTGGACATCTCTACTTTCTTGATCTTGTGGCTACGTTAACCATTAGTGGGGTTCTTCTATCATTATCACTTGATGAAGTATCCCCCAGAATCCTTAACTAAATCGTCCTTACTATGGGTTATTCAATATAGTACTTCTTATCAGATGTTTCTATCTATGGTACCTTATTTTCACCAAAAAATCATCCCATAACCTCTTAGGCATCCTCACTCCATGACCTCCTTCATTGGTGTGTTGACTGTAGTCTTGGTATTTCTTCCAAAAACCTCACATGCTTTTGCTCTAGTGCCTGACTCTCATCCTCTGCACCCCTTTGCAACCTTCCTACTACTTATTCAAGTGTTACCATCCACTCACCTTATCCTCACATAGTTTCTTCATCAACATCTTCCCTTACATCAATATTCTCCTTGAATTTTGGTGGTTCTTGTACCCCTTCTATTTCTATCGATAATGTTTCCCACATTTTAGTGTCTCCCTCATTCGAAGTCCATACTTGTTCTATTACTGGTTCATTCGTATCTTATACTGAATAATTCATAGTCCCTCTTTTAGCAATCCTTGTACTTCTCCTTACTAAAATTTTCTCCTCTCTACGACCTCATCTCCTACATCTTTGTAGACTTATATCCATCATTCACATCCTATTGTTAATTTATTCCTTCTCAAAAATATCAATCGTATATCCTTCTCAATTGTGATAATTTGACTCAATTTTGATAGGCAACAATGCCAAATGTAGCACGAGTGGTAGTATTCCTGATGAGAGAGATGAAATAGAAGATTTTGAGATGAATTCCAAAAATTTACACTTGATTTGGACCAATTTGTATAGTTGTATGGTTACAACTATACGATTCCCAAAACGTATAAAAAGTGATTGTATGGTTATAAAACATTCAATTGTATGGTTATAAAACATTCAATTGTATGGTTATAACCATACAATGACATGAGTTGTATGATTTGGCAAATGTACAATCTACCAAAGATCAATTAATAGGCAATAACTTGGTCATGTTGTAATCGTTCACTTGGAAATAATTATTTCTCACTCTAGAAAATACAAACTATGCAATGGCAACCCAAATGCAAAGTTACTATTCAATTGTATGGTTACGAAGGCTAACTGTACAGTTGCAATTAATCCTTTTACTGCAATTTACTCAATCTCATATCTATAGTGTAAGATGTAATATTTGAACAAGATAAGGATTGAATAACCTTAATAATTGAATTGCCAATTCAGTAACCCAAAATGCATCCTTGGAATTATAATTCCCACTCCAGATCCAACAATATATTTCACTACAGTTTAAAAATTCATACAACACCCTATGAACATGGTAATTACAACATACAAAAAGAACTATGAATAATTTACACATCCATCATCATCATACGCAGTTTGGTATTAATCAATACTATATTTTCATAAGAAAAGCATTCCCTTAAAATATCACCTCTACAATATTACACAAGTACATACAATTCATGTTCCACGAGTAATATGCATAGTATCATATCAATGATAAACACTCAATAGTTATGCATAATGATCAATAACTCAATACTGATTTGAACCATTATCAACAACAATCTATAAAAATGATGAACAATGATGGACAACCCTAAATAACTCATGTACACATTCAATAACTATCAACAACCCCTACAAAAATTGAATGGGGGCTTATAATGCTTGTCCAGGCTGTTCCAAAGAAGTTCTTGAGACAAGACATCATTCACAAGTGCCTTCCCACAATTTCTTAAATAAATAATTGTATTAAGGTTTACTATAGTCTTAATTTTATTTTCATAAAACTGCATTTCATGCACATTTCATTTAATTTCTAATTGTATGTTTAATACCAATTGTACAATTACACCCAATTGTACATTTACAAACTCTACATTATAGAATTAGATAAAATTGTGTTTTTAGCAAAATTATGCAAATGCATTTTTTATCATTTCTTCTTATTTTGGGAGGTGGAATTTCTGCCTACATGTGTTTCATCATATTTTTAAGACTCTCTTTAAGTACCATGCACCATTGAGGAGAATTGGTAAATAAAATGTGGTTTTAGAAGTTAATACCTCTGCCATTAATACCCAAAAATGAGAAGGACAAGTCAAAAGCTTCTATAGAAAATCTAGGAGAGGATAAATATGATGAAAAACAAAATTGTGAAATAATATTTAGGAATAGAATAATAATATCTACTCCTCATATAGGCAAGGCAAAAAGAGGAAAACCCTCAAATTATCAAGCAATATCTAGGGAAGCAAGAGCAAACATAGAGAAAGGAACACAAACTAAGTTGGTTGAACTTATTTTTACCAAACAACAAAATGATATTCGTAATACTCAGGTGGGGCCAATAGCCCCTAATGAGACATTATTATCATCTCATGGAATATAAGGGGTGCTAATTCCCCTCAAATCAGAGGTGTATTAGGGACCTCTATTTAAGTAATAAGCCTGATATTCTTTGTATCCAAGAAACTAAAATGATAAAAGAAGAAGTTTCAAAAATTATGAAAGCAATATGGGCAATATGTGAATGGGATTCTATGGATTCTAAATAAGTGATAAAGGAATTCTAACCTATTGGAATTCTTCTATAACCTCCTGTGTAACTATTCATAAAACTAGGCATTGGATAACCTCTTTAGTCACTTGCTACTTTACAAATATTCATTTTATCCATATCAATGTCTATGGACCTACAACTCAGTTAGGTAGATTATAATTTAAATATGGGATTGAAGCCTTTATGAGAAGTAAAGACCAAGAAACTTAATTCTTTATCATAGGAGATTTTAATATCATAACCAAACTAGATGAAAATTTTGGGGAAATTAGAAAATTAACCCAAAATATAAGAGATTTCTCAGCTTTTATTTAAAATAATAATCTATGGAAGGTTGAGTTTGAAGAAGACAACTATACATGGACCAAAAATGAGGCACCAAAATTTAATAATAGAAAAATTAGATTGATGCATACTCTCATATCATTGGCTAGATGAAGGAACTTGTGCTAAAGGTAATACATTAACAAGGATTGGTTCAGATCAGTGGCCAATAAGAGTTAAAATAACGATAAGTTAATTTAAAAGAATATTGTATTTTAAAAATGAGTAGATGTGGAAAGACCATCCTCAAATTTTATATGATAGTACAAACATGGAATTCTTCAATAAATGGTGGGCTGTATGCTCTTCCAAAAAAATCAAATCTATGACATCTAGATTAAAAGAATGGAACAAGAACACTTTTGGAAATATTTTTGAGAAGAAATAAGAACTAAAAGATAAACTTTAAAAATTCCAAAAAGATGATCATAATAATCATAGCTTAGAGAAAATAGAGTTGCTTAGTGAATATGATAATATTTTGAGTAAGGAAGAAAAATTATGGAGATTAAAATCAAGATAGACTTAGTTAAAATAGATAAAAATATAAAATGTTTTCATATGATGACTATAGTATAGAGATAAAAATCTATAATTAGTAGAATTAAATCAATAGAAGGGGTTTGGATTAAATATCAAAGTTAAATTAGAAAAGAGAAAAGTCTTTTTATCAGAATATTCTAGGATCAGAGGAGACTGAAGTTATTAATGATAAAACTTCTTCAATATGTACCTTCATATATAATTAATGAAGACAATAGGAAACTGATAGAGCCTATTACTCTAGAAGAGGTTCATTTATCTATTTTCTCTTTTAATAAGGATAAATCCCCAGGTCTAGATGGGATTTCTGCAACTTTTTACCAATATAAAAGGGATATAGTGAAGTATTCTTCATTGGTGGTAGTGGAACATTCTAGGGTAAAATAATACATACCTTATAAAATATATGCAACATATCTTACCCTAATTCCAAAAAAGAAAGATATCGAATTGTTTGATTCTTTTAGACCTATCAGCCTATGTAATATGACATATAATATTATCTCCAAAGTGAAGGTGAATCGATCAAGGCCATTGGTAGAAAATTTTGTTTTAGAAAAGGAATACAAATTCTAGATGGGATCATAGTAGCTCATGAAGTTATACATTTAGAAATTTCAAGAAAATAAAGCAATGATTGTAAAACTTGATATGAGTAAAGCCTATGATAGGGTTAAATATGATTATATTTTTGTAGTTTTAGAAAAGTTTGGATTTGGCAAGAAATGTATTAGATGGATTAAAGTTTGTGTCTCTATAGTTTCTTATTTAGTGTTGGTCAATGAGTTAGTAACAAAATATTTTAAATCCAAGAGAGACCTTAGACAAGGAGATCCTCTATTTTCTTATTTATTCATTATTATGGCAGAGGTTTTGAGTAGGAACTTAAAGAAGGTTTACAAATATCAGATTATAAGTGGGCTTAAGGTTAGTAATAACATCAACAACATCACCCATCAATAATTTGTAGATGATACAACTCTTTTTGGAAGGGCAAGGATAAATGGGGCCAAAGCTTTGAATAAAATTTTTAAGGAATACAAAAGAGCATCAGGGTAAAATGTTAATAGAAAAAAACCCAAATTTTACTTCCTTAACATTCCAACTAATATCAAAGCAAGAATTTATAGGTTACTTCAAATGGAGGAGGCAAATTTGCTAGCAACTTATCTAGGGATACCTTTATTTAGGGGGATAATGAGGATAGAATTATGAAATCCAATTATTAGTAAAGTTTAAAATAAATTGCTAGCTTGGAAAGGTATATGGTTTAGCAAGAAGAGTGTAGTTAATTAAGTTAGTCTTACAGATCATTCCAACATATTATATGTCATTGTATACTATGCCAAAACCAGTTGTAAAAAGTTTAATCTATATTATGTGATACTTTTATGGTTAGGTTTACATGATAAAAAGAAATTTTATTTGGTGAAATAAAGCAAGGTGTGTGATGATAAAACTAGGGGAGGTCTTGGTTTAAGAGTTCTTATAGATGCAAACTTAGCTATTAGGGGAAAAGTAATCTAGAGATTATACAAAGAGAGTCAAAGACAATGGGCAAGAATTCTTCTAAGTATGTTGAGCCCAATTAACAAATTTTAATATTTATTGCTCTCTCAACAAAATTAATTTGCTCTATGCAATGGTTTAAAAAAATCTATTGATCTAATGAATACAAATTTAATATGGGTGGTGGGAACTGAAGAAAAAATTTCTATTTGGATGGATACTTGGTGTGATAAAAAACCACTCAATTTAGATCCAATTTTGAAACCTTGGATGAGATTGCTTCAAGATAAATATGGTGATAGGGTTTCAAACATTTTGTACAAGGATCAGTAAGGAAGATACAAATGGAAAGAATATTGTTTTACAAGTATACAAGACATTGATGCTAGGAGACAATTGAGTAGAAATATAACAACTATGATTATTCTAAGGGGAGCCAAGGATAAATTTATTTGAGATTTGAATAGCTCAGTAGAATACACAACAAGAAGTGGATATAATGTAAAGAACCAACAAAATAGTAATAATACTAGAATATGGAGAGATATTTGGGATAGCCCAAGAATTCCTAAAGTCAAAATGTTTGTTTGTCTAGTAGGTCATAGAAGAGTTTTATCCTAGGATAACCTTCTAAAAAGGGATTTTCATGGCCCCTCTCATGGCCCCTCTCAATGATGTTCTTTGTAAAAAGGAGGAGGAGAGTATAGACCATCTCTTGGGACATTACTCAATAGTCTGGAAACTATGGCAATGAATTCTTAATATGTTTGGTAAATGGATGGTAATGAATAACAGAATTGAAGAGTATTTAAAGCAATGGCAAAGAACTTATAAAAGTGAGGCTTTACAGACAATATGAAATATATCAAAAGATACAACACTTTTGACTATATGGCTAGAAAGGAATAGAAGAATATTTAAAGGAAAGGAAATCAGTTTAGAGGTAATGAAAATGAAGATATGTTTATCCATAGAGAAGTCTAAACCAACCCTATCAACTCACCTAGTCCCTAATCTAGAAGTAGAGAGCCTTGATAGATGGAGTCAATTCATTAAATGGAATTATGATGTTGGGTACAAGAGAAGCAAAAATAAGGCAAAGAATATAAAGCGAAACCACTAGATGTGGAATTGGTTCAATTGAATTTTTATGGAGCATCTAAAGACAATCCAAGACCAAGAGGAGAAGGAATAATTAGAAATAATAGAGGAGATATTTTGTCTCATTACATTTTCAATAGTGGATTTAAGACAAATAATGAAGCTAAAGTTTGGACAACTTTATAAGGGTTAAAATATACAAACAAATGAAATGGAAAAAAATATGGATGGAAGGTGATTCTCTCATAGTAATAAATAAAATTTTAAGGAGAGGAAAGACTTTATAGAAAATACAAGAGATAATTGTGGAAATTCAAGATCTTGCTAAATATTTTGAAGAAATCAGGTTTACACATTCATTAAGTGAAGGAAATAAATGTGCAGGGATTTTGATTGAGTATCGTGAAGTTAAATTCTCCTTTCCATGGTTAGAGGAAGTAGTAAGCTTAGCTGAAGTTGACAAGAAAATGTTGAGTGCCTAAATCAAATAATGATTAATATTTACTTTAATGTTAGGGATTTTGATTGAGTATCGTGAAGTTAAATTCTCCTTTCCATGGTTAGAGGAAGTAGTAAGTTAAGTTGAATTTGACAAGAAAATGTTGAGGGCCTGAATCAAATAATGATTAAGATTTAATTTAATGTTTTTTATTGGTAATATCTACTTTATTTTGTAACAATGATGTGTTTTCATATAGAATTTTTATTATAATTTTTGTGGTTGCACTTGTGTTTCAAGAAGGAAACTAGAAATCAAGATTTGGTAAAGCAAACTATGATAATGTGATGTTTTGAAAATATTATTCTACGAAGATGCAAGACATAGATAGTAGAGGTTAAGTTTTGGTATTGTGAATGCTGCTATAGGAAAATGTTAGGAAATATGTAGAAGTTAAATATTTTTATTCATACAGAAAATTGAAAAGATCTAGAAAATGAAAATCAAGAATTCAGAAATTTTATGTAAAATAATGTAGGTTTCTAGCTATAGCATCTCAATTGAGATGAGAAGTGTATCTATTTGTAAACTCTCAAGCTCTAAAAAAGAGAGTTGTAATTTTTCAAGGGTGGGGGACCCGAGTACAACCTCTTATTATCTAGCAAAAAAACAAAATATGATCTTCATATTACTTTTATATATTTTCTTACTTTTTATATAGTTCTCATAGTTTTCCATATGATTCAATATTTTCAACATAATCTTCATGCTTCTCACATGATTTTTTAGTTATTTAAATAATATTGAGATGGACCCTAATGTCACAATTGTATTATCATTTTAATGAACCACATTATAATGGTATTATAACCATCCATTGTATCACAAGTTATGGTGAATGTCCATTATGTCTGCAATATAAGGATTTACATTGTATTTATCAATATTTCATCATGCCTTCTTATATGTTGGCTTTATTCAATATAAAATTTATAACCCATTTATAAAAATACAAATGAGTTACTTTAAATATATTTCAGATTTTAAAATTTTAATAAAAAAAGAAATTTGGTAGCTTTTAATAAATTTCATTAACAATTTTAATTGGAAAATAACATCATTCTTCCTTATACATGAATATAACAAAGTTCTTTATACAAGTTAAGCAGTTATAAAATCAAATGTTCAATACTACTTATTATGGATTTCCATCACATATATCTTTTTTTACAATTCAACATGGTTAGTCTTATTAGATTACAATTCAACATGGTTAGTCTTATTATAAAAGAATGATTTTACTCGTGAAAACACCATGGAGATTAACCATTATAATTGTCAAAAAAAAATCATCTCTCTTATATGTCACTTACATATATTAGTTATTAGTTATTAGTTATTATCTTATAAGCCTAAAGTCACCAATTTAAATCAATTGGATTTTAATGGTTTTTGTAAAAAATTAGCAAATGGCATGTGTACAAGTTTACGAGTTAAATTCTTTCATTTTGAAGTAGGGTTCCTAATTATGAATATTGTCAAACATATATTATATGTATAATTGTTAAGTTGCTCTAATACCACTATATGGTCACATTGTCTTACAAGTAGGGCCCATTCAGTTCTATATAACCAATAAATAAATAAACATCTTTGAAAAGTTGCTTTAATTAGGTTATATTATGGTTTTAAAAAACCAATTATTTTAGAATATATAAAATGGTGGACCAACAAAGATGTTGGACAAATTGTATTATCAAGAAAATAATACATTTATATATACAATATGAAGTTGGTTGTCATAATGACTTGTAACCAACTCATGTGAATGGGTGTAACCCGTTAACACTTAATCAAAAAAACCCTTAAGTTATTTACTAATCCTATCGTTCCTCCTTATTACATCAATACTCAAGAGAAGGATATAAATTTTACAACTAAACTTGGCACAATACATTAAATCTCATCAATTTTAGAGTAGAAATGACCTCACTATATTATAGACAACATCATGGAGTATACATCTAAATATGAATACCATCAATTACATCAAACAAGTCTGATTAGCTAATAAGTGAATAGTGACAGATGCACATATTCACCTCCCAAAATAAGGTATTGAACCTCTACTTCACTTCTTAGATCCTAAAATTTTAATTTTGATGATCATCAACTTCACAATAATCGAACTAGCAAGGCAACTTCATCATCTTCTTGCACAATATGATCATTAAACATATCTTGAAGTGTTGCATCAAATGTCCAATTCATGAAGTATCATATTCAGTAGACAATGCAATCATCATCATTGTATATACTTGGTGTACGCTGTCAATTGGAAAATAATTTTACCATTTGACATCTTGGTTTTGTTCAATCGATCAAGCTCGAAAAGAGTTTTTTGATGACTATATATAAGTTTATCTTCCACAAAATAATTTATGCAAAAATATTTATATTTGTAAGAGTGTCTCAATTCATTACAAAAACACCTTTAAAATTGCCTTATTGATTAAGGAGACAACAAAAAAATAGTATCAACATTTAAAAGAGTGCTTTCTTCTTTTGAGCAAGTTAAGCTAGGAAAGGGACTCACACTAGTAGAATGGGGCCACAATCAATGGCACAATAGGAAAGGGACTCACTTATTGATAGAAAAAAGAGGGACTTAGATACTCAACCAAGAGGGAGAGATCAAGTTCTTAGTTGGTTTTACTCCTCATATCATATTATCCAAGTGCAATAGTAGGTTGAGCACTCCCTTGACTATAATAAATAGAGCATGCTCGATAATGAATCAATAAATTAGTCCTCAACCTAATTTTTTTTAATATCGAGTGATAAATGACCTAAATCAATCCATCTCCTTGTGGCCTAGGCCTCACATTATAGGCCTCAATGTGGTCAATAAAAAAAAATCAATGTGGTCCACATCATACATAGAACATGATTTAAAATATCTCAAATGGTGGTCAACCACATGATGTTAGTACATTTACAACATGAATTGAAGATCCATTACATGCCACACACTACATGGATATATCCATATAATAAATGAAAATGTTATATCAATGTTAAATAAACCTTTCCTACATTTTTTGTGGGATAAATGAATTTAGTTTTCTCTAAACTAACTCATGTTCTCTTGGTTAGAATGATGACATCACACTAAGGTGAATCAATGTATTTTCACCATTGATCTTAAATAATGTAACGATACATGTCAAATTCTCATTAGGGTTTAGGAAAAATCTTCATTTGCACACCATCATATTTCAATAAATATAACACAACATCACACCACCATTACTAAGTTTATTGTAGTAAATTACAATGTAATATAGTCAATTTATAGTCATGATTTTAGTTGACTCTAGCTAGTGCCATGGATATTTTTTTTGAATTCACATCTTATTATTTATCTCATGGATTGCAACACCCACATCACGGCTTATATCACCATGGTATTCAACACTTACATATAGAAAACTATTTCTAATCCAACTCCATGATATTCCATTGAATGCATCCAAGTACCAACCTTCATTGCATAAATTTTTTGTAGTACCATAGCATCTTCCATATATATATTTATCTCAATTACATGGGACATATAGCACCTCCAACCAGTTATAAAATGATGTGTAGTTAATCTTCCTTTATGGACCACGGATAAAACAATATATTGTGCCATTATGATATTTATTCAACAAGATGGTGCATATTTATGCAAATATCTCATGTTACTACCTTGCACCATATGGTGAACTACATTAGCATTTAAAATTTGTGAACAACTCCACACCTTCACATCAACATGCATGGCAATGACCTTATTTATGATAATAGTTATGTGGCCTTTACATCTTCTATCAACCCATACAAATAAGTGGCTTCATATTAGAGGGAGAGGCGAGGTTATTTAAAAGCCTCGGGTTTTCACTTATTTATTAGAGAGGTAAACTCTCGACCCATGTTGTTATTCCTTATAGTAAAGATAGATAGCTGGGCTCGAGGGTGCGTAGGAGTGATATCCTAGCATGAAAGCGTAAGCGGGAAAACTGAACGATTATAGATAGAGAGCACACCCACCCGCTTTCCCACTGAATCGGCTTAAATGAATCTTTCATTTCATCCCACCCATCCTAGGCTTTTAAATAAATTGGGGATAGTCAACTTCATGATACGCAACAACTGGAGATGAAATGAAAGTGCGCTTTTTTATTTTAAGGCTGGTGCGTAGCAATATCCATATCCAGTCGCTCCAAGACGAGAACTGGGGAATTGAAAGGGTGCAGAAGCTATGTCGTAGTCGGCAGTGAGATCAGCATATCTCTTATCGGCGTCGTAGTCGGTATCGGCATGCATGTATATGGGCATAGCTATAGGCATAGTTGGAGTCGTATGCCCATTCATGTTCTTTTTTTGCCTCTTAAAATATAAAAGAGCTAGAGAATATCTTTTCTTCTTGGGCCTCCCACTTCCTTGCTATATCGTGGAACAGGGGCAGCCCTCCCTATTTAAAAAAGGAGAGGCCCGGTTATGGATGCCCTTTTCAAACATGGGGCCCCTCTCCCACCCCTTTTTAAAGCCTTTTTAAAACCCCTTTTTAAAATAGAGAGAGGAGCTATACTCTTGGAAAGCCATCTATCTCATCTCTATTCCCATATAAATCATCCCAACTATCTCATCCCATCTATCCCATCTCTATTCCTATCTATCTCTATTCCCATTTCTCCCATCTCTATTCCTATTTCTCCCATCTCTATTCCTATCTATCTAATCTCTATTCGAGACAGGCCCAACCATGGATATATAGGGCCCTTTGCCCTTTGCCCTTTGAAATAGCCAGGGCGGGGTGGGGGAGAGGTAAGCCTATTTAAGAACATTGCGCGCATTCCATCAAACAAAGGGCTATCCTAGCGTAATTCAACGGATTCCTTTATCATAGCTATATTCAATTACATACAGTAGAGACAATTATCATAGCTATATTCAATTACATACAACAAATACTATGCTCTATATTCCCTTCTACACCCTTCCAACATCAAGAGAGGCCTACCCACCAGTACGCCTACCCATTCCTACCCATCTATCACTTACCCGTCTAAGCAATACAAGACAATAAACACCTCTCTATTTTAAAAGGGCGAAGAGGCAGCTCTCTCGGTCTATTCCCATTAAAGAAGGTAAATAACCATGATAAATGGGGGCCTTTTAAACATGGAGGCCCTCTATTTCATTTTAAAGCGTCGTTTGCCCTTAATCACCCATGGAGTGGAATTTAAAGTCGACCTTTATCCTTAAAAGAGGTGACGAGGAGATCAACAGAAAGGTAGATGACGAACTTATCTTGAAGAGATGTTCTTTCTATATAAATGTCTACAATTTGTTCTTTAATAATTGTTACGTCTTCATCATTCTGTATACATATTCTTGACATTCCATCCGTGTAAGTACCTTAGATTATATGGGGGTCGGTGGAGCCGTAGCGCTAGGAAATGCTATAAAAAACCAGGACGTTGGTTAGGATGAGAGATCCCATTGAAGCAGCTATCCCGATGACTGTTGCATATATTTCTGGTGACCCTCAACTTTTAAAGCTCGACCTCCGGATTGAACCCATTTCCTATCTTGAATTTTCCATTTCCTATCTTGAATTTTAGGGATTATTCCTTTTAGGGTAGGGATTATTCATTTTGGGGAGGCATTTTATCTATTTCTAAGACAAGCCTCCCTTCGGTCGGGAGGCATCATCGCATCGTGATAAAGAGCATCAAAGCATCATCGAAATAAAAAGAACGAAATAAGAAGTCGGAATAGAAACGACGAAATAAAAAGCATAAAACCATCATCGACTAAAAATGAGTATTTCCCTCAAAGAATAGAGATATTTCCCTCGATAAATAATCCCTCGACCTTTTGAGAATAGAGATATTTCCCTCGATAAATAATCCCTCGACCTTTTTATCTAAATCCGATTAATGGGATGGTGTAATTCCCTTCCCGTTAATGAGATTACCGTTAATGAGATGAAGATGTTGGGGCCAAGACAATCACCTACATCTCCAGCCCGAACTTCGGGACCGGGTTCCACGTCACAAAAGGAGGCTTTAAAATGGAGAGGCATGTGGAGCCTTATGCTCTCTATTTTAAAAGGGGAGGTTCGAGAGGGTTTTGGGAAGAGGTGTGTGTATCCAGTTTCTTTGCGAAAAGAAGAACCGAGAGAACACACAGATATGGAATAGGAAAAGAGAAGTATTCACACACTGGCCAAACTATCCTATTTCAAAAAGAGGAGATGCTTTCGTGATTACCCAACCACATTGAAGTCCTCATCTTGCGGGGTGTTGTAGCCCCTTTGAAACTCTAAGGATCGATCAGGCTCTTCCCTTATGAATAATGACATCCTGGTCTCAAAACAGAAAAGGTGAGAGGGCTTCTTAAACAGAACGGATTAGATCTAAGGCAAGGCCCCTTTCAAATAGAGAGCTAGGTCGAGCGCATAACTGAATGAATGCTCTCTCCCTTTCCCTCGGCAACCCTAACCTAACCCCCGAGGAGAGGAGGGGCTTACTTACTCAAAGTTCTAGAGCTCACTTCTTTATAGATGGAGTGCTTGCTTGGGTGGGACCTTCAAATAAAATCGGACCGTAGATAAGATAGCTTTTAGATAGATAAGTACTCTTAAGAGGTTTAGGAGATCGTGTTTCTCGGTCGAGTACTACATAAATGACGCTCTATTTTAAAATGAGCGCTCTCCCCTCCCCCTCGGCTTTTAAAGGTAAAGCTTTTTGAGGGGAATTGAATCAAAGGTTGGCTTGGCCGTGTAGAACATGGGTTAGCACTATGTTATCCCGGTTCCTCCATCCAGATAGAGGATTGGGAGTTGTGCTAGGAGTTGTGCCATATGAATACCTCGCAATCCCATCTAGGGTGTTTTTATCCATTCCGCGTGAGCCACTTATTTCCCCGAAACAGGATGGAGAAGTGATTTTATTCTTCCTCCCCAGTAAGTCAGCGTCACACCACCGGGATACTTCGAATAAACTAGAGTACATATAGGAGGTACCACTGAGAAAAACTGTTACCAAAATCTCTTCCAACCCTCTGGGGTCGTTGCTCCGGATGTCGTTCCCCCCTCGTGGACCCCTAAATAGAAGGTTCCGTGGTTTGAGAATTCTGCTCGGCCTAGGTACTCCATAATTGCATAGGGAGAGATAATAAGCGAAAAATAGAAGGCAACACCGGAAGAATTGTGTGAAATAGGTGAACTGGATCAGAATCCATTGCTTGCATCTACTGATGAATTGACAGAGTTGACTACATAATCTAGACCAGTAACTGCTATTGATAGAAACCGGCCCAACATTATTCCTTTATGGGGATTATTATTATTTCTTCATTTATTGGGTGGGCCCCTACTAGTGATTAAAGGGTTGTTAATATGTTAATAATTGATTGAGAAGGGAAATAAATAGCCAACCCCTCTTCTCCCAATTGGTAATAGTGGGGAATGACACATTTGAGAGAGGCACGAATCTAATCTAATGATCGAAATAGACTCTACCAATGAAATTGGTATAGAATGTTGTCCCTTAAAGATATATGGGAGGTGGGGAGATGTGGGAACACCAAATATGAGAACACGATCACCCCTATACTTCTTGGAACACGTGCAGATGCTATTGAGATGCAGATGTTTTAGTTCAGGTTGCAACCCATCATGCAACAGCCCCGAATAGCCCTACCGCAACCGATCTAACAATACGCACTAATCTGCTGCAATCAATGCCCCACTATTATTAATTGCCATAATGTTGAGGTTTAATGCCCACCTCTATTACATACATATCAGCTATTTCTATCCTTGAGGAAGGTTGGGGTTGTTATGGCAAGCTCATTAGTGGGGGAACACCCTACTATTATCATATGCGGGTCTTAATGGAATGTATCGGTCGGTGCTATCTCCAATCAGAAGAGACCAGTATTGATAAAAAAGGAAGATAAAGAGGTTTTCTCTTATCTTGATAGATAGAATTATAGTAGGGGGAATCGTTTCTCTTGTTGCCCTCCCAGGTCGACAGCTCCCCTTCACTCACATCTAGGAAATGAATGTTGAAGTTGGAGAGATTAACCTTCCTCTCCTCGGATCCGTGAATACAAACTTTAATAAAATGCTCGACTCCACCTCTCCATATAAGACCATGAAAAGGCTAATCTGTATTACAACCATATAAGACCATGAAAATGCTAATCCGTATGTAATAGATGTGAAGCATTTGTCCAAGATAGAAGATTCCAACCTTCTATAGCGAATGATGGGAATGGGGGGGGCAAATTAACAACTCCCTTACTATAGTGATCTCATTTCATCCGATCGGCTCTAATAATCAATCTTCCCTTCTATCTACTTTTCTATCCCAGTATGCCTTTCCCCAATAATAGCCCGTATTATTTGGATACGTGTCAACAACCTGAATCAATGGTGATCCAGTGCACGAACCAATCCCTTTCTTTGGGGGATCATTGGGGGGAGTGGGGCGGGCTTTATCATTCATTTCTTTATTTATGCCAGTTCCCCCCCACTAGCCATCTTCATCCAATTTCTTTCAATAAACTTTGAATGACCCACCTCAACATATATAATGTAAATTAACATCAAAACATATTCATATGGATCTTCCATCCATAATAGCCCACATAAATACATATATGACCCTTTGTAGAATTATTTTCAACTCATGAAATCCTTCCTCATATGGCCTTATGTGAGACCTTAAGCATTGATACGATCCACCTTTCTCTTCAAATGACTCTCCAAATTGAAAAATAATAGACGACTTGCATGTTTAAGATGATAGTCACATTTTATTTTAGATGGTAGTTAGATGATTTGTTCTATGTGATGATGTCTTTGAACAAACATGAATGCATATTACATGGTATAATTTTATAGATTATGATTAAAAACAACTCAACCACATCATGATGGCCATGTCTAGATAGCCTCTCAAACATCTTCTAATAGATGACACAAACTTTGTTGATGACTTTATTCTAATAAGAATATGACCTTTAGTGGCATCATGTCTACATGTCCTAATTAATATAATTCTTCTTTTATATCAATGTATTATGTTCTTATGATGGCATACAACTAATGAAACTAACTTATTTGTGGAGGAAACCTCGAACTTCTCTTCTTGTGCTCAAATGACTCTGTAGCTATGTGGTAAACCATGTTTCTTTTTTCAAAGTAAGGTTTCAAAAGGGTTGCACTTCTCATTTTACATCAACATAGTCATATCAAGTTACATCAACTTAGTAATATCAACTTCTTCACTTTTACTGCTAGGATTTGAACCTGATGTGAATACATAACGCATATGCCTCAACCATTGAACCATGGTCCCATTGACATGTGGTATGTCATGTTAAAACCTGCATAATAGATAAAAATTTTGTCTTCAATGCACCAATGGACATCTTTAACACTTAACAATAGTATGCAGTTTACAAAACACAACACCATTTTCATTTCATCGTCACAAATAAGTTGACATGACATTGGACATCCCCAAATTATTTTCCTATTACAAGGAATTAGAATCCACATATTTAACCTCATTTGAACAACACCTTCATCTTGTTATCAATATATTTTGGTAAGAATGATTGGCTTCCCAATGCCTCTATAAAGTGCTTGTTTATCTCCCAAAAATAAAAGGAAGACTACACTATACTTGATGTTTACAAATAAAAATATAAACATAACAAAGCATGAAACTCTTTATTACTTTGGTATGCTTTGAACTTGTTATCCACCCTCGTAATTTGCTATTAAATACCTCTCTAATATCCTACTATGATATTATTGTTTCAACACAAGAGCTTCCTACACCATTGAAGCTTCAAATTTTTATACAATTGTGCTCATAAGGGCTAGATTGACCTTAATTCAAACTCTACTAAAAGTTCTTGGCCATGAGATTGATGTGTCTAGAAGTCTATCAAAGTTCATAGCATGAACAATACTAGGATATCACTTGGACCTACAAGTGGCACTTGATGGTCCTTATTCATCACCTTCATTGGGATCATCTTTATCATCATTGTTCAATTCAACATCCTCTCTCTTTGAAGCATCATCGTCATCATAAGAAAAATATATAGGTGCTTCATTCAAAGCACATGGCTTAGAAGAATCACTGCAATCATTCTTCTCATCAAATATGAGACCATGACTGATATACAACTTCTTGGTGTTAAGATTCGTGAGTTGATATGTCTTTGACTTATCATTGTATCCAATGAAAATACCTTTCTATAATTCCTCATCTAGTTTCATCTAATTTTAATTTAGAATATGCATGAATGTTATGCATCCAAACACTCAAATATGTGACTCAGTAGGTTTGATACTCGTCCATGCCTCCTTGGGTATGAAATCATTTCTCTATAAAGAATGTTTGAGAAATTTTGTGACTAAATAGGACTTTCCATATCTCCATGTAGGCCTTTTTCCACTTATTTGGTTAATAGTGACTTGCTCTAAGTTAGAGGGTGTAAGTTACATATACCTTCTTTGAATTCAATAATAGTGTAGATTTTCCATGAAATATTAACCATTTCATTGGATCCATCACACTTAGGCCACAAGTATATATGGATGACTTGCATGAATTTAAGGTAAGTACTATGGGATGACATTTATGTTGAAGAGTAATACACATGAAATGACACTAATACCTTATTAAAAACATGAATTTTATTAGTAAAATATAATATTTTGTTTGGCCATGCATCAAATATTTTTTAAATATGAACAATACCCATTTTCCATGTCCTGGGTGTGCCATTGATGCTAAAGGCTATCCTAAGGTATCTAATAATTTATCCATGAGGATCTCTTTCTAGGAATCATGTACATTGCCCCACATAGGAGTAAAAGAAAAAATAAAAGATCTATTTTATGGATATTGATAAATCATAATATAATTGAAGGATATGTAGCATAATAGAAATTTTTCCTTCTCAGTTTTGAAGGAACATGAGAGAGTCATCTATGAGACGTGAATTCAACATAGAACTCTCATTAGATGGTCTCAAACCAAATAATATATCTTTAGAATAATCTCTTTTCATCAAATGGTCTAGGGCATCAACATTTACAATATAGAGGGGTATAAAGGACACCCTTGTCTTATTGAGCATTGTATTAAGAACTTTTAGACAATATACCAATAACTAGTACATGGGTCAAGGCATCTTGGAAAATGAGTGCATTGTAATTATAGCCCATGCTAGCATATAACAGGTAAATACTAAAGAGTTGAACCTTGTGCTAAGGAAAGCTTAGTTTTTTATAATATTTTACAATGCTTCATGTTATCTTTGATCATTACTTTGAGATCTCTTTTCAAGCTTAATGTGGATAGGCACAACTTGGTCAACATACTTGAAGCTCGTGGTTGTTGCTTTCCTACTAAGCTTGGCTCAAATATCTTGAATATGGTGAACACATGGTTGGTCTTAATATTTTATTGAAACTTGGGTGCCCATGTGTATTTTAGAAGCCTAAGCATCTCTTGTAGTTTTAGCTTTTCACCATTATGCTTCTTTATTGCACTAGCTAGTCGAAGGTGCCAACTCAACTAGACTATTTTGACATGAGCGATTGGGTGATACATGCAAATATTGATGAAAGGGACATATTTGGGAGCCTTATTCTCATAGTTGAGGCTTGGAGGTGTTGCCAAGATATCTTGACTACTATAGGAGCCTTGAAGGCTAGGATGGGATTTTTTAAAGTTTTACTAATATTAGCTTTTGAAAATCTTGGGATTGATTCATTTTGGGCTTTGCTTTTCCTTCACTTTGTCTTTTGGCCTTGATTTCCTTTGGGCTTGATGTCATGTCATTACTTTTATATACCAAGTTAATATTTTCTTAATACCAAACCTTTTAAGACCTTCTACTGACATAAGCTCTAAAAACTCCCAAGATCGTATGGTTTCGATTTTTGGAATTCTCAAATTTTTTTAACGTTCGGGTGATGTCAACACTTTAAAAGTCTAGGATCACTTGATCCCAGGATTTTACTATGTCAGATATTTTTGGACTAAGTAATTATTTCAACCCAACCAAATACACTTTGCTTTAAAGTTTCTTCTGCAATCCTAATCATTCTAGAAAATATGTAGTCATTTTGAAACTTGACCTTTGACTGATATATTCACATATTCAATAGCTTTTTATTCCATAAATGATAATCCTAGACTTGTGCTTGAACTTAGACTTATCAAAATTATTAATCCAATATTGCTTAGAAGGACTAAGTATGTGGGCAATAATTTTGACACACATTATTGGCACCTCTTGGATATTTTTGCTTGCAAAACAAACCTAGCTAGCTTTATCCATTGGGTACAGATTCAAAAAGAAGTTAGGGGAATATTAAAAGAGTACTTAGGGAATTTTTGGGAAATAAATAAGGGGAAATGAATAGGAATGAATATAGAATAAGTGAAATATTGAAACTAGATTATAGGGTAACGAATAATTAGAGAAATGGGAATGGGTAGAGGGAGGAATAGTAATAGGACACAAAATATGGTAGGGAGGGAAGGGAGATAGATTTGTGAAAGAAGTAAGAATAGTTATACCTAAATTGCAAGGTCCTCTAAATTTATCCTTCTCACGTTCAATGTTTTATATTGCCTTTGGGCTTCACCTTTATGACTTATTGATATTTGTTAATTTAAAACTTTAAACAAAAATAAGGTTAAAAAGGTTAAGTCTTCCCCCTTGATTGAGGGGTGCTCCTAAATCTTGGCCCTAGTGTTCTTTCTTTATTTTAAGTGAAAATAGTTTATTAAAAAAGGATAAGTACTTAGGAAATTTTTGGGAAAGAAAGAAGGGGAAATGAAAAGGAATGGGTATAGAATAAATCGAATATTGAAATTAGATTATATGGTAATGAATAATTAAAGAAATGGAAATGGTTAGAGGAAGGAATAGTAACAAGACATAAAATATGGTAGGCAGGGAAGGAAGATGGATTTGTGAAATAAGGAAGAATAGTTATACGTGAATTGCAAGGTCCTATGAATTTATATTGCTCACATTTAACACTTTATATTGCCTTTGGGCTTCACATTTCTACGTTATTGTTATTTGCTAATTTAAAACTTCAAACAACAACAAGGTAAAAAATGTGAAGCCTCCTCCCTTTTATTGAGTGGTGCTCCTAAAGCTTAATCCTTATGTTCTTTATTTTGAGTGAATTAGTTGATTAAAAGAGGAAAACAAATTAGGGAATTTTTGGGAAATAAAGAAGGGGAAATGAATAAGAATGGATATAAAATAAGTGGAATATTGAAACTAGATTATAGGGTAACGAATAATTATAGAAAGGGGAATAGGAAGAGGGAGGAATAGTAACAGGACACAAAATATGGTAGGAAGGGAAGAGAGATAAATTTGTGAAAGAAGGAATAATATTTATACCTGAATTACAAGATCCTCTAAATCTATCTTGCTCATGTTCAACGCTTTATATTACCTTTGGGATTCACCTTTTTTCCTTATTGCTATCCATTAATTTAAAATTTCAAACAATAATAATACAAAAAAGGTGAAGCCTCCCCACTTTGATTTAGGGGTGCTCCTAAAGCTTGGACCTTCTATTCTTTATTTTGAGTGAAATAGTTGAGATATTTTGAATGATATAATACTTGCATTTTCCATATTGAATAGGTACTTATGTTTGGTCGATCTTTCTTCGTAAGCTTACTGAACACTCAAAATTTAGAGGCCTAACAAGCTTACTGACCTTTTAGAATTTTCCTTTTCTTTTATTTTTCTTTTTTCCTCGGTATTCACTCTTTTTAAGGTAGCATAACCCAATTGCCAAAAGAGTGTGGTTTTATTTTCTAGTCCACATCACAAATTGAGAGACATGCCAACAACTACAATTTGGGTGTATAAATTATCAATGGAGAAGTCCCTTTAACTAGCATTATGATGGTTTTAGCTAATATCGGGGTGGCTTTAGCTAACACCAAGATACCTTTAGTTAACACCAAGATGGCTATTGGGTTCCTACCTATGACAACGCCTTCCTTAGCTATAACCAAGAAAGTTAAAATTGATCATTCTTCCACTCTAGTTGGTTAATAGATCCTTGTGGCATATGAATTTTTAGGCCTCTTTGTAATTTTTGTTTGAGGTTCTTCCTTGTGCGCATCTCTACCATCCTTACAATATCAAAAACTTGAATGTATGATGGGGCCTATGGCCTTATCATTTCTCCCTAACCTTGGGCAACAATATGACAAATTAAAATAATTTGTACTTCAATAGTTGTACAATACCAATGGGAGGGGTATATACCAAGGGGAGGGGTATACTTATATAGGCTCCTTCCTAATATAGGGTCATTAGTTAATTTTTAGGGTTGTCCTCTTTTTCTTCAACTTTAGATTTTTTAGCTCACATGAAAGAGCATTTCCAATATGATCGAGTCACCAATCAACATGATAGTCTATTTTGGGACTTCCAATATTTGTTTGTAACTTTTTTGATGCATTATTCAAGGCCTTGCTTTGTGAGGGTATTATTCAACTATCTATTCGACCAATGACCTTATTACATTTAGCTACAATCAACTTTATTTACATGCTTCCTATATACACAAAATTTTGGCATGACTTCCCATGCCAACAATGTCAGACCTTGTCATTTTATTTGAATATGCAATGATCTGACAAAATAGTTCTAATTTTGTGCTTTTCTTTTTAATTGATGACTTGGAACATGTGGCTTATTTTACTAAAGAGATATAATCAGGTTGGCTTTGAGCACAAATGAGTTCAAATCCTATCTACTACATGGTATTGGAACTTAGTGTAGAAAATTTTTCTTGTGCATGTAAGCCATTGACCATATTTTCCATATGTTTTGGCCCTTGTTCTATATTAGTGCCTTGTGCTTCATGATTTCCAAGGATTTTGAGAATTGTTGCCTTGAAGTGCAACATAGAACATTTTTAGCTATGCATTATTTTTTTTCTAATTGGCCCAAAATTTTTGGATGCTCTTGTTGGAACACATGACTTGCCATGCCTTGAGACTAATTATAGATGACCTCTAGATTTTGTTTATTTTACATGTTTGACCAAATCACCACATTGAGACTAATCATGGATAACCTATTCCACATCAATTCCTCATTGCCTTTTGGTCAATCTACTATCTCCACTTTCGAATGCTTCCAAAATATTCTTGGCCTTATTTACATTTTGCTATTCATATTTTTCTATGTGATAGGGGATTACCTTTTCACCATATATATAAATTAACTTTTGCATATAGGGAATAATCATGTGAGTATGATCTTATGCTAGGTGTCCCCGAAAATGTTAGCTAAAAGCATTATTCATGATCAAGTATAAATTAGATAAATGCCACTCATAAAATAATAATAAATCACATTTCTAGAATAACAAAAATCTCACAAATATATCTCATAAATATATTCAATATCAAAATATTACAAGTATAATTCTAAGTAATTAGATTGTATGGAGCTTTATCTTCAATAATATAATTTTACATGACTTTTTAGTACTCTGACTATTGCTCTCTTAAAACATCTAGGAGATGCATCTTTTCATATTCCTCATCTTAATATAAAACTTTCATCTTTACCAAACTAATATTTAAAAGGGCTAAATAATGTAATACTTACAACACCCTCTTATATTACATTATTTGGTAGAAAGGATTTTTGCGTTCATTCTTTGATGCAATCTTCATTAGAACTATATTTATAAATTATCTATGTTTACCTTTGGGTTAATGTATCTGAGTTACCTCTTCATATCTATATCTGGATTACTACCTTTAGATCACTGCCTTTGGGTTACCTTTAGATCATCATTGCCTCTGGGTCACTTTAGATCATCATTGCCTCTGGGTCACTACCTCTAGGTTACCTCTATATTATCATTACCTTTGGGTCATCAACTAGAACAGTCATAAGGTTATCATTTCTATAGAATCATCATTATATATGCTTTCATTGTATGTCACCTTCCAAGTTGTGCTTGGGTTATAACTATTCATTTCACATTTCATGGTAAGATTAATATCATTCTTTACATTTCTTTACATACAAAAAAACTTTGATTTTTAACTTGTAGAAACCATACAACATTCCTTTCATCTTATTCCATTCATTCATACTTATCCATCCATAATTTATTTTTAATTTGTGATTTTTCCTTTCTTTATGTAGACAAGATTTTTGAGAATGATTATGTCCACAAATTTCACAACAATGAAGATTCCAACATTTCTCTATTTTATATCCATATCTACCACAATGGTTACATTTGCTCTCTATTATAGGGTTCCTTTTGCATTTCTTTGATTCAATATTTCCTGTTTGCCCTTCACTGTTATTGGTTTTATCAATCCTTGTCACAAATTTGATATCATTGTTTCCTATCATATATTTAGTCCCTGATTTATTATTGCTCGTCTGTTCTATATGTCCAATACCTTCACATTTTGGTATTATTATTTTTTTTTTGTACAAATGGCTCTTTTATTCCTTGTTTGTCCTTTTTCCATGTTTTTGTGTTTTTGCATCCCATTTTATTTAATAATTTTGAACCAATTCTTTTAGTATGTCTTTGAAAATAACAAAAATTCTTTATCACATTGATCTCTTTTAATATCAAGACAACTTATGAGAATCACTATCCCTATCATCATTTGAATCTATGTCACTATCACTATTGATTTCAATAGCATAAGTTTTTTGACAAATCATGAACTATATTTAAAAAAAATTTAGTTGCACTCTATATCTTTTCTTTCTGCATCACAATATGAATTTACTGCCATAGGTTCCAAGACATCCTCATTACTTCATAACCCCTTATCTTCTTGTTGGACAAAAGATCGATCTGTATGCTACAATCAAATCGTGGCGGGTATAGTTTAGTGGTAAAAGTGTGATTCGTTCCATCATTAACTCGCATAGTTAAGGGATCTTTCATTTCTCATCTATGTTCCGATTTAAACTATATTTCTATATAGGTTAAAAACCTCTCCTACGAATACCATGGTTCAGGAAAGGAATTGTATACATTCTCGTAATTTGGATTTGGAATGAGAAAAAGGAACACATTTTTCAATTCCATCCAAGATGGCGAAGCAGAATGTTTTAAAGATTAGATCAATCTTTCCGATTGGATCAATCAAAGATCCATGGATATCAACAGATTACTTTTTTTCATCGTAACTAAATATTAAACTTCTGGAAAAACAAACCAAAAGTTGGAGTCGAATAGCTAGAGAACGGTGACTTTGGTTTACTTGGGTCACCGGCATTTCGTTCGAGCTCGGTGGAATTTGTTTTCCTGGAGGATCGGAGTCAGTAGAAATAGGGAACGAAGTAACTAGAAAGATTTTTTATTCCAATATCGAGACTTTAAAATTTCCTTCTATCTATAAGGATCATCTATAAAAGTATAAGGATCATCTATAAAAGTAAATTAATCTATAAAACTATAAGGATCATCTATAAAAGTAAAGTAAAAACGAAAAAAACTAACATAGATGCTATGGAACCAAAATTTTTTGATGATAATAAGAAAAGAGCAAAAAGAGAGGGTAAAAAAGAAGAAAATGAATTGAATCTCCTTTCACAATGATTTTCTTTGAATACCCTTCTTCTTTACACCCCTTTCTAGCTCTATCCCATGGAGGAGCCGAATGAAATTAAAATTTTATGTTCGGTTCTGAATTAGAGACGTTAATCAACGTCGACTATAACCCCTAGCCTTCCAAGACATCCTCATTACTTAATAACATACATGTTCGATGGTATCCTCATTACTTAATAACATACATGTTTGATGCCTCATTACTTAATAACATACATGTTCGATGGTATCCTCATTACTTAATAACATACATGTTTGATGCCTCATTACTTAATAACATACATGTTTGATGCCTCATTACTTAATAACATACATGTTGGATTTGCCATAAGATTCTTGTTTACACATTTTGATTGTGTTGGATTTGCCATAATATTCTTGTGTACAGATTTTGATTGTGTAATATACCCTTGATGATTACTTTAATATCTTTGATTTCCTTTAGGATATTCTTGCATTATATTTATAATATTTTGTATTATATCCTTATTTTTCATAAATATGATAATATTTCTTTTGTTTTTTATTTTGTGATCAAATGAAAGATCCTTTTGCTAATATAAGAGCATTTTTTTAATTTACATGGTGGAATCGGTAACCGCCACGAATCCGGGTAGGATGTCCGACTTTTATGGCCGCCACAGTATTCTGCGTTGTCCGCCCCATAAGCCGCCACACAAATATTTGCATAGTTCGCCCCTATAACCACCATGCCACAATCATTTTAAACCTTTTACACCGCTATGCCACAATCATTTTAAACCTTTTACACCGCTAAAACACCAGGAAAATGACAAGCGTTCAGTCTGGCGAGGCCCAAGATTTTAACCTTGGACCTTCGCCCCCATAATGAACCAATTCGTATACACCTCGGACCTAACATAAGAGCATTATTAAATTCCTTATTTTTTATTGATTTTTGAGTTAATATTGTTGAAAAATAGATTTCTTATTTTTTTATTGATTTTTGAGTTAATGTTGTTGAAAAATATTTACTAATTCCTCAAATGACACAACCAATCAAGATGTGTGATTCAATAAGTGCTCTAAGTTTCAACATTTAAATTGATTCAAGAAGTGTTTCTAAGTACAATTGAAACCAAGAGCTTATCTTCAATCTTTTTTCCTAAGGTATGCAATTTTGATTTTAATTTAGATGTCCTTTGAAAAAAATGTTTTATGTTTTCTCCATCATGAACTTTTAGTGCTGAGTGTAGGTATAAAATAGTTGCCTCATTATTTCCTTCAAATATCATACACACATTTCATTAATGTGTGCTTCAATTTCATCATATGAGTGTAGGTATAAAATAGTTGCCTCATTATTTCCTTCAAATATCATACACACATTTCATTAATGTGTGCTTCAATTTCATCATATATGTCAAGCATAATTAATATAAGAGCTTTAACATCATCTTTGAAGTTTTGAATTTCTATTTTATCTTTTAGAATGTTTCTTTGTCCATTCACCACATCTAGAGTTTTTCAACAATAAGTATTGAGCTCATCTTATTTTTCTTGGGGTAAAATTAAAGTTTTTCAACAATAAGTATTGAGCTCATCTTATTTTTCTTGGGGTAAAATTAAGTATTGAGCTCATCTTATTTTTCTTGGGGTAAAATTAAAGTTTTTCAACAATAAGTATTGAGCTCATCTTATTTTTCTTGGGGTAAAATTAAAAAAAATTCTTGTATTTATCATTTCCTTTGAAGTTGACAATCTTATAACTCCCAAATTTAATTAATAACTCCAATCAATCAGTTTCTTAAAAACTGAATAAATAATAATTCCTTTAGAGTAGAAGACCTTATCTCTCCAAACTTTAATTCAAACAATTAATTTCAATTTTAAAAAATTTTGATATGCAACCATCAAATTTTATTTTTTTATAAAATCAAAGTTTTTCAAAATTAATCAAATTTTATTTTTTTATAAAATCAAAGTTTTTCAAAATTAATCAATTTTAATTTTTTATAAAATCAAAGTTTTTCAAAATTAATCAATTTTAATTTAAATCTTTTATATTTTCAATTTAGTTCAGACAATTATTAATTTCTTCTCACAATTTTTTAATTTTATTAAAAACTCCCTCTTTAATTTTTACCTTTCTCCAGGAGAATCTCTTAACTCCCATGCAATATAAATAATAAGAACAATATTTTTCCCCTTATGACTCCTATTAATCTTCCCATAAACATGGACTATATTCCCAATTTACCATACCCACTAAAATCAACTTTCCCTACCTTCTGGAAAACCTTTTAAAACTCCAATCAAAGTTTCTAAAATCACTCTCTCTTTTAAATAGAATGCACAGAGGTTTAGAGAAAGACAAATAACTTTTTAAAAACTGCAACCAAAGTTTTTTTCGTTTTTTTTTTTTTAATTCTTATAACTCCTGTGCTCACGCATAAGCTACACCAAACGTTTATGAAAATAACCGATGTGAATTTAACTTAAAACATTCCAGAAATTTCAAAATTTCTCCTAGTCAAACAAATATGCACTCACCTATTCTTTCAAACAAAGCACTTGGGTTTCGTATTTTACCTTGAAACTTAAATTTTCCCATTTAGCCTTCTTTTTTAAAAGTGCTCCAATAATTTTTTTTGGGAAAATTACTCACTTTTGATTTTTAATAAATGTGCATTGTCGTTCTTCATTTGTCTTTAAGAAGAAATGTTTTACTGGCTATAAAGAAGATAATGGGCGATTAATATTACGTGTCTAATGTCTGCAGCCTGGCCGTTTCTTTTCCTTCCTAACGTTTTTCAAAAATAAGCATCCTAACTGCAAACTTCTTCTCCACAGGCACTTGTCCAGGAATTATCATTGCTTCCACAGGCACTTGTCCAGGAATTATCATTGCTTCCTGATTGTTTTCAGCGTAGATAAAATTCAACTCAAAATCTTATGTTTCTGAATACTTAGCAAGATTACTTCTCATCCCTTATATCTCGATCAAACTTCTTCCAATAAATTAAAGATTTAAATATAACTTCATGGCCTTAGCAAATTAAATAATTACGTGAAATAACAACTAACCTTTAGTGCACTCATTCACTTTTTTATTTTTAAATTAGTTCTCCACGTTGAATAGCTTTAAAGTTTTATCATCTTAGGCCGCACCTTCCTATAATTGAAATATTTTCAGCATAAACCTTTCTCTCTGGGCAAATTACCAATCTGCTTTTAAATGAATAGCTTTTATGCTACGTTCAATAATTCCTTCAACCTTTTATAGGAGTACAGTAAACTTCTCTTGACCGATATGCAAATTAGTAATTAATATGTGCTTCAGTCTTTTCAGTCGAATAATTAAGGTATTGTTTTTATGATTCATTGTAACGTATTCCAGTAATTAATTTTTTTTTAGAAATTATTTGTAACATCTAGACAAATTGTCCGCTCAACTCTCTGAGTAACGTTTTTGGAACAAAATGTAATTTCAGATCTATGTCTCTCTATTATCTATTATCTGATTGTTCTGTTGCACTCTTCTTAGATTAGATTCCTAAATAAGACTAAAGCTTCAATATCTTATAGGTTTGCATTTATTATTTTTCTAGACTTATCTTAGTAGATCAAAACAGATCAGATCATGGGTTCTTCTTCCCAAGAAATGTTCTCTTCACAATATAGTTGTCATTCTCTCTAAAAATATGAGTGCTATAATTTTATCTCTTTTCTTCATGGCAATATCTTTTAGTTGTCATTCTCTCTCCAAAAATATGAGAGCTATATTTTTTTCTCTTTTCTTCATGGCAATATCTTTTAGCAATCTTCTATTCTTATTCTCATTCTCCTCTCCTGTAATATTTTCTTAAATTAATCCAACAAGTCAATCAATAATTGTTTTTTCTCTCAATTAAGCTTGTGATCAAATGGCCATGTATGTCTCAATACCTTCATTCTTTGTGGCTTTACTCTTAGCTTTCAAGATAGATTAAGAAAAAAAAGCCTCTCTAGGATAAGTATATAAGAATGAATCGCACTTCTAGAAAAACAATAATATCTCATAAATATAAATATATTCAATATCAAAATATTATAAGTATAATTCTGGGAAATTACGTTGCATGAAGCTTTGTCTCTAATATATAATTTTAGATAACTTTTCAGTACTTTGACTATTGCTCTCCTCAAACATTCCAAAGATGCATATTTTCATATTTTTGACAATTTTCATCTTGTCACATGATTTGACTCTTCATTATCTCTTGATGCCTTACACTTTCTCTCATATTGAGAGATACATTATATAAAATATATATTATTCTACCAAATTAATATTTACAAGGAGACCAAATAATGTAATACTTCCAACATAAAATGCCCCATGAATTTATTCGATAGGCACATCTAAATAGTGATGATAAATCAACCACTACTATGTCTTCAACTACTGCAAGGTCTGACAACTTGTGCAACAATATGAGAACATATTCACAATCCTTGGATCGGTATTCCATTAAAGTGTAGTATCCTAGAATTATCTATAGAATTTTCTAAACCCATGACATCATGGATTGCCTAAGGCATGATTGTGAAAGTGGTTGGAGGGTTAGTATTACCTATGCCAAGAGATGGATGCTCAATTTATGTTCTGGATGCTCAATTTATGTTCTGAATTTTGGGAGATGGATGCTCAATTTATGTTTTGAATTTTGGGAGGGTAATTTCACCATCTTGTGAACCTTTAAGAGTTTCTTCCAAGTTAACCTTTTCGAAAATCAACAAAGTCTCTTTAATTTTTTTAATTTTTTTTTTGCTTCTTTCACAATGCTTTTGATTTTCTTAGGTGGTTACTTCTTAGGTGGTTGCTTTTCCTTACTAACATGTTGCTTAAGGACAAAGTCTCCTTTAATTTTTTTTAATTTTTTTTTTGCTTCTTTCACAATGCTATCTTTGATTTTTCTTAGGTGCTTGCTTTTCCTTACTAACATGTTGCTTGGATCCTATTTGATATTGCTCAACCTTGGATCCTATTTGATATTGCTCAATCATTTCTTCCCTCTATCTCCTTGTAATAGAAGGGAGGCATTGCCTCTTGTAATCCCATTTATTTTGTTGATATACCTATGATGCTTTTTGTTTGGTTTACTCTACAAATGGATTTGGATCCTATCCTTTTTCTACCTCATAACAATACCTATGATGCTTTTTGTTTGGTTTACTCTACAAATGGATTTGGATCCTATCCTTTTTCTACCTCATTTATGAATATGATATTGTTTTTTACTCTTCCACTTCAGTTTAGTTGTCATTCTCTCTCCAAAAATATGAGAGCTATATTTTTTTCTCTTTTCTTCATGGCAATATCTTTTAGCAATATTCCATTCTTATTCTCATTCTCCTATAATATTTTCTCAAATTAATCCAACAAGTCAATCAATAATTGTATTTTCTCTCAATTAAGCTTGTGATCAAATGACCATGACTGTCTCAATACCTTCATTCTTTGTGGCTTTACTCTTATCTTTCAAGATAGATTAAGAAAAAAAAGCCTCTCTAGGATCAAGTATATAAAAATGAATCGCACTTCTAGAAAAACAATAATATCTCATAAATATAAATATATTCAATATCAAAATATTACAAGTATAATTTTGGGCAATTACGTTGCATGAAGCTTTGTCTCTAATATATAATTTTAGATAACTTTTCAGTACTTTGACTATTGCTCTCCTCAAACATTCCAGAGATGCATATTTTTATATTTCTGACAATTTTCATCTTGTCACATGATTTGACTCTTCATTCTCTCTTGATACCTTACACTTTCTCTCATATTGAGAGATACCTTATATAAAATATAAATTATTCTACCAAATTAATATTTACAAAGAGACCAAATAATGTAATACTTCCAACATAAAATGCCCCATGAACTTATTCGATAGGCACATCTAAATAGTGATGATAAATCAACCACTACTATGTCTTCAACTACTGCAAGGTCTGACAACTTGTGCAACAATATGAGAACATATTCACAATCCCTGGATCGGTATTCCATTAAAGTGTAGTATCCTGGAATTATCCATAGAATTTTCTAAACCCATGACATCATGGATTGCCTAAGGCATGATTGTGAAAGTGGTTGGAGGGTTAGTATTACCTATGCCAAGAGATGGATGCTCAATTTATGTTCTGAATTTTGGGAGATGGATGCTCAATTTATGTTCTAAATTTTGGAAGGGTAATTTCACCATCTTGTGAACCTTTAAGAGTTTCTTCCACCAAGTTAACCTTTTCGAAAATCAACAAAGTCTCCTTTAATTTTTTTAATTTTTTTTTCTTCTTTCACAATGCTTTTGATTTTCTTAGGTGGTTGCTTCTTAGGTGGTTGCTTTTCCTTACTAACATGTTGCTTAGCAACAAAGTCTCCTTTAATATTTTTTTTTTTTTTTTTTGCTTCTTTCACAATGCTATCTTTGATTTTTCTTAGGTGCTTGCTTTTCCTTACTAACATGTTGCTTGGATCCTATTTGATATTGCTCAACCATTTCTTCCCTCTATCTCCTTGTAATAGGTAATAGAAGGGAGGCATTGCCTCTTGTAATCCCATTTCTTTTCTTGATATACCTATGATCCCATTTCTTTTGTTGATATACCTATGATGCTTTTTGTTTGGTTTACTCTACAAATGGATTTGGATCCTATCCTTTTTCTACCTCATAACAATACCTATGATGCTTCTTTTGTTGATATACCTATGATGCTTTTTGTTCGGTTTACTCTACAAATAGATTTGGATCCTATCCTTTTTCTACCTCATAACAATACCTATGATGCTTTTTGTTTGGTTTACTCTACAAATGGATTTGTATCCTATCCTTTTTCTACCTCATTTATGAATATGATATTGTTTTTTACTCTTCCACCACTCTTCCACCTCAGTTTATCCACCTCAGTTTATCCTATGATGCTTTTTGTTTGGTTTACTCTACAAATGGATTTGGATCCTATCCTTTTTCTACCTCATTTATGAATATGATATTGTTTTTTACTCGTCCACCTCAGTTTATCCCCTGGTTCCCTGGTTTACTTTGTTCTTTAATCGATAATTCCTAGATTTTTGGTCTTTGAATATATGATGACAAAGGAGTATACGTAATTCTTATGAAGAGTAATTCTTATGAATGGGTTGATCAATGGGTTGATCAAAATAGTTTTAGAGTGTTCTTAACTTGTAAGATATTATTTCAGGTCCATTACCAAGGCTACAAGTTTTTTTTATAAAGATTCTAGCATCGCCCTTTCTGATTTTTAAGAGCTCCGCTTCAGGGAATGAGATTGAGTATCCATATTATCTAACAAAACCACTTCAATACTTGGAGGGTTTTGAGCTCTCTCGCCAAGGATTTTAAAAGCTTCTCTTGAGGAGGATGAAGAGATCAATCCTGAAGACATCGAGGATTTACCTCTACCTGATCCCGACGAATACTCCTAGGATATTATGCTGTCGAAATATGGACCCCCTCTCCCCTCTCTATTTTAAAGAGCAAAAAGCGAGAGGTGGTAAAAATGCCACAAGTTTTTGTTATTTTTAAGTTGTAGCTATTTAGAATTGAGGTTGGTAACCTTTGCAAACATTACCATCGTAATCTGGGGTAATGAATACTCTTTGTTCTTGACCTCTAGCAATGGGAATATGTTTTTCATCCACTTCACTCTTTAGCATCATTTGATCTTTTGAGATCAAAGAGAAACTCTTTTTTATGGCATACTTCAATTCTCACTCCAATATTTTATCGCTTCACAGTATCAAGCTTATTTGTCAAATTTTGGACTGTAACTCTAAGTTAGAGTAACTCTTTGTATTTTGGGATGAACACAGTGGGCACAACATTTGTGAGGGTAAGAGGTGGAGGATAACATTTGTGAGGGTAAAAGGTGGAGGATATGATGTAGATAATATGTCCAATGAAGGGAAAAAATCTGAAAAAGGAGGCCATACTTTTGTCGAATAGATCTGTGGTATATTTGTCATAGTAATTCTGGTGGGAATCTTTTTAATTGAGATGATTATATTTGTTGCTACAATGGTAACTTGAAACATTGGTGGGAAGCTTTTTAATTGAGATGATTATATTTGTTGCTGCAGTGGTAACTTGAAACATTTACAGGAACTTATTCTTATTATATTGTCATATTGAAGGCTTAATTCTAGGGTGAAAGACTTAAGGTAATAGATGTAGTCTTGGGCATGTGATGGCCTTATTTCCTAAGGGATTAAGATCCAAGTTCTTCTAAATCAGATATTAAAATCAATGATACTCTCACAGGGGCATATTTGAATAAATGAAAATTGAATGAGCAGCATGAAAGGGTCCCCTATGCCATCAAATTCTATATTATATAATGAGAGGTTCAGCTAGATCATTCCAAGTGGTTATATTGCTATCTTCTAAAGAGCGGTACTATACTAATGCTTTACCTTAAAAATATGGTGCAAGAAGTCTTACCATAAGATATTCATGTGCAATATTATAGATAATGGTCAAAGCAACATATTGGCAGTGTTCATAAATTTTTTTACTACCATCAAAAGAGGGTAAGAACTTCAACATGGCCCGAGGGACTTCATGGATATTTGGGAGAGTAAGGGATCTGACACTGTTGTAGGATAAGTATAGACATGTCTAACTATAATGTTTTGTAAGAAGAAGTATCAAGATGTTTGAGAAATATTTGATTCACCCAAAGCTCTATGAACAACTTTTGCTTTTGGTCTTGTTGTGATGTAGTTAGAAGGATTGTTTATCAATGGGGTTACCAATCCTTCTGGTTATTCCATATTGGAATCTCTAATCTCACAAGTGTGGAATCAGTGTGGAATCTCTAATCTCACAAGTTGTTGTTTTAATAGTGGGGTGGTCTAATATCACAAGTTGTTTTTTTAATAGTGGAGTCATTGTGTTGTTTTAATAGTGGGGTGGTCTAATATCACAAGTTGTTGTTTTAATAGTGGAGTCATTCACCATACAGTAAAACTTCACTAAGGTCCTAATTGAACTTCACTAAGGTCCTAATCAATTAGGGAATGGGTTTTCTTAATCAAAATAGGTGATACTTTATCTCACCAGGTGTACCAAAAAATCTTCTTGGGTAGCATGGTAGGAACATGATTTTCTAGCTTTAAAATTAACTCAATAAACCAAAATGTTTCATCCCATCGATTGTGCCAAAAACTCTTGGATTGTGATCTTCCTAATGTGGAAAATGCACCCTTTTAGGCTATTGGTATAGTTTATTATTACATTATTAAATTATAATGTAGGGCATGCCTAGTTGGTAGCATCTGGAAGCCAATGTGCATATTTATTAGAATATTAGTCGTTAGTCTATTCGTTATTGTTGGTTTAGCAGATCAAATTTGTTAGCATATTTACCACAGACTATTCATAGCCTTTCACAATGTATTTATATGTATGAAATAAATGGAATTGTTGATCATTTTTGAACATTGGTATCAGAGCAAAAGTTTCATCGCTCAAAGTCTGAATTACCTCTGCCTAAAAGTAAGCTCATATTGGTGAGCCTACAACTGGGCATAGAAGGCACAAGATTCCCTGTTGGATTCTATCTAATGATCTTGCCCTATTGCTATTAAAAATCATCATGATTTTTTTAAAAATTATTTCCCGTTTGCCAAATTCTCTCTGGTAGTGCCCTGTTTTAAAAATAAAAATTTCACAGGGTAGTGCCCTATTTTAAAAATAAAAATTTCACAGGGTAGTGCCCTATTTTAAAAATAAAAATTTCACAGGGTAGTGCCCTGTTTGTTGTAGGTACCGTGCAAATTAAAAAAATAAATATAATTTTTTTGGTAGCCACTAAGACTTGTAGCTTTGAAGGCCGCAACACTAGAGCTGCAACAAAACAACCCCTCAATAGGACCCACTACCAATCCCACAACAAGCACGGATCAGGACCACAAATTGATCTTGATCACAGATGGCTTGACCAACTAAACAGAGGTTGGATCAACGTATCCTAGCCTCGATCTACCTATCTACATGTACAATAGCATAGGCCTACTCAGATCGAGGAGCTAGATCAAATCGTCGAGCATAACCAATTCATCGTGCATAGAAAAACCATTGATCATATGTAGGTGAAGAAGAATTAATCTATGATTTTTCCAAATGAGCACCAATAAAAGGAGTTTGAAATTCTTTGATGGAAAACTACATCACTCGAGGTATCAGATCCCTACAGGAGAGATCGATCTCTACACTCGAGGTATCAGATCCCTATAGGAGAGAGTGATCGTAGAGATCGATATATATCCAACTCACCTACTACGATTGGCTAGATTCTCTATGCAAGAGCAGAAAAAAATACCTCACAAGCGTACAAATACATAGAACATAGAAACAAATAAAAATTATTAATCTTATTTGTAAAGTATAATTTTTGAAATCTCATCCAATCTATCAACACCACATGGTGGAGCATCATTTTTTGAGGTGCAATAAGGACGAAGTTTGGTTGGTTTTATTGAGTTTTTTTGTTGCATGCTAATAGCCCACATAGACACCCAGGTGTTGTAGGTGAGTTGGAGAGGAGAGGGCAATCCTCCAACGGAGGTCCCAAGTTCAAATCTCCACCCCACCAAAAAGTTGAATTGGATACCCAAAATCCAATTGATAATGTTGGTGCGGGTAGGGCTGGGTGCGACCCCTGGGTGACTACCCCTGGGTGACTTTGATGATGTAGAACCCCCTGTTCATGGTCTCTAAGACCAAGGCAGACCCGTAAGGGGTTTTTGCTAAAAATAAAAAATAAATAAAATAAAATATCCCACACAAAGCATGGGAAGGCACTCTTTGTACCTTATATGCACGAGCGTGCATATAATTATTTAACCAAAATTATAATCAACATGATCGTGCGCTAGGCCACCCCTCTATAACAACCTAGGTCTAGTCCACCCCTCTATAACAACCCAGGTCTAACTCTCCTGGTTGTTCAATAGAACAAGTGAAATTTATTGATTCATTTGGAACCAAAGTCACTATCTAACTTTTGTATGCCCAACTTGTATTAGTACATAGGCATGCCCAACTTGTATTAGTACATAGGCATAATTTATACACTCTTGAGACTAATGTGCTTGAGATTGGCCAAATCCCGTAATAAGAGTACCATTTAGAGAATCTCACCTTCTCATTCTCGATATTTTGGTTCACGATAAGGGGTTGTCCTTCTAGAGCCCATATTACCTAGAAGGGTGGACGCATAGTTTCCTCGTCCCGTAGCATGGAGGACATAGATGGAGGACATAGGTTTCTCTTACCTCTATTCTATCCTTAGTTTCAAATTTTATATTTCTTACCTATACTAGGGTTAGCATTAGTATGCATAGTGCTTGGTTGAAGACTATCTACTCATGTTATCAACTAGGGTCCATCAATTCTTTGGGTCCATGTATCGTAGATCATGTAATAGCTAATGATAACATATCCCATTTCATCCATCGCTGGACCTTCCAACCAACCCCGAATAATAGCTGATGATAATAGCTGATGATAACATATCCCATTTCCTCTGATCTTGAGTTATCGTTGGCAATTACGCAATTGAACTATACTTTTGAGATTCCCTTATAGTACTACTTCGTAAGATAGCTTGGAAGGACCTTCCACTCCATCATTCATTACTCGAACTAGTAATAGAGCCTCTCACCCTATATAGTCTACTAGGATACAATTATCGTCAAATATTAATAACCACCATATGTGAGTTGTCGAAGTTGAACGAATGCTTATCCTTCTCAATGAGCATGTGGGTACACCATCCTTTTTGATGGTTTAAACATCAAAATTTGCCATCCTTCCTGAATGCTTATCCTTCTCAATGAGCATGCGGGTACACCATCCTTTTTGATGGTTTAAACATCAAAATTTGCCATCCTTCCCGATGGTTTTAGAGATCTTAACTTGGATACAGTTTGCACTATTGGAAGTAGACTAGAAAATTATAATATTTTCTTTATCTTTCGATTAGATCTTTAACCACTCCATCATAAAGATAAATTTTTGGTAATGCTTTAACAATGTTCTATATGTTTCTTCAACAATGTTCTATATGTTATAATATTTTCTTTATCTTTCAATTAGATCTTTAACCACTCCATCACTCCATCATAAAGATAAATTTTAGGTAATGCTTCAACAATGTTCTATATGTTTCTTCAACAATGTTCTATATGTTTCTAAAAGAATTCATTGATTTCTATAAGCTTAAATCTATTGTTATTTTGTTCTTGTTATTTTGTTCTTCGTAAACTTAATGTTTAAAGTAGCAAATGAATTAAATCTTTTAAACTAAATTTCCAAAATAAAATTATTAAATTAAATAGTTACACCATATCTAAAATGTAAATTTTAGATTTAAATAGTAAACTTTCATTTCCTTCTATTGCTAGAGGAAGTAAAAACATAAAACTATTAAATCTATAGTCCTTTTTATTATTGTTATTCAGAATAAATCAATAAGTAAAAACATAACCGAATCATTTTAAAAAATAAATCACATACGTATAAACATTAAATTATTATATTGTTTCTTTGTAATTGAATTTAATTGATGATTAAAAGGCTCTACTCAATTAAATAATGATGATTATACTAAAAGGCTCTATGAAGTTATAAATATAATTTTAAAGTGACTAATTTTTAAACGATTCTAAAATAGTTTATATTTTTATTAAAATTAATATCTATCAAACTAAACAAAACATAATGCAAATGCTTCATTAATATTTAACCTTGAAAAGTACACATTTCAATGAATCATGAATAATTCGATGACCAGTGAAGCAACCAACTCAACGGATATTGGCAGCACGCGAGTCAACCGACAGTTCGAGCAAGCATAAAAACAATCAAACGAAATTTAGTTTATTAATTTCTCATACACCATTATAGTCGGGCGTGGTGCACATGAGGTAAGTTTTCTAGAGAAGTTCACTATGGCCTGAAAGCTTACAGGCAATTCTAGAAACCACCTCAAATCTAGTTAAAAACTGATAGTCATATAACAACTAGCTTAGTTTGAATTCTGGTATGATGTTAAAAAGAAGCAACGGGATTAGATAGGAGGTCTCAATGTATTTCCATACAACTATCTCCTGCTGCCAAACTAGAACATGCATTCAAGGAAAATTTATTTATGTTTTCGGAGCACTTCTTCCTATGGTAATTTTACTTACCGAGGTAAACCCAACCCACAATGTACTACTGAAAACTTGGACTGCTAAACAATAATTCCAGTTTGCAAAAAGGTATTAGAGTTCTTGAATGGGTACTTACTTCCAAAAATAATATTTTATTTTAATTCATAAACTTTTTAGTTTAGATAAACTCCCTAAGGTTTGATTGACGTTTTCAAGATTAATTCTTTTTCCTCAGCTTGGTTTTATATTTATATTCCAGTCTTCAACATGATTAATTTCATACAAGGATTACAAGCTTGCAATATAAGGTCACAGAGAAGGTATTGTTCATGACACTCACAGAACCTCAATTAAAATTTTAAATTATGCCATAGTGGACTTAGCTTTATTAAAAAATCTATGAGACAACATACCCAGAGTTTGTAAATCAAGCAGCGCCCAAAGCCAAGTAAAACTTATATGCAAAACACGTTCTTGAGATGCGATAAATTTGGAGTGTATTCAGATTAAACCTCATTTACTCAACTAAACAGATTATCACATAATACCCTGATGCGTTTTGGCCATCTCCAGGGAACACGCTACCCAATCCTTATAGCTATCAAATGAGGTTTCTCCAGTAAATATTCCACTTCAAAAGTAACAGCAGCGAGCAATTATTAGACTGTTATATACTACATTTTTACCATGATAATATTTTAAAAGGAATTACAATATAAACTATTTTCGAAGGTAAAATAGGACAGCAAATGTTGGTAAAGAAAACATGACATATTCAGAATAGTTTTACTTCAAATATGGGAAATATGGAAGTTGGCCCTATGAATGCATCCTACCAAACCTTAGCTTTACTTTAAATTTTTCTTTTCTTTTGCGTTCCAACAACAAATCTCTTCTTTCTTAATATTTCACTTTTATATGGCTACCATACAACAAATATTTAAAGACACCTACAACAGTTTTCTCACGAAAGTTTTGTCAAGCCTCTTCCTTCATAGTATAGCATATTTTAAGGTTTCTAAGTGTAATTCATTCTATTCAGTTTAACATATAATTTTGTCACACTAGTTAGGATATGCAATTTCTTTCTCTTATTATTAATTGATTTACGAGTTTTTAACACCAGTTTTGCTACTCGTAGTATAGGAAGAACACTGTGAATTTTTAGCTCTCACTTTACACAATATAAGAATACGCAGGGAGAGTCTACTCTTTATGCAATACAAACTGACACAGTGAATTCTCATACTACTGAAATTATGAATAGATTCAATGGCATTATACATACTCGAGCAACAATATTGCAATTACGAAGAAAACCTGACCTGATTGGAAACGAAAATCCTTTCCTTGGTTTTCCTTACGGATAGTTCCGGAAGAAAGCTTCCAAGGCAAGATAGTAAGTTCGTTTTAGTTTCCCATAAACTCTCATATATAGAAAACAGGACATACTTCCGTTTAACAAGTGGACATGACCAAGCTAAGGTGGCAGTTGAAGAAAAGCCAGGTGGAGAGATCGTAGTTATTAGATTCTCCTTTAATTATTTTATTATTTTATTTTTTAAATAAAATAAATCATTTTATTTTTATTATATATTATTTCATATTATTTTTGTTTTTCTTTTATATTTATTATACTATTATTTTTTATATGTATTTTAAATTTTCATCAAAATTATAAAAGAAATAACTAAATGAAATGCAACTACATGAAAATTTTCTTTGGGTGAGCTTTCGTGTACTCATACTCACGAGCTATGCTTTATGCATCATTTTCTTCCTTACCTCTTGTGGAACTTTCCCATATTTTTACTTAAAGGAGGGTGTTGATCAATTTTGTTTGAAGGTGAAACATGTTCCTATAACCACCGAACTTATCAACAACATCATATTCTAAATAATAAACCGACAAGTGGCATTTTGGAATGGATGTTATACCCTCGACACCAATTGGAGGTGCCTTCTACACGGGGGGTCCACCTGCCATTTTGAGGCAAGTATATGGTTGACCATGTACGTAGAGAGTTGCAATATATAGTTTGATCGACGTTGACTATTTGGAATCTATTGTAATTTAATCGGACTTTGTTAGAATTCAAACGGTTTGCCTGAAGGAGTCGGTGCACTAAGGTTCATCACTTAAACCAATTTTTTTATGCATTATAATTTGATTTAATTAAATTGCTATATTTAACTAATGATTTATTTTTTTCTAATTAATTAATTAATTAGTTAATGATAATTTCATTAAATAACTTAGTAAATTATATTAAATATAATGCAAATTGGTTTTGAACCTTCCAAACAACACAAAAACAAAGGGGACACTTTTTTTTCGCAAAACAAAACTCATACAAATCAAACAAAATTGACATGATTTTTTGCAAAATTTAAGGCAAATCAAAATTCAAAAAGAGGGCTACAAACTTTGCAAAATTGAAACACCTTATTTTTTTGCAAAAATAAAACACAAAAGGGTGGCAACACAAAATTTTGCTTTTTTTTGCAAATCAAACTCAAAACAAGGGAATAGAAAAAGTTGGTGAATATATAAAAAAAATTGCAATCACAAAAACTATTGCAAAATTATTTTGGAAATTTGGCATTGTAAAAGGTGCATTTTTCGGTTGAAACCAACACCTTCAAAAAACATTTTTATAAATTTGTGGGCATGATGAAAATGTACTATGCATTTAATACTCTGTTTTATGCATTAATAAATATACATATTGTGGCAGCAAAAGACCTCGAATTTATACCTATTTTGTGCAATTTATTGCACAAAATAGTGTTTGGTATTTACGGAACCTCTACCCCACACTTATAGGTGATGCTATCATGCTTTGGGCTACTATATCTAACACCTAATATAGTTGCAACAACGATGTCTAGGCTATTGTTCCCTATAAACTGTCAGGGAGAAATAACGAAATCAACCTTTGATATTCATTCCATTATTACCCCATTCATTACTATTACTTGGCATAAATCCTCAAATTAAAAATTCTTCACTTTGAAAGCAAAATTGATCAACACACTTTTAATATTCAAGTAAAATTGATCAATAATTTTGAGAGCTTTACCATATTCTTTTATAATGATGGTCACTTCCCTTCAAGTGTCTAATAGACAAGTCTCTTTTGAAGAGAGTTAAAATTGCTTCAACAACATGAAGTAGATGAAGTGTCCAACAATGCATTATTTTCTAAGAAATGAAGTGTCCAACAATGCATTATTTTCTAAGAAATTTGGAGCTAAGCAAAAAGACTACTTTAAGAAGGGATGTTCATCTAAAGGTTCAAACACCTCACAAAAGACACCTCAAAAATAGAAGAGGTGCTGCCATATTTGTGAGATGGAAAATCATGAAACCAACAAGTTTTGGTTCAACAAAAGTGACAAAAATAAGCAACCACAATAGAAAAAGGGCCAAAACAAACCACGAAGAAGAAATAGACAACAAAATGGAAATATTGTTATTGAAGAATCAGATTCATATTTTGAGAGGGCACACAAGGTGCTCATAACTCAAACAAATCCCAAATAGAAAGATAATGTTTGGTATATTGATTTTGAAGCCAGCAAACACATGACTAGTGACAAAAGGTAGTTTGACACATTTGAGGTAAAAGAAGGCAAACCAGTAACAATTGTCGATGATAAGACCTATAAAGTCCAAGGAGAAGATAATGTTTCAGTAACTCTTCCTAATGGAAAATACCAAATTGAGAAGGTTCTATATGTGCTAGGATTGGTAAACAACTTGTTATTCATGCCTCAAATTTTGGATAAACATATGATGGTTGAATTCAAAATTGTTAATGGACAAAAGCATTGTTTCATTACCAAGAAGGGTAAACATATCGCAATGACTTCCTACAAACATGGTTTGTTTGTACTAGATGTTATATATACTCCTCATGCTACCTTGGCTGCCAGCTCAAAAGAAGCTACTTTCTTATGGCACAAATGGTATGGGCATCTAAGTTCAGACTATCTACTCAAATTGAGGAAGCATAATATGGTGTTAGGTCTGCCCAACCTTTCCCATACTTTGCCTACTTGCTTAGATTGCTTAGCAGGGAAGCAACACTGAGTACCATTTGACTTGAACTCTTCAAGAGCCAAAATACCATTGGAGTTGATACACATCGATCTGTGTAGACCAATGCCAAATAGTTGTGGCGAAAAGAAGTACTTTTAGTTGTTTGTTGATGATTACTCCAAAAATATTTGGGTTTTCTTTCTACAACTGGAGTTAGATGTATTCTTGTATTTTTAGTAGTTTCAAAAGCGTGTTGAGAAAGAATTAGGATGTTTAATCAATACCATTCACTTAGATCGAGGGAAGAATTTACCTCCAATGAGTTTATAAAATATCTCACTAAACATGAGATTAAAAAACAAGTTACTATAGCCTATACCCCTCAGAAAAATGGATTTTTTGAAAGGAGGAATCATTCCATCATGGATATGGTTCGATGTATGCTCACAGATGCACATCTTGGGCAACAATATTGGGTAAAAGTTGTCACTATTGTTGTGTATCTCCTGAATCGAGCACCAACCAAAGCTCTTCAAGGAGTCACACCACAAGAAGCATGGAGTGGAAGAAAGCCCTCCATTTCTCATCTAAGAATATTTGTATGCAAATCCTGCATGCACATTCCAAATAATAAAAGGTATAAGTTAGATGAGAAAACTTTACAATGTATTTTTCTTGGTTATGATGAAGAATCCAAGGGGTATCGATTGATTGATCCTAAAACTAAGAATATTCATATAAGTCAGGATGTGGTATTAGATGAAGCTCCCAAGTTGGATACACCAAAAACTAGAAAAGATACATCTCCTGCTATATATCTCGATTTTGAGGAGCCTAAGGCAAGGACTCCCCAAAAATAGTATACTAGCGCTATAAGAGACACAAAATTAGATGCACCACCTAATCTCACTTTATATCGACCACAAACTCAAAGTATGTCTCATCAAGAGAGAGAATACGTCGAAGATGCAGAAGAAGTAGATAGGAGTGAAGATGAAGACTCTAGTTTTATGACTACAGTTGTAGAGCATGAACCAACTTTAGTGCAAGAAGCCCTTAGTGTACCTCAATAGAAGACAACTATGGATGCAAAAAGTATGTCTCTTATAAATAAAAAAACATGAGAGTTAGTTGATCTGCCTACTGGTAAGAAACCCATTGGCTGTAAATAGGTATACAAAGTCAAGTATAAGGTAGATGGAACTATTGATAAACATGAATCCCACCTTGTTGCGAAGGGCTATACTAAAAAAGAAGGCATAAACTATGAAGAGACATTCGCACCAACTGCAAAAATGACAATCATTTGTGTACTCTATGCAATGGCAGCTCAATTCAAATGGAAGCTTCATTATATGGATGTGGAGAGTGTCTTCTTAAATGGTGATTTAAAAGAAGTGTACATGAATCAACCTAAAGGATTTGTTGTACAAGGACAAGAACAAAAAGTTTACAAACTAATCAAGTCCTTGTATGAGTAGGAAAAATCTCCAAGAGCTTGGTACAAAAAGATTGATAATCACCTTCTGCAACATGGTTTAAAGAGAAGTCCATCAGATGCCAATCTCTATTTCAAGAAAGTTGGTTCTAAAATAGTGATCCTTGTGCTCTATGTTGACGATCTAATCATAATTGGTAATTTAGAATAGATGATTGTAGTAGTGAAGGGTGACTTGAAAAAGTCATTTGAAATGATAGATCTAGGACTTTTCCATTATTATCTTGGCTTAGAAATTATGCAAAAAAAGAACCACATCAGGGTTACACAAATGAAGTATGCCAAGGCATTAATTGAAAAATATCGAATGATAAATTGTAATCCCAAAGCAACTCCAATGGAAATAGGGTTACAACTGTCTCGATACAACAACTCTCCTCAGGTAGATAGAACTCTCTATCATCAGTTGATTGGGAATATTATATATGATGAATACTAGACTAGATATCAGCTTTATTGTAAGCTATCTTTTGAGGTTCATGCAAGAACCTAAGGCCAGTCATTGGAAGGCAGTAAAGTGAGTTCTTCACTATGTTCGTAGAACACCAGAATATGGCCTAGATTACAAGAAGAATGATAAGTTCTTCTTGCAAGGATACATGGACTCAATCTATGTTGGATCTATAGATGACATAAAATCAACGTCAGGATACATATTTCATATTGGATCTAGTGCTATCTCTTGGCACAACAAAAAGCAACAAGTTGTTACACTTTCATCTATAGAGATAAAATATCACGCATAACGAGGAACAATGTGTGAAGTGATATGGTTACGTCATATTCTTTCAAGTATGGATCATCCAAAGAACCTTCCAATACACTTGAATTGTGATAATTATGCTAGGTGTTGTCTTTGCTGAGAATTATGCATAGAAGTGTGAATATGACGAGTGTCTATCTGCCTAGGAGGCAACTCCTGATGATGGGCAGTGCACCTTGTATTGGGTTGTTTCCTATAAGTAGTAGGCATGGGAACCTCATCATGAGCTACCCTATGTATTTGTTCTTCACGTAGCCTCTATTCTAAGATCCTTTCTTCATGCAATCTGTGTTCATACAACTATTGATTGTGTAATCTCTATTATTCTATGTGCTCTTGATCTAATTGTTCACGCTCATGATGAAAATCCTCTCATTAATATTGGAGCATTTGATCTCTCTGGCTAGTATTAGGTCTAGGAAACTAATCTATGTGATCCACTGTGTGTGGCTGATTATTTCTCATCTCGATATGAGGGGTTTTAGGATTTTAGCTATTTTGATTCTTGTAGAAGGGACAACTACCCTCTTACCTTGATCAATTGAGGTTGCATTTACTCTATTTTCTACCCTAGGTGTGATATCTTCGTGTGAAGATAGTGTAGGAGTGTGGCAGTTTTGAGTGGAACACTCTCCCTGCACATGTATAGGGTGAACTATATCTTCATCATGCCCACTCTCAAAATGAGAATGTGTGGAATAAAGGGCTCTACGAGCTTTAGTAGGACCACACCTATCTAAGTGGTTTAACTTGTGGCTCTTCTAAGGTTGGTCAGGAGGAGTATCTCCCCCATCTCGACTAAGTAAGGGCTTGTATCCTGTCCCAAGCTCAGAAGTGTCTATAGATTGGATGGGTACATGGATGCGTGCAACCCCTATGTTATGCCTCTATATGGGTAGGTCTTGTCTAGAGATAACATGTGATGAATGAGGTCTAGAAGGATCCTCATCTTGGTTTCAAGGAGTTCCCACAGGAGTCCTCCTACCATGGGTTTCTCAATGAGTAGATTCCCCATGGGTATATTTATCTCCACGACGGTTTCTTGAATGTCATTCAAGTAAAGGTTGGTCATGTGGGTTATGCCGAAGGTCTTTTGAACCTTAATGTGCATTGCTAGTAGCCTTAGTATGTAGCTAGGTATGGCTTCATGTAGTGACCATATTATGTGTATTTTGATTATGCATGTGATTAGGAAACAAACAAAGTATACAAATTATTATCTCGTTTAAGAATTATTTGTGTTTCCTACAACTAGCTTGTGTGTTATGATTCATTGAATTTCTTACCTTTCTCTTGTTTGAGTTTGAATGTTGTTGATGTATATACTTGAGTTAAAGGGTTTTCACCTATATGCTCTCACACACGAGTTTGGTGAGTCCATACTATGAAACTCATCAAAATATGGAGATGAAACCCATATCCGATGAGGGAGCACAAGTCCTACCCGTCCTCACCCAGTTCATTATGGTCATCTATACACTTTCTGAGGAAGAGTGCATGCAATTTTCCATAGCTATGATAGTTCTTGGAGCTAGCCTTGGCCAAAATGGGGTTTGAAAATCCATAATACAAGCCAAACAAGTGGTGATGAAGGCCATCGTTGGTCTTGATCAGTGGTTGGATGTCACTTCCAACTCACTGATGTTAAATTTGATACGTGATGTGTGTGTGGATTCCTTTTATTTTATGCAAAAGCAAATGTAAAATAGAGCATACAATGAATTTTCACTAATGCATAAAAAGGATGTTTCAAATTTCCAAATATGCAAATAAAAATATTTTAATTTTTAAAAATTTGACAATGCAAACCTAAATGAAAACATCCTTTAAACATGCCACATGCAAGCAAACCCTAAAAAATAATCTAATCAGGGGTTGTTACTATGTAAATGATCTACAATAGAGGTCATCATACACAGGAATGATCAGATATAGGGGTCGTTGTACCTTGGGGTGACGAGTAGTAGAGACCACTGTTCCCAACAATGATCATAGGTAGAGTATTCAAAAATTTAAAATTTCCACTATTTTCCCTACCAAATCTAAAATCTACCTTTTTTGTAAAAAGCAAGAAAAATCAGGCATAGAGCTACTTACAGGTGTAGCCAATTGTTCAATGAATATGTCACGAATATGGTTTTCTGCACTTTCTTCCAAGGTCGTTAGAGGTCAGAGCAACGACTCTGATGGCCATCAAAGGGTATGGCGGCGGTGACTGTGAGTTGCGCCAGCTTAGAACGGTAGTATCTAAAAGTTTAAGAAATCAAAAAAATCAAAAGTTAGCAATAAATTAGGAAAATGTGGGAATAGTCCCGCACGTGATCACCACTATAGAATAGAAAAATATCTAACATCTACATAATGTAAAATGAAATCAACTTGATAAAATAGACTATGTAACCATCATGACAAGAAAATAGAAAAATGAAAATGCGCTTCTCATTGATATTCAATAAATGTTTTTATGGGTTACAATAAATTCCTATTAGGGATTCACCAAATTGATACAAAATACATCAAGAATCAAATAATAGATATCTTCAAAATATCTTTTGTAATCTCCCAAATAGATTATGGAGGGTTTTCCTAACAACCTTCGTTTGATGATGCCAAGAAGGATGATCTTGATGATGATTAGCTCCTGATAAGGCCTATAACCTATACACATAAGCACCTACAAGGCATCAATAGAAAATGGACAACCTCTTAATATGAGGCCTATGTCATGCTAATACAAGTGAAATGAAAAGGCATGAAACAATAAAGAATTGCATGAAATACTGAAAGAAATGAACGAAAGACTAAAATAAAGTATGTTAAAATAAAAATAAGCTCCTGTTAAACTACTATAATAAAAAAACACAGAGAAAACAAAAGTTACAGAGCAACCATTATGGCTCATAATGGCTAGGCCTGCTGACTATCAAAGGGTTCAATGGTTCTGCATGTGGGACGGGACCATAGCGATCACTGAATAAAGAGCTTGTTTTATGTATTCGATGCGTAAAATAATTCGATTTGCTCTATAGGTAGGTTGACATTCTTGGTACACTCTTGAGGAATGACTTACGATAGGATTTGAGTTGAATTCATGTTGAATTTATGATTAACGATGATGGAAATTTCTCTTCAAACTCTCCAAAGCTCCATGGATGTGAATGCAAACTTCATGACGAAATATTGGTAGCACCTTGATATTTATGAGATAATGCTCTCTCTAATCACATAATGGTAGCACTTCATCGTATACAAATCAAGATTCAGTTTGATAGCACGTTATTGTGGAAGGTAGCTAGCTTTTGGGTGAAGGAAATGCTCCAATTTATAGAATTCCCTCAATTGCATTCTTAGCTTGTTGAAAAAGCCAAGGCCAAGATTCAGTAGGCTTGAGGAGGTGAGGCATCACTTCTAGAAGGTTCTCAAGCATAACCATTCAATAATAGTTGCTCTGTAACTAATTTTACTTGACTCGAGGAGCTCGAGTTTGTTACAAGCTCGGTCATCATGGCTAAGAATGGTGAATCTATGAGCCATCATGGGGTACCACGACCACGGTGGGGCTATCGTAGACCATCACGACGATGATAGAGCCATTTTGGATCATCACGATGGTGCTAGAGCCATCATGGATCATCATGTCTCAGACTAAAATAGGCAAAGTTACCCCTTTTTGAGTGGTTATAACCACTATTAGGTCTTAGGAAGGCCCAAACTGAGTCATATGACCTAAAAAGGTATCCATATGAGTAGTCTCCTCAAACATGACGTGTATTAGGTGTCTACATATGCCCATTTTTTAGATGCATTATGTGAAAGTACAACACTAGGCAAAAACAAACAACCTAACGTCACATTACAAGTTGATGTTCATTGATTTGGGCAACTTTATATGCCCCAATCATGGAAAGAGCATACATCTCTAAATCATTACCTCTAACAAAATGGAAGGCTTAATATTTTGGTAAAATTTTCAGCCATGGAGTAGACACTAGGGTCTACAACATCATGATTCAAGCATACCAAGGTTTGGTTTAATATTTTTCTTTTTCCCCAACAAATAGGTAAGACTACGTAACCATCATGATAAGAAAATAGAAAAATGAAAATACGCTTCTCATTGATATTAAAGAAATATTTTTACAATGGGTTACAATATATCCCTCTTAGGGATTCACCAAATTGATACAAATTACATCAAGAATCAAATAATAGATGTCTTCAAAATATCTTCTATAATCTCCCAAACTGATTATGGAGGGTTTCCCTAACGACCTTCGCTTGATGATGCCAAGAAGGATGATCTTGATGATTATTAGCTCTTGATAAGGCCTATAACCTACACACATAAGCACCTACAAAGCATCAATAGCAAATGTACAACCTCTCAATATGAGGCCTATTTCATGATAATGTAAATGAAATAAAAATGCATGAAACAATAAAAAATTGCATGAAATACTGAAAGAAATGAACAAAAGACTGAAATAAAGTATGCTAAAATAGAAATAAGCTACTTTTAAACTACTGTAATCATAAAAACATAGAGAAAATAAAATTTACAAAGCAATTGTTATGGCTCATAATGGCTGGGCCTACTAACCATCAAAGGGCTCGACATCTCCACCTACAGGTCGTTGTGGACCACAGTGGTCGTTGAATAGATAGCTTGTTTTCTATATTCAATGCACGACAGTGTTTGATTTGCTCTATAGGTAGGTTGATATTCTTGGTGTGCTCTTGAGGGATGACTTATGATAGGATTTGAGTTAAATTTGTGTTGAATTGATGATTAACAGTGATGGAAATTGCTCTTCAAACTCTCCAAAGATCCATGGATGTGAATGCAAACTTTATGATGAAATTTTGGTAGCACCTTAATGCTTATGAGATAGTATTATCTCTAATCACAAAATGGTAGCACTTCATTGTATACAAATTGGAATTCAATTTGACAACACTTTTTTGTGGAAGGTAGCCAGTCTTTGGATGAAGGAAATGCTCCAATTTATAGATTTCCCTTAATTGCATTCTTGGCTTACTGAAGAAACCAAGACCAAGATTCGATTAGGCTTAGGGAGGTGATGCATCGCTTCTAGAAGGTTCTTGAGCATAACCATTCAAGAACAATTACTTTCTAACTGATTTTACTCGGCTCGGAAAGCCCAAATTTGTTATAGGCTTGATTGTCATGGCTCAAAATGAAGAGTCTACGAGCCATCATGGGGTACAATAGCCATGGAATGGCTATCGTGGATCATCACGATAGCATCAAAGCCATCATGGATCATCACGACGATGTCAAATCCATCATGGATCATCACGATGATGTCAGAGTCATCGTGGATCATCACGACTCAGGCTAAAATAGGTAAAGTTACCCATGTTTGAGTGGTTAGAACCATTTTTAGATATTGGGAAGGCCCAAACTGAGTCATATGGCCTAAAAAGGTGTCCATATAAGTAGTCTCCTAAACATAATGTGTTTTATATGTCTACAGATGCCCTTTTTTTAGATGTGTTGTGTGAAAGCACAACACTGAACAAAAACAAACAACCTTATGTCACATTACATGTTGATAGATATTCATTGATCTGGTCAACTTTAGATATCCCAATCATGGAAATATCATACATCTCTAAATTATTACCTTCAACAAAATAGAAGGTTTATTATTTTGGTAAACATTTCATCCATGGAGTAGACACTAGGTTCTACAACATCATGATTCAAGCATACCAAGGTTTGGTTTAATATTTTTGCTTTTTCCCCAGTAAATAGGTAAGACTATGTAACCATCATGACAAGAAAATAGAAAAATGAAAATACACTTCTCATTGATATTCAATAAATGGTTTACAACAATTTACAATAGATCCCTCTTAGGGATTCACCAAATTGATACAAATGACATCAAGAATTAAATAATAGATGTCTTCAAAAGATATTATGTAATCTCCCAAACTGATTATGGAGGGTTTTCCTAGTGACCTCCGCTTGATGATGCCAAGAAGGATGATCTTGATGATTATTAGATCTTGATAAGGCTTGTAACCTGCATACATAAGCACCTGCTATTAGAAAATAGAATACTTTATATTATTGAATGAAATGAGCCTTGCTTAAATAGCAAAGGCATACAATTTGATCCATTGGATCATAATCAACTAAGCTAATCTCAGCCACAAAAATTATCCTAGTAACAACTTAGGATATAATTTATTATTCTAACACCCCCCCTTAAGTGGTACTAGGATATACTAACACCCCCCTTAAGTGATACTAGGAGGTAGAAAAAAACAACAAAACTAAACAAGTGGTATATCCACAAGTATGAGTCTCAACAACAGGCCTGATAAGGTACTCATGTACAATATTTGCATAAGAAAACTCTGCTAGAGATATGAATAAAAAACCATAAGGGAGAAAACCACCTTCCAGAATAGAAGAAGAAGGAGGAGGAAGATGTGCATGGAGGATGGAGAGGAAGGAAGATGTCCTCTTCAATCACCCCTAGGACAACTTCCATCAAGAATCTTGTAAAGGATCCATCATATGTCTCAAAAAAGTAGAGACTCATCACCGAAATGAATGAAATCATACTCCCAAACTGGTGCTTGTGACATAGATCAAGGCTTTGAGCCATGAAAAAGGTCACTAAATAAAACCCCCTAAAACCAAAGTGTTTCATAAAAAAAAGAGTGTGAAGATAGTGTGGAAAGAACCACAAGAATCGCAAGGGATGTCCAAATTGACTCCACAAGCATAAGTAGTGGTTTCCACCTATATGAACATAATGGGCTGATAACAAGGTCCAAACTGAGTGGACAAACAACAAAACAAATTCATCGATGTAGTTTTCAAACGTGTCCTTATGGTGACCTTCTCATCCTATCAAAATGCATGTGTAACCAGCCACTGCAACTTCTAGGTAATATAGAGGAGATGACTAGATACTAGGATCACTTAAGCAATTTTTTGGGAGTGTCGGGTTCAACCGAGAATGCACTCCATGATACAATAGTTTGAACCACAAAAAAATGTGGAAAAAAAAAATCAAAAATTAAAAAAGGATTGCACCATCTTTTCCATCTTGGAAAAACATTTTCGACGACTATAAATACCCCTATATAGGGGTGGCATAGTGGCATTAATTTGCAAAACAAATAACAACCTTCTTCTTTTTCCCTTACATAGAAATATTCCTAAATAATGGAACATAGCAAGTTTTATATATGGACCATGTGGGCAAAACTTAAAGGATAGAGAATAGCCTCCACTTTCTAAAAAAAATGTTTTAAGTGCCACTTTTTAAAAAATATAAAGCCCCCCTCTCACCATAGTCAACAATTCTGACCATTAGAAAACAACCTGGCCACATGATTTTACCCTTACAAGCATAAAATAAATTACATTTTATTAAAAAATATTCCACTTCTTCCATGCTACAAGTGGTCAACTAAATGGTAGATAACAGTGCCATCGAGGCCTCCACACCGCTCGGCAACACAAACTTAGATATCAATTTACACTCCATGACTACCATCATCTCCATATCCACCAGAGCACTGGTGCACAAGATCGAACCCCCAACCACCATTTAGAACTGGCGCAGGGTAAGTGGGTGTCCTCAGATCCATCGAAAACATAGAAGACTTGCCAAAAAATTGTGCCAAATCATTTGAAATTGCCAAAAAATTGTGCCAAGTATTAGGCGCATCGAGAGTGGAGGGTGTCGTGTTTTCTTGCAGTGAAAAAAAATTCCCATGTCAAAGCAATCAAAAAAATTGTTCTCCATCAACTAGTGGGAGCACGCAATCAATTGCAATATATGATGCGGGCACTACAATGTGATTCAAGAAATATGAACCCCATGTGCTAATTTTAAATGTATCAGCCATTGACTGTCAACATGAAAATGGAGATAAACAATGAAGATTAAAAATTTCATTACGACGGTGATATATTTTAAATGAAACCACTATCACCATCGGGTTGGGTGATGCCCTTCAAATTTGAGATGCTCAACTTTCCATTCGTTCATGGGCACAAAATAATATATGACGCTCAAGTGCTATAACAAGAGCATCATGTACGCCAAATGCTCCTTGAACTCGCTTTACACATACCATGTTATAAAATAGAATATTTGATATTATTGAATGAAAGGACCCTTTTTTCAGTGAAAAACCCCTTGCGGGGCTGCCTTGGTCTGAGAGACCACGAACAGGGGGTTCTACACCGTCAAAGTCACCCGGGAGTCGCACCCAGCACTGCCCACACCAACATTATCAATTGAATTTTGGGTACCTAATTCAGATTTTTGGTAGGGTGGAGATTCGAACACTGGACCTCCCTTGGAGGATTGCCCTCTCATCTCCAACTCACCTACAACACCTGGGTGAATGAAAGGACCATTTCTTAAATAGCAAAGGCATACAATTTGATCCATTGGATCATAACCAACTAAGCTAATCTCAGCCACACATATTATCCTAGTAACAACTTAAAATATAATTTATTATTCTAACACCTACAAGGCATCAATAGCAAATGTACAAGCTCTCAATATGAGGCCTATTTCATGATAATGTAAATGAAATGAAAATGCATGAAGTAATAAATAATTGCATGAAATACTAAAAGAAACAAACAAAATACTAAAATAAAGCATACTAAAATAGATATAAGCTACTATTTAACTACTATAATCAAAAAACACAAAGAAATTTGTTTTACAGAGCAGTCATTATGTCTCATAATGGTTAGGCCTGTTGATCGTCAAAGGGCTCAACGGCTCCACCTATAGGCCACTATGGACCATAGTGGTCGCTGAATAGAGAGCTTGTTTTCTGTATTCAAGGTGTGACAGTGTTTGATTTGCTTTGTAGGTAGGTTGAAATTCTTGGTGTGCTCTTGAGGAACAACTTACGATGGGATTTAAGTCAAATTTGTGTTGAATTGATTATTAACGATGATGGACATTACTATTCAAACTCTCTAAAGCTCCATGGATGTGAATGCAAACTTCATGATGAAATGTTGGTAGCACCTTGATTCTTATGAGAGGATGATCTCTCTAATCACAAAGTGGTAGCACTTCGTCATATACAAATTAGGATTTAGTTTGATAGCACTTCATTGTGGAAGTCAGCCAGTCTTTGGGTGAAGAAAATGCTTCAATTTATAGATTTCCCTCAATTGCATTCTTGGATTTCTGAAGAAGCCAAGACCAAGATTCAATTAGGCTCGGGGAGGTGAGGCATCGCTTCTAGAAGGTTCTCAAGCATAACCATTCAAGAACAATTGCTCTGTAACTAATTTTTCTCAGTTTGGAGAGCCCAAGTTTGTTACAGGCTTGGCCATCATGGCTCAGAACAGTGAGTTTGTGGATCATCATGGGGAACCACGACCATCATGGGGCCATCATGGATCATCACGAAAGCATCAAATCCATCATGGATCATCACGGTAGCATCAAATCCATTGTGGATCATCACGGCTCAGGCTAAAATAGGTAAAGTTACCCCTATTTGAGTGGTTAGAACCACTGTTAGGTCTTAGGAAGACCCAAACTGAGTCATATGGCCTGAAAAGGTATCCATATGAGTAGTCTCCTCAACATGACATGTTTTAGGTGTCTACAAGCTCATAGAAAAATCTAAAATTATTTTAATGTTTTCAATTTTGAATAATTAAGGAGATGTTAATTAGCTTTTTATAAATTATATATTAGTTAAAAAATACTTGAATATTCATAAAGTTATGAATAAAAGTTCTTCTGGAAAGAAAAGAAATGCATAAGAGTATTTTTGTTTTGTTAAAGGAAGTAATGGATAATAGTAATGGTTCCCTCACGTTTGAGAAAATATGGAAACTATTATTGAGAAAAGAATGGTTGGAAAAATCATGATAGCAGTTGAGTGGTGCAAGAATTTCCTTATACCGCTTGTAGAATTTTCTCAATTTTGTTCAACGTCATATTCATTTTCTAACATCAAATTTTTTTTCTTTACAGGCACAATGACACCTACTAGTGATGGAAAGAAGGGAGGTCAATATTCTGGTAAAAAGAGTATCCTAAAATATTTTAGATATAATATCAAAATCTAGTGAGCCATCGACATCTGCACATATTCAAGGTACAAATGTCTTTATCAACTAAACAGTTAATTTTTTTATTTTGTTATTATTTAATATAAAGACTTTCTTCATCAAAAAATGATGGTTTTTTGGTTGATAGCTTTGGAAAAGTGGTGTGTTTATCTACCTCATTTTTTTGCTTGTAAAAATGTATTTTGTTAATTCTTTAATATAATACCTTTTTACATCAAAAATAATATAGAACATCATTGTATGCTAAAAATATTGTTGACTCTAATATGCCTCCACTTCAAGATATTTTTGGGGATTAGATGCCTCCATGTGAAAATTTTAGTAATAATGACATGCAACAACCACGACAATAAGCCTCATACATACATGCCAATCGAAAAAGAAAATAATCATTCAAATAAAATGCAGACTTCTGGAGAATCTTTTAGTCAAAAACCTAAATGTAGAAAGTTGACCAAGTGGACTATTGGAAGAAAATTTAGCTTGAATGATCATCAACATGTCCTTTTATTGATCCAGTGTAGCTAGAGAACAACAATGATATACCAACAAAATGTAGATGCATAATTTATAGTTGAAAACTAGGAAAATATCATAAGGTGCAACTTAAGTTAGACACAATAGAAAAACATTGTGGGAAAGTTTATTCGATAGTAAAAGATGCAACAGAATGTGTGCATGTCAAATATGCATAGGAATATTAAAAAGAAAAGAAACAACAATAAACTCTTATTGATAAGGGTGGAACGATTCAAACCCAATTTCAAAAAATTCATAAGATCACTTTAGCTTAAAAACTTTTGTATTTTGTTGTTTTATATAGCATTCTTAAAAAGGGTAGACCCATATCTAATTTTATTGATTACAAGCACCTATTTCAACTAGCTGATGTGCAGAACCTTCCTAGTTCCCATTGATCAAATCAATGTGGTTGGAAAATGATAAAATGTCTATCATTGGTTGAGGGGGACCTAAGAGAGAATGTACATGCCAAATTTATTTTACTTTCAATTGATGAGATAATGGTTGTTGACAACACATCTTGGATTCCCATGCATGTTTACATGTTTTAAAATTATTTAAGGTAACCTCATTTACTAACACTACATAATATGGTGGAAACTTATAATGTGAAAAATATTTACAATGTTGTTGTAACAATTTTAAAGGATATTATGGAAATCGATGATATATAAATAGCCAAAAATTTAATGTGTTGGAGCTGACAATGTTGATATAATGTAAGGACATAGAAATAATCTGTGTTTGACTTTAGATATCAATTACCCCATATTTGATACACATTCATTGCATGGCTCTTAGAATGAATCTCACATACAAAATTATGAGAACATTTGAAAATGTTGCGAGAGAGGAAGAACTTGTTTGTGAAATACATGCTTACTTTTCGTGTAGTCTAAAAAGGTTTATAGAGTTTCAATAGTTTTCACTAGGAGTTACTGAAGGTGGAAAATTGTTAAAAGATTTTCACTATTTCAAATTGCATATAGAACTTTTACAGAATATCAACCCTTAGCGGGGTTTATGTATGTAAATCATAGGGCAGATGATAAGGCAAAAGATTTGCTATACTGTATGACTAACTTGGAAACACTTCTCACATTATGTGGTATTCTTCCATTATTGCAAAAAATGAATACTTTGATTAAACTTGCACAAGAAAGATTCATTTATATTGTCAATTTCATCAAGATGAGAAAACGAATATGTATGCATATTGATAGGATATACTTGTTTGAAGAAAAATTTATAAATCCTTTATTTGATAGTTGGAAAACTTTAACTAACATCAATTATCCAAAAATATTTTTGAAGTTCAACATCAATGATTATATTTGTATTAATGTTCATAGAAATATGATACTTTTATTTTATTTTGAAAATCAATCACATGTAGTTATAGAGGATGTTGAACAAATACCCATAACACACGGTAGATTTGATGTAGTTTTACACAATACTAGGATTAAATTGATAAAATAGCAAAATCATTGAAAGGGAAATAAGAGATTATTTTCAAAGAGATGAGTTTCTTGAGGCGATGAGTGTGGTTAACCCTATGTTATGGGATCCTTGTATTGACTACAATGCTACGAGTTGTTTGTAATATATAGGCACTCTTGTTAAACATTTCACTAAAAGTATGGAAGTCAATGGTATTGAAATCAATGGTATTCTCAACAAAGAACTTTTGACATAACAATCAACCCATTTTTTATTGGTAATGGTTGGTCAAACATCACATTTGAGTAACTCTCATGAGTCTGGTTTCATTACACGTTTGTAGAAAAAAATGTATTCAAGTAGTGTCTTACAAGATACAATCAGTGAATATTTTTTTTTATATGCATTATGTCAAACAATGATTTTGGGATCTATAGAAGACAAAAAGGTTTTTTGTGCACTATCTTTTGTGAAATTCAAAGTTCATAACAGGTTGGACAAAAATTTGGAAAATTGTTTGAGAATAGATGTCATCGTATGAGTTGAACAAGTATCCCTATGATAGAGCTTTGTCTTAGAAATCCCTAGCAGACAAAAGTAGTATCACTAAGATTCATGATAATGAGGATAATGACACTTGCAGAGATTATATTGTGGAGACAAATATTTGCTATGCATATAAGTGATCTTGGACAAGTTGAGAAGTGTTTGTTTCAACTTCCTTCATTGTAATATTTCCAAGATTTAACAAAATTGATATATTTAACAGTATTTGTTATCATTTATTTTCTACTAGGATATCAAAATTGGCTTTCTGGTTTAATGAAATATTATATTTTATACCATAGCCTTGTTATTTTACTAATTATCTTCGTCGATAAAATTTTATGTTTTATATCATAGCCTTGTTATTGTATTAATTGTCTATGTTGATAAAATTTTATGTTTTATACTTTGGCTTTGAATAAATTTAAACACACGCATGCATGTATCCTTCGTAAATATTTTTTTTATAAAAAGTGTTGTATGTAGTTTAGAAAGCGCTATATGGACAAACTAAGTTCATGGTTATTTGTCTAATAAATATTTAAAGTCCTCCCAAGTACATCTATTATGCAAATAACTATACTATATAGGGCAGTCAACTTTAAAACAATAGTAAATATCTATTTTGTAAATTGAAAGTACAATAGTAAACATAATTGAATTATCATAAATTTTAAACTAGCACAAGAATATACATGGAAACAATATTTAAATAGTATAATACTCAAATTATGGAAATGTTTTTTTTATTAATTGAAAAAGATATCATTGCATTGTACAAAATTGTTGACTGCAATACAACAAAATTTGCAGTCAACTAGTGAATTGTGTTCACTTTTTCATTCTTGAGATTATGGGCCTAAGGCAGTTTTGAAATCTCTTTGATTTTGAGGTTCTTTTCTCAGTTGTGCTTCCTCTACAGTCTGCACTTCTAGTGCTTCAGTTCTGATTAGGCCTTCCTCTACTATCTCTAAACCCCCCAAAAATGTCATTTCTTCTTTTGCAAGATCTTCTTGTACTATTGAAATTATGTTTTTACTCTTTTGCTTAACCAAAATATCAAGATCCAAACAATTTTGGATTATGATCCTTCTAAATGTGTTGTTCTCTCTAATTGTGGCTTGTAATCTTTCTTTCATTTTTATAGCACCTTACAGGTTTATCTTTTCCATTCTTAGATAAACATTAGGCTTTTGACCTGTTTCTCCAAGTTATCAAAATTGAAATGTAAAAGATAAAAGAAAAAAAAGTCAATTGATGTTTATATGGAAAAAATAAAAGATAAATAATAATAATATGACTTGCCTCGGCTACATCCTTTGTAGCCTCAACAACTGCAACTTTTTTCTTGTCAAATACCCATTGGTTAAAATAAGCCTGGGCTTCAGCATTAATGTTCTCTGACCTATTCAAAATAATATCTAAAATTTTATCATCATAGAAATTGGTGGTCTTCATTGTGTTGTATCTAGCTTGATGTAGTAGAATTAAGCTTTTCTAGTTTGTTTTCAACCAATGAAAAAATGTCTTCTCTTTTTGAAAAATTTATTGGACATTTAATTGCTTTATTAAAACTTTGGCCTGATACTCTCAATATTTTATTTCTACAAAAATCTTGAAGCAACGTATCTTTGATGGTTGCTTCGCAATTATCTACCATTAAAATATCTTCAAAAAAATTACTTTCTCATCCTCAGTTAGAGGACAAGGGTCACTGGTTTTATGAGGAGACAATGAGGTCTAGGGAGATGCGGGTAAATCTTCTATTTGTTGTGCTTCTTTTTGAGGATCTTAAAGCACATCTATTACTTTAAATAAAGAGAGATATATTTCCTAGGAAATATAATCCTCATCAAGTGGAGGGTTATCTAATACCGATGTTAAAATTCCTTACATACTTGAAATATTTGAATAACACAAGCTTATACTGAGGGGGGTGAATAGTATAAGATAAAATTTTTACTTTTCTTTCTAAAGCAATAACTTAAAATATCATCAATTGCAATAATGAAACAATGCACAAATCACCACACACATAAGAGACATATATTTAACGTGGTTCACCCAATGTGGGCTACATCCATGAAGAAATATTGCTTATAAATTTCTCAACAAATTTTGTGGGCTCCAACCCACAGGAGATACCAATCCCCTATTACAATGTTTGTGGACACCAAGCCACAGGAGATACCAATCCCCTCTCAAGTTTGTAAACACCTATCCACATGAGACACCAATCCCCTCTGGTATGGTTCGTACACACCACTCCACAAGAGACACCAATCCCCTCTACTCTGGTTTTGTGGATACCACTTCACAAGTTACATCAATCTCCTCTACTCTGGTTTTGTGGACACCACTCCATAGGAGACATAAATCCCCTATGCTCTGGTTTTGTGGACACCACTCCACAGGAGATACCAATCCCCTCTACTCTAGTTTTGTATACACTACTCCACAGGATACACCAATCCCCTCTACTCTAGTTTTATGGATACCACTCCATAGGAGACACCAATCTCCTCTACTCTAGTTTTATGGACACCACTCCATAGGAGACACCAATCCCCTCTGCTTTGGTTTTGTGGACACCACTCCATAGGAGACACCAATCCCCTCTACTCTAGTTTTGTGTACACCACTCCATAGGAGAAACCAATCCCCTCTGCTCAAAAATTTGATCCAAAATCTGCTCAAGTCTTCTCTCAAACCTACTCATAAATACTGCTCAAATTAGCTCCATAACCTACTCACAAATCTTGCTCACAACTCTAATCAAATAAGCTCCATTTCCTACTCACCACTATACTCAAATCAACTCTATAACCTGCTCATAAATCCTGCTCACCACTCTGCTCAAATCAACTCCATAACATGCTCATAAATCATGCTCACCACTTGCATAGATTTGCTCGCAAATATTGCTCATATAATCTTAAATCCAATCATAAACAATGCATAAATCTGCTCATAAATATTGCTAATCTATTCCCAAATCTTGCATACAAAATAATGCTCTTCTATTCCCAAATCTTGCATACAAAATAATGCTCTTCTATTCCCAAATATTGCATAATGATGTCATCATGTTCTTCACCTATTATTCAATGTGATTTCCTTAACTAAAGAAATTTAGACATATTCTACCCATAATTCTATCTTCATGAACATATAGAGAATGATATGCACTAACAAATACCTAATATGTTCTTCTTCTCAATTGAATCCTTTCACACTATCCTTGTACTTTGACTTGCTTCTTCTTTTTAACCAAAATGCATCTCATAATTCCTTATTTCTTCAATGTATAAAATCAACAATAACTTTCTTCAAATAACAAAACTCTAAAACAACAATTTCTTTTCTAACTCATTTCAATGCAAGGTAATCAATAATTCCTTATACCTCCCAAACAAAATAATTTTCTTCAAATAATAAACTCAACACATTAAGCTTTCTTTTAATTCATTTCAATGTAATATTTTCAACAATTCCTTATACCTCCCAACCAGAAATAATTTTCTCAAATAAATCCAACCACCTTGAGAAGGAATTAATTTATTATACCTCCAAATATTTAATTCTACTCAAAAATTATTGCATGTGTGATCAACTCATAGCAGGTCAACAGATTACCTGAACTGCACAGATATCTCTTAATCGACGGTTACCTCAACAAGTCTCTCAACTTCTTCCATGTATCCACAATATGCCAATGCCCTCCAACTAGACGAATCTTCGTCTAGTACACAAAGCTCTGGTGCCCTCCAACTGGGTCTCGTGGGCACCGTGAGTTGCTCACAATTTTCTTATTGTGTGCAGGTCCTTTTAAATCCCTTCATGTCCTTTGTGGGACAGATGTGGAATTTAATTCCTCAACATAATCACAAAGAAAAAAATTTCCAGCAAGATGACGTTACTTAGCTTTAGATTAATCAAATATCAAACTTTAATTTATTACTTTGCATGTGCACTCATTGTATCTTTGTCAGATTTTTGGCTCAACAAAAACCTTCTATTATGTTTTTTCCTGAAATGTAGATCCACAACGTCTGCCTTATTACTATTTCTACTGTGTGAGTCTCACAGTCATGATTACAACTTGTCATTTGCTGGTTTAAAGTGCTCTTCGCCATGTGTAAACTCTTCAATACTTCTATTGTTGATTCCAAGTGCTTCTTCACTTTTATTTGCTGGTTTCAAGTGCTTCTTCATACTGTATAAGCTTTTGCAAGCTTTTGTTTGTTGGTTCCAAGTGCTTCTTCATGTGTGTAAGGTTCTTCAAGCTTTCAAATTGTTGGTCTTGTTGTGTGTAACCTCTCGCCGTGTGCAAGACTCCTTCAACTCCCAATAATTGGTCTCATCATTGTGCAAACTCTCACCGTGAGTGACCTCACGCTGTGTGCAATCTTCTTCACTCTCCGATCACACCTTCGATCGTTGGTTCCAAACACTCTTTGTCTTTCGCAAGATGTCACGCTTTGAAAAATGTATCACTTGATACAATCATTAAAGTCATGAGCTCTTCATGTATTTATATCAGATCTTTTAGGAACACACATAGTCGGCTCAAAGAAACTTCACATTTACAATATTTAAATTTATCATTTAAATATTATAAATTTAAACCTTTGTTCTATGATATCCTTCACTTCATCAAATCTTTCAATCTTGTTATTGGCGCAGGCTCATTGGAACTTCATATTTATAATATTTATATTTGACATATAAATATTATAAATTTAAACCTTTGCTTCATGACATCCTTCTCTTGATAATATCTTTCACTTTATAATATTTAAATTTATCATTTAAATAATATAAGCTTCACTTTTATTTTACCTTGCCTCTCTTTGAAATATTTTTGCCTTGTATATTTGACTTGCTTCACTTGAATCATATTTTCCTTTCTTTCACTCATCCATTCTTTGTTATTCACCACGTTGGCCTTTGACATCAATGACAACTCAATCATCTCAATAATTCTAACAATATTTCCTAAAGAAAATTTTGAAATATTTAAAAAAGTTTGGCTTGGTGGTGGATGCAAGGGCGACATCATCTGTTGTCTTCTTTGGGTAAATTGCAATGAGGCTGTTAAAAATATTACAATAATTTTTTTCAAATTTTTTGTCAACAGTAATACAATAAAATCTAATTAAGTAAATATATATTAATTTAAATGAATTACACTTATCAAACAAATATGAGATTTTTTGGGTAGCTACACCATGTAATGGCATCTTGGTACAATGTAGCTTTGAAAACATATAAAAAAATCAATAAAAATGATTGATTATAATTTTAACTAAATGAATACATTAACTAAAACTTGAAACAATAAGCTTATGTGTAGTGGACATGGCCTCACTAACTTTAGCATCACTTTGCACATGACATGCAAGTAGAGGTGGACGAGAAATAGAAGTAGAAGACCTGAAACATTTGTAGGTCTTCTCTGTAATAGTGTTGATTTCGATTGTGTCAAAATCTCTAGTGGCTTCTGGTTTATGATCCCTTCATGCAACATCCCATTTTGTAGAGGAAGAGGATGCCCTTCTCTGCATTTAGGTATAAATTAAAAAAATCTTTGAATATAAAAATTATTACTTTGTCAAAAAATACAATTTTACTTACATGTGTTCGACTATCATGCCAACATTTGCTAGGTCTGGTGTAGTAAGATCGGTACTACAATATTTTGCACATTACAATAAGATTCATAATGAAACAAAGTATGTAATTACCAATAATTACATGTGGAGACTGTTGTAGTAATGTTTTTTTGGATGCTATGTAGATTCGTTTTGATGCGCTGTGAAACATAGGTACACCAACCAAATTTTTGGTGGGAAATACATTGAACCAAATATACCAATGTATAAAATTGAATGTTCGTCGATCTTCCTTGTAGAACAAGGCTTGTTAGGAAGAATTGGATACACGCTCAAAAAACTTATCTTGAACAGATGATAAAGTCAAGTCCCTTTTGGACTTAGAAGTGAAAAATGCAAAAAAAAATAGTACCTACGAAACCCGAAATTTAAACTTTAAACAAGACTAGAAATATGAAGAGTTATACCTAACAAAATATTTAAAGAGACTTTGTAGTTGGTCTCCAGGTATACTTTGTCTTTGTCACTTAAAATGAACTATGAAGTGATGGGATCACCATCCTTGTGTGGCAAACCTGTTAATCTCTTGATGTGTAAGGGTTTGGCAGAAAATTTGAGATTATTGTTGTCGATTGTGAGATTGACAATCATCAAATCATTGTCATACACGTTAATAATCTTTAGCAAAAATTTATTGTTTGCTTTATACTGCGATATTAACACTAAACTCTAAAGAACAGAGTCATTGATCCACGACATATCATATCCTGGTGTGGTTAATATTGTAGAAATAAGGGGGCACACAAGGTTTTTGAAAGAAATTTTGGAAGAAACAAGGATGGAAGAGGTCGCCATTGTTGTATTTGTCAAAAAATAGGGTAAGGTTCGAGGGATTAGGGCGTAGGATGCAAGGTAAAAATTTTGAACGCGTACGGTGGCTTCTGCTTAGCTCAAATGTGTTGCGCATGAAAAAAAGATTAAAAATGATTGTTGATGTCTTTTTATAGGCATATAATATTGAAATTAAATGTGAGTTTGATGCATGGTAACATTTTATTGGAGCTATATTGGTGACGCTACAGATCATTTGGCACATGGCTTCTTGCAATCGTTTATTAGTATATACCTCTATTGCAATTGATCGTTAGTCAAACCCTCTATTGCAATCGATCATCAGTTGAACCCTCTTCTACAACCGATCATCAATCGAACCCTCTACTGTAATCGTTCATCAATTAGAGATTGTTGCAATATATCATCAATCAAACCTCTACTACAATCGATCATCGGTCGAACCCTCTGCTATAATCAATCGTCAATCAAAGACTATGTTGTAATCGATCATCAGTCAAACCTCTATTGCAATTGATCATCAATTAAAGACTATGTTGCATTCGATCTTCAAGGTGTTATCGACATAGTGCTTTGCAATAGGTAGTTGAATTTCTATCGTCAAGCATAGCTATCTATAGCCATCCATGCATAATTGTTTGTAGTGAGAGTTTATCGAATATTGTATGGCGTCGGTCATCAACAGTATAAAATTCATCACAATTTTATAATTTTTGGTGAAAAAAGACAATTCGCTATGTCTTCTACATGAATTTGAACAAAATTCGCATCGATTTCGAATTGATTTACCCTATTTTTATAAATAAATTTTGGGTCGACTCTTTATACATAAACTTGTTTGAATGAGTTAATTTATTAAAATATAAATAAATAAACATAAAAACAAATATAAATATATATAATTATAAATATATGAATAAATTAAGTTATAATATATTTAACTAAATTTTGTATACATAACTAAATTTTACCTATTTATATTTATGACTAAATATATATAAATTTTACATAAACATTTATTTCAATATCCTATCTAAAGATAATAATTTTAAAAAATTAAAGTAAAAAAAAACTAAAATTATTAAAACTTTAATACTAATTATACACCTTACTCCCACCAACCAAATTAAAAAAAAAAAAAAAACAGGTAAGGAGATACGTAAAGAACACGCTCTTTGTTTGGCTCTACGTAACGAACACGAAAAAGTACGTAAAGCACACGCACTTTGTTTGGTTGTTTGTTTGAGACACGAGGCGGGATACCAAAAACAAATTAGCAATAGAGCGTTCCAAGAGCTACGAAGATTCAATCTCACGAGGCCAGGGGATTCCATGGGTGGGGTCGTTGAGCAGGGGAGGTCTCTGGATGACCTTATCTAGAAGGAAAACGCGGCGTTGCCAGACCGCCAGGCCGTGGAACTGATTGAAAATTTTATGTCGGGCCGGTCCCCATTTTTCGTGCTGCGGTTCAAGGATTTCACCTACAGCGTTTCCATTGGTAAACGGTTCGGCAAGATCCATGTCAAGTGACCCTCATAGATTGACTGACTTTTTATTCTCATTTTATTTACTTAGTCTATTGCCTCTTATAAAGTCGTTTTTCTTGTTATAATTTTATTGGAAAGAATAGCTCTATTTGAGAATGGTTTTTAATGTGTAAAATATTTTTGGATAGAGAATGATTTGGAATATAGATTATCTTATCAATTTTACTAGAACTAATTTAACTTAATAATATTTTTTAATATAATTTATATTTTATAATTTATGTTTAGGGTTGGATATTTTCATCATCTCAATCATGATCTCTTATAAAGGTTCAATCCTTCATACACTAGCTCATGCTAAAGTTTGAACTTTAGACTTTTTGAACATGTTCTCATAATTTCTTATAAAGATCCAACCCCTCACACACTCGCTCACACCTTGATTTGAACTTTAAACCTTTCAAAAACCCAAACAATTGTATTGCCTCCTAAAACAATATAATTTATAATCTAATAACTAAAAATAATTTAGTTCAATAATGTTAATTTTTTCATAACTTTAACTCTATGTTAATATTTTTATTTATTTATATATATTTAATTTTTTAAAATATATGAAATGTTTTTACAATTGATCGTTCAGGATTGAATATATTCATTTTAATTATTATCGGGATGATATACCACAACAGCTACTTGAGCTTCTAATTGAATTTTAAATATTAATATTAAAATTTTATGTTTGTGGTTTTGTGTGTATTTTTTAAAGAAACTCTAATACTTTCGATACCTATTATTGTAAAACATATTTTAGCTTAGAATTTTACTAAAAACATTTTGCATGTTCGTAGTTTTTAGAGACGTGCATTTTTCAAGGGAAGCTTTATTCAAAATGTGAGCTTGGAAATGTTTTATGTGCTCGCAGCAAAGAAGAGCATTTGTTTTATTTATCTATCAAAATGGCATCAAGTACATATCACTTATTGTCTTGAATAATATTATTTTTTATTAATAAGTTTTTTGAATAATTTTTGTGTTCAAACTATTCTTTAAACAAATTATTTATATAGAATAATTTTTTATGTTTACTTAATATGTTTAATTTTAACAAAGTTTATTTTCTAAACAATATATTTAAACAAATATTTTCTAGTAGGAATGAACTTTAAATGTTTAATTTAAAATGTAAAATAGATATTTTTTATATAATTAATTAATAATTTAATTAAAAATATTTTTAATCTTAAAAATAGTTTTTGAAAATAGTTTTTATTATAAAATAAATACTAACTATTTGTAAAATATTTTTTAAAAAAATCACTCATATTATATCATTATCATTATTATAACAAAATTAAATATTATCAATTGATAAGATTTGAAACTTGATTTCTTTTTTTAAATTTTAAAAATATAAACCATTAAACTAATACTACTTAATAAAATTATAATAAATTATTAAAACCACTTAAATTTATATTTATTATTTAAAGTGTTTAATTTTCAATCATAAGTTTGAATCTATGTACGAAAAAATTTGAATTTGAATTTGAATTAATGTTCATCGGTGACCAAAAGAGGTCAATAGGACTGTAAAGTAGGACATATACAAAGCAACGGGAGTGTCTAATGCAGCTCCAGAGAAAATAAAGTAAGAAAAACAACAAACAGGATGACATATGATATACAAGATCTGTGGATCAAGGCTTACTCCCAACATTCAAGGCTGAAGAAAAGTGAGTGATGTAAGAGTTGGATATCGTAGATGTTCTTTGTTGGAGGCGACGTCAAACTGATCTTGTTGTATCTCTGTGATCACCCTGGCGCTTCTTGTTCCTGGCCTCTGGAGGTTGAAGAATGAAGTGATAAGTCGGGATCCTGTTATCTTCTACAAATTGTTACTAAGTAGTTCTTTCCTGAGATTGAATAATTCTCGAATGAAAAGGGCAATGCATCTCTGATCTTCATAATTAATCCAAGATTTTAGTGTATGGGTGTCTTTGCATAAGCAATAATATCTGCTTCGTATCTCGTAGTAGACAGGACAAGTGAAAATGTAATGCTCCTCGGATTCCACATCAAGACTGCACAATCTACAAATACGTTGATCTTTGGGGAGGTGATGATCTGTCTCAATACGCAGCTGGTGGGAGCAAACTCGTAGTTGAGCTAGAGGAAACCTGAGGTTGTTTGACATTTGTATCAAGTTATAATTTGGAGTAGTGATCAATTCATGCTCTAGTTGGAGATAAAAGCGAGAGTAATGGAGCAGTTTTGGTGAAAGAGGTTCCTTTGGATCGATCCAAGTAGTTTTTATATATGTTGAGTAAATCTCATCTCCAATATCCTTATTGGAGTATGGTGCATTGATTGATGCTTTAGTAAAATGAGGTCTCATGATGTCTAGACCAAGAGATTGAAGTAGAGTAGGTAGTATGAGCATACCAGCAATTCCTGACCCCTTGATTTTCCAACTGTATTGATTATTGTAGTGCTAAATATGGATATCTTCTCATGTCTGGCATACAATGAAATCTATGCAGTAAAGAAACAACAAGAAATATTGCTAATGTAAGTAATGGATGAGCACCAAACTCGGCTAGAATGATGGGATGTGGTTTATTTTGGAACGAATTAACATTGACAACATAGAGATGAGGACCCTTTCAATACGAGACCAACCCAACTGTCTGAGGCTAGGGCCCCAAACTTCACAGCCATAGAGCTGTGTAGGGGTAACAAGAGTGTGGAAGAGTCTGATCTTCGTACTGATGTCCTGAAACTGGAGCTAAAAGCATTGCTTATCCAGAGAGGCTAGGGCAGCATAACCTTTGTTTAACCTTGCTTGAGATGCAGGGATCAAGTTGAAGGTAGGTCCTATGAAAAGAACTCCCAAGTATGTGTACGATGTGACAATCTCAACAGCCTTCCTTTTATATGTGATGTGAACAAAAGAAGATTTTTGTTTTCTGGAGATTAACTTCTAATCCATGCAAGTCAGAGTCTGTGCCAAGTATGTCCAGCTACTGTTGAATTCCTCCTGTTGTGTGTGACATTAGGATAATGTCATCAACAAATAGCAAAATGGCAATAACACTACCAAAAAGTAGGCAACCTGTACTCTTAACCAGAGAGTCCAGTCCAAAGACTGTAGGTGAAAGTGGGCAGCCCTGTTTAACCCCAATAGTACTATGAACATCTTTTGTTATGAGAGATCCAATTTTAACCTGTTCAGTGAATTTTTCATATAAGGTCATAACCAACAGAATAACCTCCTCTGGAGCTTTTGTCTTTTAGTGTCTTTGGCAAGATCTTATGCCTTCATAATTTTCTTAATTTGCTCTGAATTGTTTTCCATCCTCATGGTTTTGATCTTTAACAGCAATCATAGTTGGGCTGGTTCTGTAATAATGCTTTTGTCTTTCTAGGAAGTGATGTTTGTATCACAAGTTAGGATTCATCTCAAAGTGAATACCAGGTTGTTTTTTTTTTTTTTTAATTTAATGGTATATTTTTAATATCCGTAATTGAACTAATAGATTGTTGCTTGTGTTGAGCTGCATTGTTAAAATCTAATGTAGACATTGATGTGGGAAGTTCTTTTCCTACACCTTGCTCTTTTCATTATGTGTACTGTTTGTTAAGTACTTGGTCCATGTCACATGCAGGCTTGACATGCCAGAGTACCTATTGTGAAATTTACTGATCCAGTGACTGATATTTCCTGCGATATTTGCATCAACAACATGTGGGCAATCGTAAATACAAAGATTCTTCATGACTATGAGCAAATAGATGTTCGGTTGCAGCAACGTGCCTTCATGGTCAAGCACTGGGTAAAACTGCGGCAGATCAATGAGCCATATCATATCAAGGCACTCTTTCGAGCTATGCGTAAGTAACATACTGCTTTTAGCTTTTGGTACTTCCCATAGGGGATACAATTCTAGGTATGGTTCATTAGTTTCATAATGGATAGCCACTGAGTTTAGCTTTGCAGGTATGTGCTTATGTGCATTCACTTTCTGCAGCAGCACAAACCTGCAATTCTTCCTTGCTTACAGGTGAGTGGATTTAAATTACATTTCAACTCTTCATTCTTTGTCCTTTTCTTTCGTCCCTTGGACATTGGAATTCTGTTTGTTGGCTTTCCAGCCCCCACCTTATATTACATGAACAAAAATAAATTACATTAAGAAGAGGGTAACCAATGTAACTTTTTGTAATGTGTACCTATGTCCGAACTTGGACTCGTTTGTTCTTTACCCCATAGTCTACTTCCTCATCTTCTCGATTCACTGCTGTCTTCACTATGATTTGAAACCCAACCAAGTCTTTGATTTGCTGACAGAATAATAATCAGAGAATAATGAAGGTGGCTACCACAACCCCTTAATATAATGTATGGTAACCATCATCATAAGCCCAAACAACCACCCCTTCATATAATATATAGCCATTGTCATTATTAGCTCAAACGATATTGCTAATAGATGCTTCATTATTAGATAGATGATCAATTCTTTCAAGGCAAAATGGAGTAAGGGGATTTTGTACCATGATCAGAAAAATGACATCCTTTCCTTTCACTGACCTCTGGACCTGTTTAAAGATCGGTTGCCTGGATACAGGTACAGATGCAAAAATAATCATATTTTTCAATGTTTGCAAAGAACAGACAAACATAATATTAGAAATTTGTAAGTAGAAAAAACTATTTAAAAATACGAGTTTGAAATTCAAAATGATAATAGTAGATATCATGATATTCGGAAATGTGAGATCGTCTTTCATCATAAAAGACCCATCACATCCAAAATCCTTCTATTTTTCTCTCTCTCCTTTGTTCATCCCTTAACTGCAAGTTTATAATCTTGAGTTTGTGCCACATTCATTTTTCTTATTTATTCTACCAGTTGTGTTGTTTGTCCTTTTATGACACTTTCCAATCAGTAAGTTTTTTTAGGATAAAACCTCTTATACATATTAATATCAGGATTGGATCTAAACGATTGTCTCCTCAGCCATGGGTTACAGATTTTATTGATAACACTGATGAATTCAATTTCATGTTTAAAAGCTTCAGGAATGCAGCTACGAAAACATTCCAAGCGGTATAGTGTTCATAAGAAGTTAGCATGCAACAATTTCTTCATAAACTATCAGAGGTATGCAGTTACTAGACATTGCAATGTGCAATCATTTTAAGCCTTTCAGGAGATTATGCTTTCATAAGTGGAGCTCAATGGATCGTCACATATCAACAGGCACAAATACCAGAGTATTATAAATGCAGTACATGCTACCTCCTACCAGCTATGATATTATAGAAAACATGAACATAAACACGGGGGATCTGACTTCTGCTGGGTATGCCTCGGGCTTGACCTTGGAAATATGGACATTTTATTTAATAAATCTGCTGGGTATTATTTTTTTTTTTTTGGTCATTTATGCAACATTGTTTATATTTTGCTATCCAGTAATTTCTGCTTCCCAGAAACTCCGTTCTTCTTGTTCAAAATGCATTTTTCTCTCTCCTGAGTTTTACTGTCTAAGTTCTCTGAGCTGCGCCTAAGGCACTGTAAAGTTGTTTCTGTTCACTTATCATGCAGGGCACGCACATTTCGGAGGGCGAAGGTAGTTTGCATTATTCCCAGGCGCAGGCCAAGTGTGAAGAGTATGGAGGGCGCAGGCTTAAGGAGTGCAAGACATATTTCATGCAAAGGAGAGCGCAACATTCGTTTGACCAGTCAAAGCACAGCAACAGTGAGTGCAACGCTTTTGCGCTCTGCCTAGGGAGCGCAACCGAAGTTGACCGGTCAAAGCGCAGCTCCAGGTTTTAAGGAAAAATAGCTAAGTATTGGTGAAAGCTCTTGTGCTCAGTTCCCCAAGCGCAAAGCTATTGCGCTCTCGTTGAGAGCGCTTCATGCTTTGACTTTTTCAAAGCATAGCATAGCTCCCGAGGAGAAAATGTCAAGCTATTACGCTCAGTTCCCTGGGCACCAAGCAGATTTGCACCAAGGTTGAGCGCAAAGCATGTTGACTATTCCACGTCGGCGCTGCTCCCGAGACACCAGGACGTTGCGCTCAGTTTTCTGAGCACCAAGCAGATTCGCACCAATGTTGAGCACAAAGCATGTTGACTATTCCACGTTGGCGCTGCTCCCGAGACACCAGGATGTTGTGCTTAGTTTTTCGAGTGCCAACCAGATTCGCACCAAGGTTGAGCGCAAAGCATATTGACTTGTCAAAACCTAGCGCAGTTTCCAAGGCGTCAAGGCGTTGCGCTCCATTTCTCCAACGCAATGCAAATGCGCAATAAGCTTCTGCGCTTCAGCTGTTGACCATTCAATGTCAACGCACCTCCCGATGCCCCAGACTCTTGCGCTCCATTTCTCTTGCGCAAGGTGTTTGCACTCCATTCTTGTGCGCTTTGGTAGTTGACTTTTCAATGCCAGCACTACTTCCTATGCGCCAAGGACTTGTGCTCCATTTTTGAGCGTCGAGCAGATGCGCAACGAGTTAGCTACGCTTCACCTCTTGAGTTTTCAACTCTAGCACTGGTCCCGAGGCACCAAGGTGCTTTCGCTATAGGTTTAGAGCGAGAAGCAGTTTCAGGCCAGGAAACAGCGGGATATAAGTAGCGCTTGCCTCTAGCGCCTATTCTCTTCCAGCCCCCTCGCCAAAAAATTTTAGAAGTGCTTCACGTCAACGAGTAAAGGTGTATCCTTATCCATCCAAGCACAAGCACAGTCGGTCTAAGAAGCTTCCAGACTGGACGTTTCATGATTTCAAGATCTTATCTTTCACGAAAGCAGTTCCAGCAAGTGAGGAGGCAACGCCAGCAAGCCAAGCCTGTCAGAGCATTGAAGGGGTTCAACTGCATTTCAAGGAGTCATCGGTCCCGACCATGCCTGATTACTATTTCATGACTGTAATTCCTTAAATCTTATCTTGGCTACCACCGCCACATTTTGTAGGTGTGCATTTAATGTTTTAAGTGGCATAACTCTCTATATAAGCATGTTATTTTATTGTAAAACAATGGATGTTTGCTAGAAGCTTGATGTAACCTGAATTCTCCTATCAATATAGCTGATGTCTGGCTCTAACTCTGGACTTCTATTTTATGTGTATGTCTTCTATTGCTTATATTCTATTAAGTTCTCTAATTTATCTGTAGGCTTGAATTCTAATATCTGGATTTAGCTTCTGATAAAACGTGAACCCCTGGAGTAGCCCTAGAGATTACGCATGTTAGATGCCTAGTTTTAATTTATGTTAGTTGTTTGTATTGAGTGCTATTTGATTCGGCATGCAGTAGAGTTATCGTGTTGTTAGTCCATCACCCCTATTCTATCTAGCCTGTGACCATATTTTCCATCCCTTTCAGTCATTTCCCATGTCTTTCCAGTTCATTAATCTTCAAACCCCCCAGTTAGAATAGCAAGGGAACTATCCCATCTCTAGATATTGGCACGGGAGACATTTCTTCCTCTCGATCTTTCAATGTTGGTCAAGTCTAGGGCGCACGAATAAACAAATCCTTGCCTAATGCAGATCTCTGACCAACAGTTTCTGGCACGCCCGGTGGGATGCAAACGTTCCACTGCAAAAGCAGTACTAAGAAGTTGATGTTCGTCTTATTGCTGACAAATTCGAACATCTGGAGACTCATATGAACTCAGACACCTCCAAATCTCGTAGACCAGTTTAAAATTTCATGCCTTCATGCGTACAAGGTGGCAAGCTAGAAATACAGAAGAAGAGACCAAGTTCTTTGAGCTTGACATTGACACTGCGGAAAGCATCCTAGAGTGGTTCTTGCAAATATGAAGAGGGTTAAGGCCTAGAAATATCTGGTTTTTCTGGCCTCAGTGTGAAACCGATAATGGTTTGTCGGCAATATAAATGTCGGCATGATTTTTATTTTTAAAATTCCCCTCTCCCTATATTCTCTCCTCTCCTCTCGCATTCCTCTTTCTTCCCTATTATTCCGCCTCCTTTCTCTCGCCGTCATTCTATCATCTTATTCCTCCATGCCTCTCTTTTTCCCTTATCACTCCGTTTTTTCCTCATCTCCCTTCCTCCTTCTTTCCCTTCCTATAAATACCCATTATCCCTATTATGTGCTGTGTGGGGTGTAATTTCGAAAGTTTGATTAATAAATTGATTTTATTTTACGTTAAAGCCCTCTAACGAACACTAGTATCAGAGCAGAGGTGGGAGTTGGGCGCTGCACCAGGAGGGCACAAAAACTGAGGTGAGCTAGGAGCTGGGCACGAGCTTCGAGGTAAACCTGAGGGTACGGATCCCGAGGTATATCGTGAGGAGCTAAGCTGGTGTGGACGTTGACTGGTAGAATGCAGTTCAAGATGTAAACATGGCACTAACTAGGTGGCTGATGCAGGTGTAGATTGGGCGTAGCTCGAGGAGTTGAGCTGGCGAGGAGGTGACACGTGGCAGCGATGCAGGCGCTGATGTGACGGCGAGGCAGGCACTGACATGGGGGCGAGTGGACGGTGAGCTGGCAGCAACATGGCAGTTGACGATGTGGTACGATGAGGTGGCATGGATGCCACGTGGCAAGCTCCGATTGGACTCTTCGTTGGCAAAAGGTTGGTTGGTCGTTTACCCGAAGGAAATCGACTCATAACGTGCGACTTCGCGTTATTAAAATCTCCCTCACCCATCTCACAGTACATGTGGGATAAAGGAGGTGTTATTTTTTTTTTTTAAACATTTAGAGCGCGATGACATTAATACAATTTTCTTGCCCTTAGTTCTCATCCAAGTGCATAGCGTAGTTGGAAAAGACGGAAGAGTTGCTTGGCAGAGGTGTTGGGTTCAAGTCACGCCGAGGTTGAAAAGTTGATTTTTTTTTGTTGTTTTTGCATACACCGAGGAAAACAAAATATAAGGCACGAGGGCCTTGGGCTTTCAAACGCGTCGTGTGGTGTAGCGGCTAAACTCCTCTCTTGCAAAGCGGCAGGTCGGGGGATCGATTCCCCTCCGCTCCAAAAACAAAGGTTTTTGTTAAAAAAAAATTTTAAAGTTTTTTTTAAGTTTTTTTAATTTTTATTAAATTTTTTAATTAATTTAATAGTTTTAAAATTATATTCTTTAATTATTTTTTAAATATAATTTTGTTTAAAAAATAATTAAGGATATAAAAAATTATTAATTTTTTTATAAAGACTTTATAAAAAAATTATTGAAAACCTTTAAAACCTTTTGGAAAGGGAAATTGGAAAAAATTTTTTGAAGATCAAAATTTCTTGAGCACTTGAAAATTGACATATGCAACTCAACTAAATTTTTTGCCATGATGAGTAGATGATCCGGTCAACCGGATGTTACCACGCCCTATGCTCTCTACTGAGGAGAGAATCAGCTGAGTCTTTTGATGAGAGGGTCCGACGAGACGGAATACATATTGTATTCAGTCAATTGCAGAATTCAGTGATAGCTCACCAGAGGAAGCCCGATTCAGGATACGAGGCTGACTCAGAGGACAATATTTTTGGACAACGAGTGGAGGAGTCCGATTCAGTTGCATTTGAGCCTGAGGAACAATCTAGTGAGAGCTATACCCCATGCTCTCCAGAGCTAGAGCCTGAGCCTGAGCTAGTAGAGGTCGAGCCAGTAGCAGTTCCTGAAATCATCGTCATCAGTGACGACGAGGATTCCATTGCAGATAATTTTGGACCTCTAGTACTGGGTAATCCACAACAAGAGGAACATGAAATCAGTGAGAGAATTAAGAAATCTAGATTTGATTTGAATCTATAATTGCTTTGTACTTCCTATTTTTAGTCAAATCAAAGTTTGCTTTCAAGTAGTAGAAATGGCCTCAAATTCAAATCTCCCAATTCCTGAATTTAATGGTAGTGATTATGAATACTGGTCAATAAAGATGAAAACTATGTTGATTGGTAAAGGTTTATGGGAAATAGTTGAAGAGGGTTACACATAACCCTCCGTTGCTAACTGGTCTGCTTTAAGTGTTGCCGATAGAAAAGCCAAGAAAGAAGCCCAAAAAAATAATTCCTTTGCCCTGTACCATTTACAAGCAGCCCTAGATAAAAGTATATTTCCTAGAATAGCATCCTGTGTAACAGCTCAAGATGCTTGGAAAGCTTTGAAGGAAAGCTTTCAAGGTAGTGATCAAGTAAAACAGGTCAGACTTCAAACACTGAAGAGAGATTTTGAAAATCTCAGAATGCAGGAGAATGAGAAGGTAGGAGACTATTGCGTGCGAGTCAAAGCCGTAGTAGATAAAATGGTCACTCTAGGTGAAGAGGTTAAACCTGAGGTTGTGGTGAAGAAAGTGTTGCGAACACTTCTTCCTAAGTGGAATCATGTAGCAATCATTATTGAAGAGTCAAAATATTTGACTACACTTTCCTTTGATGCACTAATTGGTTCTCTCCTTTCACATGAAGAGAGATTGCAGGAATCTCCTTCCACCAGCCATGGAGGAGATGACAAAGCTTTTGCTTTACAAGAAGGAAAATGCCAAGGTAGAGGTCGTGGCAGAGGTCAACAAAGAGGAAGAGGCAGGAATAGTCCACGAGGTGGAACTCCAAGCAAAGGAGGATCTTCAAACAGAGGTGGAGGTCAAAACAGAGGTGGTCAACAGAACAGAGGAAAGCATCCAGGTAGAGGAAAAGGAAGTGACAAGTCAAAGCAAGTTTGCTACAATTGTGGCAAACCTGGCCACTTCGCTCGTGATTGCTGGTCAAAACCCTCACAAGGGAGCAACAGTAGTCAGAGCAGTCAGTATGGCAATTTTGGAGAAGAGGAAGGGACCTCAAATCTCTTTCTTTCATATGGCCAGTCAGATCAGAACATGAATGACACCTGGATCTTGGACACTGGGTGTTCAAATCATATGAGTGGCAAAGAAGAACTCTTTGCTACCCTGGATTCTTCCTACAAATCCAGCATCAAGTTAGGGGACGACAAGTCATTGGCGGTTGAAGGTATTGGAGCCATGGAGGTTCCAACAAAAGAGGGCATTAAACAGGTAAATGATATTTATTACACCCCTCATCTCCAACATAATCTTTTGAGTGTTGGTCAAATGTTGGAGAAAAACTATAAGTTGCTATTTGATGAGGGTAAATGTATCATTTTTGATAAAAGTAATAGTGATAGAATCATTACTCAAGTGCCAATGACAAAGAACAAGTTATTTCCTTTAAAGTTTGGCCAGCCAGGGGGAGAGAAATTAGCAAATGTTGCTATTTCAAATCCAAGTGTGTTGTGGCACTTGAGATACGGTCATCTGAATTCAGCTAGTTTGAAGATGTTAACCTCTCAAGCGATGGTGACCGGACTTCCTAAAGTTTAGGACAATAAGGAAGTCTATGAAGGTTGTGCCTTGGGAAAGCACGCTAGAACCAAATTTCCTCAAGGGCAAGCATGGCGGGCCAGTTATCCACTCCAGCTAGTGCATTCGGACATCTGTGGTCCAATGCAGACCAAGAGCATTGGTAACAACTCTTACTTTCTTCTTTTCATTGATGATTTTTCAAGAATGTGTTGGATATATTTCTTGAAGCATAAAGATGAAGCATTTGACTGCTTCGTAGATTTTAAAGCAAGAGTTGAAAACGAAAGTGGATATTTTGTTAAGTGTCTCAGATCAGATAAAGGAGGAGAATACTCCTCTAATGAATTTTTGAATTTTTGTAAAGAACATGGAATAAAGAGGTAGTTCATTGCTGCCTATACTCCACAGCAGAATGGTGTGGCTAAGAGAAAGAACCGCACCATTGTAGAGATGGCAAGATCTATGCTTCAAACGAAGCATTTGAGCAATATGTATTGGGCAGATGCAGCCAGGACTAGTGTGTATATTTTGAATAGGAGCCCTACTTCAAGTTTGAAAGGGAAAACTCCTTACCAAGCATGGTATGGTAAGAAACCAAATGTCAAGCATTTCAGAGTGTTTGGTTCACTGGCTTACTCACACATTCCTGATGAACAAAGGAAGAAGCTTGATCCCAAGAGTCAAGCATGCATTTTTGTAGGGTACTGTGAGACTACAAAAGCTTACAGACTCTACAATCCCAGGACTCAAAAGATAATACTTTCCAGGGATGTGATTTTTTATGAAGGGGGAGAATGGGGACATCCCCAAATTTATAGTGATGTTGAATCTCATGATGCAGGTTCTTCACAAATTCAACAGGCGCCATAGAAAGGCAAGAAGTCTCCTCCTCCAAGCCCAAGCAGACATTCTACATCCAGTTCATCATCTTCTTCACCAAGTCCTTCTCCACAAAGGTCAATCAGTTCCTCACCAATGGATATTGATTCTCCATCCAGAGGTAAGAGAACTCTCCAGCATCATCCATCTTATCAGATGTTGGATAAAAAAATTTCAAGAAGATATACTAGAAGTCAAGCTAGTGAAATGAGTTATGTTTTGCAAAGACTTGAAAATATGCATTTGTATGGTGATGATGACTCCCAAGAACCTCGGGGAGATGTAGTTAACTATGCTTTGTTAACTAGTGCACAACTTGAACCTTCTAGTTATGAGAAGGCATGTACTCAAAAAATTTGGCAAGATGCCATGAAAGAGGAGATAACCTCTATAAAAAACAACGACACTTGGGAGTTGGTAAAGCTTCCTAAAGGCAAGAAATGTGTTGGATGTAAATGGGTCTTCAAGACCAAATTTAATGTTGATGGAAGCATTGAAAGGCACAAAGCAAGATTGGTTGCAAAAGGATTTACACAGAAGTATGGTATTGATTATGAGGAGACATTTTCTCCTATAGCCAGACAGGAGACCATCAGAACAGTTCTTGCTTTAGCTGCTCACAAGGGTTGGAAAATCCAACACATGGATGTTAAGAGTGCCTTTCTCAATGGGTACTTGATAGAGGAGGTGTATGTTGAGCAACCTCAAGGATTTCAAGAGCAAGGTAAGGAGCACCTTGTTTATAGACTGAAAAAGGCACTCTATGGCCTCAAGCAGGCATCACGAGCTTGGTACTCACGCATTGATGGGTACTTTAAAGATTTTGGGTTCACCAAAAGCAGAAATGAACCCACCCTTTACTACCTGAAGCAAGGTAACGACATCCTCATAGTTTGCTTGTATGTGGATGATCTCATATTCATGGGTAGTAATGAAAAAATGAATATGGAGTTCAAGCGCTCCATGATGAAGCAGTTTGAGATGAAGGATCTCGGCTTAATGCATTACTTCCTTGGAATGGAAGTCCATCAGTCAGATACAGGGATCTTCATCTGTCAACATAAGTATGCTCGGGACATGATCAAGAAGTTTGCTATGGAGCATTGCAAACCAGTTGCAACTCCAGTTGGACATGGGATCCAATTAAGCAAAGATGATGGAGCACCAAAAGTTGACGTGACCACTTTCAGGAGCATGGTTGGGAGTTTGATGTTTCTCGCCAACACCAGACCTGATATTCAGTATGTTGTTTCTCTTGTCTCTCGATTTATGGCTAGCCCATCTAAGCTGCATTTGCAAGAAGCTAAGAGAATTCTCAGATATGTGAAGGGTACATTGGATTTTGGAATCCAGTACCATAAATGTAACACTATCAAGCTTGTAGGCTTCAATGATAGTGATTGGGGCAGCAATATTGATGACAGAAAATCAACTTTAGGGAACTATTTTAGTCTGGGATCAGGACTAATAACATGGAGTTCCAAAAAGCAAACTGTGGTAGCTTTGTCTTCTACAGAAGCTGAGTATATAGCAGTCACCTATGCTAGTACTCAAGCCTTATGGCTAAGAAAAGTGTTGGAAGAGATTGGAGAACAGCAAAGTGGTCCGAACAGGATTTACTGTGACAACATCAGTGCCATTCAGTTGGCATACAATCCGATCCACCATAGCAGAATAAAATATTTTGATATGAAGTACCACTTCATCCGAGACATGGTGGAGCATGAAATTGTTGAGCTTAAATTTTGTCGCACTTTGGAGAATGTTGCAGATATCTTCACCAAAGCGATGGCTAAAGCTCAATTTATAAAGTTGAGAGACTGTATAGTCAGTCCTCTCAACTTTAAGGGGGAGAATGTTGCAAATATGAAGAGGGTTAAGGCCTAGAAATATCTGGTTTTTCTGGCCTCAGTGTGAAACCGATAATGGTTTGTCGGCAATATAAATGTCGGCATGATTTTTATTTTTAAAATTCCCCTCTCCCTATATTCTCTCCTCTCCTCTCGCATTCCTCTTTCTTCCCTATTATTCCGCCTCCTTTCTCTCGCCGTCATTCTATCCCCTTATCCCTCCATGCCTCTCTTTTTCCCTTATCACTCCATTTTTTCCTCATCTCCCTTCCTCCTTCTTTCCCTTCCTATAAATACCCATTATCCCTATTATGTGCTCTGTGGGGTGTAATTTTAAAATTTTGATTAATAAATTGATTTTTTTTTACATTAAAGCCCTCTAACGAACAGTGGTCAGGTCGGTTAGACGGGACATCTTCATAAGAGGCTATTGATGCTTCGTAGATTCCAAATCCCGATAGCACAAAAACTAGCTTACCCCCAAATCCATAGAATTATTCGGATCATCAAAATACTTTAGCTCAACTGAACATTTAATCAACTATTTCAGGTGTTCCAATTGTTCTGGCTCAGCAAGTTCTACCAACTCCTCCAGCTCAACAAACTTTGCCAGTGCAAATGGCACAACCAGCTCCATCCAAGCAGCTCCCAGCCTGAAATCACACCAAACCCTTTGTGCTACAGGCTCAGCACGTCATACCAACCATAACCTTGAAAGCTCTACCTACGTATGACAACACGAGAAAGATGGTGCATGAGCATATTCAAGATGTCGTAGGACTAGAAACCATTCACTAGATCATCGAAGAAGACGTTATGGTGAAGTTGTTGGTGCTATCACTAAGAGGTAAGCTCCTCTACTGGTACCAATCACTCCCAATCGGTACCATAACCTCATGGGACAAAGTGGTAGGACAACTTATCAGGGGCTTCAACGAACAAGTAGACTCCTTATCTCTATTGCACCAGATCACCTCTATCTAGAGGCACCCTCAAGAGGAAATAGCGGACTTCAATGTCAGGTTCACCCAAACTTGGCAGAGGGTCACCGATGAACTTTGATCCACATTGAAGTAGGCAGCATTCTATTACTTGAGAGTGTTTCACTTTGACATTAGCATGAGTATTCGATATGCTAATGTCAACACATTTTTGAAGTTATACCAATAGGCATAGAAGGCGAAAGCCGACCTGATAGCCATCAGGAAGTTGCCTCCAAAGGTGACTACTTTGATTTACCCAAATTTTTCACAAAACATGTACCCAAGCGCATCTGCTCCACCTACATCTATGATGTACCCCAGTCATTCATGGACCCCTAGTCTATAAAATCATATGGTACCCACTCCGCAATTTTAGGTGTCTACCCCTCAATATCAGGTGCTTGCCTTTCCTCAGCTTCCAGCTCCTCAATATCCGGTATTGCCTCCACCGCTGGTGCCATTACCATTACCTGTGCTCACTCCTCAGACAGTATTAAATATGGATCAGTTCAAATACTTGCATGATTTGCGTGCATACATGAAAACGATTACAAACGACATGATCATCATGAAAAGAATGTAGAATGATTAGAACTATCAATCGAGGAGATTTCCTCCCCCAATCACTAGGGAGAAAGCAACTCCAACCGGGAGAGCCCCTGAGAAGAACTCTGCGATGTTGAAAAGCGATGAAGTTGGTTCATTTGACAAAGCTTACTCGTGCTCCAACTACAATGACCCACATGGCAAAGACACTTGCATGGTTCACTTGAACTATGTACAAACGCTCACAGACAACGCACCTCAAAAATAGGTAAACATGATAAGGAAAACTGATCATAATTTCATGATTCCCCCTGTCGAGCAGGTCTCTGTTCTGATGAGGATGGGCAAGAAGCCAATTTAGGTCAATCCGACTCGGATGGAGCCATTCAAGATGCCCATAAATCCCAAACTGCCAAGTGAGAAGGCACCCCTGCCACCAAAAAATGAGCCAGCTTAGGTATTAGAGCCAGTGGACACTACTCGACTAAAGGACTACCTACCTCCAAGAGCAAGAGCGAGGACCCCTCAACCGCAAGCTTCAACCTCTCAACTCATAACTGAAGTGAGAGATCAGGCGAGAGAAAAGTTGTGGTACCCCTCATTGACCAAGCATCAGAGAGTGGAAGCAACATAGCAGTATCGGACCTGGTACAAAATCGATAAGGAGGGAGGCGGTCTGGAACTAGAGCATACAGCGTTGTTGAAGAATTAAGGACTTCGACTAAGGTAAGCCACTTTGATGCACTCCAACAGCCTGGTCAAGTCGACCTGTTGCAGTAATCCCTCAGGTCCGTTAAGGGCAAGGAGAGGTCGACTTAGACCGTCTTGACACAGTCATTGACTATCTCTTCCACTGGAAAGAACAGGCCACTATCGTTTTATATATCCCTCAGGATGGAAGGGTGGGTCGTGCATAATTTTATGGTTTATTTTTGCGCTACCACCACTGTAATGCCCAAAGTTGTGTGCAAATTCATGGGCATGGATTACACCAGGAGCGGTCCCAAAGTGCTTCAACTAGATGGAACTCTAGTTAGAATAGTGGGGGTCATCAAGGACATCCCGATCATGTTGCACAAGATGTCATAGATCATAGTAATCCAAGAAGTTGTGGTAGTAGACTTGGAGCCCTATTTTAGCATGTGCTTATCAAGGGAATTCACTGCCAAGCTCGGAGGCTATATGTCTCTTGATTATTTTCATCTGGAGATCCCCTTCAAAGGAAAGAGGATCAAAATTTTTAATGAAAATCCCTCTACCTTTCTCATCAAAAGGATCCAAGATGAGGAGAAACCCATGGAATCAATCAACATCATTGACGGATTAGAAGTGGAATAAAAAGTGGAGCTCATGGAGGAAGCTCTTGATGAGCTACGCATAGAGGATGAGTTCTCTATGTGTGATTTTAACACTATGATAGAATCGAACATCGGGTGTTACTCGATTACCAAGCCTAAAAAGGCTAAAGTGCCGAGTGACACTGACCCCATGGATGACCAACTATGGAATCTCTTCTTCGACGATGCCCGATGCAAGAACGATGTCGGACCTGGAGTTGTCCTCATCTCCCCTTCTAAAAAAGACTTACTCGTACAGGCTTGCTTGGAGTTTTACAAATGATGTCGTTGAGTATGAAGCCCTGTGTTTGGAGTTACAAAAAGTGGAGAAACTCAAAATAAATCAAATACAAATCTTTGACAATTCAAATTTGATCTGTAACCAAGTAACAAATAAGTGTGTTGCAAAGCAATACTATCTAAAGGCATACAAAATAAGGTATGGGATCTACTTTAGTCCTCGGCTCTCAATATTCAGCTATTTCGTGTGAGTGAAATAAGCATGATGATGTCCTGGCATCCATTGGAACCAGATGCTCCTTTGTCGAGGATATAATGCAAAAGCCAAAGGCAGTAAGGGTGATTTATAGGCCCTCGATGCCCGACAAAAATATTCATCGACAGGTTTTTTATAGTGACGAGTAGATCGTTAACTTTTTAATCGATGAAGCTAGAAACATCGAAGAGAGAGCCCTCGACGATGAGGAATCTGAGGATCCAATACAGTTGAATGACAACCACCTCCCCAAGGGTTTGATAACCCTTCAAAGCTTTTTCGACCAGGATGACCGGTCTCTCCCCCACAATATTAAGGTGGATGCCAGAGAGTATGAAGAGCTTGAACTAGAGGCCAGGAAAATTATTAAAGTGGGAACTGATTGCACCCCATCATAGATAGAACAAATCAGAGCCCTCTGCAAATAATATCCAGACATTATCGCCTGGAGCTACCACGACCTGAAGGGGTACGAAAAATTTGTCTTCCAGCATACCATCGAGCTCCAGGAGGGAATTAAACCTGTCAGGCAAAAACAAAGGCCTGTCAATCCAAAAATTGAGATGTTGATGAAGGCCAAGCTCTTGAATATTCTTGAGGTAAAAATTATATATCCCATCAAGCACTCTTCTTGGGTGGTGAATCTTATCCTAGTCCACAAAAATAATGGAGACATTCGCCTCTGTATAGACATTCGAAATCTTAATCAGGCTTCGCTGAAGGATCATTACCCGCTGCCCAAAATTGACCAAATTCTTCATGTGGTGGCAGGAGCATAGAAATTTTTTCTCCTAGATGGCTTTTCAGGGTATAATCAAATTTGGATCAAGGATCAAGACTAGTTCAAAACCGCATTTACCACCAAGTGGGGCACCTCCGCGTACTAGTGCATGCCATTCGACCTCTCAGACGCTAGCACAACTTTCCAGAGAGCAATGGACTTGGCCTTCAGTGAGTTGCTCAATCACATAATTATTATATATCTTTATGACATGACTATTTTTTCCTACAAAAGGAAATAACATGGTCTACATTTATGATGGGTGTTTGAGAAATGTCAAGAATTTGGGATCTCAATAAACCCGAAGAAGTCAATATTCACGATTAAGGAGGGTAAGCTCCTAGTCCATGTCATCTCGAAAAGAGGACTAGCTATAAATCCTGCCAGGGCAGAAGCTCTCATCAAGCTCCCTCTACCAGCAAATAAGAAGGTCCTCCAATCCTTCTTCGAGAAAATTAATTTTGTTCGAAAATTCATTTTTGTCTTCGCCCAGGTAATCAAGCCAATGACAGAGCTCCTCAAGAAGGATGTTGAGTTCTAGTGGACTAAGGATAGAAGATGGGCATTCAAGGAAATAAAAGAGTGAATCGCTCAAGCCCCAGTTTTGGTGAACCCTGACTACAAGGATTTTATCCTTTATGTTGTCAAAGAACCAGAGAGCTATGCGACTGTCCTTACCCAGAAAAATGAATTTGGGGATGAGCGGCCAATCGCGTTCCTGATTCAAGTTATCCTCCCGCATGAGAAAATTTTCAATTTCATTGAAATACAAGTCCATGCGGTGATGAGGTCGCTGAAGAAGTTGTCATTTCATCTCTCAGAGTAAGACGATAGTGTATGTGATACACCCGGATGTTAGAAACTTCATTATTGAAGGTGATCTTGGCAATAGAAGAGCAGGTTGAATTTCCAAGATCCATGAATTTGATATAGAGTTTCAGGCCACTAAACTGGTCCGAGGCCAATCCTTATGCCAAGAGATTTCTCGGAGCACCACCTCAAAGGTAACAACTTGCCAGTGGGATGACTCAATGTAGGAGAGCAATTGTGCAAACTCTGACAAGGATTGGACAGAGGACCTGGTGGACTAGTTTAGCATAGGACAATGTCCTCCCAGCCTCAAATCTTCATAGAGAAGGAGATTCAGGCTTCAGGCATGCAGATAGGTATTATTATCCAGTGGTTTGTTCTTCAAAAACATTGACGGTGTCCTGAGATGTGTCAGGGGTATGGAAAAAGAGAAAATCCTGGACGAGTTCCATTTTGGAATGTTTAGGGGCCATTTTTTAGGAAGGCCTATGGCATTGAAAATAATAAGGGTGGGCTATTATTGGCCCACCATTTTTGCTGATTCCTTCAATGTTAGCCAGAGGTGCGATAAATATCAAAGGTATGTTGGCCGCACCAAGAATGCTTCTCTACCTCTGCACCCAATTCAGGTTGAGGCTCCATTTCAGCAATGGGGTTTGTATTTCATCAGGATAATAGAGCCTAATTATTTAGTAGGGCATAAGTATATATTAACGGCCATAGACTATTTCACCCGATGGACAAAGGTAGTGCCCACCAAGCGAGCTAATCAGGACGTGGTCATCGCCTTTCAATAAGGGTTGATAACCTGTTTTGGGATACCGGATGCCATAGTGACTGATAATGGTTCCCATTTCATTGGGGCCAAGATGTGCACATTCGCTAGTAAGTATGGTATTTACCTAAAAACTTCATCAAATTATTACCCATAGGGCAACGGTTTGGCAAAGTCTACCAACAAAAACTTACTCTAGATCCTAAAGAGAACGTTGGAAGACAACAAGCACACTTGGCATTTCCTTCTAGATTTTGCATTATGGCTAATAAAATTTTCATTAATAAATCCATCAATACATCCCCATATTCCCTAGTGTACAATAAAGAAATAGTGCTTCCTACACACATTGAATTGCCAACGTTGCAATCTCTCCGGTCGTTGGATGGAGAGGACGAAGAGTTTGATCCTATCAGCATCAAGATATCCCAACTATTACAGTTGGCGGAGGAAAGATAAAAATCTTATGAGGCTTTCATGAAGTATGCTGACACCATGAAGAATTGGTTCGATAAAAAGACCTCCAATCGGACCTTCTAGGTCGGTGATTTGGTGCTCAAATAGAATGAGAAAAAATCCAAGCCCGAAAACCATGACAAATTTGACGCATTTTGGGAAGGTCCATTTCACATTTCTCAGGTCCATCTGGTGAACTCTTTCACGCTACAAGATCTGAACGGGTTCACTCTGTCGTTATCAGTCAATGGCCTTCATTTGAAGGTGTACTATCAGTAAGTGGTAGTACGAAAGGTTTTTATCAGATTTTATATATTTGTATTTTCCTTATTTGCTTATGCATTTTTGTTTCTTCCGGTGTATATCTCTTCGCTCCCTTTTGCGCTATCAGTAGCACAATTTTTTGGGCCAAGCTCCTATCCGATAGAGGGGTTTCGAAGAGTCTATTCTTTTATTTTAGTTCAGTTCATATTTTTTCTATTGATACAAGCACCAAAAATAAAAGTAGCAATTGCAGGCATTTTGGTGTATCTTGTTAGGGAAAAGGGGGAGTCCAGCTCTCTCGCAAGGGTAAGACGGTGCTTCAATAATGCTAAGTGACTACAGGGTAAAGTGCAACAACAGTGAGCGCAATGCATTTGCGCTCAGCCTGAGGGGCACATTTTTGTTTAACACTAAATCTTAGCGCAAGACACACTCCATGCAAAATTGAGCATAGTGCCCTTTGAATGGTCAAAGCATAGCAAAAATGTGCACTATACCTTCGCGCCCCTCCTCAAGAGCGCAACGCGCATTGACCGATCAAAGCGCAATGTCAAGTGCAAACGAAGAGGCACCTAAGCCTTCACCAAAGTGTTGCGCTCCGAAAGAGGAGCACAAAGCCAATTTGGGGTTTTCAAGTGCACTATGTGCTTTGACTTTTCAAAGTGCAATGCAGTCTTCAAGGAAAAGATGTAGGTAGGGCACCAAGGTATTTCGCTCCCTTCTCCAAGCGCAAGATAAATTTTGAGGTGAACAAGGCACTTTTTTGGTTGACTTTTCAAACTCTGGAACTACTCCCAAGGCCGTGGAGGTGTTGCACTCCAAGTGATAGGCGCAAGGTCAATTCATAGTAAAAATGAGCACTTGGGCTTTTGACTTTTCAATGTTAGCATGCAGCCCTAAGCTCCAGGCACTCGCGCTCAGTTTTCGGTGCATCGGGCCAATTCGAGACAAAACGATGCACTTCGCTTGTTGAATTTTTAGCACGCAGTGCTGATTTCAAAGAGAAGGTTTAAATGCGCCTCGAGGATGTTGCACACCATTTCAAGTGCACCAAGGCGTTGTTCTCTGATTTTGAGTGCCAAGTTGTTGTGCTCGGGTTTTAGTGTGCAAGGCAGGGATGGAACCAAGGAAGGCGCATCAGTATTTTATTTTTTGACCCTAGTGCTAATCCCAAGGAAGAGGTTGTGCCTCGATTTTAGTGCATAACCTGATTTCAAGATTTCTAAAGGAAAATAAACCTTGCGCTCCAATTTTTGAGCGAAGGCCATTCATTGGATCAAAAAATGATGAAAGTTAATTTGGAGCAATAAGGCTTCGTTCTCTCCCAAGCGTCATTCTAGGCACGCAGTCCAAAGCAGAACATATTGGAAAATAAATGCAATAGATGCGGTGCATCTCATCTTTCAAAAAATATTATGGTTCGCTTTGTTATTTGGCATCGAGAGGTGTGCCTCATCATTGGTCACCGCATAGAAGATCTTCCATGATGCCCTCAATCGTTCCAGGCATTTACTCTGCCCAAACGACATTAATGTAGGTCGGTGCATGCCTGAGTTATAAGAAGGCACACTGCACATCAAATATGCACCTAGAGAAACCCTTGAATCATAGTGCCATTCGCTATTGTCAAGTTTTAGAGAGCGATTACTACTAGTAAGGGGCGGAACACATCAGTGGAGCATTGTGTTGTTCTAGGGCATTGTGTTGTACTAGTGAATTATTTCTAAGGCACATTCCGATTGAGATGCACTTGAGCATTGTTATTCTCAATGCGTTTGAAGAATTGACCAATGGAGATGGGTAAGAAGTCTGAGCAAAAGTAGAAAAAGGAGAAGGTCCCACAGCTTATGAAGGGTGAGCAGAAGCAGAAGAAGGAAAAGAAGGAAAAGCCCCCATCACCTCCGTCTGAAGACGAGTTGAGTAAAATTTGGGACTACGTCCTCACGAGGACAAGCATAGAAAAGCTTCATGAAGATGTCAAACTCAAGATAACTAAGGTGTCCGTTGGAACAAATTCGACAGTCGTCTACCACTCCTACCTATACTGGTACCTGTGCACCCCTACCTGAAATTAATTTACGCAATTGCCAAATTTTACGACCCCAAGACTAGGTCAGTTTAGGATACAAAAGAGAGAAGGTTGTTCTTTGTCTCTGCTAAAAAAATCTGTGAAGCTTTTGCCTATGGGCAAGGACCTTCTGGTGAAGTTATCATAAGAAAAATTAATAGCAATGAGCAAAATAATAGATATGCCAGCATGACGTCGATCAGGCGGTTTATGGAAGCTCAGCTAACAGAGAATTTTGCACCTGAAACCTTGCCAGAAGTCCCTAAATCCTTGAGGAGGTTCACAAATTCCAAACTCTACTCCATGCTTTCCTGGATCACTAGGCTTGCCTTAGATGCCCAAGTGTATGGTTGGCAGGCGGTAATTGTCGAGTGCGTATCTCATGGAGAATTCTATGCTCTTGATGTTGTGGCACAAGGAATAAAGCCTATCTTTTTCAACTGGGCATACTGGGTGTCGCGATAGCTACATATCCAGATATGTGAGATGTAAAATGGAAACATAGCATTTCGAAGCTACTCATTCTTGGCATGGTATTTCTTCTACCACATGCATTCGCATTGTCATTTTTCCTTCATTACCACAAGCCGCATGGATGAAAATTGTAAAGCACTCCCCGTGTACCTGTGGACCACAAGCCTATCAAGGTGCGAGTCCTACTATAACTTTAACTGAGTTTTCCTTGGTTTGACATTGGAAATCATATACGGTATCTATGAGTGTGTGCCGAGGTTGATGAGGGCTTATATGGTACAGAGCCTGCTCGACAATATTTTGCAGTTGATGCAAGGGCTTGTGGTGTGAATATTCAAGTTTTTTGGAAAACCTTTCTTATTGTCGTACTACACAACCGAATACCTATTTGCCCTCGAATTCGCCCGCCAGTGTGACTTCACAGATGATACGTATGAAAAGGGACGAAAAAGGTAGCACACCTACCCCTAGCCTTTCGAGCACGGTTGCATCAAAGTGTCAAATAACAAGTAGAACATATTTTTGGTGGTTACTCTATATGAGTTTGGTCTGATTGACCTACCCCAACGGTGGAAGTATGATCCGTTGAATGTTTTTAGGGATAAAATCAATGCAAAGAGCTTTCACTGCTACCCTCACCCAGATATCGATAAGCAACACAATAACCCTTTCGGGCTGGACCTAGAGTGGCACATAGAGAGGATTGTCTCCTTCCCCCTGTGGCATGACTTCTACATAATAGAGGCTGATTACAACCCTACGTAAAATCTGGTGCAAGACCCCGACGATCGAGTGTTCAAGGTAGTGAAGAATAAAGTGCCAAACTGGTCAGATGAGAAGATCATAAACTAGTGGACCATGAGAGTCCATAATAGGAAAGGAACATCTAATCCAACACTACAATTAGATAAAAAATTCTTCACAATTTTTGACAAATATTATGAAACCTACCAACCCGTATTCTTCAACAACATTGTACCTAGAAGTACTTAGAGTCTCACTAGGGTTGAATATGCAACGGCGGTTCTGAAACACTAGGCTATTCAAGCGCCACTTGTCAGGGGCAAATGTAAGCATCCACTCCTAGAAGAAGATACCACTCTAAAGAAGACAAGCGCTCCTACCACACCTATGCCCCAAAACATTATGAAGAGGCCTCAAACTATCACAATTCGCCTCTTTGGCACCAACCCTCCAACAGCATCAGCATCCATAGGAGAGGGCACTTCGGAAGTTTATGTTCTGATGTAGCAAGTGTGACATACCTAGTAGACACAGTAGGCATAGCTCGAGGTTTCATTCATCAATATAGAGGAATAAGCATAAGACAAAGGAGGAGCAAGTCCAATAATGCAACAATTCATCATGTCGGCTCTAGAGACGTCCGAGCCTGCAAGTGCATCTTTAGTTCATTTCTTTCTATCATTCGCCCCTCTAGAAACCCCCCTTCCTGGCATCGAGACCCTATTGTCTACTCAAATTGCATTTGGCATCCCCGCTACAATCATTCCTACACCTCTTCTTCAATTGTAGTCTCATTCTTCCTTGCCCGTAGTCTCTCAACCATTTGAAACTTTTGGTTAGTCTCCAACGCCTTCACCTTCCTGATAACTTTTATTCCTACTCCTCAGGGTTTAGTGCATTCAGTTGCAACATCCATTGCCATAGTCAGTCTTCACTTGTCCCCTCTCCTTAGTCATCATAGCAGTTACCTCCATGGAGAATCCTCCCCCTGGTCCTAACATCCCAATTGTAGCCGTGCAAACTCCAGCACCTCCTAAGGTCATTGTAGCCGATGCCTTAGCTTTTCCAGACACACCTATTGAATCGAGCCATCAATGGGCTTTGTTCCCCTTTAACCCACTCTTTGGATTACATGAACCTATGGAGCTAGAGTTCTGCCAAGAGGGCCCAATGGAAAAAAGTATTCACAAGGGGCAACAGAATTCCTCGATCTGGCTCAAAGGCCAAAAAAAAAGAATACACAAGCACTGACTCAACCAGAGAAAATGGCCATGTTTGATCCTCAAAATATGCAGCTCCACAAAATGGAGAAAGTGTTCAAGATCTAGAAGCCATTGGAGGAGATGACAACAATAGACTATTCTTATTGTCATATGGTGGAATATTTGAATATTGTTGATCCCACAAAGAAAGCTAGGAATATCCATTTTGTGGCAACATCCTTCTACCTCCAGGTGGAGCATTTCAAAAATTGCTACTACAAGGCTGAGACCAAAAATATACAATTTGAAGAAACTTTGGTGCTCATGAGAGGGCAGCTTGAGAAGGAGCAGTCCAAAGTAGAGCAGTTGCAGCAACGAGTAACAAATCTAGAGCAAGAGGTGGAAAGCTACAAGAAATATTCTAAAGAACGCTTCAAGGTTTAGGAAGAAGTGCAATGCCAGCTGCAAGTTTTGGACACTCAAATTTAGGAGCTACAGTCTATATTGACAAAAAAAGTAGAGCCAACAGAGGTCCTATCCAAGGATCGTGTCAAGGAGGTGCGCAGTTGCTTCCTGTCCAACTTTAAAATTAGAGCGCGTCGGGCAGCAACACTCTTGGCATTCATCTGGTAGGCCAAGTAGTTAATCTCCCACAGTGCTTCCATCGTAGAGGATGCCAAGGTAGACATTGACTAATGGATGGATCTAGCCATGGAAGCACAAACCCTAGACAAATTGGACATCTAGCTTGCCTCGATGTGTGACCTTGCTCGATCATGGACAACTACAGGTATAACGCTGATATCCTTCTTCAAAAAGTCCAAGACAGCCTGAAAGACCCAAGGTTTGATAGACATATTTGAGAGAGAAAGAAAGCTTTCTCTAATGTACTTCGAGACTATAGCACAGAATGGTTTCCTAGGATTCACTTATGAGGAAGACTAAGATGACAGAGATGAGCGGCAAGACAAGGTGTTAGGGCACGATGAAGAGTAGCACAACGAGCACCAAGAAGAGAAGAAAATAGGAAGGGAAAAGTCAGAGGAAGAGTCTGCTACTACCAGTGAGCATTTAGAAAGTGATAGTGATGATGACTCTAATCCCAATGGATAAGGCCTGGGATTTTGACATTAAGGCGAGCTCAATTTCCTCATGAGCTACCAGAGATATTTTCATCTATGCAACATTGTTTATATTTTGTTATCCAGTAATTTTTGCTTCCTAGAAACTATGTTCTTATTCAAAATGCATTTTTCTCTCTCCTAAGTTTTATTGTCAAAGTTCTTTGAGCTATGCCTAAGGCACTGTGGAGTTGTTTCTGTTCACTTATCATGCAGGGCATGCACCTTTTGGAGGGTGAAGGTAGTTTGAATTATTCCCAAGCACAGGCCAAGTGTGAAGAGTATGGAGAGCATAGGCTTAAGGAGCACATGGTTGTTTCACACCAAGGATGGGTGCAAGACATATTTCATGCAAAGGAGAGTGCAACATCCATTTGACCAATAAAAATTCAACAACAGTGAGCGCAACGCTTTTGCGCTCTACCTAGGGAGCACAATTGAAGTTGACCAATCAAAGTGTGGTCCTGGTTTTAAGTAAAAATAGCTATGTATTAGTGAAAGCTCTTGCGCTCAATTCCCCAAGCATAAAGTTTTTGCACTCCCGTTGAGAGCGCTTCATGCTTTGACTTTTTTAAAGTGAAGTGTAGCTCCCCAGGATAAAATTCCAAGCTATTGCACGTAGTTCCCTGGGCACCAAGCAAATTCACACTAAGGTTGAGTGCAAAGCATGTTGACTATACCATGTCGGCACTGCTCCCGAGACACCAGGACGTTGTGCTCAATTTTTCGAGCACCAAGCATATTCACACCAAGGTTGAACGCAAAGCATGTTGACTATTCTATGTCAGCACTTCTCTCGAGATACTAAGACATTGCACTCAATTTTTTGAGTACCAGTAGATTCGCACCAAGGTTGAGCGTAAAGAATGTTGACTTATCAAAACCCAATGTAGTTTCCAAGGCATAAAGGCATTGCGCTCCATTTCTCCAATGTAAGGCAAATGTGCAATAAGCTTGTGCACTTCAGTTGTTGACTGTTCAACACCGACGCACCTCCCGATGCCCTAGACTCTTGCACTCCATTTCTCTTGCGTAAGGCATTTGCGCTCCATTCTCATGCACTTTGGCAGTTGACTTTTCAATGCCAACACTACTTCATGTGCACCAAGGACTTGTGCTCCATTTTTTAGCGTTGGGTAGATGCACAATGAGTTAGCTGTATTTTGCCTCTTGAATTTTCAACTTTGGCACTGATCTCGAGGTAGCAAGGTGCTTTCACTATATTTTTAGAGTGCAAAATAGTTTTAGGCCAAGAAACAACAGGATATAAGCAACGCTTGCCTCTAGCGCCTATTCTCTTCCAGCCCCCTCGCCAAAATTTCTTAGAAGTGCTTCTCGTCAGCGAGTCAAGGTGTATCCTTATCCATCCAAGCACAAACAATATGAGAAGTTTCCAGATTGGACATTTCATGATTTCAAGATCTTATTTTTCATGAAAGCAATTCCAGCGAGTGAGGAGGCAGCGCCAACAAGCCAATCCTTTCAGAGCATTAAAGGGGTTCAACTGCATTTCAAGGAGTCATTGATCACGACCATACCTTATTACTATTTCATGACTGTAATTCCTTAAATATTATCTTGGCTACCACTGCCACATTTTTTAGGTGTTCATTTAATGTTTCAAGCAACATAATTCTCTATATAAACCTGCTATTTTATTGTAAAACTATGGATGTTTGCTAGAAGCTTGATGTAACCTGAATTCTGCTATCAATACAGCTGATGTCTAGCTTTAACTCTGGACTTCTATTTTGTGTGTATGTCTTCTATTGCTTATATTCTATTAATTTCTTTGATTTATCTGTAGGCTTGAATTCTAATATCTATATTTAGCTTCTGATAAAATGTGAACCCCTGGAGTAGCCCTAGATATTACGCATGTTAGATGCCTAGTTTTAATTTTTGTTAGTTGTCTGTATTGAGTGCTATTTGATTCGATGTGCAATAAAGTTATCATGTTTTTAGTCCATCACCCCTATTCTATCTGGCCTGTGGCCATATTTTCCATCCCTTTTAGTCATTTCACATGTCTTTGCAGTTCCTTAATCTTCAAACCCTCTAGTTAGAATAGCAAGGGAACTAGCCCATCTCTGGATATTGGCATGGGAGACATTTCTTCCTCTTGATATTTCAATTTTGGTCGGGTCTAGGGCACACGAATAAACAAATCCTTACCTAAGGTAGATCTCTGACCAATAGTTTCATCTATCAACACCATTTGGACTATTAAGGGCTAGAGACACTTGAAAATTTGATCTTCCTTCAGTGTTTCATAAGATGTGCCAAATACACCATAGCTTCAACATGTGCCCAAGGATAATTTGATCGCATTTGTACCCTTTGATTACTGGGATCAAATATAATTATATTCTCCCCCCAAAAAATATTTCAAATTGATACAACTTAATGTTTAAATCCATAGTCCATTCAGATCAGGTCACCTTCTTGATTTGGAAAATTTCTTGTTTATGCTGGTTAGGGGAAACATCAAATTTGTAGATTTTTTTTTAGCATTTGCCTTGTTCAAAAGATATCAACTCTTGTAGCGTATGTGCTTCAAGTAATGCATATTTTAAGTCAGTGATCATTTACAAGATGTACATCACAATGAATTGTGAATCTTACAAATACTATAAGTGAATTTCTGATTTATATGTTGTATTTGAGAATTCTTCAAGGAATTAGTCTTACATGAGCAAAACATTTTGTCTCATTTGTTTTACCTACCTCTGATGGTGGTGATAACTAACATACCGACTTGTGATTTCAGCATTGGCACTATAAGTATTGCATGCCTATCCAAAATATTTTAGGAATGTTTGTCATTTTTTATGAAGTTCCTTTTGGCTCTTTTTACATGCACAATCTCCTTATTTCCAAGTGGCAATAATGATCAAACTTTGGTCATTGATACTTCTCTAATTATCTGCTTTGGCCTCTATAGATTTCTTAAATTTTACTCTCTGTATATTGTATTCTCAAGGGATTAGTGTTCTTTTTGGTTATTTTAAATCCATGGCACTTTATTTTTTGCTTATTTCTAGAAGTCAAAACAATCTATCTTCTATTTTGTTTGTCAAATCCTATGGAGGGCAACGAACTACTAGACATCAATGCAATGGAAGTTGGAAATGGACAAGTTATTTGGCAAGTGATTCATTTTTTCCTCATAATGTTGAACACTTTACTCACAAAATGTACTTAAATATTCATATATGTTAATGAGTGTATTGTGATTAAGCACGATTTTCTTTATTGAGATTCATATGCATCTTATCTTATTATTGTTGCATATTTGTTGCCAATGTAACTTGAACACATATGCAAAGGTGCTAAGTTTACCCCTCGACACTACAGAAATGTCATAGAATTTGTTGATCATGTTTGGCACTGTCAGCCAGATAATGAGGGAAAAATGTTGCTACATCCTTCATAATGAAAATTATTTCCTCTATTTATATGATTTAATATCTGTCAGCCCCATTGTCATAGATTGAATACAAAGAATTGCGTCTACTAACAAATTAATTTGTGTATTGTTAATCAAAACATGTACAACATAAAAGTGGTAAGAGAAGTATCAAACTATATGGTGTGAGATACAGATGTATCCATTCTTCAAGTTTTAATAGGCCTAGAAAGTTGACTTAAAATCAAATAATGATATAACAAGACATTGAGATTTACTTTTTATAGTCAAAATTAGATCTTGCAAAATAGTTTGACAAGGAAATCAAGTCAATACCACAGTGATAATTTGAAAGCTATCCAAAACTTTATACAAGATAGCCTGGAAGTGCAATGTGGGACCTAGCAGGTCAAGATGACCCTATGAGGAAGACAATAGTGTTGCAAGCCAGGATGGAAGCCATGCAGGTGGATATGAACACCATTTGCACAAAGCGAGACCAAGCCCTAGCAAAGTGAGACACGATGAGGGATGAGGTAGAGTGCATTAGAGGGGAGATGGGCCAGTTGGATTAGGAGCAACAACAGGAAAAAATAGAGGGGATGGTTGTCATTACAGGAAACCAATAAGGTGAGGGGATATGTCTATTGTAGGAGAAGTTGTAAAGGGTGAGGGAGGCACACGAGGTGGTCATGAGGAGGGAGACCTACTACTATATAGCCTATTACTAGGATATTTCAAAATATTAGAGGATTTTTTTATCATCCTCCCTATGCTCACAAAGTCACTTATCACAAACATGATCTATTTTATGATCTTTGAACATGCCTCCACCAGGACTACCTCCAACAAGCAGAGAAAAGGAGACAGGCTCACATGGCTAGGGCAGGGATCGGGATGACATGTTAATTTTTATTGTGGTATGCATCCCTCATAATGGTTGAGTGTACCAAGCTTTGTACTGTGGCACACTAAATCGGTTGACATGCACTCTTAATTTTTGAGTAATATATCATGCTACTCTATTTTTTAAAATGTGTGATTTTATGCATGTTTATTATTGTGTTATTATGCATGATTGAATGAATTAACTTTTATGAAAAAAATGCACGATGAGTTAACTTAACTAATGCATGAAGAAGGAAATAATGATTAGATTATTAAATGATAAGAAAAAAAAGGTGATGGAAGAAGAAAGAAAATAAAATAAAATAGAAGCAGAAGAAAGAAAAAAGAAAATGAAGAAGTAGGTCAACAAAAGATAAAAAAGGATGCATAGAATATGCCATTTGAATTAGTGTAGTTTGGAATAAATCAGTGTGATCAAATGAACATAAGCTAATTTAAATAAAATAAAAATATGGAGCGGAACCTTGTAAGGATGTATGCTTGCAAACGGCTGAGAATGGAGTAAAAACCCAATATGGGTGTGATTCTCACGAGTGACCATGAAACTATTCTTTGAGGGTGTATACTCATTGAAGAGAAAAAAACATGGTGGAGCATTAACCGCTATCGGTGTGTTCTTGCTAGAGAAAAAATATGAAGCAAAAATTTGCTATGGGTGTATGCTCGCTAGTAGTTGTATGTGGAGTGATACCTGCTAGGATATGTGCTCGTAAATGGCCTAAGTGTAGGTTGTGCTCATTGGTAGCCATGAAGATTTTGTGATATGGGTTTAGTGCTCACTAAGCCAAAAGGAGTGTAACCCGATAGGTGTTCTGTGTTCATGTGCTAGAGAGAACAAAGCAGTGTGTGTATGTGTGTGTCTTGTTTAAAATTTTAATGTCTAAGGGATATGCATAGAATAGTCATTGGTCATATGAACACCATAAATGATATCCATGTGATATCTATCCGTCCTACAAGGACCCCTTAATGATTGAAAGATCAAACAAGGAAAATTGTGAGCAAAAACAAGATGCACATATAGAAGAAGGAATGTATATCCTTTGTCTTGGAGAAAAGAAGAATGATTGAAAACTTGCAAAGGATAAGGATATACAAGAGATGAAGAAAAATATCCCTTGACTTGGAGATATTTTTATGATTATTAATACTTTCAAGGTCAAGGAATATTCCCTAGGTTGAGGATTTGCTAAGCATCAATTACCTAGTATGAGTGCAATGCATATGAGCTAAAACCTAACTAGGTTTCATCACTTACCTCATGGCAAAGTCCTCAAAAATCTATATGATCAAGCATTCATGCAAGTATGATCAAGCAATCAAGTAGTTATATGACAAGCATAAAATGCAAAGAGAGGAGTATGTCAAGTAGTCCATTCAGTGTATGACAAACAATCATGTAGTATGAGCAAGCAACCTGATGCAAGCTAGCACAAAATAAAAAGATAAGAAGAGAGACAAATCAACAAAATGATAAGAAATGAAGAGAGATGATGTAAATTTTGAAGAGAGATAACACCTTGATAAAACAAAAACTAGAAAAGCAGTAATTGCAAAATAAAAAGAAAAATCGAGAAGAAGAAACACATTACACAAGAATTTATCCTGGGAAACCCTTTCAAAAAAAACCAAGCAATAATATTTCCTTATTGTATAAACTTGACCATCTTCAATACAATAATATCCTTTCGCTTCTTCCTCGCTTGCAATTACATTTCTTGTATCTTACATTTTTTCTCCTTCCTTACAAAACCCTCATGCAAGTATTGTTTTATATACCAACAACACAAGAAGGGTTTTTACAATTCCATGGTGTTAGCTTTTGATGCAGTATGCAATGGGAGATAGCAATCACAAGATGCAGAATAATATGAAAGAAAGTAAATCTGCGAGATGACTAAAATATGCTATAAATAGAAATGATGAAAATGAATACAATGTAGCTATGGAGGAAATGGACACTCCATGAACAAAGCTACTGGACTACATTGCACCCATCACCAATATATGGTGATCTACACAACACTATGCTACTACCTACGAATATGCTCTGAGCTTCTATATTCTGCTTGTTACAATGAGGCCCTTTTTATATAGGAAGATAGGTTCCTTGGCCAACACTCTACCTAGTTGTGCAAGGGACACCTTGCACATATACAACTTGCACATTGACACTTGTGCATTTATTACATTGCATGAAGTAACTAGATAACTTCCCCCTAAAGTAATCTAATGTCCTAAGTATGTACCTAGGAAGGTACATTTACATGACCCAAATGATGTAATATAATCTATTTCTAACACCCCCTGTATTACATTATTTGGGTATTGAAGACTTTAGTCTTCAATGTGGATCTTCTTCCATTGAATGATCTTTGGCTTGTTCAGGTTCATCATCCTTATCTTCTATCCAACCACCTTTATTGTTCTCTTTGCGAGTATCTTCATTTGGTTCTGATTTTTGATGATTGAGTAGAGCATGGTGCAATTGTCCTCTCATATTCTTGATTTTTATTCTTCTATGCTTTCCTTTGTGGTGTACTGGTTCTTCATTTTCTCCAACCTGTTCCTCTAAAAATATGTTAGCATCATTTTGAAACACCACAATATCTTGTGAGATTTCCATTGAGTCTAGGATATATGTATTTCCATGGATTGATCCTGTTGCTTTTATTTCACCTTGATTCATGATGAGACATGTATTGATTCCATCCATATATCCAAAGTTGATCATATAGTTGTTTTCTACTAGCTTGCTTACTGAAATGAGATTGAATGTTAATCCAGGAACATACAATACTTTTTGTAGTAGAAGATTTGTAAATGATTTGCTAGGTGTTACACATCCATATCCATGTATAGGATAAGTTAGTCTGTAGCCTTTAACAACTTCAAGGTAGTCAAACCATTGTATATTTTCTATCATATGATGACTAGATCCTGAGTCAATGTACCACATGTTTTCATGTTTTGTAGATTGGTTCCTGTTGGAGCAAATTTTACATTCATTGTATGACATTCCTTTTCCCATTTGAAGAAGTAGAATTGAAGAAATGAGATAGGATTTTCTTTGTAGTCTACCTTATGACTCCCTATATTAGGATATATGATCCCTAATTGAAGTATATAAGCTTGATTTGATAAAACCTTTATTAATCCTTAGGTTTGTAGGCTTCCTTATGTCTCCCTAGTAATGAGAGTATATACACCTAATGGAATTTTAGGTTTTGTAGAAAGCTTATATCTTCCAAATTATATAGAACTTGATAATATTTGGTAGATGCTATTATTATCAAGTTTTGTAGAATGCCTTATGACTCCCTAGTGATTTTGGAATATGATATAGTGCTCTTGTAAAATGTAGTTCAATTTTTGGTTGATTTTGTAAAGTTTTGTAAATATCAAAAATCAACTTTTCTAACACCTTATTACTCCTATTGAACTAAGCACTTTTCCAATTTTGAAGAGGTTTTAATGTTGGATTTCTTTTGTCCCTTTTGAGAAATTTTGAGACAAGAATATTATAAATTTCCAACCTTAGCAAAAACCTTAATAACCTCTTTTAATATCCCTTAGGATTTGATTTTAGTGTTTCTAATTTTCAATAACCTAGTTTGGTGTTGTAACCCTTATAACTCCCAAATTTGGAAAATTAGAACACAATAATATTTGCAAATATCAATGGATTAATTCCAAGTAGTATCCCTTATTTCTCCTAGGTTGTGTTTTGCAAATATTAGACTACTTTGATATTTAATTTCCCTAAGTTTTGCTTTCAAATAAATATTGATTTCCTTTAATACTTCAACCTTAGAATATAACCTTATAACTCCCTTTTTAATGAAAGCAAATTAGATAGGGGAAATTTTACCTTAATAAAGCTTTGCACCTTTATGAAATCAGATGTGTATGGTTGTAATCTATCCTTCTTGGGCGTTGTGAGTAATGATAGATTCTTCAACGTGCTCCTTGGCTTCAATGCCCTTCTTTAATGCTTCCCTTGACCTGTTTGACCGAGAGTTCTTACACTTCTCTTTGTTGCTTCTGAATGCTCTCGAATGCTACGTTCTCCCTGGTCCAAGGCACCTTTAATAGGTGGTCAATATTTTGATGAGTGACAAGTGTCACAACGGTTTCATTCAATGCTCCAAGGATGCTTTGGACACTTGGTGGAGTCACCAACTCTGTTCTAACGCCTGTTACAAGTGTCACCTTTGCTTGGAACATTTTTATTCCCTCTTTGTGCATTGTCCAAGTGGCTTCTCTGCTTCAATGTATGTGAGGCCTCTTACTGTAACACTTCTGGCTGAAAGTAACTCCTCTTCCACATGGAATATGGGTGCCAAAATAATGTTGTAACATCTCCTTTGTGGGCATTTTTAGGGTTCTTTTGGAGAATGACAAGTGGCACCTTCTTTCCTTTGCATGCCCTTGTCTTATCAATGCCTTCTTGCAAGCCCTTCAACATATTTTTCCACCTTGTTATTTTTTGTACTTCATTGGTGCTGAGATATTTCCAGCCAAGCAATGCTTATGGTGGAGCTTTGGTGGCTCTAATGGAGTTCGAATGGCAGCACTTTGGTGGAGACTTCTTGATGCTCCAATGATGGTATTGAATGCTCCTTGATTGGACGTATGATTCCAATTTTCTTGCTTTGATTTCCCTTGCTTATATGTTGTTGGATTTGTCTCCTTTAGTGAGCAATGTGACACCTTTCTTGTGCTTTGCAGGTTACCTGTTATGGTTGTCCAACCCGTGCACGATGTGAGCCCTTTTGAGAGGCTTCTTTATGCTTGGAGTGTGCTAGTATTTGGCTATGCTCTTCTTGAGAATAATGTGCCTTTGAGGCACCTTAAAATCTGCCCTCTTCCTACTTAGAACGTATTAGAGAAGTGCAATACCATGTAACAATATTTGTATATAAAAACCTTTTTATTGCACCCTCTTTTTGTAGGTCTGATTTTCTGGTTTTGTGGCAGATTTTTGAATGCAATGTAAGGGTTTTGAGGATGTCTCTTTGATTAGACACCTTCCCCTTTTTTCTTGGTTATTTTACAAATGAACCCAAGCTTGTAACCACTTGATAGAAGCTCCCTTTTTGCTGTATTTTTCTGCACTATTTCTTTGTAACAAAAACCTTATTGTGCTTTGAATTTGAGACTCACCAAGTCTCGATTTGAGGCTTCCTTTGTTGATATTCGGTGGCTACTTTCTTCTCCAACACCTGGAGGATTCGAGGCTGATTTGGTGGCTTCTCTTGGCCACTAAAATTTTCATATTTTTGTGCACTAATGGTGTCTTTAGACACTTGATGCTAATCTGATTTTGTGCCTTTCTCAAGAACACAAACACTAAGCTTTTTGAGAGTAATATAGTAGTGCAAATGAACCTACTAATATTTCACTTTTAATGCACTAAAAATCTCACCTTATCACTCCAATAAACTCTCAAAATAATTTATAAGTGCACTTAATCAATTTACTTCAACTAATCAAGAATAATCTGAAATGAATCTTCAAGAGTTATTCTGCAATTTCACTACAAATAAAGTTGTAGGAACTAGTCTTCTTTTTCTTTCTAAAGTAGATATTTGGTAGTTGATAGATAGTTGTAATTTTGTAATCTAATCAACTCCAAAGCTAATGTGCAAATGAACCTTAAAAGGAAATTTTCCCTTTTGCACTTTTGAAGACTGTAATTCAATTTTCCTCTTTTGCAACTCTAATCCAAATTAAGGTGCTTTAATAAATCTAATAAGTAATCCAATTAATGAATCTACTTGCACCAATAGTTGCTTACCTTTTTGAAAGATTTTTTAGCTCTTTTCCACTTTTGTAGAGGATGTAGATCTTGGTGTCTAAGATCACCAAGTTGTTTCTTTGAGTAGGATCTTGTTGCTTAGTTTCTTCTTCACCAAAAAGTGGTCTCAAACTTTCTTTTATGAGCCTAGGTTTTGATGATTTGATCCTTCTTGCAATATTCTCCTTTTGCTATAGATTTGGAGAAGTCTTGTCTCTGGAACAATTCCTTCTTGCTATGAGAGGTAATCTTCAAATCTCTTGGATTTGGTAGGCTTCTCTTGTCTTCAAGTCTTGTCTAATTCTAACTTCAAGTAGGATCTTCTTCTCAAGATTTTGAATGTCTTGAGGTCTTCTGAGATTTGGCACTCCTTGCCAAATTCTTCTTCTTCTTTTGGGCTTGTTGTTGAATGGCGACAATTATCCCAAATATTTCACTATCTTCTGTAGTGAATTTCTCCAATGAGTTCTCCTTTGATGATTTCTTCAGTAAGGCTCTCCAAGCCTTTTACTAGATGCTCATTGAGACCTCCCCAAGGTCTTTGATCTTGCAGCTTCTTCTGGTCTTCCTTGAGACCTTTTCTTCAACCTTCTTCTCCTGGAAGTGTTGGTGGTGAGATCTTCTTCTGGATCTCTGATTCTACTACTTCTAGATTCGAGCAAGACTCTCCTAGTCCTTCTTCTTCCAAGACTAGAAGTTCTTCAATGAGATCTTCTCCTGATCTCTTTACCTTCAATTTTGCTTCAGGTGTTGGATTGATTCTGAAGAAGATACTCTTCCTAACTTTCTTGTAGGAAGTTTCCCAACTCACTGAATCTCCTTTCCTTACAACAAAGTATTAGTACTAAAATATTAATCTGCTTCTGAATCAGATACTCTCTTCTGGAGTCTTCTTCAGGATCAAGGCTTCTGTGGCCTTTTTTCAGTATCAAGGCTTTTGTGGCCTTTTCTTCAGTATCAAGGCTTTTGTGGCCTTTTCTTCAGTATCAAGGCTTTTGTGGCCTTTTTTTATGGATCAAGGCTTCTATGGCCTTTTCTTCTATAACAAGGCTTCTATGGCCTTTTCTTCTGGATCAAGGCTTCTATGGTTTTTTCTTCTAGATCAAGGTTTCTATGGCATTTTCTTCTAGATCAAGGCTACTATGGCCTTCTCTTCTTCTATGAAGTTCTCAATCTAGCAATGGAGATCTCCAGTCTCCTAACTTCACCATGACTCTTCTCTAGAAGTCTTCTTTCATAGTATTCTTTTCTTGCACAAGGAACTAATCTCTGCACTATGAAGGCACGCCGACCTTTGAACAACGAAGTTGAAGTCTCCTAGATTTCTATTGTAGGAGGTGTCCCAATCATCTGAGAATTAATTTTCTACAACAAAAGAAACTTTGGGCAATAGTTAACAAATTCTAGATATCTTGAATGATCTTCACTAGTTGATTTGTCAATCTAGTGGATTGAATGTTGAGTCCTAGTCTTCACGAGTTTTTCCTGCAACTCTGTGGAAAGACTCTAGCCAAATGTAATCTCAGTATTTCTGGAACTGAGATTTCTTTCAATCCTCACTTGTGGCTCTCCCTAATTCTACCACCTAGACTCTTCTAAGAGTTTTTGATAGTGGTTGGTCCAACAATGCGTCAAGTTGACAAAAAACTTAGGCTCAATGATAATGGTGGTTTTCCTATTGATCTACTATGGCTAGATCTACCATGGCTCTGATACCACTGTTAGCTTTTGATGCAGTATGTAATGGGAGATAGCAATCACAAGATGCAAAATAATATGAAAGAAAGTAAATCTACGAGATGACTGAAATATGCTATAAATAGAAATGATGAAAAATGAATACAATGTAGCTATGGAGGAAATGGACACTCCATGAACAAAGCTACTGGACTACATTGCACCCATCACCAATATATGGTGATCTACACAACACTATGCTACTACCTACGAATATGCTCTGAGCTTCTATATTCTCCTTGTTACAATGAGGCCCTTTTTATATAGGAAGATAGGTTCCTTGGCCAACACTCTACCTAGTTGTGCAAGGGACACCTTGCACATATACAACTTGCACATTGACACTTGTGCATTTATTACATTGCATGAAGTAACTAGATAACTTCCCCCTAAAGTAATCTAATGTCCTAAGTATGTACCTAGGAAGGTACATTTACATGATCCAAATGATGTAATATAATCTATTTCTAACTCATAGGCATAAAACGTAGGTTCAAATATATTAAAAATATGGGTTCAAATATATTAATCCAAATATATCAACCCAAAACTCAGTCAGAATAACATGGAAAATATTCAACACATTTCCAACATTCTCCCACTTGTTGAATACTTTCCATAGGGATCAAAAAACTATCATTGTCAACTATCAAGGGCAACTATGCCCATAGATCTTCTACACCAAGAAATGTTTTGAGCAAGTACAATCTTTGTTAACGAATCAACAATATTCTTCTCTATATCAACTTTCTCCAACATCACCTGGTTCTCTTCAACCATATCTCTCACAAAATGATACTTGATATCAATATGTTTTGATTGATCATGAAAACTAGGATTGTTTGCCAAAAATATTACACTCTGATTGTCATTGTTAATTCTCACAACCTTCTACTTAAGGCCAACTATTGAACATAGCCTTTGTAGCCACACTGCTTCTTTATAGGCATGAGTAGCTGCAATGTACTCAATTTATGTAGTGTACAAAGCATCAAATAATAATTTTTTACTCATCCAACATACTAGCCCTCCAAATAGCCTAAACACATAAGCACTCGTGGATCTTCTCTTGTCAATATCTCTAGCCCAATCAACATCCACAAACCCTTGTAGATTTACAATATTATTGTCTCCAGATTTTCCTTCATAACAGATAACATAATTTGTAGTTCCATGCAAGTATCTAAAGATCCTCTTCATAGCAGTCCAATGTTCCTTTCCTAGATTGGACATATATCTACTAACTACTCCCACTACATGTGCAATATCAGGTCTAGTACAGACCATTACATACATCAAACTGTCAAAAATACTAGCATAGTGAACATGATGCATTTCTTCAATTTTCTCATTTGTTTTAGGACACTATTCAACAGATAACTTGTGACCAATAGGATATGGAGTACATACAGGTTTATAGTCATGCATCCTAAACCTCTATAGTATAAAATAAACATATTTCCTTTTATTTAACCACAACTTTCTATTTGCATGATCCCTTATTATTTTCATAACCCAAATAAATTTTATAGCATCCAAATTCTTCATGTCAAATTCAAAAGATAACTAAGATTTTAGTAACTTTATCATCTCCTTATTGTTACTAATTTACAACATGTCATTCGCATACAATACAATTATCAAAAAAAATTCACGTTCCTTTTTGAAATAAACACATGGATCTGCTTTGTTTTTTCCAAGCCCAAATGTCAAAACAAACCTATCAAATTTTTTGTTCCACATCCTTGGAGACTGCTTCAACCTGTAAAGAGACTTCTTCAACTTGCATACCAAGTCCTCCTTACCTTTTACCTTTGAATAATCCTCTTCAAACTCTCTCTGTAATTCATATTCTTTTGTAGCATTAGGTTCTGCCATAGGTTCTTCCTCCTATTCCAATTTTACTTGAACTATTTTACATTCTTTGCTTGGTTGCATTTCCTGTTTTAGAACCCTTTTTTGTTTATTTAAAGATCACATTACGACTATAAGTAATATTTTGTGTTTCTAAATTCCACAACTTATATCCTTTCACACCAGTACTATAACCTAGAAATATGCATTTCTCATATTTATAGTCTAGCTTAGTCCTTTTCTCTTTTGGGACATACATATAAGCTTTGCAACCAAAAACCCTTATATGATTGAGAGAGGGTTTCTTACCAATCCACACATCCTGTGGAGTTTTGTCCACCAAAGCTGAGGTAGGAGACCTATTGATGAGGTAACAAGTAGTTAACACAACTTTTGCCCATAATTTATTTTCTAACCTTACACTGCTTAGCATGATTTTAGCTTTATCCATCAGTGTTTTATTCATTTATTCTACAACTCCATTCTGTTGTGGATTATACGAAGTTGTTCTCTACCTTTCTATTCCACAGTCCTTGTAAAATTGCTCAAATTTATTAAAGCAATACTCACCACCATTATCATTTCTCAAAACCTTTATCTTTTTTCTTTATCTAATTTTCTACAAGAGCCTTGAACTCTTTAAATTTATTGAAAACATCATATTTATACCATAAAAAATATATCGAGGTATTTCTTGAGAAGTCATCTATAAATGTAACAAAATAGATATATTTACCTAATGATGGTACTTTTGTAGGTCCAAACACATCATTATGAACTAGATGTAAAATTCCTTCAAATATTGTAGCACTAATGAGAAACTTGACTCATGTTTGCTTTCCAAAAACATAGTGCTCACAAAAATCAAAATTTAATGGGTAATAAAAAATTCCTTAAACCATACCTTTCATTTTTAATGTTTGAAGATCTTTCTCACCAATTTACCCCATGTGTTGATGCCACAATATTATCTTCGCTACAGGAATACTTGGGGCTTCTTCTACCATATTAATTTCTTCTATAACTAAAGAGTTATTACAATAAATACTTATAGTGCTAGCCTTAAGTTTGAACAAAGTTCCTACATGAACTCCCCTTGTCAAAACTAAGCATCCATGAACCATATTTTTGTTATCCTTATTTAATACCACAGTCACACCTGCATCATTCATCAACTAACAGATATCAAATTCCTTACCAAACCCAAAATATGCAGCACACTATAAAGTGTTTTAATTCTTCCATATTTTAACCTCAACTTGACTCTTCCTCGACCTATTATTTTATGTGTCGAATTGTATCCCAAGAATACTTCACCTCCATTTATCTTTACATATACATAGAAACCCTCCTTGTGATGAGTCATATAAAAATAAACGTCTGATTCAATCAGCCATGAGTCATGGTGTTCACTTGAGCATGATGCACCTACGAATATGTCTCTTGAATCTTCATTTGTGGTCTTTGTTTCTATAGGTTTTCCTTCATCAGCATTTTTAGATCTATAGTCCCTTTTATAATACCCTGTTTTACCACACTTCCAATATTTACTTTTGTTTAGAACAACAAATTTTCCCCTAGATTTTGATTTCCTTTATCTTATTTTATTTTTGCTTATTTCTTGAGAATGGCTTCTTACAACCAAGGCATCCTTCTAATGATAATCCTTAGAATATTTTTGTCTTGTTTCCTTAGATAGAAATGTTCCTACTATATCCTCTACTTTCAATTTAGAAGTAGTATTGGTGATGGCCATAACTAGGTTATCCCAAGAGTCAGGTAATAAAAAAAGTAAAGTAATACACTTTTTCTCTTCATCCATTTTTACATCTACAGAGTTTAATTGACTTACCACAATGTTATCATAATTCATCCGAAGAGAATACAACTTCTTTCAGAGAAAGATTTTATTTACCAATGACTTTATCTGAAACAACGCTCCCAAATTTTCCCATAACAACTTTGTCGTGGTCTTTGTCAATACATTTAGCAATACCAAATCAAATAAGCATAATATAATAGAGCTCCTTGCCTTCCTATCAATATTTAGCCACTCCTCATCTATCGTTGCTACTGGTTTTACTCTTGAGACCGCAACCCACTAATCTCTATCCACCAACAAATCCTCCATCTTGAGTTTACATAACTCAAAATTTTATCCATTAAATTTTTTGATCTCTACCTATGTGCTTCTCATCATTTTTTCTTTGCCCAGATTCTTTCGCGTATTGCTTCTACTCAAGAATCGATTTATTCCAAGGTTGAAACCCTTACTCCTCGAACAAAGCTAAAACCTAGCTCTGATACCAAATGAAGAGAAATAACACCCTAATAAAAAAATCTAGAAAAGCAGTAATTGCATAGTCAAATAAAAAATCGAGAACACATTACACAATAATTTATCCTGGAAAACCCTTTTTGGAAAATCCAACAAGAATATTTCCTTATTGTATAAACTTGAGTGTCTTCAATACAATAATATCCTTTTACTTCTTCCTTGATTGCGAATACATTTATTGCATCGTACATCTCCAAACACTCATCCAAGTGTTGTTTAAATAGAAATAGCACAAGAACAAATTTTGTAATACCATGGGTTCAAATATATTAACCCAAATATATTAAAACATGGGTTCAAATATATTAACCCAAAACCCGGCTAGAATAACATGGAAAATATTTAATACATTTCTAACAAATTCATGCATAGTATCATTTTAGGTGTATTATGTTCAGTGGTTTTTTTAGATATTTACTATCTAATGTTGCTAAATAATAGGCTCCTAAGCCAAATTTAGTTGTTATGACAAAGAGGCCTAGCCAATTGGGCTAAAATTTACCTTTCAAATCTATGTGAGCATTAGTGTTCTTGTGGTTCTCCTTGAGGACAAGGTCCTCAACCTCAAAAGAACAAGTGTGAACTTTCTTAGAGTAAGATTGCTTGAGCCTATTCTGATAAGGTCAAAGATACTCTAAGGTATAGATGCACTTTTCATCCAATAGCTCCATTTGGTTTAAATGATATAAATAATACTCATTGCCAACCAAGGCATCTTGCAACAAGATGTGCAAGGATGGGACTTTTAACTCAAACAAAAAAACTACCTCAATGCCATAGACCAAGACATATGAGGTTTCACCTGTAAGAGTTTGTATGCTAGTACGATAGGCCCATAAGGCAAGATAAAGTTGGATATGTCAATCTCGATCGGTATAATTAATCAAATTATTAAGGATATTAACTAAGGACCTGTTGGATGCTTTGGCTTGATCATTACCCTAAGGGTAACATGGAGTGACCATTTGTGTTGAATCTTGTTGTTGGTCTAGAAATATATCTAATGAAAAGGTTGTGTGCCAGCTAACTATTCCTAAAGTGGGGGGAAAAGGGTGCAGAAAGAAGCAAAAATAACTAAAGCTATAACTTATGTTGGTGCAGATTAAGCAACATGAAGACACATGCATAATAAAAGACTATGCAAATAAACAATCAGTTACCTAATAGACCAACTAGTTTTAAAAATCAATCACAAAACACTTAGTTTCAATACAATATAGCTTATTAGACTACAAATTCTAGAACAAGTGAATGAACACAAGCATAAATTCAGAATTCAGAGTAAACACCATGAACATTCAATAGGCTAAAATTAGAAATAAGTAGTCATCCATACATACATGTTCTACAAATAATTTGAACCAGAAGCCAAACAACAATTTCTTTGTATTAAGATGTAAGTCTTATATTCTTACATATGAATTGTAAAAACCTAAGAGCAAACCATTTTCTATTTTACATCTTAGTATTTATAGACTTTTTACAATGTTATAGTTGTCAAAGCATCATTGCCTTAGAAATGGATTGTTTTTATATCAGAGGGTGTGCCAAATGATTGAACTACTCAGAGGTATGGTTGCTCCAACTGCCTAATCGTGGCTTGCTAACCTAGTCAAAATATACATCATTTTGATTCATGTAGATGTTGTTGCTAACATCTGGTTTGTTACTTTTCATTGATCATTTTTTGTTGAGCCACCCTATAACCTACATGATGGCCTTGAGCATAACCATATTGTTGAGATTCTTCTGACATGCAATCTTATTTAACAGGTGTCATGAGATGATGACAACCCTCATGCAAGTAGGTTAGTACCAAATTTTTATTGAGTCGACTATCAAACTTATACGTTGTGATCTCATGGTTTTGGATACTCGAGACCCTAACGAACTTCGATCAAGTACAAATCCTCTGGTAGCATCAGCACTTGGTAATTTTTACAATTAGGTAACCTTCGATAGTGGGACAAAGATTTGGTACCACATTGGGCTCTAGTTGGGTACAAATATTTTGAAGCTCTCCAAACTTAGACATATTCTCCATTTTTCTCCTATGAGATTTTGGCTTTTGGATGAAAACTCACACCATATCAAGCTCTGGTCAGGTGCAGTTGTTCCAGTGCCCTCGAGAGATAGCCAAATTTATCACCAAGGCTATGATGGGTTTATAGTACCCCGTTGGGGTTCGATCAGGTACAAATATTTTAGTGCTCTCTAGACTTAGACATTTTCTCCATTTTGCTCTTGTCAGCTTTTGACTTCTAGATGGAGGATTGGAACCACACCGAGCTTCGATCGAGTGTAGTTGTTTTGGGGCCTTTGAAAGATATCCAAATTTATCATTTTGAACCTTTGATAGTAGGATAGAGATTTGGTATCCCATTGGGCTCTAGTTGGGTACAAATATTTCAACACCCTCCATACTTAACCATTTTTTGTATTATGTTCTTATCAGTTTTTATCTTTTGGATGACGAATTGGTGCCATGTTGGGCTCCGACCAAGTACAGTTATTTTAGTGCTTTCAAAATTTAGTTAAATATGTACATCTTGAACCTGTGGTAGTGGGATGGATATTTGGTACCCCATCAAGCTCTGGTGAGGTAAAATTCTTTTAGTGCCTTCTACACTTAGCCAAAATTGAACCTCTAATAGTAATATGGAGATTTAGTACCCCACCTGGCTCTTTTTGGGTGCAAATATTTTGGTGCTCTTCAGAATTAACTATTTTTTTAAGGTTGTAATGTTTTTCTCCATAGTGCCTAGTCCTTTTTTTTTATTTTGATGAATTATCCATTTTTTTGCACTTTCTTGCTAAAGTGCATGTGGGTGGTGATTTGAAAATATCCACATTATTAAAGACTCACAAGTACTTTTCATCTTGTGAAAAGATAACATAGACTGACTACTTATATATCACAACCACATAATATTTGACAAAAATAGGGCTAATACAGGAGACAAATAACTAAAGCTTTTATAAATAGAATTCGCTTAATTGAACAAACAACTATGGAGAAAAGAGAAAAAAAAATTGCAATGATGGAATGGATAGCAGATTTTATCTTAAATTTTATAGGTAGTTGGTGACAACGGGATGGAGGTGATGAAACCAAAACAGTGCATGGGGATACCTAGAGAACGGTACATTTCCAGGAATCCAAGTTAGGACTCGCAGGATAAAATATGGAAATAAAACTAAAGGTGAAAGTATGGACATAAGTAGAAAAAGGGAAGCAAAAAATAAAAAGGGGAATACCTGAAACATGAGACACACCCACAAAAATGGAACTCCATGAGTAAATCTAGTTGTAGCTGAAGGTTATTTTAGGCCCAAGTTGGGCACCTTAGGAAATCACCATTCTTTCGCTTGTTGTGCTTCCTGTCTTTTCTTCTTTTCTTGACCTGGCCTAGTAAGAAATCCTTCATTTCATCATGTGCAAGCTTCCAACTCTTTATGCTCTTCCTCATCCTAACGCCTCTCAATGTTGGAGGATGCTTATCCAAGTGTGCCTAAAATAGGTGTATACCCTGAGCTGATTTGTGTAAATTGTCACTTCATCATTATTTGTAATATAGGTAGATCCTGCAAATATCATTGATCTAGTTTAGAGTAGTACATGAATTGATGTACATCTAATCTTTAGTACTGATGATTTGATGGGAATTACTATTGTTTCTCCCTTGTTTATTATGCCAAGTACAGATTTTATAGCTATCTTTTACTCTTCTTTTAAGTTGTTCCATTGGGCTTCGAAGTCATTATTTCTAAAAATATGTTATAATACAATTGTACAAACAAAAATTAATAAAATCCAAGGAGATATTATTCTTCAGACTTCCCTAATCACCCCCTGGTGATGTATGTTGTGACTCTCCTTCCTATGGAGGCTCTCTTTGTGCAACTATTTCTAATAATTTCCCATGTTGTGAAACAATTTTAGATAGAATAATTATTTGGAGCTATTGGCACATATTGTCCCAGATATCTGGAGGGAGGTCTGGAATTCCTCTTAGTTCTAAGATAATTCCCTTTAGCTGACCAACGTGGTAATAAGGAGGGTCACTTTACTTCTTAACTAGGTATTATGCTTTTGCCAAGATATGAGAAAGCTTAAAAAATAGTGTGAAGACCTTGTCTACCTCCAATGGTTTAGACAGTGAGTTGATCTCACTTTGATATTTTATTCACATTTCAAACAACTGGGTGAGTGCTTCTTTCTTGATCCAAATCGATTTGTCATCCTAGAAGCTTGGTGCACCCAAGGTCTTGAGATCCTGTGCAATGGTGCTCATTTCATCAACCTCTTTTTTGATGATGGTGAACCTCTCTCATCCCATATCAATGAGGTCATTTGCTCGATAGATATGGTGGGCCAAAAGTCTCCAATCTTCTATATCCTTGCTAGGTTGTGTTTTTAAGGCAGGAAAACTTTCAAGAGATCTTAGCATTATTCTAAAATTTTGTGCCTCCTAAAATTTGGATATCAGAACCCTTTTTGCCCTTTCTATATCCTTTTTGACCTCCTTAGTAGTAGGACCAATTTTTTTAAGCTTTGTATAGAAATAGGGGAAAGTTGGAAAATTTGTTCCTTTTATTTTTTCCTAGTAGTAGTCCCAAAATTTGTTTGAGCCAATCTTTGGAGATTGATGAGCTGGATGGCTTGTCTTTTTCCTACTGCAATTCATTCATGGCTATGGATAAGGCTTCCTCCTATTGCACCAATTTGTTCTTTAGCTCAGTCAATATTGAATTCTGCAGCTCTTTCTCTTCTTGTACCTCTTTCAACTCAACCTCTAGATGTTTGATCTGTTTATCTTTCAGCTACAAATCCTTCTCATAGGGGGCCTTATCAATGATGCCTTTCAACTTGATGATGTCATTCTTTAAGGTATTATTTTCCAACCTTTCCTTAGCAAGCTTGGCCTCAAGGGTATCAATTTTCTTTTTAGCAACTATCAAACTCTTGTCTATTTTTCTTGACTACACAAGCAATGTGTCCATATCTGCATGGATGGCCTAGATGGTTTCCATATTTGATATCATGGAGATATCCCTTATGTACTCTTCTATTTCCCAATATTTTTATCTCATCTAAGATGTAGGCTTTTTCACTTTTGGTTTGGCTACCACCTTAATCTTTTCTTCCCTAATGGGATCTATTGTGTCATAGCCCATGATGACAGCTTCTTCTTCTTTTTCTTGTAGTTGTTCAAGTTGCTCTTCTTCCTCCCTCCATATTCATTGATTCTCTTTTGCTAGTTGAATGATAGAGAAAAAAAATTATAGTGGCTCCTAGGTAGCAACTGGGAGGATCAGAGTAGCAAAGAAGGTTGGTAATGGGGTGAGAGGGTAGCAAAGTATGGATTTTGTAAGGGGAGTACTTCCCTACACACTTTGACCTTTTTAGGTTATAGATGGATTAGAGAAGAATAGAGGTTGTGTTGGTGAATCTTGCAAGGCATATTATTGAGACAGTGGGATGGACTCAATGAATGGTGAGGGAGTTTATTGAGTAGATGGAGCTTGTGAAGTGGTAGGTAGATTGGGAGAAGGGTTTTCTTTTGCTTCAATTTTGGAAATTACATAATCATTCCTAAAAGAGGTTAGAATTTATGATGAGGGGAGGTTAGGACTTCAGAGGATGAAGGACTTGAGGGAGAATGTGGTTTAGGAGATATACCTGTGTCTTGCGCTCCTAGCTCCAGCCCCTCCATTTGCATGGCCTATGCTAATTCTTCTTTGAGATCACTCCTTGCTTGTTCAGCTTCTGCTTGTGTAACTACTACTTTATACCTTTGTGCTTTTTGCTGCAATTCTTGTCTCTTTTATATTTGCCTTTATTTTTCTTCCTACAATATTTGTTTCCTTGTGGCCTTATTTGTTTTAAAAATACCTAGAATTGAGCGATCCTTTTGTTTTTTAATTGATTTAGATCTTTGATCGAAAGATTTAGGCTAAGCTTTTTATGGTGCTTCAGCTACTTTTTATGGAGGTGGTCTTTTGATATGGGCCATAGACAAATTTTGAGGCAATGATTCTTCTTCTGCCTCGACTTCATCTTTTGATCCTTCTTATTTTTCATGCTTTTGCTTCCAACAGATATACTCAACATTAAAGCTCTCGTTGAACAACTTATCAGTATTCTCATTGGGTTTTGCCTTCTTGATCGAATTGTGTTCATAATGCATCACCCACCATTCTTTTATTTTGTACTCCTCCCAAACTATGTTATTACTAATTGTGTTTATAAGAATTGGAACAAGAAACTGATCTACATTCATTTTTAGATCATAAATCTACTCATACTTGTAATATTTTCTCCATTAGAATATTTCTTGCATCTCCTTATAGTCGATTAGTGCCACCTGATATTCAACCAAGTTCTTGTACCTTTCAATATCTGGCATCGATAGATGCTTGAACCCAGGTGCTTTAATATTTAATTTTAATCAATATATCTTTTGGGTCATAGTGCCACATGTGTGGTACTACTGATAGCTTCAAGACAATGATCTTAACCTCCAATTATTTGTACTATTGAGTCTCTATTGTGGACATTGTGATATGTTTAAACTTGATAGGAAGCCTGAATACTGCAACCTTCTTAACTCTTGGACCAAGGCTCTGCTCTATAGCATAGGTCTTCTTGTAGCACTCCAATCCAAACATCCAATTAGTCACATAATATAGCAATAAGTAGGGGAATTTGGAGAAATCGAAGATTATGACTATGGTGCCTTCCTCCAAAAAGTATCAATCCTGTTGATCCCACATTTTTTCTCTTAACACATCTACAACTTTTAGTGTAATGTGGGGCTATTTTCCATAGATTGTTGTCAGTGTCGGTCCCAATAATTATCTGTTGAATTCAAGATATGAACTATTATCCCTTAGTACATGATTCTAGTCTAATATCGGGTGAGCCACACCTTTTTCATCTATATTTTGTAGTTGAATGTTGTGTTTATTTATAGAAGTCATATAAAACAGAAAGAGCCAAGCCATATAGGAAGGTTATGTGAATACATCGCATTTCTTGTTCTTCATAGACTTTAGTTGTTTATGTATGCTAAAGTCCAAAAATTCAACCCAATCCAAAGTGGTGTGCGTGAAGGCATCCATAATTATGTTTACCATACCCATATAATAAGGGTGCACTATTGCATTCGTTCTCATCCCCAATATTATCACCAACATAGAAAATATAGGTTGCACATCATCATTGAATTCCATGAACTTTTTGTTCTTAGTCATGAAACCATCTGGCAACTTCCCTCCTTTTTTAATGAGTCAATATTAAACTTTTTTATTTTTCGAGTATAATATTTTCTTTTATAACCTGATTTCCTTTAGCCTCATGTTCAAGGGTTCTTCTACTACAAATTATTCCATTAATATTTTATTATTTATAGTAAATAGTGTTTCAAACTCAAAGTTACAAACTATAGTTGTAGTGGGATCATAAAACTTCATCATTGCATGGATGAGTTTTGGATATGGATGCATCACTTCAAGCATGAATTTTTTGAGGTTCGAGTGGTAAGTAGCACCATCCAAATGAGTTTATGAAAACTTCTTATCCTTTTCTTCACAATCGATTCGAGAGGTCCTCAACTTGGACCTAATTATGAGCATTGGATCATGGATTCCTGCCATCTCATCAATCAACTTGCTTGTGGATTTTTGTACAGTGATGCTCTTTTTTCCTTTACCTATTTTTTTGACTCTACTTCTATCATTGACCACTGGTTCTCCTTGATATCTTTAGGTCTCTCTATTGTACTCTTACTCAAAATTATCACAAAAGGGGAGAATTTTTGTAGGGGGAAGTCAATTCATATTGTTTAGCCAGGTGTTTCTCCAGCTTAGAAATGTTAATGCTCTCGTGTGATGGATTTACATGTGCTGAGAAGGATTTTCTCAAGGAATTATTGCCCATTCTAAGGTCTTACACCTATAATTGGAAGGAGTGTTTTCAGCCAGTAACATTCTATTACAACTTCAGACAACCAATCGTTTCACAACTTGGAGTACATTTTATCATAATTGCTTCCAACAGGTTTGGTTGGGGTTGCCTAATTTCATGGACTTGCAGTTTTCAAGAAAATTTTACTAGGATCGCAAATCATTGTAACCTTAATGACATATGTTGTATTAAATGAAATTACATTGTTAATCATGGGTGACCTATGGTTTTTGACAACCGTTAGCTTGACAATCACTTTGTGAGAAGTAATATGGGATGCTAATCATTTTTTGGTACTCAATTGGGATGCAGTTTTAGGTTGCAACCTGAGATGCCAGGTAGGTAGATGATTTACCTACCTTTGAGTATTAATTCCAATAAGTGCTACCTTGTTTAGAAAAGACAAAACACCCTATTTACAATAAATATACATGTGTCTTATTTACATATATACAAGAAGGATTCCACTTGTCCTAAGTGTAATGCTTTAGATGTTGATAATTTACTGGAATTGGTATTAGATGATCGTCCAGGTGGTGCAATTGAAAGACATTCAAGTCTTTCTTGTGTTCAATCATGTATGTTTTGGACCGCATCAAATTAAACTTTCCATGTGAGCTAGGTTTTTCTCTGTTTACGTTCCATTTGAGCATCACATCACCTTATTCAAATATCTTTACTATGGCATTTTTTTGAACCAACATTTGATATCTATCTAGTGGTCATAAACATTGTTATACGTCTATTTGTATTTTTTTCCAATTTAACCAGCTTTTCCATCCTTCTTTCTACAAGTTGTAGATCATTCGGATAGTTTTCTTTAATGAATCGTAACGTCGAAAGCTCTAGGTTAATTGGTAGCACAACTTCCTTACCATAAACTAGAGTGTAAGGAGAATTTTTTAGGGTATTTTTTATTGTGATCTGATCAACCCAAAGTGCTTGATCCAATAGTAAATTCTAGCTTCTAGGGTTATCTTCAACACTCCTAATAATTAGCAGATTTTTGTTGGTGGACTCTACAAGACCATTCCCTTGAGATTAATAATTTGAAGTGTTCCAATATATCCCATACATCCTTGCAAATTTAATAGTTTTAGCTCCTATGAAATATCCATCATTACATGATATAATGGTTGCTGGAATTTTGAATCTAGTGATTAACCTTTCCATAAATTCAATCATAGTATCATGATCAACATGTTTTGTAGATTTCGCCTCGATCCATTTTATGAAATATTAAAATATATTTGTGTTCGATGGATGAATTTAGGTTAATCACACCAATGAAATCTAAAAACCATTGCCAAAACAACTCTTCCACAACTATTGGGTGTAATGGCATTATAGGATGTTTACCTCTACCTACAAACTTCTAACATTTTCATAGGCTTTGGCCCATTTGGATGCCTCTATGAAAATAGATGGCCAATAATATCTAGCCCTTAGAATATTTATTGTAGTAGTCTATCCGAAATAGTAGCCTCTTGAGAAACCATTGTGAAACTCTTCGAGTACTTCTCTGATTTTCTTTGGAAGTAGGCATCTTAACAGTACCCCATCAAAGTTTTTTTGATACAGGATATCTTCAATCAGCATATATTTTCTAGTTTACAATCTGAATCTTCATCTCTAGGATGCATTCAAGCCATCTGGACATCTCCCTGAAGCAAAGTAGTGATACAATTGTTTTACCCAATTCTCTGGTTGTCTTTTTTCTATCTCCAACCTAGTATTATATTCAGCCTAATTTGACATATTAGCATTTTAAGATGCAAACTCTACTAAACTCTAGCATAGAGCTCTACTTATCAATTTTATCGGTCTGATCTCAAAATCATACTCTTGGATAATTGTCACCCAGCTGGATCTCTTGTCACAAAGTTCTCTTTGAATCACAAAGTTTCATACATTTAGATGTACTACATATACCAGAGTCTTGCTTTAAGAAACAAAATACCTAAATTTTTAAAGACTTCATGATAGCATAGACTTGCTTTTCATTAAAATTATACCTCTCTTCATGATATTGAAATGCTTGACTTAAAAAGGCTATTATTCTTTCATTATCTTGCTCTCTCTTTTGAGTTAGGACTACTGCATAGCTCCCTTATGCTCCAAATGCATAGAGAATAAATTCCTTAGAGTAGTTCAGATTGATGAGATCTAGAGCTTAAGATATTGCCTCCTCGATTTCCTTGAAGGTCTTATTTCAAGCATCTGTTCATTTTAATTTTATTCCCTACTTTAGCATCTCAGTAATTGGTTTTATTATTTGAGTGAAATCTAAGATGAATTTACATATAAAATTGATCTATCTAAAAAATGACTAGAGTCCATTTTTTTCAGTGGGAGAGAGAGAGACCGAATGGCTTTAACCCTATTTGGATTAATTACAAATCATGTTTCTAATACCACATGTCCCAATAATTTCCCTTCATGTACTATGAATATTGATTTCTTAGGATTCAAATACACCCCAAATTTCCTACATATCTACTGCACATCTCCCTTCTGCTCCAAATGCATAGAGAATAAATTCCTTGGAGTAGTTATGATTTATGAGATATGGAACTTGAGATATTTCCTCCTTGATTTCCTTGAAGGCCTTCTTTCGAGCATCTTTTCATTTGAATTCTACTCCCTGCTTCAGCATCTCAGTCATTGGTTTTATTATTTGAGTGAAATCTGAGATGAATTTGTGGATAAAATTGTTGTCTAAAAAATGACTAGTCCATTTTTTTCAGTGGGAGAGAAAGAGACCGAATGGCTTTAACCCTATCTGGATCAATTGCCAATATTATATCTAATACTACATCTCCCAATAATTTCCCTTCATGTACTGGGAAGATTGATTTCTTGGGATTCAAAGACACCCCCAATTCTCTACATTTCTCAAATACCCTATAAAGATGCTCAATATGTTTATTCTTATCATGAGAGAATGCAGTCATATCATCCAGGTATATCAATATTATCTTATTCACCAACTCACCAAATGCTAAATTCATTACCCTTTAAAAATTAGCACCTACATTTGATATCCCAAAAGGCATGCGCTGATATGCAAATGTACCCCATTTTGTGGTGAATGTTGTCTTATAGTATCCTCGTACTTAACCTAGATCTGATTGAAACCATAAAATCCATCCAAAAGAGAAAACCTTTTGGATTTGACTACAGTTAGTAAGATTTGATCAATTTGTGGGAGAGGATAATGATATTTCAAGGAGGTCTGGTCCAAGTTTTGGAAATCCACACTTAGATGGATATCTCCATTTTCTTCCTAACCAGCATCAAATTAGCGATCCATGTAGAGTGCTTGATGGGATATATGATTTTGGTAGTTAACAACTTCAATATTTTTTGCTTCATTAGAGCCTCTATCTTAGGGTTCATTGGTCGCTGCTTCTGTTGGAAGTGCCTTGCATCTGGCATGAGTTCAATGGTATGTTGAGTAGTGTCAAGTCCTTAAGGGAACCAAAGACTAAGGATCCTCTTCTAGCTCTATCATATTTTTGGCTCTATCATATTTGGGATTCTTTTTATCAACCTAATCATCCTCATGATATAGAGGATCCTCTTCTAGCTCTATCATATTTCTATTATTCCTAAGGTTTGGGTCCAAAGGAGAGAAAGAGAAAGGAATAAAAGGGGAACAAAAAACTAATTCCAAAATGCAAAAGATACGAAAGAGATTTTAACTTTTTTTCTTTTATTATTTGTAATCTATGCAAATAATTTTAAATGATCTTGTTTATAGTTTAAAAATAAAAAAAAGGACAAAAGGAATAAGCTTCCTATATGGCCACTAAGTATGTGTTTCACATCGGGTTCACCAAATATGTAGAGGGAGAAAACAACCCATCGCATATGATTCTCAATGGATATTTTGGGAGCTAAGGTGACCGCAAGGCTTTTGTGGTTCTCTACACTTAGGGGCATGTGGATCGAAGGATTCACTAGGAATGGTTTAAGGACTCGCTTCAAGTCTAGGATGGAAGGTTAGATGTGTTTATTGAGCAAGCACCTAAGTTTGGTCTTGACTAAGATCTAAACTAGAAATAATTAAAGAACAACAATGCAGGGCAAACAACAATGCAAGCAAACAAGGAACTATTCCTAGAATGATTCTTTGCTTCAATAAGGGCTAAAAATAAATAAATAAAACTTTTATTTTTAGGCAAAGGTTCAATAGAATGCACAAGCAGGATTAGCCTAGATGCAAACTATATTCTTTTCTTTGTTGATGCCTTGAAGTAAAAGCAAAATCCTATTTTCCTTGTGATTTAAAATATGGAATAGAAATGAATAAGAAATAAACATAGACATATAGAAAATAGCCCAAAATATATATCATAACACTTACTTGATCCAATGGATAATCCTAGCCAAATTCGTACCTCGTAATGTCCAACAACTTCATAACCTACAAAATGGCTTCAAGAACCTTGGAAAATTTTATCAGTGTTTGGGGGCTTACTTAGGTTGCTATGTGATTGAGCTTGGAGGCACAATAGTCAAGCTCCCTTGGTCCTTTTAGCTAACTATTCAAAAATGAAAGTGATTATTGACCTTTAGAACAAGCAAAACAAGATATAACAAACATGAAATAGTGAAAATAGAATACAAACAAAAGGAATATGACAAATGAAGTATGTAGGAAGTGAACTAGGATTTTTGAGAGCAAAAACTTACCCCCAAGACATAGAACCAAAGGCGGGCATGAATTTAGCTTACCAAATTTGCACCCTGTATGGAAAGGGTACAAATTTGCAACAAACCCCTTATCGAGTCTTAAAATACAAATAATGCAATGCAAAACAAAATATTAATTATTAAAAAAGACTAATTATGCAAGAAAAATCTAATTAGCCTATGGTGGAAGCAAAATAACAATGAAATAGTGAAGGAAGCAACCAAAATGGTAGACCTCTCCTTCTTACACAATATTTATTGTCAAGGCTCCTCTAGTTACTTACCAAAAGTAGATAAACACAAGAAGCATAGAAAGAAAAATAATAGAGCATAGATTGATAACTATAATGAGAATGAGGATCATGGGTGGGCTTTTCTTAGAAAAGAAAATTATTATTTTTCTATGGGTGAAAATGGAGTCCAATCCTTCTATTTATAGGAGGTTTGGAGGACTTTTAGTCAGGAAAAACAAAACTCAAACTTAGGCAAGGGCCAACATTACAAGAAGTCGATGCAAGACACAATGTTTTAAGAGAAAAAATTCAAGATTGCCAAATTTGCATCTCGTACTTGGTGGGTGTGAATTTGGCATGTCAAATTTTCACCCCATAAGGGATGACCACAAATTTGACAAGGATAAGGTAAAAGAGGCTAAACAAAGGGGAGAAGGGGCTCAAACTTGCATTTAGCAATTTTGAGGGGATTCCTAGGAATATAAGAGAAAAATGACTCAGTTTGATGGGTCAATTTTCCATGTCTACACATACTTAATAATAAAAATGAAAAATATCAAAACTAATGCTAAAATTAATGAATCGACAAAGTTAGGGGAAGAATCATCCTTTACAAGCCATATCTTTGCATAGTTTTGTCTGGTTCAGATGATTCTTGTGTCGTTTTATGTAGAATTTGAAAGTATTTGAAATTAGTGGTCATTTGAAAGAATCTATTTAGTATTGAGGGATATATGATAATGTGAATATAGTCATTCAAAACTAGGGAAACATTAGGGTAATTTTTTCCTTGAAAATATCTCATCGTTTAGGATTCATTGCTTTGTGAAGGATTGTCTAATTCAGATGATTCTTGGATTAATTTGAGCAAAATTTGTTGAGCTTTAAAATTAGTTGTCATATGAAGGAATTTGAGTGGTAGAAAGATACAACCATATAAAGTCAGTCATCTAAAACAAGGGTAGTGGTGATTTTTTAAGTCACAAAAATGAAATTATAGATATTTTTCAACTAGGATTTAGATTATGGGAGGAGCAATAGAGGGCTAGGGCATCAACAAGGTAGGATATTTTGTCTAGGCATAGAATTTTTTAGCTAATTTTTTCCCTCCTTTATTTTAGAAGTTTTGCATGCAATTTATTATAGGTTTATTTTCAAATAATATAATTGCTATAGGATAGACTTGTAAATTTTAGTATATTTTTAGTTATAGTTTCCTTCCCATGGACTAATTTATAGCTAAAACCTTAGTATCATTCCTAGTAGTAGAGATTAGTGAGGACCTCAAAGAGAAATGTTCCTAGTAGTAGAGATTAGTGAGGACCTCAAAGAGAAATGATCCTTGTTGCTCAAGTATAGGGTAATTTTTGATAATTTTAATGGGTCTTGGCTAGGGGCTTCGACCTTGAGAAAATGGATTGATAGGATTTGGAAGTTTCCAAGAGTAAGTCTATCCTTTCTTCCCAAAGGTTTCTTCCTACCCATTTTTTATTCCAAGGTCCTAAAATAGGATCCTTGGTTTATGGGAAGAACAAGACTCTTCCTTACCTGATGGTATGGAGCCTTTGCATCTGAAAATTTAAATATTTACCTAGTACCAATTTTGATTAGGATGTACGGGTTACCCATTTAATCTTGGGAAATAGATACCTTCAAGGCAACAGGTAACACTCTAGGAAATCCTTGAGATTTTAGAAACTACAAAAGATGGATTCTTGGCTATTTATGCTCGAATATTGGTCATTATTGATATAATAAACCTTTAAAAAAATTAATCATTATTAAGTATGGGGGTAAGTTGTCGATCCAAACCATATATTATGAAAACATATATTTTATATGTAGAATTTTTCATGATATGGGACATACTAAGAGATCATGCCCTAATAAGAGTCCAATAGAAACATATGTGGAAAATTGCAAGAGAAACTTACAAATGGATATGGATGAGGATGGTTTTCAACATCTAAAAAATAGGTCCAAACATATGTAAGAAAATAAATAATGGAGACCAATAAGGAAGGATATTGGAAAAAATATCAATTATTTTGAGGCTTTAGCCTATGAAGAAATAATAGATTATAGCTTATAGGACATGGTACAACAGGATCATGATATTAACAAGGAACTGACTATTCAATATTATTCTAATTTAGGGATGAACATCCTCATTGAACCTAAGGAATGTGCTCATAAAATTATGAATAACCTCTTGCAGTACCATGCACTATTCAAGAGAAGAAAAGTGGTAGAGAAAATGCAATGGTAGATGTTAACACCTCTAACATTAGTAAGTAAATACCATAAAATGAGTAGGATAAGTCAAAAACTTCTATTGCAGAGCCAAGAGAGGATAGATCTAATGAAAATAAAGTTATGAAAGAATATTGAGGAATAAAATAATAATACCTACTCTTGATACAGGCAAGGTAAAAATATGAAAATCGTTAAATTATCAAGCAAGAGTCAAGGAAGCAAAGGCAAACATTGTGATAGGAACACAATCGAAGTTGATTGAATTTGTCTTTACCAAAGAGTAAAATGATATTGGTAATTCATAGGTGGGGCTAGTAGCCCCTAATTAGGCATCATTACCATATCATGGAATATAAGGGCTGCTAATACCCCCTCAAAGCACAGGTATATCAGGGACCTTTGTTTAAGTAATAAGCATGATATTCTTTGTATCCAATAAACTAAAATTATAAAGGAAGAAGTTTCCAAAACTATGAAAGTGGTATTGGAAATATGTGGATGGGATGTTATGGATTTAGAAGGTGTGGTGGGGATAATTTTAACATATTGAAATTATATTCAAACCTCCTATGCAACCATTCATAAAACTAGGCATTGAATAGCCTCATTAGTCACTTGCTAATTTCGTATATTTGTTTGATCTTTATCAATGTTCATGGATCTACAACTCGATTAGACATATTATAATTATGGAGTGGGATTGAAACCTTTATGAGAAGTAAATATCAATAAATATGATTAGGATATTTTAATGTCATAACCAAGCTAGATGAAAATTCTAGTTAAACTAGGAAAATAATCCAAAGCATGAGATATTTCTCAACTTTTATTCAAAATAATAATCTATGGGAGGTTTATTTTGAAGAGGACATCTATACATGGACCAACAATAGGAGATGCCAAAATCTAATAGCAAAAAAAATAGACAAATGCATACTCTCAAATCATTGGCTAGATGAAGGGACTTGTGCTAAAATTAATACCTTGACAAGGATTGGTTCATATCATTGGCCAATAAGAGTTATAATGGTGGTAAGTGAATTCAAAAATATAATATTTTAAATATGAGTAGATGTGGGAAGACCATCCTAAATTTATTGTTATGATAGTGCAAATTTGGAATTCTTTGGTAAATGATGGATTGTATACACTTCAAAAAAAATTAAACCAATGACATCTAGATTAAAATAATGGAACAAGAACACTTTTGGAAACATTTTTTAGAAGAAATAAGAACAAAAATAAAAACTTTCAAAATTCCAAAAAGGTGAGCATAATAATCTAAGCTTGGAGGAAAGGGAGTTGCTTAGTGAATATCATAATATTTTGAGCAATGAAGAGAAATTTTGGACATTAAAATCGAGACAAACATGGTTAAATAAGGAGATAAAAACATAGTTTTTTATAGTATGGCAATAGTACAAAGATCAACATCCATAATTAGTAGAGTTAAATCAATAGAAGGGGTTTGTATTTAATACAAGAGCGAAATAAAAATGAAGATAAGGTTTTTTTACTAGAATATTCTAGGATCATAGGAGTTTGAAGTTCTTAATGATAAACTACTACAAAAAGTACCTTCAATTATAACAAATGAATATAATAGGAAATTGATGGAGCCTATTACTCTGGAACAAGTTCATTTAGCTCTTTTCTATTTTGATAAGGATAAATCCCTAGGTATGGATGGTCTCTCTGCAGCATTCTATCAGCATAATTGGGATATAGTGAAAGATTCTTTATTGGTGACAATGGAACAAACTAGGGAAAAATAATACATACCTTATAAATAAAGGTAATATATCTTACCCTAATTCCAAAAAAGAAGGATGCAAAATTGTTTGATTCATTTAGAACTATAAGCCTATGTAATATGGAATATAATATAATCTTCAAAGTGATGGTAAATTAGTTAAGACCACTATTAGATAAAATTATTTTAGAAGATCAAGGAGGATTTATGAAAGGGAGATAGATTTTGGATGGGATCATAGTAGCTCATGAAGTTATGCATTCAACAACTTCAATAAAATAGAGCAATGATCTTAAAACTTGATATGAGTAAAGCCTATGATAGGATTAAATGATATTTTCTTTTTGCAGTTCTAGAAAATATTGTATTTGGGAAGCAATGAGTTAGATGGATTAAATCTTATGTCTCTACAATTTCATATTCAGTGTTGGTCAATGGGTTAGTATCATAATAATTTAAAACCAAGAGAGATCTTAGATAGGGAGATCCTCTATCACAATATTTGTTCATTATTATGGTAGAGGTATTAGGAAACTTGAAGAAGGCTAAAAAATATAGTTTAATAAGTGGACTTAAGGCTAGTAATAACATTGACAACATCACTAAGTTGTAGAATTACTATAATGGTAAATGCTTTGTCCTCTCTTTGAGAGTTCCAAGGTTCAAACCCCACTTGATATGAGGGGATCGAGACCCCTCATAAAAACTTGTGTAAACTTATTGAAAAAAATCATTGACAACATCACCCATCAACTATTTGTAGATGATACAATCCTTTTTGGGAGGGCAAGGATAAATGAAAAAAGAGCTTTGAATAATTTATTAAATAAATATGAAAGATCATTAGGGTAGAAATTTAATAGGAAAATCCAAAATTTACTTCCTAAACACTCCAGATATAATCAAAGCAAGGATATGTAGGTTACTTCAAATGGAGGAGGCACAATTGTCATCAACTTATCTAGGGATGCCCTTATTTGAGGGGAGAATGAGGATAAAATTGTGGAATCTAGTTATAAGTAAAGTTCAAAATAAACTATTGGCATGGAAAGGTAGATGGTTATCATTATCAAGAAGAGTGCAACTAATTAAATCAATCTTATAGTCCATTCCAACATATTATATGTCCTTGCATACTATGCCAAAGTCAATAGCCAAAATAATCTTATATTATGTGGTCATTTGTGTGGTTAGGATTACATGATAAAAGGAATTTTCCTTTGGTTAAATGCAGCAAGGTGTGTGATGATAAAACTAGAGGAGGTCTTAGTTTAAGATTTCTTACGAATGCAGACTCAGCTCTTTGAGGGAACGTAATTTGGAGATTATACAAAGAGAGTCAAATACAATGGGAAAGAATTCTTCTAATTATGTTGATCCCAATGAACTAAGATTAATATTTACTAAATTCACACTACCAAATGGTTCTGCACTATGGAACGGTCTAAAAAAATTAATTGTTGTAGTGATTAAAGGTCTAATATGGGTAGTGCAAACTAGAGAAAACATTTTTTTTTTGGATGGATACTTGTGATAAAACACCACTAATTCTAGATCCAATTTTGAAACCATGGATGAAATTACTTCAAGATAAATATGGTGATAGGATTTCAAACATTATGTACAAGGATAATTAAGGAAGATACAAATGGAAATAATATTTTTTACAAGTATATAATACATTGATGATATGAGGTAGTTGAGTAGAAAGATAACAACAATGATTGTTCCAATGGAAGCCAAGGATAAGTTGACTTGGGAGTTGAATAGCTCATAATAATACACAAAAATAGGTTGATATAATGTAAAGCACCAACAAAATAGGAATATCACAAGAATATGGTGAGAAATTTGGGATAGCCCAAGCATTCCTAAAGTCAAAATTTTTGTTTGGCTAGTAGGTCATAGAAGAAATTTATCATAGGATAACCTTATGAAAAGGGGTTTCATGGCCCCTCATAATGTGTTCTATGTAAAATGAAGAAGAGTATAGACCATCTCTTGGGACACTAATAATATAAAATTGAGACCACCAAAAGTGGAGTTGGTCAAATTGAATTTTGATGGAGCATAAAAAGGAAATTTAGGACTAGTAAGAGGAGGAAAATTTAGAAACAATAGGGGAGAGATTTTGTCTTATTATGCTTTCAATAATGGATTTAATAAATAATAAAGTTGAATCTTGGGACACTTTGGAAGGGTTGAAATATGTAGACAAATTAAATAGAACAAACTATGGATGGAATGTTATTCATTAATAGTAATAAATGCAATTTTGAGGAAATTAAAGGCTTCATGGAACATGCAAGAGATGATTGTTAAAATATAAGACCTTGCTATAGAGTTTGAAGAAATAAGGTTTACACATGTTAAGGTAAAGAAACAAATGTGCATATAGGCTAGCCAATAGAGGGATTTTAATTGAGGATAATGAAATTAAATTCTCTTTTCCATGGTTAGAGGAAGTAATAAGTTTAGCTGAAGTTGACAAGAAAATGTTGATTGCCTAAATCAAATAATGATTAAGATTTACTTTAATGTATTAAATTGGTAATATTTTCTTTATTTTATAACATTAATCTATTTTCATATAAAGTATTTATTACAAATCTTGTGGTTGCACTTATGCTTCGGGAGGGAAACTAGCAATCTAAATCTAGTAAAGCAGACTATGATAGCACAAAGTTTTGGAACTATTGATCTACTAATGCAATGCATAAACAATAGAGGTGGAGTTTTGGTATTGTGAAGATTGCTATAGGAAAATTTCAAGAAGAAGAATGTTAAATTTTAAAATATTTATATTCACACAAAAAATTGAAGATCTAGAAAATGAAAATCAAGAATTTAGACCATTTTATGAAAAATGTAGGTATCTAGCTATCGCAACTCAATTGATATGAGAATTGAATATTTTTGTAAACTCTCAATCCCTAAATAAAAGAGTTGTTATTTTTCAAGGGTGGGGGACCCAAGTATAACCCTTTATTCTTTAGCCCCAAAAGAAACACAAGGTTGCATTCTTCATAGTACGTCTCATTATTTATCAAATTGTTATTGATCTATAGTTCCTTTAAGCATAATGTCTTGATACATAAACAACTACAATAACTTGTTGCATCATATGCATAAGGTGACATATGCCATAATAAATAAGGAAATCATGTAAATCATAATTAAGTATCAAATGGCATTAGCTCATCTAGTTATATTCCTCAGCTTTCAAGGAGGAGACTCATTTTTGAATCATGCCAAGTGATACATGGATAATTCTAAAGTTGTTATAATACCACTATGTGTTTATGATGTCATATAGGTGGGGCCTATTTCAATCCCATATAACTAATTAAAAAATATATAAGTAATTAAATTAAAATAAATTTATGAGTTTTAGTCTATTGAATTATTTTCTTCATTCCTATTCAAAAGGTAAAGGGTAAAGTAGTTGAATTATTTTATTCATTTTTATTTAAAGGGTAAAGTAGTTTTTAGCATCCACAAGGTCATAGACCATATGATATGACCCTCATGAGAATGTTGTTTACCTAATAAATGATTAACCAACCATACTCTGGTTATCGAAGCATGGTGTAAAACCTTGCACCTAGCAATATTTGAACCTTGGACCTCTATTCAAAGTTCCTAAGTCTCCACCATTAGGTTAGTATAGTTGTACAAAATATCAAATAAGAATTAAACCTTGAACCTCCACCTTGAAAGTCTTCACAATTTAACCATGCACCAATTAAACTATTAACTTGTCAATAAGGATGATCATAATTATTCAATTAGTCAATATTATGCATGCTTTTCTATGGCAAGTAAACTATTTTTTTTGGAACTCTAATGATGGGAGAGCATAAGGAAATCCAAATTTGGATATTATAAAGGGTTCAACAATCAAAAGCAAGGGAGAGCCAAATTTTAGTGAAGGCATATGTAGTCTTGTGACTTGTTTTTTAGATCCCAACATTGGGTTTGATATCATAAATGTTAGTACTCATGAACCAACCATCTATAATATCTTTAATGCGATTAAAAATACTTAGTTTTTTATACCATTCAATTAAACATGATTTGATCCAATTATAAGACGTGACTTTACACTTTTAAAAATATGATATCATAAGGTCCGAGGTGTAGACCAATTGGTTCATCCAAACCCCATAAGGGGGGCGGAGGTACAAGGTTCAAATCTCGGGCCTCGTCGAACAAAAAGGTTTAAAATGATTATGGAATGGTGGTTATAGGGGCAGACTACGTGAAGATCTGTGTGGCAGCTTCCGAGGCAGACAGCGCAAAATACTGTGGCCACCATAAAAGCTGGATAGCCTGCCCAGATTCATGGCGGCTACCAATTCCACCATGTAAATACAAAAAAAAATATGATATCGTAATATTTAATTTTAATTTTATAATTAACTTTTAAGCATCATTTAAATGATTGATACAAAATATTATCTTATTTCTATTGCCTCTATACATTATTAATATTTCTGTTAATATTAACAAAAAAATCAAAAGGAGTATCATTGCAAGCCAAGCCACGAGTGAGTGCAGTTGTAGCCAAATGTGAGTGCAAGCGTGAGCTAGGAGTGAGTGTAGCCAAAAGTGAGTGCAAGCGCAAGCCGAGAGTGGGTCTATCTAGAAGCAAGTGCAAGCATGGACCAGGAGTGAGTTTAGCTTTATCCAAAAGCAAATGTGAGCACAAGTTGGGAGTGAGTTCAACCAAAAGTGAGTGCAAACATGAACAAGGAGTGAGGAGGAAGTGTGAGTAGGGAAGCAAAAAGTAGAAAGCAAAGTGTGATCAAGTAACAAGTGTCACTTCTTGTTCCATATCTTAGGAGAATTTAAAGGATTCATTTGAAGAAAATCTAGGTAACATGGAAAGAGATTCATTTTTGGAAGTCCTTAATGAAAGTATGAATGTTAAAGTTAGAAGTATGGATGCCCTAGCTAGCAATAAGAGGAAGATAAAATCTATGGCAAACCCAATGCAAGTAGTAAATTCAACACCAAAAGTGATTATCAAGGATGAGATGATTGAGCATGATATAATGGTTCTTAAAACTAGAGGGATAATATGTAAGTTTCATAGATATTGGTCATTTTTTTATGAGATTCAAAATTGGATCAAGTGGAAGTGAGGACTGAATTCAAATTACTCCATGACTTTTCTTCCAGAAGAATTTTTTCTCATTATTTTATCCAGTTCATGAATAAGTGGATGGAGGCCCGTGCTTTAGGGTTAAAGATGCATTATATTTAAGACCTTGAAGTGAGAATTTTTCTATGGACACAAAAACTATTAAACGAGTTTCGATATGGATTAGGCTTTTTGGACTTCCTTATCAACTCATCAATAAGGAGATTTTGAAGAATATTGGTAATACTCTAGGTGAATTCATCCAAGAGAGAAGGCATGTTATATACAGTCAAATATATGTTGCCATAGATATTTTTAAACCTTCACCACAGTCAATTAGGATTAAATCTGAATAAGGAGAATGGGATCAGCAAGTGGATTATGAAAACATTGCATTTCAATGTCTCAAATATCATGAAATTGGGCACATAGCAAGAAACTGCAAAGTGAAAATGAAGGAAGAGATGAAAAATTTTGGGCATGAGGGTAGCTTCAATTTAAAACAAGGAAATCATATCACAGGAGAAGCTAGGTCAAATCAAGGATTTTTCATTCTAAAAAAGTGGCTAGAAAAATTCCTCTACATCATCAGATGGCAAAGGCCATTACAGTTCACTCGAATCAACCATTAGAAGAAAAAAATGATATGGGGGGTGAGGAAGTACAATGCGTAAGTTCAAATATAGGAGGAGCTAAAGTTACAAAGGAAGAGGGGAAGGAAAATTTTAAAACAAAGAAATATGGGGAGATGAATTGTAAAGCAAATGAGGTGAAGGATATCAAGCTTAATCTAGGTAAATCACCTTTATTATCTTCAAGTAGCATAAAATCTTCTCCTTACAATAAAAATGAATGTAGTACATAGTACGGAGTGTATTCCTTGCACTTTAGGATTTCAAGAGCAATATAGTAAAGAAAATCTTATGGAGGATATTCAAATAAATTTAGGGTTTTAAAGCCGACATAAGAAAGTGATGACTATGGAGGATCATCTATGTGGTTTAGAGTTTTTAGGGCAACATAAAGAAAAAATTCTAATGAGGTTATTCCTTGCACTTTTGACTCTTTAGGGCAACATAAATCTTTAGAAGATAAGTCTCATTTTGAACAATATGAAAAAATAGAAGAGATTGATGAAGACGAGAGTGTTGGTGGGAATGGAAGAAGGAGAGGAAGGTCATCAAAGCAAGAACAAAGATAAAAATAAACTCAAAAGGATATTGATCTAGGAATCCAAATAAAAATAGCACGGGTGTTAACAATAAGTGGGGCTAAGCCCACTAATAAAAATAAAAAGTGTTGATGAAAATGATATCATGGAATATTAGGGGTATGAATAAAACTCCTAAAAAAATAGTTATTAAGGAATTAATAGGTTATTATAGCCTTGGGTTTATTTTAATACAAGAAATAAAATTAAGCAATGAGGAATGTAAGGATGCTTTTAAGAAGATTTAGAAGACAGGTGATTGTTTGGTAGTTTTTTTCTACAAGAGCTTCAGGCAGTATTGCAATAATATGGGATAAATGCAAATGGGATGGATAACTAATAAGCAAAAAGTAATTGGGTTGCTGTATTATTCTACAAGAAAGAAGAAAACATCAAAGTTGGAGTTATAAATGTATATGCTCCAACTATAGTTACTTCTCGTGAAATATGTTGGGAGGACCTTAGCATATTTTTGTCAAATACAATTATGATTCATTGTGATCTATGGATTCATGGGGGTGATTTTAATATTGTTCTCTCCTTTGGAAAAAAATGGTGGCATTCCAGGATGGTCTAAATCAATACAATATTTTGCTTCATTTGTCAATTCAAATGACCTTTGGGATGTTAGTTCCTCAAGATTTCAATATACATGAGATAATAAACGCATTGGAAAAATCATATAGTAGAAATACTGGATAGATTCTTGTTATCCAATAAATGATTGCAAACAAAGTATACAATCTCTTTAGATATTTTATTTCGAGAAGGATCAGATCACAAACCCATTATTTTGACTTATGAGTTACCTAATAATGGTCATCCAAAGCCATTTTGCTTCTAGTCTATGTGGCTCCAAGACCCTATTTTTTTCCAGATGGTTATGTTATGGTGGGATGAATCAATGTTTGAAGGATCATGTATGTATAGGTTTGTTCAAAAGTTGAAATATTTAAAGGAGGAAATTAAGAAGGATAATGTATGTATAGGTTTGTTCAAAAATTGAAACATTTAAAGGAGCAAATGAAGATGTGGAATGTCAAATATTTTGGTAATATTTTTAAAGAAAAGAAAGAAATTGAATCCAAGCTGAAAAATTTACAAGAGATAGTAGAAATTAATGGAATGGATCAGGATTCTTATGTGAAAGAAAAGCAATTACTTTTTTACTGTGATAATGCATTGAAAAATGAGGAGTCATATTAGTTCCAAAAATCTAGAGAGAAATGGCTTGAGGAAGGAGAGATATACACAAAAAATTCATGCTACACTAAAAACAAATTTTTTGTTTGTCATATCAAAAATATTATAACTCTAGATGGAAAAAATATTGAGGACAAAGAAGATATAAGTAAGGAAGCAATTAATTATTTCAAAAATATTTTGTTAGATTCTAGGCAAGATAAAGAGGCACAAGAAAAACTTCTGCAAAATATTCCATCAATTATCACTCAAGGACAAAATGAAAGCTTAATGAAGAAGATATATATGGAGGAGCTCCATGAAGTAGTTTTCTCTTTCCATCCTAACAAGACACTTGGCCCTAATGGATTTCCTACAATTTTATTTAAAAAAATTTGGGATTTATTGAAGAGTGATATGTTAGTTGTGGTTGAAGAGGTCCAAAAAATGAAGGCTATAATAAGTGAGATCAATGCTACTTTTATTACCTTGGTTCCCAAGAAAGGCAACAAAATATTTTGATAATTTTCATCCAATAAGCCTTTGTAATATGATTTATAAGATAATTTCAAAATTTAGGGCATACATTCTCTTCATTCCATGAAAAAACCAAGTATGCTTTTGAAATTAGATATGAACAAAGTATATGATAGGGTTTCCTAGAATTTTCTACATGTTATTCTTAGAAATTTTGGCTTTGATTATAGTTGGTGTGAGTGGATTAAATTTTGTTATAGCACTACAAAATTTTCTATTTTGATCAATGGTTCTCTTGTTGGGTACTTAAAGTCATCTTGTGGACTTCATCAAGGTGATCCAATTTCTTGTTATCTTTTTGTTATTATGGTGGAAGCATTAGGGAGAGCCTTTTCAAAGATAAAAATAGAAGGAAAAATCAAGGGTATTCAAGTTGCAAAAAATGGTCCTTTTAAATCTCACCTTCAATTTGTTGATGATACTTTTATTTTTTACCATACCTCAATCAGTGAGGTCATGGATTTTAAATCGATGTTATCATGATATGAGAAGGCTACTAAAAAGTTGGTAAATACTAAAAAATCAAGGATTTTTTATTAATATTGCCCTATATTTACAAAAAATTATTGTGAATATTTTAGGGTTTAAAACTAAAAACATTCCATCAACCTACTTGGGTATTTCTTTATTTGATAAAGGAAATAAAAAAGAGCTTTGGATCTCTTTTTTGGATAGAATGAAATCTTGCTTGGCAGGTTGGAAAGGTAAGTTCTTAACCATGGCAGGAAGGCTACAACTCATAAAGACTACGTTGCAATCCATTCTTATTTATATGATATCACTTTCGAGACTGCCAACAGGTATTGCATCAAAAATTAATAAAATTCAAAGAGACTTTCTATGGAAAAGTTGTGAAGAAAAAATTAGGTTTCCTCTTTGTAAGTGGGATAGGGTTTACAAAAGAAAGAATATTGGAAAAGCAAGCTTGTAAAATTATAGACTTATGAATTTGGCATTAGGAGCAAAGCTTGGGTGGAGTTATTCAAAGAGCAAGGAAATAATTGAAAAAAATATTACTTCAAGAATATATAGGTTATCTTGATGCAATGAAATTATTTAGGAAAAGAACTCTACCCAAAGGATCGTCAATATGGAACTTCATAGCAAAGAGTTTGCAATTGATAAAGAAACATATTAAATAATCAATCAATGAGGGGAGTTATGAAAAAATTTTATCTAATGCTTGGTTGAAGCCTTATACTCTTATCTCTAACTCAAAATGGAAACCATTGGCTCAAGCATGCCTAGCATGTAAAGGTCCAAAGGTCAAATATTATATTATTATGAGCAAAAACTCCATATCATGGATTTCTTTTAGTAACCTAGTAGAAGGAGAATAACTCAAACAAATTATAGAAAAACTTCAAAATATGCTTCCAAAGTTTTATTTCTTGATTTTTACATGGAAGGATGAGTTGGTTTGGAATTTATCAAAGGATGGTGGATAATTGGTCAAGTTGGGATATGAGGATTTAGAAAAATCAAAGTTTCCTTCTCCCAAAAAAATTTCTTGGAAGAATGTTTGGTCATTAGAGGCTCTCCCTAAGGCCTCAACATTTCTTTGGTTAGCAGTTCAAAGTAAGATTCTTACAGGAGAGAGTCTACAAAGAAGATGATATTATAGACCATTCAAATATGCCTTGTGTGAGAAGTATTTAGAAACATCAAACTATTTACTTCTTCATTGTCTGTTCACTCACACCATTTGGGGTAATTTTTTAAAAAAATATGAAATTATATTGGGTAGCTCCATCAACATTGAAAGAGTTGATAAAATGTTGGATAAATTATTTCAAAGCTAAAGCATTATGTATTCTTTGGAGGATTGACCCTACAATTATTTATTGGAATTTATGGCTTGAAAGGAATTACAAAATTTTTAAAAATAAATCTCAAAATCATGCCCAAGTTTGGAACTGTATTATTGCCTCTTGTAGAATATCTACAAATATGGTGCTCATCATGGGAGGTCTCAATTGCAAAAAAATAGGTGTTAATTACTTGGCTTCAGTATTTGAACATATATGGAAGAGTCATTTATGACAACGAAATTAAAACAAAGGATCTACTTCGATCTATCATAAAATGGAAATGTCCAAAATTTGGGTTTATCAAAATTACTTTGATGGTGCTTCTAAAGGAAATCCATGAAAATTTGGTGGAGGTGGTGTTTTTAGAAATAGTGAAGGCAAAATTCTCCTCACTTATTCAGAATTATATGGAATTTTAGGTAATAACTATGGAGAGCCTAGGTAACTTCTTACAGGGATTAAAATTGCAATAGAAAAAGGATGGAAATATATTTCAATTGAGGGGACTCACAAATTATTATCAATGCTATTAACAAAAATGGATGTATTGGATAAAAATAATATTTTTGTTGATGTTCTGTTACTAGAGGCAATCTCTTGGCAACGTGAGCATATTTATAAAGAAGGAAATCGGGTAGCAGATAAATTAGCAAATTATGGTGTTGATCTTCATCCCAGTGAAATTCAAATTTTATAAGGCAACTAACCAAGTGAGGTTTTATCTTAATCAAAATGATGTCAATGATTTGATTGTAGAAACATAGCACTTTGAGGAAGTTGAAGAATATATTTAAGATAAAAAAGAAATGAAAAAACTATGATAAAAAGGTATATTGCAGAAAATGTAATATTTTGATATTTTGATGGGAGTGGCCTCCAATAGAATCCACTTATAACTTATTAAAAAAAATGATCATTACTATCTTTACAATTCCTTATCACACCTACAAAACTTAAGTTATCTTAATATCAAGCTAAGATTATCCCACAGTATACTCTTTTCATATTTTCTTTAAAATAAAATCTAATTGAAATAAGAGTTATTAAAAATTGTGATATGTCCTTGTCTCTTGCATTATATTAAAATTATAGCAATTAATGATTAGTAAGTTTAGACAACTATTAAGATGAAAATTCAGGTTTGAGTCTTCGACCAACCTTAATTTTATGCACAAAACCACTCAACCTCGATCTTATGTGGAAACTTTGTAAATAGATCCCAAAAATACTGAGAATGTCCAAGATAATTCAACATGCGCCTCATAACATAGAAGTAGGCTAGAGTAGGACAACATTATAACAAATAGTAATGATTAATTAAATATTAAATATAAATCACTTATTTATTTTATGTATTATTTGGATATAGAAGGAGGAGATGTAAGATGAAAGGAGTTGAGAATCCATAACCAATATGAGGAAGAGCTACAAAAGCTAATAGCTAAAGCAATAGCATATTATGTAAGCCCCAATTTGGTTGAGGATATAATAGCATGGGGAGCTACTCAAGAAGGGTTGTTCATTGTTAAATCAACATATGATCTTTCACTTGTAGTTATAAATTTTTGGGGGGGAATGAAAATCCAAAACAAGATTTTAACAATAGGTAACCCACATAAGAGGGGTTTTCAATTTCCTAATAGATGTTACCTTTGTGAAACTCATGATGAATAGGTGAGTCCCATATTACTAGAATGTAAATACTTCCTCAAAATATTGTATGATATAATAAATAATATAGGGGTGGTGTGGTTTTTGCCTAATAATATGGTAGGATGGATAGAACAATGGGAGAAGCCATTTAAAATCCCAAGACTAAATCAAATTTGGAATCTAATTCTTTTTCATTATGCGTGGGGAGTTTGGTTGGAGAGAACTAGAAGGATTTTTAAATGGGAGAAGAGATATACAACTAGGAATAAAGAACACGTCATAGCATATATAGTGGAGAATATTAAAGCATTGAAAGTGCATGAGAGTATAGAGTCATTGGAGGAGGCTAAATTAAGTGAACATTGGAACCTAAGTCTAGTTGAGGTGAATGACAATCCCCAAGGAGGTTTGAGGAGCATGACCAAGTGGCAACCACCCAAATAAGGATGGATGAAACTAAATTTTGATGGGGCTTCTATAGGCAATCCAAGGATGGGTAGAGGAGGAGCAGTGCTAAGGAATAGCCAAGGAATGGTGATCATAGTTATGAGTGAGTACTTAGTTATTATGACTAGTCATCAAGCTAAAGCTAGAGTAGTCTTAGTAGGAGTAAAAATGGTGGTTCAATTTGGGGATAAGAGGTTAATAATTGAGGAAGAATATTTGAGTATTCTTAATTACCTCAATAAAATATAAAAGGTTGATGGAAATTTGGAACATAGTAGACATAGTAACAAATACACAAAGTTACCTAAATTCACTAGAATAATTTCAAGTTGTACATGTGTATAGAGAAGGAAATGGGGTAGCCCATTGGCTATACAAATTGGGAAGCTCTTAGAGAGGAAGATAAAATATGGATACCACCATATGGGATCCATCCAGATGTACTTTAGTTAGTGGAAAAGGAGAGAGGAAATTTAGAAAGTCAAATCAATGGGTGAAACTTCCAATGTTCATAATGTCCATAGTAAATTATTTTTTGGATATTTGTGGACTTATATGCTAATGGGTCATTTTTTGGAGATTTATGGGATTTTTTGGCTTTTAGCTATAAGGAGTTAGGAAATCTATCGATGTGGTTTTCTAAGAGATTTTTCTACTGAGTATTCTATTTTTTAAAGATCTATGGATTTGTCTCTAAGGGATCCAATTTATAGAGATCTATGGATTTGTCTATTGAGGGTTCTTTTTTCTAGGGATCTATTGATTTGTTTGTTGAGGGTTCCATTTTTTGAATATCTATGGACTTGTCTACTTTGGGTTCCATTTTTTGGAGATCTATGGACCTATCTACTAAGGTTCTCATTTTTTAGAGATGTGTGAATTTGTGGTTTTCTCGAAGCATTATGAGGTTCCAAGTGAGAAATCTACCAGTTTGGGTTTTTGTGGGATTTTTTGCTAAGGGTTCCATTTTCTGGAGACTTATGGATTTGTCTGCTTAGGGTTCCATATTCTAAATATCTACAAATTTATATGCTAAAGGTTCTATTTTCTATATATTTGTGGACTTGTCTACTGAGGTTTCTAGTTTTTAAATGTGACAACCCTCCTAAATATGGCTCTTGTCTTTATCTATTTTTCTACAAGAACATGGTGCTGCTAATCAATCTATGGATGTAGGAACGGATGCATCTGTTGGCATGGAATGTCACAAAATCATTGGTATCTTCCTTGATCTACGATCAACGGGTATCCTGGGAAATATGAGTTTGGTATGTGATGAGCAATGGAGTTTTTGCCTATATTAGGGCATCAAATCCCTATTGGCAAACCTTCTGCCAGCGGTCCATGTAGATTGCATCCATGTAGCTGCATTCTAGGATTTTGTATTTGATTGTAAAATTTATATCATGTTTAGATGGTGCATAAATAAAATATAAATATGCATATACTAAGATTCTATGTTTGATTGCAAAATTTCTATCATGTTTAAATGGTTCAAAAATAAAATATAAATATGCATATAGGAATAATAATAATAATAATAAAAGAAAGAATAATAATAGGAATATTAATAATAACAATAGCCATAATAATAATAAATACAACATATAAATAACACATATATTTATAAGAAATTAAAAGGGCATCATATGATAAAGCCTGGGGAAATATGAGATTAATCTATGCTCTAAGTTGGTGGACAAACTAGAATCATTACACCTGGAAAGTGGGGGAGAGGCGCATATTTTACAAGTGGAACTTTCCTTAATTATCCCCATCATTTATTTAAAGAAAGGCAATTTTGTGTTATGCATGGTGTGGGAGAGAGAAGGGAAACAGAAGGCGCAAGACTCGACAGGAGATTGGAAGAGTAAGGCGAGCATAAAATTCAGGTCTGGTCGAATATTTCTATAAGCAACTTTAAAATATAACATAAGAGAATTTAAAATGGATATTGCATTTTAAAAAAATGGGGAGTGTAGACACCAAAATCCAGCCACTTGCAAGTCATCTATACCTTCCTGTTAGCCACGTGTCAGTCATCCACCTTCCCGCCATTATTTGGCCCAAATCCACACCTTCCCGCCATTTTTGGCCCTCTTTCCCGCCATTATTTGGCCCAATTTCACCTTTCCCGCCATTTTTCATCCCCAAATTTATTTAAATTAATATTTATATATATATTTTAATATTTTAATATATTTTAAATATATATATATAAATATAGTTTAAGTGATTTAATCTAAGCCGTCCATCTTTCATTTAATCTCATCCGTCCATCCTTCTTAATCCGTTTCACAACCTAGATTTATTCTCTACCCTTGGATCCACTTTAATCTTAGCCACACGTTCAAAGTGTCGTTAAAACCCTAAAGTGTGCCCTAAGAGTAGATTATAAATAGAGCCACCTTGATGGCTCAAACCCTACTTCTACTCTTGCTATCTTTGCTATCTTTGCTATCTTTTGGACCTATCTCTTCTATTTCATCTATCTCTTCAGCTATCCATCGCCGCCCTTTTCGCCGCATCCATCGCCGCATCCGTCGCCAACTTCGCCGCCATCTCTTCTGCAGTACTCTGTAGAATTCCCCATTCTTGTCACAAGTGCCCACGGGCGTTTACCCGCAGCCACAGACTCAGACCGACGTCTGAAACCTTGATCCAGAAGCACGCGGGCGTTCAGCGAGTGCACCAGGGCGCCTTCTGTAGCCGATTTGATAGCCACATTACTTCCAGATGCCGCCTGGTCTAGCCGCGTTAACAGAGAATAGGTATAAATCAGTTTAAAGCAAGTAACTTCTTTTCTTTTATTAATCTGTTGTTGAACTCCTGCATTCTATTTTTCTAGGGTTTTAAATTGTTTCTGAGGGCTCACACAGTGGAGCCCTCTTATTAATTTCTAACTCCTTGATAGTGTTAATGTGTGCAGGATTTTAATGGCAGTATCCGGTGTGTTGATAGCAGCTTGCTTAAGCTGGAGTGGTCCGAGCCAAAGGATACAACAAAACCCACTCACTTTGTTGGGATTAAGGATACGTCTTCGAAAATGCCACCACTTTATGCCAGCTAGGGTTTCTGAGAACCCTAGCACAAATTGTAATTTTTGTATCACAAAAAGGGTTACAGGCCCTGTTGTACTCAAAAGGAGTTTTTAAACTCCATTGATTAATAAAAATTGTTTGTTTTGTGCAACTTTCCTGTATTCCATTATTGTGGTTTTATTTCTGTTTGGCGTTGTATTTTTAATCTACAAATGGCGATCACGGTGGGACCCCCTAGGGTTTCATGTTTTTAATACTTGCTTTACTAATCTATTCCTATTTTCTGTTTTATTTTGCAGGTTCCAAAAATCATGAAATTCGCTGTTCCAGCGAACTAGGGTTTCTGAGCTTGCAGAAAATGCAGCAGACGCAGAGCGGCGTCTGGAAGTCCAATACGAAACGCAGAGGTGCGTTTCAGCCTGTGCAGACTCCCGTGGGCGTTTGAAGTCAGTTTTACAGAAAAGCGTAGGCTTCCGAGTAAGTGCGTTTTTCTTTTGTCGTACTTTTTACGTTTTTGGTTTTTCTCGTCGTATTCTGTTTCTTTTTCGTATCATTGCTTTAAAATGAATAAAAACTAAGTAATCTGGAAAAGAATAGTTATTTTTAATTACATTTTTTTTTGCATTGCATTATTGATTGTTGCTTGCATTAAAAAAAAAAATTGCATACCTAGCTGCATATTAGAATAGCTACGAATTATCTGTTTTAGTTATCTAAGTAGGACTATTGATTGGATGTCAATAGTACTCCCGCCATTGGGTGATTCCAGCAGAGAAGTGGACGAACCTTCCGGTTGCTCCTTTGATATCCGATATCATTGGTAGGCAGTGGGGTTTTAAATGGTGTACTCCACTTCTTCAGAGGAAATGGCATGTTTTCAGTAGCCTCTTGCTTAGATCATTAGAACTTTTGATTTATAGCTTTGTATGTATACATTAGACAACTAAAACACTTAAAATAAAATTCACCGCATTTCATATTGCATTTAAAATAAGAATATCCTGGATTTCATCACTGTGTATTGCTTGAAGTTTAGTGACGGTGGAATTCATCTCCATCCATTAAACTTCTGCCTTAGACACCATAGGTCACCCCCGAGCAAACTTGCCGGATTTCATCACCAGTAAGAATCTCGTTGTCCTTTCCTAGCCATAGTTTTTACCTTTTTTGTGAATAATTCAAGATTAGATCACATGCAAAACTCATAAACCGGACACTTAAAATTTACTACATATTAAGATCAGAAAATAATTAATTAACCGCAGGTAAGACACATTGGTTGAAACCTAGGTTGTGACTGTTTTCTGATAATTTCTTTAGTGTAAATTTATCATTCCAGTTTTGCATTCTTCTTTTTCTGAATTTGTTTAGATTTATTGCTTCATGGTCTTAACAAGGAATCAATCTAAAATGTTAAATCTAAATAATCAAATGAATAATTCACAGAATATCCCCACCACCAACATAGCCACTTATCCTAGTGAATTTCAGGCAGGTTCGCCTATAGGTCTTTCACGTCCTTCTACCGTCTATCACATGGCCATGCCCATGGAGGAAGACAATTCCTCTCATATTACCCACATTGATATGGCCCAAGTGCAAACTCACTTAAGAGATGGCACCGGCTATGTCCTTGAGCCAATCCAAGATTCCCCTATGCAAGATTCTGTTTTTCAACAGGATATTGCATCAACCATACTCGCTGGTTTCACTCAGTTCTACACTAACCCTTTTTTTGAGGCTAATGTGGTATCTGTTCAGCCGGCTTCATCTCCAACATCTTCCTAGATGCTCAATTGTCCTCCTTTGGAGACAAATGTAGTGTCTTCCCGACCACTTTCTCCTCCATTTACCCGGGTGTACACCAATTCTCTCTATGAGGCTGGTGGAACCTCCTCTAGCCATGACCAATTTCAACCCTCTTCTTCCCAAACCATTTATGGTTTCACCCTACCTGGGGCACAGTCTCATCGTTTCTTCCCAGGTACCGCCTACTTCACCCACCTTCATTGCCCCTGCTATGCAGCCTTCTCGTGACTACCATGGCAGCCTGCCCTCCACCTTCATCCAATCATCCCACCTCCCTTGGGTTAGAGATTAATAAGGTTAGGGAGTACCTCGACAAGTTGCTTCAAGCAACAACAACAACAAAATGCTCAACCACCCGTCGTAGTAAATCCTACACCCCAACCAATTTCTACCCAACCAACTTTTCTTAGCTCAGGCCCCACCTGGGTATCCCAATCTTCGGTGGTGTCCATTCCTACCCCACCTTTCTCCCAACCCAGCCCAGCTCATCATTCACCCCAATCACCTTCTTTTCGGTATCATCCATACCAACAACCTGTCCATTCCACACCGCCTAATCCAGGCAATTTCATCCCATCTCATCATTTTTCCACTCCTCCATTGCATCCTCATAATCATCAAACGAGTCAAAATTTTCATGAAGATTCTCGACTCCATGCTATACAACAACAGATTGACAACCTTATGCTCAACATGCCTGGCTCATTTAGTCATAAACCTACGCTAAGGTCGTTGATCAATCAACCAATTCATCCTTCGGTACCTTCACCGCCATATCCGACTGATTTCACATTACCGAAGTTTGACAAATTTCGAGGAACTGAGGATCCTCATGAACATGTGAGCTCATTCATGCATGCCTGCTTTAGAATCCAAAATAATGACGCTCTTATGCTCAAAACTTTTCCTCAGACATTAGGGGGAGATGTTGTACAATGGTACAATCATTTAGCTCACCATAGCATTTATGCTTACGAACAATTGATTAATCTATTTTTAGAACGATTCTCCCTAAATGTACAAAAGAGAGTCTCATTGTCCGACTTATACAAGCTCAAGCAACATGACGATGAGACCGTTTATGACTTTGGAAACCGTTGGAGGGCTATCATTAATAAACCGCCATTCTCCCTACCAATGGAGGAGTTAACCAAAATGTTCACCCACAGTTGTCTAAAACCTATCTCTTGGTTACTCCAATTACAACAATACAGGACTTTTGAAGAGGCTTTGGCCCAAGCAAGTATCATAGAAGACATTAAAGTCCAAGAGGGTGTTTTAAAACCCCGTAGAAAAGAATGGCAACAAAAGGGCCAACAACGAAATAATAATTATGGCCAAAACAAACAAACACAAGGCTAGTACAACCTCAAATGTTAACCAAGTTAATCAAGTGGTGGCGAGCCAGCCCGTAATGGCTCAACAACAACAAGTAATGCAAAGTCAACCGCAACCAATTGCTTATCATGCGGTACCCGCCCCTACTCAACCAGACTCCCAATACCGGGCCAACCATGGAAACTCGACCTTGGCAAAACAATCATCCCAAGCGACAGCTCACACCTTTAGATGAACCATATGCGGTCATATTCAACAAGTTATATAGCACAAATCAGTTAACTTTACCCGAGTTTAAACCTTTAGAACCATCTAGAAGGGGAAAGTATTACAAGGAGTACCTATTTTGTCCTTATCATAGGCAAAATGGGCACGATATCAATAATTGTACAACTTTCAAACATGTGATCCAAGATCTTATTGAGATTGGAGCCATTAAATTGGATAGCCCCTTAGCCCAACAAAATCAAAATCTTGGTATATTTCAAACACCCCTTCCACATCGGGAGGAAGCTCCAACAACTTCAGGGGGAGTAACTCGGTAACTCCTCCTAATCAAGTCAACCATGTACAACAATACCAAGGTTTTGTGGGTACTATTAACGTAGTAACCCGGGGTCAAAGGGCGAACCAACCAAATCAGGCCGAACCACAGCCACCTGTACAAACCCCCACCCACCTCGGTAACAGTGACCCAACGACGTGCTAGTACTTCTCAACAACCGCTAAATCATTCTACTCAACGCCAACGACCCATCATGTCATTGAGTAGCCGGTTAACTACCAGCTTTAAAAATGGCTTCCGCCAAGTTATCGATCTATGACCTCATTCAACAATCTCCCCCGCATAGAGAGGCATTAATGGAAATATTAAAGTCAATCGAGCTTCAAACTCAAGATACTAATGCCTTCAACAACTTTGTGGGGAGTATTCAAACATGCATGGAGCCCTCCATCACTTTCTATGATTTTGAAATCAAACCTATGTCAACAGAAAGTATAGATCCTCCACCGCATATCATGGCCAAGATCGATCACAAGCCATTCAAGAGAGTCTTAATTGACACCGGTTCCTCAATCAATATCATTACAACATCGGCGTTGAGTCATCTAAAGTCGTCGCCATCCCTTATCACAAAGTCGACTTTTACTCTTAAAGCATTCAATGATGCTTTATCTTCCCTGGTTGGCACGGTTATCTTGCCCATTGAGATAGGGGCCCGAACTTTGCATACCTTGTTTCACATCTTGGAAGGGTCCATGGCATACAATGTATTGCTTGGACGGCCTTGGCTTAGGGAGATGAGATGTGTCCCTTCTATACCGCATCAATGTCTCGAAGTATGTATATGAGGGACAGTGTTCATTGTGTACCTGCCGACATTGAACCCTTCAAACATTGCAACTATGTCTCAAATCCTTATGAGATTGTGTTGCCATCCACTCATCTTTTCTTGACCCCATCTACTTCTTCTATACCATCTTCTTCTAAAGCTCCCATTCCCGAGGAGCTACCCATCATATCGCAACCATCTTCCTCTTCCGCTATTCCATCTCATTCACCACTTTCTTCATCTCCTAATCTTCCTTCTTCTTCATCACTGACCACATGCACATGTGGCCATGACCAATCATCTCTTTCCACGTCATTACCCCCTTCTTCTACACCTTCTTCAACATCACCTATTATTCCTCCATCTTCCCAACCATCACCAACTGATGTTTCACAAGTTAGTGAAGCATCAACCCAACCAAATCCTTCCAATTCTTCTATCCCACATTCTTCTATTCCATCATCTAGTCCATCTCCCTCCCAAGTCAAGGTCCATCTCACTGATGCAGGTATTGGTGAGTATGCCATCCAAGATGTCCACATCACACCGTTCAATGTGCAAACAGTTAAAGATTTTGGTCGTCCACATGACCAACATTTATCCATTGGATCGGTTTATAACATGGGTTCTATGCCAAATTCCATTAATTTTGTATATGGGGGAATAGAGTCATCTTCTAGTCCTACCACCATACTAGAACCTAAGCATCCAATCCTTGCCAATATCGAAAGGATGGAGGGTTTTCCCTCTCGCTATTTCCACAGACATAATTGGCAGCAATTTGGCCTAGGTCGATACGAGCAAGGGGTAATTGAACGCATCGATATGCCATATCATAGACCCACTGAGCGTTTTGGTCTGGGCTACCAACCACTTCCATCCCTTTCTTCTTTTGAACGAGCTTTTCAAAGCATTAATCTTAATTCAGAAGAAGAAATCCTCCACCCCGACGAATCCGAAGATGAAGCCTATGAAGAATTTGACGTCATGTCAAATGGTGATGAATCTAAAGAAGAGTCGGCGCCCATTGTTCCCCTCATTAAACAAGACGAGTTTTATCTCCAATTGTTCCCTCTCCAAGAGGCCATCTTTCGCTTGCTTATTCCACAAGAACGAGGTGAACCACCCCCTCCGCCACATCCATAAGCCATAATCCAAACCTGTATTATATGTATATACTAAAATAGTGGTTTTCACCACTACCAAAAAAAAAAAAATCAAAAAAATCAGAAAATTTCCAAAAAAAAAAAATCAAAATATATAAAAATACTTTATTGCTTTATGTATGTGTGTAATAGTGGTTTTCACCACTACAAAAAAAAAAAACTCAAACTGAAAAACTATGTTGTTTTGCATCTCGTGTCTTCCGAGGTCTTCACCGGTTTTCCCTTCCATTCCGCCCATCCTTTCTTCCATAAGTCGACAATGAATTTCGAAGACTTATTCACACCACTCCATAATCCATATGATCCGGATAAGCCAATCCCGATCAACCCAAGCCTGATTGACATGGATCGGATTTCATCCCCTCCATCTATTTCATAGTTCATCCTTTTCGAGGAATTGTTAAGGGCTTCCGCCAACTACATTCCTCCTTCACCTCCACATTCACCTTCATCTTCTAAGCCGGAGGTCTTCCAAGCAGACATAGACGAGAGCAAGGCACAGGAGCTTGATGACATTTTAGATGACATAAATCCGATCCCTACTCCCCATCGCCTTGAGGAAGGTTCCCACATGTCTATTGAAGAAACTATCGATGTAGACCTTAGTCCATACCAAGATGGCACCCAAATTGTGAAACCGGCTAAAAGTCTATCATCGGAGGAACAAGAGCAAATGATTGCTCTACTCAAGCGGAAGAAGGAGATATTTGCATGGTCTTACAAAGACATGCCAGGCCTAGACCCTAATTTGGTTGTCCATAACCTCACCTTACAAAAAGATGCTAAACCTCGTCAAACAAAAACTTAGGAAAATGCATCCTACCGTGGCCCTCATAGTTAAATCGGAGATTCAGAAACTTCCGGATGTTAAATTTGTCGTCCCGATTGATTATCCCGAGTGGCTTTCTAACATGGTACCCGTTCGCAAGCCTAACGGGGGATACGTGTTTGCACCGATTTTCGAGATCTAAATAAAGCGTGTCCTAAGGATGACTTTCCTCTTCCAAACATTGATACTCTTGTCGACACCTGCGCTGGTCATGAAATGCTTTCGTTCATGGATGGATTTTTAGGATACAACCGGATTCGAATAAACCCTGAAGATCAACACAAAACAACATTTACCACACCTTGGGGAACTTTTTGTTACAGGGTGATGCCCTTTGGCCTTAAGAACGCAGGTGCAACCTATCAACGAGCCATGACTTATATTTTCCACGATTATATGCATAAGATTATCGAAGATTATGTGGATGATTTATTGGCAAAATCTAAAACTCGACAAGAGCATTTTGATGTATTGGAAAAAGTTTTTGATAGGCTTCTAGAGCATAAAGTAAGGTTGAACCCTAAGAAATGTGTCTTTGGTGTTACCTCATGCAAACTCCTAGGTTTTATTATCTCTAAACGAGGTATTGAGGTGGACCCAAACAAGGTCAAAGCCATTATGGAAATGTGTCCCCCAACTAATTTGAAGGAGTTGCGTAGTCTGCAAGGAAAGATTAATTCAATCCGTCGCTTTATTGCACAACTTTCTGATAAATGTAGGCCATTTTGCCACCTACTACAAAAGGGGGTACAATTTTCATGGACAGATGAGTGTCGTAAAGCCTTTGATGACATCAAGCAATACTTAGCATCTCCGCCGCCTTAGCTCCGCCTCGTCCAGGGGTCCCTTTCAATCTTTATATCTCAAGGAACGGACTTTGCCTTAGGGACAATGCTTGCACAAAAGAATGAACAAAATCGTGAGCAAGTCGTCTATTATATTAGTCGCACCTTGGTTAGCTATGAAACCCGATATGCTTATGTGGAAAAGTTGTGCTTAGCAAGTGGTTTTTGCCACTAAGAAACTTCGTCATTATATGCTTAGCCATACAACATATGTCATAGCTAGAGAAAACCCTCCGCGTTATATGATGTCTCGCACTTATAATAACACTCGTACCGCTAAATGGATAATGTTGCTTACCGAATTCGATCTTGAATTCATTAGCCAAAAATCCGTTAAAGGTCAAGTTATAGCCGATCAACTTGCGGAAGCTCCACTACCTAGTGATCATCCTTTGATTATTGAGCTCCCAGATGATTCGGTATTTGCTATCACCGAACAAGAAGAGGACATCATTCCGGAGGAAGATGTTGACATCACGCTATTCTTTGATGGCTCTAAGTGCACGAAAGGTCAAGGTGCTGGAGTTGTGTTTCATACACCTCAAGGGATTCCCATCCCTTTATCATTCAAACTAGACTTCCAATGCACCAATAATACAACAGAGTATGAAGCCTTAATTTTAGGTCTTCAATCAGCCATAGCTATGAGCATTAAGCGTATTCGGATATTTGGGGATTCTCAACTCGTGGTTAAACAAATTACAGGAGAATACCAAGCCAAAGAACCTACCATTAAGCTTTATCATGATGTAGCAATGAAGTTGCTCTCTAAGTTTGATTGGTATGAGATCACTAGTTTGCCTCGCTCGACTAATAGATTTGCGGATGCCATGGCCTCTCTTGGATCATTGATTCCAAAGGACTCCCTTGGAGAGGTACAGCCCCTAATCATTTCCACAATCTCTAAGTCTGCAATTGTTCGTGCTCGAGTCTAAGGATGAAAAAGATGTTTGCTTTATCCATTCGGATCCATATGAGCCTTGGTCTAGTGAGATAGTAGCCTTCCTCAAGTTTGGAACACTCCCATCTCGATTTGTCTCGAATCGCCCGCCGCTGTTTTAAGCAAAAGGCAGCTCGTTTTGTTCTTTTGGGGGATGTGTTGTATAAACGTGGATATGATGGAGTACTCCTCCGCCTGTCTAGAAGCATGTGAAACACATAGAGCTATTGTCGAAGCCCATGATGGTACTTGTGGTGGTCATTTTAGTGGAATGGCCATTGCGAAGCGTATTTTACGTATGGGGTATTATTGGCCCACTATGGAACAAGATTGTTGCAAATATGTTAAACAATGTAAAAAGTGTCAAGAACACGCTAATTTAACCCATATACCATCACAAGCTTTACAGCCCCATCCAAAGCCTTTGGCCCTTCTCACAATGGGGTCTCGATTTAATTGGCAAGATTTCACCCGCCTCTTCAGGACAGACATACTTTCATCATTACAACCACTCGAATACTTCACAAAGTGGGTTGAAGCTATTCCTCTAACCAAGCAATGACAGGTCCTAGAATTGTGGAGTTTATACTTCACCATATCATTTGTCGTTTTGGTATTCCCTCTAAAATCATTTCTGATAACGGCAAGTCTTTTAAGAATAAGGATGTTCGAGCTCTTTGCGAAAAGTATAATATCCAACATAGTTTCTCAACTCCTTACTACCCACAAGCCAATGGACAAGTTGAAGCTTCCAATAAGACCATAATTGCTATTCTTAAGAAACTTGTTAAAGAAAATCATAAAGATTGGCATACACAAATCCCCTTGGCATTATGGGCTTACGTAACAAGCATCGTAACTCCCATTGGGGCAACGCCATTTTCTTTGGTCTATGGAGCCGAAGCAATCATGCCTCTTGAGCTCGAGATCCCTTCCTTGCGAATTTCTTTGCAGGAATTTATCGATGATGATACTCGCTAGACAAGCACGTCTTGATCAACTCACACTCATAGATGAAAAACGAATCAATGCTTTAGAGCATTTGCGAGTTTATCAAGACCGATTGAAACGTGCTTACAATGCCAAAGTTCATCTAAGAGAATTTCAAGTAGGAGATCTTGTCCTTAAAGAGAATCAACAAAACACCAATGCATTGCCGCATCTTCGAGATAAATTCGCGGCTAATTGGTTAGGTCCATATATGGTCACCGAAAGAGTGGGTAATGGAACTTATAGACTTGCCAGTTTAGAGGGAGAGGAAGAACCCGAACCACTTAATGTTATACACTTGAGGGCATTCTACGCATAGTTTGAATTTTATATGTACATATATACATGGCTTGTACAAAAAAAAAAAAAAACAAATAAAATAAAAAGAATTTGCATTTCATTGTTAGTTGCATACATCTCATTCAAAAACATTGCATTTCATGTGCATACATCTCATTGAAAACCATAACATTTCATTTTCAGCCATAGTTGCATATCATGTTAGAGACCATTCTATCTTTTGGATATAAAATTTGGTCAAGCAAAAGTCATGTTGCCTTAATCAGGGGCACCTTCATAAAATCCATCAAACCGAATTGTCATTCGTACACCCATTTTCCATTTGCACATATTTACATTGCCAAAATGTTTTCAACCACTCACCCATTCCTAGTGTTTTAAGCAAACTTTGAAATGCATGTCAAAGTTCTCTAGGGCCATATCACAAATTACACTAAATAAAATCTTGAGTATTGGGAAATGATTTCAAAAGCGGTCTTGAACCTATCACATTTTCACATCTTAAAAACATCTTGTGTCAAAGAGAGATAACACCATCCTTGGGTTGTGCCTTGAAGTGAAAAGGGTAATCCTCGTTTGTCCTATCATGCAAACATAGTCCATAAAACAGTGGTTCTTACCACTATCACAAGCAATCACAAAATATAAATATAAACAGAGTAGTAAGGATAGGGTAAAATTCTCATCATACTTCGGTTGAGAATCCGATTCCCCAAAGCTCTAAGGAAATGAACATTTTTCACACACCACCGATCCCAAATAAGTTGTAAGGATCGTACTACTTGTCCAATCAGACGGATAGGTAGTCATCCCCAAGGCTTACAAAGGTCAAAAACAACATGGACTATGGAGTTAACCTTCACCGGGGCTATAGACGCTTGACTGGAAATGGAGTATACTCATTGCGTGGCGACATGTCTCTCCTCAAAAAGAGACCTCTGAATGCTCATACGGACAAACTAGCTTCGGGGTCTTCTCCATAACAAGGTTACCTAATTTATGCAAGATGAGGTTAATGAACACACTTGCACACACACAGTGTTTTTGATTGCCTAGAGTCACTACCATGCTTCCGATTTGGTTAATGAACTCGCATGCACACACATTTGGTCCTAGTTGAATTAGGCAGGATTAGTAAGTTTGTTTGATACCACTAGCATGTTTGAGTCTTTGTAAAACAGTCTTTCATATCCTCCATATCTTCTTCCATATCTTCCTCCATATCTTCTTCCATATTCATGTCATTCCATACGTCATCCATTCACAAGCCACCAAGTTCGGTGCCCCTGATTAAACAATTATGATAACAATTGGCTAAATCTAACTATCTAAAAATATGAGTGCTTCTTAGTGCATATTTCATTTACTTAGTCTTGCATTAATCATCCATAGATTTGTATGTTATATACTTAGTCTCGCATTAATCATCTATAAGTTTGCATTCCATTCCATCACATATGCATCAAAAACATTAAAACATATCAAAACATGCATCACAAAAACATAGGCATTCACACAAAAGAGAGTAAAACACCAAATAAATAAAAGCCATGTATATATATATATATATGTATAAATGACAAATTGTACGATGAATGCCAAAAGGCTACAATATACAATAGAGCACCAAGGCTCATAAAGAGTGCATCTAAGCACTAAGCTAACCATCAAAAGAGGACCCCCGAGACCTAGTAGGAGCCCTAGACCTAGTGGTGTGTCTAGACTCACTACGCCTAGAGACAAAGAGGATGGAGGATCGTGCAACACAATGTGATGCCTAAACAATGTGTCCTCCATAGCCTCAATGTAACGAGTCCTCGACCTAAATCTAGCTATGTCTATCCCGTGTCGTCGCTCCCGCTCCGCTAGCTCGCCTCGGAGTCTCGTCACCCTGTCATCCCGGGGCACCCCGGTCGCTCTATCCAAGTCCGCCTCAGCCGGGCCATCCTCTCCTCCCCGAGCAGCTAACAGGGCATCCCGCCCTCGCTCTCTACCGAGCTATCCTCTCGTCCTGGGCAGCTAGCATAGCATCACGCTCTGTTATCTGCTACTGTAGCTGTGCCACCTTGTCCTCGTGCCCGCTAGGGGGTACTTCCCTAGCCTCTCCTAGGCCCTCTCCGTCATCCTCCCTGTCATCTCCGCTCTCTGGAGCCTACCGTGCCATCTTCCCCTTTCCCTTCGATCGTCGTATCGAAGGCGGGGACCCTCCTCGCGCTTGGGAACCTCCACGGTTCCCTCGCCCTCTCCAACCCCAGCCTCGGGCTCTCCGGCTCCACCAGCCACCAATGGTGGCTCCCACCTCGGCTCTGCGGCCATCCATGCTGCATACTCAGCTGTCACCCCGACGTCATCCATGTCGGGGATCTCCATGTCCTCATTGTCCTCTGCCGCCTCCCTCCATGGCTCGACACATGGCAAATCACCCTCTGATCTGTGCCTCCGATAGCGCACTGGTTCACCGGGGACATCCTGCCTCAATTCGACCTGGCGGAGTACTCAAGACATCCGTATGTACTTCACCTCGCTATGGCCCCACCCCACTACCCATCTGGCCCGTCGCACCCGTCTCGTGTGCTCTCCATCCCCGATCCACCTCGCCCCCCGCCAGGGCCTCCAAATGACTTGGGCATCCGTCAAGTCCGCCCATAATCTCCTATACCATTGCCCCGATCTCACGGGCGGCTAGGTCGTCTCTCCTCCGCCACTGGCCATCTCCTACCATAAGCCTGGCTCATGTCCCAGTGAGCCCATGGCAACCCCTCCGGTCGAGCCACTCTAAAGTGCTCCCAACCCCAGCACTGGAGAACCACACTACAACCTAGGCCCTTCCGGCCCCGTCTCCGAACCTCATACAACTCCCGGTACACCTACACCAATAAAGCAGGCGCCCATGCATACACTACCCTATTAGTGAGCATCTCGCTCACTACACCCATCATGTTCCATGGGAACCTGGCACCCGTGCTGTTCGGGGCCACAATGTTGGTCAACACGAACATCATCATAGCCTCCACCGCTACCAACTCCTTGGCCGTATACATGGCCAAGTATGGGATCCCCCGCTCTCCGTCCGGATCTCTCTCCACTCATCCCCAAACAACTTGGCCATCTCCGTGGCCCTATCTCATCCAACCTCCACCCGTGCCCCTCCACGGGCACCTTGAGGATGCGGTATACATCCTCAAGCGTCACCGTCATCTCTCCAGCCGGAGCTGGAACGTCCCCCGATCCGGATCCCACCTCTCGGCCAAAGCCGAGAGGTACCCCTCATCCGCCCGAACTACCTCCAACCGGGCTGCCTCCGCTAGCCCCACCGCCTCCAATATCTCCCGCCCTCTCGGGACAATGACCTCCTCATCCCCGGAATGATAGGGGAGAATCGGTGTCGTGCCTCTAACACCCTGAGTTGCAAAACAACAAAACAAAAATTTGTTACAAATTTTTCCCAAAAAAAAAAAGAAAAAAAAAAAAAAAAACACATAATAAGTACTTGCTTAAATGAACAAATACCTCAACTGGCTGCACTGGCGTGTCCGCTCCTATCTCCGCCATAGCTCCCCACCACAAACCTTTCACTCCACTCCCTCGTACGCACTTCTCTCAAGCTCGAACGCACAAATGAGCGAAATTCTCGCTGAAATTGTTTAAATAGCTGGTTTTGGTGCCCTGAAACGCAGTGGGGCATTTCATGGCGCATTCAGACGCAGTGCTGCGTCTACAGAGCGCCTAAACACCGACGGGCGTCTCTGCCACCCCCAAATGCAGACCGACGTTTGGTGTCGTATTGAATAAAGGAACAAAACTTGCAAAATTGAAGCTTACCTCCTCCAAATTTCATCAAATTGCATTCATCCATTCTTCTTATCATAATAAAACATTTTGTGAAGGTTACAACAGCTTTTGGACACAAATTTTGTCATTTCGCTCAAAAAGCGCATCATTCATCATTGTTTTACAAATTGGGTTAAAAATATTCAAAACCTTCACAAAATTAACCACATTCATCAATTCTTCCGATCTATCGTCAATTTCATTCATTCTTCTTTCATCATGCATATTTTTGCCAAATCAAATTAAAGTAAACCTCGTATCTAGTGGTATATTCTATCACCTTGGCGATTGCAACGATTTGCATCCATGCAATTCGGTAAGAGGATTAAACCACCATAAGGACACTTACCATTTATCATCATCAATTATTTCACCGTTTGAAAATTGGAAATCAATTTTGGGTATTCTACTTTTCAAGTGACCTCATACCAAGATTAATTTGCTCAACAGCTTGTCATTGATGGCCTAGTTCATGGGGCCTTAAACATGGACAATCTTTAATATCATCATTATTTTGAGTCTTGCTAGAGATTGAGGCTACCTAGGTTGATTGGTTCCGACCCGAGGAATTATCCATACAATCACTAGGAGCATCTCTCGAGTTCGGACTCTTTTCATGCATCTTTCATCTCTCGCATATCAATGGCGCCAACAAGGCAATTTCATCAACAGTATGGACTCACACACAGGAGTTGGGGCATCCGTTATCAATTTCTAATTTTCCTATAGTGGAATTCATCTTACATGATCATGGAACTTACAATTTGGCAAAAATCCCTTTATAACCGTTGGGGCATAAAACGGTCCATCTTTCACATCACTCATATCGTCTTCAATCATATTCTTTTCTCGGTTTGTACACCAACCCCTTTTCCGTTGGGACATAAACAGATGGTTCATACACCAACCCCTTTTTTTCACCGTTGGGGCAAAAACGGTTCATTTTCTTCCAAATTTCTTCCAATTGGCTTGTGAGAACCATTCTCGCTCGCCAATTGAGGGGGTAAGCTGATAAAATTTTAAATATTCTTTTATTCTTTGGTCTTCAAAGTTGTGCTTTAATCTTGAGAGAGAGTTGCGTCTGATCCAGCTTTTCAGGTCTTAAGTTTTTGTGCCGCATTGTGTCTTCACACAAAGCAGCTCAAAAAGGGGCATCTCGTAGACACCAAAATCCAGCCACTTGCAAGTCATCTATACCTTCCCCGTCAGCCACATGTCAATCATTCATCCTTCCCGCCATTATTTGGCCCAAATCCACACTTTCCCGCCATTATTTGGCCCAATTTCACCTTTCCCGCCATTTTTCATCCCCAAATTTATTTAAATTAATATTTATATATATATTTTAATATTTTAATATATTTTAATATATATATAAATATAGTTTAAGTGATTTAATCTAAGCCGTCCATCTTTCATTTAATCTCATCCGTCCATCCTTCTTAATCCGTTTCACAACCTAGATTTATTCTCTACCCTTGGATCCACTTTAATCTTAGCCACACGTTCAAAGTGTCGTTAAAACCCTAAAGTGTGCCCTAAGAGTAGATTATAAATAGAGCCACCTTGATGGCTCAAACCCTACTTCTATCTTGGCTATCTTTGCTATCTTTGCTATCTTTTGGACCTATCTCTTCTATTTCATCTATCTCTTCACCATCCATCGCCGCCCTTTTCGCCGCATCCATCGCCGCATCCGTCGCCAACTTCGCCGCCATCTCTTCCGTAGCACTCGTAGAATTCCCCATTCTTGTCACAAGTGCCCACGGCGTTTACCCGCAGCCACGTACTCACCGACGTCTGAAACCTTGATCCAGAAGCACGCGGGCGTTCAACGAGTGCACCAGGGCGCCTTCTACAGCCGATTTGACAACCACATTACTTCCAGATGCCGCCTGGTCTAGCCGCGTTAACAGAGAATAGGTATAAATTAGTTTAAAGCAAGTAACTTCTTTTCTTTTATTAATCTGTTGTTGAACTCCTGCATTCTATTTTTCTAGGGTTTTAAATTGTTTCTGAGGGCTCACACAGTGGAGCCCTCTTATTAATTTCTAACTCCTTGATAGTGTTAATGTGTGCAGGATTTTAATGGCAGATCTGGTGTGTTGATAGCAGCTGTTTAAGCTGGAGTGGTCCGAGCCAAAGGATACAACAAAACCCACTCACTTTGTTGGGATTAAGGATACGTCTTCGAAAATGCCACCACTTTATGCCAGCTAGGGTTTCGGAGAACCCTAGCACAAACCGTAATTTGTGTATCACAAAAAGGGTTACAGGCCCTGTTGTACTCAAAAGGAGTTTTTAAACTCCACTGATTAATAAAAATTGTTTGTTTTGTGCAACTTTCCTGTATTCCATTATTGTGGTTTTATTTCTGTTTGGCGTTGTATTTTTAATCTACGAGGAGTTTAACTGGAACGAAGCTTGTGAATGGTTTACGAAATTCCTTTGTAATTGACTATATTTTTTCTGGCAATAAGACTATGGCTAAATTTTAATATCATGAGTGACTGCATGGGTTTTGTTAGCCAATAAGGAAATTTTGTCGAGCTGCGTTTGCTTTTTACTGAAACCCTAATTCTTTTGTCGTAAGTTTGCTTGGCTTCCATTTACTCTGTTGCATTTGTTGATTGTATAGCTGTGTGTGGCACTTCTACCATAAGTTTACTTGGCTTCCATTTACTTTGTTGTACCTGCTAATTGTATAATTGTGTAAGTTTATGTGTGGCACTTCTACCATCAGTTTGCTTGGCCTCCATTTATTCTTCTGCACCTGCTGATTGCATAGCTGTGAGAGTTCCTTGTATGGATGTGGGTGCATTTTTAATCAAGGGTTACCTCCTGCATGACTTATGGTTGTTTTTCACATTTTTTTTGGTAATTTATGGGTGCCACGGGTGTGAGTGGCACTGAGCGATGAAATGGGGACTTGGAAAACTTTGGTATTAATTCCCTTATTCTATTAAAAAGTATTGATGGTAAAAATTTGGTGTGGCCTCCATATGCATCTTATTTTTCTTGGAATGCATTTTGTGTAAGATATAAACTTTTGCTTGCATGGACTTGGGTGTGTATGCATATAGGGTAGCCTGCATTCATGGTAGTTGGCCGCTCTGATCCCTTGGTTTAAAATATTATTCCCCAAAACCCTAGCTCTAGCTGATGGAAGTGGACCCTAATAGCAGAAGCAGGCACTCAATAGTAATGTCGCATGGCCATTAAGCTCACGATACTCACTCAGTTCTGCACCAGATGTAATTGGGAAAAGAATATCTTTTAACATTTGATTAAGGCCATCATATGAATGGTTGTGTTCTAAATTCTTCTGGTTGTTATTCTAAAGAACCACTGGAGGCTTTGTTACAAGCAAAATATGATAGTTGTTGATTAATTGGGGTGGGGAATGTGTTTTTGAATATGGTTTCCTTTATATAATTTGAGGACCATTTGGTGTTGTATTCATTCATAATTGTTGTAGAGTTGTCGTTGAGCAATTTTGTTATCTTATGTTTGAAATAAGAAGACTGTCTAATATTTGGTTATGTACACTTAGGAGCTATACACTCTATATATGGTTACATTGTTATATATATTATGTACTATATGTCATTGAATTGTATTCTTCTTGGTTCTTGGTAAATGGAGTACTAGGTGTATGGTGATATTACCTTTATTTTAGCTCAACCTGTAACATCATTTTCTTGGTTATAAATCTAGTCTTGCTCTTATTAGATTATAAGCTTAAACTCTGTCAATACTTATTGTTCAAATTGTAGAACACAAAAATTAGCATTGAAAAGCAATTAGTTGTCAAATAGTTTTATCTCCCAAATTATGTCCATAATGATAAGATTGACTCTCTAAAAATTGATAGGTTGATACCTTGGGATAATATGGTCTTTTACTACGTATTCAAACTAGAATGAGTCTATGATTGAATCCGACCAGAAGTATGCAGAATATTACTGTTTAAAGATTTGAGTTTATCTTTCGAGTTTTAGTTTATGAAGTCATATTTGGTTAAAGTGATGAAGCCTTCTATTATGCTCTTGTTGAATTATGTTTGCTTGGTAATACTTGAGGTTACTCATTAAATCCTGTAGATTAAATCAGTACTATGTTTTTAATTGAATTTCGAGGAATGCATGGATGGTATATTGTATATGCTTGGAACTCTGATCCTTAGACATTAATTGGTTATGTCCCAAATCCCTTGGCAATGATTTATGTTGTGGCAACCACCCAATTCGTTCCTCGCGAGTCCGCACTGATTGAAAGCATTTTTGGTAGGGTTGTGTGCCAATTGATTTCCTATGTATTCCCAAGGCGTAGTATTTTCTTGTGTCACCTCGATTTGGGAACAAACCTAGGTGTCATTGTAGGTCACTAAAATGCATTATTTCTGAATTATGTGGAATGTCTTGTATAGCATGGCTAATCAATTGTATCATCAGCCAAAAGTGGGTGCTCAATATCAGCATTAAATTCGTGACCTTAGGCATGTCGTGTCTAGCCTGACCATGAGTTTTTATGAGATCGGGGATCTCATCATTCCCTAGATAATTATGACCTAACACTTAGTTTAAATTCGTAATAATAATTTTGCTTGAATTCGTAGATGACATGTGTTGTTATTTGTCCTGGGGAAACTAAATGAATTGGTAAACGAAATGTTAAAATACAGATTCCTCATTTGAAATCATAGTGTAAGATTTAAATTGATCCTCCCATGTTGATCTGGAAATTAAATATTAAATACCTTGTTTGGCTTCTTATGTTAAGTATAAGAGAAATCATTGAAATCGTGGTTGGAAAATAAAAAGGAAATCTCATTTGTCTTTATGTTGTCAGAGATGAAGGAAATATGTTGTTTGTCTTCATGCTTCGAAATTTTATATGGCTTTAATTGACTTTATATTTAATAAAATGAGAAATGTCATGAGGCCTTGTTTTTCAAAGATATGGGGGAATGTTTTTAAGGAATATGTTTAAAAGTCAAATAGAAAACGTTATTCGATTTTATGCCTTGAGAATTAAAGAGGATGTGTTATTTAACCCTGTGTCTTCAAATCGTTTTTGTCTTCTACCCTAAAGACAAAATGGGATTCATGTTTAAAGACAAGGAAAAATATTCGTGAGAATAAATTAGATATTCTTTAAAGGAAGAGAAAAATTAAATTGTTCTGGACTTATGTTCTTTTCATGATTTTTAATTTAAAAAGGAAAAAGATAAACGGTTGTTACTTATTGAAAAGATATTATTTGATTTTATGCTCTAATGTTAAAGGAAGATTCATTAGACTTTATGTTTCTTTTGAATAATAGAAAATGTTAATGAAGTTAGGATTATTATCTTTTAGATGAAGGGAAGTTTTGGTAGAAAATGTTATTTATGTTTTTAAGAGATGGGAAGAATTTGTCTTTATGTTTCGAATTAATAAAAGTCATTTGACTATATGCTTAAAGAGAAAATGGGGAAAATTATTTTTATAAAGTGGAAACATTATCATGAAGTCCTTTATGCCATGGATTTTAAAGGGCATAATGAAATAATTTTGTAAGATGATAGAGCTTGAGAATACCAGAGCATACCTTAGTAAACATCTTGACGAGTACCAATCCCTTTAACCTTAGACAAACCTTGCTGAAAAATACCTCCGAAAGTGGGAGGATAATACTAGATATTGTGGGAAGACAATCTTGACTTTAATGGTGTTGTGGGTAGGCAATCATCATGATGGGGTTGCGGGTAGGCAATCATCATCGAAATAAAAATAATGGTGTTATGGGTAGGCAATCATCATCAAAATAAAAATGATGATGTTGCGGGTAGGCCATCATCATAAAAATAATGATGTTGCGGGTAGGCAACCATCATGAACCAGGGCTCTAACCACATTCTGATAGGAAAATTCAGAATAGGAGGTAATGAAGGGTTGTATGGGCATCCCTTCTAGGTTATCCCTGCTAGTGATTGAGCGACGAAATGTGTTGACTAGGTAATACCGACAACACGATGGTATGGGACATCATGTTGGTTAATCAACACATAACATCGGGTGCTTACCAGGGTAGTGGTAAGACCTTAGACGATGCTCCAGGGCAAGTGGTTGATCGTCTAGCTCGAGCATGTATGCGCTAAGTCTTACAGGGCAATAAACCTAAAGACTGGACAATCTTGTAAGACACGGGAAGGTATGCATCACACCTCTAGGTGATATGGGCCCTAGAGGATAAAAGAAACCCACTACTCAGACTTAGGATCTCGGGAGGAGATGGAAGTCCAAATGGTAACTATACAAGATCTGGCCAATCTCGATCTCATGAGTATTTTGGCTGCAGCAGAATGGCACTCGTGAAGATGATCTTAACATGCTCACACTAGAAAAAGAAAAATGATAAAAAAAATAAAAGAAAAATTTTGACTCCCAAGTGGTAGTGACTTGGGGAGAGTGGACAACCAAGTGGTAGTGACTTGGGGTGTTGTTACATTTGGTATCAGAGCCATGGTTGCGAACTATTTTCTGACTTAATGGTTGATGAACTAAATACCCAAAAATTGACTAGGCTCCTTTTTTTTTAGGCCATGGCTAGCTCCTCAAATAGATCTACGATGGTACAATGGGAAGGGCTGACCAAAAATCCCATAAGGGTTCTTAGGAAAGCTGCAAGGACCGAGGATATAGGAGGAACCGTAGAACCCCCTCGGGTAATGAGGAGGGAAAAAGAACCTACTCCTAGAGAGGACAAATTAGTCTGAATGATGCAAATGATGCGAGAACAAATGAATGAACAAAAGGAACAATTGGAGCAACAAAGAACCCAAATGGCTGAACACATGGCTCAAGAGAAAGCCCAAATGTTGGAGCATATGGAACATCATAAAGCCCAACTAACTCAGCAGCAAGAGATGATCTCCCAAAAACAAAAAATAATAGAAAACCTGGCCAAAGGAAAGGAAATGGTAACCACTGAGGAGGAGACATCTATTGACCCCAAAAGGTGACAAGTTGGCTCTAAGTTAGATAGGGATATGCAAAAGATAGATATAGCGAAGTTTGATGGCAAAGGGAATGGGGAAGAGGCCGAGAGATGGCTAAATAGTTTAGAAGCCTACTTTGCCATTAGAACCCTCTCATCCAAATCTAAGACTTCTTGGGCGGTATTTCTACTGACAGGAATTACGGAAGATTGGTGGGATACCTATAAGAAAACTCATAATGTGGAGGCCACCGATGTACACTGGGAAAATTTTATGAAAGCCTTTAAGGAAAGATTCTTGACTCCACAATTTTACTTAGAAAGGATCGCAAAATTTTCTAGATTGACTCAAGGCAACATGACTGTTATTGAATATTATCAACGCTTTGTGCAATTACTTAAATACATGCCCGAGTATGAACAAAGAACTGAGATTAAGGTCCAAAAATTCCTTTTAGGACTCCACCCAAGAATTGGACGTCTGATTCTGATGTTGAAACCTGCAACCCTCGTTGAGGCCTATGACTTGGCTAGGTAGGAAGAGGACAACCATAAGGCCTAGAAAGCCTATTATAAAAAATCCTCGGATAGAGAAGAATCTCAAAGAAAGAAACATATGGGTTCAACTAAAAGAGATAGAAACTGGAAGGATAGAAGTGAGAACAAGAACTGATTGGGTAAAAACAAGAATCGGTATCAGGGATCTCAGGGTAACATAGGGGATCAATTTAACCGAGGTAGCCAGGACAGGAAAAATTTTAGAGATAGGTATGATCATAAATCTAGAAACCCAGGATTTGGCACTAAGGACCCCAATAATAATAAGGAAAGGGCTCCACGAACTGGTTGTTGGATTTGCAAAGAACCCCATTATGCAGATAAGTGTCCCCAGAGAACTGATAAAAAGGAATCAACAAAACCTACCCATAAGATATTTGCGGCCATAGGTAATCTTAAACTCAATGGGCAAGCTACCCTTTTTTTATTAAATGGAAAAATATATGATAGAAATGTAAGCATTTTAATTGATTCTGGGGCAACAGATAGTTTCATTTCTTCTAACCTTATGAGGGACATTCCAGAAAAAACTTGGGTATATGGCAAAAGGGTGGAAGGTTGAATATGGGTCTGGGCAAACCCATACCATTAATCAGTGCTTATTTGACCCTCAGATAATCTTACCTCAAGGGAAAATGGGCTAGAATTTGTACGTAGCCCCATTACATGCTTTTGATATAATCCTAGGGGTGGATTGGCTCAAAGCTCATAAAGCATTATTAAACTTTGAAGAAATGTGGATGGAATTCACTGATGACACTATGCAAAGGATTCAAATTTATTGTAAATAAAAATTAGTGGAACCACACCTTCTAACAACCATGCAAGTCAAAAGAGCTATAAGGAAAGGAAGTAGAGTCTTTGTAGTAAAAATTAATAATAAAGAGGACATTGAGACTGGGACAAGTCTATTTCAGACATATCCGGTACTAAATGATTTTAGGGATGTCTTCCCTGAGGATCTACCCGGTCTCCCACCCTAGAGAGAATTTGATTTCTCTATAGAACTCCTACCAAGAGCAACCCCTATAGCCCGAGCACCATATAGAATGACTACCATTGAGTTACAAGAACTCAAGACTCAACTTCAAGAACTATTAGAAATAGGGCTTATTAAACCGAGTGTCTCTCCATGGGGAGCACCTATCTTGTTTGTTAAGAAAAAGGATGGGTCACTAAGATTATGTATTGATTACAGGATGTTAAATAAGATGACAGTAAAGAACAAGTATTCCTTACCCAGGATCGATGACCTGTTTGATCAATTGAAGGGAGCTTCAATATTCTCAAAAATTGACCTTAGGTCTGGCTATCACCAGCTCAAAATTCGAGAGGAAGACACCCATAAAACTACCTTTCGAACAAGATATGGCCACTATGAATTTATAGTGCTACCTTTTGGTTTGACCAATGCCCCGAGAACTTTTATGAACTTAATGAATAGCGTATTCCGGGAATAATTAGACAAATTTGTATTGGTATTTTTAGATGACATATTGATATACTCTAGGAATAAAGAGGAACATGACCAACACTTGAAGATTGTTCTCAAAAAACTTAGAGAAAATCAGTTGTATGGAAAACTGTCAAAATGTGAGTTCTATACCTCCCAAGTTTGTTATCTGGGACATGTAATTATGGTTGAAGGAATATCAGTGGACCCAAAGAAAATAGAGGCTATCATTGAATGGCCTACCCCAACTAATGTCTTTGAGGTACGAAGTTTTATGGGGTTGACCAGATATTATCGACGTTTTGTGTAGAACTTCTCTAAGGTAGCTTATCCAATAACCAACCTTCAGAAAAAGGGTAAGACTTTTAAATGGACTACTCGATGTGAGGAAGCCTTCAAAAATCTCAAGGAGAAGTTGACAATAGCCCCAATTCTAAGAATACCAGATCCTAAACTACCATTTATAGTTTGCACTAATGCCTCCTTAGAAGGTTTAGGAGGGGTTCTTATGTAGGAAGAAGGTATTATAGCTTACGAGTCTCAAAAACTTAAGAAGCATGAACTGAATTATGCCACCCATGATTTAGAACTAGCAACAGTAGTACATGCTCTTAAAATGTGGAGACACTACCTATTGGGTAAACCCTTTGAACTCAAGACTGATCATCAAAGCTTAAGATATATTTTTACCCAACCATTGCTCAATGCTAGGCAAAGGCGGTGGATGGAATTACTGGCAGAATATGATTTCGGCATTGAGTATATTAAAGGGAAGGAGAATAAACTAGTCGACGGAGTCGAAGGAAGTACATTACTGCTATAGCACAATGCCATTTTGAAATAATTGATCAAATAAGGAATCTCCAGCTTTAGGATGAATTCTCGCAAAAATGTCGAGATTTGTTAAGACAAGATTCAGAAAAAGGAAGGGATTTTGAAATACGGGAAAACACATTGTATTTCAAAAATAGAATGGTGGTGCCAAATGACCAAAACCTAAGGAACATGTTGCTCCAAGAGGCACATTGTGCCCCTTATTCCGCTCATCCAGGCTATGTAAAGATGCACGAAAATATGAGAAAGGATTATTATTGGCCAGGAATGAAGAAAGATATTGCAGAATTTGTGGCTAAGTGTTTAGAGTACCAAAAGGTGAAGGTAGAACACTTACACCCTGTAGGACGTTTATATACACATGATATCCCAATTCATAAATGGCAGGTTGTGACTATGGACTTCATTGTTGGGTTGCCTAAAAACCGTTTCCAGCATGATACCATATTGGTTGTGGTTGACAAATTAACTAAAGTGGCACATTTCCTGCCTAGAAATATTAAATATGGAGCTCCTACGGTAGCCCATAAATTTTCCAAGGAAGTGGTACGACTACATGGGTTCCCCGAAATAATTATATCGGATAGAGATTCTCGGTTCACATCCAAATTTTGGCAAACATTACATCAAGCATGGGGAACAAAACTTAACATTAGCACTGCCTACCATCCTAAAACTGATGGAAAAATGGAAAGAGTGAACCAAGTCTTAGAAGATATGCTTTGGATGTATTGCATGGACCATCAGACCAAATGGGAAGACTACCTTTTTTTGGTAGAATTTGCTTATAATAATGGTTACCACACTTCTTTGGGCATGGCCCCATTTGAGGCATTGTACGAGAAAAGGTGCAGAACATCGTTATCATGGAGCAATATGGAGGATCGGGTAATGATCGAGCCGGATATGGTTAAAGAAATGGAGGAGCAGCTCAGCCAAATTCGCCAAAGGCTCAAGGAAGCCTCAGATCGACAAAAGAGTTATGCCGACCTCAAAAGAACTCCAAGAGAATTCTCTATGGGAGACAGAGTATTCCTAAGGGTTAAGCCAACCAAGAGCTCTATAAAATCCTCTAAACTAAGTCCAATATTTGTAGGACCTTTTACCATTCTTGCCAAAATCAGCCCAATCACCTATAAGTTGGCCTTGCCACCCAACTTGTCAAAAATCCATGATACTTTCCATGTGTCCCTCCTCAAGAGATATATTTCTGACCCTTCCCATGTCTGGAATGTTGATCACTTGCAGATGATCGACCCCCTATGCATTGAAGTCCAACCTATCAGAGTATTGGGTTTTCAAACCAAGCAACTAAGGAAACAAAATATTGAGCAGTGTAAGGTCCAATGGGACCAATATTCTAAAAACAATGCCACATGGGAAGATGTGGCTATCATGAAAAGACAATTTCCATTTTTGTTTGAACAATAACTTAAAACAAAAAATATTTGAGATATATGTATATATATATGATGATGACCTTTTTGTGTTGATGATGTAAAAGTTTGGTTTAAATATTTCTTTGGGATGGTAGTGAAGACATGCTTTCTTTTCAGTAATTATGATTTAATGTGACTATAATTATGATGCTATTATTTATAGTAGGATTTGCTTTTGTTTATTCTGGTATGCATTTGAAAACATAGGGATTATGTTTAATCTTAGAGGGGGAGGATGTGACAACCCTCCTAAATATGGCTCTTGTCTTTATCTATTTTTCTACAATAACATGGTGTTGCTAATTAATCTGTGGATGCAAGAATGGAGGCACCTGCTGGCAGGGAGCATCACAAAAGCATTGGTATCTTCCTCGATCTACGAGCAATGGGTATCCGGGGGAAAGGTAAGTTTGGGATATGATGAGCGGCGGAGTTTTCGCCTATGTTAGGGCATCAAATCCCTATTGGCAAACCTTCCACCAGTGGTCCATGTAGATTGCATCCACGTAGCTACATTCTAGGATTTTGTATTTGATTGTAAAATTTCCATCATGTTTAAATGGTGCAAAAATAAAATATAAATATGCATATATTAAGATTTTGTGTTTGATTGCAAAATTTCCATCATGTTTAAATGGTTCAAAAATAAAATATAAAAATGCATATAGGGGACCACAATAATAATAATAATAAAAAGAATAATAAAAATATATTTAATAACAATAACCATAATAATAATAAATTCTAATTATAATTTATAATACATATAAATAATTCATATATATATAATAAAGTAGAAGGGCATCATATGAAAAATCCCAGGGAAATATGAGACTAATCTATGCTCTAAGTGGGCGGACAAACTAGAATTGTTACACCTGGCAAGTGGGGGAGAGGTGCGTGTTTTACAAGTGGCACTTTCCTTAATCATCCCCGTCTTTTATTTAAAGAAAGGTAATTTTGTGTTATGCATGGTGTGGGAGAGAGAAGGGAAACAGAAGGCGCAAGACTCGATAGGAGATTGGAAGAGTAAGGCGGGCACCGAATTTAGGTCTGGTCGAATCTTCTATAAGCAACTTTGAAAAATAACTTAAGAGAATTTAAAATGGACATTGCATTTAACAAAAATGGGGATTTTAACTAGAACGAAGCTTGCGAATGGTTTACGAAATTCCTTTGTAATTGACTATAATTTTGCTGGCAATAAGACTATAGCTAAATTTTTGAGTGATCGCATGGGTTTTGTTGGCCAATAAGGAAATTTTGTCGAGCTACGTTTGTATTTTATTGAAACCCTAATTCTTTTTTGTTTTTGTGTTGTTGTGTGGTCCTATCGTAAGTTTGCTTGGCTTCCATTTACTTTGTTGCACTTGCTGATTGTATAATTGTGTAAGTTTATGTGTGGCACTTCTACCATAAGTTTACTTGACTTCCATTTATTTTGTTGCACCTACTGATTGCATAGTTGTGTGAGTTCCTTGTATGGATGTGGGTGCATTTTATGAATGATTAATCAAGGGTTACCTCCTGCGTGACTTATGGTTGTTTTACACATTTTTGTTGGTAATTTATGGGTGCCACGGGTGTGAGTGGCACTGAGCGATGAAATGGGGAATTGGAAAACTTTGGTATTAATTCCCTTATTCTATTAAAAAGTGTTGATGGTAAAATTTTGGTGTGGCCTCCATATGCGTCTTATTTTTCTTGGAATGCATTTTGTGTAAGATACAAACTTTTTCCTGCATGGACTTGGGTGTGTATGCATATATGGTATCCTGCATTCAAGGTAGTCGATCGCTCTAATCCCTTGGTTTAAAATATTATTCCCCAAAACCCTAGCTCTAGGTTATGGAGGTGGACCCTAATAGTAGAAGCAAACGCTCAATAGTAATGTTGCATGGCCATTAAGCTCATGATACTCACTCAGTTCTGCGCCAGATGTGATTGGGCAAAGAATATCTTTTAACATTTGATTAAGGCCAACATATGAATGGTTGTGTTCTAAATTCTTCTGGTTGTTATTTTAAAGAACCACTAGAGGCTTTGTTATAAGCAAAATATGATAGTTGTTGATGATAATATGGTTTCCATTTATGTAATTTAAGGACCATTTGGTGTTGTATTCATGCATAATTGTTGTAGAGTTGTCGTTGAGCAATTTTGTTATCTTATGTTTGAAATAAGAAGACTGTCTAATATTTGGTTATGTACACTTAGGAGCTATACACTTTGTATATGGTTACATTGTTATATATTTTGTACTATATGTCATTGAATTGTATTCTTCTTGGTTCTTGGTAAATGGAGTACCAGGTGTATGGTGATATTACCTTTATTTTTGCTCAACCTGTAGCATCATTTTTGTGGTTATAAATTTGGCCTTGCTCTTGTTAGATTATAAGCTTGAACCCTGTCAGTACTTTTTGTTCAAATTGTAGAACACAAAAATTAGCATTGAAAAGCAATTGGTTGTCAAACAGTTTTATCTCCCAGATTCTGTCCATAATGATAAGATTGACTCTCTGAAAATTGATAGGTTGATGCCTTGGGATAATATGGTCTTTTATTGCGTATTCAAACTGGAATGAGTCTATGATTGAATCCGACCAGAAGTATACATAATATTACTATTTAAATATTTGAGTTTATCTTCCGAGTTTCAATTTATGAAGTCATATTTGGTTAAAGTGATGAAGCCTTATGTTACGCTCTTGTTGAATTATGTTTGCTTGGTAACACTTGAGGCTACTCATTAAAACCTGTAGGTTAAATCAGTATTATGTTTTAATTGACTTTCAAGGAATGCATGGATGGTATATTGTATATGTTTGGAACTCTGATCCTTAGACATTAATTGGTTATGATCCAAATCCCTTGGCAATGATTTCTGTTGCGGCAACCACCCAATTCGTTCCTCGTGAGTCCGCACTGATTGAAAGTATTTTTGGTAGGGTTGTGTGCCAATTGATTTCCTATGTATTCCCAAGGCACAGTATTTTCTTGTGTCACCTCGATTTGGGAACAAACCTAGGTGTCACTGTAGGTCACTGAAATGCATTATTTTTGAATTATGTGGAATGTCTTGTATAGCGTGGCTAATCAATGGAATCATCAGCCAAAAGTGGGTGCTCAATCTCAACATTAAATTTGTGACCTTAGTCATGTCGTGTCCAGCCTGACCATGAGTTCTTATGAGATCGGGGATCTCATCATTCCCTAGATAATTATGACCTAACACTTAGCTTAAATTTGTAATCATATTTTGTGTGAATTTGGGGATGACATGTGTTGTTATTTGTCCTGGGGAAACTAAATGAATTGGTATACGAAAAGTTAAATTACAGATTCCTCATTTGAAATCATAGTGCATGATTTAAATTGATCTTCCCATGCTGATTTGGAAATTAAAGATTAAATACTTTGTTTGGCATCTTGTGTTAAATATAAGAGAAATCATTGAAATCATGGTTGGAAAAAAATAAAAGGGAAATCTCATTTGTCTTTATGCTATCAGAGATGAAGGAAATATGTTGTTTGTCTTCATGCTTCGAAATCTATATGGCTTTAATTGACTTTATATTTAATAAAATGAGAAATGTCATGAGGCCTTGTTTTTCAAAGATATGGGGGAATGTTTTTTTTAAGGAATATGTTTAAAAGTCAAATAGAAAACGTTATTCGATTTTATGCCTTGAGAATTAAAGAGGATGTGTTATTTAACCCTGTGTCTTCAAATCATTTTTGTCTTCTACCCTAAAGACAAAATGGGATTCATGTTTAAAGATAAGGAAAAATATTCGTGAGAATAAATTAGATATTCTTTAAAGGAAGAGAAAAATTAAATTGTTCTGGACTTATGTTCTTTTTATGATTTTTAATTTAAAAAGGAAAAAATATAAACGGTTGTTGCTTATTGAAAATATATTATTTGATTTTATGCTCTAATGTTAAAGAAATATTCATTAGACTTTATGTTTCTTTTGAATAATAGAAAAAGATAATGAAGTTAGGATTATTATCTTTTAGATGAAGGGAATTTTTGGTAGAAAATGTAATTTATGTTTTTAAGAGATGGGAAGAAATTGTCTTTATGTTTCGAATTAATAAAAGTCATTTGACTATATGCTTAAAGAGAAAATGGGGAAAATTATTTATATAAAGTGGAAACATTGTCATGAAGTCCTTTATGCCATGGCTTTTAAAGGGCATAATGAAGTAATTTTGTAAGATGATAGAGCCTGAGAATACCAGAGCATACCTTAGTAAACATCTTGACGAGTACCAATCCCTTTAACCTTAGACAAACCTTGCTGAAAAATACCTCCGAAAGTGGGAGGATAAGACTAGAGATTGTGGGAAGACAATCTTGACCTTGATGGTGTTGCGGGTAGGCAATCATCATGATGGGGTTACGGGTAGGCAATCATCATCGAAATAAAAATAATGGTTGCGGGTAGGCAATCATCATCAAAATAAAAATGATGATGTTGCGGGTAGGCCATCATCATAAAAATAATGATGTTGTGGGTAGGCAACCATCATGAACCAAGGCTCTAACCGCATTTTTGATGGGAAAAGTCATAATGGGAGGTAACGAAGGGTTGTATGGGCATCCCTTCTAGGTTATCCCTACTAGTGATTGAGCGGCAAAATGTGTTGACTAGGTAATACCGACAACACGATGGTATGGGACATCATGTTGGTTAATCAACACATAACGTCGGGTGCTTACCAGGGTAGTGGTAAGACCTTAGACGATGCTCCAGGGTAAGTGGTTGATCGTCTAGCTCGAGCATGTATGCGCTAAGTCTTACAGGGCAATAAACCTAAATACTGGACAATCCTGTAAGACACGAGAAGGTATGCATCACACCTCTAGGTGATATGGGCCCTAGAGGATAAAAGAAACCCACTGCTCGAACTTAGGATCTCGGGAGGAGATGGAAGTCCAAATGGCAACTATACGGGATCTGGCCAATCTCGATCTCATGAGTATTTTGGCTACAGCAGAATGGCACTCGTGAAGATGATCTTAACATGCTCACACTAGAAAAAGAAAAATGATAAAAGTTAAAATAAAAGAAAAGAAAAATTTTGACTCCCAAGTGGTAGTGACTTGGGGAGAATGGACAACCAAGTGGTAGTGAGTTGGGGTGTTGTTACTCTGGAGACTCTTCAAAGATATGAATATAAAGAGATAAGTAATGAATGTAAATTAGTAGAGTTTTGAAATAAGGTAGTTTAATATTTTGATTGTCTTGTAGCCTTCAAAGATTAAGGTTTTTTGTTAGTAAGACTAGACAAACCAGTCTAGGATTGTAAAAAGGTTTGGACCCTTTTAAAAACACAGATTTTACCACCATAAAAAATACATGTTTATTTTATGTGTTTTTATTAAAAATAATAATTAATACATGGTAGGGTTTGATGAGGAAAAGTCGCTCTTTTAGGGTTTAGGTCTTCCACCATTTGTAAATTTGGTTGCTTTGGTTTTGAATATTGATATTGTCACCAATTAGGTGACTGCTCTCCTTTTTTATGGTTTCATTATCCGCAGATGTAATGGTTGTTATAGATAGTGGAACTCATGGCATCGAAGTGAGCTCAAAATTTTATTTTTAAAGTGGTGGACAAGGTAATGGTTCTTCTCCAAATGTTGTGCTCTCTCTTGATGTTGTTTCTCCATTTGTAAAATGGTATGATAATCATTGTCTTATAGCTTAGTGGGTCAAATCCCACCACAAAAATATCTTCAAAATTGGCTAAAACTTCATTGGGAAGCTTATGGTGTTGTGGTTGCAGGTATCTACAATCTTACTAAAGATTTTTTTTTTTTGCTTACCTCTAAAGAACCCTCACAAGTGCAAATTGTGGTTGCTAAGTCCAGTTGTTGGTTTCTTCACAATAATTTTATGGTACTTTGTCCTTGGACTCCTTTCTGATCTTTAGAGCAAGTTGCCTTGAAAGTGTCATTTTGGCTTGGACTCCCTATTTTTCTGCTGCCCTTATGGACGTTTATTGCCGACATTGTTAAACCCATTGGTCAGGTGATCTATCATGAAGAAGAGTGATTCTTCTCAGCACGACATAATAAAAGATTCTATGTTGAGGTTGACCTCACACAGGATCTCAAATAATTTATAGACATTCAGGTTGGTACAGAGCATTTTATGCAAAAAAGTATTTACTTTAATTTACCTAATACTTGTTTTTTATGCTAATACACCATGCATCATATTAAGGATTGTTCACTAGTTGCTCAAAAATATTTGGTAGTTGCCCTTGCTCCTCATACCAGGTCTGCACCTCCCAAACCCTCTATTGAGGATGATTGGATTACAATTTCTAATAAGAAAGGGGCGACCAACCCTAAGTTGATACTTTTAAATAGAGATAAGGTTGTGAAGTCATCATCCCAACCTCTTGTTGTTCTTGTTCATCCTGCTTTGGCCTCTCAGGCTCTACCTATTGAGAAACATCCTAAGCATAAATCAACCTTAGAAGAAGGGAATTCATAGCCAATACCTCCACCCTCCAAGCATTTGTGTAGTCCATCTTAGGATGGCTCACCATCATCGAGGGGAAGCCAAGAGGTTAAGCATCATCCTTCAACTGTTAGTGACTTATTTCAACCTTCTTAGACCTCTTTATTTAATAGGTTTTCAGTGTTGGCTAATAGTTTGGGCAGTCCCTCGACTATTGGTGAAGTATTTCAACCCCCTCAAACCTCTGCATTTAATAGTTCTTTAGTGTTGGTTGACAGTGGGGGCAGCCCTATGGGAGAGGACTCCATGGATACTCCTCCATGAATTTCATTTTATGAAATGTTTGAGGAATTACAGAGTCCTCAAGAAAAATTTTTGTTTGATCCACTCTACAAAGTATTGGCCATGTTGATGTTATTTATTTACAAGAAGTTAAAATCTTTGATTTTTTGTTATATGTTTCTCTCAATTGTATTGCAAATTCTTTTACTCACCATGAAGATGGTTGGGGTGGTGCTTCTATTTCTATTTCCTTCAAACTTGAGGATTGTCTGCTTGGGTTTGGCAAGGATCCTTCTCATCATGTGGTCTAGATTTTGTTGAATATTAATGGGAACACCCTAGGCATTGCCAATATTTATGCACTTAATGATGGTCCTAGTTTCTATGCCCTTTGGTGGTACCTGGATGATCACTTATCGACGACGTATTGGTTTTTTTGTGGCGATTTTAATATGGTTGAGCATGCTAAAGATAAATTTGGTCGTCTCTCGATGTGTTGGTGTGTTGGATAGTGTGAGCCCTAGTTTTTTCTTAAACACAAATGGGATATTTTTTATCTCTTTTTTTTCCAATGCAATTGCATGCCTCCACCCTGGTTCATGTGGTCCAATTTACTTGAAGGTAATGACAGAGTCTACAAGCACCTTAATCGAGTCATGATATCAGAGCAGCATTTTTTTTATTTTTCTCCATCAATAATAATATTGTGATAGTTTGGGATCAATTATTGTTGTCAGATCATTTCCTAATTTCCTTTCAAATTGAGTGGAGTGGTCACCAATTTCATTTTCAGTGCAATCATTTCTATTTAAATACTTCTTTATTGCAACACCTTGGTATGATTGGTATGATTAAGAAATTTTAGAATTTTTTACCTTGGCCTCCTCACTCTGTTAGTTGAATTTCTTGGTGGAATGAGGTGATTGTTTGTACTATCTCTTTTATGCAACATTTTGGCAAATAGATGGCACATATCAGAAAGCATGCTCATTTGGCTGTTACGAAGCAGTACCAATGAAATTTACTATTGCTAGAAAATGATTTGTATGACTTATAGTTGCAAACCAGGGTTTTTGGTATTTACCACCAGCTTATATTCCATGAACGACATGAAGCCATGGGAGCTTAGATTTGGGCTCATCTGCACTAGTTGAAGGTTGGTGATCGCCCATCCAAAGACTTTTTTAAACCTCTTCATTCTAACAAGCCAGGATCCAGATAAAGACTACTAAAGTCTCTCATGATAGGCTAACTTCTCTTCCTGATATTGCATTGGCCTTTGTGGATCATTATAAGCTTATATTTCAAGCATTGCAGGATTCCTTGGAATGTTAGATGGCACTCAAACAATATCTTGATGTTGTTCCTACTAAGTTGTCTGCTTATGACAGACTTCTTTGTGAGGCTCTTCTTTCACTTTCTGAGCTACACAATGCTCTTATGACTATTTCGGATGACAAGTCCCCTGGTCTTGATGTATTTCCCTACAAATTTTATAAAGCCACTTGGAATTTTATTGGGTCCGATCTGCTCAATATCTACAATGAAGCTTTAGCCAACAATTCTCTGGGTAATATTATCAATCGTGGAAACATTAAATTTATTCCTAAAGTAGGAAACCCTGAGCTGATCACTATTTGAAGACCTATTACTCTGCTTAATGTATCTTACAATATTTTAGCTAATGCTTTAGCTCTCTATATTCACAATATTCTTCCTGTGATTATCATACCGGAGTAGATAGGTTTCATTGAAGGACATTACATATTAGATAATCTTATTGTTGTCTAGGAAGGTTTAGAATGGGCTCATCTCTCTGGCCAAAAGCCCCTTTTTCTTAAACTATACTTTGAGAAATCTTATGATTGTATTGGGTGGTCTTTCATTCTCACCATGCTCTAAGATCTTGAATTTGGCCCCTTTTGTCAGGGTTGTTAGTATGTTGTTTGTTGATGCTTCGACTTGTCTTACTATTAATGGACAAAGGTCAGAGGATTTTGATTTGTTTTGTTCTATTTGCCAAGGCTATCCTTTAGCCCCCTCACTTTACATCCTTGCTATTGAATCTTTTTGTTATCTTCTTGCCAATAAAGCATTTAAGGGGTTGATCAAAGGTATTCTTTTTCCTGACATGTCCACCCAGCTTATTAATGGGCACTTTGTGAATGATTATTTTCTCACTATCAATGAAGATGAGGTTTCAGTTTCAACTACTTTGGTTTATTTGGACACTTTTTGTAAGGCCTCAGGATCTAACATCCAATGGTCTAAGTCTCTTTGTTTCCACCTTGCTTCTTCTTTTATGCCTGCTTGGCTTAGATATTTTTCATGGCATTAGCTTCAAAGGGGTGAGCATTTTAAGTTCTTAGGAATCCCTTTTGCTTTTGATAGCTCACCCTATGAACTCTGGTAGTATGTCATTGATAGAATTGAAAAGAAGATTTCATGTTGGGCCTCGCATCCCCTTTCTCTTGCCAACAAGTTTCAGGTTTTCACTAATATTCTTGTTGCCACCCATGTTTATTACTCCTCTTGTTGGGTCCCTTCTAAGAATTCTTATAATAAGTTGGCTAGACTTCTTAGGGATTTTATTTGGCCAAGGGGAAGAATTCACGTGGTTTTCATTAAGTTGCTTGGGATATCTATTGCATGCCTACTGATAAGGGCAAGATGGGCATCATTGATATTTATAGGCAAAGCATTTATTTGTGTGCTAAGTGGGTGGTTAAAGTTATTTAAGGCCTTTAAGCCTAGAAGTTTTTGATTTACCATTGTATTTATTTAGGGCTACCTTATGGGCGCAAAGCTTGGGCTAATATTGACCTCCATACTCTCATCATTAATTCTGCTTCGGTTAAGATTCAGGGTTCCCTTATTGTTAAAAGTATTCGATGGGCTTTTGATATGGTGAAACCTCATTTTCACTGTATTGATGATGGTATTCATAATGGTCTTTCATTCAATTCTCAGAATATTTGGTGGTCTCATGTTCTATATAACTCTTCAGTTCTTCTTGTTGATATACTAAGGATTAAAGCTTTAAGGTTATTTCACAAGGGCGTCTTCTTTATTAGATATTTAGTGCACTCTCAAGACTGGATTCCTTGGCCTAATCTCAAATGTAAATTTAATCTTCAAAATTCAAATCTTCCTTCTATTCTTAAGATTCAAGATCTTATGCTTGATGTCATGCTTCATAATCTTGGCCTTCAACCCTCGAGTGTCTGGTGGAGGGATTGGCATTGGAATGTGGATACTCCTTTCAAGAACTACTCTTCTTCCTTGCTTTATCAACTTCTTAGTCCTTTTTTCCCTTATGTTGACAAGCTTAATGAGATATGGCAGACTCACTCTACCTCCTATACTTGGATTGCTCGTTTGAACCATATCTAGTAGTCTAACCTTGAACCCAAGATTACCTTTTTTCTTTGGTCTCTTATTTATCAAGGGCTTCCTATGGGAGAAAGACTTAGTAGGGTTGGTCTTCCTAATCCTAAGTGTCTAACTTGTGGTCATTTTGAGACTTTTATACATTTGTTTTGGTTATGCCCTCATGTTGTCTACCTGGTCTTGGATTCACTCGTTGTTCAACCCCTTTCATCCTGAATTCTTAATATGGTAGATGATTGCTTTTGGATATAATAGTTGTTGGCTTGCTTATATTGATGCTTTGTGGAATTTTTTTCGTGCTATTATTTTGTTCCAACTTTGGAAAGATAGGAATGTTGTTATCTATTCTGGAGATTCAATTTCCAGTCAATTTTCTTTCTATGAAAAGATTATGGTGTTTTTTGTTATTACTGTTTAGATCCATTCGTAGGCTTCCAAGTTGATTCATGAGTTGGCACCTTTGATAAATCTTATCAAGTACTGGTGTGAGGATTTGTGCACTATTTGTATGGTTTCGCCTAACCTCCCTCTGCCTCAAGGTCCCTCTGTTTCTTTGAGGTCTCGATGTAGTAGGTCGATGGGGCATCGTTATCTAACCTCGGGTCATTCTATCAATACTCACAACAAGACTCAATCTCCTCCAAGAGTGACTCCCTTTGTCTAGTTATGCATTTTTTTTTGTGTGGAAAATACCCCAATTGGGATGCCACTTTCGGGTAAGTCCCAAGGAGGTAGGGGTATCTATTCCACCAAAAATATCAAGGCTCGCACCTGGCCCACCCCCTTCGACACACTCAAAGAACATGCCTAAAACAAAAAAAAACAATAATAGAATTGTAGATGCAAAGACGCGACACTAAAAATGAAATTACAAGTAAATACACAAAGAGACAAATATTGCACAAAATGTTCCAATTTTAATATTGACAATGGGGGGAAGCCAAGTGAACTCTTTGATACAATGCTACTCTCCAAGAGTATTTTGATACAATATTACAATGGGCTAGGGTTCTCCGAAACCCTAGCAATAAAATAAAATAGTGTCTTCCGAAGATTGCGCCTTTGATCCCAACAGGGTGAGTGGGCTTTGAATATCCGAAGTCGGGCCACTCTGGCTCTAATAGCCTGATGATCTGCAGACCTACAAGTGACAGAAACAATTAAGGAGTTAGTAGCACATGAGAGGGCTCCACAGAGTGAGACCCTCAAATAATGATTAAAAACCCTAATTGAAAGAAACAGAAAGCAACACTTACAGATATGCAGATTTAACAATAAAAACTCATAGAAGTGATTTACCTTGCTCAACAGTAGATGTGACTTGACCGGGCTGATTGATTAAACCCTAACGGATGCAGAAAATAGTGCGACAGTTTTTTGGGCGACGACGGATGAGCGAACAACAGTGACGGAACGAATGGGGCTGGTTGGAATCTATCCTAGGGTATGCTAAAGGTGCTCAGGGTATTCTTCAGCAGAGAGGCCTCAAGATTCTTCAACGTTCCATTCTTTCAGTATTTCAGCCTCCTTTGGGCAATATGAGGGGCTTGTATTTATAACTTAGCTTTAGGGTTTAACTTAGGGTTCTTAACTTTACACTTTTGATCGTGTGGCTAAGATTAAGTCATATCCTAGGGCTAAGATTAAATGATGGAAGTGGCATGGATTGAGTGGGATGGATGGTAGGGATTTAATCTGATCGGACGGTGGAGGTTAAATGAACTTATAATTATATAATATAATATTAAATAAATTAAATATAATATAAAATATTAAAATAATATAATATATATTAAAATAAGTCCTATTTTGGTGGGAAAGGGGAAAATGGGCCTTTTTGAAGGTGGGAAAGGGAAAATGGGCCTTTTGAAGGCGGAAAGGGGGATGGAGGACAAGTGGAAGGTGGGATGACTAGGAAGGTGGATGAATGGCTGCAATTTGGTGTCTACAGATGCCCCTTTTTGTACCATGTTGCGTGAAACACAATATGGTGCAAAAATATGAGACACCTGCATGGGCTATGGGCAATAGAAACCGCTTCTCTCGTTGGAATTGCACATTGGCGTTGAAGACAAAAAGAATGAAGAATTTTTAGAGTTCATTGCGTAGCTTACCCCCTCAATTGGTGAATGAGAAAATTCTCATGAGCCAATTGAAAAAGCATGGATTTTGTGCAAATGATGGATGAAGGATGAATGATGATGCGATGTGATACCATTTTTGCCCCAACGGTTGTAGAAAGGGGGTTGGTGTATAATACCATGATGCTTGAAGAATGATGATTGATGATTTGATACCATTTTTGCCCCAACGGTTGAAGAAAAGGGGTTGGTGTATAAACCATGATGAAGTTGATTTTTCCCAAGGTTGAAGAAAAGGGGTTGGTGTATGAACCATGATGCTTGAAGAATGATGACTGATGATTTGATACCATTTTTTCCCCAACGGTTGAAGAAAGGGGTTGGTGTATGAACCATGATCATGTAAGATGTATCCCATCATGGGAAATCAAAATCAACATGGTTGTCCCAAATTTGGGGGTGATTCGATGTTATTGAAAAAGATGCCTCACAGGCGTCATTGAGTATGCAAGATATGAAAATGCAGAATGACTGAGTCACCATAGGGCTGGCCATTGACTGTAGAAGATTCTTCATCAATTCCATAATGGAACCAATCAAACCTAGCGAGCTTGTCTACTTTGTGACTATAGTCATATGAATGAGTGATTGATATTAGTTATCCATGATTTCACATCCCATGGAAAAGGACATCAATGATTCCTGTTTGGCGAATTCTTCTTGGCAGTGTTTCACTTAGAATTTGAGGTTACTGATATGATTATGATTCTTGGCAATGAGATAATTGGTGATGATCATGATTAAGTGTCCTTATTATAAACTATTCATGTTATCGAATTGCATGGATTACTATCACTACAACCACCAAGTTTATAGAATAATTTATTGGATACGAGGTTCACTTAGAGCCAACTGATGAGATACCATTTTTGCCCCAACGGTTGAAGAAAGGGGGTTGGTGTATAATACCATGATTTTTGAAGAATGATGATTGATGAGATACCATTTTTGCCCCAATGGTTGAAGAAATGGGGTTGGTGTATAATACCATGATTTTTGATAAATGATGATTGATGAGATACCATTTTTGCCCTAACGGTTGAAGAAAGGGGATTTTGATGATGTGAAAATGTGATGAAATAAAATGATTTGTATCTGTTCTTTGCCCTTAATAGATAAAGGGGGTTTTGATGATGTGAAAATGAAGTGATTATGTTTGTTCTTTGCCCTTAATAGATAAAGGGGTTTTTGATGATGAAAGTGTTCTTATGGTAGTCTATCCATCCTATCGGATTGCATGGATAACCAATCATTGCAACCGCCAGGTTTATAGGATAAACCACTAAATACAAGGTTCACTTGATAGGAATGCAAATGTGATCTATTTTTGCCCCAATAGATGAAGGGATTTTTGAGAAATGAATGAAAATAACATGATTTGTATTTGTTCTTTGCCCTTAATAGATAAAGGGGTTTTTGATGATGTAAGATGAAAAAGTGTCTGTTCATTGCCCTTAATAGATAAAGGGGTTTTTGATGATGTAAGATGAAAAAGTGTTTGTTCATTGCCCTTAACAGATAAAGGGGTTTTTGATGATGTAAGATGAAAAAGTGTTTGTTCATTGCCCTTAATAGATAAAGGGGTTTTTGATGATGAAATATGAAAAAGTGTCTGTTCATTGCCCTTAACAGATAAAGGGTTTTTTGATGATGAAAGTGTCCTTATGGTAGTCTATCCATCCTACCGGATTGCATGGATAACCAGTCATTGCAACCGCTAGGTTTATAGGATAAACCACTAAATACAAGGTTCACTTATGAATGGATAATGATAAAATAACGTAAATGTGATCTATTTTTGCCCCAATAGATGAAGGGATTTTTGCAATTTGGATGATGTGAATGCAAGGCAAAGGGTGCAACCTTTGACAAAAGAATGTAGTCTTTTGAACCTAGCAATTGACTTGTTGATGATGTGATGTGATTGAATGATTGAATTGTTTATTGCAAGTGTGGGGAAGGTGTGAAACCTTGAACACCCCCAAGTTCTAGCTGTGATGTTGATTGATTAGGGGAAAGGTGTGAAACCTTGAGCACCCCCTAGTTGTGATGTTGCTTGCTTGATTGGGGGAAAGGTGTGAAACCTTGAACACCCCAAGTTGTGATGATGTTTGAACTTTCTAGCGATCTTTGCATATGTGAGTTTGATATATATACATACATGGCTTTTATGTTTGTGTTATGCTTTTGTGTTAATGTGTTAATGTGAATGCAATGCATGTTTAATGAAAATGTTTTTATGGAATGCCTTATGGATGATTAATGCAAGCTAAATGATGTATGTGCCTAATGCTTATATGGATGATTCATGCAAGCTAAATGATGTATTATTGATGCAAGTAAATGTGTAATGAACCTAAGCTATATGAGAGGGATGCATGGTGTTCGAATGATCTTTTTATAGTTCAAAAATTTTATTGGCCATGTTTGATGTCCACTATTTTGTAATCAGGGGTACCCAATTTTAACGACTTTATGCAACTTGACGTATGACGCAGGCATGAATGTTGACATGGAAGAAGATATGGATGTTGATATGGAAGAAGATATGGATGTTGATATGGAATGAGTACTGCAACATTTTCAAAAACTCAAACATACTAGTATTATCAATCAAACTCACTTGGGTTGTCTAACTTTCTTTAGGACCAATGTGTGTGCAAGTGAGGTTCAATTACCAAATCTTGAGTGTGACAATGACCCTATCTAATCAAGAACCAATGTGTGTGCATGTGAAGTTCATTGACCCACTATGAGTAAATTGGGCATGACCTATTATGGAGATGACCTGAAGCTAGCCTGTCCTTATGTGCGGTCAGAGGTCTTCCTATTTGCCAAGGAGACATGTCGCCCCGCATGAGCTTACTCCACTTCCAGCCAGGCGTCTATAGCCTCGGTGAAGATTCACTCCATAGTCCAATGGGATTTGATCTTTTAGGCCTTGGGGATGACTACCCATCCTTGCTAGGGACGTGAAGTATGAATCCTTACGACTTGAGGGATCAAGGGTGTTTGGGATTTTATTTGTTAATTTTGTATAGAGCTTTGGGGAATCGGATTCTCAACCGAAGTGTGATGAGAATTTTGACCCTATCCTTACTACTCTATGTTTTTATGCTTATGTTTGAAGAGTAATTGAGGTAGTGGTGAAAACCACTATTTTTGCTTTGGACTATGTTGCATGATGGGACAAGCGAGGATTATCCCTTTTCGCTTCAAGGTACTACCCAAGTATGGTACTAACCCTCTTTGGCTCATAATGTTTTTAAGATGTGATGGAATGTGATTGGTTCAAGATTGTATTCAGAATCAATTGGCAATACTCAAGACCTTCTTAATGTGTAAAGTGTATTTTTGGTCCCAAAGAAAATCGGACATTCATTTGGAGGTTGCTTGCTACACTAGTAATGGCTGAGTGATTGAAAATCTAGGCTTTATGATTTTTGACACGGGATGTGGTTTGACATATGGCTTTTGTGAGGGTTGCATGATTTCTTCAAACTAGGTACCCCCAATTGTTATAACTTGACTTTGTATTTGTGGCCATATCATCATTACTAAGTAAGATCATTCGAACATGGGATGGGATGAATGCAATTATGAATGACTATAGCGGAATGTATATGAAATGTGCAATTATGAATGTATGAATCTAGATGTATGAATGCAAGCGAAAATGAAATGCATGTGAAAAATGCTTATGAATGCGAATGTGGAAGTGTATATGCAAATGCCTATATGTATGCATGCTTATGAAAATGCAATTTGATTTTGTTGTTTTGTTGTTTTGATTTTTTTTTTAGCCATGTATGTACATATATAGTAATCACAATAAGCATGGAATGCTTTCAAGTGTATGATGTTCATCAGCTCGGGTTTGTCTACTCCCACTAACATAGTAAGCTTATGACCAAAGGAGTTGGGTACCTTTGGGGCCTTTTGAAAATTTGATGTGACCAAAGGGATTGAGACCTTTGGAGCCTTTTGAAATTGATGTGTGACCAAAGGGGTTAAGACCTTTGGAGCCTTTTGAAATTGATGTGTGACCAAAGGGGTTAAGACCTTTGGAGCCTTTTGAAATTGATGTGTGACCAAAGGGGTTAAGACCTTTGGAGCCTTTTGAAATTGATGTGTGACCAAAGGGGTTAAGACCTTTGGAGCCTTTTGAAATTGATGTGTGACCAAAGGGGTTAAGACCTTTGGAGCCTTTTGAAATTGATGTGTGACCAAAGGGGTTAAGACCTTTGGAGCCTTTTGAAATTGATGTGTGACCAAAGGGGTTAAGACCTTTGGAGCCTTTTGAAATTGATGTGTGACCAAAGGGGTTAAGACCTTTGGAGCCTTTTGAAATTGATTGTGACCAAAGGGGTTAAGACCTTTGGAGCCTTTTGAAATTGATCAGCCACCGAAGTGACCGGGGAGTGGGGTATGTTTTCCATTACACAATTTAAGTTACTTGTTTTCTTTTGCATTCTAGCTTGAACTATGAAGTGCGTAAACAAAAGATATGCAATTAAATCCAAATAACACCAAACCAAACAATCTTGTGTAGGAATTTTTAAAAGTAAAAGAAAATACAATGTCCTAGGTTTTACCTTGTGTGGCTTACCTCATTCATTATTATTTAAAATGTATTCCTTTTTATTATTATTTGATTTACTTACGTTATGGTACTAACTCGAAATCAAACAAAAGTAATAAGTCAAAACAGCTTAATGGAAAACACATCAAATCCACCTATTACGTAATGATGGAATGGCTATTGTGTAAGCCATGTTAGTGATGAAAGGGCTATTGGTTAAGCCATGTAAATGATGAAATGGCTAAGGTTGAGCCATGTTAATGATGAAATGGCTAAGGTTGAGCCATGTTAATGATGAAATGGCTAAGGTTGAGCCATGTTAATGATGAAATGGCTAAGGTTGAGCCATGTTAATGATGAAATGGCTAAGGTTGAGCCATGTTAATGATGAAATGATAAATGGCTAAGGTTGAGCCATGTTAATGATAAAATGATGAAATGGCTAAGGTTGAGCCAATGAAATGGCTAAGGTTAAGCCATGTTAATGATGAAATGATAAAATGGCTAAGGTTAAGCCATGTTAATGATGAAATGGCTAAGGTTGAGCCATGTTAATGATGAAATGATGAAATGGCTAAGGTTGAGCCATGTTAATGATGAAATGATGAAATGGCTAAGGTTGAGCCATGTTAATGATGAAATGATGAAATGGCTAAGGTTGAGCCATGTTAATGATGAAATGATGAAATGGCTAAGGTTGAGCCATGTTAATGATGAAATGATAAAATGGCTAAGGTTAAGCCATGTTAATGATGAAATGGTAAGTTGAGATAAAATGTTAAGGTGAGCATGTTAATGATGAAATGGCTAAGGTTGAGCCATGTTAATGATGAAATGATTAAAGGCTAAGGTTGAGCCATGTTAATGATGAAATGGCTAAGGTTGAGCCATGTTAATGATGAAATGATGAAATGGCTAAGGTTGAGCCATGTTAATGATGAAATGATGAAATGGCTAAGGTTGAGCCATGTTAATGATGAAATGGCTAAGGTTGAGCCATGTTAATGATAAAATGATGAAATGGCTAAGGTTGAGCCATGTTAATGATGAAATGATAAAATGGCTAAGGTTGAGCCATGTTAATGATGAAATGGTAAGGTTAGGTAATGATAAAATGGCTAAGGTTAAGCCATGTTAATGATGAAATGATGAAATGGCTAAGGTTGAGCCATGTTAATGATGAAATGATGAAATGGCTAAGGTTGAGCCATGTTAATGATGAAATGGCTAAGGTTGAGCCATGTTAATGATGAAATGATGAAATGGCTAAGGTTGAGCCATGTTAATGATGAAATGGCTAAGGTTGAGCCATGTTAATGATGAAATGGCTAAGGTTGAGCCATGTTAATGATGAAATGGTTAACGTAAAGCCAAGTTAAATGTATTTTCCATTAAGTTGTTTTGGTTTATTACTTTCTTCTGATGTCTTGTTAATACCATAAAGTACTTAAACCCAATATTTAAAGCTTATCAAAATAAAACCAACTGTAAAAACTTGTACAAGAATTTAAAGATAAAAGAAAACAATCAGTCCTAGGTTTCACCTTGTGTGGCTTACCTCATTCCGTATTATTTTCTTCATTAATGTGTGGTTCCTTTTAAAATTGTGTGGTTGGTGTGTTTGATGTTACCTAATATTTGTTAAATGAAATAAAGGAAAAATCTATGGTTGGATAGGGCTGCGAGATTCTTGTTGGTAATGACCTCCAACAAGTTTGCTCGGGGGTAATCCTATGGTGTCTAAGGGCAGAGATTTGATGGATGGAGATGAATGCCACCGTCACCAAACCTCAAGCAATAGTTGGTGATGAAATCCAACTACTACTGTTAAAAAGTGGAGCGTGCAGTGTGTGATGTTAATTTTATGTTTCTTGTTCTTTATGGTGTGTAGACAATGTTAAATATGACTAATTTCACTAATCTAAATCAGAATCCAACACAAAGATGCAAATTTCATCTAAAGAGCGTAGAGTACACCCTTAAAATCCTTGCCTACAAATGATACCCGAAGATATCAAAAGAGCATCGGAGGGTTCGTCCACCTCTCTGCCAAAGGGGCCAGCCTAGGGCAGGATTACTTTAAGTGTCCAAATGTTGTTCCTATTTAGATATGCAAAATTTAAGTGATATTTAACCCTAAAATGCAAAATCTAGGATGCTTTTCTGCTTCACATGCACTCAAAAATGCAAACAATCACCTAGATCTACGAATTTAGGACAAGAAATGAATTTGAAATATTGAAACACACACAAACCCTAGATATGACTTGCTACATATTATTTCTCATATTACTTAATGTTAAACCCAAAAACAATGAAAAATAGCAGCAGAAAATAGAATACGTAAATTGTTAAATGACCAACTAGGGTTACGAAACTCACTTGGAAGCCTTAGCTTTTAAATTAATTAGGTATTATGTGATAAATTAGGTAATGTAGGAGAGTGCCTGCATAATGTGGAAGAACACATGCGTAACACGGAAGGATGCCTATGTAACGCGTAAGAGCGCCTGTGTGATCTCTAGAATTGCTGCAGAATGCTTCAGAAACCCTAGCGATGAACGTGATGACTTTTACGTTTTTTAAAAAATCTACAACAAACAAAAATAAAAATAAATTAGCAAGGTAGATCAATTTAAATAATGAAACCCTTGTGGGGTCCCACCATGATCACCATTTGTAGATGCAAAGATGTGACACTAAAAATGAAATTACAAGTAAATACACAAAGAGACAAATATTGCACAAAATGTTCCAATTTTAATATTGACAATGGGGGGAAGCCAAGTGAACTCTTTGATACAATGCTACTCTCCAAGAGTATTTTGATACAATATTACAATGGGCTAGGGTTCTCCGAAACCCTAGCAATAAAATAAAATAGTGTCTTTCAAATATTGCGCCTTTGATCCCAATAGGGTGAGTGGGCTTTGAGATATCCGAAGTCGGGCCACTCTGGCTCTAATAGCTTGATGATCTACAGACCTACAAGTGACAAAAATAATTAAGTAGTTAGTAGCACATGAGAGGGCTCCACAGAGTGAGACCCTCAAATAATTATTAAAAACCCTAATTGAAAGAAATAAAAAGCAACACTTACAAATATGCAAATTTAACAATAAAAACTCATAGAAGTGATTTACCTTGCTCAATAGTAGATGTGACTTGATCGGGTTGATTGATTAAACCCTAACGGATGCAGAAAATAGTGTGATGATTTTTTGGGTGATGGTGGATGAGCGAAAAGCAGTGATGGAACGAATGGGGCTGGTTGGAATCTATCCTAGGGTATGCTAAAGGTGCTCAGGGTATTCTTCAGCAGAGAGGCCTCAAGATTCTTCAACGTTCCATTCTTTCAGTATTTCAGCCTCCTTTGGGCAATATGAGGGGCTTGTATTTATAACTTAGCTTTAGGGTTTAACTTAGGGTTCTTAACTTTACACTTTTGATCGTGTGGCTAAGATTAAGTCATATCCTAGGGCTAAGATTAAATGATGGAAGTGGCATGGATTGAGTGGGATGGATGGTAGGGATTTAATCTGATCGGATGGTGGAGGTTAAATGAACTTATAATTATATAATATAATATTAAATAAATTAAATATAATATAAAATATTAAAATAATATAATATATATTAAAATAAGTCCTATTTTGGTGGGAAAGGGGAAAATGGGCCTTTTTGAAGGTGGGAAAGGGAAAATGGGCCTTTTGAAGGCGGGAAAGGGGGAAATGGGCCTTTTTGAAGGTGGGAAAGGGAAAATGGGCCTTTTGAAGGTGGGAAAGGGGGATGGAGGACAAGTGGAAGGTGGGATGAATGGCTGCAATTTGGTGTCTACATAAATAAATAAATAAATAATAAACACAAAAACAACAAAAGACAACAAAAAATACAAAAACATAAAGACAACAAAAAACACAAAACAAACACAAAAACATAAAAACAACAAAAAATAAAAAATAACAAACAACAAAAAACACAAAACACACAAAAAACACAAAAACAACAAAACAACACAAAACACAAAAAAAAAACAAAAACATAAAACACAAAAAAAATAAAAAACACAAAAAAACACAAAAATAAAATAAAATAAAACAATACAAAACAACACACACAAAAAACAAAAGAAGGAAAAAATAGAATACAAGTTTGGCCTTTCTAGGCCAAAAGGCTATTCATGCAAGAATCAACAAAGGAAACATAAGAATGATCAATCTGAGCAAGGGAACTAAAATACCTTGACCAAACCAAAGAGAAGCAAAAACAAAGAAAAAAGGAACTAGGTACCTCTAGTACTGGAGCCATCCAGAGAAAGGATAGAAAGAAGAGCTTCCCTTATTTGTGAATCCCACCATCTAGGAGGGTGGTCATAGTAAGTAAGATCACCTTTGTCCAATGCCCAATTAGCTAAAGCATCAACACTCCTGTTCTGTTCTCTGACCACATGATTGTATTCAACTTTCAAAAAGCCCATCTGGATTAATTGAATCTTCTCAACAATTCTTTTTATTCTCCAATCAACCTTATGATTCTTAGGAGTCTTCAACAAATTAATCATGACTTGAGAGTCAGATTCAACCAACACCTTTTTCCATCCGACCTTAGTAGCCTCTCGAAGGCCTCTAAGGATACCATACCCCTCAACAAGGTTATTGGAAAGGATACCCAAATTCTTAGTAAAAGTGAAAACTAGGGAACCATCTGAAAGTCTACCAATTCCTCCTACACTAGCTTTTCTAGGGTTCCCCCTAGAGGCTCCATCGGTATTGACTTTTCCAAAATCCTTAGGAGGAGGTTGCCAATTCCTTGTTCTATCCATATTTTGATTACTCACATTCCCTTTAAGTTGGTTGCCCTTAAAAGAGTTAATCTTCAATATTTGCATCACTTGATCCCATCTTTGGTGGGAGTTTTGGGGTGTTTAAGGAGTTGTTGGACTGATTCAACTAAGTTGGCAATGGTCTTTTGCTAGATATAGTGAATGTCCTTCCTTTCTTGATTGAAAATCTGGTTGTTTCTTTCTTTCCAGATATTCCAAGGTAGGATGGTAGAACCCATCCAAACTAGCTGCCTAATAAAGTGATCAACACCCTCCTGATTAGGCCAATCCCTCCAAAGTTATTCAAAAGTAAAAAAATTGGACCATTGTAAGCCAAGTAAGATGGTCATTCTCCTCCATAGCTCAGAGGCTAAGGTACACTCAATAAAAATATGGTTGAGAGTTTCCACATTCTCTCCACACATTTCACATCTAAACGGGCCATGAAAACCATGTTTCATAAGTTGCTCACTAGTAAGCACCCTATGATGCAATAAAAGCCATGTAAAGAACCTCACCTTAGGCTAGAGCTTTTGAGCCCACAATTGAGTAAATATATCATATGATTGGTTGGGATTATTATGGCATAAGGTCAAATAACCTTGAGCAACTGAATACTCACCCTTAGTAGTGTTGTTCCATCCAAAATAATCTTTATCATGGGACCAAGAGAGAGATCTCATATGAAGGATGCTTTGGATATCTTTTCTTTGCCTTTCTAGCATTTGAATAGGCTAGTCCTCAATAGGGATCCAATATCTACCAACCTCTGAATTACCAGTATGGTACCGATAGTAATTAGCAACCTTTATCTAGTTAGCTCGATGAAGCTCCTCCATCCAAGGCCTCCAATCAGGAAACTGAGTTATCAAAGGTTGGTGACCATCCCAAGAATCTATCCAAAAATTTACTTATTGACCATTATGAATGATCCAAAATAACTTTTGCTTAATCAAATCCTCACCAATCTTAAGAACCACTAAAATGGGAGAACCTTTGGTAGGCAATTGATAGCGAACAAGGTCTTCAGGACTTTTGTTCTCAACATATTTAGCATGAAGATTCTTGGCCCAAAGAGCATTGGGGTTATGCAAAATCCTCCAATATAGTTTAGCAACTAAAGCCTTATTGTTATTAATAGCAAATTGAAAACCTAACCCCCTTCATTCTTGGGAAGGCATAAAGTATCCCATTTCACCAAGGCCCATTTTATTTTCTCCTTAGTACCACTCTAGAGGAACCGATGATTGATTTGATCTAATTCTCGAAGAACAACCTTTGGGATATTCAACACAATAGAAACATAAATAGGTATAGCTTGAAGGATTAATTTTACCAAGGTAATTCTACCCCCAAATGAAAGCCACCTATTGGTCCACTTTCCAATTTTCTTCTTAACTCTATCCAACAACCAATTCTAGTCTTTTTTTGTCTTTGAATATTGATAGGAATGCCTAAATAAGTGATTGGAAGGGAGGTCTTCTTATATCTTAATTTATCCAAGACCATGGATTCCTGTCTGGGAGAGCAATGAAAGAAAATGACTTTAGATTTATCTTCATTGATCAATTGCCTAGTAGCATTAGAAAAATAACTAATGATTTGCTTAATTTTAGAAGCTTCCTTAATTGTAGCTTTACCTAATAGAGTAGAGTCATCAACAAATTGAATATGAGAAATAGGCCTAGCTCCATGAGCAATGGTAACTCCCTCAAGGGTTTTGTTTTCTCTATTTTTGGTTATAGTCCTACCCAAGCATTCAACAAGAATGATGAATAAATAAGGGGAGAGGGGGTCACCTTGCCTAATACCTCTAGAAGCTAGGAACAACTGAGAAGGCCTACCATTGATAAGAATATAGTAGGACACCGAAGAGATACATCCCATAATCCAATCCATCCAATCCTGAGAGAAGCCAAATTGCCTTAAAACTTTGACAAGGAAGTGCCAATCCACTCTATCATAAGCTTTAGATAAGTCTAAATGAATGAACATAGATGGAGATTTTTGCATTTCCATGGAATGGATGGCTTCCTGAGCAAGAACTATCTCATCCACTATTTGATGCCCTTCCACATAACCCCCTTGTTTAGGGAAATAATCTTATGCAAAAGAGGCTTCAACCTTTCTACCATGATCTTTGTAATGATTTTGAGAAGAACATTACATAAAGCTATAGGTCTAAAAGTTGAGATATGATCTACCTCTTGAGATTTTGGGACAAGAGCTATATAATTTTTATTGATAACCTTCAAAATTTCTTTGGCTTTCTTGGCTTCTTCCACCACCTCTAATAAATCAGCATGAAGGATATCCCAAAACTCTTGATAGAACTCAATAGGAAAACCATCAGGACCTAGGGTTTTTCCTTTTTGCATTTTAAAAACCACCTATTGAAGCTCATTGATAGTAACTGGAGTAGTCAAAATAGAGTTCTCCTCATAAGTGATAAGAGTAGGGATGGCTTGAAGAATATTTTATTGAGAAGTCGAGTCAAGAGGTGTAACAACAAATAGATTGGAAAAGTAATTGACAACAATAGAGTTCATGCCATCCCAAGTGTAGACAACATCTCCAGAATCAGATTTTAGGGAAGAAATAAAGTTGTGAGATCTTCGAGCTAGAAGATATTTGTGGAAGAAATTTGTGTTTTGATCTCCTTCTTTGAGCCATTGGATCCTAGATTTTTGCTTCCATAAGAGTTCTTTTTTTCCCATTCCTCTAATTGAGTTGTGAGTCTAATTTCATCTGTACTTCTACTCTCTATGAGGCCATCTAAATGGATTTTCTTATTCAAATTTTCAAGTTGAGCAATAACTTCATATTTTTTTGTTGGACATCTCCAAACTTCTTCTAGTTCCAAATCTTGATTTTGGATTTAATGTATTGCAACCTTTTGGCAAAACAAAACATCTTAGTCCCATACCTTGGTTTACCTTCCTTCCACCATTGTTGCACTTGAGGTTTGAAGGAACTATCTCTAAGCCACATTAACTAAAATTAAAAAGGTGAGAAACTCACATTGGTTTTCCAAATTTCCACCATGATTGGCTAGTGATCCGAACCAACATTGTTAAGAGTCTTCACCTTAGGAATGTGACCATGGATTAAGAAATTATCAGAGAACAAGAACCTATCCAATCTCTCCATAATACAAGCTAAGCCTTGCCTTCTGTTAGACCAAGTCATAAGGCCATTATCTGGTTGGATGTCCACAAGATGAAGGTTTGCAATATATTCACTCATGAGGTTAGTGCTTTTGTCCAAATTTCTATTTCCCCCATTTTCTCATCCAAAGAGAGGATGGTATTGAAATCTCCTTCGATCAAGATCCAAGCTTCAGGAAAATGAGAGATAATATAAGTTATATCCTTCCATTATCTTCTCTTTTCCTCCAAAGTAGTTGAAGCATAAATAGTTATGCAAAGCATAATTTGGTTAGAATGTCTACTTTGAATAGCTATAGCTAAAAGACCCTAACTGCCAACCATATGGTGAATAACAACCTCTTTTGGGTCCCAAAGGCAAGCAATGCCACTAAAAGTCCCTTGGGAACTAAGGGAAGCAACTTTTCTAGCTGGCTAAATTTTACTAGCAATTGAATCCATTTCCTCTATTGAAATATTTGTTTCTTGAAGGAAAACAAGATGTGGATGGTTTGTCTGAATCATTCTTCTAATTTTATTTTGTTTTGAAAGACTCCCTTTGAGTCCTCTAATATTCCAAGTGATGATCTTCATTAATACTAGGGCTAAAAAAATTGGTAAGGGCATTAATCTTACCTTCCTCTACAAGATTTTCACCTTCTTTTACCATATGATGTTGATTGGTCTTGCGACCTACCTTTTGGTTGGAATCCATCTTTAGTTTTTTTCCTATTTCTTGACTTACCCCAATTGAATCTGGGATGGCTTCTAACCTCGAAGATTGCATGTATAAAGCCAAAGTGTTATTGGAAGGTTCAACATAGTCTATCTTGGGACCTGTATTATCTGAAGTCTCAACATTTAAAATATTGTTTTTCTTGTGTATATTTCCTCCTTTTTTCTTGTTGAAAACCTTTAATTTGTTGGTTTGTCTCTGAGTCCTTCCTTACATCTTTAAATTGTGTTTCTAAGATTTTTGTCTCCATTATTTCCTCTTCCTCACCTGGGACATCATTTGTGGAAAGAATTTCAAACATATTAGTTGATAACTTTGATTGATCCTTCATAACTAGTTTTTTTAGTGTTCTTCTTCTTAGGCATTTGGAAACCTACTAAGTTTGTATCCTCTTTCTTTTGATCTAGAATTTTATTTGGGTAGACACTAGCCAAATGACCATATTCATGGCAAATTCTACAATGAAAAGGAATGTTCTCATAGTCCACCACTTGCTCCCAAGTGTCCTCCCCAAATTGTAATGAGATATTTTCAGGTAGGGGTTTGTCAAAATCCATTAAAACACAAATTTGAGCATAAATAATATGTTCAATTTTTTGAGTACAATCAATAATCATCATAAAAGTTCCCAAAGAGTTTCCAATTGAAGAAAAAATAGTCAGATTCTAGAATTCAATTGGGAGGCCAAAGAGTCTAACCCACATAGGACCTGTAGAAGGCATCTCTTCTTCGACTTTAAATTTAGTATGCCAAGGCTTCATGAAAAGCCTTACCCTTCCAAAGAACTAGGGACCCCCTTGAAATATTTTCTCTCTATCTTCATTATTAGCAAATAAAACAAGAAAATAACCATTTGGATAAATAGAGATTTGTAACTCACCTTTTGTTTTCTAGTTTTTTGTAGCCCAAACTTTGAAAGCAGATAGGCTCGAATGAAAACCCAAGAAATGATAAATTAGTCCTCTTTTTCTAGATCTTCTATGCTAGTCTGAATGATGCCCATATCTAGCTTAACAATCGAAGTTCCATCAGCTGCCCTAAGACATCTCGACTCAGTTTTCCTAGGATCAATCTTAGGCATTCTCAAAGGTTTACGAGAAACCCTAAGATTAATGTTAGCATTAGGTTGAGGTTGTCCACCATGGAGGGCATCCCTAAAATTTATTTTTGGGGTTGAGTCTTTGAAATCCTTACCCTTGAAAGGGGTTTCCATAGTGGATTTGTTTTGGGGGTGCTCCTTAGCATCGGATTCACTTGAGATCTAAACCATTTTTTGATCAGCTGCTTGAAACTTGTTTTGAGATCTCTTTAATCCATGCCTTGGATGTCGAGAAAAGGTATGATTTTCACTTTTGTTTTGTGCAACAAATTGGAAGTCATTGTCAATCAAGTTCATAGCATGAAGATCTATTGAAAGATATATTTCTAACCCATCTTGGGTCCCCTGCAACATATCCCGCTAAAATCTTGAGCAAAAACCACAAAAATGTTGGCCGCTAGGGCCCAAAGGCCCCGAAAAACAACCTCTGGAGCCGCTTGCACTCAACACAGATGAAACCCTTGCACAGTTCGATCCTTGTCTTCATAACAATAACTACCTAGTTATGTTGTTTATTTACCCTTTTAGGGGTTGGTTTTTTTTTTGGCATTGGGCCTCTTCTTTACGGTGTTGATCGTTTGGGTGGCCTTGCGCCCCAAGCTATGATTTTTCCAACTCCCTTTTATTATAACCTCTCTTATTTCTATTGAATATAATTGTTGGTTCCAATAAAATAATAATTAATAATTAAATAAAATTAAATATAAAAATATGTCTAAGAGGTTCGAGGTAAGCAGTGGGAAGGAAAGAATTTCACTAGCTAAACCAAGGTTTCAATCTCGTGGGTGAAACTTAATATTTTAGCCAGTGAGGTTTAGAGCAATGAGTGAAAGTTAAAAAATTGCATTACAGACCAAGTTTCTAATCCTATTAGTAAACCATAAAATTTAAGATGCATGGTATTTGGAAAAGTATTAAGGAACAAAGAGTTTCACACTATAGATCAAGGTTCAAATCCTATATATAAACCTTAACATTTTATTAAATAATATAAGCTTTAAAAAATAAAATTTCAAAACAATAATTATTTTTATTGTTAAATTATTTTTATAACTATTAAATTATAAATAAAATATGTTTAAGTGGCCTTCGCTCAACCGTTTTATTCCTCAACTTTCATGGAAGAGACCCAAATTCAAACCCTATCAAGCAATACATACATAATTGTCAAATTGTTATAATACCACTATGTTGTTATCATAAATATGTGTGGTTTAGTTTCAATTTTATTTATATATATATATACTTCTTTTTTGGATATACAGGGGTTTTTTTCCATCTGGTCCATCTTGGTAAGTATTTACTCCAATGAAAGGGACCTAGAGGGGCTTGGGATTTGGAACCACCGACCTCAAGTTGGTAAACACTCAACGAAAAACTGGTCGGTCTACTACCTCCGCCCAACAAAACATATATATTAAAAGTATGTTTTTTCTAATAATATTTAACATAAAATTCTAAATCTAAAAAAATATCTAACATAAAATTTTGAATTAATAAAATTATTTTTTATAACTATTAAATTATAATAAAAATTATATCTTTTAATACAAACTTTAATATCAAGTGGCATTAGCTCGAACCAATTAGATTCTTCAATATCTAAAAGAGGAAACAAAGGTTCAAATCTTGCCCAACAATACATGGATAATATTTAAGCTTTATTGTACTACCACTATGTGGTGATGATGTAATACGGGTACCCTTGTACTACCACTGGTGGGGTCATTTCAATCACATATAACCAATTGAAAAAGGATAAACTTTAGCATATAAGTTCAATAAAATAAATAATTGCAAATGTAAAATATTTCTCTATAAAATCAAATGACACAAGCTTAATCAATTTTTTTTAATACATACATAATTAGTAACACCATTGGACATTACCACTATAAACCTTAGTTCATTGGGTTAAATGAAGTCAATGGGACCCCTGACCCTCTAAGACATCGAACTAAGATAGCCAATCAGCAAACACTCGGTCGCTACCATCTAACCCATCCCCTTTTGGTTACATTATGGTTTGAACCTTGGACCTCCCGAAAGAGAGGCCAAAGCCCTAACCACTATGTTGTCCTTATTGGACTACAAGCTTAATCAATTAAATTCCTTCACTTTCAAGAAGAGGTCAAATTAAAATTTTATCTAACAATACATGCATAATTATCAAGCTCCTATAATATCAATGTGTAATTATAATCTCATATATCTATTTAAAAAAAAAAAAACTATAGTAAGTTGTAAGCTTACTATAGTGGTAAGGGCTTTGGCCTCTCTTTGAGAGGTCCAAGGTTCAAACCTCACTTAGTATGAGGGGAGTGATACCCTCGTAAAAACCTATTAAAATAAAATTTCAAGATCCTTTAACCCAAATATATTATGCATAACATATTTAAAAAATCATTATATAGAGATAATTATAATAAAATAAATTTTTATGATCCCTTAAAACAAACATACTATGCATAGCGTTAATAAATTTTGAGCCTCTTGCTCTAATTTATTAATAGTTGCACAAATTGCAAAAATTCGATGGTACATGGTGGACAAGTTTATGTTTGCAACTAGCAGGGAGTTGGTCGGTACAAGCAGCAGGTGCCTATATCCCAAATGGTGATGCCTATCTTCTATTTTTAGGCATCTGTCTTCCAGTTTCAAATGCCTATCCCCAACTTCAAGCACCTATCTCCCAATTTCAAGTGTTTGTCTCCCAGCTTCAGGCACCTGTCTCCCATGTTTCGATGGTTAGAGGCACCTATCTTTAGTTTTTCGATGCCTATATTCCAGTTGACCATTTTGACTACACATACCCAGTTTGATTGCACACATGGCAGACTTTTTGATCAAAGACCTTCACAGTTTTCAATGGCAGAGTGGAAACTGTTTTAAAAATAATATTTTTATTTCCCGCGACATTTATTTAATTATTGTTGTATGTCTTCTCCTTTTGTGAGTTGTCCAGATTTTTATACATAGAAAATCTTACGGATCTGGAAAGACGATTGAGAAGATCTATGCAATCCGGCAAGTAGGTAAGAGTGTGTGCAGTCCTGCCATTTTATTAAATCTGCATGAATAAAATTAAATAATTGGGCGGTCGAAAAATCTTTGGCAGTTTCAGTGAGTTGGTGTGATGCCAACTATCTTAAAGGGGCATGTAATGTACGTGTAGTGTTGGTTGTATGTGGGCAGTTTGGAGTCTTTAAGACTACTAGCAGCATGGAAAGAACATTTAGTTTGTGTGGCTAGGTGGTCAGAGATTGCCAGAGCCTGCAGATAATTTTAATTGTTGTCATCTACCACTTTCTATTTTAAAATTAAATTGTAAGTTGCATGCACTATTTAATAACGTCGCATGCACAATGTAAACTCGACTTTTGGTCCTTGAGCTTTTGGCTCAGGCTTTGGTGGATTGATTCACCACCAATATTTTGTTGGTCTATGTAACACTGCGGGACTAATATAGAAATTTTTCTCAAATGCACTTATGTATATTTAGCTTGGTCGGATTGCATGTGGCATTGGCCCTTGGTTCACCAACCTTACCTCTTGCAGATGTTTTCAAAATTTGTTTTATTTTTGTGTGTGTTGCACTGTGTCTGGGCAGATTCAACTAGGACTATTGTGGCTATATTCTATGTATATTTAACCTTGGTCGGATTACATCTAGTATTGGCCCTTGGTTCACCTTGCCTTACCTCTTGCAGTTTTTTCAAACTTCGTGTTACATTTCCTCATCCTATTTTTCGTGCGGTTGTGATGAATCGGTCAACCTTTTTTATTTTGGTGCAATCACCCCATTTTTTATTTTCGTGTTTGCTATTGCTGTGTTTTGCTGTTTTTTTTTAGTTTTTTATTTTCCATTTTTTTTCCCTCTCTCTTTTCCCCTACAAGTGTTAGTTTAGTTTTTATTTTATTTTTAGTTTAGTTTAGTTTTTAGTTTTTATTTTTTCTCAATCCTTTTTTTTTTTTTTTTGGTAAGTTTATTTCTACAGTTTTATTTTTTTTTGTTCGTCAGTTTTGTCTGCAAGTTTAGTTTTTAAATTTTTAGGTTTTATGTTTTTTAAATGTTTAGTTTATTTTTATTTTTATTATTTATGTTTAGTTTTTATTTTATTTTCGACAAGTAAGTGTAGTTTTTTATTTTTATTTAGTTTACAGTTTTTTTATTTTTATTTTTAGTGCAATTTTGTTTTTGTTTCGGTTGTTCGTGAGTTTTCCCTGATAGTAAGTTTTTTTTAGGTTAGTGTTTTAATTTTTATTTTTGTGAGAGCCGACTCTCTCCAAAGGTATTTTCTTCTCAAGCAGTCCCACACGAGAGGGAAATCCCTATGTTGGTGTTGTGAGTGAGTGCAAGTGTAGGCATACATTTTTAAACATCAATGGTTTTGGCGCGCCCGATGGGATAGATTTGTAGTTTAACTATGGAATATTTGCACAAATCTGTTATGTTTTAAATCATTCAAGATTTGGTGTTTGTCTTGATTGTTATTTGCTTGTTGAAGCATTTTTTGTAAGCACTTGGTGACTCTATTGAAAGAATTGAGCCCAGTTTGTCTTATTTTTCGTTCTTTCAATTTTTAGAAGGTATTTGTTGTCGTGTGTTTCAATTTTGTGGGTTCGTGGTAAATCTTTGGGTGCAGATTTTTGGGATCTATTGAAAATCTGACAATATTGCTGACTTTGCACCCAATGGATGCTAAGGCCACCTAGTCTTTTGGTTTCTTTTCTCATTGTAGGCATGTATCCCCTATAAGTCGCCAAACTGTTAATAAATTATGAGCCTTTCACTCTAATTTATTAATGGTTGCACAAATTGCAAAAATTCAAGTACATGGTGGACAAGTTCATGTTTGCAACCTGTGAGGAGTTGATCAGTACACATAGCAGGTGCCTATATCCCAAATGGTGGTGACTATCTGTAACCAAAATAAATAAACACAAATAAAGATACAATACAAAAGAGAGAGAGATTGCCACAAATGAATCTTTATATTGATTTTTGATACAGTTTTTACAAAGATTTTGAATTGCCCCAAATATGTTGGGAGCAATGTAACAATGCTTTATCTACCTCTCTTCTGAAATACAATGACTTTGATAGAAAATGGGTCTTCCATATCTTTAAGGAGCTTGTGTGTTCTTCGTTCCTCAACTATAGCTTCAAAGGGGTGAGTGGGCTTTGGTATCCACTACGGGACCACTTGATGAGTGTCGTTGAGTCTCATCATTTAATCTCAATGATTTATCAATCCGGGGTGGTGTCCAAGGCTGTCTACGATAGAAGGTTAGGGCAGAGTACAATTCAGGCATTCAGATTTCAAGCATTTATTGGTGAAGCAAATTTTGGTTTAGCCTTTTGGTGTCACACTAAACCTAGTCTGAAGAATGGAAACTAAAATAAATTACAGGAATTGAAAACTAAATCTAAATTGCAAGAATTTAACAATCTAACTACAATTGCATGAATTGAAATTGCTAAATTGAAATCTAATCTACTTTTGCAAAATTGAAATCTAGTTACTCTTGCATAATTGAAATGATGCTTGTAAATGAAACTTATTCTAAAACACCTATCAATGCCCTGCCACAAAAGGTCATCAAGCTTCTGCTACAGGAATTGACAGCAAAATGAAATATGCTGAAAATGGAAAGTTGCTAAAATAGAAAGCAGGGAAAACATGGAAAGCAAAAGAAAAATGCGTAATATAATTTTTCAGCTGACATACACACAAATGCTGTACACAAACATAATAGAAAACATAAATCACATAATACAAAATAAAAACAAGAAAATGAAATCTGGCAAGCAATCTATTAATTCTATTGCAACAAAATTATAGATTAAAACCTGCCATAAAATCCCTCCTTCTAGATCTGAAAGTGGGCCCATACTTCCTGATCTAGAAGGAGGTGAAAAGCACTCCTTAACTAATTAACACTCGAAATAGAAAATGATAAAATAGCTACACTTTTATTGATGACAAAACATGCTGAAAAACTATTACAGAAAATTACTGTACAGTCCTAATTGCTGCAATTGAAAACTCTCCTCTATTCTAATTCCTAACTGGCTCAACCAAGGAGGGAGCTATGTTATTTATATAAATATTTACAACATATCCCATGCTCAAATCAGCCTATGTGCTGCTTTACAGGTTATTTGCCAATAATTTTGGATCTGAAATAAATGCAAATTTGGACGGTTTGTGTTGCAGTAGTAGTCATTGGCCCTTAGAAAGCATCTTCAGTGGTGGGAGTACGTGGGAGGAGTCTAGAAATATCTCACACATCATTCTCCACTTCAGAATATGCCATTCCTATCTTGCAAACAACTTTCTATTATGCTGTAGTTTTTCGGGTTTATCCTAGAAGAGGATCAAAATTGATCTTTTCCATGAATGGTGGCTTTGGACGGCAAGGACGGCAAAATCAGATGGGAGATATTTTCCCTTAACTTTATCAACCTTCTTATCCCATTTTCCACCACCAAAATTCAGTCAACAAGTCAAAAAGTACATTTTGTTTTCATTTCGAAGATAAGTGGCTCATTTCGAAGATACTGCAATTCTCATTTCGAAGACATTGTGTTCATTCCGAAGACACTGTGTTCATTTCGAAGATCTTTAGAATGACCAACTGTGTTGACTCCAAATGGTTTTGGCTGCATTTCTAAGGTGGATTAGCCCTCGGGATCAGATTGCAATAGTCTTCATTCTTCCTTGGATGTGAATTTCATGCCTTGCCATTCATTGGTAGCTTGCTGGAATTTACATGGTAAATTACTGCATTTTCCAGTTCTGCTGCACGAGTTGTAAAATATTGGCATTTCTTGCAAATTCAAACAAATTAGAACATGGAAAAATTATTCAAATATCAACATGAAGGAGTACATCAAGTTGCTACTGAATTTATACACTTCATTCACCAAGTAACCATGCTGAAATAGTGCAACAATGCTGCACAATTGTCCCTGCTCTGTTATACCCTATTGCTTCCTATTTAGACCATGTGGGAATGCTTCTAAATAGGTCAGATGTCTTCTGTAGTCCTTCTGAACTCATTCCATCCATATCCTCATGCTTTGCTTGACAACTTCAAGGTGTTCCTATAAAGTGACAGCTTGCTGATTTTTATATGGCTATTTTTTCCAGATTTTCAGATTTATGACAGTCCTAAACTTTTGTCTTCAATGTGGATTTGAAACAAGTTGAAGGGCAGGAAAACATTCAAAAACCATTGAGAAGTTAATGGATATCAGCATACCACATTTGGTTAATTGAAATGCATGTTCTTACTTGCTACTTAATCAAGCAAAATCAGTCACAAAATGCTGAAAATAGTCAAAAACAGAGATATAGTATTCCTAACATAAAATCATGTAAACACTTAACAAATAGTATATTTTAGTCAACTATTTGGCAATTAACTTATCATATGGTAGTCAAACATTGTGCAATAATGAGGCATTTTTGGGCCTCATCATCCCCCCCAACTTGAACTGATGCATGCCCTCATGCATCTTAGTAGGCCATAGTAATATGCTAGGTTTTATTCTTGTGAACAACATCCTTTGCTACCTCCTAACTGAGAAATTCCTCCTTGCTTGCACTATATCAAGTATTTTGCAATTAAGCACATGTATGACTATTTTTCTATTTTTCTACAAGTTTTAGTGCTTGCAAGGTACCTCTTAAAGGCTTGATATCATATGATTCATCTTGCAATAGTCTTATTGTGGAACCGTATTTGGCAGATGCACTACTACTGATGGAATTTTCTGTTCTTAACAACATTTCAGCCTGAATGCTTATTTTTGTTGTTTGCACCTTTTGAACAAAATTAATTTTTTTTTTTTTGAAATGCTTGAGGGATGTACTTACTTGTGGTAGAGCCTTATAAACCTCAATATTTGATGTACCCTACTCTTTTTGCTATTCTATAGCATTTTCAACAATTTTGGTACAGTTTCTGCTCATTCCGAAGATATCCTGCTCATTTCGAAGAGACTGTATTCTCATTTCGAAGATGTCTATTCATTTCGAAGAGACTGCATTTCTCATTCCAAAGATGTCTGTTCATTTCGAAGAGACTGCATTTCTCATTTCGAAGATGTCTGTTCATTCCAAAGAGACTGCATTTCTCATTTCGAAGATGTCTGTTCATTCCGAAGAGACTGCATTTCTCATTTCGAAGATGTCTGTTCATTTCGAAGAGACTGCATTTCTCATTCCGAAGATCTTCAAAAAATACAAAAATGACCTCCTATGCAAAATTTAGCTACAGATTCTATTGTGGGTCCATATCTAGAGTGTATAAGCCTTCCATAACATCAAAAATCCCTTCTTCATCCTTTTGTTTAGATGTTATTCTTTGTTTTGTATGTTGTTATTTTATTCCAGTAGTACTAAAATAGAACCTTCGGGTGCATTTTGTTGATTATCCTCCTTCAATTTATCAGACAATTATGAGATATAAACTTGCAGTTCTCCTTCTAAAATTTGCCCTACAAATTGAAATAGAATTGCTTGCCATGTCTGATCCCAAAATCAGGTTTTTGCATAGTTTTGAAATTTCCATGCAATTAAGGGCATAAGGGGGTGTTTCTTGACATCTTGAACATGTTCCTTTTTTTCAACTTGTCACTATTGTATGAATAGTTTATGCCAAATACCGACTATCATACACTAAATGCTAAATGTTTACTATGAATTAAATGCAAGAAACACATACCTTACTGTCCTGAAAATTGGTCATGCACCTTACAAGCTGCTTTTGATGATTGTTAGCAAGGCTATCTGAAAACATAAACAAACATAACACATGTGCAATGTGAGATTTGTACAATGGTGGAACAATGATGGGTAGATCAACAAGGCAATGCATGCCGAAAAATCGGTTTTCATGCAAGCCAACTCAGTAGCGCCTCCAAGAAGGTTTTCACTACTGAATTATTCATTTTTTTATATATATTTTTTTCATTTTTTTTTTTCATCTCTTTTTTTTCATTTTTTTCATCAGAAGAGGTTGCCATTTCTGGTTTTCAACCAACTTCTGTCCTCTTTTTTTTTTTTTTCAAGTGCTTCAATGAGAGAGAACATATCTCACTCTTATTTGGATAAGACCAATCCTTATTCTGCAAAAACATGTCAATTGTTGTATGAAAACACCATCTCTTTCTGTTGAAACCTGCAACATTGATGCAACCTTCCTTACTAGATGACAAGTAAGAATCTTCTTACATCATCATTGCCTCCTTATTGTTGGAAATGAAGTATTGGCTCCATTGTTCCTCTTTCTTGCTGAAATTGATGCTTGTCCTCATGTATCCCCATTTTGTGGGACATGCCTTTGCTGCAAATTTTTTTCTCTTTTTTTTTTTTTTCAAATTTTCTTGTCTTGCTTGTACCCAAAAAGGAAGTTCACAAACAAGACTATTCTTCTTTTTTCTTTTCTTGTATTTTTTCTCTTTTTTTTCTTTTTGTCAGACTTTTTATCATCACTCTGAATCTGATATTGAAGAGAAATTCTCTTCCATTATGTGTACATCCAATGGAATCTCCTTCAAGAACTCCTCCTTAGTTAATGGTGCATGGTATACCCGAAGGCAATGTCCATTCACCACTAACATCCTCCATGAATTACCAATGGGAGAAAGAAGCACTGCTCCATATCTGAAAACTTCTTCAATCAAGTGTTGTCCATGGCTCCTAGTCTGCAAAATCTTGTCAATCTGTTCTTGAAACAATTAAATACCAATTCCCAAAAGATGTTAAGTGCTTACATCAAGATAAAATCTTGATATACCCTTGTAATTCCATGTAAAGGGATTGAAATATTGTTTCAAAATAGCAACAATTTTGCTTTTTGTTTATAAGTCAGACCGGCTAATAATGTTCAAGAATTTTCTTGGCTGCACTTCAATTTGTTTCATTCCTAGGAGGACAGAATTTACCCCTTTGTAAAATGGAAGTAAATTTTCTATGTGCAGTTTTTCTAGTTTTTCTCCTTTATCCAAGGCTAATTTCTGTGTGTTTGGACTAAAGGTTTTCTGTGTATCTCCATTGATTTTTGTCTCTTCAAGCTCAGGTAAGTTCTTGTTTTAGCACAGTTGGATGTTGCTACAATCAATAACATTTCCTGCAGGTTTTTTTTTTTTATACCAGATTCAGCTACATAGACAGGGGTTGCCTATCCTGTATTATTCAGACTGATCACAGGTTGGGCTAAAAAAAAAATATTTTTGGTTTGCACAATAATACAAGAAGTGTACAACTTTAGCAGATCAACTACTTGTCAGGTAGGATCACCTCTAATGAGATCAACTATTGTCTGTGTAGGCTAAGAATTGCTAGGTTGCGGTTTAGCACGGTAAAATCCTAACAATATTTAAGTAATAATGGAAAACTCTAGGATCATCATTAAGTTGTAAACTCCTATTTTGATTGTGCAAAAGTTTTTTTTTTTGTGATTTTTTTTTTTAGCTTACATAGACAGGGGTTGCCTGTCCTGTATATTGGCCACAGGTTGGGCTGAAGGTGGTGGTTGATTTACTTGCCCTGTTTGTTGTTGTTGGGATCTCTCTTTGAGAAGAATTCAGACTAGGCAACAAATTTTGCATCTCTAAGTTATGGAAGTAAATGGCATTCATCAATGATATGTCCCTATGAACAAATGCTACAGGTAGTCGATATGGCTATTTTGTTCAAGGGATAGTCTTGTATATCTACCATGATATCTTTCCAACACCTAGTACAAATTTGTTTATACTACCCTGATGATATGGATATAAAAAGGGCAGTACTAGCAGATGGCTCTTCTTTTTTAAAAGATCTTATATTTCTTGATAATGAGGATGATGAATTCTTTCTATTTTTATCAAGAATTTCAAACATAGGCAATTTAACCCCCAAGTGTGAAGATCACCTCCCTGTGGTTGCTTGTTTTCTAAATGGACTGAAATGCAACTATCAATAATTATTATTTATACCAGCTATTCATTCAGATTTTACTCTAAACTTCATATGTTAGCACAATAATAATTATTTGACTGCTTTTACCCTCTAACAACACCATGATCCCCAGCAACGGTGCCAAAATGATGAGTGTCATTGAGTCTCATCATTTAATCTCAATGATTTATCAATCCGGGGTGGTGTCCAAGGCTGTCTACGATAGAAGGCTAGGGCAGAGTACAATTCAGGCATTCAGATTTCAAGCATTTATTGGTGAAGCAGATTTTGGTTTAGCCTTTTGGTGTCACACTAAACCTAGTCTGAAGAATGGAAACTGAAATAAATTACAGGAATTGAAAACTAAATCTAAATTGCAGAATTTAACAATTAACTACAATTGCATGAATTGAAATTGCTAAATTGAAATCTAATCTACTTTTGCAAAATTGAAATCTAGTTACTCTTGCATAATTGAAATGATGCTTGTAATTGAAACTTATTCTAAAACACCTGTCAATGCCCTACCACAAAAGGTCGTCAAGCTTCTGCTACAGGAATTGACAACAAAATGAAATATGCTAAAAATGGAAAGTTGCTAAAATAGAAAGCAGGGAAAACATGGAAAGCAAAAGAAAAATGCGTAATATAATTTTTCAGCTGACATACACACAAATGCTATACACAAACATAATAGAAAACATAAATCACATAATACAAAATAAAAACAAGAAAATGAAATCGGCAAGCAATCTATTAATTCTACTGTAACAAAATTACAGATTAAAACCTGCCATAAAATCCCTCCTTCTAGATCTGAAAGTGGGCCCATACTTCCTGATCTAGAAGGAGGTGAAAAGCACTCCTTAACTAATTAACACTCAAAACAGAAAATGATAAAATAGCTGCACTTTTATTGATGACAAAACATGCTGAAAACTGTTACAGAAAATTACTGTACAGTCCTAATTGCTGCAATTGAAAACTCTCCTCTATTCTAATTCCTAACTGGCTCAACCAAGGAGGGAGCTATGTTATTTATATAAATATTTACAACATATCCCATGCTCAAATCAGCCTATGTGCTGCTTTACAGTGATTTGCCAATAATTTTGGATCTGAAATAAATGCAAATCTGGATAGTTTGTGTTGCAGTAGTAGTCATTGGCCCTTAGAAAGCATCTTCAGTGGTGGGAGTACGTGGGAGGAGTCTAGAAATATCTCACACATCATTCTCCACTTCAGAATATGCCATTCCTATCTTGCAAACAACTTTCTATTATGCTGCAGTTTTTCGGGTTTATCCTAGAAGAGGATCAAAATTGATCTTTTCCATGAATGGTGGCTTTGGATGGCAAGGACAGCAAAATCAGATGGGAGATATTTTCCCTTAACTTTATCAACCTTCTTATCCCATTTTCCACCACCAAAATTCAGTCAACAAGTCAAAAAGTACATTCTGTTTTCATTCTGAAGATAAGTGGCTCATTCCGAAGATACTGCAATTCTCATTCCGAAGACATTGTGTTCATTCTGAAGACACTGTGTTCATTCTGAAGATCTTTAGAATGACCAACTGTGTTGACTCCAAATGGTTTTGGCTGCATTTCTAAGGTGGATTAGCCCTCGGGATCAGATTGCAATAGTCTTCATTCTTCCTTGGATGTGAATTTCATGCCTTGCCATTCATTGGTAGCTTGCTTGGAATTTACATGGTAAATTACTGCATTTTCCAGTTCTGTCTGCACAGTTGTAAAATATTGGCATTTCTTGCAAATTCAAACAAATTAGAACATGGAAAAATTATTCAAATATCAACATGAAGGAGTACATCAAGTTGCTACTGAATTTATACACTTCATTCACCAAGTAACCATGCTTGAAATAGTGCAACAATGCTTGCACAATTGTCCCTGCTCTATTATACCCTATTGCTTGCCTATTTAGACCATGTGGGAATGCTTCTAAATAGGTCAGATGTCTTCTGTAGTCCTTCTGAACTCATTCCATCCATATCCTCATGCTTTGCTTGACAACTTCAAGGTGTTCCTATAAAGTGACAGCTTGCTGATTTTTATATGGCTGTTTTTTCCAGATTTTCAGATTTATGACAGTCCTAAACTTTTGTCTTCAATGTGGATTTGAAACAAGTTGAAGGGCAGGAAAACATTCAAAAACCATTGAGAAGTTAATGGATATCAGCATACCACATTTGGTTAATTGAAATGCATGTTCTTACTTGCTACTTAATCAAGCAAAATCAGTCACAAAATGCTGAAAATAGTCAAAAACAGAGATATAGTATTCCTAACATAAAATCATGTAAACACTTAACAAATAGTATATTTTAGTCAACTATTTGGCAATTAACTTATCATATGGTAGTCAAACATTGTGCAATAATGAGGCATTTTTGGGCCTCATCACCACTCCAGCTTCAGCAGCCTATCTAGGATACCTGTTACCTATGCACATGCAAACCAGCAAAGGGGATTAGTAGCATCCGCATATTCAAACAAATAAATCCAATGCTACACATAAAAACCTATTACCGATAAGGATGTAAAATAGACAACGCAAAACAATTAACAAATTAAACCTTGCTTACTTCTAGGATCGCTAATCCTTGTCAATGGAACTTGTTTCTATTCTATGGATTGTGGAACCGTGGAAGCGTGGTTTTGGGCAAGAAACCATAGACCTGCGGTTGCAAAACTGTCGATGCACGTTCTCGACTGTGGAACCACGGATGGGCGGTTTTTGTTGAACGTAAGATTGCCTCAGAATCTGAGTCGATGGTCAGAGTCCGGCTTACGCCCTCAACTTCTCGTCGGGTCCAGATCTAATTCGACAGCCTGTCGGTATGCAAATTTAGCTCTCTTTGTTTGGTGGATTGAAGGTATCTTTATAGATTGGCTGGGGCTTTGGAAGGGAATGTGAGGTGGCAAGCTTGATTTCCCAAGTGGAAAATCTAGACTTTTTTTTTTTGGTAATTAAGGTACATATTCATTACAACTAGGTTTTATAGGTTGACCCAAAACCTATTACAAAAATAGCACAACGCTGAAACGGGACATGATCTCAATAGGGACAGTATGTCCTTAGCCCCCTACTGAGGTCACACAACCAACAAAGAGCAACACCCTTACAAAATATTACACACACCTTAGAACACAAGCAGTCGACACTATTGCCTCCTAACACTTTCTCTTTTCTTTTGGTCGCGAAACTACGACATGTCACGATATCGTGACACTTTTCCTTCCTCCTCTTTCTTTTCTCTTTTGGTCGCGAAAAAGCGACATGTCGCAAAATTACGACATTTTTCCTTTTCGCTCTTTCTCTTCTCTTTTGGTCACGAAAATACGACATGTCACGATATCACGACACTTTTTCCCTCTTGCTTAATCTCTTCACTTTTGGTCGCGAAAAAGTGACATGTCGCGATATCGCTACACCCTTTCTTTCATTCTGAACATGTCGCGAAATCGCGACACTTTTTCTTTCCTCCTCTTCCTCTTCTCTTTTGGTCGCGATAATGCGACATGTAGCGCTATCGCGGCACTTATCCTTCTTGCTCTTTCTCTTCTCTTTTGATCGCAATAGGATGACATGTAGTGAAATCGCGACTCTTTTTCCATCTTGCTCTTGCTCTTCTCTTTTGGTCGTGATAAACCGACATGTCGCAAAATCGTGACACTTTTTCCTTCTTGCTCTTTCTCTTCTCTTTTGGACGCGAAAATCCGACATGTCGCGAAATCGCGACACTTTTTCATTCATGTTCAACACATCGCCAAAAAATGACACTATTTCCTTCTTGCTCACCATGTTGCGATATCGCGACACTCTTTCTTGCATGTCGCGATATCGTGACATGGAAAATGTGTCACGATATTGCGACATGTCGCATTTTCGCGACCAAATGAAAAGAGAAAGAGCAAGAAAGAAAATCTAGACTGTCAGGTGGAAGGGGCAGTTATAGTGAGTCATTCAGTATGGCTCACTTAACTTGGGTGATGTGGCCCCAAGTGGAGTGGGATGTGGGATGTTGTTTTATGTGAAGGGACAAGGGGACAACAACAAAGGAGTTGTGGCATGGGTGTTGGGAATATGTCCCATGTGCAAGGACAAAGGGGACAGGAGTGGGTAAGATGTGGCATTGATGTTGGATGAAGTGTCCATGACACATGTCTAATGGGTAGACAGTGTATCTTAGGGTGATTTTTCTAATTAAATAAATTAGGAAAGTATAATGATGTGCAAGATTTTATATCCCTAAGTTAGAACTTAGGCATATATCTTTATTATGCAGGATTTGATGGTGAGGTGGTGAATGTGAACCGAAGGGTGCTAGATTTTGGTGTCTACAGTTGCCCCTTTTTGTATTGTGTTGTGTGCAACACAATGTGGTGCAAAAACTAATGACATCTAACTTTATTGGACGAATGGGTTAACTCCTTTTTGACATTCAGAATGAATGAATTGTTTTTCATTTTGATTTTTGCTTATTTGCTTACCCCCTCAATTGGAGAATGGGTAAAGTATGAAACTCATGAGCCGATTGACCACATGCGGTTGCTGAACGGATGTGGTTGTTTGAATGATATGGATGTGATTCAAATGCATGTCACTTTGACCAACTTGATGCCCCAAGTTTTAGGTTTTTGTGTGTTCTTGCAAATTTGCCTTTGGTTTCGTTGATGCACAAAATTTATGGTAAAATCTTTAACCATATTTGGAGTTTTGGTTCCACTTTGACTTTAGCAATTCCTTCCAAATTATGGGTTCAAGGAACCAGTCGTTCGAGAATTTGATACTCAAGTGATTTTTGATTATTACCAAATTGTGTTTGTTTGTTTTCCGCTTTTGACCCATCGGAAGGGGTTGAATGATAACCTTGTGCAAATTTGTTTTGGGCACATTTAAACTCAAAGATTTAGGGATCTAGTTGTTTTAATGTTATAGTGATTTGATGTTGAATGTTTGAATGATTTTCCTTATGGTGAGCTACTCATCCGATCGGTTTGCATGGATTGCTAGTCGCTGCAACCGCTAGGTATATAGGGTAATCCACTAGATACAAGGTTCACTTGAGATGATGATGATGAGAGATGATGATTTTGTGGGGTTTTTCAATATTTTTTATTTTTTTGTTTTTTTTGCCTCAAAACGTGGGTTTTGCATTTTCGCGTGCTGTGGAAAATGCACGTTTGCGTTTTTCGCCGCTGCAGAAAACGCGGGTGCGCTTTTTTTGCCGCTACAAAAAACACGGGCGTGCATTTTTTGCTGCTGTGAAAAACACGGGCACGCGTTTTTCGTCGCGAAAAGCGGTTATTTATAGGCTCGTGTCATTTTCAAAATCATTCTACCAGTTGTTATTTGTTTTATTGGTTGAAGTGAAGAGTGAGATGGAGGATGGCGAGGGGAGCGGTGGTGGTGGCTCGGCTGGAGCAGAAGTTAGTGGTCGGTTTGCAGAGGTAGGCGATTTGGCCTCTTTTGTTTTGGTTTTGTTTTTGCTTGTTTGAAAACTAAGCGGGGCTGGTAAATTATTATTGTTTTCTCATTAAGCGGGGCTGGTAAATTATTATTGGTTTTTGCTTGTATTACCTAGGGTAGGTAAGAAAAAAATTTGTTTTTTGCTTTTATTACCTAGGGTTGGTAAAAAAAAAATGTTTTTTGATTTTATTACCTAGGGTAGGTAAAAAGAAATTGTTTATTTTTGTTTTTATTACCTAGGGTAGGTAATATTTTTTTTTTTTTTTTTTTTTTTTGCTTTTATTACCTAGGATAGGTAAAAAAAAATATTTTTTGCTTTTATTACCTAGGGTAGGTAAAAATAAATTGTTTTTTATTTTTTTTGCTTTTATTACCTAGGATAGGTAAAAAAAAAATTGTTTTTTGTTTTTATTACCTAAGGTAGGTAAAAAAAAATTGTTTTTTGCTTTTATTAAGATAGGTAAAAAATTTTGTTTTTTGCTTTTATTACCTAGGGTAGGTAAAAAAAAATTGTTTTTTTGTTTTTTTTGCTTTTATTACCTAGGATAGGTAAATTTTTTTGTTTTTTGCTAATATTACCTAGGGCAGGTAAAAAAATATATATTTTTTTGTTTTTTTTTCTTTTATTACCTAGGATAGGTAAATTTTTTGTTATTTGTTTTTATTACCTAAGGTAGGTAAAAAAATTTGTTTTTTTTATTTTTTTTGCTTTTATTACCTAGGGTAGGTAAAAAAAAAATTGTTTTTTTCTTTTATTACCTAGGGTAGGTAAAAAAAAAAATTATTTTGCTTTATTTTTAGCATATTGTGCTAACTTTCATTTTTTATATGTTTTCTTTTCAGGTTAAGCTTCTTAATGCTCGACATAGGTGGTCGAGGACCATTCAGAAAGTGCGGAAAGCACTTTCTGATGATTATTGGGTTATACTTCGAACTATCGGTTTGGATGGTTGTGGGCGGTTAGGCACCATCCGAGTTGATGAGGATCTTCTTTTGATGCTTGTTGAGCGTTGAGATCCAGACAGGGGCACATTTTAGCTCCCAACGGGAGAGCTAACTACAACTCTCGAGAATATCTACTACATCTTCTGCGTCCCTATCGACGATCCTATCATTCATGTTGGCCTCGACAAGAAGAAGGTCATTTTCCCTTTTTTTGGTGAGATGTGGGACATCGATTATAGCATGGGGCATTGCGTACTTGGATCCCTTTGCAGTTGGCAGCTTGGGTGCATTGCCTGCCTTCATGATGTACATTTTGAGCAACATGTTGTTACCCAATTCCATGGGATCGAGGATCCCGTGGAATCAGGTGTCTATTGTTCTCGACTTGATAGCTGATCCTCATCGGTTAGCCTGGACTCCTGCTCTTCTCTGCGAGGTTTACAGCAAGCTCTATGAGGTGAAGAGGCACAGGCGCAAGGGCCTGGGCTGCAGTTTGTTGCTCCAAATTTGGTGTTGGGAGCATATCATCATTGGTCGCCCTGCTGGTTTATCATGTGGTGTGGATGCCACCTCTCCCCGTGCTTAAAGGTGGTTACTCAATGAGGAGGTCAGTCAATCTACTTTGAGAGCATCGAAGTTCAAAGATACCTTGAGTTCTCTGACCAGGGACTTGATGTGTTGGCGACCATGGAGGGGTTTGAATTGGGCAACGAATGTAGTGGAGCTTCATCACATTAGGCGGGGGTGATGGGTTGTTGGTGCCCATTTGAGGGATATGGAGTTTATCCAGTTCTCTCACATATTGTGATAATTTGGTCTTGTTCAGGATGTTCCTGATGCGCCTATTATGTATAGGCGACGCGGTGATGAGTTGGGGTTGCTTATTGCTCTTGATTTTTGGTGATTCAATGATCTTGTTGACGACTCAGACTTGGAGTTGCTTGAATTGGATGATATTGGTACGACTATTGAGTATGACGCTTGGTTTATGAGTCAACCTCTATGGACTCCTAGCATCATTATAGATGACAATGGGAGAGATGATGATGCTAATGCAGGTGGATGGGTTCCTTGGTTGACGAAGCACCGACGTGGTAGCTCTACGAGAGTTGACACTGAGACGAACGTTCAGTCGCATGAGGAGTGTGGTGGTGATGAGGGTTTACCTCCTCGACGGTCCGAGGAGGAGTGGGGGATTCTACAGGCTAAGCGAGATAGCCTAGATTTGGATCTGGATCGAGTGAAGACTGAGCTAGCACGATATCAGGGTGAGGTTGCTCGTCTTCAGGCTAAGATGGACGGGCTATGCGTTGGACCTAGCAACACTGTTGTGGCTGCTAAGGATGAAGAGATCACCAAATTCAATGGTGAGATTACTCATTTACAGGGTGATATTTATCGGTTGCAGTCAGGTGCTAGAGGTGATGATTCGGCTCTGACTATTGCTTCTCTACGAGCAGATATTTCTCAGAGGGTCGCTCGTCAGGGTGCTAATTTGAGGAGCCTGCATAAGTAGGTTGTCTATATCGAGATGTTGGAGAACATTCTCCATGAGTGTCATATTCCTTTACCTGTTCCTCCATCATCTGCTGCCACTGCTACTCGAGGGACTGAGATGAGTCGTAGGACTCATTGTGCTTCTAGCTCTCATGGGGCTTCTACTGTGTAGGGCCCGCGAAGGGATCCTATTGGTACTAGCTAGATTTTGTATTTGCCTTATCTTTGTTTTTTTTGTATATTTCAATATGAGCCTCAGTGCTCTGATGTATACTACCTTCGGGAATTTTATACTTTGTAGACTTTCATACTTATATATATATATATATATATATATATATATATACATACATGGCATTTTATTCTGGTATTCACATGCGTTATTTGTATATGTATTCTTCCTGTTTATGTTTTTTGCAATGCTTATATTATGCAATCTTATATTTGTATGTTAATGCTATGATAATAAATACAAGTGAACATGTAAAATTTATTTTGATTGATTGTAATGTAACTAAATGAAGGTGTACATGGTGCTCATGTAATCTTATTTAGCTCAGATTAGTTGACCTTTACTTATTCATATTTGCAATTGGGGGTTCCCACTTGATTATTCTTTGTTGTGATGTATGTGGTATGTATAAATGGTATGCGGATGGTGATATGGATAATGATTTTGCTTTTGGTATGTAACTAGAAATATTCTCAAATACTCAAAGAAGCTAGTAATGTTAACCATTTTTCTTAAATGTTGTCTCACTTTCTTTAGGACCATATTGTATGCAAGTGAAGTTCATTTTCTAAATCTTGTGTGTCGATGACCCTAGGCAATCCAGAACCAGTGCATGTGATTGTGATGTTTATTGCCCCATCTTGAGTAATTTTTGGATGGTACCTTTCTGGGTTTTCCTTTTTGGCTAGCTTACCTGTATGTGCGTTCAGAGGTCTCCCTCTTAAGAGACAGACATGTCACCCTGCATGAGTTTACTCCACTGCCAGTCAAGTGTCTATAGCCCGGGTGGAGGCTCACTCTATAGTCCAATGGTTTTGATCTTTAAGCCTTTGTGATGACTACATAACTTTTTGAGGGGAACATAGTACGATATTTTTAGCTTTAGAGATCTGTGGTGTGTGTTGTTAATTGTTTTTTGTGTAGAGTGTTGGGGAATCGGATTCTCAACCGAAGTATGATGAGAATTTTACCCTATCCTTACTACTCTACATTTATTTATATTTGTTTTTTCACTGTGGTAGTGGTGATAACCACTATTTTTGTTTTTGGACTATGTTGCGTGATAGGGTAAGCGAAGAATTTGAATTTGACTTTCCATTTTCTGAAATTATTTTTTAGGGTATTCCAAAACGACAGATAATATGCTAAAGTATAAACTTCGCTATTCGAGTTCCAGTCATAGTTCTCATTGGAATTTCTTCCACCCATTTTGTGAAGTATTCTATAAAAGTTATGATAAATTTATGTTGTGCTGATGAAGTAGGTGTTATTTTACCGATCAAGTCAAGGCCCCATTGTGAAAAGGGCCACAAACTTCGAATGGGTTGCAAATTTTATGATGGCACAGGGGTCAATTTTGCATGATGTTGACATTTTTGGCATCTTTTGACATATTTAACAGTCGTTTTCCATTGTCGACCAGTAGTATCCCATGCGCAATATTTTTTTTGCAATTGCCATTCCACTAAAGTGACCACCGCAAGTACCATCATGGGCTTCTAATATTGCTTTTTCTACTTCAATTGGATTTAAACACAAACAAAGATACAATACAAAAGAGAGAGAGATTGCCACAAATGAATCTTTATATTGATGTTTGATACAATTTTTACAAAGATTTTGAATTGCCCCAAATGTGTTGGGGGCAATGTAACAATGCTTTATCTGCCTCTCTTTTGAAATACAATGACTTTGATAGGAAATGGGTCTTCCAGATCTTTAAGGAGCTTGTGTGTTCTCCGTTCCTCAGCTACAGTTTCAAGGGGTGAGTGGGCTTTGGTATCCACTACGGGACCACTCCAGCTTCAGCAGCCTATCCAGGATACCTGTTACCTATGCACATGCAAACCAACAAAGGGGATTAGTAGCACCCGCATATTCAAACAAATAAATCCAATGCTACACATAAAAACCTATTACCGATAAGGATGTAAAATAGACAACGCAAAACAATTAACAAATTAAACCTTGCTTACTTCTCGGATCGCTAATCTCTATCGATGGAACCCGTTTTTGTTCTTGGGATTGTGGAACCACGAAAGCACGGTTACGGGCTGGAAACCACGGATCTGCGATTGCGAAACCGTGGATGCGCGTTCTCGACTATGGAACCACGGATGGGCGATTTCTGCTGAACGTAAGATTGCCTTAGAATTCGAGCCGATGGTCAGAGTCCGACTTGCACCCTCAACTTCTCGTCGGGTCTAGATCTAATTCGGTAGCCTGTCGGTATGCAAATTCAGCTCCCTCTATTTGGTGGATTGAAGGTGTCTTTATAGATTGGTTGGGGCTTTGGAGGGGAATGTGAGGTGGCAAGCCTGATTTGCCAAGTGGTAAATCTGGACTGCCAGGTGGAAGGGGTAGTTATAGTGAGTCACTCAGTGTGGCTCACTTAACTAGGGTGATGTGGCCCCAAGTGGAGTGGGATGTGGGATGTTGTTTTATGTGAAGGGACAAGGGGACAACAACAAAGGAGTTGTGGCATGGGTGTTGGGAATCTGTCCCATGTGCAAGGACAAAGGGGACAGGAGTGGGTAAGATGTGGCATGGATGTTGGATGAAGTGTCCAGGACACATGTCCAATGGGTAGACAGGGTATCCTAGGGTGATTTTCCTAATTAAATAAATTAGGAAAGTATAATGATGTGCAGGATTTTATATCCCTAAGTTAGAACTTAGGCATATATATTTATTATGCAGGATTTGATGGTGAGGTGGTGAATGTGAACTGAAGGGTGCTAGATTTTGGTGTCTACAGTTGCCCCTTTTTGTACTGTGTTGTGTGCAACACAATGCGGTGCAAAAACTAATGACATCTAACTTTATTGGATGAATGGGTTAACTCCTTTTTGACATTCAGAATGAATGAATTAGTTTTCATTTTGATTTTCATTTTGATTTCTGCTTATTTGCTTACCCCCTCAATTGGAGAATGGGTAAAGTATGAAACTCACAAGCCGATTGACCACATGCGGTTGTTGAATGGATGCGGTTGTTTGAATGATATGGATGTGATTCAAATGTATGTCACTTTGACCAACTTGATGCCCCAAGTTTTGGGTTTTTGTGTGTTCTTGCAAATTTGCCTTTGGTTTCGTTGATGTGCAAAATTTATGGTAAAATATTTAACCACATTTGGAGTTTTTGTTCCACTTTGACTTTAGCAATTCCTTCCAAATGATGGGTTCAAGGAACCAGTCGTTCGGGAATTTGATACTCAAGTGATTTTTGATTATTACCAAATTGTGTTTGTTTGTTTTCCGCTTTTGACCCATCGGAAGGGGTTGAATGATAACCTTGTGCAAATCTGTTTTGGGCACATTTAAGCTCAAAGATTTAGGGATCTAGCTGATTTAATGTCATAGTGATTTGATGTTGAATGTTTGAATGAGTTTCCTTATGGTGAGCTACCCATCCGACCGGTTTGCATGGATTGCTAGTCGTTGCAACCGCTAGGTGTATAGGGTAATCCACTAGATACAAGGTTCACTTGAGATGATGATGATGCGAGATGATGATTTTGTGGGGTTTTTCAATATTTTTTTTATTTTTTTGTTTTTTTTGCCTCAAAACGTGGGTTTTGTGTTTTCACGCGCTATGGAAAATTCGGGCGCGCATTTTTTGCCGTTGCGGAAAACGGTGCGTGTTTTTCACCGCTGCAAAAAATGCGGGCACGAAAAGCGGTTATTTATAGGCTCGTGTCATTTTCAAAATCATTCTACCAGTTGTTATTTGTTTTATTGGTTGAAGTGATGAGTGAGATGGAGGTTGGCGAGGGGAGCGATGGTGGTGGCTCAGCTGGAGCGAAAGTTGGCGGTCGGTTTGCAGAGGTAGGCGATTTGGCCTCTTTTGTTTTGGTTTTGTTTTTGCTTGTTTGAAAACTAAGCGGGGCTGGTAAATTATTATTGTTTTCTCATTAAGCGGGGCTGGTAAATTATTATTGTTTTTTGCTTGTATTACCTAGGGTAGGTAAAAAAAATTGTTTTTTGCTTTTATTACCTAGGGTAGGTAAAAAAAATATTGTTTTTTGCTTTTATTACCTAGGGTAGGTAAAAAAAATTGTTTTTTTTTGCTTTTATTACCTAGGGTAGGTAAAAAATTTTTTTTTTTTTTTTTTTTTGCTTTTATTACCTAGGATAGGTAAATATATTTTGTTTTTTGCTTTTATTACCTAGGGTAGGTAAAAAAATGTTTTTTGTTTTTTTTGCTTTTATTACCTAGGATAGGTAAAATATTATTGTTTTTTGCTTTTATTACCTAGGGTAGGTAAAAATTTTTTTTTTTGCTTTTATTACCTAGGGTAGGTAAAAAAATTTTTTTTTGTTTTTTTTGCTTTTATTACCTAGGATAGGTAAAAAATTTTGTTTTTTGCTTTTATTACCTAGGGTAGGTAAAAAAAAATTGTTTTTTTGCTTTTATTCCGTGGTTTGTTTTTTGCTTTTATTACCTAGGGTAGGTAAAAAAATTTTTTTTTGTTTTTTTGCTTTTATTACCTAGGGTAGGTAAAAAAAAAATTGTTTTTTTTTGCTTTTATTACCTAGGGTAGGTAAAAAAAAAATTGTTTTTTTGCTTTTATTACCTAGGATAGGTAATAAAATTTTGTTTTTTGCTTTTATTACCTAGGGTAGGTAAAAAAAAATTTGCTTTTATTACCTAGGTAGGTAAAAAATTTGTTTTTTGCTTTTATTACCTAGGGTAGGTAAAAAAAAATTGTTTTTTTTGCTTTTATTACCTAGGATAGGTAAATTTTTTTGTTTTTTGCTTTTATTACCTAGGGTAGGTAAAAAAAAAAATTGTTTTTTTTGCTTTTATTACCTGGTAATTTGTTTTTTGTTTTTATTACCTAGGATAGGTAATTTTTTTTTTGTTTTTTGCTTTTATTACCTAGGGTAGGTAAAAAAAATTGTTTTTTGCTTTTATTACCTAGGGTAGGTAAAAAAATATTTGTTTTTTTGTTTTTATTACCTAGGGTAGGTAAATATTTTCTTTTTTTTTTTTTTTGCTTTATTTTTAGCATGTTGTGCTAACTTTCATTTTTTTATATGTTTTCTTTTCAGGTTAAGCTTCTTGATGCTCGACATAGGTGGTCGAGGACCATTCGAAAAGTGCGAAAAGCACTTTTTGACGATGATTGGGCTGTACTTCAGACTATCGATTTGGATGGTTGCGGGCGGTTAGGCACCGTTCGAGATGATGAGGATCTTCTTTCGATGCTTGTTGAGCGTTGGGATCTAGATAAGGGCACATTTCAGCTCCCAACAGGGGAGTTGACTATCACTCTCGAGGATATCTATCGCATCTTCTGCATCCCTATCGAGGGTCCTACCGTTCGTGTTGGCCTCGACAAGAAGGAGGCCCTTTTCCCTCTATTTGGTGAGATGTGGGACATCGATTGTAGTAGGGGGCATTGCATACCTGGATCTCTTTGTAGCTGGCAGCTTGGGTGCATTGCCTGCCTTCATGATGTACATTTTGAGCAACATGTTGTTGCCCAATTCTATGGGATCGAGGATCCCATGGAATTAGGTGTCTATTATTCTCGACTTGATAGCTGATCCTCGTCGGTTAGCTTGGGCTCCTGCTCTTCTCTACAAGGTTTACAACGAGCTCTATGAGGTGAAGAGGCACGGGTGCAAGGGCCTAGGCTATAGTTTGTTGCTCCAGATTTGGTGTTGGGAGCATATCATCATTGGTCGCCCTGTTGGTTTACCGTGCGGTGTGGATGCCACCTCTCCCCGTGCTTACAGGTGGTTACTCAGTGAGGAGGTCAATCGATCTACTTTGAGCGCATCGGAGTTCAGAGATACCTTGAGTTCTCTGACCAGGGACTTGATGTGTTGGTGATCATGGAGGGGTTTGGATTGGGCGATGGATGCAGTGGAGCTTCATCGCATTAGGCAGGGGCGATGGGTTGTTGGTGCCCATTTGAGGGATATGGAGTTTATCCAGTTCTCTCACGTACTACGATAGTTTGGTCTTGTTCAGGATATTCTTGATGCGCTTGTTACGTACAGGCGACGTGATGATGAGTTGGGGTTGCCTGTTGCTCCTGATTTTTGGTGAGTCGACGATCCTGCTGACGACTCAGACTTGGAGTTGCTTGACTTGGATGATGTTGGTATGACTGTTGAGTATGATGCTTGGTTTATGAGTCAACCTCTATGGACTCCTAGCATCGTTGTAGATGACGATGGGAGCGGTGATGATGCTGATGTGGGTGGATGGGTTCCTTGGTCGGTGAAGCATCGACGTGGTAGCTCTACGAGAGTTGACACTGAGAAAGATGTTCAACCGCATGAGGAGGGTGGTGGTGATGAGGGTTTACCTCCTCGATGATCCGAGGAGGAGTGGGGGATTCTCCAGGCTGAGCGAGATAGCCTGGATTTGGAGCTGGGTCGAGTGAAGGCCGAGCTAGCATGATATCAGGGTGAGGTTGCTCATCTTTAGGCTGAGGTGGATGGGCTACGGGTTGGACCTAGCAGCATTATTGTGGTTGCTAAGGATGTAGAGATCACTAGACTCGATGGTGAGATTACCCATTTATAGGGTGAGCTTTCTCGATTGCAATTAGGTGTTGGAGGTGATGATTCGACTCTGACTATTGCTTCTCTATGAGCAAATATTTCTTAGAGGGTCGCTCACCAGGGTGCTGATTTGAGGAGCCTGCATAAGCAGGTTGTCTATATCGAGATGTTGGAGAACATTCTTCATGAGCGTCAAATTCCTTTACCTGTTCCTCCATCATCTACTGCCACTGCTACCCAAGGGACTGAGATGAGTCATAGGACTCATCGTGCTTCTAGCTCTCACGGGGCTTCTACTGCACAGGGTCCACGGAGGGATCCTGCTGGCACTAGCTAGATTTTGTATTTGCCTTATCTTTGTTTTTTTTTGTATATTTCAATATGAGCCTCAGTGTTCCGATGTATATTGCCTTTGGGCATTTTGTACTTTGTAGACTTTCATATTTATATATATACATGGCATTTTATTCTGGTATTCACATGCGTTATTTGTATATGTATTCGTCTTGTTTATGCTTTTTGCAATGCTTATATTATGCAATCTTATATTTGTATGTTAATGCTATGATAATGAATGCAAGTGAACATGTAAAATTTATTTTGATTTATTGTAATGTAACTAAATGAAGGTATGCATGGTGCTCATGTAATCTTATTTAGCTCAGAGTAGTTGACCTTTACTCATTCATATTTGCAATTGGGGGTTCCCACTTGATTATTCTTTGTTGTGATGTATGTGGTATGTATAAATGGTATGCGGATGGTGATATGGATAATGATTTTGCTTTTGGTATGTAACTAGAAATATTCTCAAATACTCAAAGAAGCTAGTAATGTTAACCATTTTTCTTGAATGTTGTCTCACTTTCTTTAGGACCATATTGTGTGCAAGTGAAGTTCATTTTCTAAATCTTGTGTGTCGATGACCCTAGGCAATCCAAAACCAATGCATGTGATTGTGATGTTTATTGCCCCATCTTGAGTAATTTTTGGATGGTACCTTTCTGGGTTTTCCTTTTTGGCTAGCTTACCCGTATGTGCGTTCAGAGGTCTCCCTCTTAAGAGAGAGACATGTCGCCCTGCATGAGTTTACTCCACTGCCATTCAAGCGTCTATAGCCCCGGTGGAGGCTCACTCCATAGTCCAATGGTTTTGATCTTTAAGCCTTTGTGATGACTACATAACTTTCTGAGGGGAACATAGTACGATCTTTTCAGCTTTAGAGATCTGTGGTGTGTGTTGTTAATTATTTTTTGTGTAGAGTGTTGGGGAATCGGATTCTCAACCAAAGTATGATGAGAATTTTACCCTATCCTTACTACTCTACATTTATTTATATTTGTTGTTTCACTGTGGTAGTGGTGATAACCACTATTTTTGTTTTTGGACTATGTTGCGTGATAGGGTAAGCGAAGAATTTGACTTTTTTTCGCTTTGAGGTTTACCCAAATTGGCGTTATATTTCTATTATTCAAGTGTTTTAAGATTTGTAAAAGTGTATTTGGTTCCAGATTGCTTTTGGATCAATCTACCATACTCAAGATTTTCTTAATGTGATGAAAGTGCTTTGGTCCTAAAGAAAATTGGACACTTCATGAAGTTTGGTTTTTCACTAGACATGTTTGAGTGACTAAAAATTGTATGATATATCATATATGATGTGTATGATTTGTGAGTTGTAAAGAATCTTAGTTGAATACCCCCAATTATGGAATTTGTTTTCTTGGTCTTATCATCACCACTATTAAAGATTACTAAGCAAGGGATGGGATGGATGCAACTTTTTTTTTTTTTTTGTATGAACATATAATTGAAATGCAAATGCCATATGAAAAATGCAATTTGAAATATGTCTATTTACACTGTGAAATGCATGCAAAATTTTAAAATGAAATTTTTTGTTTATTTTATTTTATTTTTTTTGTTTTTGCCATGTACATATATATACATATATTGCAAGTCGTTTTATGCATAAAATGCCTTTAGGTGCATAATGTTCAGTGGTTCTAGCTCCAATTTCCCTTCTAAATTGGAGAGTCTATACGTTCCTTGTCCCAATTTTTGCTTTACTATGTATGGGCCCAACCAATTTGCTGCAAATTTATCCCTTAAGTGTGGTAAAGCATTGGTATTTTGTTGATTTTCTTTGAGCACTAGGTCCCCCACTTGAAATTCACGAGGATGGACTTTTGCGTTGTAAGCGCGCTTGACTCTATCTTGATATACTCGTAAATGTTCTAGAGAATTTATACGTTTCTCATCAATAATTGTCAATTGGTCAAGATGCTCTTGTCTAGTTGTATCATCGTTCATGAATTCTTGTATCTCGATTCGCAAGGATGGTATCTCGAGCTCCAATGGTAATATTGCTTCTGCACCATAAACTAGTGAAAATGGCGTTGCTCCCGTTGGTGTTCTTATGCTTGTTATGTAAGCCCATAGTGCTAAAGGGAGGCGAGTATGCCAATCTCGATGATTATCTTTTACCACTTTCTTGAGAATGGATATGACTGTTTTATTTGTTGCTTTAGCTTGCCCATTTGCTTGCGGGTAATAAGGTGTTGAGAAGTTGTGTAGTATTTTGAATTTATTGCACAATGCTCTAACATCCTTATTCTTAAATGACTTTCCATTATCTAAAATTATTTTTGAGGGTATTCCAAAATGATAGATAATATCCTGAAGTATAAACTCCGCTATTCGAGGTCCAGTCGTAGTTGTCATTGGAATTGCTTCCACCCATTTTGTGAAGTATTCTGTAGCAGTTATGATAAATTTATGTTGTCCTGATGAAGTAGGTGTTATTTTACCGATCAAGTCAAGGCCCCATTGTGAAAAGGGCCACAAAATTTGAATGGGTTGCAAATTTTGTGATGGCACATGGGTCAAGTTTGCATGATGTTGACATTTTTGGCATCTTTTGACATATTTGCAACAGTCATTTTCCATTGTCGGCCAGTAGTATCCCATGTGCAATATTCTTTTTGCAATTGCCATTCCACTAAAGTGACCACCGCAAGTACCATCGTGGGCTTCTGATATTGCTTTTTCTACTTCAATTGGATTTAAACATCGTAGTAGTATTCCATCATAACTACGTTTATATAACACATCTCCAAGTAAAGTGAAACGAATGGCTCTTTGTTTGAATGTTCTTTTTGCAGCTCGTGTCATGTCCATTGGTAGTGTGCCTATTTTGAGAAAATATTTTATCTCATCAAGGTAAGAATTGTAAGGTTCGACATGTATCAAACAAACATTTTTCTCACCCACATATTCTGCTTTTTGAATTGATGGTTTAGACACTATTGTTATGATTAGCGGTTGCATTTCTCCATGTTCATTTTTAGGAATGAGAGATCCCAAGGAAGCCATTGCATCCGCAAATCTATTTGTTGATCGTGGCAAGTTACTAATTTCATACCAGTCAAATTTTCCTAGCAACTGTATTGCTTCTTCGTGATATCTCTTTAAGATTGGCTCTTTACATTGGTATTCTCCTTTTATTTGGTAGACAACTAATTGAGAATCACCAAAAATGCTTATTATTTTTATTCCCATTGCTATAGCTGATTTAAGACCTAGTATTAAGGCTTCATATTCTGCATTATTGTTAGTGCATGTGAAGTCGAGTTTGAATGATAAAGGAATGGGTATTCCTTCAGGTGTGTAAAACACAAATCCCGCACCTTGCCCTTTTTTGCACTTTGATCCATCAAAGAACATTGTCATATCCGCTTCATCCTCGGGTGAAACCATTTCTTCTTGTTATGTGATAGAAAACATTGAATCATCGAGAAGTTCAATCATTAATGGTGTATCATTGTGCAACGGAGCTTTCGCTAATTGATCAGCTATTACTTGCCCTTTTATGGATTTTTGACTTGTGAATTTGAGGTCGAATTCTGTTAAAAGAATTATCCATTTAGCAGTGCGGGTGTTTTTGTAAGTGTGATTCATCATGTATCGCAAAGGGTTTTCTCTAGCTATAACATAGGTGGTATTGCTTAGCATGTAATGTCTAAGTTTCTTGGTGGTGAAAACCATGGCTAAGCATGGTTAAACTATTATTATATTACAATATTTCATGATGTAATATGGGTGGGGTTGTCAAGCAACAAGCAGTAGCCGCCATCAGTCGGAGAGGGGAGCAGCAGTCTCCCATCAAATTCACCACTGTAGCAGCCAACACTGTAGAAGCCTGCATACTGTAGCAGTCGCCACTTTAGCAGTCTATGCACGGTAGCGGTCACAAAAATTTTGGCCCTAAAAAAAAAAAAAAAATGGCAGATTTTGGAGGCAACAAGTTGTGATGGATGGAGCAGCAAGGAGGAGGAGCGAGAGGTCTAGGGGCATCAAACCCTAGGTGTGGGACTTCAGAGGGCAGATCAGCAGACGCGGCAGGTGGGGGCTCTGGCGAGATAGCAGGCCCCCAGGCGGAGGATGTGGACAAGGAAGTTCTATTAGAACCGGTCCAAGGGCGTTGGGCGGATGCGGTTGAAGATTTCTCTGAGGGGGACCAGGACTCTATGCATCAGGATCAAAGGAAGACCCAAGAAGGAGACAAAGAGAAACCTAGCAACTGGAGACCTTCATATCTTAATGCTCTTCGCGGTAAGCAAAAATTATCCGACTCTTGTTTTAATCTAAAATCTGTCAATGGTAGGTTGCACGTCCCGGATTCCTTAGCTCAGCATGTGGCTATGGAGGGCAGAACATCTCTGGTGGCTAAATTTATGGGGGTGAGGCCAGACATGGAAATCATAAGGAGATGGGCCATCCAAAAATGGCGACCAAGGGCCGGTATGATGATTAAGGCTTTACCCAAGAGTTTTCTTTTAGTGACATTTCAATGTGAACAAGACATGGAAAGGACTCTCCAAGGAGGTCCTTGGTTTTTTGGGAAAAGGGTCTTGTATCTGAAGCGTTGGTCCCCCGATTTCAACCCCCAGACTCAGGTGCTAGATTTGGCTCCTATTTGGGTTAAGATGCCAGGATTACCTCTGCTTTTTTGGAACGAACAAATCTTTGTTGGGATAGCTACAAAGATTGGATAACTAATAGCTATTGATCCTACAACCTTGAGCAAAACAAGACTCCTGTCTGCTCGCATGTGTGTGTTGGCGGACCTGAGTAAAGAGCTCCCTAAATCCATTATTTTGTCGTCTATGTTTGGCCTTCATACTCAGGTCTTTGAATATGAAAATATGTCTTTTAAGTGTAGTGTTTGTGGGAAGGTAGGGCACCAGGGTATCCACTGCATTTCCAAGAACCAACCCCCACTCCAAAATACTAATCCTCAAACCCAAAATAATATCCCTCCCCCGCAGATCTCCATTCCTACCCAACCTGGGCCTCAAGGACGTGGAGCTCGAAATCCGAATATCAGAGACCCTGTTCGCCCTATTGTAAGCAAGAGGCAATGTTTTAACCCTCCTCCCAAAAATTCCTATGCCCCAAAACCCTCTCACGAGGGAGCTGGTCCCTTTGATGGGAACCCTCAAGCTCAACCTGCTCCTAAGATGATACAGCAAGCCTCAGAGCCAAATCACAAAGGAAATAACCCCATAGATCAACGCCCTGGGGCAAGTAAGTTTGATTGGGTGATACGGGAGGCCTATGGAGGCTCGGTGGAAGTGGTCCCATGTACTGCAGAGGAATTTATGGGAAGAAATTCCAAGGAGATCAACATCCCAGTGGAGAACGGTTTTGATGCATTAAATCATTTGAAGGGAGATCAGATGGACGACCAAGAAGTGGAATCTGAGGTAGAGGAGACTCAAGAGAAGGATTTAGAGGAGAAAAATTAGAGGAAGGAGCAGGGAAAATAATAATACAGGCAAGGATACTCAGGAGGAAGAGGTGAACCACCAAGATCAGTGTAACCCCAAAGCAGGGAAAAAAGAATCTACTAATTAAGAAGCTAAGAGCACGGAAGCATCTCCACTGTCAAAAAGACCAGTTAACCTGGAAAGACAGATTGTTACCCCAAAGACCAAGACTGACCTACCCAAGATGGTTACTAGAAGCCAAGTGAATCCCAAGGAACTTCAACCTAGAGCGGATGTATGGGGATATGGTTCGGTGGGAAGAGGGAAACCTAGCAATGTCGCCTTAAGGCAGAAAGAAGCCGAGCGAGGAGTGGTTGATGGCACTCAAGCAATATTGCTCTTTGGGGCGAAGGCTCGAGGATCCAAAGCCCATAAATGAAGATTCTTTCATGGAATATTCGTGGGAGTAATCCTGCAAAAATAAGAGCTTTGTATGCTCTTAGACAAGAACACAAACCGGATATGATTTTATTGCAAGAAACTAAAATGGAGGAGAGTAGAGTTATTCCTTTTAAGAATAGGACTTGGCGAGAAGCTGAAGTAGTAGGCCAAGAGGCCACTGGAACAGCAGGAGGGTTACTGGTTATGTGAAACAAAAATGTGATTGATAGTAGAGTGATTTTGATGTCTAGTTGGTTTATTTATCTCTTATGTGTGGATAAAACCATGCAAGAAGAGTGGATCTTAACGAATGTATATGCTCCAGTTAGACAGGGACTGAGAAGGGTTCTTTGGAGTCAACTAGGCTGAATTGAGGGAGACGGTCCCCAACTACCCTTGGATTGTGGCGGGGGATTTCAATTGCTACCTTAATCCTGTAGATAAATTGGGGGGCTCTCAAAGAATAACTGCTAATATCTACGAGTTTAGAGATTTTGTTGAGCAACATGAGCTGATGGATGTGGACCTGCGTAGATTCTCCTATACATGGTCTAACAAAATATTGAAGGAAAACCAAATTCGAGATAATATTAGATAGGTTTCTTCTTTCTCAAGAATGCCTGGAGAGGTTTGGGGACTCTTCATTAATGGCACTCCCAAGAATCGGGTCCGATCACAACCCAATTCTATGGGAAACAGGGGGAGGACTCTAAGAAAAGATACATCAGACCCTTTCGATTCGAACTTATGTGGTTCCAACATCGGGATCTCAAGGATCCGGTTGCCCAATGGTGGGACAAAAAGTATAATGGTTCGAAACCGGCCCAAGTGGCATGTAAACTAAGGAATGTGAAGGCTAACATTAGCGAGTGGAACAAAACTTCCTTTGGCAATATTTTTGTTAAAAAGGCGGAACTAAAAGACAAGATCAATGAACTACGGGAGAAGTCGAAGTCGGAGCGACTTACGGAGGATCCGAGAAACTAGGAGAGGGAGTCATTAGCCGAATACCACACGATGCTAGGATTTGAAGAAACCTTTTGGAGGCAGAAATCCAGACTGTGTTGGTTAAAGGAGGGTGACAGAAATACAAAGTTCTTCCATGTCTCTACTCTTCACCATAGAAGTACTAACAAAATTAAGGAGATCAAGATGGCCGATGGGTCTAACACCAAAGATATGGAAGACATAAGGAGGGAAGCGGTTGAGTACTTTAAATCGTTGCTAGAAGATGTAAATCCAACTATTGAAGAAGAGGACTCTCTGTTGGCAGCCATTCCACCCCTCGTAACTGATAATCTTAATGGATTCTTACTTAGTCCTTTCACAAAGGAGGAAATCAAGAAGGTCATTTTTGACATGGATGGTAACAGCTCCCCAGGACCGGATGGCTTCCCTGCAGCTTTCTTCCATAAGTTTTGGGATATCCTAGGCAATGATGTAGTGGAAGCTATAATTGAGGCTCAAAAGGACATGGAAATCCCAGAAGGAGTTAATGCTACTTTTTTAGTCCTCATCCCTAAACTAGTGGGAGCAATGGAATTTTCCAAGTTTCGCCCTATCGGTTTATGTAACACTCGATGAAGATTCTCACAAAAACAATCGCCAATAGGGTCGAAGGTTATCCTTCCTTTCATCATTGATATGAACCAAGGTGGCTTTGTGAAAGGGCGACAAATATTGGATGGTATCATCACAATTCATAAGGTTATTCATTCAATGGTGACTAGTAAGGAAGCAGGTATGTTACTAAAGCTTGATATGAATAAAGCCTACGACCGGGTCTCATGGCGGTTCCTCACCAAGATTTTGGGTAAGTTTGGTTTCTGTCCCCTGTGGATTAAGTTGATTTTTAGTTGTATCTCTACTACAAGATTTTCTGTCATGGTGAATGGGTCACCCTTCGGTTACTTTAAGAGTGAAAGGGGGTTGCGACAAGGAGATCCTTTGTCTCCATACTTGTTTATTATTTTAGCGAAAGCATTGGGTAGGAACATTTCAGCAGCGGTGGCAGATGGTCAATTGGAAGGTTTTAAACCAGCCTCAACAGCAGAACCAGTGTCTCACCAACAGTTTGTGGATGATACAATCATTGTGTCCAAAGCCTCGGTGCCTCAAGCTAGGAAGTTGAAGAGAATTCTAACCAAGTATGAGACGAAGCGAGACAAGTACATAAACTATAAGAAGGGTAGCATCTATTTCTTTAACACGCCCGGTGGGAGGGGAGGAAAGAATTGCTAACCTCTTCGATTGTGGAAAGGAGCTTCTACCAGCAACTTATCTAGGCATGCCTATGTTCGAAGGAAGAATGAAAGCTACTTTGTGGAACTCAGTCATTGACAGGATCTCCAAAAAGTTAGCAGGATGGAAGGGCAGCCTTCTCAGCAGGAAAAGCCTTATTAGTTCAAACTACTTTACAGAGCATTCCAATTTACTGCATGTCTCTATTTAGAATGCCTGCAAAGGTCCGAGCTACATTGGAGCTAATTCTATCGAACTTCTTGTGGTCAGGTTCAGAGGAGAGAAAGAGAATTTCATTGGTAGCATGGAATCAGGTGTGTGCAAGCAAGGATCAGGGGGGCCTGGGGTTAAAGAGAATGAAAGAAATTAATCAAGCTCTGATTGGCAAACGGTATGGATATTTATCAATAATGATCAATTGGGATGGGTAAAACTTCTAAGGCAAAATATATCGAAATAATCGGGACTTCCTGAAAGTCGATAATCTTCCTAGAGGATCCTATTTTTGGAATTGTTTGCTCGAATGTCGGGAGGTAGTCAGGAAAGGCATCTGATGGAGAATTGGTAATGGAAGACAAGTGGACTTTTGGAAAGACCCGTGGTTGGAAGAGGCCCCTCTGAAAGATAACTTAGACCTTCAGGTCCTCCAACATAAACTTTCGAAGGAAATGGGAGGAAAAGTAGGGGATTTTATTATCGTAGCACGGAAACTTCTTCTTGGAAGAAAATCACGGTTCATAATCGCGTCGAGCAAGAGAATGTGGCCCTAACCAAACTCAATGATGCTTTAAGGGTGTTCCCGATCATTCCTGGGGGAGGAAGAGACAAGGCGATTTGGGGCAAAACTACAAGTGGGATCTATTCAATAAAAATCGCCTATAAGTTAATCCACTCGGGATTCAATGGTCGGACTACGACTTCGTTATTTGGTTAAATAATTTAACCCCAAAAATAGCTTTCTTCTTTTGGTTGGCAGTTCAAAATAATATCCTGACAACAGATAATCTGCAAAGGAGAGGTTTCCAATTCATCAATCGATTTATCTTGTGTGAGAAAGCAATAGAATCTATAAGTCATATATTTCTAACTTGTGATTTTTCTTGTACAGTCTTCCAAATGATCCTGTCCAAATTTCATATAGATTGGGTCTGTCCAAATAGCATGTCTGACTTCTGCATACAGTGGGCTTCCCCTTCCGGGCAAAGCTTTTGACTTGGCTCTGGAAGCTCAGCTTACCCCATTTTTTATGGGGGATATGGAATGAGAGAAATAAGAGAGTATTTAAAGGACGTAAGAAAGATCCCAAGTTATGTGGTAATAAAATAATCAGAGCTTTGAAAGAAAACTGGAAAACTTTCTTCTTCAAAAATGAGACCATGTCTCTAAGGGAAAGGAGGATTTTGCGAAACTGGGGAGAGGAACTTCTAGACCTAGACATTACAACCAACCCACGGGATGGTGTCAAGTGGATACCCCCCACACAAAAGTGGGTTAATTTTAATTTTGACGAGGCAGCTAAAGGAAATCCGGGGGCTGCAGGAGCGGGGAGGAGTTCTGAGAAATGAGGAAGGAAAAGTGGTCCTTGCCTTTGTAGAGCCTTTGGGAACTCAAACAAATCATTTTGCGAAGCCCGAGCCTGCATGTAGGCAATGATAATTGCCGGACTTGAGGGTTATAAGGAAGTTATCTTTGAAGGGGATTCGCTTAATATAATCAAGGCAATTAAGGAGGATAAAGACCCCATCTGGACCATATTGGAGCTTATCCTAGAAGCAAAGATTCATAAATCTCATTTGGTTAATGCCCGAATCCAACACACCTTCAGAGAAGGGAACCAAGCGACGGATCTAATGGCAAATATTGCAGTTTTTGTTGGGGAGATGCAAATTTGGAAGGATAACTTCCCTCAAGAACTATTGGTGTTGGTTGCTAGAGAAGAGCTAAGATCAAACCTGTTAGAGCATCAGGAGATCAGAGGGGCTAATGATGAGTAATCCGACAGATGGAATTAGGTAGAAAAGGCATCCCATTTCGTTGGGGCACGGGAGGTGACAAGTGTACGATACAACAACCTAGTGTTAGTAAGTGCTAGGTGTTGTTTGGTTTTTGTTTTATCCTGAATAGTCAAGCGACAAGTATAGGACTATGGACTCTAAGTATGGCTTAATGTGAGTCTTAGAAAGATCCATTTTGTATTTTGATTATACGGGCTTGATGCTAGAACCAGCCCATTTTGACTTTGAAAAAGGTTTGTGGACCTTATAACCACCTCTACCTTATACCAAAAAAAAAACCATGGCTAAGCATAACTTTTCAACATAAGCATACCTTGTTTCGTAACTTACCAATGTTCGACTGATGTAATAAACTGCTTGCTCTTTATTTTTCTCGTTCTTTTGTGCAAGCATTGTTCCCAAGGCAAAATCTGTTGCAAAAATGTATAGGTGAAATGGGACTCCTATTTTTGGTGTCGTAAGAACCGACGATGAGGCTATATATTTCTTTATATCATCAAATACCTCCTGACATTTAGTTGTCCAAGAAAATGTCACTCCTTTTTGTAACAGGCGATTAAAAGGCCTACATTTATTTGAGAGTTGTGCAATGAATCGATGAATAGATTTGACTTTTCCTTGTAAACTTCACAACTATTTCAAGTTTTTGGGAGGTGACATTTCTAAAATTGCTTTTACCTTGCCTGGGTCTACTTCGACACCTCTCTTGGAGACAATGAATCCTAGAAGTCTTCCTGATGTTACACCGAATACACACTTCTTAGGATTTAACCTTACCTTATGTTCCATTAATCGATCAAATGCTTTTTCTAGCACATCTATGTGTTCCAGACGCATTTTTGATTTAGCAATGAGATCATCTACATAATCTTTGATTATCTTATGCATCTAATCATGAAATATGTATGTCATGGCATGCTGATAGGTAGCTCCTATGTTCTTTAATCCAAAAGGTATCACTCTGTAGCAGAATTTCCCCCAAGGTATTGTAAACGTTGTTTTATGTTGATCTTCAAGATTAATCCGAATTTGGTTGTATCCGGAGAAACCGTCCATTAAAGAGAGAATTTCATGACCAGCACAAGAGTCTACTAATTGATCAATATTTGGCAAAGGAAAATCATCCTTGGGACATGCCTTGTTTAAATCTCAAAAATCAGTGCATACTCATATCCTCCATTCGGTTTGCGAACGGGTACCATGTTCGAAAGCCACTCAAGATAATCGTTTGGTACTATGAAGTGTACATCCAATAACTTTTGCAGCTCTTCTTTTACAATTAATGCAACTATCGGATGAACTTTCCTAAGCTTCTGCTTGAATGGCTTGGCATCATGTGCTAGCATAATATTGTGGACTACCAAGTCCGGATCTAAGCCAGGCATGTCTTTGTAGGACCATGCGAACACTTCCTTATTTTAATAAGCATGTTTATGAGGCTGCCTTTTTCTTTTGCGGATAATTCTTTTGCTATCTTGAAAATCTGGGAATTATCCATGTCTTCACTAAGGTTCACATCTATAGACTCTTCTATTAGCATGTGAGAACCTTCTTCTAGTTGATGCAGAGTTGGGATGAGGTGGATATCGTCTACCACATTTTCAAATGTGTCTGGGGTGTCCCCTTCTATCTCAGTTTGAAAAACTGAATTGTTTGATGATGAAGGTTGTTGCAAAATATAAGTGTTTGAAGCACGCAACAACTCTTCGAACAGGATGAAGTCAGCAGTGGATGGTGGGGATGAAATCCTATCCATAGCTATGAGACTGGTGTCGATATAGATTGGTTTTGTCTCATTATATAGATTGCAAAGTGGGGTGAGTAAATCAACAAAAATCATGTTGACTTGATGGAAATGAGGTGGTTGCGATTCAAGAATTGATGACTCGTATTCTCTAGTTTGCAACTGACCTAATGTGTGTGACTGGTTTTGTTGTATGCTTTGCCAATGTGATGGAGGAGGTTCTGGTTCAGGACCCTCATGCTCTTTTTTTAACTGAAAAAGCATGCGATTTATTGGAAATTTTGGTTGATACCAGTTACCTTGTTTGCTGGTTTCTCCATATATTATCTCTTCCTGAGGGTCTTCTTCTTCTTGATTAAACCATTCGAGACGTTCTTCATCTTGGAGCATTCTTCTTACTTGTATCTCAAGAGCATGGTTGATAAACATCATTTTAGTTTCATCATCATCACTATCACTTATCCAGAATCCATTAGCGTTTGTATGAGGTCCTAACATTAGTGGCTCAAGGTCTTGCCTAAGGTATGTTGTCGCAGTAGGATCTTCATAATCTGCCTCTCATTGTAAAGCTTGCTGTCGAGGGTAAAAATTGTATGTGTGGTATCTACTTTCTAGTTGTTCACCCTCATCATTATGTTCATCCTCATCATCACTCTTTTCCTCCTCTTGTTTGTATTCTATCTCTAGCTCTTGAAAAGCTTGATTAAGCGAAGAGCTTGCGATGGAAGGTTTATAGCCTAGACCGGAGCGGTCACTTGGCTCTCTATATTCCAGTTCAATGATGTGGTGAGGACCTTGTTCATGTCTTCTAAGTCCATATCCTTGCCAACTAACTCTTCGAAAATATCTGATTGGGAAACTCGGGTTCGATATATAATCAATGTTTTCATTAAACTCTTGTAAAGAGTTGTCATTTTGAGGAGGTGGATCCGATGAAGAATCTATCCCTCCATATATGAAATTGATTGCATTTATTTGAGAACCCATTATATATATATATATATATATATATATATATATATATATATATATATATATATATCACCAATAGCTAAAGGTGGGTCACGAGGGTGACCGTAATCTTTGACTGACTCTATAGGTGGTGCAACCGTGACACTCTCAATAATGTACTCGCCAATACTTGGACTGGCGAGGTGTACTACAACTCTAGACGGTTGTGTGGCTAATGGCTCAGGGATGAAGAGGGTTCTTGAGCCTTAGCTCTTGGCTCTATTGGCAGCGTTGGATTATCTCTAACAGGCGGCCCTATTTGTGAGACTATGGGTTCTAATGACTTGTGAAGTAGTGCTTGATGATATAGGTTGTGCTATGAATGTGAAGTGTGGATTTGAATTTAGAAGTGTGCTAGATGGAATTGACCATTGGTTAGTAGGATGAGTGGGTGTAATTTGAGAATGGAATGCAGTGTTTGAAGGATGCACTAAGCTGACACTTTTGGATGTGAAAGTTGGGTCAACTATAGGCAACTCTTCTGGAATGGGTGCTTTTGATGATGTGGTGTTTGATGGAATTGTTATAACGACTAGTGGTTGGATGGTTAGATGTGTGGATGGGAGTAAAGGCTCATAAGGATTTGAAATAAAGTTGCAGTATTTGAAAGGTTTAGTGTCTGCTGGTATGCAATGTACTTTACCTTCATGCACATATTTTAAGCATCGATGCAATTTTGAAGGCACACATTTCATTTCTCTAATCCAAGGGCATCCAAGAAGTATGTTATATTGCATTTCCCCTTCCAAGATGTGAAATATAACATGTATTGTTTTCACCCCCACTGTGATGGGAAGGACAACATTCCCTACAGTTGAGCATAAAGCGTCATTAAAGGCCTTAAGAGTGAATGTGGATGTTGTGATGTGAGATGATGGGACGTTGAGCTTCATCATGGCAGGTGTGGTAATGAGGTTGATTGAAGAACCTGTATCAATAAGCACTCTCTTTAAGGGTTTCCTGTCAATGTGAGCTACTATGTGCAATGGTGGGTCAGGTGAATCTGTTGATATTTATTTTTCGTCGAAGTCATAGAATACTATCGAGGGTTCCATACACTTTTGTACACTACCCACAAAGGAATTGAATGCATTTGGGTCTTCTGATTGTACCTAAATAGACTTTAAAATTTCCATCAATGCTTCCCTATGAGGTGTTGATTGTTGTATCAGTTCATAAATTGACAATTTTGTTGAAGCCATCTTCAAACTTTGTGTCAACCAACTGTTCAATGTAACAACAGGGCGGTTGTGAAGTGGTAGTGGTGGCCCACTCGATCCAAGTTGTATGGGCACATTAGTTGGTGATGCTACCGGAGCTTGGGTTGTGTGATTAGCTTGCCTTTGTCCATGGGTAACTATACTAATAGCCCCTACAAAACCTTGTGGTAGTTGAGACACATAATTAACCTGATTGGGAGGAACTGTAGAAGTTGATGCTCCCATCGGTTGTCGATTCGTCTCTCGATGTGGAAAAGGTGTTTGATATATGCCTAGGTTTTGGTTATTTTGTGCTAGTGGGTTGTCAATTTTGATTGTACCCGCTTTCGATAAATCTTGCACAATTCCTTTAAATTCGTGACAACCTTCAATAACATGTCCTCTTTGTCTATGTTAGATGCAAAAGAGGTGTTCTTTGTAACCTTTTGTCTTTGGTTTGTTAGGATCATCAGGTTTTATTTTTGATAAATTAAAAAGTTTTGCTGCATACAACTTCTGAATTACTAATGAATATGGCTCTTGTACTGGAGTGTAATTTCTTTTTGGTTTAAAATGATGTTGTTGCCTTTCCCCAGGTTGTGTCTAATTTTGTGTCTGTTGTGGGGGTGGAACTGCTTGATAATTCGATTGATGTGGTTGTCGTTGTTGTTGGGGTTGTTGGATCTGTGTTTGAACCGGTTGATTTGACTGTGGTTGGCTCAAAACTATCTGATTAACTTTGTGCTTTCTTGGATCGACCGTGGTTATTCCCCTTTTGATTCTTATTATGCCACTCTTTCTTCTTAGGCTTAATCTCGCCTTCTTGAATTTTGATTTCTTCAATCAGTTTTGCTTCGGCGAGTGCCTCATCGAATGTTCTATACTGTTGTAGTTGTAGTAATGAAGATATGGGTCTACCAAAACTCTTTGTGAACATTCGTATTATCTCTACATGGGGAGTGAAAATGGTAACTTGATCATGATCGATCTCCATCTATTGCCAAAGTCATAGACTGATTCATTGTCATATTGTTTTAGATAAATTAAATCAGTCAATGTTGTTTATTTTCTAACATTTAGGGTGAATCTTTCCAGAAACTAGTCCGCTAGTTGTTCAAAGGTGAAAATACTTTGATGCGGGAGATGATTGTACCAGTCTTGGGCTTCCCCCCCTAATTTTTGAGGAAATGTATGTACTAGTAATGCATCATTGTTTTTTATTCTGAAGCATGCATTCATAAATCTCGTTACGTGCTCTCTAGGATCCTCTTCTTTAAATTCAAGCTTCGGTATTTGGAAATCATGTGGATATGGCAGTTCTGGTACCGAAGCGTGAATAGGGTGATTGAGTAGTTGCCTTAAATTTGGTTTTTGGTATTGCAAGCCTGGGGCTTGCATGGCAAGACTATCAATCTGACTCTGTAAAAACTGGTATCTAGGATACTGACACTAGAATGTACTTGATATTGTTGGTAATGGGGTGGATTGTATGCAGGTTGGGGATGATAAGATGTGTTTGGTGGAAATGTGTTATAGTATGGATGTTGAGGGATTTTATGATATGGATGGGCTGATGAAGGTATGGTATTATGCTGACCTACTACATTAGCATATGGGTGCGGTGGTTGATTGTGAACAACAATGGTAGAGGGAGGACGCATTACCCAAGATGGATCTTGGATAAAGGCATTAGGTTGATGAGATGTAGGTGGAATATTTTTCTCAATCCCTTTCAAATGTCGGTTAGGGTCAAGTTTTATGCTATAGTTAGCATTGTCTAAAATTATTTGCTGCAACTGTAAGAAATCTTGTTGCATATCAGTTGTATTTGACATAGGGACTGCTACCTATGATGTGGTGGACTGAGTTGGTTGTGGAACAACCATGGTAGTGGAGGTGGATGGGGGGTAAGTAGCGAAGGGTATCGCCACTGACTGTGGAATGGTATGAGATGTATGTCCTACAAGTGTGGATGGAGAAATGAATGTTGGGGCTTACGAAACAATAGGAATTGTTTCATACAAGGGATTAGTGATAATGGTCATTTGTTGTGATAATGTGGGGGGAATTTGGTTGGATGAAAATGGTTGATTGTCTAATGCTACAGCGGCCAACTCAAAGAGAGGATTGGTGAAAATCCGTTGTGACTGTTGTGGATAGGCAAATATGGATTCTTGTTGTGATGAGGGTACAACACGTGATGGGATGGAGAGTGGTGGTAATGATGGGAAGACCATTCCAGCTACATTTACGTACATTCTAATAGTGTCCATATCTATCATGGTGGCCTGACTGTCTACTGTTGTAAGAGGTTCACTCCTAGGTGTCTCAAGTATAGCTGTGTGATGAGCTCTATGCATAATGTCTATGTTCATGTTGGGGGCATTACTAAAAGACCCTATATCAAGACTCGAGGACATATAAAGGGACACCTCTACTTGTTCCACCATCGAAGTGTGAGGAACATTGTCAGACTGAGAGGCCATAGGGGATGACCACTGACTTCGGCTTGACACTAATTTCTTAGCTTGATTACAAGTCACTACCATGCGCTAATATGCTATCTATGCAAATAAAAAAAAAGTACAACGCAATACAACACGCCAAGCAAATAAACATACAAAATGTTTAACCCTAGTTTACACTAAGTTTTTGAATTTATTTTTTTTTTCAGTGTGTTTTTGTTTTTTTGAAGTTTTTGGAGAGATTTTGTTCTTTTTTTTTTAATAGAATAATAGAACTCGATGAAGATGGTGATTAAGAACAATAGCACCAAGCGTGATTTATCAAAAGAGGCTAGGGTACACTGCTTAAATCCCAGTGGGGGGTTCGCCTAGCTCTTCCACTATGATTCAACAATCGTTCCAATAGTGGGAGACAGCTTGAATACCAATGACTTATACCAGCTTAAAGAGCACTTTTATCCTGTCTACGAATGATCTAGGGGGCAAGCCAGTGGAAGGAGATGAATTCCAACGTCATTGGTCTGAATTGGGGGTTGGTGATGAAATCCAACCGGACCAATGTTTTAATTATATGTGTGTGTGTGTGTGTGTGTGTGTGTGTGTGTGTGTGTGAATGTTTTGTTTTCTATCGTGAGATGCAAATCTAACATGCAATTCTGCTTTTATGCCTAATACAGAAAGCAGGAAATACATAGAATAGCAGACAAAATCATATAAGGGGTAAAATTACAAATTCAGGTAAGACTCGGCCCAATTTTGTTTAACAGGGCTAAACATGGGGGGGCGGTTAGTTCTAGCAAACCGCAGGTACATGGTTTTCCAACCGCGCATGCGCATTTGGGAGATCCCAACTGCGGGTGCGCGGGTCCTTTCTGTCAACAGAACAAAAACTGAATACAAGCCTAAACCCTGAAACATGAATACCTGGGTTATTTCTAACCTGGTACATGCAATATGATTATCCTCTACTATGCATATGTAGATTTTCATTTATTTTGCTTTGTTATTGTGTTTATGAATGCAAGATTTAAGTAGATTTTTCTATCCTAAGACCTAAATGCAAGCATTGACATTCAAAACTAAAACACTTAATCTACTTAAATGCAGCCTAAACCTAGAACTAAAGGAGAAATTAAAAATATGACACAAGGTACATACATGTGTTCCTTTCCCTGCTCCTTCCTGCTTTCAACTGTCGGTCCGCGTTTCAACAGTGCAGTAATCGCAAATACGTGTTTCCTCAAATCAAAAATTGCAGATGTGTGGTTTCACAAATTAGGAACCGTAGATGCATGGTTTCACAAATTAGAAACCGCAGATGCATGGTTTCACAGTGACAGTTCCATACTCGCCAACCCGATATTAAATCCTCGCATGCTTTCGATTATTAGCACCTATACATGCAAACAGAGATTAGTAAGATCAAAATAAAGCAAGGCAAAACAAAATGAAACCTTTGGGGGGTCCCACCGTGATCACCATTTCTGTAACCAAAAGAACTAAACACAAACAAAGATACAATACAAAAGAGAGAGAGATTGCCATAAATGAATCTTTATATTGATGTTTGATACAGTTTTTACAAAGATTTTGAATTGCCCTAAATGTGTTGGGAGCAATGTAACAATGCTTTATCTGCCTCTCTTCTGAAATACAATGACTTTGATAGGAAATGGGTCTTCCAGATCTTTAAGGAGCTTGTGTGTTCTCCATTCCTCAGCTATAGCTTCAAAGGGGTGAGTGGGCTTTGGTATCCACTACGGGACCACTTCAGCTTTAGCAGCCTATCCAAGATACCTGTTACCTGTGCATATGCAAACCAGCAAAGGGGATTAGTAGCACCCGCATATTCAAACAAATAAATCCAATGCTACACATAAAAACCTATTATTGATAAGGATGTAAAATAGACAACGCAAAAAAATTAACAAATTAAACTTTACTTCTCGGATCGCTAATCTCTGTCGATGGAACCCGTTTCTGTTCTCGATACTGTGGAATCGCGGAAGCGCGATTGCGGGCTGGAAATCACGGACCTACGGTTGCGAAATCGCAGATGCATGTTCTCGACTGTGGAACCACAGACGGGCAATTTTTGTTGAACATAAGATTACCTCAAAATCTGAGCCGATAGCTAGAGTTCGGCTTGCACCCTAAACTTCTCGTCGGGTCCAGACCTAATTTGACAGCCTATCAGTATGCAAATTCAGCTCCCTCTATTTGGTGGATTGAAGGTGTCTTTATAGATTGGCTGGGGCTTTGGAGGGGAATGTGAGGTGTCAAGCCTGATTTGCCAAGTGGTAAATCTAGACTACCAGGTGGAAGGGGCAGTTACAGTGAGTCACTCAATGTGGCTCACTTAACTGAGGTGATGTGGCCCCAAGTGGAGTGGGATGTGGGATGTTGTTTTATGTGAAGGGATAAGGGGACAACAACAAAGGAGTTGTAGCATGGGTGTTGGGAATATGTCCCATGTGCAAGGACAAATGGGACAGGAGTGGGTAAGATGTGGCATGGATGTTGGATGAAGTGTCCAGGACACATGTCCAATGGGTAGACAGGGTATCCTAGGGTGATTTTCCTAATTAAATAAATTAGGAAAGTATAATGATGTGCAGGATTTTATATCCCTAAGTTAGAACTTAGGCATATATCTTTATTATGCAAAATTTGATGGTGAGGTGGTGAATGTGAACTGAAGGGTGCTATATTTTGGTGTCTACACTATCTTCCATTTTTTTGTGCCTATCTTCCAATTTCAAGCACCTGTCTCCCAACTTTAGGTGCCTGTCTCCCATTTTTCGATGGCTGGAGGTGCATGTCTTCAGTTTTCTGATGCCTATATCCTGGTTGATTAGTTTGACTGCACATACCCCATTTGACTGCACAAATGGCAAACTTTTTGATCGAAGACCTTCACAATTTTCAATGGCAGAGTGGAAATTATTTTAAATATAATATTTTTATTTTTTGTGGTATTTATTTAATTATTGTTGTATGTCTTCTCCTTTTGTGAGCTATCCAAATTTTGTGCATAAAAAATCTTACGAATCTAGAAATATGGTTGAGAAGATCTTTGTAATTCGGCAAGTAGGTAAGAGTGTGTGCAATCCTACCATTTTATTAAATCTACATTGAGAAAATTAAAGATTTGGGTAATAGAAAATCTATGGCAGTGTCAATGAGTTGGTGTGATGCCAACTATCTTAAAGGGGCATGTAATGTATGTGGGTAGTTTGGAGTCTTTAAAACTGCTGGTAGCAAGGAAAGAATGTTTAATTTGTGTGGTTGGGTGATCAAATACTACTAGAGTCTATAGATAATTTTAATTACTATCATCAGATAATTTTAATTACTATCATCTACCACTTTTTATTTTAAAATTAAATTGTAAGTTATGTGTGCTATTTAATAGCGTCACATGCACATTGTTAACTTGACTTTTGGTCCTTGAGCTTTTTGGCTCAGGATTTTGGCCTTGGTGGGTTGATTCATCGATAATCTTTTGCTCACCTATGTAACACTACAGGACTAATATAGAAACTATTCTCAAATGCACCTGTGTATATATTTAGCTTGGTCGGATTGCATGTGGCATTGGCCCTTGGTTCACCAACCTTACCTCTTGCAGATGTTTTTAGAATTTTTTTTATTTTTGTGTGTTGTATTGCGTCTAGGGAGATTCTATTGGGACTGTTGTGGCTATATTCTATGTATATTTAACCTTGGTCGTATGGCATGTGGTATTGGCCCTTAGTTCACCTTGTCTTACCTCTTGCAGTTTTTTCAAACTCTGTGTTATGTTTCCTCATCTTGTTTTTTCATGCGGTTGTGATGAATCAGCCAACCATTTTTATTTTAGCGCAATCACCTCCTTTTTTATTTTCATGTTTATTGTTGTTGTGTTTTGCTTTTTTTTTTTGTTTTTGTTTTCTGTCTATTTTTTATTTTCCATCTGTTTTCCCTCTCCCTTTTCCCTGCAAGTGTTAGTTTAGTTTTTATTTTATTTTTAGTTTAGTTTAGTTTAGTTTTTAGTTTTTAGTTTTTATTTTTTCTCAGTCCTTTTTTATTTTTGGCACGTTTATTTTTGCAATTTTTTTTTTTTGTTCATCAGTTTTGTCTACAGGTTTGGTTTTTGATTTTTTTAGTTTAATGTTTTTTTTAAATGTTTAGTTTATTTTTTATTTTTTATTTAGGTTTAGTTTAAATATGTTTAGTTTTTATTTTATGTTCGGCAAGTGTAGTTTTTTATTTTTATTTAGTTTACAGTTTTTTTTTTAGTGCAGTTTTTTTTTGTTTCAGTTGTTCGTGAGTTTTCCCCAATATTAAGTTTTTTTTAGGTTAATTTTTTATTTTTGTTTTTGTGAGAGCCGACTCTCTCCGGAGGTATTTTCCTCTCAAGCAGTCCCACACAAAAGTGAAATTTCCATGTTGGTGTTGTGCGCAGGTGCAAGTGTAGACATACATTGTCAAACATCAACACATAGTGTTATTTGTTATGTCATTTACCTCAATCCCCCGACCAAAAAATAAATAAAGAAATAAAGAAAAACCCTCTATATAAAGATAAATATAATAAGCCCATATAAGATAAAGTAATTGGTAGGAGTGAAGAGTTTTACACTCTAAACTAAGGTTCAAGTTTCATAGGTGAACATTAATTAAAAAGCATGTGTAACATCAATTGGCAAAGGTTGTAATTGTTCACACAAAACAACGGTTAGAAGGAACAAAGAAGGTATAAATAATAAGGAAGTACAATGTGCAAAGTTTAAAGTTTGAAGGAATTAAAGGTATACAAAGAAAAATGTATACAAATTTTTAAACAAAGAAGAAAAAATCAAGTTCTTTTTTTTATAGTAAATGAAGGGGTTTTGAAAGGGCCCCAAACCTTTTGCTTTTTTTAGAGGAGAAAAATCACTTCCAATGTCTACATATTATAAAATTTGGACTAAAAAGAAGCATGTTGCATACTAAGATATAATAATTTTCATTTAACTCTATTCCATGGGGTTAAATATCTCTTAAATTTATTCAATCTTGTTTCTTTAGAATCTTCAAGAGCTTTAATCAAATTATCTATTGGCTTCAGATCAAATCTCCAATTTTACCTTGCTTTAGTTCCACTTTCAAGTCAAGTTTATTCTAGATAAATCATCATCATTTTTCTCAAATGGTATAAAATTATCTCTTTACAATTATGGACACCCAATTTTTGGTGCCTCTAGTCATCCGATTAACACTTGGGACAAAGATGCCTTATCTCACATTTTTTTGTATTTCATAAGCATTAGTGCCCATAACCTCCTAGACACTCACTCAATCCTATCTGCATTATCTCATTTATTCGCATCATATTATTTGCACATTTTCCAGCTCCTTATGTGCCTCAAAATGGGCTTTTGTGCTATGAATTATATTATATATTGTGAAATGGTCCTTGATGTGCAAATCAGCCTTCGTCAGCATGGATATGCGTCCACACTATCGAACGATGCCTTGTGACTGTAGATTCATTGTTGTGGTATGGACCCTCATGTAAAAAGTTTGATAGATGCATGGGAACTTTGACTACCAATTATCTTGCAGTGTATGCATTCTTTTTCTTTATCGTATATCCCTAGGGCTTTTTGCGAGTGAAAAAGGAACAAGGAATCATGGCAAGAATAGTACCATCTAAGGTCCAATACATTTATGGAACCAATATGTTAGACAATAGCTAATAATAAATGCACCCTACCCTGTTGCAAGTTACCCAAACATAGTGCCAATCGATATCTTTATTATTTAACTAAAATAAGCAAAAATCTCAAAATATTTCCTAAACCTCTTAATAACTAACCAATTTTAGAAATCGACCATGACTTCTTAAGCAAGCCCATATCAATTGACCGTGTCCGATCATGATAAGATACTTAGAAAAAATATCATTCTCAATCACTATGAAACAAATTCATGATCTGATGCAACAATGTCTTAGTTTAATGTCACATCCCTTGCAACGATCCAGAAAGGCAAATTTTGAATTTTTGTCTATAAATTCTCCTCTTGAGGAAAATGATAGGTTAATAATAATAACAACTAATTGATTGATTACTTTGCTCATGCTAACTAAACACTATCAAGTTCCCTCCATAAACATTTGCTAATGACTAACATTTTTTGCATTCTTGTTGACAATATTCTCCCCCTTTTCATCATATGTATTTAGTTGTTACAGTGTAGTGGCATCATTTCATTTTATATCATATATAACCTTTATGCTTCCATATTCAGTCATATTTATTTTATTTTCAACTCACCGTAAATAAAATTGGGGATTGACTGTAGGATCAAGGATATGTACTTATTCTCCTGATTCTAGTAGCCCATATAAATGCTAACACCTTTGTTATCTTTTTTGTAGACAACCTTCTAATTGTTTCCTGCATGTGATATCTCATGCTATCGAAACTCAAGTAATAGTGATCGTTTAACTATGATAATTCAATCTTCTACCACATATTCATTTTAATGAATGTTATCTCTATGTCAAAATTTGATTTAATATTATAGGTTGGTATATCATTGTAATTGTTCTATATCCATTATTTTATTGTAAAGGTTGAACAAATAAATTTGACCCGATATAAGGAAAATCATAGGTATTCACTTGTAATATTTAGTATATTATCCTTTTGTTGTACATATACTATGTTTGTGTCAAGGTGAGGAAAGGAAAATAATTTTTCCAAAGGAGTAGATTTTTTGTTGTTCTTATATTTTTTGTGAATACGATCTGAACACTTTTGCAAGATATTCAAATCCCCTTTATCTTCCTATTTCTTCGTAGAATCTTCTTTTAATCCTGATCTATGACTAAATCCTCCTATTTTCTTCAAAACAAGGCCTATGTAGAATCCCCTCTCTGATTACCCTTTGAACATGATTATGAGGAGGAAAATCTCTTCTTTGATCCCATCTTTAACAAAGAGGGGAAGAATTAGGTTCCTCTTGACGAAGGTATTTTAAATAGAATGGCATTTGTATCTATATACCATCTAAAAGAGTTTGTGAAGATGAGCTGATACGTCTTCATGGATATTATTCAAGGTGAAGATGAAAATCAGGGTTTACCCCAAGCTTGAGACTCTCAGCCAACATCTACAGGTATTTTTGTTAATACTTATGATTGATCTCATGATAATAGTAACTGACCTAAAGAAATTGTTAACCAAGTTGCCACTATAGGTCTTAGTACATTTATTCCATATTATGTAGATTCCACTAATTCTCCCATTGTATTTGTTATAAGTATCCAAACCAAAGCTATACCCTTTACTAGTTGGTATAACCTACCTACAAGCCTTGTAGACATCTTATATCCTACGGATAATCCACTTGTATCCCAACCAAGTTGTGCTCGTCTATCTATTCCTCCAGCTACTTGAAATAACTCTTTGCCTTCTCACAATCTACCTTTTTTCCCTTCATAATTTTTTTGTACTAACCCCTTTCTTTTTTGTGGCCATAATATAGTGTATATTCCACCAACGATTTCCCTTCCACAAGTTCCTCAAAGTTTCCAAACCGTATCTTAGCCCCTCTTTGATGTACTCCCTCCCGAATCATCCAATATAAATTCTAAGTTAGAAGACAAACTAGAGCAGCTAAAGAAATAGTTGACCTCCATTCAAGGTACTTCTTTAAGCCAACAATAATTCTTTTATGAGTTCTCTAATGAACCTGTAACTAAAATACTTGAACACTTGCAATATAAAAACACACAGACACAAAGAGATTGCCCAAAATAATGAAATCCTTTATATATATTGACTCTTGCGATACAGATTTGCAATATTTCGGATTGCCCCAAGTAGCTTGGGTACAATGTTACAATATTTGCCTCAATGTGATACAAATTTCTCTCTGGGAGTTCTCCAGATCTTCCGCAATGTACAATGTTCTCCTCGTATCCAGCTACAACTTCAAAGGGTGAGTGGGCTTTGGTATCCAACACGGGACCACTCTGGCTTTAGCAACCTATCCAAGATACCTGTTACCTGCACACATGCAAACCAACAAAGGGGATTAGTAGCACCCGTATATTCAAGCGATAAATCCAATGCTACACATAAACCTATTACTGATATGGATGAAAAAGCAGATAACACTAAACAATTAACAAACAAAGCCTTGCTTAATACTCAAATCGCTAATCTCTGTCGATGAAATCCATTTTTGTTCTCGGGATTGTGGAACCGCGAAAGCGCGGTTGTGGGCTGGAAATCGTGGACCTGCGGTTGTGAAACCGTGGATGCATTTTCGATTGTGGAACCACGGACGGGCAGTTTTGGTTGAATAACAGATTGCCTCGAAATTCGAGCCAACGGTCAGAGTCAAGCTCGCGCTCTCAATTTCTCGTTGGGTCTAGATCTATTTCGGCAGCCTATCGGTATGCCAATTCAGCTCCCTTTGTTTGGTGGATTGATGGTGCCTTTATAGGCTGCCTGGGGCTTTGGAGGGAAATGTGAGGTGGCAAGCCTGACTTGCCAAGTGGCAAATCTGGATTGCCAGGTGGAAGGGGCGATTACAGTGAGTCACTCAGTGTGGCTCACTTAACTGGGGTGATGTGGCTCCAAGTGGAGTGGGATGTGGGATGTTGTTTTATGTGAAGGGACAAGGGGACAACAACAAAGGAGTTGTGGCATGGGTGTTGGGAATCTGTCTCATGTGCAAGGACAAAGGGGACAGGAGTGGGTAAGATGTGGCATGGATGTTGGATGAAGTGTCCAGGACACATGTCCAATGGGTAGACAGGGTATCCTAGGGTGATTTTCCTAATTAAATAAATTAGGAAAGTATAATGATGTGCAGGATTTTATATCCCTAAGTTAGAACTTAGGCATATATCTTTATTATGAGGATTTTATGGTGAGGTGGGGAATGTGAACTAAAGGGTGCTAGATTTTGGTGTCTACAGTTGCCCCTTTTGTACTTGTGTACAACACAATGCGGTGCAAAAACTAATGACATCTAACTTTATTGGATGAATGGGTTCATTTCTCTTTGACACATAGAATGAATGAATTTAGAATTTTGATTTGTTTGCTTACCCCCTCAATTGACGATTGGGTAAAGGTTGACACCCATAAGCCAATTGACAAAATATGAATGTTGATAGTGGGTTGTTTATTGAATGATGTTTATTTTGTTAATGAATTTTGTCTTGATTTTCTTTGTGCCCCAAGTTTGGGATTATTTGTGTTCTTGCAATTTTGCTTTTGGTTTCATTAATGTTTAGAATACATGGTAAAATTTCTGACCACTCTTTTGAGTTTTCACCCACTATGACTTTAGCAATTCCTTCCAAATGATGGGTTTAAGGAACCAGTCATCGAGGATTTGATGCTCAAGTGGTTTTTTTATTATTACCAAATTGTTGTTTGTTGTTCCGCTTTTGACCCAACGGAAGGTTTTTGTAGGATTACCTTGGCAAATCTGTTTTAGAACACATTTAAGCTCATAGATTTTAGGGACTTATCGACTTGATTCATTGTTTTTTTTTTTTGTGATTTCTGAATGAGTTTCCTTATGGTGATTTACCCATCCAACCGGTTTGCATGGATTGCTAGTCGTGCAACCGCTAGGTGTATAGGATAATCCACTAGATACGAGTTTCACTCCAGATGATTAGGTGGATTGGAATTTTTTTATTTTTTATTTTTTTGAAACCGCTGACTTGCGGTTATTTTGGCAAAAAACATGGATTTGCGTTTTGCTTTATGAAACCGCGTTTTTGCGCCTCCAAACGCGTGTTTGCATTTTCGTGCGTCGTAGAAAACATGGGCACGTTTTTGTCGCTAAAAGCGGCTATTTATAGGCTACTGTCATTTTCAAAATCATTCTGCCAGTTGTCATTGGTTGGTTGGTTGAAGTGATGAGTGAGATGGAGGTTGGCGAGGGGAGCGGTGGTGGTGGCTCGGCTGGAGCGGAAGTTGGCGGCGGTTTGCCGAGGTAGGCGTGTTGCCCTTTTTTTTTGTTTTTGTTTTGCTTGTTTGATAATTAAGTGGGGTTGGTAAATGGTTATTTTTTTTCATTAAGCGTTTGTTTTTGCTTTTATTACCTAGGGTAGGTAATTTTTTTTTTTTTATTACCTAGGGTAGGTAAAATTTTTTTTTTTAAAAAAAAGGAATTTTTTTTTTTTTTTTATTACCTAGGTTAGGTAAAAAAAAAATTTTTTTTTTTTTTTTATTACCTATGGTAGGTAAAAAAAAATTTTTTTTTTGTTTTTATTACCTAGGGTAGGTAAAAAAAAAAAATTGTTTTTGTTTTATTACCATGATTAGGTAAAAAAAAAATTGTTTTTGCTTTTTATTACCTAGGGTAGGTAAAAAAATTTTTATTTTTTTTTTTATTACCTAGGTTAGGTAAAAAAAAAAATATTTTTTTGTTTTATTACCATACATAGGTAAAAAAAAATTGTTTTTGCTTTTATTTCTAGCATGTTGTGCTAATTTTTGTTTTTTTATATGTTTTCTTTTCAGGTTAAGCTTCTTGATTCTCGGCATAGGTGGCCGAGGACCATTCGAAAAGTGCGGAAAGCACTTTCTGATGATGATTGGACTCTACTTCAGACCATTGGTTTAGACGGTTGCGGGCGGTTAGGCACCATCCGAGCTGATGAGGATCTCCTTTCGGCACTTGTTGAGCATTGGGATCTAGACAAGGGCACATTTCAGCTCCCAATAAGGGAGCTGACTATCACTCTCGAGGATATCTACCGTATCTTCCACGTCCCTATCGAGGGTCCTACCGTTCGTGTTGGCCTTGACAAGAAGGAGGCCCTTTTCCCTCTGTTTGGTGAGATGTGGGACATTGATTGCAGTAGGGGCGACATTGCGTATTTGGATCTCTTTACAGTTGGCAGCTTGGGTGCATTGCCTGCCTTTATGATGTACATTTTGAGCAACATGTTGTTGCCCAATTCCATGGGATCGAGGATCCCGTGGAACCAGGTGTCTATTGTTCTTGACTTGATAGTTGATCCTCGTCGGTTAGCCTAGGCTCTCGCTCTTCTCTACGAGGTTTATAGCGAGCTCTATGAGGTGAAGAGGCATGGGCGCAAGGGCTTGGGCTACAGTTTGTTGCTCCAGATTTGGTGTTGGGAGCATGTTATCATTGGTCGCCCTATTGGTTTGCCTTGTGGCATGGATGCCACCTCTCCCCGGGCATACAGGTGGTTACTCAGTGAGGAGGTCAGTCGATCTATTATGAGTGCTTCGGAGTTCAGAGATATCTTGAGTTCTCTGACTAGGGACCTGATGTGTTGGCGGCCTTGGAGGGGTTTGGATTGGGCGACGGATGCAGCAGAGCTTCATCGCGTTAGGCGAGGATGATGGGTTGTTGGCGCCCATTTGAGGGATATGGAGTTTATCTAGTTCTCTCATGTACTATAGTTTGGTCTTGTTCAGGATGTTTCGGATGCATCTTACGTATGGCGATGGGGTGATGAGTTGGGGTTGCCTGTTGCTCCTGATTTCTAGTGAGTCGATGATCCTATTGATGACTCAGACTTGGAGGTGCTTGACTTGGATGATGTTGGCATGATTGCTGAGTATGATGCTTGGTTTGCGAGTCAGCCTCTATGGACTCCTAGCATCATTGTAGATGATGATGGGAGTGGTGATGATGTTGATGTGGGTGGATGGGTTCCTTGGTCGGTGAAGCACCGATGTGGTAGCTCTTCGAGAGCTGACACGGGCAGGACGTTCATAGACCTGAGGAGGGTGGTGGCGATGATGATGAGGGTTTACCTCCTCGATGGTCAAGGAGGAGTGGGGGATTCTCTAGGTTGAGCGAGATAGCCTAGATTTGGAGTTGGGTCGAGTGAAGGCCGAGTTAGCATGGTATCAGGGTGAGGTGACTCATCTTCAGGCTGAGGTGGATGGGCTATGGGTTGGACCTAGCAGCACTATTGTGGCTTCTAAGGATGTAGAGATCACTAGACTCGGTGGTGAGATTACCCATTTATAGGGTGAGCTTTCTCGATTGTAGTCAGGTGTTGGAGGTGATGATTCTGCTCTGACTATTGCTTCTCTATGGGTAGATATTTCTCAGAGGGTCGCTCGCTAGGGTGCTGATTTGAGGAGCCTACGTAAGCAGGCTGTCTACATCGAGATGTTGGAGAACATTCTTCATGAGCATCATATTCCTTTACCTGTTCCTCCTTCATCATCTGCTGCCACTGCTACTCGAGGGACTGAGATGAGTCGTAGGACTCATCGTACTTCTAGCTCTCACGGGGCTTCTACAGCGTAGGGTCCATGGAGGGATCCTGCTGGCACTAGCTAGATGTTGTATTTGCCTTATTTTTGTTTTTTTTATATTTTATCTTAGTATGAGCCTCAGTGCTCCGATGTATACTACCTTCGGGAATTTTGTACTTTGTAGACTTTCATATTTATATATATACATGGCATTTTATTTCGGTATTCACATGCGTTATTTGTATATGTATTCTTCTTGTTTATGCTTTGCAATGTTTATATTATGCAATCTTATATTTCTATGTTAATGCTATGATAATGAATGCAAGTGAACATGTAAAATGCATTTTGATTTATAGTTATGTAACTGAATGAAGGTATGCATGGTGCTCATGTAATCTTATTTAGCTCAGAGTATTTGACCTTTACTCATTCATATTTGCAATTGGGGGTATCCCACTTGATTATTCTTTGTGGTGATGTATGTGGTATGTATAAATGGTATGTGGATGGTGATATGGATAATGATTTGGCTTTTGATATGTAACTAAAAATATTCTCAAATACTCAAAGAAGCTAGTAATGTTAACCATTTTTCTTGAATGTTATCTTACTTTCTTTAGGACCATATTGTGTGCAAGTGAAGTTCATTTTCTAAATCTTGCGTGTCGATGACCCTAAGCAATCCAGAACCAGTGCATGTGATTGTGATGTTTATTGCCCCATCTTGAGTAATTTTTGGATGGTACCTTTCTGGGTTTTCCTTTTGGCTAGCTTACCCGTATGTGCGTTCAGAGGTCTCCCTCTTGAGAGAGAGACATGTCGCCCTGCATGAGTTTACTCCACTGCCAGTCAAGCGTCTATAGCCCCGGTGGAGGCTCACTCCATAGTCCAATGGTTTGATCTTTAAGCCTTTGTGATGACTACATAACTTTCTGAGGGGAACATAGTACGATCTTTTCAGCTTTAGAGATCTGTGGTGTGTGTTGTTAATTGTTTTTTGTGTAGAGTTTTGGGGAATCGGATTCTCAACCGAAGTATGATGAGAATGTTACCCTATCCTTACTACTCTACATTTATTTATATTTGTTGTTTCACTGTGGTAGTGGTGATAACCACTATTTTTGTTTTTGGACTATGTTGCGTGATAGGGTAAGCGAAGAATTTGACTTTTTTTGCTTTGAGGTTTACCCAAATTGGCGTTATCTTTCTATTATTCAAGATGTTTTAAGATTTGTAAAAGTGTATTTGGTTCTAGATTGCTTTTGGGTCAATCTACCATACTCAAGATTTTCTTAATGTGATGAAAGTGCTTTGGTCCTAAAGAAAATTGGACACTTCATGAAGTTTGGTTTTTCACTAGACATGTTTGAGTGACTGAAAATTGTATGATATATCATATATGATGTGTATGATTTGTGAGTTGTAAAGAATCTTAGTTGAATACCCCCAATTCTTGGAATTTGTTTTCTTGGTCGTATCATCACCACTATTAAATATTACTGAGCAAGGGATGGGATGGATGCAACTATATATATATATATATATATTGTATGAACATATAATTGAAATGCAAATGCAATATGAAAAATGCAATTTAAAATATGTCTATTTACAATGTGAAATGCATGCAATGTTGTAAAATGGAATCTTTGTTTATTTTATTTTTTATTTTTTTTTAGCCATGTACATATATATACATATATTGCAAGTCGTTTTATGCATAAAATGCCTTTAGGTGCATAATGTTCAGTGGTTCTGGCTCCAATTTCCCTTCTAAATTGGAAAGTCTGTACGTTCCTTGTCCCAATTTTTGCTTTACTATATATGGGCCCAACCAATTTGCTACAAATTTATCCCTTAAGTGCGGTAAAGCATTAGTATTTTGTTGATTTTCTTTGAGCACTAGGTCCCCCACTTGAAATTCATGAGGATGGACTTTTGCGTTGTAAGCGCGCTTGACTCTATCTTGATATACTCGTAAATGTTCTAGAGCATTGATACGTTTCTCATCAATAATTGTCAATTGGTCAAGATGCTCTTGTCTAGTTGTATCATCGTTCATGAATTCTTGTATCTCGATTCGCAAGGATGGTATCTCGAGCTCCAATGGTAATATTGCTTCTGCACCGTAAACTAGTGAAAATGGTGTTGCTCCCGTTGGCGTTCTTATGCTTGTTCTGTAAGCCCATAGTGCTAAAGGGAGGTGAGTATGCCAATCTCGATGATTATCTTTTACCACTTTCTTGAGAATGGATATGACTATTTTATTTGTTGCTTCAACTTGCCCGTTTGCTTGTGGGTAATAAGGTGTTGAGAAGTTGTGTAGGATTTTGAATTTATTGCACAATGCTCTAACATCCTTATTCTTAAATGACTTTCCATTATCAAAAATTATTTTTGAGGGTATTCCAAAATGACAGATAATATGTTGAAGTATAAACTCCGCTATTCGAGGTCCAGTCGTAGTTGTCATTGGAATTGCTTCCGCCCATTTTGTGAAGTATTCTGTAGCAGTTATGATGAATTTATGTTGTCCTGATGAAGCAGGTGTTATTTTACCGATCAAGTCAAGGCCCCATTGTGAAAAGGGCCACAAACTTTGAATGGGTTGCAAATTTTGTGATGGCACATGGGTCAAGTTTGCATGATGTTGGTATTTTTGGCATCTTTTGACATATTTGCAACAGTCATTTTCCATTGTCGGCCAATAGTATCCCATGCGCAATATTCTTTTTGCAATTGCCATTCCGCTAAAGTGACCACCGCAAGTACCATCGTGGGCTTCGATATTGCTCTTTCTACTTCAATTGGATTTAAACATCGTAGTAGTATTCCATCATAACTACGTTTATATAACACATCTCCAAGTAAAGTGAAACGAATGGCTCTTTGTTTGAATGTTCTTTTTGCAGTTCGTGTCATTTCTATTGGTAGTGTGCCTGATTTGAGAAAATATTTTATCTCATCAAGGTAAGAATTGTAAGGTTCGACATGTATCAAACAAACATTCTTCTCACCTATAGATTCTGCTTTTTGAATTGATGGTTTAGACACTGTTGTTATGATTAGCGGTTGCATTTCTCCATGTTCATTTTTAGGGATGAGAGATCCCAAGGAAGCCATTGCATCCACAAATCTATTTTTCGATCGTGGCAAGTTACTAATTTCATACCAGTCAAATTTTCCTAGCAACTGTAATGCTACTTCATGATATTTCTTTAAGACTGGCTCTTTACATTGGTATTCTCCTTTTATTTGGTAGACAACCAATTGAGAATCACCAAAAATGCTTATTCTTTTTATTCCCATTGCTATAGCTGATTTAAGACCTAGTATTAAGGCTTCATATTCTGCATTATTGTTAGTGCATGTGAAGTCGAGTTTGAATGATAAAGGAATGGGTATTCCTTCAGGTGTGTAAAACACAACTCCTGCACCTTGCCCTTTTTCGCACTTTGATCCATCAAAGAACATTGTCATATCTGCTTCATCCTCAGGTGAAACTATTTCTTCTTGTTCTGTGATAGAAAATACTGAATCATCGAGAAGTTCAATTATTAATGGTGTATCATTGTGCAGCGGAGCTTCCGCTAATTGATCAGCTATTACTTGCCCTTTTATGGATTTTTGACTTGTGAATTCGAGGTCAAATTCCGTTAAAAGCATTATCCATTTAGCAGTGCGGGTGTTGTTGTAAGTGCGAGTCATCATGTATCGCAGAGGGTTTTCTCTAGCTATAACATAGGTGGTATTGCTTAGCATGTAATGTCTAAGTTTCTTAGTGGCGAAAACCATTGCTAAGCATAACTTTTCGACATAAGCATATCTTGTTTCGTAACTTACCAATGTTCGACTGATGTAATAAACCACTTGCTCTTTATTTTTCTCATTCTTTTGTGCAAGCATTGTTCCTAAAGCAAAATCTATTGCAAAAATGTATAGGTGAAATGGGACTCCTATTTTTGGTGGCGTAAGAACCGGCGGTGAGGCTAGATATTTCTTTATATCATCAAATGCCTCCTGACATTCAGTTGTACAAGAAAATATCACTCCTTTTTGTAATAGGTGATTAAAAGGCTTGCATTTATCTGAGAGTTGTGCAATGAATCGTTGAATAGATTGGACTTTTCCTTGCAAACTTTGCAACTCTTTCAAGTTTTTGGGAGGTGACATTTCTAATATTGCTTTTACCTTGCCTGGGTCTACTTCAATGCCTCGCTTGGAAACAATGAATCCTAGAAGTTTTCCTGATGTGACACCAAATACACACTTCTTAGGATTTAACCTTACCTTATGTTCTATTAATCGATCAAATGCCTTTTCTAGCACATCTATGTGTTCAAGACGCATTTTTGATTTAGCAATAAGATCATCTACATAATATTCGATTATCTTATGCATATAATCATGAAATATGTACGTCATGGCATGCTGATATGTAGCTCCTACGTTCTTTAATCCAAAAGGCATCACTCTATAGCAGAATGTCCCCCAAGGCGTTGTAAACGTTGTTTTATGTTGATCTTCGGGATTAATCCGAATTTGGTTGTATCCGAAGAAACCATCCATTAAGGAGAGCATTTCATGACCAGCATAGGAGTCTACTAATTGATCTATATTTGGCAAAGGAAAATCATCCTTGGGACACGCTTTGTTTAAATCTCAAAAATCAGTGCATACTCGTATCCCCCATTCGGTTTGCGAATGGGTACCATGTTTGAAAGCCATTCAGGATAATCGATTGGTACTATGAAGTGTACATCCAATAACTTTTGCAACTCTTCTTTCACAATTAATGTGATTGTTGGATGAACTTTCCTAAGCTTCTGCTTGAACGGCTTGGCATCATGTGCTAGCGTAAGGTTGTGGACTACCAAGTTCGGATCTAAGCTAGGCATGTCTTTGTAGGACCATGCGAACACTTCCTTCTTTTTAATAAGCATGTTTATGATGCTTTCTTTTTCTTCTGTGGATAATTCTTTTGCTATTTTGACAATCTGGGGATTGTCCACGTCTTCACTAAGGTTCACATCTATAGACTCTTCTATTAGCATGTGAGAACCTTCTTCTAGCTGATGCGGAGTCGGGATGAGGTGGATATCATCTGCCACATTTTCAAATGTGTCTGGGGTGTCCCCCTCTATCTCAGTTTGAAAAACTGAATTGTTTGATGATGAAGGTTGTTGCGGAATATAAGCGTTTGAAGCACGCAACAACTCTTCGGATAGGATGAAGTCAGCAGTGGATGGTGGGGATGAAATCCTATCCATGGCTATGATACTGGTGTCGATATAGATCGGTTTTGTCTCATTATATGGATTGCGGAGTGGGGTGAGCAAATCAACAGAAATCATGTTGACTTGATGGAAATGAGGTGGTTGCGATTCAAGAATTGATGACTCGTATTCTCTAGGTTGCAACTGACCTAATGTGTGTGATTGGTTTTGTTGTATGCTTTGCCAATGTGATGGAGGAGGTTCTGGTTCAGGACCCTCACGCTCTTTGTTTAGCCAAAAAGTGTGCGGTCTATTGGAAACTTCTGTTGATACCAGTTATCCTTCTGCATGGTTTCTCCATATATTATCTCTTCTTGAGGTTCTTCTTCTTCTTGATTAAACCATTCAGGACGTGCTTCATCTTGGAGCATTCTCCTGGCTTGTATCTCAAGAGCATGGTTGATAAAAATCATTTTAGTTTCATCATCATCATTGTCACTCATCCAGAATCCATTAGCGTTTGTATGAGGTCCTAGCATTAGTGGCTCAAGGTCTTGCCTAAGGTATGCTATCTCAGTAGGATCTTCATAATCTGCCTCTCGTTGTAAAGCTTGCTCTCGAGGGTAAAAATTGTAGATTTGGTATCTACTTTCTATTTGTTCATCCTCATCATTAGGTTCATCCTCATCATCGCTCTTTTCCTCCTCTTGTTCGCATTCTATGTCAAGTTCTTGGAAAGCTTGATTAAGCGAAGAGCTTGCGATGGAAGGTTTATAGCCTAGACCAGAGCGGTCACTTGGCTCTCTATATTCTGGTTCAATAATGTGGTGAGGACCTTGTTCATGTCTTCCAAGTCCATATCCTTGCCAACTAACCCTTCAAAAATATCTCACTGGGAAACTTGGGTTCGATAGATAATCAATGTTTTCATTAAACTCTTGTAAAGAGTTGTCATTTTGAGGAGGTGGGTCCGATGAAGAATCCATCCCTCCATATATGAAATTGATTGCATTTGTTTGAGAACCCATTCTATATATATCACCAATAGCTAAAGGTGGGTCATGAGGGTGACCGTAATCTTTGACTGACTCGATAGGTGGTGTAACTGTGACACTTTCAATAATGTACTCACCAATACTTGGATTGGCGAGATGTACTACAACTCTAGATGGTTGTGTGGCTAATGGCTCGATGGATGAAGAGGGTTCTTGAGCCTTAGCTCTTGGCTCTACTGGTGGCATTGGATTATCTCTAACAGGTGGCCCTATTTGTGAGACTACGGGTTCTAATGACTGTGAAGTAGTGGCTGATGATGTGGGTTGTGCTTTGAATGTGAATAGTGGCTTTGAATCTGGAAGTGTACTAGATGGAGCTAGCAATTGATTAGCAGGATGAGTGGGTGTAATTTGAAAATGAAATGCGATGTTTGAAGGATGCGTTGAGCTAACGCTTTTAGATGTGAAAGTTGGATCAACTATAGGCAACTCTTCTGGAATGGGTGCTTTTGATGATGTGGTGTTTGATGGAATGGTTCTAATGACTAGTGGTTGGATGGTTAGATGTGTTGATGGGAGTAAAGGCTCATAAGGATTTGAAATAAAGTTGCAGTATTTGAAAGGTTCGGTGTCAGCTGGTATGCAATGTACCTTGCCTTCATGCACATATTTTAAGCATTGATGCAATGTTGAAGGCACACATTTCATTTCCCTAATCCAAGGGCATCCAAGAAGTATGTTATATTGCATTTCCCCTTCCAAGATGTGAAAGAGAACATGTATTGTTTTCACCCCCATGGTGACGGGAAGAACAACATTCCCTACAGTTGAGCATAAAGCGTCATTAAAGGCCCTAAGAGTGAATGTGGATGTTGTGATGTGAGATGATGGGACGTTGAGCTTCATCATGGCAGGTGTGGTAATGAGGTTGATTGAAGAACCTGTATCAATAAGCACTCTCTTGAAGGGTTTCCTGTCAATGTGAGCTACTATGTGCAATGGCGGATCAGGTGAATCTACTGATATTTGTTTTTCCTCAAAGTCATAGAATACTATCGAGGGTTCCATGCACTTTTGCACACTACCCACAAAGGAATTGAATGCATTGGGGTCTTCTGATTGTACTTGAATAGACTTTAAAATTTCCATCAATGCTTCCCTGTGAGGTGTTGATTGTTGTATTAGTTCATAAATTGACAATTTTGTTGAAGCCATCTTCAAACTCTGTGTTAACCGGTTGTTCAATGTAACAACAGGGTGGTTGTGGAATGGTGGTGGTGGCCCACTCGATCCAAGTTGTATGGGCACATTAGTTGGTGATGCTGTCGGAGCTTGGGTTGTGCGATTAGCTTACCTTTGTCCCCGGGTAACTATACTGATAGCCCCTACAAAACCTTGTGGTAGTTGAGACACATAATTAACCTGATTGGGAGGAACTGTAGAAGTTGATGCTCCCATCGGTTGTTGATTCACCTCTCGATGTGGCAAAGGTGTCTGATATATGCCTAGGTTTTGGTTATTTTGGGCTAGTGGGTTGTCAATTTTGATTGTACCCACTTCCAATAAATCTTGCACAATTCCTTTAAATCCATGACAACCTTCAATATCATGTCCTCTTTGTCTATGATAGATGCAAAAGAGGTGTTCTTTGTAACCTTTTGTCTTTGGTTTGTTAGGATCATCAGGTTTCATTTTCGGTAAATTAAAAAGTTTTGCCGCATACAACTTCTGAAATACTAATGAATATGGCTCTTGTACTAGCGTGTAATTTCTTTTTGGCTTAAAATGACGTTGTTGCCTTTCCATAGGTTGTGTCTGATTTTGTGCCTATTGTGGGGGTGGAACCGCTTGATAATTTGGTTGGTGTGGTTGTTGTTGTTGTTGGGGTTGTTGGATTTGTGTTTGAGCCGGTTGATTTGACTGTGGTTGGCTCAAAACTATCTGATTAACCTGTGCGGTCTTGGACTGACCGTGGTTATTCCCCTTTTGATTCTTATTGTGCCACTCTTTCTTCTTAGGCTTAATCTCACCTTCTTGAATTTTGATTTCTTCAATCAGTTTTGCTTGGGCGAGTGCCTCATCGAATGTTCTATATTGTTGTAGTTGTAGCAATGAAGAGATGGGTCTACCAAAACTCTTCATGAACATTCGTATTATCTCTGGCATAGGGAGTGAAAATGGTAACTTGATCATGAATGATCTCCATCTGTTGCCAAAGTCATAGACTGATTCATCGTCATATTGTTTTAGGTAAATCAAATCAGTCAATGTTGTTTGTTTTCTAACATTTAGGGCGAATATTTCTAGGAACTGGTCCGCTAGTTGTTCAAAGGTAAAAATACTTTGATGCGGGAGATGGTTGTACCAGTCTTGGGCTTCCCCCCCTAATGTTTGAGGAAATGTATGTAATAGCAATGCATCATTGCTTTTGATTCTGAAGCATGCATTCACAAATCTTGTTACATGCTCACGGGGATCCTCTTCTCCTTTAAATTCAAGCTTCGGTATTTGGAAATCATGTGGATATGGTGGCTGTGGTACCGAAGCGTGAATGGGGTGATTGAGTAGTTGCCTTAAAGTTGGCTTTTGGTATTGCAAGCCTAGGGTTTGCATGGCAAGACTATCAATCCGACTCTGTAAAAACTGGTATCTAGGATCATCTACAGGACTGACACTCGAATGTACTTGATGTTGTTGGTAATGGGGTGGATTGTATGTAGGTTGGGGATGATAAGACATGTTTGGCAGAAATGTGTTATGGTATGGATGTTGAGGGATGTTATGATATGGATGGGGTGATGAAGGTATGATATTATGCTGACCTACTGCATTAGCATATGGGTGCGGTGGTTGATTGTGAACCATAGTGGTAGAGGGAGGACGCATTACCCAAGATGGATCTTGGATAAAGGCATTAGGTTGATGAGATGTAGGTGGAAGATTTTTCTCAATCCCTTGCAAATGTTGGTTAGGGTCAGGGTTCATGCTACGGTTAGCATTATCTAAAATCATTTGCTGCAACTGTAAGAAAGCCTGTTGCATAGCAATTGCATTTGACATAGGGATTGCTACCTGTGATGTGGTGGATTGAATTGGTTGTGGAACAACCATGGTAGTGGAGGTAGATGGGGGGTAAGTAGCAAAGGGTATCACCATTGACTATGGAATGGTATGAGATGTATGTCCTACAAGTGTGGATGGAGGAATGGATGTTGGGGCTTGCGAAACAATAGGAATTGTTTCATACAAGGGATTAGTGGTAATGGTCATTTGTTGTGATAATGTGGGGGAATTTGGTTGGATGACAATGGTTGATTGGCTAATGCTACAGCAACCAACTCAAAGAGAGGATTGGTGAAAATCTGTTGTGACTATTGTGGATAGGCGAATATGGATTCTTGTTGTGATGAGGGTACGACACGTGATGGGATGGAGAGTGGTGGTAATGATGGGAAGACCATTCCAGCTGCATTCAAGTACATTCTAATAGTGTCCATATCTATCATGGTGACCTGATTGTCTACTACTGTAGGAGGTTCACTCCTAGGTGTCTCAGGTATAGTTGTGTGAGTAGCTCTATGCATAATGTCTATGTCCATGTTGGGGGCATTACTAGAAGGCCCTACATCAAGACTCGGGGACATAGAAAGGGGCACATCTACTTGTCCCACCATCGAAGTGTGAGGGACATTGCTATATTGAGAGGCCATAGGGGATGACCACTGACTTCGGCTTGACACTAATTTCTTAGCTTGATTACGAGTCACTACCATACGCTAATATGCAATCTATGTGAATGAAAAATAAAGTACAATGCAATAGAACATGCCAAGCAAATAAACATACAAAGTGTTTGACCCTAGTTTGCACTAAGTTTTTGAGGGATTTTTTTTTTTGGTGTGTTTTTGAAGAGATTTTGTTCTTTTTGGAATAGAATAATAGAACTCAATGAATATGGTGATTAAGAACACTAGCACCAAGCGTGATTTCTCAAAAGAGGCTAGGGTACACCGCTTAAATCCTAGTGGGGGGTTCGCCTAGCTCTTCCACTTTGATTCAACAATCGTTCCAATAGTGGGAGACAACTTGAACACCAATGACTTATACCAGCTTAAAGAGCGCTTTTATCCTATCTACGGATGATCTAGGGGGCAAGCCGGTGGAAGGAGATGAATTCCAACGTCATCGGTCTGAATTGGGGGTTGGTGATGAAATCCAATCGGACCAATGTTTTAATTATACGTGTGTGTGTGAGGGTTTTGTTTTCTATTGTGCGATGCAAATCTAACATGCAATTCTATTTTTATGCCTAATGCAGAAAGTAGGAAAGACATAGAATAGCAGACAAAATCATATCAGGGGTAAAATTGCAAATTCAGGTAAGACTCGACCAAATTTTGTTTAATAGGGCTAACCAGGGTGGGCGGTTAGTTTGGTAAATCAGGGTACGTGGTTTGCCAACCGCACATGCGCGTTTGGGAGATCCCAACCGTGGGTGCGTGGGTCCTTTCTATCAATAGAACAAAGTCGAATACAAGCCCAAACCCTAAAAAGAAATACCTAGGTTATTTCTAACTTGGTATATGCAATATGATTATTCCCTACTATGCATATGCAAATTCTCATTTATTTTGCTTTGTTATTGTGTTTATGAATGCAATATTTAAGTAGATTTTTCTATTCCTAAGACCTAAATGCAAACAAGGGCATACAAGACTAAGACCCTTAATCTACTTAAATGCAACCTAAAACTAGAATTAAAGGAAAAATTAAAAAGATGGCATAGGGTACATACGTGTGTTCCTTTTGCTCCTTCTAGCTTTCAACCGTCGGTCCACGTTTCAATAGTGCAGCAACCACGAATGAGCGTTTCCTCAAAAGGTAAACCGTGGATGCACGGAGTTAACTAATTCTCATGTGTTTCAAATCCTTAGCACCTGTACATGCAAACAAAGATTAGTAAGATTAAAATAAAGCAAGGCAAAACAAAATGAAACCCTTGGGAGGTCCCACCGTGATCGCCATTTTTGTAACTAAAATACTTGAACACTTGCAATATAAAATCACACAGACACAAAGAGATTGCCCAAAATAATGAAATCCTTTATATATATTGACTCTTGCGATACAGATTTGCAATATTTTGGATTGCCCCAAGTAGCTTGGGTACAATGTTACAATCTTTGCCTCAATGTGATACAAATTTCTCTCTGGGAGTTCTCCAGATCTTTCGCAATGTACAATGTTCTCCTCGTATCCAGTTACAGCTTCAAAGGGTGAGTGGGCTTTGGTATCCAGCACGGGACCACTCCAGCTTTAGCAGCCTATCCAAGATACCTGTTACCTGCACACATGCAAACCAACAAAGGGGATTAGTAGCACCCGTATATTCAAGCGATAAATCCAAATGCTACACATAAACCTATTACTGATATGGATGAAAAAGCAGATAACACTAAACAATTAACAAACAAAGCCTTGCTTAATACTCAAATCGCTAATCTCTGTCGATGAAATCCATTTTTGTTCTCGGGACTGTGGAACCGTAGAAGCGCGGTTGTGGGCTGGAAACCATGGACCTACGGTTGTGAAACCATGGATGCACATTTTTGACTATGGAACCACAGACGGGCGGTTTCGGTTGAATAACAGATTGCCTCAAAATTCGAGCCAACGGTCAGAGTCAAGCTCGCGCTCTCAATTTCTCGTTGGGTCTAGATCTATTTCGGTAGCCTGTCGGTATGCCAATTCAGCTCCCTTTGTTTGGTGGATTGATGGTGCCTTTATAGGCTGCCTGGGGCTTTGGAGGGAAATGTGAGGTGGCAAGCCTGACTTGCCAAGTGGCAAATCTGGACTGCCGAGTGGAAGGGGCGATTACGGTGAGTCACTCAGTGTGGCTCACTTAACTAGGGTGATGTGGCTCCAAGTGGAGTGGGATGTGGGATGTTGTTTTATGTGAAGGGACAAGGGGACAACAACAAAGGAGTTGTGGCATGGGTGTTGGGAATCTGTCTCATGTGCAAGGACAAAGGGGACAGGAGTGGGTAAGATGTGGCATGGATGTTGGATGAAGTGTCCAGGACACATGTCCAATGGGTAGACAGGGTATCCTAGGGTGATTTTCCTAATTAAATAAATTAGGAAAGTATAATGATGTGCAGGATTTTATATCCCTAAGTTAGAACTTAGGCATATATCTTTATTATGCAGGATTTGATGGTGAGGTGGTGAATGTGAACTAAAGGGTGCTATATTTTGGTGTCTATAGAACCTTTAGATCCATTTGTAACCAATCGGACTTTCCCGTTGAACTTCGAGACACCTATATTCCCCATATATAAAGGTCTAGAGGACCCTATTAGTCATCTTTGATGCTTCAAAATCACTTGTAGTTTTGTCACTCATGACAAGTCTATATTCCTTCAACTTTTTCCTACAAGCATTGGTGATGTTTTCTTAGAGTGGTATTTTCCACTACCTCGTCACTCTATCAAAACCTTTCGAGAATTAGCAAAAATGTTCATCCAATATTTTTTGTATACATTAAAGAGAGCCTACATCAATGACCTTTACCAGTTAAAGCAAGATAAGGATGAGCCTTTCACAAAAATCTTATCTAGGTGGTTATCCCTAATAGGAAAACTCTAGTGCATTCCTCCACCTAAGGACCTCATGTGAATCTTCATACGCAATTTGCATGAACAATTGTCTTACCATCTAAAAATTGTTCTCATTCCTACCTTTGAGGTTGTAGTGGACCTTGCTAAATAGGTCAGAGTTGTACTTCAACATAGGGGGTAGCTTAAACACTTTAATGAGGAGGATAAGCCCAATAATCAATATAAGAATAAACATGTTGTAGGTGATGGATTCACAGATACCTATCATAAAAAGAATGTGAATGCGACAACCCCTACAACCTAAGATATTGTTTTAGCAAAGCAACAAAATCCTAATCAAAAGTTCATAAGACTAGCATTACTTTAGTCTACCATTCTAAAATAGATCCTTGAATCTAAACTGATAGAACTTCCACAATCGAAACCCATAGAACAATTGCAAGGGACACCTCATTGGTATAGTCTTGATAAGCACTATGATTTTCATTGTGTGGTCCGTCATAAGACTAATAGGTGTAATACCTTGCATAACATTATCCAAAATCTCATAGATGAAGGCCAAATTATTGTTAATGATTCTAATGTCCGGTCTTCCTCTAACCAAGACCTTGGGATTTTCCAAAATCTCTTAATCATAATCGTAAAGGCGTTTATCATGTAACCTTCCAAAATATGGTAGGTATAGTTTTAGTTCATTTTGTAACCAAACAATAGAAAAAGAACCAACCTTCTAATTAGCCTTCTCAACCCCCTCTAGTCCTACAAAGAAAATATAAAAACCCTATATTAGACGAACCTTCCCTAGATATTTAGGCTTATGACATTGGTTGTTTTGATTTACATAATAGCTAGAGAGTTTTCCTACTAAAATCTCCCTCCTCGATCTATTTAGAACATCCTTTTCCCATTGTAGCATGCTTAAACTTTTGAGTGAGAATGTGGTCCCCCATGATTTACAAGCTAACAATATTACTAATATTGTTGGGACTTTAGGCGGGCAGCACCTCATATCCTTCCAAGAGACCAATATTCCCTTGTTCGTTGTCCCTGGAGATCACCCTCTACATATAACTTGCCACATTGGTAAAAATTATATTAAGGTCTTAGTAGACAATGGGTCTCACCTTAATATTTATAACCTGGAAATTCTTCATTGCCTTGGATTGACAAAACGAGACCTACAAAAATTGGAATTGATTATCAGAACCTTTGATGTAGGGAGCAAAGATCCTATGGTACCATCACTTGACCATTCAAATTTGGGCCCTGCATCCTTGATACCTTGATCTATGTCATCCCCTGTTAGACCTCTTACATCCTCTTAGGGCGTCCATGCATACATTCTATAAAAGTTATTTCTTCTACTTATAAACAATGTCTCAAATATGAGTGCCAAGGTAAATTTATTTATATTCCTGCTAATATCAGGCCCTTTTTTTACTACCAAATGGCCTCGATACCCAAAATCTTCTATCCATCTTCACAACTTATTCCTTCGTCAATTCCTTCCTTGTATACCTTGGAGTCATCTCCTATGGAACAAACTACCTCAACCAATAATCATTTGTTTATGAGTACTAATAGAAAACACTTGCCTAGTAACCTTTTTGAGGTTTAGGATAGTCATGAATCCTTCTTAGACCTTGCCACCTTATTTATCTCACCACGAGATTCTGAATGGCCCACTGCTAAAGGCATAATTGTAAAGATCAAAAGTCGTTCCTTTGTGTGTTGGTACTACCAATGAAGAGCATATTTGTAGTGAGAATATTTTTCCATCTGAGTGATAGTTCAACTTGCATTATCTATCTCACACTTATCCAATCCCTAAATAGATTATTTTCAACATGAGGCGCCTCACAAAGTCTAGGTCGATAGGAACTCGACATCAAAAAACCCTTAGAAGCTGATACTTGGCTTGGTTGTTGTGAGATTGGATATAATCCTAATAAGACTAAGCATCTACCTTTCTTACTATCATTTAGTTCTACTGACAATGGAGATCCCTCTCCATAAAATATTCATGATGACAAATCTTTACTTCATGGTTCATAATGAGGTGAGGAGGATGAGAAAGAACTCTAGTCCCTTCTTCAAATTGATTTTGGTTGTTTGGCATGCTTTTCTAGTGCAAATCTTGTTACTCTAGTTTTGCTCGTGTTGACCAAGATAGTCATTGATGTATATATTTTTGATATGGGATCTATTTCTTTTGATTCATCTACCCATAATACATGTAGAATGAATCTATACCTACAATATCTAGCTTCACTATCTTGAATTTCTTTGATCCATTCCCTCTCAATCAAACAATCTTCGAGGGCCTAGGGGTGTTGTTAGTCCCTCCTTAGCTTGAAGATAAGTCTCACCTTCTTATCAAAGATATTGTGGATATTAACCTAGGCATTGATATCGAACCTAAAATCCTTAAGCCTTGCACTACTTTGACTTTAAAAAAATTCTAATAATACATGGATCTTCTCAAAGAATTCCATGACATATTTGCTTGGACCTACACTGGCATGCCTAGATTGGACCCATATCTTGTTGTCCATTACCTAGTTGTCCATCTTGAAGCCAAACTTGTTGAACAAAAAGTACATAAAATGCATTCTAAGATTGGTCTCCTTGTCAATGATGAGCTCCAGAAGCTTTTAGATGTCAGCTTTTTTAAGGTGATAGACTATTCTGATTGGATCTATAATATTGTACTTATTGTTAAGAAGGAAGGTGTTGTACAAGTATGCACTGACTTCCATGACAATAACAAAGCTTACCCAATAGATGTTTCCCTCTACCTCATATTGATATGATAGTCAACTTCATTGTTGGCTATGGTATGCTATCCCTTATGGACAGGCTCTTGGGATATAAATAGATTTTGATTGCCTCTAAGGACCAAGCTAAAACATCTTTTACAACCCCACGGGGAATATTCTATTGGTAGGTTATGCCCTTTGGCCTTAAGAATATTAATGACATGTATTAGTGGGCAATGACTTTTATTTTTATGATATAATACACAATATTGTATAAAACTATGTTGATGACCTTATTAGGCATTCAACTAACCAATAATACCATGTTTGTGGTCTCCATAAGATCTTCAAATGATAAAGAATATAAGGTTCATTTTAAGCCATAGAAATGTATCTTTGGTGTCACATTCGGTAAAATGATAGGCTTCATCAGCTCCCACAAAGGCATTGAGGTTGATCCTAACAAAATTAGAGCCATCACCGATATGCCTCCCTCTAAGAACTTGATCGAGTTGTGTTGTTTTCAACGAAAGGTGCAAGCTCTTAGAAGGTTTATTGCTTAGCTAGTAGACAAATGTTAGCCAATATCCAAGATTTTACATAAAAACACTAAATTTAAATGGGATAATGAGTGGAAGGTGGTATTTAATGCTCTAAATACATACCTTCTATCACCACCTAGTTTAATTCCACCTAACCCCACTAAACCATTCTTGTTATATATGTTGGCACTTGCTCATGCCTTGGGTGCTATGTTGGCCCAATGTGATGATCAATGGTAGGAATGAGCCATTATTTATATTACCTAGACTATGGTTATCTATGAAACCCATTGCACTTCTCTAGAGAAGCTCTGATTAGTCATTTTTGCTACCCAAAAATTATGACACTACAAGCTTAGTTGTAAAACTTATGTTATTGTAAAAGTTGATCCTTTACAGTATCTTATGTCCAAACCATATTTGTCTAGATGCACTACTAAATAGGTATTTACCCTCAATGAATTTTATCTTGAGTTTGTTAACAAAAAATATATTAAGGGCCAAGTGGTTGTCAATATATTAGTGACTTTCCCTCTAAAGAACAACCATCCCTTGGTTATCAAATTTTTGGACGAGTCTATCTTCTCTGTCAAAGTCAACCATCCATACCCTATTATTTGATGGTGCTTGTTGCATCGAAAGTGTAGGGATGAACATTATCTTGAAGACACTACATTAACAACTCATTCCCCTATCCTTTAAGCTTCAATTATCTTGCACTAAAAATACCACTGAATATGAAGCTCTTATCTTAGGACTTTGAGTTGCGCTTGACGTAAAAATTAAGATTTTATTTGTTTTCGGTGACTCACAATTAGTTATCAACCAGATTAACGGAGTATATCATATTGAGGATAATAAATTAAAATCCTATAAAATTATTATTGAAAATTTCATATCTTCTTGTGATCATAATACCACTAAGGATATTCCTTATTCCAATAATTGTCACATGGATGCCATGGCAACAACTGCATCCTTGATACCCTTAGAGCTTGAGGACAAACAAGTTACTATTGTTATCTAGAAAATTTGGGAGCTCACTACAACTTCACCTAATTTAGCACCCCTTGAAGTTATTGTAGTTGACACTTCCTCTCCTTTGGATCCATGGTACACTAACTTTATTACTTTCCTTAGGGATGGATCTCTACCTACAAGTGTTAATCGTAATGAGCATAGGAACTTTTAACAATGATCTTGTCTATATGTTATCATTGGAGATATGCTCTATTGATGCTCCATTGATGACATTTTTATTCGATGTTCAACCTTTGAGGAGGCTTGAATAGCTATCCAAGACATCCATGATGGCTCATGTGACAGTCATTTTAATGACATCATTGTTGCCTAAAAACTCCTACGGATGGGCTACTATTGGCCCACTATGGAGAAGGATCCCTATGAATACATTAAGAAATGTGATAAATACAAAAAACATGATAACTTGGTTCATGTTCCCTCTCAAGACCTTCAGTCAATCACCACTCCCTAGCCATTTTCTGTTTGGATTCTTGACATCATCGATAAAATCAATCCGTCCTCCTTTGATGGTCATAGATTTATCATTACTACTACTGAATAGTTCACTAAATGGGTAGAAGCTATGTCGATATCTTTTGTTCTTGGTACCTAGATCTCCAAATTTCTTCTCAACTAGATCATGAAGATATGTAATCCCTTCCACTATCATCTCTAACAATAGGACCCCATTTAAGAATTAATAAGTGCAAAGGTTTTATGCTAAGTATAAAATTCAACACAAATGGGCTACACGATATTACCCTCAAGGCAATGATCAAGCTAAAGCATTGAAGAAGACCTTGATAAAAATTATGAATAAACTTGTCAATAAGAATGACCAAGATTGGCATCTACAACTTTATCCCACTCTTTGGACCTATTGCCCCAACATTCATACCCTAATAAGAGCTATCTATTATGCTTTCATTTATGGATCTAAAGTAGTCTTCCCTTTGGAGATCAAATTTTTATCCCTATGGGTGCTTCTACAAGACTCATATATCAGTGATGAATACTATATTAGTTGCTTAGCTCAACTTGAGTTGCTTGATAAATGTTAAATTGATGCTTTGGAGCATTTAAGGGTCTACTGCAATAGACTCCAAAGAGCTTACCACAAAAAGGTATGACATCACTTTTTGAGATTGGTGATCTAGTTCTCAAGGAGAATCAGAAAAATACTCATGCTAAGGATAAACTTAAAGGAAAACTTGAACCTAGTTGGTTATCCCGTTATGGTCATCTCTAAATTTGGATCAGAGGTATACTACTTATCCAATATTTATGGAACCGAACTACAAGAACCAATCAATATAATGCATCTCAAAAGATACTATGCTTAAATTTACATGTTTTCCTTGCTCATGTGCTTCATTGCATGATTGCTTGAATGCATGATTGTGTGTGTATCATACTTGATTGAATTCATGTGCTTGGTTGCATGAATAATTGGGCTTGTCTGCCCATACCATGATGTCAAGAGGCCCCCATTATGAGGTGATGATGATCCTAACTAACATATAGATGCAATCACATTGTATTGCACTAGGTCACTGAGCTAGCAAAGCTCCTTGATACATCTGACTCCATATTGATTATATTCATCTTTTGGAAGCTAGAGGGAAGCTTGAGCTCTTGGTGTTCTAGTTTCTTGTTGTAACCATCAGTCATAGCATGATTGATTTATTATGCTTTCTTAATTCATGAACTTTTGCTCTATACACTACAAGGCTAAGACCTTAGCTTCTCCTTCTAGATTCCAAAATGGTTAAAGAATTGATCTTTTTGTATCACAATTCCTCCTTCCACATTGAAGATCCTATTTTGTGTTATAGACTCTTATTCACACCATGGATGAGCATTTGTGTTGCGGATGGGATCCAGGCCTTGGATAATATTCCACCTTATGGATGCCTTCCATATCATGGAGTACCCATTCATGCTATAGATAAGATCTTTGTGATAGATTTGGTTTCACACTATGGACTATTCCCTCACTTTGTTTAACACATCAAGACATTCTTCATTTGCCATCTATTATGTATTTTTGTTACATGTATTCTATCTTTTTCAATCTATTCACATATGCATCACCCAACTTTACCCTTTTCACCCCAACTCCCCGACTGGTTGTGAACCTACTTTGCAAGTGTTTTTAGGGGGTAATGGTACAATGTATAAGGGTATAATAAAATAATTATTCAACTTTCACTTATAGAATGAGTATGCATCATATTTTGCACATCTTCCTTGCTTACTAGAAATATTTTCCAATGTAGGTCACGTGTCTTACCCTTCATATTTTCTTGCCCTCTGTTCACCCTTCTTTTCTAGTGCTTTCAAGGTGCATCCATTCATTGACATGATATCACCGAATAGTGTTCAGTCTGTGGCTTGACTAGGTTATTCTCTAAACTCATCAGTCAAAGCATGGACTTGTGTTAGACCCACCAGGGGTAATTTTTTCCTTTTTTAGTAAATGTTATCTGAAACACCTATTTGGGTGAGCTTTCTAAAACACCCATTTGGGTAAGCTATCTAAAACACCCATTTGGGTGGGCTTTTTGAAACACCCATTTGGGTGAGCTATCTAAAACACCCATTTGGGTGAGCTTTTTTGAAACACCCATTTGGGTGAGATTTCTAGAACACCCATTTGGGTGAGATTTCTAGAACACCCATTTGAGTGAGATTTTCTAAAACACCCTTTTGGGTGAGCTTTATAAAACACCCATTTGGATGAGCTTTCTAAAACATCGATTTGGGTGAGCTTTTCTAAAATACTTGTTTGGGTGAGCTTTTTGAAACACCTTTTTGGGTAAGCTATCTAAAACACATATTTGGGTGAGCTTTTCTAAAATACCTATTTAGATGAGCTTTTTGAAACACCTATTTGGGGAAGTTATCCAAAACACCCATTTGGGTGAACATACTATTAATAATGTATTTGATTTCTTGAAGCCTTTCACTTGGAAATCAACCTTTTATTGCTTCAATGCTTGTCCATTCATTAGACTCTCTATAGACACTAAAATCTGGTCAATCCGATTATGCTACCGAAAGCAACGACTAAATTGACACACCAAGGCCCCTAGGGCAGCCCTCAAAAGGTATACAGTGGTTCTAGCCACTTTGTGCAAGGTTTTGGAAGGTTCCAAGCCCATTTTTGGGACCTTTTGGCTCCTTGTTCCTATTCTCCTATTCGTCCCACCCTGGGATGAATACGGATCCTATTCATCCCACCCTGGAGCGAATAGCAGCATTCATCCCAGGGTGGGGCGAATAGCAGGTTTGACTGACAAAAAGTCAAATCTGGATAAATGGCACCTAGTAACGATCATTTATCCTGCCTACCCACACCTACAAGTCAGAGCACACAACATATTTATGCCATGCTTCATAAGGGAGGCCAAATTGGGAGATTCTCTTCCCCCTCCAATGCATGCCACCTCGATGGCCAAGTGGCACCTCTTGCCACGCATGCCCTTGCATGCCTTTTTGCACATGAGCCCCCTGTGGCTATAAAGTGGATGTATTTTCCACACAAAATATGGAGAGGAGTTTTAGGACAAAGCAACGGAGTGCTGCTAAGATTTCCTTTCACCCTTTTGTGCCCCTTTTCCCTCGGAATCTCTACCTAGCGAAGGAGGTTTGCGAGTGATCCAAGAGGCACAATTTGTTCACATAACCGGACCATATGAGTGAATTTCTTCACCAAATTTGATGAAAATACCCCTTAGAGTGTTTTGGACCATTCCACAGTGGAATTGGTGGTAAAAAGTGTGCAGAATTGGTGGGCATCCCACCCCTGGGCGCCCCTAATCTGTGATAGTCAAATTCGTCCCCCTGGGATGAATACAAATATGTGCATAATTTTCCTACTATTTTTTAATAGGCTTATTCTAGGATATAATATGATGCTACTATCCAAATTTCATGCATTTTGGAGTTGTATTGGATGAGATATCGCATTTTGAAGTTTTTGCAGGCTTGTAGGGTCCATCGGAGCATGCACAGGAATCCATACCTGATTTTGGAAATCTGACCACATGGGTCCTCTCAAAATGTTATTTTATTTATTCTTTCCAAGTTTCATGTGTTTTGGATATGTTTAGGGGTAGAAATTGCTTGCTTTGGGTTTTGTAGGTTGGGAACGATCACTGCGAATACGACATGCCATCAGATATAATTTTGGATCTATTTTTTGTGATATCTTCCCAAAACATTCTATTTTACATCCCTCTGCAATTTCAAGTCATTTGGAGTTTATTTGATATAAGATCCATGCATATTCTCATTACTAGTCTTTTGATGCCTATGGGGATTGCATGTTTTTCATCATACGCACTTGCTATTTGACATTTTTGGTTTCCTTGTGTGTAGGTGCAGGTTTCTATAGCACATTAGGAAGGAGCACAAGACCTCAAGATCAAATATACAAGTGGCGGCATCATAGGCTCACCCACCTCGATTGTGGGTACGAGGAAAGACACTGGATGTGCACCCGAGTTACTTGAAGGATTTTGATCCTTGGGCACCCAATTTGTAACAATTGTATCATATTTGAGACCTCAAGGGGACATCTATGTAACCTTGGATTTGATCCACCAAATTAATAAGAAATCAACTTGCTTTGCTTCATTTCTTGTTATTTGGTATCTTTTCCATCTTACTTGCATGCTTTCGATTTGATGCTCATTAGACATAGGGGATAGATACATATATTTTTCTTCATAATTAGGTGCACCATTTTTCCCTACTTCAGTGGTGATCATGGTGGGACCTAGTCCCTTTTTCTTTGGGTGAATTTTTAATCTCATTTTTACCCTTTTTATGTTGCAGGTACTACCCGTTCTGGCCTGAAACGACCCCTGAACTACTATTCGTGCCACCCTGGGATGGATACACATCCATCCCACCCTGGGATGGTTACAGAACTACTATTCATCCCACCCTAGAGTGAATAGAAAATAGAGGTATTTTTGCTCAAATTTCCAGAAATGGCAGGTTCCAAGACTGATGAGGTAAGTGCCTAAACTCTCTGTTTTCCTTTTGCACCTTCAGAGGTTATTTAATTTGGTTTTTCTTGCATTCTTTGCTTTCTAGAAAGGTAGAAGAATAGATTTAATTTTCTTATAAATGCAAAAATAACAAAAAAGAAGAAAAATAAAAAAGAAGTTAAGTTATGATGCCCTTGTGTGGTTTGCTTGCTTGTAGCCTACCCAATGGGTAGGTTATCATTTAGGAGTTGCATCTTCTAGGTTACTTTTTATCTAGCTTTCTGAAAGTAAAATGTACCTTTTGCATGCATTTAGTGAATTATCATTGAGTGCTTCATTTTTTACTTTCTTTAAATCATAAAAGGAACCACACACACTTGCACGTATCACAATAACATTGGTAAGGTTGGATTTCATCACCAACCCCCAATTCAGACCGATGACGTTGGATTTCACCTCCTTCCACCGGCTTGCCCCCTAGATACCTTAGATAGAATAGGGCACTCTCTCAATATGGAATAGGTCACTAGTGTTCAAACTCCCTCCCACTGTTGGAATCGCTTGTCGATTCAGAGTGGAAGAGCTAGGCGAACCCTCCACTCATTATGGGTTTTAAGCGGTGTACCCTAGACTCTTTTGAGGACCTCATGTTTGGCACTAGTGTCCCTAGTCACCACTTTGGTTGAGTTCCCTCATTCTAAGTCCAAAACACGAACAAGAAAGCAAAAGCAACAACAAATTCAAACACACCAAACAACTTAGGGATTCACATCTAAAACTTAAAGGAGATAATCACATTGTTTTCTTGTGTGCTTCTTTGATCATTTGATTGTGTGTTCCTAAGATTTAAAAGAGATAATCATATACATCCAATCCTTAAAAGAGATAATCATATTGTCTACTTTGGGTGTTTCCTTATTGTTCGGGTAGTCAACATAAGATCCTAGATATAGGACCAAACCCTAATTTTTCAAAAAAAAAGTAAAAAATCTACTTTTTGATTCTACATCCAATGGATCGAGAATCATGCAAATCGGAGCTATAACGAAAAAGTTATGTTGGTTTTATGATTACTCTATTTTCGAAGCCGAAAATAGGGAAAAACTGCACTAAAACAGTCATAGAATGGTCTAGACAACTCCAAAAATTGCCAAATTTGTTTTGTTGTCTTAGTTAGCTCCTTCTGCACCTCTCACAGAAATTTTGAGTCCTAACTCTTCATACTTCAAAATTTCCCAAAAATTCCTAAAAGTGGGCATTTCCCCATGGGCCCTAGTTGGCCAAATATTCCAAAAATACAAATTTTTGACCCAAAGTCAGATTTTGGAGCCCTATCCCATTGTGATCAGCTCATCGCACTGATCATTTTGATATATAACACTTATAACCTTTTTTTGAAAAGTCAAAATTTTCTAAAAATGGCCGATGGACCCCCCTTTTATGGATTTGGTCCAAATGCGGTTAAAAACAAGACCTCCAATTCAGAGAGAGATTCAAGCTCCATAGCCAGTGAATATCTCCAAATAATTCTAGAGGACATGCCCATCCCTGAATGGCATCCCAGGTCCTATCATAACAACAATACCATCCCCAAGGGGGCAAACCTTCGAGATACCCCTACTAGGGAAGCACCCATAGGTCCTCTAGGAAAACTTCTTGATTTGGATACCTTGATAGAATTCTATATAGAAAATAATCCACCCATTGAGGGGTCTAATAGGTCAATATCATGGATTCACATCCCAGCTTGCTCTATACATCAATCGAAATGTGAACATGAGAGTACACCATGGCCTAGCCTGGATGAGCAAACCACCCCATTTGATCGAGCAAGTCACCCCCATACTCCTCATAGAGAGCACTCAACATCCACACGTCATGCTTCTATGCAGCTTGAATATATAGAGCTTACATCCAAAACTGAATATGAATCTTTCCTCATAGATGAGGAAGAAGACCCAAGTCATCCTCCTACTCCTCGTGAAGAGTACTTGGTGCAACCACATGATGGCTCTACATCATCAGACTATACAGAGCTGATTCATAGATCAGAGTTTCAGGTCAATGCAACCTTTAGGGAGCATGGAAAACAAGCAATAGATCCTACTAGGGGTGAAAGACATGATAAACCCATCCGTATTTCAAGTACAAGGGCACACAAACCCCATACAACTGAGCAACGAGATCATACTCATCAGGCAATTAGGCCAAATATTAATAGACAACAACATACGGATCAACTCCAGTTGGATCAACAACAAAGAAATCAATAATGGGTGGACTCACAATGAGCACACCTACAAAGGTTGTATCAATGAAAGATACAAGAACAACAAATGATACAACAAGAGCAATTGCAAAATGCATTACATGAAGTGGTGCTTACACCTAGCACCTATAAGATGCAACGACATGCAAGGCGTCCAATACAATCTCTAATGTCACCCCTTAGACCTCCTAGGCCTAATCGAGACTTACCTCCTAGGCCTAACATAGATCACCTTCCACAGGCGGTTACCCCTCCTTATAGGCCATCTCAAGAGACGCCTTATGAGGCCTATACTGAGCATGAGCCAAAAGTGGAATATCTTGAGATGCCTTATCGAGGTAGGGGGTGATGTTCCACCACCCCATAATAGGCCTGATATCCCTCGCCCTCCCTCGTAGGGTCAAAGCAAAGAAGAGGAGATCAAATCCTCTAATGCATATAGGGTATTGCTAGAGCACCTAGAGTCAATTGAAAACAAGACCTCTGGGTCTGGGTCTCAAAAGCCCACTTTGCACCAATTACGTAGTCAACCACTCCATCCTTCCGTGCCTACCCCTTCCTATCCATAATAGTTTAAAATGCCCCACCTAGCTGACTTTAAAGGGGAGGAAGATGCGCAGGAGCATGTCACCAAATTCTTGAACCAATGCTTTGGCATACAGGATAATGATGCTTTACTCTTGAGGACATTCTTGACTACCCTCTCCGGCCCAGCCATGGAGTGGTACAACCAACTCCTGAAGCATAGCATCTACAATCTTGACCAATTCATAGATGCGTTCTTGGAACGCTTCACCTTCAACACTGAGCAAAAGGTGACACTGGCCGACCTTGTAGGGTTGAAGCAATATGATGATGAGTCAATCACCGACTATGGCAATAGGTGGTGAATGCTTCTTGCTCAGCTGCCATACATACTACCCATGTCTGAGTTGACTGGCATGTTTTCTAAGAGTTGTCTGAAGCCTATCTCCTTGTTGTTGCAACTCCAATAGTATCCCACTCTTGAAGATGCTCTAGCGCAAGCTAGAATAATCGAGGACATCAAGATTCAAGAGGGAGAAATTGCGAAGCCATGCAAGAAGGAGTGGACAAAGGATGCCAAAAACAACTTGGCACAACCAAAGCCAACATCAATCAATCAGGTTGCCATTAGTGTTCCAGGACCTGCGCAACCTGTGCCACCTCAAAAGCCCAACTATCAAGCCACACCTAGAAACTATGACAACAACAATCCAATAAACCAAAGACAAGACCAATCACATCGGCCACCATGACAATATACTCATTTTTCAGAGCCCTTAGCATCGATCTTCAATCGATTGTATGAGGCACAAGCAATCACGCTTCCCGAGATCCATCCATTGAAACCTAATAAGCGTAGATCAAAGGTGCACATGAAAGATCTATACTGTGTTTACCATCGACAAAGAGGCCATGACATCCAGACATGTTATCCCTTTAGAGATGTAGTTCAAGATATGATCGAGAGGCAAGAGCTTTCGATGGGTAATCCTCTTGCTCCTAACAACAAACCAATAGGAGACTTCCAAGACCTCTAGCCCACACACAAAGCAAAAACAACACCTGCCAACCATGTTGAGCATCCCAATCAAGTGCATAACAACCCACCTCCCCAAGAGTCTATGGGAATGATCAGTGTTGTAACAGAGAAATAGGAATATCAAAATCTATAGATAGGGGGTCTATAGGCAGGGGGTCCATCCAAAGGCACCTATAAACCCTTTGGTCACCCCAAAATGCTCCTAGGTGGTCTATGACTATCTAGGTCACCCCAAAATGCTCCAAGGGTGTCTACAACCCGCTTGGTCAACCCAAAATGCTCCTAGGTGGTCTATGACCATCTAGGTCACCCCAAAATGCTCCAAGGGTGTCTACAACCCGCTTGGTCAATCCAAAATGCTCCTAGGTGGTCTATGACCATCTAGGTCACCCCAAAATGCTCCAAGGGTGTCTACAACCCACTTGGTCAACCTAAAATGCTCCTAGGTGGTCTATGACCATCTAGGTCACCCCAAAATGCTCCAAGGGTGTCTACAACCCGCTTGGTCAACCCAAAATGCCCCAAAGGCATATGTAAGCCCTTTGGTCACCCAAAAAGCCCCAATGGCATTCCCTAAGCCCATTGGTCAACCTGCATGTACATACATATATTTATATATATATATATATATATATATATATATATATATATCAATCAAAAATTCAAAAATATCATTAAAACATCAAAAATACAAAAATATTACATTGCACCACATTGCATCCCATTGCATTTTATCATCGCTTGCATTAGGCATACTCATCATTGCACTTTGCATTTTAGAGTTGCTCATACATGTCTAGCACTAAGACTGTACATTAGTCATCATTCAAAATCAATGTTGTCCAAGTCATCATCCACATCATTCCATATTTCACCTATCATATCCACTTACATTTCCCACTTTTCATAGTTGTGTCTGTTCCCCATCACCTAGCCATTTGTTCTAGAATGTCATTAGGGTTTTCGGTCACTCACCCATCTCTAGTTTTCTTTTCAGATTTTGTAGAAAGCTATCCTGATTTTTAGAAGGTAGAGTCTTGCTTAGATTGTACCTTGTATACATCAAATCCCAACACATTTACACATTAATAAATCCAAGTTTTGTGCAAGGAAAGATGAAACCTACAAAGTGGTCTAGGTTACCTTAAGCGAAAATGTTATCCTGCTCATCCCCCTGTGTGAATGGTTCAAGAATGCTGAGAATTGGCAAAAGGACAAGCTCTTCCCTACCCAATTCCCCAAAATAAATAGTGGTTTTCACCACTATCAAAATCACAAATTCAAAATCCCAAAGTCAAAATCCCAAAATCAAGATCCAAAAAAAAAAAAAAAATCAAAAGCAAAATAAATAATGGTTATCACCACTCCCCAAATCCCTTGCTCAAAGAAAACAAAATACAAAATAAACAGTGATTTTCATCACTACATATGAGCAAGTATCCCAATAAAATTGAAGAAAATAAGGGAGTATTGAACTTGAATCCTTGGAATTCTCAACATTCGACAAACCATAAGGTGATCCTCATTACAAGTTTGGTGGACAACCTACCTGGCAATGGCGGTATCCTTACGCATGATGATATGTCTGTCACATTAGCTTTTGCGTGTGTGTAGACCAATGTTTGCATGTGGATGAGCTAGCTTTTGGTAGCCTATACTACCTAGTGGTCTAATCCAACTAAGTACAAAACCTAGGATCGTGATACTCATAGGGTGATCTCTCATTACAAGTTTTGTGGATAGCCTATCTGGCAATGGTGGTATCCTTATGCGTCTCACAAGAATGAACTCACTTGCACACACAGGGATATGGAGTATCTTGGTCATCCTAGCAGATTCATACCTTGTCAAAAAGTCTTGCATGGTTAGTATACAACTTTTGATCAGTTAGCTAGAGTGTTTGAGTCTCATGAAAACCTCATCAACATTCTATAACATTTCATTTCATTCATTCCATTTTATCACATTGCAATAGTACATTTCCATATATCAATTACACAAAAACAATACAAAAAGGATTAATGAATTTTATACAGTCTATGGTGCTAACGTAGTGTGTCAAATCATTAGTCATATTGCATCATACAATCAATCAATTCATCCATCTCATTATGCATCCATGCATATACACCACATCAAATCAAATCATATTACAACATATGCATACATGATAAACATCCATTCAAATCACATCATATTACAAAAAAAAAATATGCATCCATAACACATGCATCCATGATAAGCATCCATTAATGCATCCATAAACCATAACACATAATGCATCTAAAGCTCCAAATATCATAATTGCAAATCAAGCAAACATTTTTGTAATATCAATTGGGGCATTATTGGTATCATACCTCCCCTAATCAACAATCAAATAGTTAAGCAATCAACCTCAAAAATCCCCAAAGGTACCCATAAATCCTTTGGTCAACCCAAAAAGCCCCAAAGGTATCCATAAACCCTTTGGTCACCCAAAATCCCCAAAGGTATCCATAAACCCTTTGGTCAACCCAAAAAGCCCCAAAGGTATCCATAAACCCTTTGGTCACCCAAAAGCCCCAAAGGTATCCATAAACCCTTTGGTCAATCCAAAAAGCCCCAAAGGTATCCATAAACCTTTTGGTCAACCCAAAAAGCCCCAAAGGTACCCATAAACCCTTTGGTCACCCAAAATACCCCAACGACACCCATTAAGCCCATTGGTCATAATAACAACATGTATAATCCAAATCAACAATTGATAACTTAATCAAGTTAATCGTGTTCATCTTACGAATCATTGCCAAAGACAATCATCCACCCTCCTTGCTTGGGGAAAATAAGCAAAAGATCAAAAGCAAATTCAAGCAAACTAGTAAGCTTATCTCCTAATCACCATCAAGGCTAGGATTTGATTTAAGCTTATCTCCTAATTGCCATCAAGGCTAGGATTTGATTTAAGCTTATCTCCTAATTGCCATCAAGGCTAGGATTTGATTTAAGCTTATCTCCTAATCGTCATCAAGGCTAAAGTGTAGACTTGAGCTTGTCTTCCAATTGCCACCAAGGCTAAAGTGTAGACTTGAGCTTATCTTCTAATTGCCATCAAGGCTAGGATTAGACTTAAGCTTGTTTGCCAATATGCCAAAGATTACCAAAATCAAGTTCCTTAACTTGTCAGAGGCAATGATTCTATGATGCGCACCCTTTCCATGATTGGGGCATCTAATGTTGATGAGGTATTCTTCTATGAAATCTCATCAAAAATCAAAAATTCAAAAACAATTAAAACAATCAAAATTCAAAACAACACAAAAACCAAAGAAAAGGGTCCAAAACCCACCAAAAACAAGTCAAATCTGATGGAACTCACTCAAGATCAAGAAGGAACCCCAACAAAGTCATCTGGGTCAAGCGACTCATCACTTTTCTCATGAGTCATTCCCTCATCGACTCGTCGCTTGAGGGGGTAGTCATACTCAGTCCAAATCAACAAGCACACACTCAATCAGGCAAATTGCGTTCATTCAATGAATCATTGACAAAGACAATCACGCCCCTGCTTGGGGCAGCAAACAAGCACAAAATTACAAATTAAAATGCTTGGCATATCTGGCATCATGAAAAACTAGGCCTCCTCTTCATGATAGAACAATGTCCAAGCTCAAGCAAGTTCCTTAGCTCGTCGAAAGCAAGGATTCAAGAACGCATGCTCTTTCCAGGATTGGGGCATCTAAAGTTGGTTAGGTTACTGAATAACCTTAATCATTGAACATTTTAGTCATCTATTTTTGCTCAGCGTTGTGCTGCACACAATGCATCCCAAAAAGGGGCATCTGTAGACACTAAAATCTGGTCAATCCGATTATGCTACCGAAAGCAACGACTAAGTTGACACACCAAGGCCCCTAGGGCAGCCCTCAGAAGGTATACAATGGTTCTAGCCACTTTGTGCAAGGTTTTGGAAGGTTCTAGCCCATTTTTGGGACCTTTTGGCTCCTTATTCCTATGTCGTCCCACCCTGGGATGAATACAGATCCTATTCATCCCACCCTGGAGCGAATAGCAACATTCATCCCAGGGTGGGGCGAATAGCAGGTTTGACTGGCAAAAAGTCAAATTTGGACAAATGGCGCCTAGTAACGGTCATTTATCCTACCTACCCATACCTACAAGTCAGAGCATGCAACATCTTTATGCCATGCTTCATAAGGGAGGCCAAATTGGGAGATTCTCTTCCTCCTCCAATGCATGCCACCCCGGTGGCCAAGTGGCGCCTCTTGCCATGCATGCCCTTGCATGCCCTTTTGCACATGAGCCCCTTGTGGCTATAAAGTGGATGCATTTTCCACACAAAATATAGAGAGGAGTTTTAGGACATAGCAATGGAGTGCTACTAAGATTTCCTTTCACCCTTTTGTGCCCCTTTTCCCTCGAAATCTCTACCTAGCGAAGGAGGTTTGCGAGTGATCCAAGAGGCGCAATTTGTTCACATAACCGGACCATATGAGTGAATTTCTTCACCAAATTTGATGAAAATACCCCTTAGAGTGTTTTGGACCATTCCATAGTGGAATTGGTGGCAAAAAGTGTGCAAAATTGGTGGGCGTCCCACCCCTGGGCATCCCCAATCTGTGATAGTCAAATTCGTCCCCCCTGGGACGAATACAAATTTGTGCACAATTTTTCTACTATTTTTTAATAGGTTATTCTAGGATATAATATGATGCTACTGTCCAAATTTCATGCATTTTGGAGTTGTATTGGATGAGATATCACATTTTGAAGTTTTTGTAGGCTTGTAGGGTCCATCGGAGCATGCATAGGAATAAAAAAATATTTTGTAGGTTGGGAACGGTCACTGCGAATACGACATGCCATCGGACATAATTTCGGCTCTATTTTTGGTGATATCATCCCAAAACCTTCTATTTTACATCCCTTTGCAATTTCAAGTCATTTGGAGTTGATTTGATATAATATCCATGCATATTCTCATTACTAGTCTTTTGATGCCTGTGGGGATTGCATGTTTTTCATCATACGCACTTGCTATTTGACATTTCTGGTTTCCTTGTGTGTAGGTGTAGGTTTCTACAGTGCATTAGGAAGGAGCACAAGACCTCAATATCAAAGATACAAGCGGCGGCATCATAGGCCTGCCCACCTCGATTGTGGGTATGAGGAAAGACACTGGATGTGCACCCGAGTTACTTGGAGGATTTTGATCCTTGGGCACCCAATTTGTAACAATTGTATCATCTTTGAGCCCTCAAGGGGACTGCTATGTAACCTTGGATTTGATCCACCAAATTAATAAGAAATCAACTCTCTTTGCTTCATTTCTTGTTATTTGGTATCTCTTCCATTTTACTTGCATGCTTCCGATTTGATGCTCATGAGACATAGGAGATAGATACATATTTTTCATCATCATTAGGTGCACCATTTTTCCCTACTTCACTCTCAAGTTGGGTGAAACATCATTTATATCATATAAGAAACTTTCTATCACTCATAGAAACACATAAATCACTAAATGCATGTAAAAATTTATTAACATAATTACAAAAATCAAGCACTCAAAACTTTTATGCATATCACATCACACATAGCACATACAATCCCCTTTTCAAAAATATGTTTATTTTATTTATGAACATTACAAGGGTGCGAATTTACATTGATCTCTTCCTTTGCCTAGTAGACCAATGGCAAGCCACCCAATCACTAAAATCATAAGCTTCTCCCTCGACCTCATCTGTCCCCATGCAATACTAAAAAATATAGCATTGCTCTAATAATCATCTTGAGCATCTTCCTTATCCTCCTCAAAAGCCTTTTGGTAATCAAGGATCAGGTACCACAACAAGATAAATCTAAAATTTTTGACATATTTAGGCCAAACCCTATTCTTGCAAGTATGCTACCAACCATGTTACCCTCAGTTAAGCGACCACCCAATTTGATGCTAATATTGGCTCCCTTATATGAAGTAACATAGGCAATTTATAAAATATTTTGAAACTTTCCCTTAATGTATTCCTCTCATAAATCAATGGTCACTGCCTAATAGTGCTGCAAACACTGTTGGATCGATTTTGACATCCTAGTAGTGATCTAACGTCTTCTATCACAATGTTGTGTCTCTAAATTAATTGAGTAGGGTTTGGATGCTTTGCCTATACCATCAATCCTTTTTTCTCCTGCTCTTGATAAGCTTTTGCTTGTCCTACCTTGTTTGCCTTTGTCCTGATGGCTAATAAAAAACCCTTAATTATACATTTCCCATGACTGGGTTGGGCATCCACCCTATCATATGTTGCACTACATAGTTGTGAATATATAGTTCACACAATAAATATTGATGGTGCATCAAGTTGGAGTAGTATGTGTTTCAATATTTTTTGGGTAAATCTAACTTGTAGGGTAGCCTAGAGATTACTTCGCTTATCTTGTATAAAATAAATTGCTCTTGTAGCATTAGATAATATACCCATGTTGGAGGCCTATATTCTAATAGTTTAGACACCAGTAGCCTATGGTTGTCATCTGCCTCTGGGCTTCCTCTATGTCTATTTAGAGCTTCTATACCTCTTGATTTTTCTCCTTTATTATTACCTTTAGCTTCATATGGTCTTTCCAAAGTAGATTTACCTTATTTTGATTCTCTTCACAAAACTTCAACCACTTCTCCTCTTGCTTTAGCAGTATCCTATGTTGCTCCCAGGAGATGCTCAGGATATCCACCATCTTGGGTGGGCTATCCATAGTCTTCTTCCCTTTCAATTTTATCTCAACTTCCTCTTTTTGCACTTTGGAGTAGGTTTCCTTGTTTTCCTCCCCTACTTTATCCTCCTTTTTGCTCTTCTTTGGCCTCACCTTCTCTTGATTTCTCCTTCCTAGGACTAATTCACTTGATGTCTCATATCTACTTACCTCGCTCAACACAACCATATCCCTACTTGTATAAAATGACTCGCTATATGAATAGTCAACTAGGGCATAGCAATCTCCCAACAACATTTCCCCCATACTAGATTCACCATCTCATACAATTATGACCTTCTTGTCTTCCTTGTTTTCCATAGCCATGGCACTTATATTCATCCTTTCCTTCTCTATCTTCTATCTGCTCACCCCTACGTTGTCCACATCCTCTTCTATTCTACTTTGGACCTCCGTTTTGTGACACCCATCTTCACACCTTCCACTTTATCCCTCTCAGCTCAAATATTTTGCACAACAAATACCTAAATCCATGCCTTTCACACTCATTTCCTTTCTCTCAAACGTTTACCTCATGGATGCCTGATTTTACTCCTGCTTGATCTTCTTCGCCATTCAAAGATTTTGCACTATGAATGTCTGATCCTACATTATTTGTTAGGTCTTCTTTGTTGCTTTAGACTTTTACACTACAGATGTCTAACTTTGTGCCTCTCACTTGGTCTTCTTTTCCACTTGGGGCTTCCATGTTATGGATGTATGTACTCATGCCTTTTGCACCCTCCCATTTTCCATTTTAGGCACCTGCACTATAGGTGCCCCACTCGTGTTCATACCAACAAATCCACTTTGCTACTCTCTCTCTCTCCCTTATCTCTTGACTGATTTATTTTTTTTCCCTTGCATCTACATCCTTTGCCCTTTTTAAAACTATGTTGACAACTCTTTCCTTCCATGTCTCTAGCACCTCCATAGAATTATTAGTTACTTCTCGTCATCTTATTCCAACCTCGATATTTTACATTACACATGCCCATATGGTTACCCTTGACCACACCACTCAATTTATTGGCTCTACCTCTTGTACTTCCTCATCTCCTCATGGCAACACTAGCTACAATTGTAGCTCTATGATTTGCTTCTCCATATCCCCTACCCATAAATGAGTAGCTTTTAGCTCTACCAACATTTCTTCTAAGGCCTCGATCATCCCTTTCTATCCTAATCCTTCCTCACCTCCTTATAGTTTTATAACCACTATTTGATCATATTATAGTTGCTCTTCCCCCCTCTCCTTTGGATTTCTTGGCTCACTCACTTTTCTTCAAAGAGTATGCTTTATTTGTTGTTTATCTTGGGATAGACTTCTTGTGGATGCCCATAACATGCTTCTAGGTGGCCCCCTCTTCCCTACAAAATCTTCAAATAGTAAAGCCATTAACCCATGGTGAACCAATACCTTCTTATCCTTGCTACAACAAAACTATTCACTCACATACTCGATCGACCATGTGAGATAATAGGGAAAATTAATCTTATATTCTTCTCCTTTCAACCCCCTTTTAGGTGGATAAGGAACTAGATATTATGGCTTGCTAACACTGATTATATTTCACTATTGGTCAAATACTTCAAACAAAACAGTGCTAGGGCATCATACAATGTAGGGAAGGATATCCTTATTAATTCTCCTCTCACCACTCTACCTTTATGCCCTCCATATTCAAATAAAATTTCTAATCCTTGAGCTATGTTCAATGGCTCTTGGAAGTGCTCTTTCCTACATTTCGATAACCTAGTGAGCCTTGCTACTATTTCCCAAGATATTATCACTTCCAATCCTTGGACCTTCGATTGCTCATTCTCTAGATTACTTGTGAATTCCATAATAATCTCTTTGGAATACCCTTTGATACTCCAAAAATACTCCATCCATCCTTCCTACTAAAAAATCCATAGCACTTCCAAATACTTCTCCCACTCCGCAATACTATTTGGCTCCCAACAATGGGCTTTCGTAGCCCTCATGTCTACTGTCACAGGTCTTCTTATGTATTCCCTCTTTCACTCTTTAAATCCAAAAACCCCACATTGTATGTCCTCTTCTCCTTCATTGTCACTCCTCTATTATTTCCCTTATGTCTTTTCTCTCCCTTCCACATTTCCTTTTAAATTTAAATGACCTTAAGCCTTACAACCTATTTCCTTTAACTATGTCCCTTATCATTGTTGCCCATTTTCGTTTGCTCTTGATCTTTTTTATTTATCTCTTGTTGATATCCTTTTGATTGTAACTTTGCCTTCACATATTTCTTGGGATTTGCACCCACTTTGTTGTGTGTTCTTGTACCTATTATCATGTGCTTTTTTAACTCCATTTTCCCAAATGCACTCTCTCTTTATCCACTCCCACTTTTTCATTATCTCACTCATCATTGACATTTGCTTTTTTTATATTTTGCACTTGTATTACCTCATAGCTACTTTATTTTGTGTCTATCTTAATGCATACCCCTTGACTACTTTATCATATTTCATAGTTGTCCTTTTCAAATTGTTGAGTCCACTTTATTTTACTTATTGTGTTTTATTTTTTCATTTCATACCCATTGTATCCTATGGATCTCCTTCCACGTTTACAACACCCCACATATCTATTTGGTTTATGCCATATTTTATAAAAAAAAATCCTTATAATTTAAGTCCCTTTGCTTACTATTATTTCAAAATCAATTTTCTCATCACACAACCTTTTTATAATTATTTCATGCATACCATTCATCTTTCTTTTGTTTCACAACCACCATAACAAATATTTCTACACTCTCGTCCATGCATCTTTCATATATTACAATAAACACAATAATAAGAAAACCAATCAACATCATCACATTTTTTAGTGATGGCGAGCAAAAGGTAGGCAGAAGCAAGTGAACATGCGATGATCGAGTCATCGACGGGTGGAAGGAAGAGGAACGTAAGTAAAAGTGAACACTCAAGGAGTATCACGTCGAATACTGGGAAGAAGAAAGGTGGAAATAGAAACCCTGGGACCAGCTCACGATCGAATGATGAATCCAACTCCCATCAGGTAGAGGATGAACCAACAAGCGAAGCTAATCCAGGCGTGGGAGGAGATGGGAAAGGAGGACGCAGAGGCAAAGACCCACTAGATAAACATGAAACAATCGACAAGAAGACCAATCAATCTTCTTTCGCAGAAGCGCTTCAAGGAAAACCTAAACCTAGGTCCTCGATAGTGAATGCCTTCATAACCCAAGGTTGTAATGTCCTCTGTCCTGAGCAAGTCATGACGGAATACGCCAACCGAGACGCATTTTCCCTGGTAGGGAAATTTTTTGGAGGGAGATCGGACATGGACTCACTATGACGGTGGGCGATGATCAAGTGGAAAACCAGAGGGTGCCTAGAGTTGTTAGCCATGTCTCGAGGGTTTTTCATGGTCTACCTCAACACACAGGAAGATGTAGACCGCATCTTATCAGGAGGCCCATGGTTTTTTGGGAGGAGAAGTCTCTTCCTCCGGAAGTGGGGAGAAGACTTTGATCCAGAGTCGTAGAGCATAAATTATGCCCCCATTTGGGTGCGGCTCCCAAACTTGCCACCACACTTCTTCTACGAAGATGCACTCCAAGCGATAGCCCGAGCAATAGGAGAACTGGTAGCCATTGATCCAACAACTCATGCTCGAACTCGCCTAATGCAAGCATGCATATGTGTCAATGTCAACCTAGAAACACAGCTCCCTAGCTAGGTTAACCTAATTTACAAAAATTACAGGCAAAGCCAACCGCTGGAGTTTGAAAACAAACCAGCTTTTTGCTCTGAGTGTCAGCTACAAGGGCACCTTTCATCTCAGTGCCTAAATCGTAAAAACTCGCAGACAGAGTCGTAGACTATGGCCCATCCAGTTCAGGGGGAAAATCCAAAGATGAAGGGTGGAACGGGACAGAACCAGAACCATAAGGGCAAGCAACAGGCTTTTCCCCCTCCAAGTGGTGACAAACAAAAGGTAAGTAATATGTTCACCATCTCCAACAAATTTGATTTACTTAGCAATTTTGGTCGCAATGATAAATTCCAATTTGAGGAAATCCTCTGTGAGGAAGCCCCTGACTCAAACCTTATCATTCAACCGGATTCTATTGAGGACATCCCTCAGAAAAACCCCCTCCCATCCCCACCTCTCGAATGTCCTTCCCCCACCCTCGACAACAGTCATGATTCCCCAAACCCCCCAGACCCCCCAACCCTCCATTCCCCCACCATCGTCTTCCCCACCCAGTAAGACTGGGTCACCCCACTCCCCATCCAGATCCCTCGAAGCCGAAGCTGACAACGACGATTCTTCCCAAGAGTCCTCAGAACCATGGAGCCCAAAATAGACCCGAAGTTACAGAAAGACCCAGATTGATGTGGGAGGCGATAGAAAGAAGGGAAGGCCCTCGGGGGCAGACCTGAGAAATAGAGATGCAACTGAAGATATAGCCAATGGCACCCAAAAACCCTGCTCCAGGACCTAGGGATAACAAGCAAGGAAGAAACTAAAAGATCCAAAACCCCCGCACAGCAAGGCAAAGGGGGTAGAAAACCCTCCAAAAGTTCCAAATGAAAGTCCTCTCCTGGAACGCGAGAGGACTAAATGGGGCAGTCAAACAAATATTGGCTGCTGCCATGCGAAAGGAAACGAATCCTACTATTTTCCTTATCCAAGAAACCAAATTAGGTGAGCACTGGTCACCAAGAGTTGCCAAAACCATCTGGAGGAAGTGTGAGTTTGTCTACACCCCAGCGCAGGGTACCTCAGGCGGACTCCTTTGCCTTTGGAATCCAGCAAAAGTTGAAGGACGAGTTATTTCAGGCGATGGGCGCCTGTCCAACATCCTCTTTCATGATTCTAACACCCAACTCTCCTGGGTCTTAACCAATGTGTATGCTCCTAACACCCCGTAGAACAAAATAATCCTGTGGAACAACCTTTTCTAGATGATACAAACATTTAGTGATGTCCCTTGGATCTTAGTAGGGGACTTCAATACTCCCCTGCACCCTTATGAGAAGAGAGGTGGGAATGCCATTACTTCCAGAGCCACATAGGACTTTGCTCACTTTGTAGACTCAAGCGAACTTATGGATGTCCAACTGAAAGGGGCCCAGTTCACCTGGAGCAATAGAAGGGTAGGCAAAAACCTTATTCAAGAGAGACTAGATCATTTTATGCTGTCCCAAGAAGTGCTCCCTCTCTTTGGGGATGCTAGTCTGTAGGCTCTTCCAAAAATTGGGTCTGATCACAGTCCCCTGATGTTCGAAACTACCAACAGACCTCAGTTTAAAACCCCTTTCTGATTTGAATCTATGTGGACACAACACCTAGACCTCAAAAATCAGATTGTTGAATGGTGGGGAGAAAAGGTCCCTGGGATGGCCATAAACCAGGTAATGCAAAAACTCCGATCAATTAAGGGCAAGTTGAGGGTGTGGAACAAAGAGAATTTCAGGAACATCTTTGAAAATAAAAATATCATCAAAAATAGACTCAATCAGATTGAGGACAGGTTCCAACAGGGGCAGGGGGATGACAATCTTAGAATAGAGGAGAGGATTTTGCTATCAGAATACCATAATACTCTGCGAAAGGAAGAAATGTTTTGGCGCCAGAAATCAAGACAGTTGTGGCTCAAGGAAGGAGACTCCAACTCTAAATTCTTCTACATCTCCACCCTTAAGCACAGAGGAGCCAACAGGATAAAAACCCTCACCAAACAAGATGGTTCTTGCACCACTGATATCCACCAGATTCGGGATGAAGTTGTTAATCATTTCAAATCCCTCCTCGGTGTCCCCTCCTCCCCCCCAGCAAGGCTATGGACTCTCTCCTTGAAAATATTCCCAGATCCATCCCTAAGGCCATGAATACCCACCTTCTCAGCCCTCTAACCCCTAAAGAGATCCATCACGCCCTCTTCTCTATGCAGCCAGACAAATCTCCTGGTCCTGATGGGTTTTCTCCTAGGTTCTTCCAAACCTACTAGGACATCGTAGGGCCTGACCTCTGCCTAGCCATTTCCGAAATGCAAGCTACCATATTCATTCCCAGGGATGTCAATTCCACTTTTCTAGCTCTCATTCCCAAGGGGCCCAATTCCCAGTCCCTGTCTGATTTCCTCCCCATCAGTCTATGCAACGTCATTTACAAAATCTTGTCCAAAGCCATGGCTAACAGACTGACCAGCATTCTCCTGTCCATCATTGATCCCTGCCAAGGTAGTACTGTCAAAGGTCAGAATATCGTTGATGGAGTCATCACTATCCACGAGCTCATCCATTCGGCCCAAATTTCCAACAAGTCAGCCTTCTTCCTTAAGCTTGACATGAACAAGGCTTTCGATAGAGTGGATCGAGAGTTTCTAATCAAAATCCTCCTCAAGTTTGGATTCCATGAGAATTGGGTCAAGTTGATCTCTAATTGCATCTCCTCTCCCTGGTTCTCTGTCATGGTCAATGGTTCAGCTGCAGGGTACTTCCCTAGCTCCAGAGGATTGAGACAAGGGGACCCCCTCTCCCCCATCCTCTTCATCATCTTGGTAGAAATCCTAGGAAGAGTTGTCAAATCTGCTTGCTCAAGAAGATTGATTTCTGGTATCAAGGTTGCTTCCAACCTTCAACCCTCGACCCACCAGCAGTTTGTGGATGACACCCTGCTGGCCACTTCAACCTCTATCTCTGAAGCCAAGGTCATCAAGTCTATCCTCAATCTGTATGAGGAAGCTGCTGGCCAGAAGGTTAATTACAGCAAAAGCAAGCTCTACTTCATCAACACCCCTGCAAGAGGCAAGTAAAAATTGCAGGTATTTTGGGTTGCACAATCGTTGATCTCCCAACCACCTATCTTGGGCTCCCAATGTTTCAAGGGAGGCCAGCCAAGACCATGTGGAACAGTGTCACTGAGAGAATCCATAAGAAGTTGGCAGGGTGGAAAGGGGCTCTCCTCTCTCAAGCAGGTAAAGCCACTTTAGTTAAGTCTGTTCTCCAAAGTATCCCGGTGTTTTTTCTTTCTATCTTCAAAATCCCAAATGCTGTGGGAGAAAGCATAGAAAATATCCAGAAGCACTTTCTTTGGGCAGGGACGGATAATCAACGAAAGTTTCACCTGATGGCCTAGGACAAAGTCTGCACCCCGAAAGACAAAGGTGGGCTCGGCTTGCATAGAATCAGCCTCATGAACCAGGCCCTCCTGGCCAAACAAGCATGGAAGGTGGCCACCAATGCCAATTTGGACTGGGTCTCTATCATCCAAAGGAAATACCTCCAACAACACTCTTTCAAGGATGAAGGGACTCCTAGCATTGGGTCCCACTTCTGGCGATCCATATCCCAAACAAAGCACCTCATCCAACAGGGAACAAGGTGGCAGCTTGGGAATGGAATGGACATCGACTTTTGGCATGATTCGTGGGCCAGGGATGAGCCTCTCATCAGAGACCCCGACATTGCAGCAATTAAACACCTCATCGACAATAGATTTGGTCACAAAGTCACTGATTTCATAACAACCACTCAAGACAGCCGCAGGTGGAAGGTGATCCAGTTCAGGGTCAGGAATGCTATTTTAGACAGAGCTAAGTCTACCCTTCAGTCTATTCTCAGGGTAAATTTCATCCCTCAGACTCAGACGGTTGACAAGCTTTGTTGGAAAGGCACCAATGACGGGTAGTTCTCTGTGAAGTCAGCCTACCAGTTGGTTGACACCCCTCCCAAGCGATCCAGCTCCACCAACAACCCTACCATTTCCAGGTCCATTTGGCTTAAACATATGGTCCCAAAAATCGCTCACTTTTGCTGGCTCGCGGTCCACAACAGAATTTTGACCACAGACAACTTGATCAAGAGGGGGGTCATAGTCCCCAACAGATGCTACCTCTGCACCCAGGCCTGGGAGTCCACTCAACACTTATTCATTGACTGTCCCTTCACTAGTGAGGTTTTTTCCTCCCTGACGAGCAGGTTCCAAGTGAGTTGGGCCTGGCCCAAGTCCATCCTTGACTTGGTCACCCAGTGGCCCAACGTCTTCAGAAACCCAAGACTCAGGTTTCTCTGGAAAACCTTGCTGCACCATGTCTTCTGGAAAATTTGGTTGGAGTGAAACAATCGCATCTTCAATGACAAGCCCAGGATCCCTGAAGTTGTTGCCAACAAAGCCTTGACTTTTGCTCTGGAAAATGCTAGCATCATCCCATGCACAGATCCCCCTTCTTGTGGAAGGGAGTCTGCTTTGATCAAGAGCTTGGGGATTTCCACCGAGTGTTCAAGACCTCAGAATCCTCCCAGCTCCAGGAATAATGTCAAATGGATTCCTCCCCCTCCCGGGTGGCTCGAGGCCAATTTTGACGGGTCTTCCAAAGGTAATCCAGGAGATGCGGGGGCCGGAGGAGTTATTAGGGACCATGTGGGCAACATCATTTTAGCCTTCGCGGAAAATGTGGGGATCCAAACTAACAACTACGCGGAAGCTCGGGCTCTTTGGAAGTGTATTCAGATCAGCAAAACCTTGGCCAATCCAATCATCTTCGAGGGTGACTCACTCATTGTGGTTAATCACATCAACAACAACAACAACGGGGGTTGGAACATCCACAACATAATCCAAGACTACCAGACTTCCCTTCGGTAGTGTCCCCAAAATGTGACCACTCACATTTTCAGAGAAGCTAATAAGGTGGCAGATCTCTTGGCCAACATAGCGACCAATCAAGATAGCCTGATTATTTGGGAAGATGTCTTCCCCCAGGAAGTCAGCACGGCAGCCAATCATGATGCAAGGTGCATTCGTAAGGAGCAGCACTAGCTGCCACAATGGTGTTTCATTAACACCTAAGGTGTTTTTTCTCAACACCAGAACAAATCTAAGGAATGTCACAAATGACAGCTTTAGCAGCCACAAAGGTGTTCCTTCAATGCTAGAAAGGTGTTCTCTTAACACCATGAGCATCGGGAAACCACTAATCTCCATCATTTCCCGATGTTTCGCATGTATGACCACCCATGTGGTTTGCTTAGCTCATGTCTTCATGACCAGTAACCACCCGTTGCCTCCACTCCCATCATGCCTCTTCCCCTTCCTCCTCGTTTTCTCCCTCCTTGCAGTGACCTCTCGCCACCCCCATCTTTTTCTGCCCACGCTCGCCTCTTGTGTTGCCTTCTCTGCTTGCCCCCCTCTCCTTTCAGGTCTGGTGGTCTCCCCCTCGTTCTCTGTCACCTCCACTTTTTGTGCCCTGTGCTCCTTGTTCCTCTTCGATATTTTTGGAGTGATAGCCTATCACACTCGCATTAAGCTTAGGATTTTTAACCTGAGCCCAGTTTTTTCTTTATGCATATGCTTAAGAACCTCCCCTCTGTGTGGTAGTAGACATCATAGTAGTTTGGCTAATCCAAACGCCTCGAAACAAATACCTGAGGTCATCATCAATGAGGATGAAGAAGTGTCCAAAACTATCAAAGATGTGCTATGAGTGGCCACCCTTTCTCGCATCAACAAAACTGTGGGCCTATTGAAGTCAACAACCAACATCATTAGGGAGGTTGGCACCAACCTATCCAATGCTATTAACAATGTTCAGGAGCTCCCTGGCATACTCAAGGTCCTCCTTGGCCCTCTTCAAAAGGAGGTTGATCATCAAGATGGGAAAGAGGCATCCCAGTAGGCCTAGGAGGACAGTCTTAGGCAGGTGAAATGTTCAGGTTTATATTAGTTTTTGTCTAGCTATGTACTGGTTATTTAGTTTTTTATTGTGCTTAGGTTGGAAGGGTTGGACCTTCAAATTTTATGTCCAAAACTGGTTTATATTTGTATTACAAGCACTGTTTAAGCCCTATGTAACAGGGACGGGACCCTTCAACCCGATCAGTAAATAATTTTTTTTTTACCTACCAAAAAAAAACATCACATTTTTATTCGCATAACATGTTTACATCTGGTACTGCAACATTTGGTATATTACTATGGAGACCAATTCTTTGAAACCCATCGACTAAAATCATATGCATCAACATAGCCCACTTCATTCCTTTCCAAATACCCATTTGGTCTGGCATACTCTTCAAATCCCCCCTCTATCTCCCTCAAGCTCCTAAAAAATGGCCTTTAGTAGTTGGACATAGGATGCCACGAGAGTGAAAAGTGGAACCACAGGCCGATTCGGCTCAACCTTGTCTCCCGTAGTCATTGCATCGCTATCCTTACCTGTAACATCGTTGCACCTCAATTTATTGCAAAAAATGAGTCTCATTTAAGCAATGCCTCTGATAAGCCTATGACCATCAGTGGCTTCTATTGAGTGCCTTTCGTCTCTACTCTTATTGGGACCCCATCCTAACCTTATTATGTAATTAACCCCTTCCTAACATGGGGACCTTATCATAATAATATTAGGTGGTGTTTTGTAATATGTATGTGGCATTTGAGATACCTAAACAAGCGAGGTCATTTTATGCAATTTCTATTAAGAATGCAATTGCTTGTTTTGTAGAAGATTCTAGCTTGGGTGGCCACTTGCATGTGAAGCCAACCCTTGAGCATATACTTACGGTTACAAAGATTCTTTAAAAAGGCAAGGGATATAGATGAAGGTATCTCTCATATTTTGTTTCGAAGCTTTGCTTCTAAGAAGGCTTCCCCTTCAAAAAGGCCTGTGATTCTGTAATGTGTTCTTGTTTTTCTACAATATAATTTGTTGCATTTCCATTTCATCTTACAATATTGTTAATTTCAAACTCATTTTCTATTATTATTGTAATATTGTGTGGATGTGCTTTTATTTTACTGAAGGTTCATACAACTTTGCAGACACTTCCTCAAACCTCTACATGCACACTGCTTATCCCTATTGTATATTTTCTTGGCACTACATATATGCTAACATCGATCGATAATCTATGATACCAAATAGAAAACTTCTTGCTCTCCTCATTATCAACCTAGTATTTTTTCTTGATGGTATTCTTACCGTTGGTGATTGGCTTGTGCCTTTGCCACCATTATCGACATAAACGTCCGTAGTTGGACATCCCTCATGAAGGGGTTTAGATTCCACTCAATCACCTTGCATAGTGAAGTTATGTACATACAACGTGCACAACACGTTCTGGTGCTTTGGGACACTGTTAATGAATAAGACATGCCTCTTTTTCGGTGTCTCCATTTCATATGAGGAATATGATAACACCTTTGAGATTTTAAATAAGATCCATCACTCTTGTATCATAAATCTATAAATCCATGGTAGACTTCTACCTTGCTCGAACACACTTATTTTTGTTTTAATCACTCTAACTTGGACAAAATTTATACCTTTTATCCCTTAATTCTTCAATATTTTCCTCCTTTTCTTCTATCGCTCTCTCCAACTTCCAATATTTAATCATCAATATCCCCATTTGATCCTCCAAATGTTCCTCCATTTTCTTCCATTCTTGTTCCTTATCACTCACCACCACTATTAAGACCTAAGTCATTAACTTTGCTAGTTGTACAAGCATTCCTACCGCGTTAGTCACTACAATCGCATTGTAGGACTCTTGCCCTCCAGTCGATCTTACTACCAACTTCTATGAAGAGATTACCCCTACTTCTTGCCCCTCCTTGTTAGAGTATATTATATTATTGGGTACATTACTAGAGTAGGAGTTTACTTTAGAGTAAAGTTAAGTAGTTACTTCAAGCAATGTAATTAATGCATACGTGCTAAAATGTGCAATGATGTAAATGTGCATGTAGTCCATATGTACATGAGTCATAGGATAGATTCAAAGGTAGATTGAGGGCCAAGGAACCTATCTTCCTATATATAGGTATTATAGTGAGTGAAATGGTAGATAGAGTAGAGAATAGAGAGTGCAAAGAATGTAGAGAGTGCATAGTATAGATTGGTATATGGGTATAATGTGACTCTTCAAAACAACTTATGGAGTGTTCATGCCCTCCATTATATTGCATTGTACTATTTTAGTGAGCTTTCATTAATGGAATATTTTTGAGTTATTGCAGAAGTTTATATCTTTATTTTCCTACATATTATAGTGCCATTATCATATAGATATCATAGCTTGCTTATCTTACATCTTGTATTTGCATTTCCTATATCATATACTCATCAAAAGCTAACACTCCTTTGATCCCTATAAGGATCTTTGAAGATCTATCATCGTTCCTATTGGTTGAGACTTTGCTTCCCCCTTCCATTGTGTTTCTTCTACCTCTAATTCGATAATATGCCTCTATTATATTTGCAATTGCTTTTCTCATTCTACCTCCTCTTTTGACATCACCCCTTTTCCCTTTTCAATTTTAGTTTGTCTCATTGGCCCCTTCAATTCCTCAAACTCCACTTCCACTGTTTCTACCCTTGGTGGACTTTATTTAGTGCCAAGATTGACCTTCACTTGTTTCTCCCTATGTCCTCTTTCTCCACTTGTTGAGTTCCTCTCATCCTGCCTGCTCATTCACCTCTCTACCTATTATATTTCCTTTACACTATGCCCTCTAGCTAACTAGGTCTCTCATCTCACCCTCATTCCCTTTAATCAATCTACTACTAATAACTTTATTAATCCATGATGTGACATGCTTCACACACTGCCATGTTATCTATAGCAGGTGATTATGCTTTCTAATGCTTGCAACAAGTAGTATGACATATTTAACCTCAATTCTTCCCCCTCTTCCTCACACTTTACATGTAATAGGAACCTAAAATGGTGTCCTATCACCATTGAGAATCAACCATTACCTATTAAATATTTAGGCAATACAACATAATAAAATCATACAATGCTAGTAAGGAGGTCCACACAGTCGTCCCATCATTAAAAATCATGCAAGGATTCTATTCATGTGATAGGAAGAATGCTTCATGTGCATGTTGGGTAAAAAATGATTCTTGATACTTCCTTTGACCCTTTGCCCATAATTCAATCACCTTTGCTATCACTGCTTTTGAGGCCTCAATCTCCAAGCCTCACACTTGACTACGGTTGTGCAATTTTATTGCAAACTCTACGATCACTTTATCATCATAACTAATTAAGCATTGAAAATAGGCCATCTAGCCCATCCACTCTAATGCAACTTCTACTTTAGCACTTTTGGAATTTTTTGTTAGGTCTATGGGTTCTCGTCGAATTATTTTTCCTGCCATCACATCTGCAACTTTGTTTTCACCTCCATATTATAGATCGTCCCTTTTTCCATTTTTAATAGTATTAGCACCCTTCTTAACACACAATTTTTTCCCTTATGCCATCAGATTCCTTTGCTAGATTATGATACTTGTCCCATTTATTTCATGTTCATCTTTGCATTATATTCTCTCCTACATGTCACTAGATCTTCCCTTGATTTCCTCATTGGTTGTCTTAAATCACGTGCCTTAACAATCCCATCATGCACTTTTTGTTGAAGTTGCTTGACTACATTGTGTCCCCTTGTGTTTCATGTTGTTTTTCTCACATCACTCTCTTTAATTCCCTCTTCTTATTTTCACCATGTGATGACTCTCCAAAAAGAAAAAAATGGCAACACAAAAACTACTAGCCAATTAAATTTTTTTAATTTCACTCATTCCTTTCAAGTTCTTTCGAAAACCCTTCTAAATTGGAACTCAAGGGGAAACTACCCTAGTATAGTGTAAACATTATACATCATAGTTCTCTCTTTTCGTAAAATAGTTTATTTGCCTATGGAAGACACCATTATTGTCCATTGTAAAATTGGGACACTTACACTAGTTTTTGATGCATCCATTATACTATTGGACATACCAAAAAAGGATAAAATATGGACACCCAATTTCATGTGCATCTAGTCATCTAATTAACACTTAGGGTAAATATTATTTACCACACATTTTTTATTTCATAAGCATCAATGCCGATGACCCCCTTAGACACTCAATTGATCCTATCTATATTATCTCGTTTGTTTGCACTGTATTGTTTGTTCACACCACCCTGTTCGTTTGCATTGCCTAGCTCCTTCCACACTCTACAACGAGATTTTGTGCTACAAACTAGCTTCTATATTGTAGAATGGTTCGTGAGGCATAGATCGACCTCTACCAACACAGATTTGCTTCTACACTACTAAATGATGCCTTGATGTTGTAGATTCATTATTGTGGTGTAGACCCTCAAATTGAAAATTTGCCTAATGCATAGGAATGTTGACTGCCATTTGTCCTAGAATGCATGGATTATTTTTCTTTGTTGTATACCCCTAGGGATTTTAGTGAGGGAAAAAAGAATGAGGAATCATGGCAAAAATAATACCATCGAAGGTTGAATACATTTATAAAACAATTATTCTATACCACAATCAATAAATACATCCTACCATGTTGGAAGTTGCGCGGACAAAGTATCGATAGAGATCTTCACACTTTAACTAAAATAGGAAAAAATCTTCGTATCTTAGACTCCTCTATGGCTAAACAAATCTTCTTTTTCATTACCTCTAAACTGCTTTCCTTTAAATATTCTTCTATTCCTTTCTAGTCATATAGTCCAAAGTATTGTGTCTTTTGATATATCCCAGATTGCTCATAAAGCCTCACTTTTAAAAGTGCTCTGCCATTGCTTTAACTATTCTTCAATTCTACTATTCATCACCATGCATTTACCAAACATATTAAGAATCCATTGCCATAGTTTCTAGACTATTGAGCACTGTCCCAAGAATGGTTTATACTCTCCTCCTTTTTACAAAGAACACATTGTGAGGGGCCATAAAAACCCCTTTTCATAAGGTTATCCTAGGATAAAATTCTTCAATGACCTACTAGCAAAACAAACATTTTAACTTTAGGAATGCTTGGGCTATCCCAAATATTTCTCCATATTCTTGCGATATTCCTATTTTGTTAGTACTTTACATTATATCCACTTCTTGTGTATTCTCATGAGCTATTCAACTCCCAAATTAATTTATCCTTGGCTCCCCTTGAATAATCACTCTCATTATATTTCTACTCAATTGCCTCCTAGCATCAATGTCTTATATGATTGTAAAAAAATATTCTTTCCATTTGTATCTTCCTTCCCGATACTTGTACAAAATGTTTGAAACCCTATCAACATATTTGTCTTGAAATAATCTCATCCATAGCTTAAAAATTGGATTTAGATTGAGTGGTTTTTTATTACACCAAGTATACATCCAAATATAAATTTTTTCTCCAGTTCCCACCATCCATCTTAAACCTTTAATCATTAGATCAATTGATTTTTTTATACCATTCCATAGAGCAAAACCATTTGGTAGAGAGAATGCAGTAAATATTAAGTATGGGTCATTGGGCTCAACATATTTACTTAGAAGGACTTGATCGCTGGCGTTTTGGCGGGAATCCCTCTGCACTGTCGACGGCCGTGGCTCTAGGGTTTCAGTTCGGAAACCTCCTTCAGCGTGTTTGGGGTCTGTTGCAGGCCTCTGGACAAGGATCTTTCGGTTTCCCGGGAGGGCCCAATGGGGTCTCTTCCTGGTTCTCGCGAAGGAAAAAAGACCTCTTATGCGGAGATTCTTCGAGAGAATCCTGCGTCTTCCTCTGCTGAAGCTCAACGCAGTGCCTTCCATCTGCTAGCCAAGAATGCGGGCAAGGGCTCTCTTGGGCACAGAATTAATGGTTGTCTCCCGCAATCTACATCAAGACCGAAAATTGTCATCGAACCAGAGCTGGTTGAAGACACGATAAACTACCGGACCACGCATGATCTGATTTGCAAGTTCATGGGCATTCGACCCACCCTGCACTTTTTGCATTCCTGGGTGAGACAAAACTGGGAGCCAATCGGTGAGTACTCCTTATGGCCCATTAGCAATGGGTATTTCATTATTAGTTTTTCTTCCCTAATGGATAGAAACAGAGCATTTGAATCAGAGAAGAGGAGCCATGGCCCGGCAGGGTTATTTGTCCAGCCGTGGAGAGCGGGTTTCGACCCTCGCATTGAACCCACGGCTGTCCCGGTTTGGATCCGGCTGTACGCGCTCCCGATGGAGTTTTGGGGTGAGCGGATTCTTGAATTGATAGGCAACTCTCTAGGTAGATTTTTGGGAGTTTCTAAGGATACCATCGAAGGAAATACTGCCGTTTATGCAAGAATTTGTGTAGAATTGGATATTAGTCAATCGCTACCAGCTGAGATGGAATTGGAGCTAGCAGGACATTCTTGGGTACAACAGCTAGACTATGAAGCCCTACCTTTCCGTTGTAGAGTCTGTCATTTGCATGGCCATTTGGCAAGGTTATGTCCAAATATCTTGAGCACCAATGCGGATGCTACACGGGGAATGTCAAATCGCTCCCGAGGAGGTAAGTCCACTTCGGCCAAGGAACCATCTGTCATTCCCATTGGGTCTGAGGGCCAGAATGATGGCTTTGAACAGCAGAAGAGGAGAAGAAACAAAAAGAGAAATGGTAAGGAGCAAGCTCTCCCCAAGCCAACAAATCGGTATGAAATCTTCAAATCTCTTGTGGATCAAGAAGACCAACCTATGGAAGGAGCGAGATGGGATCCTTGAGGACAATATTATCCCTACTCATGCTCCTCCTTCCTCAACCCCTGTCCTTGAGCAGGCTTTTGATTCCTACGAGACTTTGCACCATGAAAACCTTGGGACTCTGGTTATCCACGCCCCAGCCCAGCCCGTTATTAAAGATGTTTCTATGGGAATTGCGAGAAAAGCTCGAGAGAAAGACCGGCTCTTGGAATTTCACGGGTGGAGAAGAGATCGAAAAATAGTAATTCCCAAGGGGTGGGCGGGGAAATCCAATAAGGATCTAATCGCGAGTGCAAGGGGATAAGCTAATCAATGGAGGATTGGCAAGAACAATTGATTCGTATTGCTCCCAAGGTTTCCAATGATTATACAATCTTGGAATGTGAGGGGTTTAAACGGTAGAACCCATCAATCTGCTTGTTCAAAGACTTTTAGAAAGAAGTAAAACAGACTTTCTGCTCATTCGGGAAACAAAAATGTCATTAGACCTCATGAGTAAAGCGTCGGCCGAATGCGGAGGGTGCTGGCCATATGGCGATGGTTGCTCTTGGTGCCTCGGGAGGGATTGCTACTCTTTGGAATCCTTTGGCATGGATAGCGAGTAGATCATATAGCCTGGAGGGGGGTCCTAACATCTCTTTTCAAGAATATAGTTACTGTTGAACAAGTCTTAATTACAAATTTTTATGGGGTGCGAGAATACCGAAGGTCGGCGGTCTCAATGGAAAGCTGTTCAAAACATGAGGTCCTTCCGGGAAGATCTTGATTGGATTTTAGCTGGGGATTTCAATGCTAAATTATCCGCTAGAGATCAGGAAGGTGGCATCCCTGTTCTGGATACAGGGGATAGGCTGTTTATTGCCCACGTTCAGGCCTTTAACCTTGTTGACATCAAAGGTCCTGGTACAAACTTTACATGGACTAATAAGAGAAGAGAGCCATACAATAGGAGGGTTAAGCTTGACAAGTTTTTGGTCTCGGAGGAAGCTTATGTTAGATGGAATATCAAATTCCGGATCTTGGAGGGCCCGGTTTACGATCACTCTCCCATTTCTTTGGAGGGAGGGACTATGTCGGGGAAAGTATTACAAACCTTTTAAATTTGAAAATTTTTGGTTGCAAAAAGAGGACCTACGAAGGAAAATTCCACGAGTGGTGGAAAGAAGGCCGTCCCCCTTTTGGAGCGACTATGTTCAAAATTCACAAACGACTCCTCTATGTTAAGAGTAAGGCGAAGCAGTGGAAGCAAACTAACAAATCTGATTTCCGGCTCCAACGGGCCCCCTTGCTTGGACGAGATGGAATGAGGTGCAAAAACAATTCGAGAGAAGGAATTATTTACGAGCATCTTAAATTTGAGGATGACGCCTTACGCAAAGCGGTTGAGGACATTGATAATCAAGAAGAGATCTTTGGAGACGAGAGAGCCGAAATACTTGGCTATTAGAAGGAGGCAGAAATACTAAATTTTTTCATCGTTACTGCTGTGCTAGAAGGCAATTGAATAACATGGAGTTCCTCCAAGATGAGTTTGGAAATTCTTTTGACACTCTTCCTGACATGCACTCCATATCTATGGAGTACTTCTCAAACCTCTTCAAGGAAAGTTTGCAGCATGATGTGGAAGCTCAAAATGAAGTCATTGACGGAATTCCCTCTATTATTTCTCATGAAGAGAATCGAGTCCCTTCTTAAGCCCATAGATCGTGATGAACTCAAGAAGGTGGTCTTTGGGATGTGCACGGGAAAGTCGCACTGGCCGGACGGTTTCCCTATTGAGTTCTTTCGGGCCTTACGGGACATCCTGGAGGAGGACGTGTTGGTTGTCATTGAGGAATCCCGAATTAACAAAAGAATGCTCAAGGCTCTAAATCATACCTTTATCTCTTTAATTCCGAAAGGAGAGGGGGGGCTCTCATTTCTGATTTCAGACCTATTGCTCTATGTAATGTGATCTACAAAATTATTTCTAAACTTATGGCTGAAAGACTAAAACCCCTCCTTCAAAATTTAATTTCCCCTGAGCAAGGGGGTTTTGTTGAAGGAAGACGGATCTTGGATGGAGTGATCTTGGCTCGGGAGGCTATCCATTCTATGCATAATTCGGGTAACAAAGGAATGTTCATCAAATTGGATATGTCTAAGGCTTATGACGAGTAGAGTGGGGTTTCTTGGTCAAGATGTTGGCGGCCTTTGGTTTTTCTCGGAGTTGGATTGCTTGGGTCATGAGTCGTATCTCTACGCTTTCATACTCTGTTTTAATTAAGGGGCTTCCCTCGCCACCTTTTGGAGCCTCTCGGGGTCTCCATCAAGGAGATCCCTGTTCTCCTTATCTCTTTCTTATCTTGGCTGAAGGTCTTGGCAGACTCTTCTCGAGAAGAAGACGTCAGGGACAGATTACGGGGAATTAAAATCGGAGCCGAAGTTTTGACTCATTTTACAGTTTGTGGATGATACGGGCTTGGTGGGAGTTGCCAGCCTCAGAGAAGCAAGAGGAATCAAAGATACTCTTAACGTCTACCTTCGGGCTTCTAATCAAGCCATCAATGATTCAAAATCAAAAGTGGTCTTCTTCAACCTTGATCAAAGGTCGCAAGAGAGAGTTATGGAGATTATGGGTTTCACTCGGACCTCCCTTCTGTTGTTTATTTGGGGGTTCCTCTGCACTTTAAAAAGCGACGGCTGATTTACGGAAGGACATGCTAGATGGCATCAAAGAGAGAATGAATCATTGGTCTCATAGATGGTTAAGCTATGGGGGCCGATTAACTTTTCTGAAGTCTGTTATTTGGGCTATGCCTATTTACAAATTCTCAATTACGCCGCCCCTCCCTCAATGCGGAAAGAGTTGGACAAAGCGGCTAGAAGTTTTCTTTGGGAAGGTGCCAATGGAGAGAGGAAATGGGCCTTGGTTGGTTGGGATAAGGTCACCCGGCCCAAGGAAAAAGGTTGGTTGGGCTTGAGATGTTCCAAGTTTAACAATCGGGCCATGGCTGGGAAATTGTCTTTGGAGGTGGATTTCTCGGCCTTCGTCTCTCTGCAGTGAGAATCCTTTCTAGTAAATACTTGGAGTCTTGTTCCTCCCAATGACTTGGGCCGCTATCCTCTGGAAGGTAATGGTTCTCTTGTGTGGCAGGCGCTCAAGCTTGGTTCTTGCATTATCAAAGATCAATTGTTACGGAAAGTTGGGAGAGGGGAGAAGGTCCGGTTACGGGTCGACTCTTGGGATCAGCATCCTCCTATTCTTGCTGTGTTTCCCGATCTGCTTCCGCTAAAAATAGCTCTTGAAGACAAAGGTTGGATTCATATTCAGACCTACTTCACTACCGGCCCTGGGGGGAGTATATGGTTAAAAAATTTAAGCGACTGGGTGAATGGCCTATTCCAATCCCTCCGGAGCGAGGCCCCAACTACGGAAAAACTTTTGGGTGAAAGGTTTCTATGCGGGAGTGATGAGGAGGATGAGCTTGCTTGGGGCTTCGGGAACCTTGGGGTTTATTACGTGAAGGAGGGCTATGCTTCGATCCTACAGAGCCCCCCACACTCTTTTCCTGTTCATGAATGGAGGAAGATTTGGCGTCCCAAGGGCTGGCCGAAAGTGAACTTCTTTGCTTGGCAAATGATGCATAATGGTATCTTGACCTTTGACAACCTTAGAATTAGAGGCATCATTGGTCCTTCCCAGTGCGTTTTATGTTATAGGAATGAGGAAACTGTGAACCATCTTCGTTTGATTGCTCTTTCACCACAGCAGATTTGGCAACGTTGGTTCTCCCACTTTAAACTTCAGGTGCTTGGAGATCTGTCCCGGACCAATTTATGGGAAAGTTGGAAGAGAGGTAGATTTATTTCTAAAGCTCTTCGTACTGGCTGGGAGATCGGTTTCCTTTTTATTTGGTGGCGAGGTTTGGTTGGAAAGAAATGCTCGTATTTTTCGTGAAACCTTCTCTTCGGTGGAGGGGATTTGGCGAGATCATTTGGAGCAAAGTTGTGGAAACCGTTGCCATCTATCTTTGAGAAGGAAAACCGACCTGCTTCTAGGCCTTTGAGTGGGAGAGGTGCTGATACGGAGAGACGGGTAAGAAGTTGTTGGAAACCTCCCCCGGAAGGTGGGTCAAAATCAATACTGATGGAGCTGCTAAAGGTAATCCGGGCAATGCTGGCAGTGGTGTTATTTGCCGTGATCATGCTGGGACTGTGCTATATTGGGAATTGCAAGGTCTGGGATATGCCACAAACAATGAAGCTGAGGCCTTTGCTATTAAATCTGCTTCCATCTGGGCCGTCAAGCATGGCCATAGAAAGATAATCATTGAGTCTGATTCTCAAATCTTGGTTGGTGCTCTTGATTGCATGCGGAACTTTGCCTTAAAAGCTTGGAGGCTCCGGATTTTGGTTGCCCAAATTTTAGAGCTTTGGAAAGAAATTGAGGATGTGATTCTTGTTTATGCTAGTAGATCTCTTAATAAAGCGGCCGATTTCCTTGCTAAGTTGGGTGTTGAGAGAGAGGTTGGGATTCATCTGCATAGCAATTTGCCTGTGGAGAATGTCGAGATCAGACAAGGCCTTGATCAATTCCTGAAATAATGTGCAAAGTTTTTTTTGCTAAGGGTCCTTTCTGTCGCGATTTCGCGACTTGTTGCCCTGTCGCGGCTGTTGGTGGTTACTGTCGCGATATCGCGACGAGTTGAGTCTTTGTAGTCTCCGGTTGGTTTCCGTCGCGATATCGCGACATGTCGCGTTATCGCGGGTCGCGATTCCGCGACATGTTGCGCTATCGCGACATGTCGCGTTATCGCGTGACGCGATCCCGCGTCTTGTTGCGATATCGCGACATGTCGCGATATCGCGACATGTCGCGTTTTCGCGCCTCGCGATTCCTCGACATGTTGCGATATCGCGACAGGTCCCGCCTTCCTGGCGTCTGGGTGGTTAGCTGTCGCGATTTCGCGACCTGTTGTGATGCTGCTTCTTTGAGCTGGTTTTTGTCGCGATTTCGCGACAGGTTGTGCCCTCCTGGTCTCTGGCGTTTTTCTTGCGCGATTTCGCGGCATGTTTGGCTCCTTTGCGACTGGGTGGTTTTCCGTCGCGATTTCGCGACCTTATTGAGGCTTGTTTGTTGCTTTCTTTTTCTGTCGCGATGTCGCGACGCTTTCTGCGGGAGGCTGTCGAGGGCCTTTCCTGTCGCGATTTCGCGACATGTCGCGATTTCCGCGACATGTCGCGCTATCGGCTGTTGGTGCCTTAGTGGCCGTGTTGGGTTTTCTGTCGCGATTTCGCGACATGTCGCGGTTTCGCGACTTTGTTCTTGTTTCGTGCCTTCCGTTCTCTGTGCCTTGCGGTTCTTAGCCTTGCCTTGGTGCGCCTTCCTTGTTGTTTTGCTTGTGGCTCTGGCTCGGGATGTGTTCTCTCCCGCTTGTATCTGGTTCTTGTATTAATACAAGTTTTTCATTTTTTCAAAAAAAAAAAAAACATATTTACTTAGAAGAATTATTGCCCATTATCTTTGACTCTCTTTGTACAATTTCCATATTACTTTTCCAATAAGAGCTAAGTTGGCATCCGTAAGAACTCTAAAACCGAGACCTCCCCTAGTTTTATCATCACACACCTTACTCCATTTCACCAAAGGAAATTTCCTTTTATCATATAAACCTAACTACAAAAATGACCACATAATATTGATTATACTTTTTTTCTATTAATTTTGGCATAGCATACAAGGACATATAATATGTTTTTTTTTGGGTAATATTAAGATATAGGGGTTTTGACTAGGAATCCCCCAACCTGTTACAACAACTCCACCAGGGAGACACACACCCACCCCTTCACACACTCACCCATGCCGCGGTTTGAACCTTGAACCTTTCGAAGAAGAGCCAAAGCCCAAAAAAGACATATAATATATTGGAATAGCTTGTAAGATTGATTTAATTAACTGCACTCTTATTTTCTTTTTTTTTGGTAATTAAGGTACAATTTCATTACATCCGGGTTTTCCAGGTTGACCCAAAACCTTTTACAAAAATCAGCACTATGCTATTACGGATCAAAACCTCAATAGGGACAGTCTATCCTTCGCTACTAGTACCCTTCTGAGGCCACCTTGCCAAGAAAGAGCACAGCCCCTTACACATATTTACAAACACCTTAGAACACAGGCAACGGCCCACCGCATTGCTTTCTTGCTACCCCAACCACGAAAATGCGACCTGTCATGAAATCGCGACGTCCTTAAGTCTTCTCCTTCATTTGCTCTGGAGAGTCACGAAACGGTGACATGTCGTGAAAATGAGACATGTCACGAAATCACGACATTCTGCCTTCGTTCTGCTCCTTTGCCGCTATAAGTCGCGTAAATGCGACATGTCATGAAAATGAGCCATGTCACGAAATCACGACATTCGTCTCCCATTTTGCACTCTTTCTGCTTCCAGCCACGAAAATGCGACATGTCACGAAATCGCGACGTCCTTAAGTCGTTTCCATATTTTACTTTGGATAGTCGCGAAAATGCGACCTGTCACGAAAAAGAGACATGTCACGAAATCGCGACATTCTGCCTTCGTTCCGCTCCTTTGCCGCTGCATGTCGCGAAAATGCGACATGTCGCGACAATGAGACATGTCGCGAAATCATGACATTCATCTCCCATTTTGCACTCTTGCCGCTTCCATCCGCGAAAGTGCGACATGTCACGAAATCGCGACGTCCTTAAGTCTTTTCCTTCATTTGCTCTGGATAGTCGCGAAAATGCGACATGTCGCGAGCATGTCGTGAAAATACGACATGTCGCGAAATCGTGACATTCATCTCCCATTTTGCACTCTTGCCGCTTCCATCCGTGAAAGTGTGACATGTCGCGAAATCGCGACGTCCTTAAGTCTTTTCCTTCATTTGCTCTGGATAGTCGCGAAAATGCGACATGTCGCGACAATGAGACCTGTCATGAAATCATGACATTTGCCTTCGTTCTGCTCCTTTGCCACTGCCTGTCGTGAAACTGAGACATGTCGCGAAATCGCGACATTCGTTTCCCGTTTTGTTCTCTTGCCGCTTCCAACCGCGAAGAATCGACAAGTCACGAAATCGCGTCGTCCTTGAGTCTTTTCCTTCATTTGCTCTGGATCGTCGCGAAACTGCGACATGTCGAAAATGCGACATGTCACGATATCGCGACACTTCTGCCTCTTTGTCCTCTTTTGTTGCTTTTGGACACGAAAAAGCAACATGTCGTGATATCGCGACACATTCGCCTCCTTGCTCCTTTTCTTGGCTTTTGCCCGCGAAAATCCAACATGTCACGATATCGCGACACTTTCGCCTCCTTACTCTTTCTCTTCTCTTTTGGTCGCGAAAATGCGACATGTCGCGATATCGCGACACTTTTTCCTTCCTACTCTTTCTCTTCTCTTTTGGTCGCGAAAATGCGACATGTCGCGATATCGCGACACTTTTTCCTTCTTACTCTTTCTCTTCTCTTTTGGTCGCGAAATCGAGACATGTCGCGATATCGCGACACTTTTTCCGTCTTGCTCAACATGTCGCCAAAACGCGACACTTTTTCCTTCTTGCTCAACATGTCGCGATATCGCGACATTTTTCCTTCTTACTCTTTCTCTTCTCTTTTGGTCACGAAAATGCGACATGTCGCGATATCGCGACACTTTTTCCTTCTTGCTCTTTCTCTTCTCTTTTGGTCGCGAAACTGCGACATGTCGCGATATCACGACACTTTTTCCGTCTTGCTCAACATGTCGCCAAAACGCGACACTTTTTCCTTCTTGCTCAACATGTCGCGATATCGCGACACTTTTTCTTTCTTGCTCAACATGTCGCGATATCGCGACACTTTTCCTTTCTTGCTCTACATGTCACGAAATCGCGACCCTTTTTCTTTCTTGCTCAACATGTCACGAAATCGTGACCCTTTTTCCTTCTTGCTCAACATGTCGCGATATCGTGACACTTTTTCTTTCTTGCTCAACATGTCGCGATATCGCGACACTTTTTCTTTCTTGTTGTATTTTGCTTTTCCTTAAACTACGACATGTCACGAAATCGCGACATCGGTCCTTGGCAGCTGCCTTTGCCCCTAACCCCATAACATGAGGCCACCATGCCACCTGGATCCTTCCCCCGTTGCAAAGAAAACTAAAGTCGTCACAAGAAGGACCGAAGCAATATTGACAAAACAAAAATGAAACTCCTCTCCCTTTTTCTGAACCCCACAGTTTCATCATCATTGGCGATCATTTTGAATAATTTTGTCCACATCACTTGGGACCCCATGTTCCCAAGTGACTAGCCCATCGGCTTCCACCCCTATATTGGCCAATATATCAGCTGTTTTATTTGCTTCCCTAAACACGTGCTGGGCCTTCCGATCATTCCTGGCTTGGTAGAGGATCCTAGCCTCTTCGATGACAGTCTTAATCCACCACGGAGGATTTTTCCCATTACTGAGAAGGTTTATGACATGCATCGAATCTCCTTCGATAATTAGTTTACCTTCAATCTCCTGAGCCAACTGAAGACCCCTCCATAACGCTCTTGCTTTCGCCTCGTTGTTAGTCCTTATTCCCAACTGCTCAAAAAAGGCCATCACCAGCTTGCCTTGATGGTCTCTCACAACTCCTCCAGCCCCGCTTTGCCAGGGTTACCTTTAGAGGCCCCATCGAAGTTGAGCTTGAACCAACCAACCAGGGGCGGTTTCCACTTGACATCTAATCTGGGATTGACCTTGGTAGACACAGGTTTCTCGCCCGGAGTAATATTTAAGGATTGAGCGATCAGCCTCTCCCATGGGGAAGGATTTCGAGCTTCATGAGGAATAAGGCTGACATTTTCACGGGCGAAGGTAAGAATCTTATTGGTGATGGAGGTGACATCATGGCTTGACTCATGGAAAGCTCTATGGTTTCTTTCTAGCCAAACTTGCCAAAGAAAATGATGGAGACAAATCTTCCAAAAAAACCTCAGCCTAAGGCTAACAAAGGGATTTGGCCATTGGTGGAAGAGGTCAATGATGGTGGTTGGTCTGACCCAACAAATGCTAAAGGCTTGAAATAACCCATTGAGGATACTCAGAGAGACCGGGCATTCAAGGAAAATATGGAGGGTGGACTCCCAATTGGCCCTACACAAAAAAAAGTGGTTAGCAACTATCACACCTTTCCTTATCAAGTTGTCAATAGTAAGAATCTTGCCTTGGATCACCAGCCACGAGAACATTGCAACTTTAGGAATAATATTTTTGACCCACACCAGTTGTGTCTGGAGTGTGGGGTCCTTAGTATCTAACATTAGCATGTATGCAGATTTGACCGAGAACCGCCCATTTTTGGTAGTCGCCCATATTACATGATCCCGCTCAGGTCTCATAGAAATGAATTGTTGATGCAGGATGCTTTGGATTTCTTCTGATTCATCTTCAAATCCTTGAATCCTTATCTATTTCCAAATAAGCCTTCCTCTGTCCTATCTCATGAAATCAGCTACTTTCCTTCCTATGAGATCCTCTGTGATTCTTTTGATCCTCGCTAGGTGAGGAAACTGAGATAAAGCTTCATCCTTGGCCCACCTGTCATCCCAAAACCCGATCTTCTGCCCGTTACCTAGAACCCATCTTAGGCCTTTCTTTATGACCTCTCCGCTTGTTAAGATTGCATTCCGGAACGCCGAACCTCTACCGTGCACCGTGTCATTTAGGAATTCAGTATCTTGAAGATATTTTCTTTTAATTATGGCAGTCCACTCATTCTCCTCATTGTTAATGAGACGCCAAGCTTGTTTGGCTAGCAAGGTTGTGTTTAGGTGAGCAACTCTTCTCGACCCTAGCCCCCTCGTTTTCTTTCGCCCCGCAAACCTTGCCCCGACCCACAAGGTGGATCCTCTATTTTTCCTCCTCGACCCGCACTAGAGAAAATTCTTTTGGAGCTGTTCAATTTTTTGGTATACTCTGGTTGGGGCCTTAAACACAGATAGAAAATAAACTGGAATGCTCTGTAAGGATGCCTTAGTGAGATTAAGTTTCCCGACTTGAGATAAAAAATGTCCTTTCCCACCAATCAGTTTCTTTTGGATTCTTTCTACCACTCTATCCCACATAGATTCTCTCGGAGAACCATAGAAAATGGGAAGGCCTAAATAAGAGGTAGGAAGAGTCGCTATCGAACATCCCAAAATCTCTACGTATTCTAGCTTGTCTCTGAATTGGGGTGTTGAGGAAGTAAAGCTTACTCTTGTTGAAGTTCACCTTCTGTCCCGCCGCATCCTCGTAGAGTTGGAGAATGTGCTTAATCCTTCTGGCTTCAACCACTGACGACTGGGTCAACATCAGAGTGTCATCAACAAATTGTTGGTGAGTAACTGGGTTGGTGAGAGAGGTGGCTTTAATCCCCGAAATTAATCCAAGCAGTGCATGCTGCTTTAATAGTTCTACCTAATGCCTCTGCTACTATAATGAACAACATTGGGCTAATCGGATCTCCTTGTATGAGCCCCCTATGGCTCTTGAAATACCCAATTGTCATGCCATTGACCAAAATTGAGAACCAAGGTTCGGATATGCACTCTTTTATCAACCTGACCCACTGAGGATGAAAGCCAAACTTCAAAAGAACAGCCATCAAAAAATCCCAGTTAATGCGATCAAAAGCTTTATTCATATCAAGCTTTAGGGCAAAGACCTCCTTGTTGGTTTGCCTAGCCGAGTGCAGAGCTTCATGGACAGTGATCGCACCATCCACAATTGATCTCCCCTGAACAGAGCTTCCTTGACCAGGGTCAATAATGAGGGGCAATATTTCTTTCATCCTCGTTAGCAATGGCTTTTGTTAAGATCTTGTAGGATACGTTACATAAACTAACCTGGTCTCAAATCTGCCATTGTCTCCGTGTTGGGCCCTTAGGAATCAGGGCTATAAAGGTGGACTTGAACCCTCTCGGGATATGTTTTGAAGCCCGAAACTCTTTGATAGCAGAAATGACATCCTCTCCCACAATATCCCAAAAAACTTGGAAGAACCGAGGAGGGAACCCATCAGGGCCAGGGGCCTTCTCAGGTTCCATACTAAACAAAGCATTTCTGATTTCTTCATCAGTGAAGGGAGCAAGAAGCTTACCATTAATGGCCTCATCAACCAAGCTAGGAATGAACTGGAGGAGAGTGTCCTTGGCTTCCTCTATACATTGGGATTCATCCCCAAGAAGGGAGCTGAAATAAGCAATTGCTTCCTCTCTGATCTCAATCAAATCCTGGGTTTTGGATCCATCACCTTTGGTCAACTCTCTGATCTTGTTATTACTTTTGTTCCTCAAGGTTGTGACATGAAAGAACTTTGAGTTCAAGTCACCATCCTTTAGCCATAACGCCCTGGATTTCTTGTCTCCAGTATATCTCTTCACAAGCCAAAATATTGTGATATTCTGAAAGCTTGGCTTGCTCCTCCTTCCTAGTAGCTTCATCACCGATACCATTTTGTATCAATTTTTCAATGACCTGCAACCTTTCTCCCACTTGTTTCTTGTTCTCAAACAGGTTCCCAAAAACCTCCTTATTCCAAGTTCTAAGATTATCCTTTACTAATTTCAGCTTTTGAGCAAGTTTGAAACCCGAACTTCCCCGAAAGGGTTGTCGCCACCATCCTGGAAATATTTTCTTTTAACTCCGGTGCCTGATCCACATTGGATTGGAATCGAAAAGGTTTTTTGAAGGAGTTTGACTTTGGAACCTCCAAAAGGATGGGATTGTGATCAGAGGAAATTTTGGGAAGAGTTTGCAGAGTAGAGTCTCCAAACCCAGCAATTGCCTCCTTTGATAAGAAAAACCTATCAAGTCTTTCCTGGATAAGTTGGCTTCCTGTTCGCATGTTGCTCCAAGTATACTTGGCTCCTCTTAGCCTCACATCCATCAGTTGGTTCGAGTTTACGAAGTCATTGAAGTCTTCCATACTTCCGGTTGGGAGCCCTGTTCCACCCTTTTTGTTCGAGGGGTATAATGGCGTGTTGAAGTCGCCTGCCACCACCCAAGGGATGTCATGGAAAGCATCACCCAGTTTACCCAGGTACTCCCACAAAGAAGCTCTCCCTTGAACAGAATTGGGAGCATAGACATTTGAGAAGATCCACGATCTATTATTGTCAATATCATGGAAAAAAATGCTCAGCACCCTGTCATCATCTTGGATAATGCTGCCTTCCACCACCCGAGGATCCCAAAGAACCATGAGCCCCCTCGAAGTTCCTCTAGCCGGTTTGTACACCATGTCCCCTTGACTCCATATCTTTTTTGCTATTGTTTTTTACTAGGCTTCATCTAATTTTGTTTCTTGTAAAGATCAAAATTGTTGGATTGTATTGCCTTCTTAACGAGCTAACCACCCTCCGAGTGGGTCGGCCATTGAGGCCTCTCACATTCCATGAGAGAACCTTCATTTAGATTGTTTAGAGTTTTTCCCCTTCCCCCTCCCTTGAGGAGGTTTTCCTGATTTTTATCTTCATGCCCCGGGATAACTTGTTGTATCAGTGTTTTCTGTTTGCCACTGGCAATCTCATTGTCGACTCCTCATTCCGTTGTGCTCGTATTTGACATCCTCCCCTTCTTTCTCTCACCGCCATAGTCAATAGGTGACTTAGTAGTACTCCTGGTCTCGCTTTGGGGCTAAAATGTGGATGAACTATCTATTGTAGAACCGGACTAACGCATTCCTCAACATCATTCATTTCTACCACCTCAATCCTTGATTCTAACTCCTCCATCTGTTTCCCGTATTCTCCTGATTTTTGTATTGAACCTTCTAGATGGTTTGATGGGCTTCTGGCTATGATGTTGGGAAGGTCTATTTTCGAAGACTCTATCTCCTCCACCCGTTTTCTATATTCTCTGGGATTTTGCCTTACCCCTCCCCGGGGGCTTGAGGGGTTCTTGGTTATGGGGTTTGTAGGACCCGCCCTTGATGGGGATTCTAGGGTTTCATGGATTTCACCTTGCAGTGTTTCCTTCCTCTAATTCCTCACTCTCCCTTTCTACCATTAGATCCTCTAAAATTTTGAACTTATTTGAGCTTGGAATTTTAGGGCTTACCTGATTTTCTTGTTCGTCGGTGAGATGTTGCTTGTCTTTGCTCTGACCTTGCCCTGCCCCCTATTTTGTCTTCTCCTAATAAATGTGGTTATTTTTAGATGGCCTAAAGCCTCCTTTTCCCATAGGGCCTCCTTTTAGAGGGAGGTTCCTAGGAAACCCTTTCTCATTTGCTCGTTTGCCTTTCGACCTTTGGTTTTCTCTGCTAGATGCTAGATTAGGGCACCGATTTTGCAAATGGCCTTGGGTTTTGCACTCGGGGCAAAAAGCCGGCTCGTTTTCATATTCCACCGCCTATTTTCTTAGGTAGTTGTCGTACCCTAGCTCCACAATATTTGGCAGCTCAGAGTCTAAATTAGCGTTGACGCATATCCTTGCATGTGTCATCCTTGTCCTCGCCAAGGTTGCATGATCTATGGAAACTAGTTCTCCAATCGCTCTGGCGATGCCTTGCAGCCAATACTCATTGAAAAATTGAGCTGGTAGGTTAGGAAGTCGAACCCAAATAGGGGCAATATTGATATTCTATTTTTCAGGGTCGAAATCCTCCCCCCACTTCTTGAGGAATAGACTGTGTTTCCCTAAAAACCAGGGTCCTCCAGTTAGAACGTGGTTCGCATCCTCCTTGTTATTAAATCTTATGATGAAAAACCCCCTAGACAGGGCAACAACCTCCATACTCCCCACCGTTCTCCATTTGGATAGAGCCCAGGATCGTATAGTCTCTAAATCCGGCCTTCCACCCAGAAACTTACCCACTAAAGAAAACTCTTCCATGGATAAAAAAGAACCCATCGAAGCAGTAGGAGCCATTATCCTATTATTCACCGGAATGAGGGGCGGGAGTGAAAGGAAATCACTCTTTCTCCCCTTAACAATTTTCGTAAAGGACCGACCTCCTCTGGGACCCGCATCGCCCTTCTGGGTCCCTTTTTCGAGATCTTTTTGAGGAGGGTCGAGCCCTCTTTGGGCAGCCCCACCTGTCGTCGAAGGCCTCCCTTCCTCTGGATCCTCGCCTGATTCCTTCTCGAGGTTCCTTCCCAAACCCTCCGTGCCTTCTCTACTGTTCCCGCCCGAAACTTTCAAACTTCCTCCGCTGCTCCTCTTCTCCATTCCTCCCCAATATGGTCTAAAGCCCTAAACTACTACTCATTTAACTGCACTCTTCTTCTTGCTAATGATAACCATCTACCTTTTCATGACGATAGTTTATTTTAAACTTTACTTAGAATTGGATTCCATAATTCTATCTTCATTCTCCCCTCAAATCAGGCATCCCTAAATAAGTTGTTGGCAAATTTGTCTACTTCATTTGAAGTTTTTGTTTTAATTTTAACTAAAAATTTTAAAAAGTAAATTTTGGGTTTTGTCTTATTAACTTTTTACCTTAATACTCTTTCATATTTCTTTAATAAATTATTCAATACTTTAAACTTATTTATATTAATAGTAAAATATTTTTTCATAACCTTCCTAAAAAATTACTATACATAAAATTACTATACTTTAACCTTATTTATATTAATACGTAAAATATATTAATTAAAAATTATATCATTTAATACTACATTATCGGTTAACCCTCACACATACTCTACCTATATTATATTATTTATAATCACCATCATACATACCTCATTGAAATTAAAATATATGATATTTACTGGAATACCTAGAACCCTGGTAATTTCTAACTAATATTATTTTAGATGTTAAAGGATATATAACTGATCTTTCTCCTCGTAATTCTAATTTATATGTTCTACTTTATTTGGATTAGAATTTTTGATATTTGAAATATGACTTTCCACCTTTAAGAATACTTAAAACCTTTTAATTATTTATTAATAATTTTTAATTAATATATTTTTAAAATATTTTGATTTTTTTTTATATGTAGAGGAATCCCTTTCCTTCTTTAAAATGTTACAATACCAAGTGCGTTGCCTCCTATCGTAAAGTCAAATCATGGTGATATCACTATAACCTTTATTTGGCCTTGGTGAACATTATACGAAGTGAAGGAGATCCCCTATCTTACTTGGGTAAACACCGTTACGGAGTGAAGAGATCCCCTATCTTGCCTCGGTAAACACGACACGGAGTGAGGGATACCCAATGACTCGGGGATGGTGCTACCGTGCTACCCCTATCTTACCTCGGTAAACATGATACGAAGTGATGGATACCCGGTGGCTCGGGGATGGTACTACCTATCTTACCTCGGTAAACATGATATAGAGTGACGGATACCCAATAGCACGAGGATGGTACTATCGACATTAAGCTCACGCACACTTAACGACCTAACTTAGGTCAGACTACTACCTTTACATGTCCCAAAATTTAAACTATGTCTTCTCTTAATAAATACCCAACCTGTTACTAATTCACTATACTTCGACAATCCTTTGGAACTTAAGTCTTCACCATATAAACTCAAACCATATCAATATGGTGTCATGTTGTCTGACAGAATAATTTCGGACGGTTAACCTCAAATCACTGTTGGGTATACCATTGAAAGGTTCATTTCTTTTGTTTCAAATATATATTTTTTAATTTTAAATCGAGTACTCTCTGTATTCCGGCCACTGCATTTTCACAGATTCAGGTGAGGTGATTGAGAATTATATAGCAAGCGAACAAGGGGCAGGTTTGATCAAAGCGAAAATGGCAAGCTTGAGAATGGAGAAGAGCAAGAAGGAAAGGGAAAGGGAGAAGACAATCCTGGAGCGTTTTCACCCTCTTATCGCCGCTCAGATTGAATACCTTCTCACTCATTCTCTTTTCCCCATGAAGGTGCATTCAATTAACATTATTTTTTTCCATCTTTAACCAAAAATTTCTAGGTTTTGATTTCTCACAGGACTAGGAATAGAATTCAAGAATCTTAGAAACAAGAAGGATCGTCTTGTATCATTTCTTATTTCTCTGGAAATTGAAGTCTGTTTGAGATAAAAATGAGTGGAGGTGCTCTCTATAAAGAGGTTAAGAGTCAGAGTCTATTCAACATTCAACGATATGTTTTATAATCTTAGGTCCATTTCTTTGAAAATTAATTATTTAAGATAATAATACGAGGGTAGAGTCCACTTGTCCTTTTGTGGTCTCAGGTCCATTTATTTGGAAATTGAAATCTGTTTAAGATAAAAATGCCAGGGCTGACTATGAGGTCTGAGCAATGAACGAAGATAACTGTAAAATGGTCAAAGATTTGAATTCACTCAGCATTTGAGTTTAACCATTGTGGTCTCAGGTTCAATATGCGCGTATAAGAAAGAAAGAGAAGAGGTTCAATATGCGCGTATAAGAGAAAAAGAAGAAAATAAAAGCAAGGGAAATTAAGGGGCTTAATTCTAACTTATGGAGGAAAAAATTAATAATTTGTATGTGTCTATTGTTTCCGATCATCTTCTTTTCTGCGTTTTTTCCCCCTTTTTGGGGTGATGCGAAGGATGATGTTTGGGGGATTTTTTCTAGCAAAACACCTGAAAAATGCTTGTAGTTACCCACCTTTATGAAATTTGATGATATTAATGAACGAAAATGGGAATGAATGCCCTGTTGTGGCACCACAGAAATCTATAACCTTTTTTAAGAAAAGGCTTTTTTTCGTGGATAATTTTGTTTAGAGAATGGGTAGGGTTGAACTTAGGTCGCTCTTGTAAAAATTTAACCATTTCTTAGGGGATGCAGACCTAGGTTATGATCTTACAAGCGCACAACTTTCCATTGTATCAGAGTTTTTTTTGTTTTTTATGTGGGATTGAAATGATCTAATGACATTATGATTGTACATTATCTTGGTTATTTTATTTTATTTTTTATTTTTAATTTACATGGTGGAATCGGTAGCCGCCACGAATCTGGGCAGGCTGTCCAGCTTTTTATGGCCGCCACAGTATTCTGCGCTGTCCGCCCCGGAAGCCGCCACACAGATCTTCACGCAGTCCGCCCCTATAACCACCATGCCACAATCATTTTAAACCTTTTACGCCGCTGAAAGCACCAGGAAAGGGACAAGTGTTCAGTCCGGCGAGGCCCAAGATTTGAACCTTGGACCTCCGCCCCCTATGGGGTTTGGATGAACCAATTGGTCTACACCGCGGACCTTATCTTAGTTATTTTAAGATTTAAACCTTGGTCTTTACTTTAAGAGTCCACTTATTTAACCAGTTGATTTAGTGCCATTTAATTCCATTAAACCACAGTTTTCGGACGTTTAAAAATAATTAGAAAAAATTACGACTATTAGTGACACTCAAATGAAGGGTAGCTAGTCAACCTGTTTATGTTTTGCTCCATCTATAGTTTAGTTTATGTGATGTCAGTAATTTAGAAGTGATTTACTTTAGAGACATGTAGTTATGACGAGATTTTGTTCCAAAGTGTGTTCTCTTTCTATATAGGAGAGTTAATGGGGTTTCGGTTTTGAAGGCCCAAGTTTGAATCCTAGGAAAAACATGCTGACTTGTTTATCTGTGAATTTTAATGATATTGATGAATGAAAAGTGGAACCGATGCCCTATTGCGGTACTGAACAAATTTACAAGTTTTTGGGATTTCTGCTAGGATAATTATAATTTTGGTTTTAGAATGAATAGCATTGAATTTAAGTTGCTTTCGTACAAATTTAGCCATTTTACAAGGGGATTTGATCGTAGGTTATGCTCTTATCACAAGTGTACCCTGTACATTGAACTACAACTGTTGGGGCCTTTTATAATAATTTAAGAATCACAACTTTTAGTGAGCCCGACTAAAAGGTAGCTTGTCAACCAGTTTTTGTTTTGCTCCATCTGTAGTATAGTTTATGTGATATGAGTAGTTTAGAAGTTATTTACTCTAGAGTCATGCCTTTATAATGTGATTTTCTTCCAATGGGTACTCTTATCCTTTCTAAGAGAGTTTATGGGGCTTCCATTTCCAAGGCCCAAGTTTGAATCCTAGGACAAACATGCTGTCCTGTTTAACGTGCTCAGAACCAAGAGCAAGGTTCCATGGATGGGGCTATCTCTTTGACTTTTATGCTTCAGGCAGCTTCATATAATATGTCGGACCCACAAAATGGGAAAAAAAGAAAAAGAAAAAGAAAAAAGAAAAAAGAGGATCTTGCCCCACAAAATGTGAAACGGCTACTATTTGGGTGCTGGTGAATTGGGGTTGAAACCTTTTTTTTGTGGACAGATGGTGGCCTGCATCTGGTTTCATTTTTTTATAATTTTCGCAAAACACGACTTCATTTTTGCTGTTATATGTAGGATCCAAAAAACATGTAGTGGAACTGAAAATGCTACTGTTACTCTTATATGTACGATCCAATTTAACTTGTAGTGGAAATAAAAATTCTATGTTTGAATGGACCCTTGGCAAGTGAGGGTTTAGTGGAACCAACAAGTGATGAAGAAGGATGGATAGATGTGCGAGAAGTACTACCTGATCCTGTGCTTGTTGGAAGCAATTTTCTAGGACATGAGCTGCCAAATAACCCCTTGCATGGCGGCCATTTGACGAATAGTGGAATGATCAAGTTGTTGATGGAGAGTACCAGCATAACCTTGATGAGCTTTTGTAGTGAAGAAGAAGAATTGAGCAGCACCAGCTTGAGCTCAGGCTTAAGAATGCAAAGAGTGAACAATCAGGCTAGTTATAATAATAGTTGCAGACAGTTATTGCCTAACTTCTACTGTCATGGAGTGCGAAGGGCGCCAACATAGAGCTTTGCCGACGACCAAGTAACCAACAATCTGCTAGATAAAAGAGTTGAGCTGCCATATAACGGAGTTTTGCACACAAACAGTGAACAAGTTGAAAGTTGGCTTAGAAACGTTTCTAATGAAGAAGGGCCAAAAGGACGAAATAATTGGCAAACAGGTAGATAGAGATGAGTAGTGAGGGTCAGTTGGAGTCTTGATTGATGGAGGAGACAAGCAAATTAGAAAATGGAAAAATTGACTAAGCATTTAAATGGCAGCACTACGATGGGTCATTGAAGAGCCTTGCATCATTTGCCAAATTGACCAATCCCTCGGGCCGTTTGGGTTGGCTATCAGGCCTCCCGTGCTATTTGGCGTGTGTGAATGAGACCCCGAGTCATCAAGGTGGGCTATTGGGCTCTTCAAGCCTTTTGGAGCAGATACGCTATTGCCTAGATGATTTGTGTGGGCTTGTCTGTTGAGAAATGTAGCTCGGACAGGAACTTCTTGCACAGGCTTTAGTATGAACGTGTTAGAAGTGGTTCGAGACATTTCGAATTCTATTTTGAAATTCACTTAAGTGATTTTCTATTTTTAAGTTCACTTAAGTGATTCTATTTTGTAATTCACTTAAGTGATTCTATTTTGAAATTCATTTAAGTGATTTTCTATTTTTAAGTTCACTTAAGTGATTCTATTTTGTAATTCATTTAAGTGATTCTATTTTGTAATTCACTTAAGTGATTTTCTATTTTTAACCATACATCTCAAGATGAGATGAGATCTAATCTTAGGGTTATCTTTTCAAGGATAAAAGGAGAAGGTCAAGAGTGTTTTACACACAGGATGAAGAGAAGGTGAACAGATTGCTGAAGGAAAACTGCAAGCTTAGGAGGAGAAGAATAGTGAAATTGCTGGCCAAAAAGGCAGCAAGAGAGCAGGGTGTCCTGCTGTAGCTGTAGTCTCCTTTATTTGTAATATTTCAGGTTCAGAAATATATTTGATTTCCGTTGTTCATGCTGTTTATTTTTTCCAGCCGCCATCTGTGTGATTGTTGCATGTTTGGATAAATTCTTTCAGATCCGACTTATTCTAAAATAACATAGGACAGTAGTTATCTAGGGTTAAAAAAAATTTACATTGTCAGCCCCCCTAGGCTATTTGGGATGGTCTGACCAACGGGGGAGTCTATTTGTTGTGCATGTGTGCTTACGTGAATGTGATGTTTCGTGCTATGGTGTTGAAGCACATTGTTGCTGCTTGGACTGTAGGTGAACCCTTTGCAACTTTGGGTTGCAATCTCTCTCTCAATCAACACGATGTGCCTTCGTCATGGCCTCCTTGTACATCAACTTTTGGACTTCCAATGTGTGAAACACTTTAAGCATATGATATTGTGAAGTGTTCGCAAACTGTAATAGCTGCCATCACAACTATCTGCCCTTGGCGTCACCGCTTTGGCATTGCTGTGCTTTACCTATAGTAACTTGCCCAAAACCCTTGTGTGTCGCATGTCACCAATATGTTAGTGTGAAGGTTTATAATGCTCACAATCCCGCACCTCACACACGCACACGACCTCAATCCTTGGCGCGACTGCTCCATCATTGTGCTTGCCAACAATGTAGACAATGTGACAAGCTTTCATCGTGGCAACAATGTGACAAGTGTTCTTTGTGTACAACTCCATGCCTTTGACAGTGATTTTCCCCTTAATGGGCCATGGATGGTAAATTTCCTTGTTGCCCAGAGGATTAGCTACGTCTAGATGACATGCTTTCACTAGACGATGTTGTATACTTGTCCAAAATGATTGAAGAATTTCAATTGGATGACCTTATACGATGATTCAGTTTGTAGTGCCCACTCCCCTTACCTTATTGATTAAGTTTGGACTACTATTTAGTTGGAGGATGTGTTGATTTTATTATTGGATGGACATTAATTCCTTTGTTTGAATAATATGATTAAAGCATATTATATTTTATGAAAAATTGCTAATTTACCATGTTATGAATGGATTTTTATTATTGTTATTTTGGATTGAGATGATGCAATATACATTGTAAACAATGTTTGAATGGATTCTCTTTGTAATGATCAACAGGTAATAAAATAGAATTATGCTTATTGATTTAAATGAATGTTGTGTTTATGCAATGCTAATGGACTTCTAAAAGAAGGTGCTTTTTTATGTTGATTTTCGTAGGTGCAGGTAGTTGAAGGCCACTATGAGGGGAAGCAAATTGTATGCTTGAGTGTGGAGTGATGTATAAAGATTAAAGTGGGGTTTATTGAGTGAACTTTCTTGTTCTTATTTAATTTATTTAATTGTGTTGGTAGAATGGGTCATACTTATTTTTGTTTTGATGGACCTATTCCCTATTGCCTTATATTGTCTTGATCTTGTTAAAAAATAAATAGAAATTGGAATAATAGAAAAAGGTGGGATGGAAGGAAAGGAGCATATAGGAGGAGACGATGAGGATGGGAGGTGGAGTGTGAGAGTAGGAAGTAGGTAGTGAGGTGAAGGATTGTTGGGTGCATGGAGGATAAGTGAAGTGGAGGTTTGATGATGATTATTTTGGGGGAGAGGCCTGAATGGTAAGGGAGGTTCTTGTATATTGCACGAGGAGAGGTGTAGATCTAAGCATTGGCAGGAGGTGTGGAATTGCACATAGAAGTGTGTGGAAAGGTGTTTCTGAAGCTTACAAGCGAGGTTGGCTTGCACGAAGGGAAGCGTGCAAACCAAGTACTTTCTGATTACGAAATCTTATTCCAAAAACAAAAGAGAAAGGAATTTTATTTAATTAGTTGTGTATGTTGCATTGGAAATGGAAGAAATTGTATAAAATTTGTTGTGTGTGTGTTTGCTATATTGGATCTGTACTTTGGTGTGGTAATTTGGATGTTCCCTTTTATTAAAAACTTTTACTTCGATGTGGTAGTTAAAATGTTTCCTTTTACTAACTTTGTTTTCCTCTTGGAATTGGTTTATATAAAACTTGTGGTTTATTTCCATTTTCCCTCGAGTTAAACCCATGTACCCCTTCTGGGGCAAAAGAAATTCACATGGCAAATCATATAATGCAAGTGTGTTTCCATGTACCCCTTTTAGGGCAGAATGATACTGAGTATGTATATTGTATGTGTAAACCCTATTTTAAATTTTGGAACGGTTCACTAGTTACGCCGAGAGGCGTTCCTACAATGGCAGACAGGGGTGGGAGGCAAAGAGGTCATACATGTCATGCCGTAAACAATTTTTTTTTTTTAATTAAAAAAGCCGACATTAACAAAAACATTTAAAAGAAAACAACCGACTAACCAACCGTTGCAAACATTTAAACTAGCTTAGATATAAAGGATATATATCTAAAAACGCCGAGAGTTATCAATCCCGAGGCGCCTATCTTGGAGATCACACCCCCAAGAAATGAGATAGGCGCCTCGAGATTGATAATTCTCGACATTTTAGATATAAATCCTTTATATCTAAGCTAGTACAAATAAATTTCTTGAGGGGGCTTCAGGCCAGATCCTCAGAAGCCAAAGGCTTCCTATCTGTAGAGGAATGAGCTAAGGGCTTCATATGTTAGTAGGGAAGGTGGTGGTGTTATTTATGAATGTTGGGTTTTCTTATAACTTGGGAAAATGTGGATGCTTTTGTGATTTGTATGTAGGGTGTGAAGGTTGGGTTTTTTGCATGTTGGGACAAAAGGTTGGGAAATGAAGAGGAGAATGGTGGAAGGGCGAACTTGAGGATTTGTGCAGTAGCTTCACCCTTAAAATGTTTTCTTTTGTTTTGGTGATATGAAAGTTTTCTTTTTAATTTTGTTTATTTGTGTGGTTTCCTTTGATATTAGATTATAAAGTTTTTCCTGTGACACTTGTTGGAATGTGGACTATACATGTGCATTGGTTGGTGTGTTATGCTTCAACCCTAGCCTGAGTCAGTTAAAAATATCCAGGCAGGGCTTGGTGGGTGGAAGGGTGGCACAAGCCCTTTCTTCATGGTGGTGCTTGTTGGAGATGTCCTGCTATGAGTTAGAAGCAGATTCAAAACATGTGCAGGGAATGTCTGATTGAAAAGTTGTAATTTTATCCTTTGTGTTAGGAAATTGTAATTTAACATTTTTTTGTATCATCTTCTATCCACTGTAGCCACACAAATGTGGCATTGATAATTTGTAAAGCTTGTATTGTGGGAACTCAAAGTTGGATTATTCCCTCAAGTATTTTTCAATGCAATTGAATTCTCTTTATCATCTCTCTATACCTAGAAGGAAAAAATTAAGTGTTAGTGATTTCTTTGTTTTCTTTTTTAAAAAAAGTGCATTGTTTTGTTTAAAAAATGTTTACTTATCCTTTAGCTGCAGATCAACGTAGCTTGAATGGATAGCCAAGGTTGAAACTTAGAAAAAGCAACTTGGTTCCTTCTCCAAGATACACCACATGCTCCACAACTTGCTTTTGCTAAGTTTCAACCATGGCTAGCTGTGTAAGCTACACTGATAAATAAACTTTTTTTTTAAAACATAATAATGCATTTTTTTGTTTCCTTTTTGGGAAAAAAAACAACAAAATTGCTAATATTTTTCCAAGTACAAAGAGATATGATAGAGAGAATTCAAATGCATAAAATAAATATTTAAGGGATATTTTCCTTTATTCCACCATAGCAGTATAACAACAAATACAATTTCAAGTTTCCGTCATTCAAGATTTACAAATTGTCGATGCCACATTTGTGTGGCTATAGCGGATAGAGGATGATACAAAATTATGTTAAATTACAACATCCTATTACAGGGGATAAAATTACTACAACATTTCAATCAAACATTCCTTGCACATATTTTGGGTTTGTTTCAAAAAATGATAGTAGGTTGGCTCTAGCAGACACCACCATGGGGGAAGCGGCTTGTGCCACTCTTCCACTCATCAAGCCTTGCCTAGATAGTTTGGACCGTGACTTGGGTCTAGGTTTAGGTAATAACACACCAGCTAATGCACATGTACAATTCACGTTCCAACAAGTATTATAGGGACAAACTTTATAATCTAATTTCAAAAGAAACCACACAAATAAATAAAGAAGAAAATTTTCATATTACAAAAGAAATAAAACATCCTAAGGGTAAGCTCTTGCACAAATCCTCAAGTTCTCCCTTTAACCATTCTCCTCTTCACCTCCCATCCTTCTATCCCAACATACAACCCAACATGTAAGAAACCCAACATTCATACCCTACATACAAATCACATAGCATTTGCCCTTTCCCAACTTATAAGAAAACCCAACATTTATAAATAACACCACCACCTTGCTTACATATGAAGCCCCTAACTTCTTCTTCTACATACATATGAAGCCCTTGGCTTCTTCTTGTATAGACAGGAAACCCCCTAGCTTCTCAGGATCTAGCCGAAAGCCTCATTAGGAAATGTTTTTGCACCAATGAACCATACCAAAAATTAAAAAGGGTTTGCATATGCAATATATATATATACTTAGTATGATTTGTAACATAAATCTTTCAGCCCTAAAAGTGGTACATGAACACACTTGCATAGTATGATTTACTACATGAATTTCTTCTACCTAAAAAGGGGTATGTGGGTTTAACTTAGGGGAAAATGGAATAAGCCACAGGTTTTATAGAAATAAATTCCAAGAAGAAAACAAATTTCTCAACAGAAGGGAATAGACAAACTCCCACACCGAAGTACAGATCAAATAAACCAAATGCAAGCACAAAATATTTATACAATTCCTTTCGTTTCTAGTACAACATACAAACACAACAAATTGAATAATTTTGTTATTTCATTTGTTCTTAGAATAAGATGTCATTATTGGAGGCTACTTGGTTTGCATGTTTCTCTCCTTGCAAGCCGGTCTCTCCTGTAAGCTTTAGGAACTCCTATTTTTTGCATGCTTCCTCTTTGCAATTCCACACCTCTTGCCAATGCTCAAATTGACACCTCTCCTCGTGCAATCTCCAAGAACCTCCCTTGCCATTCATGTGTCTCCTCCATAATATTCATCGCCAAACCTCCACTTCACTTCTCCTCCATGCACCCAACAATTCTCCACCCCACACCACCTCACCACCACTTCCACCTCTCACATTCTACCTCTCTTGTTTTTCATCTTCTCTTGTACGCTCCTTTCCTTCCATCCCTCCTTTTCCATTATTCCATTTATTTAATTACTTTTAAACGATATCAACTTAACATAAGGTAATAAAGAAAAGATCCATCAAAATAAAAATAAACATGACCCATTCTATCAACACTATTCATAGTATCAAGTGGCATTAGCTCAACCGGTTAGATTCCTCAACATTTCAAGGAGGAGACCCAAGTTTGAATCTTGCCAAACGATACATGGATAATATCCAAGCTTTGTTGTAATACCACTATGTGGTGATGATGTAATACGGGTGGGGCTCATTTCAATCCCATATAACCCATTGAAAAAAAAAACACTATTCATAGCAACACATTTAAACAAATTGAATAAGAATGAGAAATTTAGAAATACTCAATAAAATTCACCTGGTCTTTACACATCACTCCACATTCAAGCATATAGTTTCTTTCCCCATGTAGTGGCCTTCAACTACCTTCACCTGTGAAAATTGACTTAGAAAAACACTCTATTTTGGAAGTCCATTAGCATTGCAAAATTACAATTTATTTAAATCAGTAGGCATAATTCTATTTTATTATCTATTGATCATATCATCGCAAATAGAATTCATTTGCATCATCTCAATTAAAAATAATAATATTAAAAATCGATTTATAACATTGTAAACTTAGCAACATGTCTTTAAACTTGAACAATTTTTTTCATATTGTTTAAACAAACAAATTAATATCCATCGAATAATAAAGTCGACACATCCAACTAAGCAATAGTCCAAACTTAATCAATAAGGTATATGGAATGGGCTCTACACAGTTGCCTGTGTGTGCACTTAACGACTTACTGCTTCTGTTCGATGGCTTGCCTGGCTAGATGACCCTATATGGGCCCGCTCTATTGAATATTCTTCCACTTTTCTCTACTTGACACATTGATGTTTGATGATGTGCTTGTCCAGAATGCCCTTTTATGACCCTCGTATGAATATTTGCAACCTTTGAACAATGATTGTTTCGCCCTAGGTGGTGTACAACTAGTTGTAGGCAGTGTATGACCTCAATGATTGCATGGCATGCGATTCTTGGACGACGTGATAAATTACTCTTCTTTTTGCAATTCCCTTGTTGGTTTTGATTCTACAAAATCCTTGCTTGAATTCTTGGGCAAATTCTTGTTGTTTGTCTTCTTAGACAACAATAAGGGTATCTTCTAGTTTGGTGGGATCGAAGAATTCTTTCCTTTGGACGACATCCTTGAACCTTTAACCTCGTGTTCCTTAGATGACTTCTTCTCCCTTTACAGTAGCTTGGTGAACTTGGTGATGTGCATGCATGCTCGTTGACAAGTGGTGTCCTACGTTACCTTTCCGAATGACATAGCGAGGCTAGATGACTTGCTTGGACGAACAAATGGCTAGTTGGCCAGGATGACCTGACTATTGTCTATGGGACAACCACTTTTGTCATTTGCCAAATGACTAATAAGTTTGTTGCTTCATTTGACACTTATAATTTTTTTATGCTTGTCCCTAGCATTCTCTCACATGGGTCAGATGGCCTCCTTTGTGATCTAAACAACCTGTTTGTTGGCTTGTGCTGTGACGACTCCCCACACTTGGAAAGTTGTGCAAATGAGTGCTTGTTGTGCATTAATGACCTTCCCTTTGCCTTTGAAGACTCACCTCTATGTTTGAATTTTCTCCTTATCTGTTTAGATGACCTTTGGTTTGACCTACATGGCCTCTAGCATGGTCGAAACGACCTCTAGTTTGGCCTAGACAACCTGGTTTTGGGGCTAGACAAGTGAGAGCTAGGGCCAGATGACTTGGGCCCAAGGTCAGATGACCTAGGTCCAGATGCCTAAGGTGGCTAAGGCCATGGGCTAGACGACCTAGTACCAAACGACTTCCCTCAAAACTACTTGTCTCCTTGTTTGAACCCTATACTTGGTCATTTCCTTCATTTTCGAGGGCATACTCTCCTCATCCGTATTGACTCACTATTGCTATATTGTCTCTATATGTGTAAACCCACATCTGTCTCATTCTCAAACCAACATTGTTTATGCCTTACATCTGAGGGATATTGCATTGGTAGAAATATCTTATGCGCAATAACAAAGTCAAACGGTTACAACCACCATTCGAGCGGCTATACTCATTTTGTTGGCTAGACTTGCACATATTTGTGTATGAGTTGCTTCCATGTGCGGACTCAAGATGTGCTAGTGTCACTTAAACTTAAACTTAGATTGTTGTCAAAGTTGGAGTTGCGATGATGTCTACCTTGCTTCCAAAACTTCTACAGTTGTTGCATTGCTACAAGTTTTAGGGACGTGAGCTCTCCATTTCCTCTTTCGATTGTTTCTTCTGAATTTGTTGTTGCTTCCAAACTTGTGAAGATCAACTTTCCATCACAAAGTTGTCTTATGCCTTGTGTGCATTGTCTTTATGTGCATGTTCAATTGCTCACCCTCTCGTTATAGTTGTTCCATTGTGTGCGACCAATTGTTGTTGGCATACTTGGTTCACTCTCATCACTACCTTTTGCATGGAGCTCGCCCATTGCCACCGCAAGTTTTGAACTTCCAGAGGTGTGGTTGGCTATGTCGGCTCCATCACTATGTGACTCTTTATTGTAGCGTGTGTAGTGAAGTGGATATTCATCAACCTCATTTTCTAGGAATTTCACTTGAGTGTGCAACCTCCTTTATCTAGGGTATTCCAACTATTTGCTCAATCACTAGACCTTGCTATTGTGTACAACTTGATTCCCTTGTGGCAGCTTTTTGATCAAAAAACCATGCCAACTATTCTACCATGAATTCCTTCTTGTTCTCATTATTCTTATCATAGTTTGCATCTATGAAGTGGTTGCACTCCCCAATTTTATGTTGATCCCCCTAAGGATTGATTGGGAGCATAAATTGTCCATCGAAACTTGCCTCTAGCTACTCTTTATTATAAGGTTTAGTTACATGGGTACCTTGTAGGGTTTCAAATTTGAACCAGCCACCTCATTGAGATATGCCATTTTGTTCAACTACTTGAGATGGATAGAGCCATTTTTCATGTCCTCGTCAACTTGGAAGGGACTGCGCCACAAGGTTTTATATTTCATTGCTTAATCTCCTGCTTCCCCTTGAACTTTAGAACGAGGTCTTCATGCTACAAAGGTGCTTGTCATGCTAGTATTTTAGCCATCATTGAGTTATCTTTGTAGTCTATTGTGCCATCACTTGCTTTTCATCCTATTTTCTATTGTGGATAGTCCCTCCTCCAGGTTCATTTGGTTTCTAAGTGAGTTTTGCATTGCCACTCTCAAACTCATGATAAAAAATTCCATTGGTATGGCCATCACTTGCCCTTACATGAGTTAGAACGTTGTATGATTTGTTAGTGGCTTGTAAGTTGTCCTATACATCCACAGGACTACTGGCATTCTCTCCTTCCAGTCTGCACCACATACTTTGTAGGTTTTGTACGTTATTGAGACCAATGTCTTGTTGGTTGCTTTTGCTTGTCCATTTGCCCATGGGTAATATGGGAAATACTCTCCACCTCAATTTCGGAGATTTTATTGGCAACTCGGGAAAACTCGGCCAAAGAAAAAAACTGAAGAAATTTTTTCAATTAGAAAAAATCATTTTAAACAACAACTGGAGAGCCAAAAAGCTAAAATATTAAATTAGATATTCATAAAAAAGAGGACAATTACAATTCATGATTATCAAATCCAACCAAATACATCATAGTATCATACAAATGCAAAGTTTCAAAAATATAAAGCAATTTTGAATTTGTTTTTTGTTTTCCCCTTCTCCCCCTTGAACTAGATGGTTGGCCTTGGCTTTGAACGGGGGGTCGAATCAAAGGCTTCTCAGGTACAAGATCATCATGGTATATCTGCTCCAATTCTCTCAAATATTCTGCTTCCTCATGTTGCTGTAGTGGCATGAAGTCTAATAGGTATTGCATGCAGTATCATACTCCTTCATTGCGATATACAGGGTAGGCTACCATAGTCTAGACAAGAGAACCTTCCTCGCTTTCGCATTAGGTTTCATATGTCCTACCAAGCCTTCATGTGCCTCCTTCAATGCGTTGTGCACTTCTTCCTCATCGATGCAATATCATGTTAGGTCCCATTTTGTACAACAATCCTCTAATTAGCTGAAATGGTCCCATTTTCAAAATGATTGGCCATCGCTTGATTGCCAACAAATCCCTAGATAGGTACCCTTTGTACCTCTCAATGTGCTTGTATTGAGATGATAACATGGTAATTTCAAACAAATGAGTGTTAGGAAACTTGTCCATCTTTCCTTCCTCTGCATGTTCTCCTAAATGGATGTGCGATAGCAAGTTTGATATCACACATGCTTCTTATTTTGTACAACAATCCTCCAATTAGCTGAAATGGTCCCATTTTCAAAATGATTGGCCATCGCTTGATTGCCAACAACTCCCTAGATAGGCCCCCTTTGTACCTCTCAATGTGCTTGTACCAAGATGATAGCATGGTAATTACAAACAAATGAGTGTTAGGAAACTTGTCCAACATTCCTTCCTCTGCATGTTCTCCTAAATGGATGTGCAATAGCAAGTCTGATATCACATGCTTCTTCTTTGGTCTAACCACTGCCTAGAACATGAACTCCTAAAATGTGATGAGACACTTGCTAGCTCATTGTATAGTTGACTTGTTGATCAAGTGGAAGATGGGCATGATGATCAATGTAAAATGTGAATGGTTTTGCGAGTAGATAGTGTTGAAACTTCTGCACCACATGAACCATCCCCAATGCCATGCATTCTATTGTGGTGTAATTCTTCTTGGTGTGCAACAGTAGCCTACATGCAAAGCAGATGGGTTGGTCCAACATATGCAATCCCTTCTATGCTATACCCAATTGCGAAGTTTGATGTGGACATGAAACTTCTTGTCCTAATAGAGAAACACCAAAATGGGTGCATTAACTAACCTGGCTTTTAGTTGCTCAAAAGCTTGTTGGTGCTCTTTCATCCACCTAAAAGGAACACCCTTGCATGTGAGCACATCCGACATGTGGGACATTTGTGCCAAGTTCTTCATAAACCTTCAACAACAACCCATGTGTCCTAGAATGGTTAGCGAGCTAATGTTGTAAGTTTCTTCAATACTCACCATGAAGCGGTTCTTGTTAGGTTTCATCTTTAGTCCTGTTTAACATACAAGATGGCCCAATTGTTTCCCATTGGGTGCTAGTAACTTACATTTCCTCACATTCAACGAAAGATGAGCATTCATACAGAGCCTTCTGCATTCTTTTAGTGCCTTCAAATACTCTTTTTTCACATAGAGCAACCAATTATCAAGGAAAACTCTGAATTTTCCTTGTTGATGATACTTATTTGGTTCTAACTAGAGAATCCATCCAAAAAGGAGTAGATCTTATGGCTGGCTACCTCTCCTAGAATTGACTCAGTGAATGGGATTGGGAACAAGTCTTGTTTTGTGATCGTGTTCAGGGCTTTGAAGTCTACACAATTCCAAATTTGTGCACTCCCTTTTAGACTCATAATGATAGGGGACACCCAATCTCTCATAGTTATCTTGAAGATAATGTTGGTGTCTAGCATATTCTCCATCTTCGCATTAATGAGATTTGGATTCTTTGGGTTCATGTTGTACAACCTTCTCCTTGTCGGTTGCGTGCTTGGTACCAAGGGTATTTTGTGTATGCATAGCTCAGGTGGAGTTTTCTTGATGTCTTTGTATGTCCATGTGAACATCCTTGTGCTTCAAGAATATTTTGAAGGCCGTTGCCTTCAAGACTTAATCCTAATCATCTTCGCAACTGATCATCTTCCCTTGTTCACCTTGTTGAGATTCACTTGCATCATACATGTTTCTTCGTAGTTAATGGTGTTAGGGTCCTTCGCTACCTCCCTTGCATTGAATGTGTGTGTTGATTTTTCGTTAATTTGCAAATTGTTGACATTGTAATCTACAAAATTAGGGGGAAAAGAAGTCTTCTTGTCCTTCTCCTTTGTGTGTATATTTATCATCTTCCTCTCTTTGGCTGCGCAACTTGATGCACCTAGTTCATAGGTGTTCAATGTTTACTATCTTCTCCTTTCCTATTGAACCTTGTTTTTCTTCGACATTCATGCGCAAACTCGCTAGCTAGAAACTTCATAGTACTCCATTTGCCAATGGAAGAGACCATTCTTTGAGTTTCATTCGTCCTACATGCACTCTTCTAAGACCAACACATTGTCATCCTTTGGTTACAATCTAGTTCCCTTGTCTTCTTTGGTAGATGTGGAGATGTCCTACTCATCTAAGGATGCGAGATCCTTGCTCATTGATTAGTTCCTAAAATTTATGGTGTATTTATGTTGGCCCTTTTCAAACATGATGCGTCTTTCTCCCAATTGTGATCAACCTTTGCCATGTGCAACCAGGCATGCCTCAATAATGCATCGTAAGCGGCCAAAACTTCATGTCTAAACTTTGGGTGGCATAAAATTGGTGCACACAATTACCTCTACACCTTCTATAGGAGTACATTTATAGTTGAACTACCATCATGGATGACGTGTGTCAACGTGTGACCAAGCAGTTCCATTTGCAGGAGTTTAGGCCACTTGTATCAATCATCAATATTGTCGAGTTATTGGACTAATCCTTGGTTTTTGCTTTTTGTGGCGAGACTTGTTTGTTTGCTTGGTCTCCCTTGTTTGATGCACCAATTCTCTTGTTGTCATCTATAGGTCTGGGATTGTGCGAAACAAGGTTGCCACCTTCATAGGTATGCTTGTCTCCTTCAATTGGATCACCAAGCTTCGTGCAATTAATGTCTTCTCTATTCTGCTTTTGGTGGGCTCCTTTCCTTCGACACTTTGTTCCCTTGCCATTTCCTCCTTAACCTGAACTCGAGCTTCTTGCCGTCTCCTCCAGTCTTCGATATGTTTTGGATATTCAACCTCCTTCGCTTTTGTTCGAGTCATGGCAAGCATGCATTTTGTTCCAAAGTGTTCTCTTTTATTATCTAAGCGATTCACATTTTGACTCCCCCTAGTTTTTTTTTGCGACAATTATCTTCTGCATGATTGCCTAGTGTCCACCAAGTTCCAACAACACATCATTTGCTTACTACTATTGGTGGCATTCATGCAAGTCCATACAAAATGTCTCGATTCCTGACATTTTTTGCACTTCATAGTTGGTCTTTTGCCTGTGTTGTATTGTAAATGGTTATCTCCTATGTTTTTGGCACTTGATTAGTTTTGTATGCCATTTCATCGCCCTTGACAGTTGTTCTAATAACAACCGCTTGTCACACCAGCTCAGCTCTTCGAAGTTCTTGGCTTCTGATCAACTTTTGAATGGTCTAGGTTTGATGCTTTTTTTGAGTTAAATGGTCATTCTGATACTGAACGTCCATTTACTTTACAAATATTGCAATATGACTGTTTTGCACAATTGACATTCATATGTCCTGTTGTCCTAATAGTTCGAACACCAAATCTCCTTATCTTTATATCTCTTAACTTAAAATTTTCTTGAATGATTTGCAACATGTCATTTCTAAGGGCTTGCATGGTCGTGCTTGTCTTCTCATCTTTGTTGTTGCTATCAGAACTACTTCCGTCTTGTATCGACTCTCTGCCATCACTGTCTTCATATCGCTCTCCAGGTTTAGTGCTCCATTAATGGCTTCCTAGTACAATGTTTGTGGGACAGTCTTCATTTTCCAAAATTTCAGAAAAAGTTCGTCAATGAACCATCTTTTTTTGGATCTTGTCAACAAGTTGCTTCCCCTTCTTGCCAATCAACTCCTTTAGAGGATGAGTATAAAAATTAATGTCTTCATCCTTTTTCTACTTAATAATATAGATTTTGTTGATGATTTCTCTCATCACATAGAAGTCTAGGTTATTTCTTAAAAACAATCTACAGTTTGTCTCATGTGTTGAATGGAGTTTGACGTGACAGGTTCCAAAGTATGGCAACTCCCTTGAGTGTGGCTAGGAACAACTGCGTCTATGCTACTTCATCAGTAACCCCATTTGCCTTCCATAACGTCACGAAAGTGCCGATATGCTAGACAGGGTCCTCCTTCACGTCTTTTGAAACTTTTGGGCACTTTTGTTTGCCTGCTACACCAGCCATTATTGGCTGTGCTGTACTTGAACTTGCTTTTGGTGGTGTGCTAGTGGACCCACTTTGCTTGTTAGACGACGCCTCTTTGGATAGGTACTCAAATGTTTTTCGATCTCCATGATTATGTTTTGTGACCTTCTTCGTGTGTACATGAATGTATGCTCTAGTTAGGTTTCAAAACACCACCCACTCTTCAACACACTCCACTACCGTTGTCTCTATGCTGGACTCTTTTCCCATGCACATCTAGACACTCCCCTTCACTTGCATCACTGTTGGAGTAACCACTCAAACGCCTTGTTCGTCTGCATGATTCTCTCCATCAGATGCTTACTACCACTGGCGGTGGTCATGCAGTTCCGTACAAAATGTCCCCATTCCTGACATTTTCTGCACTTACACAATTGGTGTTCTGGCTGTGTTGTATTACGAGCATTTATCTCCTATATTTTTGTTACCTGATTAGTTTTGTTTGCCATTTCGTCTCCCTTGACCATTGTTCTGATAATATCTGCTTGTCGCAGCAGCTTTGCTATTCAAAGTGCTTGGCTTTTGATCTGCTTCTAAATGGTCAGGAACTGAAGCTTTTGGCTTTTCAGGTTAAATGGGCATTCCAACACTGAATGTCCATTTACTTCACAAATATTTCAATATGAACGTTTTGGGCAATTGGCGTTCATATGTCCTTCTGTCTAACAGGCCAAACACCAAATTTCCTTTTTACCTCTCATTCTTCTCATTTTTAATTTTGTGCTTGATGCACACATATACTTTTTGAGGGCTTGGATGGTCGTGCCTGTCTTCTGATCCTTATTATCACTATTGAAACTTGTAACTACTTCCGTCTTTGTATCGACTCCCTGCCATCGTCGTATTCATATCATTCTTCATATCAGTAACTATTAATTGCTGATCCGATTTTTTCTGGGCGTTGCTGCTAAGGTGCCACTCATGAATTTTTCAACTTTGGTATTAGCCTCCAAGCACTGCTGTCATAAAATAAGATTAGTGTGAAGTGAGGAGTTTACTGTCATCATCTAGAAGAATGATGACAATTATTGCATCATTAGTTGAGATACATACTTTCCCTATGAGTTAAGACATATACATGAAGAACTCTGCTAGTATCAGATAAACTAATGTATTCATATGGTACATTGACAGATAGCTGTTTTGATTGACAAATCGATGTATAATCCAAGAGACTGCATGTCAGATATGAACATTATGATCGTATTTGCAATTGCAGTGAATCTTGAATAGAGAATGCTATAGGTGGGTGCAAAATGCTACACAGAATATTTGTATAGGGGAAATGGAAAATCCTTTTAAAATAAATGTAGGCATATTTTTGGGGAACAATCTAATCTTCAATTGTTCTAGCATTGCATTCTTGGTCATTTAATGTTCCTGGTTGAATTTCTGAGCTAAGGTTCCCTATACAGTGGCCATAGCATCATAAATGCTCCTTCAGAGAACTTGATTGCAAATAAAGCAGCACTTATCTTTCATTGCCTATTTGCAGGCCAGCAATTGAAATCTTGGATATGCTTCACAGTTTTCTGCATATGTCTGTTTGTCCTGTAGACTTCCAATAAAAAATTCCTGGACGCATTAATAGATTGAATATTTTCATTTATCTTGTAAAATTGTACTGAAGTGCCATTACAAACATAATGAATGAATATGACGATGATATTTCGAACTTTTACTCAAGTAGGACTGCCATTACAGCATTAACAATCGAATTTAATTATGATCTTTTATATTGTCATTACAGCTTTAACAGTTAAGTTCGATTATGTGGTAAAAGAATTAGTTTGATGTTTTTTGAATGTTATAGGGGACAAATTGTTGTGTTTGATTTGTTGCTCATTTTGCTTGTTTTTGATATTGCACTTTGAGTGTCATCTTATACTAACATGATTAGTTGAGAGGTATGGTGAAATGCAGATTGATCAAGTTTGGAGCGGTTCAAATCAAGTTTTCAGTGATCCAAAAAACCAACCTTATGCAGATCGCTTCTCCTTACTTATACCATGCTGTCTTGATTACATTAAATGTAATTATACAAACATTAATTGTTTGAATTCTGTTTCTTTAATGTTTGAGGTTCTGCATAAACTGTAGTTGTGACCATAAGTTAATAGCTATCACAAAATAAGCAAGGTCTCTTTCTAATCATCATCTCTAATGATGGATTGGGAATTCTGCAGGGGATGTAGTCTATAATGCTCAGTACCCTTTAGCTGCACCAGATATCATCTTTGGACCTGATGATGAGAGTTTTCAGCCCCTTTATGTTACAGGTGAAGGGCAAGAAATAAACCAATCAGTTTGGAGAATTTTGTGTGACTGGAAAGTTAAAGATGCTTCAGCACTCTTGAAACTTATTCTTGAATTAAGGTTAGGACTATGGTTGAGATTTATGCATGAGGACGATAGCAAAAAGAATTTTCTAGTCTGTGGATGCATTCATCATTTCTTTAAATTTTTCAGATATCTTCTACTTTTATTTTGCTTGTGAACTGATGGCCACAGCTTGCAACCCAGCTGATGTGCATGATAACTTTCTTGTCCTTAAGAACAGACATATTGAATATTGACATTCTTTTAGGCTTTTGTACATGGGTTATCAGAGGAAGCGGGTGGAGGAATTAGACGATCCAAGATTAAAATTTGAAATCAGTACTATTATATTTAGGGAGGTACGTAAGATAAATATCTCGAGGCTTGTTTCTTGTTGGATAAGGTTCTGTGAAAAGATAAGATTCTTCATGCAACATGTCAGCTCTTGTTGCTTATTCAGTTGTAGCAATCTAATGTTTTGTCATTATAAGGGACTTATTAAACAACAAAGTGTGCATGTTGTTGATCAATTACCTGCATTGTCTTAACCATGGATGTTATGAGCTTACGATGCTTTTTTTGTGTATGGTATTCATTGTCTTAACCATGGATGTTATGAGCTTACGATGCTTTTTTTTGTGTATGGTATTGATTCAGCATGCTCAAGAATTTGCTTCCACAACCACTGTTTTAAAATCTGTAATTTATGTTTCATCCACTTGAAAACATATCACATAAACCCTTCTTATATGCTTGGAAAATGCAATAAAATAGCATAAATTTTCAGTCATCATGTAAAGGAAAAAACTTATGAAAATGGCAAAGAAATGGCTGTATACACACATTAAACAGAGAGCTTTAACATGTTGTAAACCCCAATGTGAGAAACATCACCATGGGCAAAGAGTTACACGAAATGAGCAAACACATGGTAGTGCATAAGTCAATTGTTCCAAAGGGGCATCAAGCTGCTCTTCTTCTCCAACCTAGGCTTCAGTCTGTTCTGCTCTTCTGTTCTCTGCTGTAGAATTTATTTTTCATGTCTTCTTATGGTTTTTGGGCCTTGGATAAGCTTTCAATCCTTCATTTCCTATTTATTCTTTATTTTCCCGAAATGTGTTGATACTCAAATGGTATTTTGTACAATATTAGATGAATTTTGACATGAAATATAATGGGATGCTTCATTTAAATTTCAGTTCTTGTTTACTTAATTGACCATTTCACCGCAAAAATACTAAAAATTATTTTTATAAGTTTAGTGTTTAAATGAACGAATTTTTATTTGATCTTGGATTGCAGATAGTCCTTTGTTTCTTTAATTTTCATTTTGAATTTTTATCTAATTGTACAACTAATTATAACCAAATTACGAATCGATTATTTGGCTAAGGTCTGTTGTACTTGACTGCATGTTTGAGGGGGTTGACAATGGAATTTTGATCTAAAATTTACACTATAGATGCGTTATGATGTGAGTAAGCTTATTGGCTATGCTATTTGCTTAGCCGCTTCTTGCTTCATTAGTGAAAGTGATTATAATAGTTTTTAATGATCTGTCCAGAATAGTCATTGTGATGGGTGTTGGTAGGGATATAAACTTTAACACTTCCATGTTGCATAGATTGTTATTAATTCATACTGGTAGCTAGAACGGATTGTTACAATTTCATTGAGTGTCTGATTTTTCATGTCTCTTATGAATTCCTCAATTCTTGAGGGATTCATCGCTCTTCTCTAGAATTTCTTATGTTGTATAGTTTGGTGCTCAATTTTCTTTTTCTTCTCTCTTTCAAGTATCTCTTCCTTTATGCCTTTTGAATATTCCTTAGTTTCTTGAATAAAAGCCACACAAAGTAATTAGAATTGTTATGGACTGCCCCATCTGTAAGTGTACCCAATGCGGAGATTCAAGGCCCGTGCCACGTGTAACTGTGCCCAATTCCGAAATTCGAGACCAATGACTACAGTGCCCAAGATTTTACCGCATGTTATTAATCAAACATGATAAGCTCCATCTAAGTAGACATCATCATGAAACCATGTTCAACAGATAGATGTACTTCAACAGTCATCGCCATCCTAACTTAAGTCTTCAACCAACTCGGTCTTCATCAGCCATCCAAACTAAAATAGCTAATATATATTGCAAAAATCTTCACAAAGTGCAAGTGTTAAATTTCATCTATTTTTCATTTCTTCTTATCATTAATAATTTAATTTGGCTACCATGCAGTATTCTTTAACTCAAAGCAGTAACAATTCTAGTCGGTTGAAAAACGTAAAGGCAAAAATGTTCCTGCCATCTGCTGTATTCAGGGAAGGAAAAAACAAAAAAAGACATGAGCCATGACATTATTGAACAATGTCATGGTTGAAATTCAAGAATTTTATAGTCTAGAAGAGGTCTTAGATTCGATTTCTCAAGTCTCATGGCTGTAGTATGTGTGTGACTATTTAATTCATGCAAACAATAAAATTCCAGGATCCACATAATATGATACAATGCAATCAAGAAATGTCATGCAACGGAAAGATCACTTACGTACATACAAAGTAATATTCCTTAGTTTTTTGAATAAAAACCACACAAAGTAATTATAATTGTTATGGACTGTCCCACCTGTAAGTGTACCCAATGCCGAGATTCAAGGCCTGTACCACGTTTAACTGTGCCCAATTCCGATATTCAAGACCAATGACTACAGTGCCTGAGATTTTACTGCATGCTATTAATCAAACATGATAAGCTCCGTCTAAGTAGACATCATCATGAAACCATGTTCAACAGATAGATGTACCTCAACAGTCATTGCTATCCTAACTTAAGTCTTCAACCAACTAGGTCTTCATCAGCCATCCAAACTAAAATAGCTAATACATATTGCAAAAATCTTCACAAAATGCAAGTGTTAAATTTCATCTATTTTTCATTTCTTATCATTAATAATTTAATTTGGCTACCATGCAGTATTCTTTAACTCAAAGCAGTAACAATTCTAGTCGGTTGAAGAAAGTAAAGGCAAAAATGTTTCTGCCATCTTCTGTATACAGGGAAGGAAAAAACATAAAAAAGACATGAGCCATGACATTATTGAACAATGTCATGGTTGAAACTTGTAATTCAAGAATTTTATAGTCTAGAAGAGGTCTTAGATTCGATTTCTCAAGTCTCATGGCTGTATTATGTGTGTGACTATTTAATTCATGCAAACAATAAAATCCCAGGATCCACATGATATGATACTATGCAATCAAGAAATGTCATGCAACAGAAAGATCACTAACATACACAATGCAATATATAACAAGAATAGATCAAGGAATGAGTCTATTGTATACTCTAAAGAATATACAGTACAATCTAGGAGAATGGCCGTCGTTGAATGTGATCAAACATATTCATATTGGTTGGGTATGTATTGTATTGTGGGTGGAGGGTTGTGGATGACAACTGCTTGTAGACAACAAAAATGCATCCCTTGCTAACAATTTTTACAGCCATATTCATATCATGCCATTTATTCAGTTACACCAAAACATAACATAACAAAAACATAACCAAAATGTTTTAACAATTCTTAGACAGTAAGACTCATAACTTTGGTCGACATTACTGCCTACATTTATCCCCTCTAGGATTGTTTGTGTGCCCCTATTGACAAACCTGCTAAAACACAATGTAGGGTACAGACTTATCTTGTTCCTCCTGCTTCTTCACATTCTTTATGGTTTCTGCAATTATGGAAGTTGCAATGACTCGAGCAAATCCCCTTTTTTATTGGTAGTTAGCAAACTGATTCAAGTTATATAGCTCTTTGCATGGGGTTTTAGTGAACTGTCTTCAATATTTTGATTTTCATCATTCTTGTGGTGACTGATTGTTGGGCTTCTTGTTGTTGATGGCCCTTCAAATGGCAAGACACTTGACTAGCACTTGATTAGCACTTGACTACATTTTAGGTGGCGGCTGTTTGGGTTTTGGTTATGTTCCTTAGTTGGACAACACACCGTACTTAGATGACACCCTTCCTGACTTAAATGTTAGTCTTCAATTATGCCCACCCCTGGACAATATCCCTCATCCATAGGTGGACAATGACCTTTTGGACTTAAATGACACTTCTCATTCAAGTATGGACGATACACTTGTTGGCTTTGGATGACGCCTTTCATCCAAGGATGAATGGCATGCTTACATGAACTGTACCTTCTTTCTTGGCTTAGACGGCTTATACTTTGGCTTTGATGGCACTCATCTTGTTAAGTTGGTTGACATATTATTAGATGATCTTGGCAAAACCTTGAACAATATGCATCTTTTGTTTGATGACAAGGATTTGGCCTACAGTCTCAGTGTTCTATATGAACTTCAACCTTATGGCTTTTTTCTTCTAGACAATTGTCTCCACTTGATGATGGATGGTTTGGAAGACTCTATATTCAGAAACCATACCTTTAATTGTTCCCTTCCTTGAGGACAGCCATTAGATTTTAAACAAGATGCACTAGGTTCTTAGTCAGGTGACACCCAAAAGATGACACACTTTGTCATTGGGTCAAACTCAGATTATAATTTCTAAAATGCAGACAATACATCCTTCCTCCTTTCTCATTCATCAAGTGACTTTCCTCCTAACTCAAACGGCATATCTCTTGCTCCAAACAATAGCTTCTAAGATGGCGTACCTTCTGATGGCACCCTAAATGAGATAGAAGGCATTCGCTTTGATGACTTATCCTTAGGCAGTAGTAATTTCCTTGATGTCTAGGAGAACTTCAAGAATTTGCTTCGGATGCCAAACAACTCAAGGGTCCACTCAAATGACCGTCATTCTAAAGTTGCCAACTGCCTTGAGAAAGACAAACATTTTTCTGACTGTTGGAGCTGCAACGAGTACTGTCTTGTTTTGGATGACATCCTTTATGCATTAGATGGCCTTCTTTGTCTTTTGGACATTATACTTTTGTGGATAGACAACACTTCTGTGGTCATAGATTGCTTTTTTTTGTACTGCACACATTCCCAATGTGTGCAGTCAGACTCTCACACACTTAGAACGTGCACTGTCAGCTCACCACACGCTTCTATTTTGCACAATCAGATCGCTGTAGTTTTATTTTATAGGCTGCTATTTTGTAGATTGCAATCTTTGGGACTGTGCTTTTCTGTACTGTGATCCTTCGGATTGTCCTTATGTGGATTGCAATCCTTTGGATGACCTTGTTTGTCTAATGGACAACCTCATTCCTTTCCACAACCACACACTTCTAAAAAAGTTCCATTTTCAGCTCTAACTTGATCTTTAAAGCATGTGGTGTGAACTGCAGCCTGAACTATTACTTTTGAATTTTTTTTTGTTGCTTTTCTTTGGGACTAAGTGTATCTTCCAGCACATACTTTGCAAAATTGGGGAAACATTTCTTTCCTCCTGCTCGTCCTCCTTTGCAAAATTTTACTCTTGTATTCATGTTTATTTTTGGTCTGCAGACTAAACATCTCGGGGTATAGAATTCATAGTCTTCCATTTATCAAGGCAAAAGTTTGTTTTCAGAGTTATTTGTCCTTGGAAATTCTCCTAGATTCGGTATGTTGTCTTTCCTTGTCTTCAGCCAAGTTATGTCAGTGACTCCTTTGTGAATGGCCTCCCTGTCTATTGATACAAAGTTTTTAGAGTCATCAATGGATGCAATCTTGCCATTTATCGATTAATTTTTTGAATTTACAATAAACTTTGAATTACATTTTTCGAAGTTCAAGAAATCCTTCTTCGAGTTGTGTTTTACTTGTCCCTTCCACAGCTACTTATGATGCTACATGCTAAGCTCTATTTTTCAAGGTAAAAGCACGAAGCCCATGGTAAACAATTGATTGACAGTCTTCACATTTTGCATGACTTACATGCCTTTATTTTGACAGTGATCCCAAGTGATGCCAAGTCTCCTTGGAGAGTATGTTCATGTTTGATTCCTTATCTATGATCACATTTTTCAATTTGTTTACCTATATCTCCTTATGAAATATGACAAGTTTATGTCCTGCATTCATCATTAAGACAACTGGGTTGACATACTACTATTCCTCAGGTTGCTGCTTTAGATTATTTGATGGTCTTGCCATGTTCCTAACAACTTTTTGCAATTTGGGGATACTCTAAAAACAACTGGTCACCTTTACTGTCACATTTGCTAAGCTTTATGCCATAGTTTTGAACATGAAACTCTTAGAACTACTCAATCAGGGCCAGCTTAGAACGAGAGGAAAGGTTGGTTTTAGAAGTGATCATCAGGCTATTGATCATGTTTTCAGTTGAAGGGCTATTACTGGGGTGCTTGTCAACATTCTGCTAGTGTGGACTTTAGAAAGGCCTTTGACACTATGCCCAGGCATCTTTTGTTTCAGAGACTACATGACATTGGTATCGTGAAGCTCTTTATTATTGGCATCATGAGATTCTGCGAGATAGTTGTTGGTTGTTTTCGGACAGCTTTTGGTTTCTCACAGGATGTCCTAAGCACCGTTGGCCTCAAACAAGTATGTTCTCTTTCTTCTTCACTCTTTGGGATTTACATTGATGAGCTTGAAGGTTTTATTATTCAAAACACACATGTTGATGACTGTTACCTTCTACAACATGTCTTCATAGCTATATTTCTCTTTTCCAGATAATGCAGTTCTTATTGCCAATATTCTTTGGGCTTGCTAAGGTAGTTGGATGCTCTTGCTCAGCAATTGTGACTTAAAACAGCTGGCAGTCAAGCTCAGCGAGACTAAGGTGATGATGTTCAACACATCAAAGAGTACCCTTTCTGAGTTTAAGTTCTCCTATAAGGGTGAGTTGATTGAGATCAGCTCTATTTACACATAGTTGGGGGTTCAGTTTATAGGTCCTTTTCTTAATCTTTGACTAATTTCATTTTCGCAACTTTTCAAGGGATATATGCATATCTCTTGGTCTTGGAACACCATTTTTTCCAGCAGCACTTCCAAGACATACCTGCAAGATGCGCCTCTTTCATTGCATTATCAAACCCACGACTCCTTTGTGGGTCTACGGTTTAGGGCCCAACTCTAGGGTGTGCTGGTTAGGCTTGCATTGGGAGGGTCTAACCATTTTGCTTCAGTGATTTATCTGATATAAAAGAACATTTCCACAATGTATTGTTCATGCACTTCTCGTCTTCGCCTTGACAACATATTTAGAATTATTTTTGGGCTTAATTGCCTTAGATCCATGGGTGACCATTCTTCAGGCCCAGAGATAACCATATATGGCACTTGGCTTCTCAAAATGGAATTCCTCTAGGAGCAACTATAATTGTCTTTGTGGATGGTACTCAAAATCTAATTCTCATCTTCAGTCATTTGGCATCTCCATTTATCAATTGCTTCCATTCAGATATTATTTGAGTACTTCTCCTGACATTCTTTTTATTAAGAATTGTATTTAATCTAGTAGGCAAAGATAATGTTTATCGAGAATATATTCAGATCACTTGGGTCCCTCCATCTTAGCCTCTTATTCCTAAGTTGGCCTTTTACACTAAACATTTCGAGAGGATTGAGGATGACATTATTGCTAGTATTGATCATATCCAAAGACGTAAGACACAACCAAAGGATTCCTCTTGGTCAGCTCAGAGTTTGCTTACATTAATTGTGAATGGAGATGGATCATCATGTTCCTCGAGAGGATAGGGCATGTCACCTTTGTTCTCTCAGAGAGATGGGGACTCAAGAACATTTTATCTTTAGGTATCCTATTTATTACATGATTCGAGAGAGGTACTATTGCTTGTATAGTGACTCAGGTGGGATTGCTTGCCACCATTTTCAGTTATCCCAACTAGATATGCTTGGCTCGGTACCTTTGGGAAACTATCACTCTTCAATGCTGATTATTACAGGACAGATTGACTACCACTTGACTAGTCACCTCATTCTTCCACTCTATCTCCGCTGCTAAGAGTAACAACCATTAATTTAAAGCTACAACACCCTAGAATGTTAATGATAGGTTTGTGTGCCCTTGTCAACATATAGGAGTGGCTAGTAGGCTTCAACACTTTATTCTTCTTGCATGTGGCGAGATGGGATTGTGATTCTTTGATGTCGGGTTTTGACCATGACTCATCTACACAGGAGTTGCAAACCAATGCGACTTACTAGTCTTTAATCTTCTTTTATGGGTTCCATGACCATGGATACTAGGAGAGTCTTAAGGGGTCAAACTACATATCCTTTCAGAATTATCCAACCAGGACCTCTTAGTCTTGGCCATTCTCCAATGAACATTATTAGATTCTTGTGTTGGCCCTTTTGGTATGGGTGGTGATGATAATGACTCAATTCTACTTTTCATCCTAAGACATATTAGTGTGGGAAATTGAATCCACTTGAGCTCTTTACTCTCTCTCTTTTACCTTGATTGCTGTCTCTCTCTTCATCGTTATGTTTAGCATGTTGCGGTTTAACCATTCTGGGTCCAACCCTGAAGGCTGTAATTTTATACCATACTTTTTCCACTTTACTGTAGTTTACCATAGTTCTATGCCCTAGCGGCTGTGTCTTCATCATCATTTGCACAACTCTTTTGGTTTAGCCTCTAGTCCCGTATGGCTTGCTTCACTTGCAGTTGAGTGTCTTTTCATCTTTGCTTTGATTTGTTGGATTGGGATACTAGCTTTGCCTGTTCATGTTTATTGTATGTCATTTGTAAGATCTGTAACAAGATTCAATGAATTTAATTCATAAAGTTCGAATTCTTCTGAACTTTAATACCAACCTAATAAAATTTCATTAAAATTCTTGGATTGTGGAACTTCACATAAAATGGAAAGTGAGCAAATTTGGTGAGGCGTATTGGTTACCTTATGTGGTTATAAGTATGTGTCTTCATCATCATTTGCATGACTCTTTTGGTTTAGCCTCTAGCCCCCTATGGCTTGCTTCACTTGCGTTTGAGTGTCTTTCCATCTTTGCTTTGATTTGTTGGATTGGGATACTAGCTTTGCCTGTGCATGTTAAGGCTGTAATAGTTATTGTATTTTTAATGATGTCATTTGTAAGATCTGTAACAAGATTCAATGAATTTAATTCATAAAGTTCGAATTCTTCTGAAGTTTAATACCAACCTAATAAAATTTCATTAAAATTCTTGGATTGTGGAACTTCACATAAAATGGAAAGTGAGCAAATTTGGTGAGGCGTATTGAGTTACCTTATGTGGTCATAAGTTACACATAATTCTGCATACATTTTAAGTTGCATAATAAATTATTTACTTTTAATTTTGTATTTACCTTCTATTTAATTCTATGAAATCTTATAAATATATTTGCAGTAATTTAATATCTTGAACTTTTTTTAAATAAAGGGGTAAAAATTTATTGATAAAAAGTTTGGATTACAGAGTACAACTGAGCTTCCAACCAGGACTCAAATAAACAGCCAAACAGGCTAAAACCACTAGACTAGAATGACACCCGAAAAAGACAACAAGAACAAACCACATTAAGTCTGTACATCCTTGTGGATCAACTCCCACAGGTGTTGAGAGTCCCCAGACGGGAGACTCTCCCAATTATCGATACTCCAAGGATCCAGCAGCTCAGAAGCCCTTTTGGCCAGGTAATCAGCAACCACATTCCATTCCCTTGGAATGTGCACAAAGGATATAAATTCGAACTCTTCACTCATTCTGAGAATCTGAATGGCTACAGAGGCCAACTGCCAATCAACTTCCTCCACCTTTTTACTGTTTAAAAGATTAACCACAATTTGAGAGTCAGACTCGCAGATAATCCTATGCAACTTAATATGCTTGTAGAATCTCTTAACCGGTAGAATAATTTATTATTTACTTTTATCTGATAAATAATTTATCAGATAATGCATTTTATAATTTACTTTTATCTGATAAATAATTTATCAGATAATGCATTTTATAATTTACTTTTATCTGATAAATTATTTACTTTTAATTGGTTAATAAATTAAAAGTAAATAATTTATTATGCAACTTAAAATGCCAGTAGTTACTTAACTTGCAGATAATTCTACATTTTAACCAGTAGAATCTCTCCCAACACCGCCAATGCCAGCATGTCCAGGATTACCCCTGGACGATCCCTCAGAATTAATTTTTAAAACTCCTCTAGGGGGTGGCCTCCACCTACCATCTTTCCTAACCTTCTTGCTGAGCTGAGGAACCCTACTAAGGCTAGAAGAGTTCACACCATCCCCAAAGAGACCAAGGGTTTGCTGTGCCTTCTCCTCCCTAGAATCCAAAAGAGGGTCCACATCACATTTGCTATGGATGGTTTCTTGAACCATATACAAGATCCTTTGCCAGATCTGTTGAACAGCCAAATAACTGCCCTGAAATATGCGCCGGTTCCGTTCGAGCCAAATTTGCCAGATGATGCAAGAAGGGCCCAAATTCCAAGCCACCCGAAGGAAGGGGGCCTTGGCCGGAGGTCTGCCCAGACTACTCCAAAACTCCACCAGGGACAGCACATGAAAACATGGATGGTTCCAGGCACTCCACCAACGGTGCCAAATGTCTTTGGCAAAGGAGCATTGGAAAAATAAATGAGAAGAGTCATCCTCATTCTTACTACAAAGGACACAAAAAGAGGGACCCCGAAATCCCCTCTTCCTCACATTATCCCAAGTGAGGCATTTATTACGAGCTACCAACCAGAGAAAGAAGTTACATTTTGGCCAGGCAAATTTGTTCCACACCTTTTTCCACCAAGTGACAGGAAGACTCCCATACTTTTGCTTATCAAGAACTTGATAACCATAGGCTACCGAGTAGGTTCCCTTAGGATCAGGGTTCCAAGCCAGAATATCTTTACCCCTCAATGAAGAACAAGGCCGTCCCGTAAGAATAAGAGCAAGCACCTCTCTGTCCTTGGCCAGTCCCCCCTGGGGCCATTCTTGCGGATCTTTCCACCTATACATCTCCATATTTCCAAAAGACTGGATTTTTTTAAAGTCCTCCACACGAGACCAACCTGCTTCCAAGAAAAAAATGCTTAGGGAATGTAACCTAGGATATTGATTCAAGATAGGAGGGTGGCCATCCCAAGAATCCTCCCAAAAAAGAGCATTTGGTCCCTGATTGCAAATCCAGAACAAACCACTGCTTGATTAAATTAGCTCCTCTTTTCAGAGTGTCCCAGATAACTGAACCTTTCCCAACCAAGATGACTCTAGGGATCTCAGCCTCAGAAATACCTCTCAAGTATTTACAAGATAATATTTTAGCCCAAATCTGATCTTGAGAGGTACACCATCTCCAATAAAGTTTTGCAGCCAAAGCCTGCCCAAAAAGAGCTGTCTGTCGCAACCCAAGGCCTCCCTCTTGCACCGGCCTACATATAGAATCCCACCTAACCAAACTCCATTTAGATTGATCAAGTTTTCCAGACCATAAAAACTGTCTTGACAAAGCATCCATGTCCTTGATGAAGTGAGAGGGAGCTATTTGTACAAAACATCTATAAATGGGTAAAGCTTGAACAACAGATTTTAAAAGCAACACTCTACCTGCAGTGGATAGCCATCTGAAAGTCCAGTGATTCACCTTCCTTCTAAACTTTCAAGCATAGACTGCCAAGAAGATCTAGGTAGAGGATGAGATGAAATTGGAATACCAAGATAAATGAAGGGGGGAGTCCCAACTTGGAATCTTAGAATGCGAGCAATCCTGGCTTGAATAAGAGGAGGGGTATTGAAGAAGAAAATAGAAGACTTGTCCTCATTAATCAATTGTCCAGAAGCACCAAGATATATGTCAAGAGACTGTCTAATATTGCCAGCTTCCCTGATAGTGGCAACTCCCAACAAAGCAGTATCATCAACAAATTGAAGGTGGGAAAGAGGTGGCAAACTACTATCCCACTTCCACCCCTGAATGAGACCTTGCATGACTTGAGACTTGAGCAATCTTCCCAACCCTTCCGCCATAATGATAAACAAATAAGGAGATAAAGGATCTCCTTGCCTCAATCCCCTTGAGGCCTCAAACAGCTCTGATGGCTCATTATTAACAAGAACAAAGAATGAGGAAGAAGAAACACAGCTCATCACCCATCTAATCCATTCCTCCTCAAATCCAAAAGCAGCAAGAACTTTCTGAAGAAAGGACCATCTGACCCGATCATAGGCTTTGGCCATGTCCAACTTAATGAACATAGTTTTCTCCTTAGAAGTTTCCATCGAGTGAATAGCTTATGTAGCAATAACAACCCCATCCAAGATTTGTCGGCCAGCAACAAACCCTCCTTGCTCCTCAGAGATGATTTTGCTCAACCATATCTTCAACCTCTCAACAATAATTTTTGTGATGATCTTATACACAACATTGGAGAGAGCAATAGGCCTGAACATATCCAAGGAATTTGCTCCCTCTTTTTTGGGTATAAGCACCACAAAGGTAGCATTTAGGGCCCTTAGCATCTGTTTGTTCTTTTGGGACTCATGGACCACCTCCAAAAGATCAAATTTGATTAAATCCCAAAACTCCTGATAAAACTCAATCGGGAATCCATCTAGGCCTGGGGCTTTTCCTTTTTTCATCTTGAATACAACATTTTCCAACTCCTCAAGGGAAATTGGACCCATCAAGTGCTCATTCATCTCTCTAGAAACAATCGTTGGAATACAATTTAGAATAAGCTTTTCATTCTCATCATCCGATAGGGAGTCCTCCTTGAAGAGAGAGGAAAAATACCTCTTAGTCTCTTCTGAAATATCCATGAAAGAAGAGAGCAGGGCACCCTGAGAATTCACAAGAGAGGTAATCAGGTTACCATTACGACGAGCCTTAACTGAGTTATAAAAGAAGGTTGTGTTCCTATCCCCTTCCTGAAGCCAATCTACTCGAGCTTTTTGTTTCCAAAAAATTTCTTCCCTCAGTTCCCATTCAGCAAGGTCTTTCGCAGCCTCAGATTCCTCAACAAGAAGCTCCTTCGTGAATCCCTGATCTCTAATCTTCCTTGAAGCTTCTTCCATCCTCCTAAGAGCTGCCAACTTAGCCAAGGAAAGGTTCCCAAAATTCAGTCTATTCCATCTCTTCAATTTATGTTTTACAAATTGTAGTCGCTTCATAAAGGAATACATAGCGGTGCCATGAGGAGGTTTGCCAGTGGTCCACCAGCCTCGCATGAAATCATGAAGCTTAGGATCACGAAGCCACATAAGTTGAAACTTAAAGGAGGGATTCTTTTTTAGCCCTAACTCCAAAGCAGAGAGTTTGATAGGCCAATGATCAGATCCCCTACCCTCCAGAATCACAGAACTAGCACTTCTGTTATTACCCATCCAATAACTGGATATCAAAAACCTATCCAGTCTCTACGAGATGGAAGCTTCCCCACACCTTCTATTGTGCCAAGTAAAGATCCCATTATCTGGCTTGATGTCAACCAAGTTTAGGGCCTGGATATGAGCACTGAAGACAGAAGAAAAAGGCTCGAGACGGTCCACCCCACCACGTTTCTCCTCCAGACAAGTGATAGAGTTGAAGTCTCCAGCCAAAATCCATGGGTACAGGGGAACCAAACTTCTCACAAAGCAAATGTGCTCCCACAAATTCACTTTACCATTGTAATCAACAGGAGCATACACATTTGTAAGTAGGATGGTTTCACCAGATTCATTATCATGCCCGACCATCGAAATAGACCATCTGCTGGAAATCCAAGTAAGAGGGGATATCTTAACCGGATCCCATAAACAAGCGACGCCACCAACATATCCACATGCACCAATACACTGGCATTGCCCCCTTCTCCACAACTTGGGAGCAATATTGAACATACTATCAATAGCCAATTTAGTCTCCTGAATAAACACCACATCCGGAGAATGCACACGAACCAAATCACGAACAACTTTTTGTCTGGGGATGCTGTTCAACCCCCTTACATTCCATGAGAGGATAATCATTTTTGGGGGTTATAAAAATGGGAGTCCAATGTTCTCACCAAGCCTGACTCCACCAAAGTCTCCCCCATTAACTTAATTTTATCCTGGTCCTTCTTCCGACCCACCTTCATATTCTTATCCGAAAAACTTTTTTTAATTATTTTTTGCTGCAATCCCAACATCGTAGGAGTTTTGCAGTCCAAGGATGACTGCATCAGTGCCTGAGTAGGAGAGGGCATAACTAAATTTGTACCACTTTCCAAAATAGTTTCCCTTATAGGGCTAGACCCATCCATGTCCCCTATACTCAGATCCAAAGCCCTTTGTTCTTCATTTAAACCCCCTAGATCTGATTCCTTAAGTTCCCCCTCAAGAAGAGACATCTGATTTGGCCTTGTTATATTTGCATCAGGTAGCGACGTTTCAGGTATCTCCATGCACTGATCAAGATCATCTAATATTTCAAAACGGTTGAGTAGAGCATCTGGCTGGCTATCCTTAAGGTCTTTGTTTGCCCTTCGTCCTCTGTTTCGGGATTTTACCGGAACAAAACCTTCCTTATCCCGTTCCCCTTCCTTTATCGGGGCTTTTCCTTTATCCAAAATTTGTCCAGACCGAGAGGGCCCAAGATTTGAAGCCACGAGCGGGACAAACTTAGGGCATTTTCTTTGCAGGTGGCCATATTCACGGCAAATCCGGCAACGAAATGGAAGAGCTTCATAGTCAAGTTTTTGAACCCATGTAGTTGATCCAAATTGTATTTCAATAGAATCTGGAATAGGATTATTTAAGTCAATTTCAACACAAATACGAGCAACATAGATTACCTTTTTATCCATTGTCTGTTGTGACGGTCCAACCGGCTTCCCAAGCAAAAGGGCAATCTTATGCAAGATATCAGTTCTCCAGAATTCCAACGGGAGCCATGGAAGCCGCACCCATATTGGAACCCGCGACGGCCGCTCCTCTGATGGGTTGAAACCCACATGCCAGGGTTTAAGAAAGAGTCCCACTTGGTTATAGAAATAAGGACCCCCTTCAAATGCTTTGTTACGATCTGCAATACAAGAGAAAACCACCATAAAATAGTTGTTCGCACTCAGCATCACCTCCACATCACCTTCGGGATTCCAAGTCTTCTTGACCCAAGCCTCCACAAAGGGGAGAGAAATTCGGATGCCCAAAAATTTGCCAATAAGGGCATGTTTGGTTAGATACTCCACATCTTCCGCCACCGAGTCTGGTTGAACCACTAGAACTGGCTTGGCTTCACATCGTTCCAAACATCCATTGTTCTTTAACAAGCGGTTCCCGACATGCATTGGAAAATCCTGTTCCTTCCAATCATTTTCAGATGAAAAAACATCACGAGCATGCACTCTCTGTGCCGGACCCGATGCCATCACGACATTCCTCCAATTTTTCAGACCTCCTCCGGAAGTTGCTGCCATCCCCGCAGAGCAGTTTTTCTTCATCAAACCCTAGCAGAGTAGTTTTTTTCTCCCTCAAGTTTACAAACTTCTGAACACCATGTGCACCTTTTCCATTTTAATATCTTGAACTTCATTTTGAACTTTAAAAGAATTTCATGTGCTTAATGCCTTCCGAACTTCAAGCTTGCCAAACTTAAATTTAAACACAAACATCGTGACTACGCTGGTAAGAAGTCCTGAATGTCCTCTAGTTCAACAATAGGAAGAATTTTGTTTATATTTGTAATGCTTGAAATATGTTATCGTGACCAACAAAATAATGGTCTCATGCATAGTTACGAAACTTGGCGAGTTTTTAAATAACTCGTCAAGATTGAGTCCAAGTCGGCCTTGCCGAATTAGTCAAGCTTGACTTGGCGAGTTTTGTTGACTTAGCCAGGTATTTTTTAACTCATCGAGTACTCGGGACTCATGAGTAAAAAAAACTCGCTGAGACCCCCAAAAAACTCGTCAAACGACATTAAAAGTTTTATGTTTTTTTTCCCCATTCTAGACATCTAGCGCGTTTCATGGGTTTTGATGACCTCTGATTTAATCAACCTCTTCTATGTAGCTGCTTGCCTGCTTTCAAGATTATTGGATGCCTTGGCATAGTGCGGAAGGATCACTTAGTCTTTATCGCTATATCTTGCTGAAGAGAATGAAATATCCGCCATTGCTTTTGCTTTCTATGGACCAATCAGTGTGATTTGCGTTAGGCATGTTTGTGTTGTTGGGGTTGGAGAAAACATGTTTTACTTTCATATAAAATTGTAGCCGTTCAAAGAGATTACCATTCTCAATTTCTCCGTAGAGCTTATTGCAGCTTTCCATTTTTTTGTTCAGACCCACTCTAGAAGTCGATTTCCTTTTTCATAAATCATTTGTGCATCATATCTATGAAGTCTATAGGTCCTTCATATGGTTTCTACTTTTCAATGCATTTTGAGAAGTTTACCAGATGCATTCCCCCAAAAAAGCAACGAAAAACTTTCCTTTGGCAAAGAGCGGATGGATTTTTTAACCTGAGAAATGTGTTCATATTTTAAAATTTTATCTATTATTTAAATAATTAAATAGTTGTTAAATTATAAATTTTTATTTAAGTTATTTGTATAATTGGTGCTTTTATGATATTTGTTAAAATAATAAAATTAATCGTATAAAAATGTTATTTTAATTTAGCCTAATAATTATTATTATTATGAAAACACTACTTTCATTACCAGCATATATCTCCCATCATTCTGTGTAATGATAAATTGATCTCATTATTTTTGATATAAATTATTCATAAAATAATATTAAATAAAAATACAAATTTTACGATAACATTTTTGCTGTTCCCACTTGGAGGCATTAAAATTTCTTTAATTGAAGTGTGTTTTGTCACTTTCATGTGTAGTTTAAGCTTGTATCACTTATAGTATTAATTTTGGATTTGTATAATGTTAATTAATTGTGATATGCATGAAAAAAAAATTCCAATGAGAAAATATATTTTCTTCCTTTTTTTTTTTAGGAGTTTTGCCTAGTTTTTCCCCTTTTTTTTGGCCGAGTCCGAGTCCCAAGTCGGCCTTCCCGAGTTTTTGCTGTGTCCAAGTTTCTCAACTATGGTCTCATGATAGATGGTGAGAATCTACTCAAGTCCAGAGCATGAGATTTGTGTAAAAGTGAGTCAGATGTCATTCAATTTATCAGTTTTTTTTTTCCTTTCAGATTAAGACTGTATGCACAATCAGAGTAGTAATCCTTACTTCATCAAAATAGGCTGTTTTGTGTTTTATGAGAAATAAATTTCCAATTTCGAAAGTGATTTTTTCAGTCTGAGAGACATGTCTTGAAATGTCTAAACACATTATCAAATACCAGTTGTAAATGAAAATCAGAATAGTCCTGATGTCATTGCTTGCTTGTATTTTGCGTATGATCTTTTTATATACCTAATAGTAGGTTGTTTCAGGTGTAGTAAAGAATATATATTTTAAAGAATTGAGGTGTGCAGTCGGTATTTGTTTTCAAAATCAACTTCTTAAAAAGAACTGTCTTAATTCTAAAGAGAGATAAATTCAAAATTTCAGGTTAAACTGCATGACCCTTCATCAGAATGAAAATAAATCAAACTGTATTGCTAATGTTGGCTGTGAATTCATGTAGAAAATGGGTTTTACTTTTAAATTATCGTATAATAAAAATGATTAGTTTGTTTTTCCCTTTTCATTCCTTGCAAAATTCAATACTACTCTTTTGTAAAAGCTTTTGAATTAGGGCATGTTTATGATTTAGTTTGCCTATTATAGTTTAGCATCATTTCCTTGTCTGAGAGTGTTTAAACCATCTGGATGATTTGTATCCTATACTTGAAAGCAATAAGAGTAGGATTCCTGAACTCTCTCCTTGCCGTGGTCATTTACATTTTAATAATCCATATACTTTTAAATACCTTTCTAGAATTTGTCCGTAGTAAGAAATACTTGTCTCATTTGGGTCTTCAGTTCATATATTGCATTAAAAAATGAGCGTGGATACTTAATTCTTTCTGTTCATGTGTTTGAATTTAAATAAGCAAAATTAAAAAGTCTTGACTGTTGTTACTGTGACTACAGGGAGTGGAAATTTGCTTATTGTCCGGAGCTGACAATGTAAGGCCTCCGACCAAGTCAACTAGATATTAGTTTAATTGTCTTGTTTTTGTTTCTATTATCTTAGAAGAAATTTATAACCAGGCCAGCATTTTTTATGGTATCTTTTATGCAAGTACAGGCAGAGGAGGTGAAGTTTGCTGTTCCCCTTTTCAGTATTGATTTAAGCAAAGTCATCCCTGGATATCCATCAAGGCACCAGTCACAGATATTCTTACAGGTCAAATTTCTAACAACAGGGTTCATCATTTAGTCATTTGATGGTCTAAAACAACTAAATAGGAGTTTGTTGCCAAATTTATGCTGGGCATCTATGACAAGGATATTAGAGATACAATTGTCTGCCTGCATTTGATTGGATGTTCAGATAATTAAGATAATTTTATTTTCCATGTATAAACTTTTTTGAAGTGGAACAACTGTATGGCATAAATTTATAGCCTCGAGGGCTACCCAAAATGGATAAAACCCTAACATTTTATAGTTGTGAAATAGAAAGAAATATAATTGTGATAAGAGGAAAATTTAGATGCTGACATTGTAGTTCTAATTTATTGTAGAATACCAACACCTTCAGGGAATTGCAATCGATTATAAATATATATGGTTTGTTCCATATATATGGGACAAGCATACAACTTATTAGTTAAAACAAAAATTAGTTCACAATTTATTGAGTAGAGTACCACATGAGAGAAAATCACTTTAATGAGATGTATATAAAACTGATGGACTTTCAACATGAGAGGAAAGGGCGGTTCAACATCCATCTATCTGGGCTCCATGCCTGCTTTTCTGGCTCCCCTAAATATGGATATGGATTTGGCCTAGCTCTCGCTTTTAACCAGGGTTCCACGGGGATGCATCCGCCCCCCCCCCTCCCTAGGGACACGTCCCCCCGTTCCCCGCGTCCCTGACATGGGGGGATGGCATGGGGGATGTTTCCTTGCCGTCCCCCTTTTGGGGGATGGCGGGGAGCCGTCCCTGGGGACGCCAGAGGCCTACGGTCTCCCATTCCCGGGACGTCCCCTGTTTTGGGGTGTCCCTGGGGACGGCCGGGGACGGCTGAGCGCCTTTGGGGACGCTCGGGCCGTCCCTAGGGGCGGCTGGGCATCCCCGGGGACAGCTTACATGCTGAGACTTGAGAAAGTGCAGACCATATACGCCAATGTCTGATCTGTTAAATATAAATAGACAGCCCCTCAAAATATCACGTAAGCTGAATTTGGTATCCATTCCCTTCATCTTGAAAATGTCACATTTACCCCCAACTTCAGACTCTGGTCCTTCAGTGGTTCAGCTTTGGGAAAGAGAGAATGTTCCTTAAGCTCTGAAGCTCTAATGTTATATGAATGCAACCAAAACTGCCCTTTACAGGGGACTGGAGTTTAAAAAAAATAAATTAAAATATAAAAATAAAATACTTTGCTAAACAGCCAAGGATTTTGAGAAGCAGCTTTCATTGTTCTTTTTAGGCCATTATTTCTCCCTTGTGAAACTATCTTCTCTGGCAAAGTGTCTTAGCCTTTTCACAATAGCAATATGCAAGTGTATGTTGGGTAAGTGAATATGACACTGTTATCTTTACAAACCTTAAAACCTAGTTTCAGATCTTTCAGGTTAGTATTTAATTTTATGATGTAAACTCTCGAGTCTTTTTGTTGTAAATGAGCATTGAGACTATGAGAATTTCTGATTTCACTATTTGGTTATAGTGGCTGACTATTTAATAATTTATGCTGTCATATTTGAACAGTTAGTGACTGAAAAAAATTTAAAAAATGATAGTCTTTGCAGCTTTGCTTGAAGCCTTGAACATTGGTGGCTGAAAAAATGATGACTGTTATTGTTTGAATGTTAAAACTTAGAAGCTGAACAGTGTGGCATTCATTACTTGAGCAATAGCAACTAATTTGGTTAACTGTTAGAGATTGGCAGATTGCACTTGATATCCTTGGCTGAACCTTCAAGTTAAATTTGTTGAAACAATGAAATCATTGAAATGGCTGCACTTAGTAATATACTAATATCAATGATAAATATGAATATCCTATATGATTCTAAGAACATGCATACTTTTTTATGTTTTTAGTATTACTATTAGTATTTTTCATTTTTGTTGTGTGTAGAATTTGTAGATTATTCTAAATTTCTAAAAAAATAAAAATTTTCATAGTATTATACCAGCCGTCTCCCCCAGCCATCCCCCATCTGTCCCCTAAAATCGGCTTGCCGTCCTCCGCCGTCCCCAAAACCCATCCTCCCGTCTCCCGTCCCCCCGTCCCCTAGGCTTGTGGAACCTTGCTTTTAACCATTTATTTAGCAGGCAGTAAATTGAGTAGTGTCTTAGCTTCCATTATCAATTGAAATTATACTCAAGTCAGATGGAAGATACAGAGGAGGGAGGAGAATTAAAGATAGGAAATTAGTGGGAAATCTGACAAAAATATTAAAGGGTTGCTTCAAGAGGCAATCCTAGACACAAATGAATTTCTGGACAAGCGACCAAGTAACGTAGCTTGAAGTAGATGTGTTAATAAGGCAAATTGTATACATGACAAGTACTACCATGGATTGTCATAGGGTTGAGGTTTGGTCTTATAGTTATAATATTTGGTTACATGGTTGTTATAAACTGCTATTGATTCCTGTGAGCTCCTTAGGATTGGTAAAGCAAAGACAACAAAAAGGATATTACAAGACCGGTTATGACATTGGAGACATCCACTATAGTAGGATATTGCAGACTGCATTACTGGTAATTAGTATTTAACATTATGACCTTTACCCATATCAAGTTGAAATTAATTATTAATATTTTTATGTGCCTACTGAAATGGGAGAAAAAAGCTAATGATCTTCTAAGATCAATTGCTGTCAGAAATATGCTTGTCTGTGTGAAGGGGCTAGTGTAAAAGGGATTAAGTTGAAATCCTTGTGCATGGAAGTTATTGTAACTTTATTTATCTTCAGGTTTTCTATGATTCTTCAAGTTTGGTACACAACAATACCAAACGCAAGCCTGTTGATGCTGTATAAATTGTATGTTTGCTCCTACTAGTCAATTTGAGTGAATCTTTTAAGTGATTTTTACTTAGAACTATACTTGACTAACAGGTGCTTGAACAACTAAAATTCAATACAAGAGCATTATGGAATACATCTGTTGGGTGGAGTATGCATTGACATTGATATCTGCTTCTAATGATGATTGATTATATTAATATAATAGGCATGCTCTCTAAGTTAATTATAAGATATATTAAAAGACTATAATGACATTAACACCAAATCTATGAACATTGAAATGTAATGCCACACAAAAACAACCTTTCAACATATGTTGATGATACACCGTAAATTTAACTTTGATCAAGAAACTGATTTTGCTACATTAAGCAATTGAGCTTGATATTTTGACTCTAAGTTTTAATTCGAGCGATGCCAAGAGGAATTTATCTATTTCAGTGTTTTCATTCGGCCCAGGGAAATACAGTGACAAATTATATTTCTTTTACCTTACCCTTGTGCCCTCATGACCTTGCCATTTACATACTTCTAAATATTAGGATGCAGATGTTATTGGTTTGGGAGTTGCAATGATTTGCTTAGAGTTTGCCATGTAAAGATCAGACATTTTCCTTTGTGCCTTCATTGTGAGATCTGTTTTCAAATATTATTGTCAAATTTTAACATATATTCTTCTTCCTTTAAAGGTGCATTGTTTTAAATCCAGCTTTTAAAAAATTTGAATTCATTATAGAAACCTTCACATTTATTTACGTTATGAAGTTTTATCAAAAAAAGAGAAGAATGAAAGAAATATTATTAATGTCCATGGGTGACCAAAGTAGGTCAACATGATTCAATAGACTTTGTTACAATAGCTTCAGGGAGCTGAAAAGAATGCTTCAAAGAATTCAAGGCTACAAAGCATAGAAAAATATAAGAAGACAACCTCCAACCCAAAAGGGCAAAGGATGTGTATGTATATTGGCATAGTTTGGAACATATACATCTCAAATATCGTATAGATATGATACAAGCGTGATATGGGCATGGCAAAGTGGGTCTAAAATTGTCATAAGGATTCTTTTTTGAGAAGAGGTGGATTATGAGTGGAGAATGTGAACAGAAAGCAGCAGTGGTCTATTTTTGTCTATGCCAAATCATTGTAAACCACAATGGATGAGTTATCGTAATATTTGATGATGTTTGAGGGAGAATGGTCGGAATAAAATGAAGCAGGTTAGATTCCGAGGACCTTCCAAGAGGAATCTAGATGCCTTGGTAGCCGCTTTATAGGGGAGGCACTGTCTAATAAATCTGACCCATTTGAGGAGGATGCTATTGTATTCTTTGAGGGATGCTCAGCCTGAGAGTCTACTGGGTCTATAAAGCACCTTCAGGGCATGCTTTATAATTTAAGATAATAGTATCAGTTGTTAACCTAAACCCAAATCCCACATGAGGGCATTGTGACGCTACAATGGGCGTTTTATGAATTTTTGAATTGATAGTAGTCAAAGTAGATAAGCATTCCATTCAATTAACTCTTGTGAAGCTAATCTCAATCCCCTTTCTTGATTCTGTAAAAATATCAATAATCTTGTCCTACCTATAAACACAATATCAATCCTTCCTACAACTGTTAGTAATAATCAAGTCAGTGATAGGATTAGGTGCAAGGTATAAGTAGAGAATTGTAGGAAAATAATGTGAAAGGGAGGTGAAATGAAAATGGAATGTTTCATGGACCAAAAGTGATTGATATTCTGAGAAGGGTGCAAGTGTGGAGAGAGATAAAAGCACAAGTTAAAAGCAATAGGGGATACAAAGTAAAAACTGACAAACATTGAGAAAAATGCAATCAACTAAGATTCAACCTACTTTTAAATAAAAGCCTATCCTAATAAAATCTAGTTGGAAACTTCTAATGCAACAAAAATAATAGTTCTTGTTATACCGCTTATCTAAGCTATGTTGTGTACCAATGCTATCAAATCGATCATTTTAATTTATACATGTTCCTAAAATGTTATAACAAAAATATGTCGCAGATCATTCACTTTAAGTGTGCATTGTAGTATCAATGTTATTTTTTTCAAGATATTGGGCCTACGTTGCATAACTGGAAAAAGTAAAACAGTAAGACACATATTTGAGAAAGTGATTGTTGATTTCTTAGAAAAAATGAAAGCATTGACTTGCAAATTCTAGAAGTTATTCTTCAATATAAAAGGATCTCGTGAAAGGAGGATGAGAATGCCTTCTTTTAATAGAATTATAGAAATGATTTTAAAATATGCATATAAAACGGATTTAAAAAGAATTCAACATGCAATCAAAATGTTGCTTTCAACTTTCTTATCTTATTTCTACTTAGTCTATGAGTGGATATGTGCATCATTAATAACTTACATGAGATGTTTGATGAATTAAAAACACATGAATTCCTATGCTAAAATATTAATTTTGAAAAGCTTTGTTGATTTGCTCTTTTCAAGCATGTAATAGATGAATGTTGTGGTAGAAAATGATTGGTTGCGGCAAAGTAGCCATCAATATTATATGTAATTGCTACGCCAAACTATGATATCAATATCAATGACATCAGTGATATTGATCTATAATATCAAGGAGGCGAGTAACATGATTCCCACATTCCACATCATAACATATTGACCCTATGAAGGAGACTCAAATAGTGATGCAAATACTTTCTACTTTTGTAGATCAACTATCAACTTACACCCAAATCTCAAAATGCTTTCATGAATTTTAGGTTTGATGGCAATCAAAGTAGATAGGCATTTCGCTTATGGGTATGGAACTAAAAGAACGTTGCGTGGTACCCCCTCTACATTGGCTTTTTGTGGCCTTATTTATTTTTTTTCACCATTTTTTTGAATTTTGCTAGCTTGTTTCTTCAGCTAGCTTTTGTGAATTGGAAAAATATCTGTAATCTTGTATGACCTATAAACATAATATCAATCCTTCCTTCACCTGTAAACACAATATCTTAAAGTTGGTTATGGCCAAAGTGAATGATAAACATTTCATCATACTAAACATTACTAAACATTCCTCCTTGATGGCTGCTGTCCAACATTAGACGACCTTGCAACCTAATGAAAGAGACCTTTCGATACTATCATGAAACTTCAGATCATCTACTTTTTCATTTCCTTTTTCCTTCCACTATTTGTGGTTAGTTTTTAATGTAAGAAAGAATTGGTTGGGTTGCTCCATAGACATTGAAATAGTTGATGAAATGTTGGATTAGTTCTTCCAAAGCAAAAACATTAAGCATTCTATGGAGGAGTGGTCCATCTATTCTTTGTTGGAATCTCTCACTTGAAAGGAACAATAGAATCTTAAAAAACAAATCTATGAATCATATTCAAGTTAGACAAAAGAAATCTTCCTATGTATGAAATGTTTGAAAACAAATCTTTGGAACAAAACAGTTCCATTATTTATAAATAACAAAGGTGGACAATGGGAAGCAAATACAGATACATGTGGATCATGCAGCCTTCACAGCCCAGTTATCTACAATACATTACGGTTTGGTCAACTAAACAATACACATAGAATTGCCTTAACCAGCATTGACCAACATCATACTTCAACGAACAACTCCCTAACCACACAGGACCAGTAGACAGTTGGCAATTCCTAACTACACCCCATAACTATACATTACATTTAATATAAACACATATCGACATGTACACACATGACAACACTAGGTGTAATACATATGATAAGTCTATATACACATTACCAACACGTGGCACATGCATCTATACACAAATGGATATGTGATCTTCCTTCATGTGTGAAATTGTTTGCCAACAACTAGTGCAAAGGAGTTACATCAATCAAAGATAAAATGGAAATGTCCAAAAGTTGGGTTCATCAAACTTAATTTTGATGGTGATTCCAAAGGGAATCTTGGGAAAGCTGGCAGAGGTGGTGTTTCTTACAAAGATGAAAGTGAAATTCTCCTTACCTACTTAAAATCATATGGAATTTCAAAGAACAACCATGTGGAGGCTAGAGCATTGAAAAAGGATGCAGATATATTACGGTTGAGCGGGATTCACAGTTTATTATTAAGACTGTCAATGAAAATGGATGTGGAGATTGGATCAACAACAGCATTACTCTTAATGACCATCGATTATTGACAGAGGCGGTACCTTAGAAATGTCAAGGAAATAGGATGGTGCATAGTTTAGCCAATTGCGTTGTTGATTTTTGGCTTGGCGAACTTCAAATTTTTGAAGGGAAGTCAGCAAAATAGATTCTATATCTTAATGAAAAAGATATCAAGGATTTGACATAGGAAAGGTAGCAGCTCAAGGAGAAAAGGAGGGAACTAATAAACATATTTGATAGAAAGGCAAGCTGGAAACAATTTATGGAATTTTTGCTTGGATATGGTCTCGTTGACCTAAAAACAGATGTAAGGTTTTGATATTTTGATGGGAGTGGCGCCCAATAAAAGACATTTAACAAGTCACCATTTGCCTAGAGAACATTGAAATATTGGCAAGAGAAGATCATTACTTAAAATCCAACATCTTTGAATCAGGAGAAATTGATAAGCTCCTAAATAACCTGAATTGGAACAAGGGCCTTAAGCTTAGTAAAACTTGGAATCCCATTCTCCACCATATTAAATTGAAGCAAGTAGGGTTCACACCAAAGTTTGGAAATGAGTAATATTGGCTGGTTGTGTTAGTTCTTAATGTCCTCCATTTCATGTTTGTTCTCACATTTGTCTTTGGCTTTGTATCCCCGTGTTATACTCAGAACATTGTATTTCATTTCCTCTTTTGAAGCCAACATTAAGTAAAATTTTGCATTTCATTAGGGTTCAATATTCATGTACACCTAGGGACTTAATAGCTTCTCCTCCCTGGGGTAAACCATAAGCACACACTCTTGATGATGAATCCGGTGCATGGATTCGAAATGTTGAGAAATTCAAAAACAAAAGCAGTGAATTCAGAAGACTTATAAAATGCTATTATGCACCATGAAAGCCTAAACTTAAAGCATCATGTTGTTGAAAAAATTACATTTATTATAAGAAAACTTAAAAAACATAATATTCCCTAATGTCAATTTAATATGTCAACTTAATGAGCATATGCGGTATAAATGTTACATTTGATACTTAAACTGATTTACACTATAATCATAATGTATGTTTCAGTTAGAATCATCCTTGATGAACACATAGTTGAAAGCTTAAAGGAGGAAATTAAGAACATAGGCGGAGATCGACGCAGAGACCAAAGCTGTCACAAGTCTATATCAATGCTCAGAGCAGAACTGACAGCATCATCATTTGCCACCACAATAGCGCCAATGCAATATTTGGTAATGTCAATAGGAGAATGTCTAGGGCTAAGGGCCATGCTGGACAATCTTAGGAGGAAGCAAGGTAATTCTCCGCTAACCTCTTTTTAACACCCAAGGGGGCAAACTGCTGACGGTAAAGACAGAATTGGTGGTATGTGCCTGTCCCTGTGCTATGGGTTGCAGAGCAAGACATCTAGATGGCCCTCACCTCAAGTAGAAGTAGATACTTGATGCATGGTATGTGGGAAAGATGTTTGGGATACCCTAGTTGCTAGTAGATGATGTATCACTAACTTGTCATCATTCAAATGTGGACTAACCACATCCAAGGGACACTTTATATCCCTAATCATAGTGTTCAAACTCTCCCCAAGTCTGCAAGTACTAGTGGTTCTGCAAGCCGAATGACCCCAGCCAAGTCATTTTGATCCTTTCCTGGTCTTTTTCTGTATAATCTATCATATTTTATTTTCTTTCGTGTTTGCTGATTCTTTACCTAGTTTTGCCTTGAGCTTGAATCCTGTTTGAAAAGGTAGGCTTGCCAAGTTCGAGTCTCAACACTATGCCCCTAATGCCTTAGATGTGTTCAAATAGAGTATTCAGCTTGGTAGTCCTGGAGGTCCTGTACAATGCCTTGCTTCTGAAAGTGACAGCCTCCCCGAGGAATAGGACCAGGCATCTCATATTAGGATAATGAAAGCAGGCATATAAAAGGTCCTCCTAAATCCTTGTACAAATAGTCATACCTACAATGGATCTCTTAGCAGATGACAAATTTGAAACTAAGGTGCTTCTCATTCTCCACCTTGTATAGAGAACAGGGATGGCAGATCTTATTATCAGTAGGAATGTGTTGGTCTAACTAAACTCCTAACTGGTTGCAACAGACCATGGGGTAGCCAAAAGGAATCCCTAGGCCATGTAACCAATGGTGCAAAGTTGGCCAATGATGATCCCATCAACAACTTGCAATACTTAGAAACCATTTCTGGAGATTGCAACTCTACTTAAAGTGTACCAACATTCACAACGGCATAGTGTTCAGACTCTTCCTGAGTCTGCAAAAATGCTTGAGTCTGAGTCGAGTGACCTTGGGCGAGTCATCTTGACCCTGGAGGAGTCTCTTTCTAAAAAAATTTAGAATCTGTTATATTTTTTTTTTTTCTTATTTGCCGAGTCACTGCCAAGTTGTCTCCCGAGTTTTGTGCCAAACCTGACTTTGGGTCAAAAAATACAGGCCCAAGACAAGTCTGAGTCTCAACATTAATGGGTTGAATTAGCCTGAAACCAACCTAGAATGATTACTCTTGAGATCAGTTCTAACAAATGGGTAGTACTCTGTTTGTAAATTGTTATAGGCACCGTTCATCTCCTTTTTTAACTAATAACCTGACTTAAATTTCTTCCAGTTCCTTTAGTCAGTCTTTTTTGATTGTAGGTTCTTTTCATTTTCATTGAGCACGCAAACAGAATCTTTGTTGAAGCATTGTATAAAGGTCAATGTGCTGCAGTTTTTCTTGGAATTTCCCAGTTCTGCTTTGACCTTATATGAATTCGTTTCCATCCTCTACTTGTATGTCTACAGTTTACCTATTATGTGTTCTTTGTCATTAATTTGCTAGTCGTCTTTCCTTTGCCAATTCTATCTTCTTTAGATTGTGGTTAAATATTCTTTGCAGCCTGAAACTTGGCAGAAACAGGCCTTATTTACAATCAGTGATTGCTTTTGACGATATAATGGATTAAAATACTCCTTTTCAAGGCTGTATATATTATTGCACTTTCCAAACTAACAATTTAAAGCAGTGCAGCGTTCCGTTTTATTTTGGACTCAATATTGCTTTTTTAACCACAAGTTCATTTAATTTGATATGTGACTATTTTCATAGTCTTTACAAAATTTAAAGATAATGTGCATATTTGATAATACAGGTCATATTTCCTGTGAGGAAAAGACAATCTTCAGTTCCATCTGCGCCGCATCTGAAGTTAGTTGCTTCAACCACATTAAATAATGTATTTGATGTTGAAGATGTGAAGCTTCCAGTATGGGTAGATGGAATGTACGTACTGCTTGGCATTCCAGTTTTCTCTTTTTTAATTTGGTAAAATATTTTTTTAATGCTAATCTGCAATTATGCTACTGAAGGTGCATGGCTGAGTATATTCCTACTTTGGAGGAAAATCTGAAAGCTCAGGCAAGTGAATATATATATATATATATATATTTATTTTCCCTCCTTCTTGCTCATGAAATTCAGTTTCTACGTACTGATTCTTGAAATGCATGTTATTACTCTTGCTTCATAAACTTACGTGGTGCTTTTGCATGATGTTGCTTTTGTCTTTAAAAATGTATGCAAGTTAGTTGAGAATAGTCTTCCCATGGCAATTCTGATCATGGTAGGCAAGGGAATGCAGTATTTTATCATAAGTTTATCTTCTTTGTCAGACAGTTTATTTTGCAACCCATCTTCAAAGCTGTGAAACAATGATTTAATGTTTAAAATCAATATCACAGGTCTGTGATCTGTAATTGAACTTGGCTTCTGTTTGTTTCCCTTAGCTTTTCTATTTATGCTCCTTAATGTTAGTTACTCCCCTTTGGTTTTGTTATTGGTTTTTATTTATTTTCACAATAAACAACAAATCTGGTCTAGTAGTTTCTTCTTTTTTATTTCTTTTTACATGTGGACAATATTGTAAGTTCTTCCCTTCTGGTGTATATTTCTGGCAATTGCTGAGTAAATACTTTCTAGTAGGTATGACAATGATAATCGTCCTCCTAGAACTCAGCATTCTGTGACAGATTGGAATCAGCTTCTACCTCTGGACATTGGTCTTTATTTTGCACAATCATATTTACTATTTGTATTACTGGAGCCACATGATGCTAATTTCCTCAGTAAGACTGGGATGTCCCTATTTTGGATTAACCTTTCGAGCTGGAATCTTCTGTTTTTGTGTTTGTAGTTAGTTTAGTGTAGGGATATTTTATTTTATTTTCAAATTATTTTGAATCCCTTTTCTGGATCCTACAGAGTATTGTAACTGTGTGCATCTTCTTGGGTTCCATTGACCTGCTATGGTCATTCATAGATGTTAATAGAATATCTTCCTTATTTTTATATAATTTCTCTTGAAAAAATAACATTATATGACCATTATGTGCATTTTCTTGGGTCCCATTGACTCTCTGTAGCCTTTGCTTTAATAACAGTGCATATGTGTCCACCATTGGGATCTAAATCATCCTTACTTTTGATGTTTTCCTTCTAAATATTATGCTGGTATTGTTTTTCTTTTGTTTAATAATCTATGATATTTGTTCAGTTGAATCCCTTAGGTTGGAAAAGACATCCATCATCAGTACATTCAGGTGACTTGGATCTCTCTTCTCTGCAGCCTTTTGGGTCCAAACTGTCTTTCTATGCCGCACACTTCATGCTGAGTGTTAACAACACCATCGCTCATTGTAATTATATCAGGCTCCACTGGTCCCCCCATGGGTTCAGGATTCCCTTTGGTCAGATGAGGGTGCTTTCCCACCAGTTATAGATCAAGGCTGACTAGCATATTCCCATATAGGTGCTCCATGTATCATGAGCTTAGAGGGAGGTATAGCTGTTTATACAGAGATTCAGGGAGGTCTATTTCTATCTTATTTTAAAATTTCAAATAGTGTTGTTTGGCTTCATACCTTGAGGAAGCAATCACCCTCAGATGTTAGGCCTTGAATGGGTCCCTACATTCTCACTAAACTACAAGATTGATTACCTCCTTTTTCTTATCCTTTTCAAGTGCTGATGGTACTAAATGCTTGTGAAATGATACAATTACATTCTCACGGTGCCCTCCTCATAGAGCAACTACCAAGGAATTTTGTTCACATGTGATACTAGGCAGACCTGTCCCTTGGCCTTGTTCACATCCATAACTTAATAGATCCAAACAGGCAAGCATTTTTTGATTACTGTTTGTATTCATTTTTTCTTACATTGGATTATAGGAGGGTATCTAGAATCCAACCATGTATCATATTTTGCCTAGATCATTCTCCTCAAAACATCATTGAGATTTGCATTGGCTTGTTTATAGTGATTGCTGATGATTTGTTATAAATAAACATGAACAAGTGACAACTGCTGTACTGTTTACGGTCCATCATCTACCTTTCTGTGTAGTAGATTTCCTATGCCAATTTGAGCCCCAGTTGTATCATATTTGCATTATGTGCATGCTTTATTGTATCTCACAATGACATATTTTTGTCCACCATGTGGTGGATTTAGTACCTTCATAATATTGTATTTTTGATTTTGGTGCATTGTTTTTGGCTTCTTCCATGCTATTATAACCAAGTGTAGTATTTGATGCCTGTTGAACTTCTTTGGTCATTTGTAGATGTTAATATTATATATCATAGTTGAGAAAATCTGCAAAAAATCCTGATTTGAGCCGATTTTTCCCGACTCATAGGCTAGCCGATTTTTGCCGATTTTTCCTTGAAAAATTCTGATATGCATGAAAATAGCTTTTTTTCAATGAAAAATTTCATTTTCTTCTGTTTTTTGAATGAAAAAATGCCGATTTTTTGTTGATTCCCGATTTTTCCCGATTCTTTTCCATGCCGATTCCGATTTTCTTAACTATGTTATATAGAAATATTTTCCTTTCTTTCTATATCCTGTGGCCATAATAGTTTTTGGAGATTAGAGGTCAATATAGACTGGTAGATGTCAATATTTCTTTCTAAGTTTAAAGTCAAGTCTAAGGTAAGAATCATAGAGTTGCTCATACTTCAACACCTTGATCTTGGCCAAAACTTGGCAGCCCAAAATTTTGACTTATATTAGATAAAAACATGTTTGAATTCCTCGACTTTCAAAGAGGAGACCTAGGTTTGAATCTTGCCAAGCGCAATACATGCATGATTGCCAGATTGTTTTAGTACCACTCTGTGGTGATGATGTGGTCATGATTTTACGAATTGATTTTCTTTATATAAAGGAGTGTTGGAAGTATTACATTTCTTGGTACCTTGCAAGAATATTGCAAGTACTATATAAATATTTTAGTTTAGAGTCATGTAAATATTTGAGTCTAAAGTTTGTAACTAGTTTGTAAATATGTAGTGTGAAAAGAGTCTTGTAAATGTTTATCTTTTAGTGTGTGTAATCATTAGAGGTTTGTTATTATGTGGAGTCAATAAAATATATTTCTCTTATGAGAAATATGAAGAGTCATATCTCCCGTGTGTTTGAGGAGATGGAGAGTTAGTGAAAGTAGAAAGGTCAAGAGTCTTGTGAATGTGAAGTGTCATATCCAATGTGTATATATTGAAGACAAAGCATTGTAATGTAATATAGTGAACAAACTTTGCAATACATTGTATTTGCATTGCTTGAATTGATATATATATATATATATATATATACAGACACATTTTCTGTGAGTTTGTTATTGAATGTATTTGAATATTTAACATTGATATATTGTGAGATCTTGTGAGGGAAGTGTTGATTTGCTAATAGTGGTATCAGAGCCACCTTTAGAGTGCTTGGGAGAAAGAGGAAGAGTTGTGAGAGGAGTAAAGTTTGTGAGAGAAGTCAAGTTTATCCATGTGAAGAACGTCATGTGAGGAGAGAAGCCACAAAAGTGAACTATTGTTGAGGACGTCTCAGTTGAAGAAGAAAGTCATGTTGTGACCAGAGAACAGGCCGAAAGCAATAGAATGCTGGAGAGCCGAAGTAGTAAGGAGAATAATTGAGGACCACGCATAACTATGTGGTTAAGCAGGGAAACATTGAAGGAGACATGATTGCTGAAGAAAAGCGGGAGAAAATGCAAGAGAAACACAGCAGAAGAGTTGGATGCATAGGCCGGATGAAGCAAAAAGAGCAGACCAAAAGACAAGCTGTTGGGAGAAGATGGAACGTACAGGCAGATTCCGGATAATGCTCAGAACAAATCGAGTTGAGGTCAGAAGGTGTAATGTTAAGAAGGAACGTTAATTGCAGCAGTTATGATATTATTTGAGAGGGAACATTAAGACAACAGATGCTGGCATAACGTAGCCCCACGTTGGTGTGAGCTTTGGAAGGTCTGAGTGCAGGCAAGTGTGAGATATATCCGTTATATAAAGTGCTAAGGTAATCTCTAATTTATATATTTGGTGAAAAGATAAGGAGAAATTAATTTTTTTAAAGGAGAGCAGTTGAAATATTTGGAGTATTTGATAATTTTAATGTTATAAGGGAAAGGAAAGAAAAGATTGGGAAAATATTGATTTTGATAAATAAATTTATACTGAAAGGAAGAGCAGAATTATTTAAAAAGGAAGAATAATATTAAAATGAAGTAGTATAATTGTTGAAAAAGAAAGGAAATTAATTAAAAGAATTGGAGGAAGTTATATTATTTGAAGGAGATTAATGAATGTGAGCAGAATTATTTAAATTGAAGATTGAAGAAAAAGGAAGAAGAATTATTAAAGTAAAAGAGTAATTAAATTGCATGGAAGTCTATTGAAGATAGAGTTTTTTTTTGAAAAATTGAAAAACTTGTATTAATACAAAAGGCAATTACACAAGGGAGAAAACTCATCCCAACCAACAGCAGAGAACTAGACAACAAGCGGAGAGCACAAAGGCAACGCAAACCCCCACAGAGCACAGAAGACAACAAGGCGCGAAAACGCGACATGTCGCGAAATCGCGACATGTCGCGAAATCGCGGCAATCAACCCCGTCGCGGCCGCAGCAGCGCCATCAGCCACGAAAACGCGACATGTCGCGATATCGCGACAGACAAAGCCCTCCGCGTCCGATCGCCAAAAAAGTCGCGAAATCGCGACAGCAACTCCCTCCGACGGTCTATCATCACAGGCGTCGCGAAATCGCGACAAGAACTCCAGGAAGCATCAAATCTCCAAAAGGGTCGCGAAATCGCGACGGAATTTCTCCGAAGCGCCCAACCAGCAAAAGTGTCGCGATATCGCGACATATTCTCATCTTGACTCCCAGTCCGCAAAAGTGTCGCGATATCGCGACAATTTTTACCAAAGTCATGAGTGTGCCAAAAGTGTCGCGAAATCGCGACGAATTTTCCTTTCAATTCCCAATCTTCAAAACTGTCGCGATATCGCGACAAGTTATCCTCATTACAACTTGTCTTCAAAATTGTCGCGATATCGCGACAATTAATCCAGATGACGCCAGTGTGCCCCAACTATCGCGAAATCGCGACGATTTTACCATGCAGCTTCCGATCGACAGAAATGTCACGGAATCGCGACGAAATGTGCCCTTTGCTCAAGTTCACCAAAAAGGTCGCGATATCGCGATGATAATCCTCATTGCAGCCAATCTTCAAAATTGTCGCGATATCGCGACAAGAAATCCAGATGACGCCAGTGTGCCCCAACTGTCGCGATATCGCGACAATTTTACCATGCAGCTTCCAATCGACAAAAATGTCGCGATATCGCGACGAAATGTGCCCTTTACTCAAGTTTACCAAAAATGTCGCGATATCGCGACGATAATCCTCCTTATCATCCCTGCGCCAAAAATGTCGCGATTTCGCGACATGTTCCTTTCGAAGGCTGGGAAGGCAGAACCTGTCGCGATATCGCGACAACTTCCAACAAGAGGCCACGACGCCGCTACATGTCGCGAAATCGCGACAAAAACCTTCCTTAGCAGCAAAAACTTTGCTCATTATCATAGATAGCATTCAAGGCCTTGCCGAATCCCAGCATCCTCCACAGGCATATCACTATGCATCTGCACTCCAACTTCCTTCTCAGCACCTATCTTAGCAAGGAAATCGGCCGCCTTGTTGAAATCCCTACTCACATAGATGGGAACCACATCATCTAATTCTTTCCAGAGATCCTTTATCTGAGATACAAGACTCCGCAACCTCCAGGCTTGCAAATCAAAGTTCCTCATGCAATCGAGAGCGCCCACCAGAATTTGGGAGTCGGACTCAAGAATTATCTTTCTATGGCCCTGCTTGACAGCCCAGATAGAAGCAAATTTAATGGCCAAGGCCTCCGCTTCATTGTTTGTGGCATGACCCAGACCGTGCAGTTCCCGGTAAAGCACGGACCCACCATGATCACGGCACACAACTCCAGTACCAGCACTACCCGGATTTCCTTTTGCAGCTCCATCAGTATTGATTTTGATCCAGCCTGCTGGGGGAGGGTGCCATCTATCCTGAGCCTGTCTTTCAAGAGCAACAACTCCATCAAGCAGTGGCACAGAAACAGACTGGTGTTCCTCCTCAACGTAGATGGCAACTGTTTCCACCACTTTGCTCCATATAACCTGCCATATTCCATCAAGTGAAGAGAATGTTTCACGGAAAATGCGGGCATTTCTCTCCAGCCACACCTGCCACCAAATAAAAAGAAAGCCCAGCTCCCAGCCAATTCGGAGAGCTTTGGATTTAAATCTGCCTCTCTTCCATCGGTTCCAAATATTGGTCCGAGTCACCTCACTGTTGGCTTGAATTTTGAAGTGGGAAAACCAGCGCATCCAAATCTGCCGTGAGAAGGGGCATTCAAACATCAAATGATCAGCAGTTTCCTCATGCTTGCGGCATAGAACACACTGAGAAGGACCGATGATGCCTCTGTGTCTAAGATTGTCAAAGGTGAGAATTCCATTGTGCATAAGTTGCCAGGCAAAAAAATTCACCTTCGGCCAACCCTTGGGGTGCCATATCTTCTTCCAAACATGGACCGGGAAAGAGTGTGGGGGGGGCTCTGGAAGAATCTGGTTAAATCCCTCCTTCACAGTGTAAACCCCAAGGTTCCCAAAGCCCCAGGCAAGTTCATCCTCTTCATCCCGCCCAGTAAGAAACCTGGCTTTCAAAATTTTTTCTAAGATTGGTGCCAGCTCCGGTGGGATTGGAATTGGCCACTCTTCCAACCTCTTGAACTTTTTGAACTTGTACTCCCCAATGTGGCTGGTATTGAAATAACTCTCAATATGAATCCAGCCCTTGTCTTCTATGGCTGATTTAATGGGTTGCAATTCTGGAAACACAGCAATGATGGGAGGGTGCTGATCCCAGGAATCAGTCCAGAAACGGGCCTTCTCCCCTCTCCCCACTTTCCAAAACAATTGATCTTTGATAACTTGAGCTCCCAGCTTGAGAGTCTGCCATACTAAGGATCCATTACCCTCCAAAGGGAAACGTCCAAGATCATTGGGGTGAGCATGGCCTAGGTATTTGCTAGAAAGAATTCTGCTAAAGAGGGATGTTGGCTGGGAAATCCACCTCCAGTACAATTTACCAGCCAAAGCTTGATTATTAAGCTTGGAGCTTCTCAGTCCCAGCCCTCCTTTATCCTTGGGCTGGGTGACCTTATCCCATCCAACCAAGGCCCATTTCTTCTTCCCTTTTGCACCCTCCCATAAAAAGCTTCGGCCATTTTGTCAAGCTCTTTCCAAATAGAATGTGGGGCAGCCAGGATGGAGAATTTATATATTGGCATTGCCTGAATAACTGATTGTACGTAAGTTAGTCGGCCTCCATAGCTTAACCATTTATGAGACCAATGATTCATTTTCTCTTTGATGCCATCCAAAAGATCCTTCCAGGATATCAATTTTCAATTTTTTGAAATGCAGTGGAACCCCCAAGTAAACAACAGGTAGAGAAGTCCTAGTAAATCCCGGGATCTCGAGTAACTCTTTCCTGTAACCTTCGGTCAAGATTGAAGAAGACCACTTTGGATTTTGTATCATTAATGACTTGATTTGAGGCCCAGAGGTAGATGTTTAAAGTATCTCTAATTCCTCTTGCTTCCCTGAGGCTGGCCACTCCAACCAATCCTGTGTCATCCACAAACTGTAAGTGGGTCAAAACTTCTGTCCCCACTTTAATACCTGTTATCACACCTAGCTGTCGTCTTCTCAGGAAGAGTCTGCCTAATCCTTCTGCTAAGATGAGGAAGAGGTAAGGAGAGCAAGGGTCCCCTTGACGAAGACCCCGAGAGGCTCCAAAAGGAGTCGAGGGGAGCCCATTGATTAGAACAGAGAAAGAAGGTGTGGAGATACAGCTCATGACCCAGTCAATCCAGTCCTGAGAGAAGCCAAAGGCTGCCATCATCTTTGCCAGGAAGCCCCACTCCACCCGGTCATAAGCCTTAGACATATCCAACTTTATGAACATTCCTTTGTTGCTTGAAGTTTGCATTGTATGGATTGCCTCCTGAGCAAGGACCACTTCATCCAAGATCTGTCTTCCTTCAACAAAACCCCTTGCTCAGAGGAAATTATTTTATGGAGAAAAGGTTTTAGCCGTTCAGCCATAATCTTCGTGATTATTTTATAAATAACATTGCATAAGGCAATCGGTCTGAAATCAGAGAGATGAACCCCCCCTCCCCTTTTGGAATTAAAGTGATGAAGGTGTGATTGAGAGCCTTAAGCATTCTTTTATTAGTTCTGGACTCCTCTGCGACAGCCAAAACATCTTTCTCCAGAGTATCCCAGAAGGCCTGAAAGAATTCTATAGGAAAGCCATCTGGACCTGGCGATTTTCCCGTGCTCATCCCAAAGACCACTTTCTTTAGTTCATCACTGTCAATGGGTCTAAGGAGAGTCTGATTCTCTTCGTGAGAGATAATAGAAGGTATGACATTAATAACTTCATTTTGGGCTTCCACATCTTGTTCCCCACTTTCCTTAAAAAGGTTTGAGAAATAATCCATTGAGTGGAAATGCATTCCAGGGAGAGTATCAAAGGAGTGTCCATTCTCATCGTGAAGGACTTCCATGTTATGCATTTGTCTCCTTGCACAGGCTGAGCGGTGGAAAAATTTTGTATTTCTATCGCCTTCTAGTAACCAAGTGATTCTTGCTCTCTGTTTCCAATAAATTTCCTCTTGATTATCAATGTCCTCAACCGCTTTGCGCAGAGCATCATCCTCAGCTTTAAGGTGCTCAGTAATGATACCTTCCCTGAAGTGTTTTTGCACCTCCTCCCATCTAGCCATCAAGGGGGCCCTTTGGAGCTGGAAGTCCGACTTATTGTTTTGTCTCCACTGTTTCAATTTACACTTGACAAAATGGAGCTGTTTATGGAATTTGAACATTGCAGTCCCCAAGGGTAGGCGGCCTTCTTCCCACCACTGTGGAATTTTCCTTCGGAGATCCTCCTTTTGCAACCAAAAATTTTCAAATTTGAATGGCTTATGGTGTTGACCTGTCATCGGCCCTCCCTCCAACAAAAGGGGATAGTGGTCTGAGACTGGACCTTCCAAAATCTGGAACTTAAGATTCCATTTAATAAATGCCTCTTCGAGAAACCAAAAACCGGTCTAACTTAACCTTCCTGCTGTGTGGCTCTCTCCTCTTGTTTGTCCAAGTAAAGTAGGTTCCAGGGCCTTTGATATCAACCAGATTAAAGGCCTGGATTTGGGCAATCAAGAACCGGTCCCCTGGATCCAAAACCGGGGCACCACCTTCCTGATCCCTAACAGACAATTTGGCATTAAAATACCCAGCTATGATCCAATCAAAAACTTCCCGGGATGACCTCATGTTGTGTACAGCTTGCCATTGGAGCCGCTGGCCATCAAAGCATTGAGCCCCATAGAAGTTTGTAATAAGAACATGTTCAGCTGTGGCATTGTTTCTAAACAGAGAAGTGAGAACACCCCTCCAAGCTATGTGTTCTAAAGCTGTCCATACTTGAGGGTTCCAGAGAGTAACAATCCCCCCGAGGCACCCTGAGCAGCCACATCCATATAATCAGCACCCCGCCATATTCTGTTAGCAGTCTTGCACATAAGATCTACAGACATTTTTGTCTCCTGGATGAGCAAAAAGTCTGTTTTACATTTTCCTAAAAGTCCTTGAACAGCAGATTGATGGGTTCTGCTGTTTAAACCCCTAACATTCCAGGATTGAATAATCATTGAGGACCTTGTGAGCAATAAGACTCAATTGGCCTCACCGATCCTCCATTGATCAGCTTGTCTCCTTGTACTGCTAGTAGATCCTTATTGGATTTTTTGCCTGCTCCTTGGGAATTACTGTTTTTAGACCTCTTCTCCACCTAGGTAATCCCTAGAACCGGCCTTTCCCTGTTCTTTTCAGAGCTTCCCATATTGACGTCCTTAATAACCGGTTGTGCTGGGGAGTGGATTACCAGTGTCCCTGAGTTCTCTGGTTGCCTTGTCCCAGAGGGTTCCATAACCTGTTCTAAGACCGGAGTAGAAGAAGGGAAAGCACGAGAGTGAATGTTAATATCCTCAACATTCCCATCCACTCCTTCCATAACTTGGTCCTCTTGATCTACTAGGGATTTAAAGATTTCATACCGATTGGTTGGTTTAAGTTGTGCCCGCTCCTTGGAATTTTTCTTTTTATTTCTCCTTCGCTTCGGTTGTTCAAAACCATCTTTCTGGAGGTCAGAATCTTGAGGAATACTAGATGGATCTTGGACAGGGGTAAACTTGCCCTCTCTGGGGCGATTTGGATTTCCAAGCGGCGCCTCCACTTTTGTGCTCGGAATATTTGGGCAGAACCTCGCCAGATGGCCGTGCTTATGGCAGACTCTGCATCTAAAAGGTAGTGCCTCATAATCTAACTGTTGTATCCAGGAGAGCCCTGTCAACTCAAGTTCCACCTCGGCTGGTAGAGGCTGGCTAATGTCCATTTCAACACAGATCCTAGCAAAGACAGCTGTGTTTCCCTCTATAGTGTCTCTGGAGACTCCTATAAATCTGCCTAATGAATTACCAATCATTTCTAAAACCTGCTCACCCCAAAACTCCATCGGGAGAGCATACAGTCGGATCCAGACCGGGACTGCCGTGGGTTCGATACGAGGGTCAAAACCCACTCTCCAAGGTTGAACAAATAACCCAGCCGGGCCATGGTTCCTCTTCTCTGATTCAAATGCTCTGTTTCTATCTGCTAAAGAAGAGAAACTAATAATGAAATATCCATTACTAATAGGCCATAAGGAGTACTCACCTAGTGGCTCCCAATTTTGTCTAACCCAGGTGTGCAGAAAGTTCAGAGTGGGACGGATACCCATGAATTTGCAAATCAGGTCGTGATGAGCACGATAGGAGATTGTGTCTTCGACCAGTTTCGGTTCTATAATAATCTTTGGTCTGGAAGTTGATTGCGGAAGGCAACCGTTAACTCGGTGTGTGGAAGCACCCTTGCCAGCGTTCTTGAGTAACGTCTGAAAAGCAGTCCTCTGCGCTTCACCAGTGGAGGGCGAGGGGTTTTCTTTCAGCATCTCAGCGTATGAACTCTTTTTTCCAGCAGAAGAGACTGGAGGAGACCCCATCGGGCCCTCCCGGAACAGCTTACAAGTCTTCAGAGTAGTGCAGAAACAATCAAACAAAGGCTCTGGGAAGATCTGTCGGGCCAGAGGCCCACGAGCAGCACCCGACGCCGGTTCAGAGGTTTTCCCGCCAAATCGCCAGAGCGCAAAATCGTACAATCTCCCCCATTTCCTCAATTGAAGATAGAGTTGAAGAAAGAATTTGTTGAGATAAAAATATTGAAGAGTGAAGAATAAAAGTGAAAAATTGAAGAAGAATATTAAATTGAAGACTAAAGGAAAAGAATTGAGGAGAAAATTAGTTGTTTGAAGAAAAGAAGCAAAGAATATTATTTGAAGAAAAGTAGAGAAGAAAAGAAGAGTTATCAAAGAAAGAAGAACTTTTAAATCTGGGAGTTAAAAGGATTTCAACTACAAAGGAAATTAATTATAGTGCCGAATTATATTGACAGAAGAAATTATTATTCAAAAAATAATTGAAAAGAATCATTTGAAGAAAAAGGGATACAGGTTAAAGGTACAAAAAAATTATTGAAATTGTGTGAGACAAGAAAGATTGGTCAAATATTTGAAGGTTATTGAACACAAAGACAAAATGCAAATTATTGAGCAAGCTTTCTCAAAAGAAAATCATAGATCTTACTAGTAAGAAAATTTACATGGCAATTAAAGAAAGAAAGCAAACAAAGAAACAGGCCAAAATTAAAAAATGTTTCTCACCAGTAGATAGTATAGGTAGAGAACAACAAGCAGAATATAAGTGTCAGTCATTAACAATAATTGAAGGAGAAGAGAAGCAAGTTGAAGAATATAAGTCGCCAGAATTTATATCATACTCACAAACGATTCTTGAAGAAGCTAAAAATGAAGATTTTTCAACACTTAAAAACTACTTAAATGTTATTATCAATGAAGCTGAAGATTGCTCTAAACACGTTATTGTATTACCTATTGATATGGGAAAGTTAATGCAAATGGCACTTAATAAGGTGAAGCACAAAAGTCAAGAAGAAATAATTGAAAATTTGAAGAACAAGCCTATGATAAAAGATGCCTGCTGTGACACAAATGATTTGAGGCATATGACAAGTATATGTTGTGATGCTAGTGACCTATTTCAAAAGACAGATGTAAGTTGTGATACTGCTGAATTAAAACCCATGATGACAGATGCATGTGATCTTATACATAAATCAGATATAGCCTGTGACACCAGAGATTTGAGCATTATTCGTGAAGACAAAGAATGTGCTGAAAGTGTATGTATTGATTGCTTAGGGAATATTTGTGTAGACCAAGATATCAATAACAGTGACAAAAAGATTGGTATAGAATTTTTGACAGGATACAATGACACATTCATAGAAATTTTGGCAAGAGAACATTGTTAAAGGCCTTGAACAAACAGGTAATAAATTTAATGAATCAGAGATTAATAAAAGTAATTGTGAAATATAGAACTTTAAGACAAGGATAGATGGAACTAGTATTGATATAGGAAAAATTAAGACAGGTAACAAATGTAGACATTGTGACAGATATGGACACAAGATAGAAAGATGTTGGGATCTTCATTGTTTTAAAATTTGTTGAGGTAATCATTCTCAAAGATATTGTTGGTACAAAGGGAATAATAATAAGAATATGAATTATGGATGGCTAAGTGTAAAAGAAATTTTGACATTAACAAAGATAGCACTGAATGAATTTCTCCAAAGAATTATAATTTGAAAGCTCCAAATTATTAATGTATACTAGCACAAAAAAAAAAGGTTTGCTTTGAGTAAATAGATGAATACTATGATAAAGAAATTGGGATGATATTATAATCAGTGCCAAGACTTGAGCAAGAAGAATGCAAGAGCCAAAGTCACTTCCAGAACTAGAACAGGAATGTCAAGACCAGAATCAAAGATTGAAAGAATACCAAATAATGTGATACGAGGGGGTGTTGGAAGTATTATATTATTTGGTACCTTGCAAGAATATAGCAAGTACCATATAAACACTTTAGTCTAGAGTTATGTAAATATTTGAGTCTAAAGTTTATAACTAGTTTGTAAATATGTAGTGTGAAAAGAGTCTTGTAAATGTTTGTCTTTTAGTGTGTGTAATCATTAGAGGTTTGTTATTATGTGGAGTCAATAAAATATTTCTCTTATGAGAAATATGAAGAGTCATATCTCCTAGGTGTTTGAGGAGATGGAGAGTTAGTGAAAGTAGAAAGGTCAATTGTCTTGTGAATGTGAAGAGTCTCATATCCAATGTGTATTTATTGAAGACAAAGCATTGTAATGTGATATAGTGAACAAGCTTTGCAATACATTGTATTTGCATTGCTTGAATTGATATATATATATATATATATATATATATATATATATATATATATTCATCAATAATATTTTCTGTGAGTTTGTTATTGAATGTATTTCATTGTGTGAATATTTAATATTGATATATTGTGAGATCCTGTGAGGGAAGTATTGATTTGCTAACAAAGACTATAATTCACATCATTTGATCATAAAAGTGACAAAATCATAAAATTCTCAAAAATACTCACTTGTGCTTGTCCTTCTTGAGCACCCTTGCATTGGAAGATGGAGCATCCTCGAGTATGTCATCTTCCACTACCATCATTGCATTCCTGGCACCTCAATACCGTCCTCACTAGACATGTGCTCTCCATACTTGGCAATCCACTGTAGAAGTGATTTGATGTCAGCCACGTTGATCATGCCATGAGACTTTTTCCCCTCCACTTGTCTAAGGCAAACTCAACGATTGTAAAACACAAAAATGAGCTCATTGAGGTGCTCTTGGCTCAACTTGTTGCACTTCTTTATGCATATGCTCTTAAACAAGCTCCAATTGGAGTCACACCCCAAGTGCGATAGGCTCACAGAATACAGATGGCTAATCTTTGATTTGGTGTTTAAGCACCATAATTGTAACTAAACTAAAATTAGATTTCGAAGAAGACTTAATAAATAGAGAAACCTAAGATTAAAGGATCGAAGTTATTTTTCTTGGCAGTTGGATCATCCTTGCTTGAATGCGTAGAGATGAAAAGAAGAGCCTCACCTCAACATCATTGCAAGATTGCAAGTCATCCATGATCTTGTCTCTAAGGATTTCTTTAGGTGTTATCCTCTCTATGCATGTGTTGAGGTGTGTCATAACCTTCTTAGCAGCCTCATATATGTGGGAATTAAAAATTTTTGGGTTCAACTAGTTCCTTGTTGTATGTATTTGCCGATGGGGCTGCTTGCTTCATCTTCAATCAATATTATGTCAAGTGCATTCATAGTGATATGATCAAGCCTTCCTCATCCAACTGGGGTAGTGTGGATTGAACCTGTATATGGTTGCCAAGGACCTTCTTTAAAGATAAGATGTGGAAAACTTGTAAGCCACGGGGCCAACCTATTGGAGCACTTTATATGGTCCATAGTATTTTGGTGCTAACTTTTAACTGCCACGAAGTTTTAGCGATGATTGCTTTTAGGGATGCAAGCATAGGAAAACTATATCCCTGATGTTAAAATTGCGCTTGAAATGGTGTTGATCTGCTTGTCGCACATGGTTCTATGCCATGAGCAAATTATTTTTGAGATTTCATAGTAGTTGTGCATGCTTCATGAGAGTGGAATCCATTGCTTGAACCTTGGAACTACCTAGAATATATTGTAGGAGTGACGATGGTGGTTGTCCATAGATTGCTTCATATGGTGTCATCTTGGTGGAGTGATAAGGAAGCCATTGACCCAATGAGTCGGTTGCTCAGATGCAAAGCAATGGAGGTAAGTCTCTAAACACTTGTTGACAATTTTAGTTTGCTCATCGATTTGTGGATGGTATGTGGAGCTCAGCTTGAGTTGTGTCCCGGAATTGTCTCGCTAGAACTGACTAATGAATGTGGGGTCACAATCAGATACGATGGACTAGGGCATGCCATGAGAGTGGAAAATGGAATCGAGGAATATTTGGGAAATAGTTGAGGCCTTGTAAGGGTGGGCTAGACGACAAAAATGAGCATACTTAGAGACAAACCACCACCACGAGAATGACTGTTTTGCCTACAAACTTTGTGAACCCTTCAATAAAATCCATAGAAATGTCTGTCCAAGTGGCCTCCAGGATGGGAAGATGTTGGAGTGTGCTTGGTGTGCGAACAATTTCACCCTTAACACGCTAACAAATGTCGCATTCTGCAACAAAAGTCTTGATATCTTTTTCATGCTTGCTAAGAAAAAACTGCGTTTAGACCGTTCATAAGTTTTTAAGAAGCTTGAATGTCTTGCGGTTGGAGAAGCATGCATTTCCTATAGTATGGACTTGCAAAAAGGCGAATTTTTAGGGATAACAAGGTGACCTTGGTATCGTAGATATTGTCCATCCCATGTATATCAAGGGCGAGAGTGGGAATCAGTTTGAAGTTTGGGGCATGTAGTGTAAGTAGTTGTGCTACCACCCCATGAGACGATTTCTGTTAGAAAAATTAAAAGCAAGCAAGCTAAAACAACAATAAAACAATACACGAGATTTACGTGGAAACCTTGCTGTGTGTAGGTAAAACCACGGGGCAATGGCAACTATTATCTTTTATTAATCTCAAGGAACTTTTTCACATTCGCACCCTTTCTTCTCTATTTACAAATGAAAGGGGTCATTCCTTTTTATAAGAAAACAAGAGAAGATTCCAGAAAAGTCGAGGTACATCCAAAACGCGCTCATTAACAACCGCGTTTAATTAATTGCCGCTTATATTAATTGCGAGGGTCCCATGCCGTACGGTTGTACGATCATTCGTTTCCCCTCTCGGGCAGGGGAGAACCTAGCCGGTTCCCCCCTACGACCCCCCTCGGTGCGCCCGGTGCATGCGAATCGCATACAACAAAGGATCGCTATAAGCTGCACCACCATGCACCACTTTGCTGAAGAACATCAGAGATTTGAATATTGACTTCACCTCCTAACAATTTCTTCAGAAGTTTTTCAATGCTATGTGAGTTGATGAGTTGGGTAGGACCTGCGGTCATGCCTTGGAGAGTGTATTGCCTCCCATGTTCAGTGAATTGCATCCATAGCTCAAAAAAGTCCCATACTATCGAGCCAAGGGCATGAAGCAATTGAGTTCCCGACATAATGTCGCACCCCCTCAAAGGAAGGGCAAACATGTTCGCCTTGATTTGTTAGTCTCTCATCGTCACTCTTACATTTCTGCATTTTCCCTTGCATGGTAGAGTACCCCCATTGGAAACCATGACCTCAAATGAATTGCAAGAATAGATGTAACAAGTTGCTTGTTTAGCTACCCGAGGATCAATAAAATTGTGGGTATTGCCGGAATCAATGAGGATGATAAGTCGTTGGCCTTTGAAATACCCCACCACCTTCATGGTCTGGGGAGTAGAAGTCTTGGCTAATGCATGTATTGAAATTTTGGGTTGTGGATCCTTTGTTGGTTTGGGATCTTTAGGTTGATCTACCTCTATTTGGTCCTCCCCTTTGTCGTGTGGTTCCTTGGTGGAAGGTTCTCCCACATCTAGTAAATATAGTTTCTGTTGTACACACTTGTGGCCCGAAGAATATGTCATCATAGTTGTAACATAGACCCTGTGCTTGACGTGCTCCATTTCTTTGCGGGTAAGGGGGTGGTTTGTTTCCTGAGTTTGGTGATGTTTGGGACAAAATTGGGGTTCGAGCCTGTGGAGGTTTAAAAGTATGTCTTTGTGCTGCGAATTTATCCTCAACGAGCTTAGCCAATCCTATAGTTGTTATCATGCTATTTGGCTTGAACATTTTCACCTTTGCACGTATATCTTCCTTTAACTTTGGAAAAATTTGGCACTCAATCCCCTAGTGCAATTTGCCAGCTTTTAAAACTATCTTGTAATCACGGACAAATGTTGTTTGTCTTAAGTTGGTACGGGCTCTTGTAAAATCTTCATACTCACTGGTTCCAAAATGGGTGAGTAATTCACACTCAAATTCAAGCCAAGTGAGCCTCGGATTCATATTCTCTAACCATTGGAACCACTAGACTACTTCATGTTCTAGGTTGAAAGATGCAATTGCAAGCTTTTGATTATGGGGAGTGGCATGAAGAGAAAAATATTGTTTGACCCAATACAACCAATTGGTTGGATCATCACCATCAAAATTTAGAAAGTCCAGCTCGGGCATTTTTTGATTTGTAGTTAGAGGCGAGATGCTTTGTGCTCCTCCATTGGAACTAGCATCTTGACTCCTTGATGATTGTCTTGCCAGAGCGTTGTATTTTGCATTTATGCTTGTTAAATTTTTTTTGGTGTTGTCAATTTTATCCAAATTTTCTAATTTGGATGATGCTTGGAAAATTGCTGATTGAGAAGCTTCAATTTGTTTCACATGTTCACCCAACCACTCTAGCTCTTTAGTAGTTCTAGTGCTACTAGCCATGTCACTTTAGGGTCTCCAAAAAGGTTTATTAAAGTTATATCTAAAAGCAATTGGCTCGAAGAGAGGATCAAAGTGGACTATATCACAAAATGACTATTTTTGGAAGGTAGGGTTTAAAAAATGGGTTACCAGAGTTGGGTCTCAAAGCGATCCACTCGAAAAGATCGTCTACTAGTGCACCACAAGTTTAGATTGCCAAAGGCTTCCTAGGGCTGTTTCATTTCAGTTTAACCTAAGATTGTATTTTGATATACCTCACGGTATCTGGAAGTTCGAATCCGTGGCACATTATGTCTAAGGCTTGGATGTTAGTGCGGCTTTCCCACACCTCCTTCACACATCACTTTATGGGCAAATGTGCTCAGCCACCCTACTTCACTTAAAGACATTTTTTTTTGTGTTTTTTGGGAAAGATATTTGAATGGACAATGAACAAAATGAGAAATTGTAGAATAGAAAATGGATGGAAGGACAAGAACTGTTGATGCTGTTGTGGAACATGGCCCTAGAATGAGCTCTGATACCACTTGTTAGGAACCTTCATATAAAAATAAGCATATCTGAAGTAGCAATGTGAATTAATGGAAATGCTAAGAAATTGGAAATAACTACATGATCACGAAAATGAAAGTAATAGAAATGCTCACAAAAAATGACTGAATGGAAATAACAATTAACTTATATTAATCAAGCAGAACATATATCGCAGGCCTCTTTGAAGGGGAAACCTCTTTAGAAGTAGAGCTCTGATATAAAATGAGAAAATACGAGATGCCTTCTACTCCAACCCATGTCTTTGTATAGAATTTTATTTACCCTAACCCTAATGTTCAAGGGTCAGATCACATGAAAGAGGGGACGCGAGTCACTAACCCCTACTTACAATAAAAGCAAAAGTTACATCATAATGGGCCAATGCCCACTAAGCGCCCATGGTTCAAACATAACACAAACACTAGACAAGTAAATAGTAATAGTCTTGTAAGGATAGAGTCCTAACATAAAGTTTATTAATTTATAAGTTTTTTTTTTTTTTGAGTAATACTTCTTATACACATCCACCATGGGGATTTTTATAAGCTTTTCCTTCTATAAGTTACCTTAAGGATCTCTCCTATGCTTTTCCCAAAAAAAGGTCATCAAAAACTATCTTGACAACCTTCTCTTCCTCCTAGAAAATGGAGACTTTAGTCATTATTTACTCGTTAACATCCTGTTAAGAGGCACTTCTACGACATTAACTCTCTGCGATGTGATGATGTTTATGGCGAATTAGATGACTCTTGGTTGCACACGTTCCTTGATAGTGTATTTTGTAGTTCACATTAGATGTGTTTTGCATCTTAAACTACAGTCTTCATCCACCCAATTTTCCCAGTGTCCTCAATAATGAGATTTATCCAATGGGAAGTGCAAGGTCTCCAAAAATTGGTAGGGTGCCTCCTAAAAAGAAGTCTCCTTTTTGCTACACATGGTGCTCCATTATCGGTCACCACTTGGATGACATTCTTGACACCCACTTCTAGAACCACCTTGTCCAAGATATTACGAAAAATTTATGCAGTTGGTAGGCATTAACGGACTTAAAGAACACTAAAAGTAAGAGCCACTAAAATGCCATGTTCCATGAAGTTTTTGGGATGGGGATGGCACGATATGGTGTGACGCATCTCTCAGACGATGAGGCGCTTCTTCGAGATGGCCCACAAAGCTTGAGACACATCCTCACAAAACATGGTTAAAATTTTAATTGTGTTTGATTCCTATCAAAATCTATCCACCCATTGGATTAAATACTACATCCCTATTTGCCCTTTATAGTTTAAACAACTCCCTTCAACAAGGGCCCATTGAAATCATGAGGAGTTGGTGCCTTGAAACCCTTTACGAGCAATGGTGAATGTATTTACCATTACCTTACTGTATGAGAAATTTCTCACATTGAAGGGTATGTTTAATAGTTGGAAAACTCATGCTTGGAAATTGCATGGCAAGGCCATTTTTTGACAATACTTGGTGATTGAGGAAAAACACAACCAAAAGAACCTTGAAGAAAATATTTAAAAACATAAGAAATATATTTAAAAATGACGTTTGCAATTTATAAAGTCGATTTTCTATTAGAACTTTATAAAAAGAATACAATTACAATTCATGGGAGTTTCATTTTTAGTTGGCTGTATGAGATTGAAGTGGGCCCCATTTGTATTACATCATAACCGTGTTAATGTGATATTTCAACAAACCACATAGTGGTATTAGAACAAACTGCATTATACTCAAAACAGTTTTAAGCTGCTTTCGGCTTTCCCTCGAATTAGATGCTTGGACTCGAACTAAAGGTTCCTCAGGTACATCTTCCTGTAGTGTTGCGCCTTTTGCTGCTTCCCTCTCCAACTCCTTGATTCCCTTAGTGAAAATGGTCGCCACGTCTTCTGCTATCCAATTTGGAAGTGGATTCATCTCATACAAGTCAATCATTTATATGATTCATTTCTCTCCACCTGTTTAATGTGAAGCTGAAGATTGTATTGGACAAAGACGAGGTCATTGTGGCAGTCTTGGGTCAACTTGTTGCACTTCTTGGTGTGTATGCTGCTCTCAAATAGAGACCAGTTGTGCTCACATCCAAAAGGGCTACAAGGCTAATTCAAGATATGGAGTGCTATCCTTTGAAGATTTGGTGTGTTAGCACCATAATCTTCCCACCACTAATCTGAAAAAAAAATAGAATATTTATAAATTATAAATTTATAATTTTGTAATTAAAGTTAAATGAAAAGTCTAAAACGATATTTTTAATTTCAAATAAGGCTAAAGGCGTAAAACTTTTAGTTCAGCGAAATATCGACCTTGATTGAATACAAAAGAATGATGGGAAACACTGCTCTTAGCTTGTTTGTATGCCTGCAACTCATTGGGATTCGGAATCTTTTGTTGTGGTCAAATCATCTTCTCTATGCAGCTCTAGAGGCCATCCATGACCTTGTTATTGGTGCTAAATGTATCACTGAAAAAGAATTTGGGGTTCAACTAGCACCTTGTTGCATGTGTAGAACAAAAAAACCTTATAGATGAAACCATCTTGCTTATTCTCTCCAATTGAAGATTGTTGAATCAATGGACCAAGAAATGGTAGAGTTTGATTTAGGGGTGAATTTGTGACTGCCATACAGATTTCTCCTACTTCTTTGTATCTTAATATGTGACTGCTATAAGTACTTCTCTTGTCCTCTTTCTTTGTATCTTCCTTGTAGCTAGCAAGAAGGGATTTTATCTCTTGCAACATTTCATGCTCCACATTGTCACACAATTGCACATCTTTATCGGGGGTTCGAGCAAGGTAATATTTGAGGTGATGAACGACTTCTCTCATATTAAAGCCCCAGTAGTTACATATCATTGTGCCTTTAATTGGTCCTGGTTTGCCATGCTTCCGAGCAGGGTCCTTTCCATCAGGCGTTGTGCCTTAGCTCTCCCCACCAGCACCTCCCTTGAAAGATGCCAGTTTATGTTAGCAAAGAAGCGAGGAAAATATATTAGGGAGCTAAAGAAAATAAAAAGCAGAAAAACTTTGAAAAATCCTTGCATTAGCTTAAAATAACTTAAAATTTACCTGTGAAACTTGAACTCCAAATGGAAAAATTCCCATTTTGATAGAATAAAATCTGATTGAAATCCATGTTGAAAACGATAAAATCTACCCGAGTCATGTTTCAGCAGGCTGCAAGGGCATGATGGAGGGACAAAAATGAGTTACTTTTTACTATTTTAAACTTATACTGCAGGTGACCTTTTTTCTTTCTCCTGTGCTCAGCAAGTCTGATTCTAAAACTTGTGAGTCGTGCAGGTGACCTTTTTTCTTTCTTCTGTGCTCAGCAAGGCCGATTCTAAAACTTGTGAGTCTTACCTGAATACCTGACCAGGGACTTGTGAGTACTCGCTGAGAACTTGGATATGGTCTCGTTGACCTAAAAACTTGTCGGTGCTTGTGAGTGAGCTGCGAGTAGAACAGACAAATTGTTAGCTCTCATAATTTTTAGAATGGGCAAAGTGCCAGACAAATTTATTACATACTTCTCAAACCAAAGATGTTTTTTGCCATTGTAGCTGAAGAACCATGGTAGCCAGTTTCAGTTCACATTGAACTTTTCTCGGTGGACTGAACACGTTCTGTTTGGTTTGGCCATTATATATATAAAATGGTTAATAGTTTTGAATCATATTAGCATTTTTTAAAATTAAAATTAGAAAAAGGGAGAATTATTTTAATCTTTAAACATTTTGTTAACCATTTGTATTGGCATCTATATATGTTATTTTTAATCAAATTCTAATGGCATCCGGACAATACCTAAATGAGTGTGTAATCTCTTTTCTGAACAGAATCTGAGTCACTGACATTTCTTCCCACTCAAAGAAATGAAGAGGAGGTTGTGCAGGTTGTTTGTTTGCTGCTGAGACTGTCGTAGAATTTGAAAATCGATGCTTGGTATCTATGCATAAAACATTTAATATTTTCTTTTAGAGACTTGTCTTGGGCATTCTCTTATGGACATCCTCATATCCTGTACCGGTTCAATTTTGGCGGTGCATCATGATACCATTGGTTATTTCTTCTACCCTAAGTTTTTTTTTTTTAAACCTTTACAGACTTATGTGAACAAATTTGGTGAATTTAATTGGAGAAACAGCAATCAACAGAAAATACGATGTAAACAAAAAATAAAGCTTAAAACTCAATGCTCCACTACCTATGGAGTTCATTCCTACATCTGGTTGACTCCCTGCCCTATGTACAACAACTAGAAGCTGAAGTAAAATAACCAGGCATAAACTTAAAATGATCTCAGGGCAATTCATTCATTGAGGCATTTGCAACTCAACCTTATTCTTGTGTGACATAACTTTTTTTTTTTCAATTTGGTTATATGGGATTGAAACAGGCCCCACCCATATTATATCATGACCATATAGTGGTATTACAACAGCTTGGCAAGATTTGAACCTAGGTATCCTCCTTGAAAGTTGAGGAATTTAACTAGATGATCTAATGCCATTTGATAAAATGTCAAGTTCTTTAATATTTATACAAATTTATATTTATTTTTTATTTGGACATTTAGATTAATAAATTTATTTATTTTCCTGAACTTAATGGTGAATTTATAAGTAATTTTCTCAATAATTATTTTTTAAATCCCCATTGGACTAACTTGAAGCAGGGAACTTAGGTCTTCATTGGCTTCTTGTATGCCATGGCTGTTTATATTTGTGCGCAGACCATATTGCTAGGGTCCTTCCCTTGTTTGGCTATTTGTATTGAATTTCATATGGCTAGTGTCTACCCCCTTTAATTGTGTTTACATTGTTTAAGTGTCTAGTTAGTTGTTTTACCTCCTAGCAAGCCCCCACCCTAGAATTTTGTAATTATTTCTATATGGCTGATTTTGGATTTTCGTGCATGAATGCCGTCAGCATTTTTATGTTGCCCAGTCTCCCTTCAGATCTAAATGTCCCCTTTTTGTCCTGTTCGAATCCAAATTTGATTATGGAAAGATATTGGACAGGTGTCAGAAGCAATCATGTCAGTTACTTTACGAAGACAATTCATTGAGGCTTTAGTACCATATTTTGGAAGGCCATTAGAGGCGGAGACGGTATGATTTTCTCTTCATTTGATTTTTTTGTTTATAACAAACACTCTTAGTTTTCAGTTTTGCTTTATTATTAATTTATTCAAGCCAAAGACCTAACTTCTAATTGCATTGCACATCAGGTGTTTTGCAGAAGGGTTTCTGTCATTGCTTCAGCAGGAGCCTTCACGTTTCTGGTATAGCACAATACATAGTAAATTTAATATCAGTTTAGTTTACTTGCATTTTTTTCCAAGGCTGGCTAAACGTGCCTGTTTAAGTTGACTTGCATGACTTTCTTGCTTTATACAATTTATATCACTATCAAATCTATACATAAATATTTATTATGCTATAGGATACATTTGTGTCCAAGGGTATGCACTCTATTGCTTGCTTCATTTTCATTTCATTTGGGATGCATAAATGGGAATAAAATTGTCAAGGTCACACTTTTAACTTTTACCAATCAAAATACCTGTATAAATCTATTCATTTGGATTCAAGTACATGTATATCAGGGCATTGATTTTCTTTTTTCCTTAAATGACCAATAATTTTCTATAATAGGTAACTAATTTTGTAGATCTTGTTATGTAGGGTTTACTTTAATGAACATTAGTAGCAAACTAGATGGGAATTTGTTGTGTGCTTAAAATGTGGCAATTTGGTTATCTTCTGCAGGTTACCTACTTTAAAATAGTTTGACGTTGGCTGGATTCCACTGTGGACCCATTTACCATAATGTCAGAGGAAATCAGCCTCTATGTGTTAGGGATAGTCTCAATGTTTCTAAGTTGCCACATGGTGCATTTAGGAGAATAAATAAGAAACAAAGCTTCGGTAAATTGTAGATGAGTGTAGTTTCTCCTTTGACTGGCTACATTTAAGTGAGAATTTGATGCTGATCTCTGCTAAATCCTTCTGCCGTCAGGATAATTATGTTTAAAGGTGTTCCATTGATGAAGCATTCCTGTAAATTCAAACAGGGGGTCTGCTAAATCCTTCTGCCATCAGGATAATTATGTTTAAAGGTGTTCCATTGATGAAGCATTCCTGTAAATTCAAACAGGGGGCCAGTTGTGCCATTGATTAATATGTTAGAAGCTGTTTAAGCAGCTGTATATCCATAGCAAGGGTCTTCATTAAATGTAAACTTTTTTCAAATGACTTTGGATTCTGTCAACAGACTTTGGACATGTTAGCTTGATCAATTAGTCCAGGAAGCTTTTGTCAAATTCAGAGTGTGTAAAATTTAGTTGGAAATTATTATGCCAGCGATTCCTTCCTGAATCCATCCTGTAAAGGAGTGATTATCTGTCGCAGAATAAGCTGAATTTTCTTCACAATCAGTGTAGGTACATATAATTTTGTATATGATATTGTGCAGTGATAGAGGATGATAAGGATTTAACGTGTCAGAGTTTGCCTTGTGAAGGAATGAAAGCAATTCTTCTAGGTCCATGGATGGTGAGAGTCAGTCGAAGGGACTTGAAGATACATCCATATACAATACACTGCAGGGGTATAAAGGGCACAAAACAGTACAAATAATAACTGAAATGATATAAATAACTATACACAAACGTAGTACAAAAGATTTGAGCTGTATGGGCAGACCCAAGGTGGAGATTCCCCTGCACGTGTCAGAAATAAGAAAACAGCACGCACTATTAATAATATGAATAGTGCAATCAAATGGCATTAGCTCAGTCAGTTAAATTTCTCAATTTTCAAGCCGGAAACCTAGATTCGAATCTTGCCAAACTATACATCTATAATAGCCAAGCTCTTGTAATACCATTATGTGGTCATGATGTAACACAGGTGGAGCACGTTTCAATCCCATATAACCAATTAAAAAAAAAAATAGTATGACTAGTGCAAACAACTATATATAGGATCCATTGTTGAGGAGGTTAAGAAGATTTAGTTGAAATACCTCTTGAAGTAGAGCCCAACTCTAGTCCATAGTGGAGTCACTACTGCCATTGTCAATGTTCGAAGATCCAATGCAAGATCGAGAGAGATCCATGGAGGAGTGCTTGAGCCTATGGCTGGCAAGGCCTTGGAGGGCTTATAGATAATATAATTCTATTAATGTTCGCATATGGCCAAAGTAGGCCAATGGGACTCATTGGAAAGAGCTGTTACAAATTACAATGCATCGTAGTAACCACAAAGTACTATGAAAATAAGCTAAACAAGAGTAAAGAATCTAGTGTAATGAAAATAAGCTAAAATTGAACAACTGTATGGCACAAAATTACAGCCTCGAGGGTTATCCAATATGGATAAACCCTAATATGCTAAAAGTAATGATTAAGAGAGATCTAGAAGTTGAGTAGAACAGAGATTGAAAGGAGTCCAATGGATCCATGTGCCAACATCAATCTATAGTGGAATGTAAAGTAGAAGCACAGTCGTCGTCACTGTTAGGAACCTACTATTAGAAATAAACTCATACAAAATACTGAAAATAAGCAGAGATTCATACAATAACAAAATATCACAATGTGGAAAGTAAATGTAGAAACAAACACTCTCACAATAAACACAGAATCGCAGGCCTCTTCGAGGGGGCAACCTCCTTCAATATTTCATTAATTTACAAAAAGATACATTTGTACATGGCTCCATGTCTTTTAAAGAAACACTTCATGCAACCCTAACCTAAAGCTCAAGAGTTGGCTTACATGCAAAATGCCACTCGAGCTAGAATATTCTACCAAACATCGGTTACATTCTTGATAACGATTACATGAAATAGGCCCACTTGTCTAGGCGCCTTACTTGCCACATACCATTACAAAGTATTACAAAATAACATTATAAAGGGGTCCCCATGTTGGAAGTGGGTCATTACATAATCATAGCAAAATTACAAAAACGATGTTAGAATGAGGTCCTAACATGTCTTTCCCCTTCAAAAAGCTTTGTCCTCAAAGCTGGTGCCGGAGCTGTTGGAGAGACTCCCATGTAGCATCTTCCGGTTGTAGGCCACACCACTGAACAAGGATCTCAATAATGGCTCGGTTGCAAAGAGTGCACGTCCTATGATCCAACAAGTGTTTTGGCTCGAGCAAGATAGAACCTTCTTCATCCAGTTCCAGGAGGGTAGATTGAACCTATACCTGATTGCCCACAACCTTCTTGAGAGAGGATACATGAAAAACAGTGTGGAGCTTGGATGTAGACGGTAGAGCCAATTTGTAGGCCGTGGCACCAATTTGCTGTAAAACCTGGTAGGGCCCATAGCATTTGGCATCGAGTTTCTGGCACTTGCGAAGTTGGAGGGATGACTATTTGTATGGATGCAAGCGAAGGAAGACCATATCACCAACATCAAAGCTACGCTTAGAACGGTGTTGATCAGCTTGTTGGTGCAACCGGTTCTAGGCCACTTCCAAATTCATCTTCAATTGACGGAGGACATCGACATGTTGGCTGAGTGTAGTGTGGATTGCATGGACCTTGGAGCTGTTTGGAATGTAGGAGGAGGGCGTGAATGGAGGCCATCCATGAACTGCTTCAAAAGGGTGGACCTTGGTCGTCGTGTGATAGGAAGTGTTATACCACCACTCGGCCAAGGGAAGCCACTTCGCCCATTGTGTAGGATGATCAGAGGCAAAGCAACGAAGGTAGGTCTCCAAACATTTGTTGACAATCTTAGTTTGGCCATCCGTTTGCGGATGATAAGTTGAACTCATTTTGAGATGAGTTCCCTGCAACTTAAACAATTCTTGCCATAATTTACTAGTGAAGGTAGGGTTACGATTGGACACAATGGATGTAGGAATGCCATGAAGGCGGAAGATAGAATCAAGGAAAATTTGGGGAATTGTGGAGGCCGTGTAAGGATGGGAGAGGGAACAAAAATAAACATACTTCGAAAGATGATCCACTACCATGAAAATAACTGATTTGCCTCCCAACTTGGGTAACCTTTCAATAAAGTCCATGGAAATATCTGTCCAATCCTGTTCGGGAATAGGCAAGGGTTGTAGAGTTCCCGGAGAATGCATCGTTTCGCCTTTCATCCGTTGACAGGTGTCATATGCTACCACAAAATTATGAATGTCCTTCTTCATCCCTTTCCAGAAAAAGGTACGCTTAATCCTTTCATATGTTTTGAGGAACCTAGAATGGCTTGCAGTGGGTGAAGCATGCATTTCCTTCATGAGGAGTTCCCGTAGTTGAGATGTGTGAGGAACAACAAGGCGCTGATGATAGCGTAAATATTGTCCGTCCCAAGTGTGTCCTGGACATGAGGTAGGCTTTGTTTGAAGGTAGGCAACCAAAGTTTGCAAGCTTGAATCCTTAAGCACCTCCTCACAAAGAGAATTTATCCACTGTGGAATGGGTGAAAATGGCACATAGCATATTGTGAGCCTCAAATTGGCGAGAGAGGGCATCTGCCACAATATTTTCTTTGCCTTTTTTATAAGTAATATCATAATCATAGCCCATGAGCTTAGAGACCCACTTTTGTTGTTTGGGGGTGGCAACCCATTGCTCCAGGAAATATTTGAGACTTTGATGATCTGTTTTAATGGAGAAATGACGCCCAATGAGATAAGGTCGCCAATGAGTGACCACATGCAAAATTGCAAGCATTTCCTTAGCATAAGTTGATTTGCCTAGATTGTGACTGGAGAGCGCTTTACTAGTGAAAGCCAAGGGGCACCCTTCTTGCATCAACATTGCTCCAATACCATTACCTGAAGCATCACTTTCAATTACAAAAGGCTTGGACAAATCAAACATTGCGAAGACCGGAGTGGTTGTCATAGCGTGCTTCAATTCAAGAAAGCCTGTTCAGCTGGACCGGTCCAAGTAAAATAATCTTTATTTAACATGGATGTTAAGGGAGCAACAATTTTACCATAGTTGAGGACAAATTTGCTGTAATAGCTTGTAAGTCCCAAAAATCCATGAAGACCTTTTAGAGTGCAAGGTTTCGGCCACTCTTGAACCGCTTGAATCTTCTTAGGGTCAACTTTAACTCCATATTTGGTGACAATGTGTCCCAAATACTCCACTTCCGTCATACCCAAAAGAACACTTGGACCACTTAGCATAAAGTTGATGTTGTGCCAAAAGTTGTGAAGTCTGATCCACATGGGAGAGGTGCTCTTCTCAAGAGCGACTATAAACCAAAATGTCATCAAAGGAAACTGGAATGAATTTACGAAGGAATGGACGAAAAATGTTATTCCTGAGGCTTTGAAATGTGGAAGGTGCATTGGTCAAGCCAAATGGCATAACTAAGAATTCATAATGACCCTCATGAGTACGGAATGCGGTTTTGGGAATATCTTCATCCTTGAGCCCATAGTTGAGAAAATCTGCAGAATCTCGATTTTTTAAAATGCCGATGCAATCGGCAAACTCTCGGCTTTCTTTTAATAATATTTTTTTCTTTTTTTTTTTAGGCTGCGGCCGATTTAGGATTTTTTTATGCAAGCCCATTTTTCAGCTGTTAATGTTTGAACTTCGAAGTTTAAAGTTTAAACCCTAAACCCGAAACCCTAGTCTAGGGTTTTGGTTTTTTTTTTCCTCCTCTTTTTAAGTAAATATTGTTGCCTGATAACTATGTATGCAAGCCCATTTTTCAGATGTTAATGTTTGAAACTTTGAACTTTGAAGTTTAAACCCTAAACAGGTTTAGGGTTTTTTTTTCTCCTCTTTTTAAGTAAATATTGCTGCCTGGTAACTGTTGGCATTTTTGCCACATTAAATTTTTTGACAAAATTTTGCTTAAGTATGGAGCTTTAAATCAGCAAATCACACGTAGAAGCGTTGGCATTTTCGCGGCCCTAAAAGAGGATGATAAAGTGGACGAATTGATCTTTTGATGTCTCATTATTGCAGATCTTTTCGCAAGCTTTCCGGCGATATATTACAATAGGTGATCGGGTCAGCAGATCAAAAAAATTCTAAGGCATGAGGGGCACTTTGCCCAGATTTCTGCCGAAGTTGCCACTTCGGGCTTGAGACTGGCGAAGCATCCACTTCGGCCCCAACTCCGGCGAACCTCCTCGTCTCGACGATGAAAAAAGTTTAAGGTTGGCAGGTTACTTCGCCAGAAAAACAGGGTAAGATAAGAAGTGTCGCTGAACAAAAAGAAGGAAAGGGGCAGCTTCGCAAAGAAGGGACAGGAAAGCCTAAGTTCGAGCCCAAAAACTTTCTAAGGCATGGAAGGAGCTTCGCTCGCGAAGCTGCCAAAGTACCTACTTCGGGCAGAAAAGTTGCGAAGCTCGGATTGTAAGTTGCCGGGATTTTCTAAGTCAGTGGGGTCACTTCGCTTTAGCCACAGTTTTAGCGAACCTCCTGTTGGCAGAAAAAGTTTTAAGGCAAGAGGGGCACTTCGCCCAGAATTTGGCCGAACTGCCACTTCGGGCCTCCACTTTAGCGAAGCTTAAAGTCGGCCAAAAATGCTCTAAGTCGGCCAGAAAACTCCACTTCGCCAGCGAAGCTCCATGTCGGCCCCGAAGTTCATGTCGGCCGCGAAGTTCAAGTCGGCCAAAACGTCTAAGTCGGCCAGAAAACTCCACTTCGCCAGCGAAGCTCCATGTCGGCCGCGAAGTTCAAGTTGGCCGCGAAGTTCAAGTCGGCCAAAACATCTAAGTCGGCCAGAAAACTCCACTTCGCCAGCGAAGCTCCATGTCGGCCCCGAAGTTCATGTCGGCCGCGAAGTTCATGTCGGCCAAAACGTCTAAGTCGGCCAGAAAACTCTACTTCGCCAGCGAAGCTCCATGTCGGCCGCGGAGTTCAAGTCGGCTGAAAAACGTCAAAGTCGGCCAGAAAACTCCACTTCGCCAGCGAAGCTCCATGTCGGCCCCGAAGCTCAAGTCGGCCGCGAACCTCATGTCGGCCAAAATAGCTAATGTCGGCTGCGAACCTCCACGTCGGCCAGGAACGAATTCCAACGTCGGCCAGAATCCCAACGTCGGCCAGAATTCCAATGTCGGCCAAAATTCCAACGTCGGCCAAAGTCGGCCAAGTCGGCCAAAAATCCAGCGAACTGCCAGTTCGGGCCAATTTCTCAGCGAGGCTACTTCGAAACATTTTATGACGACGGTGCTTCTCCCGAAAATCACACATTCCAAGGCTGGGTATTTATCCAAGGCATTGTGCGGCACATAAATGCAGTTTTTTGCCCCGAAAGACCCGGTATCTAGTTATGGTAATAGGATGGGAAGTTTCAATTGCAGAAGATGGCAAGTGCGATTTTTGGAGCCGCTTGAGCGTCCTCCGGAGTAACCTATCGCAGGTCTGCGACTCATAAATACAAATTTCCCCACTTAATGCGGCCCTGTAACTAAATGTAGAAATTGGATGGGAAGGTTCAGTTGTAAAAAGTAGTCAAGCATCATTACCGGATCCGCCCTAGCGTCCTTGTAAATCTGATTCATTAATGGCTCAGAGGGCTGGGTCCTCTATAAAAACCCACGTATTGTAATGTAAAAGGGGGGGGAACTTTTTGCTAGAAAGCTGCTGTAACTTGATTTTTTGCAATTGATATTAAGAACTTTGGGCCTCATTTCTCTCTTGTATGCCGCCTTTTGTGATTATTTCTGCTATTCTGTTTCTTCATTTGCATACTGTAATTCTGAATCCTGGATTTAGGTGTGTGATTGGGGACAGAACCCTGGAATTCTCTTGGAGGATACATAGGGGAGAAAATGCTGTGATAGTTTTCTTGTATGCTGCCTGTGGATAGTGTTTCTGCTATATTCACTTATTTCCTAACTGCTGTAATTCTGAAATCTGGATTTAGGCGTAGGGGGGTAGGTGAATCCTGGAACTCGTCCAGAGGATACATAGGAAGGCTAGTGCGGCGTTCATTTTATTTTATTCTTCATATTTATTGCTGCTACTTCAAGCTATTAGTTAGTAATCGTGCTGCCGGTTCTTCCCCTTTTAAAACATCCATTTACATTTCTTTCTGTACTTTTTATCTCTTTCCTACACCCTTGTTCTTTTTATCTCTTTCCAGTATCCTTGTTCTTTTTATCTCTTTCCAGTATCCTTGTTCTTTTTATCTCTTTCCCGCACTCTTAGCTTAAAACCCCCAGTATTTTAGTAAAGGAGCCGGCCTTTCTCCGGAGATTGGCACGGAGGGCATCTCTTCCCACCGGCCTTTCAATGTTGGTCCAGGTCTAGGGCGCGTACACGTACAAAATCCTTTCCTGTGGCAGATTTGTGACCAACAGTAACTATGTATGCAAGCCCATTTTTCAGCTGTTAATGTTTGAATTTGAAACTTTGAACTTTGAACTTGAAGTTTAAACCCTAAACCCTAGTCTAGGCCTAGGGTTTTGGGTTTATGTTTTTTTTTGCTTCTCTTTTTAAGTAAATATTGCTGCCTGATAACTATGTATGCAAGCCCATTTTTCAGCTGTCAATGTTTCAATTTTAAACCCTAGCCTTTTGGTTTTGTTGCCACATTTTGCTAAGGGGTATAAATTCTGAAAAATCTGAAAATTTGCTGCTACCTCCTTCCTTCCTTTCCAGCTTCTCCTAGGCAGTCTCTTGTTTCCATGTTTTCAGTTTTCTGTTTTTATGCATTGTTTTCCAAGTGTTCCAGCAGCTTAGGCAAGTTCTGGAAAAAGCCCAAAATTTTCTTAAGTATGGGGCACTCCCGCGGTCGCTCCATTTCGTAGCGATTCCGGGAGTCGCTTCCTCTTTCGGGCGATTCCCAGCTTCGCCTCTCCCTTTCAGCAATTGACGACTTTTCAAGTGACAAAGGTAGACGGGAAAAAGTGGAAAATTTTCTAAGTGTTGGAGTTTGAGCGACTCCTGTCGTCTCCTCTACTTTTCAGCGAAGCTCGTCGTCGCTACGGCCTCGAGCGAATCTCGACGGGGGGGCAAAGACATGAAATTTTTCTAAGTGTTCGTTTGGGAGTGATCGACGTCGGTCACTCATTCCCTCGAGCGATTCCCATCGTCGCTCCCCTTTTTGAGCGACCATGAGCAAGAAGTGATGGAATGAGGAAAATTGGTTAAGTATTGAGTGGACGATGGTCACCCCATTTCGGAGCGATTCCCGTCGTCACTCAACTTCATCAGCGATACCCGTTGTCGCCCAGTACTCGGGCAACCGCCAGCAAGCACACATTTCAAGTGACAACGCCGGTCGCTCCATTTTGGAGCGATTCTCGGCGTCGCTCCATCTTTTCAACGACAACGGGCAGTGAAGTCAAAAATTTGGCTAAGGCATCAAGGTAGCGACTGACATTGGTTGCTCATTTTTCGAGCGACTCCCGTCGTCGCTGCCTTCTTTCAGCGATTGCTGTCGTCTTCCTCCCCCTAGTCAGCAAATATAAGGAAGAGGACCTAGTTTCCGAAATATCTAAGTTAAGGTGCGTCCCGGGTTCGCTCCATTCTGGAGCTCCTAGGGTCGCTATTTTTAGCACGCGACTTTGGTCAGACTCCCCTACATTAGCGACCCACATACCGAGACTAGACCACGCGAGATTTCGGGATTCGGACCTGTCAGGATGAGACAAAAGGTGTGATGTCAGAGTACATGGTAGGTGATCATTGATGAATCTTGAGAGGGAAACTGTCCCACACCTACCATATTGATCAGAATAGATTTCTCACCCACCAGATCTGTCCGGAGCTGTACCATTTCCAGGTGGACCTTGCTGCAGGAACACTTGTAGCAGACAGAGGTCCAATCCTGGCAGCTTTTTGCAGCTTTTGCACTTTTGCAGGTCTTGGGTTCCGTGCATAATTGTAATTTGGGGGGAAATTGCCTGCTATAAATAGCAGTAGATTATCATTGTAAAAGGGTGGAGGGGGAACATATTGCTAGAGAGCTCTGTTGTAATCAAACATTTGTGTCAATACAAAGCATCCTTGGCTCTGATATCTGTCTCTTTCTTTTATGCTGCCTTCTGCAAGTATTTCTGCTTATGTTCATTTATTTTTCTGATTGCTGTAATTCTGAAATCTGGATTAGAGCATTGGCAATTAAGTGAATCTGGAATACTAAATGAAGGATACATAGGAAGGAATAACAATGTTAGTTTTTGTTACATGCTTTGCTTTGATTGCTATTGGTTTGGATATTGCTAGTGATCGTGCTGCTTGTTCTTTCCCACCCGAAACACATGCTATTTAAATCTCTTTTTGCAATTTACAATATCTTTCCTGTTCCCTTATCTAAAAACCCCCAATTAGATTATTATAGGAGTCGGCCTTCTCCGGAGATTGGCACGAAAGGCATCCCTTCCTTCCGGCCTTTCAATCTGCTGGGCGAATCTAGGGCGCAAAAGATCTAAATCCTTTCTTAGTGGCAGATTCGTAACCTACAATTTCTTTGGCACGCCCAGTGGGACACGAGTGTCTCACCTCATAAGCAGTATTGAAGTATCGGTGTTCGCTTCGCTATTGTCAGATTTGAACACCTGGCGACTCTGTTGAACCTGAATGTCCTCCGAGTCTCGAAGACTGGTCCAATATCAAAAGCTCCTTCATGCATACAAGATGGAGAGCTAGGAACCCGGGACAGGAGGTGCCTGAGTTTTATGAGCTTGACATTAACGCTGTTGGAGAGCACCCGAGGCTGATTGATTACCACGCCTATCAAGACGAAGCACTTGAGCAGGAAGCTGAAGCTGAGGAAGAAGATACAACTTCAGATAGCACCGAAGCTTACCACGATCCTAATCAGCCCGATAAAAACGCAGATATGGAAAATCCTCAGTCAAATCAAAACCAGCAGGCTGCTCCCGAGCTATTCCCAGCCTGGGATTCCACTGGACCTCTCAACTTACCTGGGCAAGATGCTATTCTAGCTGCTGCTTTAAAGGCCATTCCTACATATGATGGAACCGGGAAGACGACCTATGAACACATTCAAGATGTCGTAGCTCTAGCTGCGCTTCATGCCATCACCAATGAAAGTGTCAAGACCCGACTGTTGGCTCTCTCTCTGCGAGGGAAGCTCCTATACTGGTATAGATCCTTGCCGACGGGCCCTATTATGGGATGGGCTCAACTAGCCGGACAACTAGTCAAAGGGTTCAATGAATCCGCAGATCTGTGCTCATTGCTGCACCAGTTCCAAACCATCCAACGACATCCGCACGAGGAGATTTCAGACTTCAATGTTAGATTTGCACGGTCTGGAAAAGAGTGCCCGTTGAACTACGTCCCACCGACGGACAAGCTGCCTACTACTACCTCAGAGCGTTTAACTCGGACATCAGTTTGGTCATCAAGTTTTCCCGCGTTAACACTTTCCCCGAGTTGTATGAGATAGCTCAGAGGGCAGAGCTAGATATGATTGCCATAGGTAGACTCCCGCCCAAGATGCAGCCGCCAATTTACCCCGATTTCCCTCAATCACAATATCCACCGGCATCTGCTCAAACGCCTTCCTCATCAGTTGCATATCAGAACCCATCGTGGAACCCCGCGCCAGTGGTAACCTAATTCTCCGCTCCTCAGGTGCATTTTCCCACTCCGTCGACTCCTCAGCTCCCATCTACCCCACAATATCCATCACTTCCCGCTCCTCCACAATACCCGACATTACCTCCAGCCCCGTCGTTGGCACCATTACCTCCGCCGGCCCAGTCGGTACCAGCCAATATTGATACACAAACTAAAATTCTGCAGGAGGTACAGTCTCTTGCTTCTGGCTACCGGACGCTGTCCAACGACATGGCCATCATGAAAAAGAAGCAGGCCCAGCAAGAATTCATTCCGAGGAGACCATACCCTCCTCCCGCGCTTACAAGAGACCAAGCTCAGGCCAATAGGCCCCCAACGAGGAATGCTGCTAACAACGCTGAGCCGAGCACTTCAGATCGTGTGCACTGGTGCTCCACCTGCAATGATCCTCACGGGGAAGATAGTTGCATGCTGCATCAACATTATGTCCAAACCCTAGCCAGTAGCAACCCGGAGGATCAAGTGAATATGATTCGGGAAGAACAACACAACTTTGCGGTCTCAGAGGAGGATCTTGTGTCAATTCTGACCAAGGGTGGAAAGAAGCCCATTGAGGTGGATGTGGCCCAAATGCAGCCTTTGAAGGTGTACACCAGAAGAGAAAAGGTGCAACCTGTCACGGAAGCTCTTGACAAAGCACCGTTGCCTCCATCCGCCAAAGTGAAGGCACCACCAGCCAAAGCTCCTGCGACTCAACCTCCGGTCGAAACCAAAGAGCAGGCCCGAGAAAAGCTTAAGTACCCGTCGCTGACAAAGTGGCAGAGGGTTGAGGCAATGCAGTAGTACCGCACCAGGTACGGGCCAACGAAAGAAATTGAGGAACCATCTACTTCGACCTACAACATTGTTGACGAGCTCAAGAAAACCTCGGCGAAGATCAACATGTATGATGCCCTTCAGCTCCTTGGTCAGGTGGATTTGCTGCAAGAGTCACTGAAGACCGTTAAAGGAGGAAAGCCACCACAACCCGTGTTAGCTCAGCCCCTGACAACTTCAATCACCGGAAATAACAGACCACCGCCTTTCTACCTGTCTCTGCGGATGGAGGGGCATGTGGTACACAATTGCATGATTGATTCCGGTGCATCAACCACTGTCACGCCGAGGGTTGTCTGTGAAGAAATTGGCATGGAATACACGCGGAGCAGTCAATGTGTCTTGCAGCTAGATGGCACTCCCGTGAAAACAGTAGGTGTCATCAAAGACATTCCTATCCAGTTGCACAAAGCGCCTGAGATCGTGGTAATTCAAGAGGTCGTGGTCGTGGACTTGGAGCCCTACATCGGCATGTGCCTCTCGAGGGAGTTTATTGCCAAGCTGGGCGGATACTTGTCTCTTGATTACTCACACATGGAAGTCCCTTTCAAAGGGAGGAAATTGAAAATATACAATAGGAAACCATCCACTTTCATAGTTGAGAAGATACCCGAGGAAGGGCAACATAATGAAATGGTCCATCTAATGACTGAAGAGTTGGCAGAAGTGGACCTAGTGGAAGAGGCCATAGAACAGCTACAAATGGAGGATGAGTCCTCCTTGCTGGATTTCAACGCCATGATTGAATCAGACATAGGCTGCTACTCCGTTACCCAGCCCGAGAAGCCCAAAGAGACGGCGAAAGAAGACATTGGCCCTGCCCCAAATGAGCTATGGAAGCTATACTTTGACGACGCTCGATGCAAGAACGGCATTGGGGCAGGGGTCCTTCTAGTCTCATCCTCGGGAGAGCAAAAAGATTACTGCTACAGGCTGGCCTGGAGTTGCACGAATAATGCAGCCGAATATGAAGTCTTGTGCTTAGGCTTGAAGAAAGCGGAGAGACTGGGATCAAGCGATTGCGAGATCTTTGGAGATTCAGTAGTCGGTGTGCAATCAGATCACTAACAAGTGCTCCTCCAAGAAGCATTACCTCAAGGCGTACTGCAACCGTGTCTGGGACCTGATGGAGTCGTTTGACTCCTTGAACGTTAAAGCCATCTCCCGGGAGAAAAATAAACATGCAGATATCTTGGCGTCTGTTGGAGCCAGGTACGTCCCAGCTGATGACACTATCCAGAAGTCGAAGCCGGTTCGTACTATTTACAGGCCTTCTGTGCCTGATAAGGACACCCATTGGTAGGTGTTCGACTGTGACGAGGATATCGTCAATTTTTTAATATATGAAGCTAGCACCATTGAAGGTAGAGAACCTGATGACGAGCAGTATGAGGGGTTGATACAGGTAAAGAACAATCACGTCCCAAAAGGACTGATTACCCTAGAAAGTCTCTTTGATCAGAACGACAGAGCAATATCTCATCGGATCAAAGTAGACTCCAAGCAATACATGGACCTGGAGCTTGAACCCGAAAAGGTGATTAAGGTTGGAACAGACTGCACTCCAAAGGAATTGGAGCAGATTCGGGCCCTGTGCAAAGAGTATCCAGACATTGTTGCTTGGTGTTACTAGGACTTAAAGGGATATGACAGAGATATCATCCAACACACCATAGAGCTGGAAGAGAAAGCATCACAAGCTGCTGCCTTTTCAAAAGACAAAATTAAAGAGATCAGAGCTGGCCTGTTGAAGGGTTTCAGGACCCACGTCTCCAGATCGCTCTCAGTCCTTGCATTCATCTCCAGGGTGCAAGAAGTATCTGCCCAGGGAAAGCCTGCGGTAGAGGAGGCCGAGCGCCAAGCTCAGCAGTGGCTCGACTTGGCGGTGAAACTTGAAAGATGCGAGCGCCAAGGCCTCCAATTTTCCCCCATGTCACAGATCGCCCTAGATTGGGCTGCTGCAAGGGCAACCTTGCATTCATATTTTGAAAAAACAGAAAGAGTCAGGAGGGCCAGGAAGATGCTGGATGCATTAGAGAAGGAAAAGAGCATCTGCCTGATCCCCCTCCAGACCCTTGGAACGCTTGGGTTTCCGAGTTTCGTTGGTGAAGATGGAAACTGCCGGCCCAGGGAGGACTTAATGCCAATCTGGGAAGCCTTCGAGGCGGACACATCGGAGATAGACAACTGGGCGGATCCAGTTCTGGAGGAGCAGGTTACACAGTTGGTGTCTAGATTCTGCAAAATCAGCACTTGCCTCCATGAATTGGGAGAAAGATTCAACATGATCAACATGCTACAGGTTGAGGCGTTCAAGCATATGCTGAAAGATATCAGCGACCTAGAGCCCTTCCAGGAAGCAGCTTGGACCCAGGCCCGGGCCGCGTATGAGCATGTCGGCGACTGCCTTGATCCCCCAGAACAAGAAGAAGAAGGCGAGGAGCAGTCAGAGGAGGACTCAAAAGGAGAAGAAAATTCAAGAGAAGAGTTCGCAGAGGACAGCACAGAAGAGGAGCAGTAGCAAGAGGTTGAGCAGCAATAGCAGCAGAAAGAAGCAGGGACCGGAGGGGACTCTGCACCCAATGGATGAAGGCATGGGTCCTTGCATCGAGGCGAGCTCAAAACCCCGCGAGCCGCCAGGAATGTTGCCACATTTTGCTAAGGGGTATAAATTCTGAAAAATCTGAAAATTTGCTGCTACCTCCTTCCTTCCTTCCTTTCCAGCTTCTCCCAGGCAGTCTCTTGTTTCCATGTTTTCAGTTTTCTGTTTTAATGCATTGTTTTCCAAGTGTTCTAGCAGCTTAGGCAAGTTCGGGAAAAAGCCCAAAATTTTCTGAAGTATGGGGCACTCTCGCGGTCGCTCCATTTCGAAGCGATTATGGGAGTCACTCCCTCTTTCGGGCGATTCCCAGCTTCGCCTCTCCCTTTCAGCGATCGACGGCTTTTCAAGCGACAAAGGTAGATGGGAGAAAGTGGAAATTTTTCTAAGTGTTGGAGTTCGAGCGACTCTCGTCGTGGCCTCTACTTTTCAGCGAAGCTCGTCGTCGCTACGGCCTCGAGCGAATCTCGGTGGGGGGGGGCAAAGACATGAAATTTTTCTAAGTGTTCGTTTGTGAGCGACCGACGTCGGTCGCTCATTCCCTCGAGCGATTCTTGTTGACGCTCCCCTTCTTGAGCGACCATGAGCAAGAAGTGATGGAATGAGGAAAATTGGTTAAGTATTGAGTGGACGACGGTCGCCCCATTTCGGAGCGATTCCCGTCGTCGCTCAACTTCATCAGCGAAACCCGTCGTCGTCCAGTTTTTGGGCAACCGCCAGCAAGCACACATTTCAAGTGACAATGCCGGTCGCTCCATTTTGGAGCGATTCTCGGCGTCGCTCCATCTTTTCAGCGACAACGGGCAGTGAAGTCAGAAATTTGGCTAAGGCATCAAGGTAGCGACTGACGTCGGTTGCTCATTTTTCGAGCAACTCTCGTCGTCGTTGCCTTCTTTCAGCGACCGCCGTCGTTCTCCCCCCCAGTCAACGAACGTAAGGAAGAGGACCTAGTTGCCGAAATATCTAAGTTAAGGTGCGTCCCGGGTTCGCTCCATTCTGGAGCTCCCGGGGTCGCTATTTTCAGCATGCGACTTTGGTCAGACTCCCCTACATCAGCGACCCGCAGAACGAGACTAGACCACGCGGGATTTTGGGATTCGGAGACAGAAGGTGTGCTGTCAGAGTACATGGTAGGTGATCATTGATGAATCCTGAGAGGGAAATTGTACCACACCTACCATATTGATCAGAATAGATTTCTCACACACCAGATCTGTCCGGAGCTGTACCATTTCCAGGTGGACCTTGCTACAGCTACACTTGTAGCCGACAGAGGTCCAATCTTGGCAACTTTTTGCAGCTTTTGCACTTTTGCAGGTCCTGGGTTCTGTGCATAATTGTAATTTGGGGGGAAATTGCCTGCTATAAATAGCTGTAGATTATCATTGTAAAAGGGTGGGGGGGAACATATTGCTAGAGAGCTCTGTTGTAATCAAACATTTGTGTCAATACAAAGCATCCTTGGCTCTGATATCTGTCTCTTTCTTTTATGCTACCTTCTGCAAGTATTTCTGCTTATGTTCATTTATTTTTCTGATTGCTGTAATTCTGAAATCTGGATTAGAGCATTGGCAATTAAGTGAATCTGGAATACTGAATGAAGGATACATAGGAAGGAATAACAATGTTAGTTTCTGTTACATGCTTTGCTTTGATTGTTGTTGGTTTGGATATTGCTAGTGATCGTGCTGCTTGTTCTTTCCCACCCGAAACACATGCTATTTAAATATCTTTCTGCAATTTACAATCTCTTTCCTGTTCCCTTATCTAAAAATCCCCAATTAGATTAGTATAGGAGCCGGCCTTCTCCGGAGATTGGCACGGAAGGCATCCCTTCCTTCCGGCCTTTCAATCTGTTGGGCGAATCTAGGGCGCAAAAGACCTAAATCCTTTCCTAGTGGCAGATTCGTAACCAACAGGTTTAAGGTTTAGGTTTTTTTTTCCTTTTTTTCAATTGCTTGTAACTTTGTTGTTACTTGTTTCCATGTGCAAACATATAAAAAATGAAATTTTTTTACTTGTTTGCATATTACTTTGTTGTTACTTTGTACCTTTTCATATTATAAGCAATACAAGATGTGTTTTGTCACTTTCATGTGTACTTAAAGCTTGAGCCTTGTATGATGTCTTGACATGAATTATTGCTTTTATTGCAATATTTGATTTGCATAATGTTAATTCATTGTGATATGCATCAAAAAAACCTTTTTTCAATGAAATGTTTTTTTTTTGCCGATTCTTTCCCCGATTTTTTGCTGATTCCCAATTTTTGTCCATTTTTAAAAATGCCTTTTCTTTGCTGATTCCGATTTTCTCAACTATGCTTGAGCCTGATTTGATGGTACTTGGAGTGAAGATCTAATTGGAGAAAAACATAGTCCCATGCAGATCATCCAGTAGTTCATCCACCGCAGGGATAGGAAACTTATCCTTAATATTGAGCTTATTGAGCTCACGAAAATTGATACATAATCACCAGGACCCATCTTTCTTTCGCATCAATAAGACATGAGAAGATTAAGGATTGCTACTACGCCGAATGACTTCAGCTTCTAACAATTCCTATACTAACTTCTCTATCTTTGATTTAAGGGCATAAGAATATCGGTACAGCCTAATGTTAGGTGGTACATTTCCAGATACCAATGGAATGGCATGGTCATGGGAGCGGATGGCAAGTCTGATTGTTCAACAAATACCGCATTGTGCTTGGTCAGAACAAGTTGCAAATTGTCGGGAATTTGGTCCACCTCTGAAGTAGGTAGTTGGATTGCAAATATCTGAGCGATGACCGCACGAGAATTTTTTTTTTAACTTCTCCATACGGTTTGAGCTGATAATCTGAGGCCTGCTTGTGAACCCCGAAGAGTGTAAGACCTTCCATTCTGTGAAAATTGTATCCATAGCTCTGCAAAATTCCATGCGATGGTTCCCAATGTACCTAACCGCTGAGCTCCCAACACAATATCACATCCCCCTAATTGTAGAGCAAACATATTGGTTTTGAGCTCATAATCCCCTATTTTCAATTTAACATTGCGACATTTGCCTTTGTAAGGCAAAGTCCCTCCATTGGCCACCATAACCTCAAAGGAATTACATGTGTGTATGTAACAACTGGCCTGCTTGGCAATTCGGGGATCAATAAAGTTGTGTGCTTCCAGAATTGATAAGGATTGAAAGACGTTGGCCTTTGAAAAAACCTACAACTTTCATGGTTTGTGGAGTAGTAATCCTGGCAAGATCATGGACAAAAATTTCTGCGTGGGGTTCGTCATGTGTTTCTTCCTCATTTTGGGGTGTTACCTCTACTGGTTCTATTTCATCATCACTTTGGTCACTGTTGATTGGATCTTTGATATCTATGAGAAACAACTTCTTTTGGGTGAACCTATGCCCTCGAACATATTTTTCATCACAATTGTAGCACAAACCAGCGTGTCGAGCATCCATTCTTCTGTAGTCAAGTGTTTGTGGGGAACAGTTTTATTTTTATTATGAGTTGGGAACTTGAGAGGAAAGGAGGGTTTAGTTTGTGGAAATTTAGATGTTGTCCTTTGAGCTGAGAATTTGGATTCGGCTATCAGTGCCAAGCTTATAGCTTGCATCGTTGTTTGCGGTTTGAACATCTTGATCTCAACCTGGAGATCATCTTTCAAGCCATTGATGAAACAACTCATAAAAAATCCTTCATTCAACCCCTTGTTCTTGTTAACCAATTTTTCAAATTGGATCTGGTAGTCTCGAATTGTAGAGGTTTGTCTCAGCTTGGTTAGAGCTCCTTGAAAGTCATCATACTCACTAGGGCCAAAGCGAGTGAGTAATTGGGACTCAAAAACTTCCCAAGAGGGGTCGGGAATGGTGTGTTGTAACCACTGATACCATTGTAAGGCTTTAGACTCAAAATTGAAAGAAGCCATCTAGATCCATAAATATTTAGGGACATTGTGGAGTTTGAAGAATTGATCTACACAACATAACCACCCATCTGCGTCCTTCCCATTGAACTTAGGAAAGTCCAATTTAGGCATCTTAAAGGGAGTATCATGGTCAAAATGAGGGTGAGAGTCTCCCCCTTCCTTTCCTTTTCCTTGACCTGATTGTTCAATATGATAATCAAACACTTTTGGGGCACCTTGAAGTCTGGACTCAACCTCAACAAAGTGTTCTTCAAAGTTGGCTTTGGAGTTGAGGTATTCACTTCTAAAGCGTTGAATATCTTCCCTTATGGAGTTATTGTCATGGAGAAGGCTATCGAGGGTGCTTTGTATTTTTTCAAACATTGATGTGGCTTGTTCTACCTCTTTTTGATGTCCACGAGTGCCACCAGCCATTTTGGTAAGTTTTGAACTTTTTTCTTTCATTGAATTACTAAAAATAGAAGTGTGATTGCAGGGGTTAATACTTTTAGTAAGGAGTCTGAAAAGGTGCTTGGGTGTTATATATCAGAATGATCAACTTGAAAAGACGGTTAGAATGACCTATATATCCCAACACTAATTTTGGACACCCCAAACTTTTTTTTTAAAATATTTTATTTGTTGTTTTGACGAGTCTACTGGTGTGGTTGGTTTTTGCTTTGGAGGTTGGGTTCAAAAGCTGGTTACTGCGTTAGCCAACTTTGCCCAAATTTGCCGAGGATGTATTGACACCTGTACTGTGGCATTGACACTGTTCAATATTTGATTATGGAATTCCTTGTACTATTCCGTTACTGACACTGTCTGTTTTGTTTGTCATTGACAACTGTTGACAATTTTGTCACATTGCTTGGAGGGGTGGCAAAATTTAAAATTTTGTGATAATTTCTTAGTTTGTTTTCTTTCTTTTGGTTGTAAACAACACTCTAGCAATTTTGGCTATCATTTTTGCCCCTTTTGTAAATAAACTATATGTATAGAAGCTTCGCCCATAGCTTCGCCTAGAGAAAACAGGAAATTGAAATGCATGCCCAAAATTTTCTAAGGCATGAAAAGAGCTTCGCCAGCGAAGCCTCTAGGAGACTAGCTTCGAGCCCCGTTTTTGCGAAGCGGCAAAGCAACGATAGAAAAAATTGCAAAGTATGAAAATTGCTTTGCCGAAATCTCAGCGAAGCACCCGCTTCGGCCCCTTTCCCTGGCGAACCGTATTTCCAATAAGATTTTGCTTCGCCCTGGAACGCTGCGAAGCACCCGCTTCAGCCAATTTTCGTGCGAAGCTCCCTCACTAGGAGCCTAGTTGCCTTGAAGAAGTCGGAGAAATATTATAAGGCAAGAATCTACTTCTTCCAAAAGACCCCCGAACGACCATTTTGAAAAAGCTTCGCAGCGAAGCACTCTTTCAGCCCATCAGCGAAGCATCCGTTTGCGAAGCAACCTTCAACCCTTTTTCCCAGCAAAGCGATGAGAGATTGGGAACCATGTTTTGAAGAGGCAAATCTGCTTCGGCGCTCAGTCTTTGCGAAGCTGTTTTTGAAGGCCCCTTCGCGCGAAGCACCCATGCAGAGAGGTCAGCCCCGCTTCGGCTCACATCCGTTGCGAAGTAGGTCCCCAAACTGGAATTTAGCAAAGCTCTCCAGGGCACACACACCAAGGCCAGGTATCTTTTCAAGGCAATCGAGTATTTCATTAATGCCTTTTTACTTGTCCGAAAGACTCAGGTCTCATTTTTGGCAATGGAAGAGGAAAATTCAGTCATAGGGGGAGAACCCGATGGACCTAGCAGCCACTCGAGCACCGCACCCGGAGATTCAGGACGAGTCAGGTGGCTCGTTAATGTAGATTTCCGCGGCTAATGTGGCCATAACTGCCAAATATAGAAACAGATGTGAGAACTCGGTCACGGGAGGAGCGAAGGTAGATTTCTCAGGTTTTCGAGGGCGTACTCTCAGATTTTGTGCATTGATGGTTCAGAGGGTCGGGTCCTCTATAAAAACCCATGAATTGTAATGGAAAAAGGGGGGGAACTTTTGCTAGAAAGCTGCTGTAACTTGACTTTTGCAATCGATATTAAAGACTTTGGGCCCAATTTCTCTCTTGTATGCTGCCTTCTGTGATTATTTCTGTTATTCCATTTCTTCATTTGCATACTGTAATTCTGCATCCTGGATTTAGGTGTGTGATTGGGTATTGGACTCTGGAATTCTCCTAAAGGATACATAGGGGAGAAAATACTGGGTTAAATTCTTTGTATGCTGCCTCTGGTTAGTGGTTTCTGCTACATTCATATATTTTCCTAATTGCTGTAATTCTGAAATCTGAATTTAGGCGTAGGAAAGTAGTTGAATCTTGGAACTCTCCAGAGGCTACATAGGGAAGTTAGCGTGGTGTTCATTTATGTTTTATTCTTTGTATTTATTGCTGCTACTTCAAGATATTAGTTAGTATCGTGCTGCCGGGTCTTCCCCTCATTAAATCAATCAACTGCATTTCTTCCCTAGCTCTTTTATTTCTTTCCTGTACCCTTACTCTTTTTATCTCTTTCCTGTACTCTCATCTGCAAAAAAGCAAGTAGTTTAGTAAAGGAGCCGGCCTTTCTCCGAAGATTGGCACGGAGGGCATCTCTTCCCTCCGGCCTTTCAATGTTGGTCCAGGTCTAGGGTGCGTATCCTTTCCAAAATCCTTTCCTGTGGCAGATTTGTGACCAACAGTTTCTGGAACGGCCGGTGGGACTCAGTCAGTCGCACCTTGTGAGTGGTAGTGAGAGCAGATGCTCATCTCATTACCAAAAAGACTCTAGCATCTGGCGACTCTGTTCAACCTAGAAATCTCAAAGTCGTTGAGACCGATACTAAAAAATTTGTGCCTTCATGCAAACAAGATATAGAGTTAGGAATAGTGGGGAAGAAACTGAGTTTTTTGAACTTGATATTGACGCCTTCGGGGAACGCCCTAGGTTAGTAACACCCGAACTGCTGTTACGAGGAGCGTCTTCGCAAGAGGCTGCTTTTGACGAAGAAGGCCTAACTTTGGACAACACAGCAGCTAGTCTTCCTCTCAATCCTCTTAACTCCCCTGATCATCCTAGTGTCTCCGTTTCGGTCAGCCATCAACAAGGAACTTCGGGAACTCCTGTTGTTCAGAACCCAGGCACCAGCATGGCACAACAACAACAACAGCAGCAGCTGTCGCCACAGCAACAACCGGTCAGGTTGTTCCCAGCATGGAACTCCTCCGGACCATTAAATTTAGCGAGACAAGGGCAGGTCCTGCCTGCTGCAATGAAGAAGATCCCTACCTTTGACGGCACGGGGAAGACAGCTTTGGAACACATTCAAGATATAGTTTCTCTGGCAGCGATTCATGACATTACGGAAGAAAGAGTCATGGTGAAGCTCCTGGTTTTGTCTCTCTAAGGAAAACTCCTCTATTGGTATAGATCGCTACCGCCTGGCACTATAACGAGTTGGGACCAGTTAGCTGGACAACTGATGAGAGGTTTTAATGAGTCTGCCGATCCTTCCTCCCTCTTGCATCAGTTCACAACAATTCAGAGGCACCCACAGGAGGAGATTGCAGATTTCAATGTGAGGTTTGCTCGGACTTGGCAAAGAGTACCCGCTGGACTTCGGCCAACCAGCGAAGCTGCAACATACTACTACCTTAGGGCATTTAATCCAGATATCAATGTAATGGTAAGGTATTCGAATGTGAATACTTTTCCCGAACTATATGAGCTAGCCTAGAAAGCGGAAATGGATCCGATAGCCGTAGGGAAGCTTCCCCAAAGGATGCCGATGCCTATATTCCCGAAATTTGTGTCTATATTCCCGAAATTTCTGCAGACACAGTACCCGAGCGCAGCCACTTCACAAATCTCCACAACCCCTGTATATCCCATCTCATCATGGAACCCCAACCCCGTTGTAACCCAGATCGTTACTCCACAAGTGCATTTCCTTGCATTTTCAGCACCACAGCCTACTGTCCCTTCGGCATTTCCCACGTTACCGATGCCACCTCAACACCCTACCTTGCCTCCGATACCGACGATGGCTCCATTGCCACTGGCCCCCAAAGTCGAAGATATGCAAGCGAAAATACTACAGGAAGTTCAATCTCTGAACTCCACGGTGTTGACTTTGTCCAATGATATGATTATCATGAAAAAGAAACAAGCGCATCAGGAATTCCTTCCAAGAAGGTCTTACCCCCCACCAGCGCTCACCAAAGATCAAGTGGTTCTACCAGGGAAGTCTTCGGCAAGGAATGCTGTGATCGACGAAGGAACAAGCACTTCTGACACTGTGTACTGGTGCTCCACATGCAACGACCCACATGAGGAGAATACCTGTATGCTGCATCAGCATTATGTGTAGACACTGTCGGGGAGCAAACCTAGTGGACAAGTCAATATGATAAGGCAAGCAGATCAGAACCTAGTAGTGGATGAAGAAGAAAAAATTTCAGTTCTTACTAAGGAAGGAAAAAGGCTAATGGAGGTGGATGCAGCTCAAATGGCTCCCTTGAAGTTGTATACTTGTCGCCCAAAGGAGCAGCAACCTGTTAAGGCCCCAGACAAAGTTTCGCTTCCCGTGCCAAGAAAAGAAAAGAACCAACAAGCCTCCACAGCCCCGACTCAGGCCGAAACTAAAGAACAAGCAAGGGAAAAGCTTAAGTTCCCTTTGCTAACCAAGCGGCAAAGAGTCAAAGTCACGGAGCAATATCGCACAAAGTACGAAGCCAAAAGGGAGCCTGAAGCGCATGCCTTCATAGGGTATAACATCGTGGATGAATTAAAAAGGATCCCCGCAAAAATTAGCCTATATGACGCTTTGCGGCTGCTAGGACAAGTAGACCTGCTACAGGAGTCCTTGAAGTCCGCAGAAGCTGCGAAGTCAACATTGCCCGCCGTAGTGCAAACCTTGTCCACATCCATAACGGGAAAGAACAAGCCTCCTCCATTCTACCTGTCCTTACAAATAGAAGGGCACATCGTCCACAATTGTATGATTGATTCAGGGGCAGCAACGAAAGTCATGCCTAAGGCGGTCTGCGAAGAAATAGGAATGGAGTACACGCGAAGTAGCCACGGGGTGCTCCAACTGGACGGTACTCTGTGAAAACGGTTGGTGTAATCAAGGATATACATATCCGGCTGCACAAGGTACCCCGAATTGTGGTAATACAGGAGGTGGTAGTCGTAGATCTGGAGCCCTATTTTAGCATGTGCCTTTCAAGGGAATTCACAGCAAAGCTGGGGGGATACCTATCCATGGACTATTCGCATTTAGAGATTCCGTTCAAGGGAAGGAAAGTCAAAATTTACAATGAGAAACCTTCTACGTTTCTCATACAGAAGATGACCGAAGAAGAATGCAATGATCCCGTCCATGCGATAGCAGGAGTAGAACAAGTGGACCTAGTAGAGGAATCCTTTGCACAGCTAAATTCTGAAGTTGAATTTTCATTGACAGATTTCAATGCCATGATAGAGACAGAAATAGGATGTTACACCATCACAGAGCCAGAGAAACACATAAAGCCAAAAGATAAGATACCTGCCCAAGAAGAATTATGGCAATTATTCTCTGACGGAGCTCGATGCAAAAACGGAGCCGGGGCAAGGATACTTTTAGTATCACCGTCTGGAGAGCAGAAGGAATATTGCTACAGGCTGGTTTGGAGCTGCACCAACAATGCAGCAGAATATAAAGCTCTATGCCTAGGATTGAAGAAAGCAGGAAAGTTAGGCATAAAACATCTCAAGATTTTCGGAGATTTAGAATTGGTATGCAATCAGGTCACCAACAAGTGCATCTCCAAGAAGCACTATCTTAAAGCCTACCGCAACAGAGTATTGGACCTGCTTGAATAGTTCGAATCACTCAATCTGCAGTCCATCCCACGAGAGAAAAATAGGCACGCTGATGTCTTGGCCTCCATCGCGGCTAGATATTCTCCAGCCGACGACATGTTGCACAAGCCGAAGGCTATAAGGATGATTTATAGGCCCTCTGTGTTGGATAAGGACATGCATTGGCAAGTTTTCAACAATGATGAATAGATCATCAATTTCCTTGTTCAAGAAGCAGCCACGGTCGAGGGAAGAAACCAGAAGGACGAGGAGTATGAAGGACTGGTCCAGTTAAAAAATAACCATGTTCCAAGGGGATTGATCACTCTGGAGAGCCTGTTCGATCAGAATGATAGAGCAGTCTCTCACATAATCAAAGTTGATGCTAGGCAATATCAAGATCTAGAGCTTGAATTCGGGAAGGTGATAAAAGTTGGAATAGACTGTACTACAGCCGAGTTAGAACAAATCCGATCTCTGTGCAGGAGGTATCCAGATATAGTGGCATGGTCTTACCAAGACCTAAAGGGGTATGACCGAAGACTGGTTCAACATACAATCGAGCTGCAAGAAGGAGTCAAACCCTTCAGACAGAGGCAAAGGCCGGTCAACCCAAATATTGAAACCCTGATGAAAGCCGAACTTCTGAAAATGCTTGAAGCCAAGACCATTTATCCCATAAAGCACTCTTCTTGGGTAGCAAACTTAGTTCCTGTCAGGAAGAAAAATGGGGACATTCGGCTATGTGTAGACTTTCGCAATCTAAATCAGGCTTCGCTGAAAGACCACTACCCTCTCCCGCAGATTGATCAAATCTTGCACTCAATAGTTGGAGCCCAGTGTTTCTCCCTACTTGATGGTTTTTCAGGATATAACCAGATTTGGGTTAGAAATGAAGACCAACACAAAACGACCTTTACTACTAAGTGGGGGACGTTCGCTTACCAGTGGATGCCATTCAGCCTTTCAAACGTAGGAGCTACTTTTCAGAGGGCTATGGACTTATCATTTGGCGAATTGCTGAATAAGGTTATCGTCATCTATTTAGATGACATGATTGTCTTTTCTCGGAGAAGGGACGATCATTCTTCACACTTGCAGCAAATATTCGAAAAATGCCGAGAATTTGGCATTTCAATCAGTCTGAAGAAGTCCATCTTTGCAGTAAATGAAGGGAAATTACTGGGACATCTTATATCAGAGAAAGGTCTCGCAATAGACCCCGACAGGGCTGAGGCTCTCTTAAAACTCCCACTCCCGATGAATAAGAAAGGACTGCAGTCCTTCGGCCAACTAAACTTCGTGAGGAAGTTTGTCCCGGACTTCGCTCAAATCATCAAGCCGATGTTTGAACTTTTGAAAAAGGATGCTGAGTTCATCTGGACTGACAACAGAAGGATGACATTTGAGGAAATCAAGGACCGAATCGCTCAGGCACCCGTTCTGACTAATCCGGACTATAGTAAGGATTTCATCCTGTACGCTGTGGGGGAACCTGAGAGTTACGCCGCAGTCTTGACACAAAAGGGAGGAGACGGTGAAGAGCGCCCTATTGCGTTTTTAAGTCAAGTGATACATCTACACGAGGAGAAATACTTCATAGAACGACAAGTGCACGCCGTCATGAAGTCCCTAAGGAAATTCAAACATTTTGTTTCCCAAAGTTGGGTTACAGTGTTTGTCATCCATCCTGATGTACGCAACTTCATTATCCAAGGAGAGTTGGGCAGCAAAAAGGCTGGCTGGTTGGGTCAACAAAATACAGGAATTTGACATTGAAATCAAACCCACAAAGTTGGTTCGCGGTCGCGTGCTATGCCAGGAGCTTGCGAAGAGTGTAGCAGCCGAAGTAACAGCTTGTCAGTGGGATGACTTAGCGGTAGAAGAAAGCTTCGCAAACCGAGACGAGGATGAAAAGGACTGGGTCAATGAAATAGTAGAATATTTCAGCACTGGGATATGTCCTTCGCATTTAAATACTTCGCAGCGAAGACACTTCAGGCTGAAAGCCCTACGCTCTGTCTTACACCCCAAGGGCCTGTTCTATCGAAATATTGATGGCGTTCTTCTGAAGTGTATAAGGGAGGATGATAAGAAATGGGTCCTTGGTGAATTCCATTTAGGTTTATCAAGGGGCCACTTTGTAGGAAGGACAACTGCTTTAAAGATAATCAGGGCGGGCTACTACTGGCCCTCGCTCTTTGCCGATGCTTTCGCGGTTTGCAAAAAATGCGAACAATGTCAGAAGTTTGCCGGGCGAAACAAAAATGCTTCCATGCCCCTCTAGCCAATACAAGTGGAAGCACCATTTCAACAATGGGGATTGGACTTCATAGGGGTCATCTCGCCGAACTCTTCTGCAAGACAAATTCATCCTGACCGCAACTGATTACTTCACCAGATGGGCTGAAGCAGTGCCCACAAATCATGCTGATTAGGAAACGGTGATTACTTTCCTTGAAATCTTGATCACCCGGTTTGGCATCCCCGAAGCAGTAGTAACGGATAACGGTCCCGGGTTTACAGGCGCTAAAATTAATGAATTCACTTGCAAATATGGAATATACCGCAAGGTCACTTCCAACTACTATCCCCAGGGTAACGGATTAGTAGAATCAACAAATAAGACCCCGCTGAGGTTGCTGAGAAAGCTCATAGACAAGAACAAAAAGACTTGTCACCTTCTCTTAGACCAAGCCTTATGGGCTGATCGAATATCTATCAAGAAGTCGATCAAAACCTCACCGTATGCTTTGGTGTATGGTAAAGAGGCTGTCCTGCCAACCCATGTAGAAATTCCTGCGTTGAAGATGTTAAATGATGAAGAAGCGAGAATCTGGTCCTATGGAAGTTAGGCTAGCCCAATTATTGCAATTAGAGGAAGAACGGGATAAGGCATATCAGAATTTCGCAAAGCATGCCCAGGTCACCCGAAACTGGTTCAAGAAGAAGTCATCCGTCCGGACATTTAAAGTGGGAGACTTGGTCTGGAAAAGGAGTTCATGGAAGGTTAAGCCAGGTAATCATGATAAACTGGATGCGTTTTGGGAAGGACTGTTTGAGATTGCCAAAGTAAATTCAACTAACTCCTTTATCCTCAAGCGACTGGTCAGACTCTACCAATTCCCGTAAACGGTCTTCACTTGAAGACCTTATATCATTAACAGTTTTCTTGAAAATTTTCATCCTTGTATATATTGTTGTTTATACTTGTACAAACTTTGTTTTAAGAGTCTCTAGAACTAAACATGTAGCTAGATATAGATTGCATCCTCACGTCATTGTGAAAATGAAGTTTTACCTCATGATTAAGGTTCAGCTTTGCCGAAACAAGAGTACAATCTACTTCGGAATTCTTCTACGCGAAGTAGCCGGCGTAGAACGGTTCGTTGCGAAGCACTTTCAAATCAACAACAAGGAATGACTCATAGCGCCCAGATCCTAAAGGAGAAAGCAGATGCAACCTGCTCCGCTTGGCAACAGGCTTCGTTGAAGAAGCAAAGGAAATACTTCTCTGGAGTATGAAGGCATGGAAAATGCTTCGCAAAAGGAAGCTGAGCGAAGCAACTTCAAAAGGAAAATGTTGCGAACCACGTTTTTGAGACAAAAGAACGTGCTTCGCTCCTAAGGTATCCTAAGCACCACTTCGGGGCTAATCTTGCGCGAAGCGCCCGGTAAGACAACAATTAGCCTAGATCCTGCGAAAAGGCAGCTTCGGGTCCGAAGCATAGAAGACCAAGGAAAGTTTGAGGTTCGTCGCGAAGCACTTTGCGCCAAAATCAGCGTCACCAAGCCGTAGAGTGCAAAATGAGAAGCATTTAAAATGTGCCTTGAGGTGTGTGCCAACGACAATCTAGGAAAGTGCTCAGGACGTGCGGGTTTAATGCAAAGGTGGCGGGGCGCATCCCAAGAGAATGTCGTTATGATTAAAAGTTGTGCTTAGGTACGAGGTGGCAGGGGAGTTAGATTTTCGAAGCCGGGCCAGGTCATCGAAGTACACAGATCCGCGTGCAACCCTGTCGCAAAGCCAATGAAGAAGCGAAGCAATCGTTTCCGCCTGATTTTCGAATTTAATTTTGGTAGTTGCCATTAATGATGGTGGCTATAACCTTCGGCTATAAATCCCGAGCTTCACCAGTAAATAAGCTGTTTATTTGCTGTCGAGCAAGACTGTAAGAAACCTGGCCAGAGCTCTATGATATTCCCATTTTTTGCATTAAAATTCTCCTTGAGAACGAAATGGGGAAGAAGAATTCTAAAGAAAAGAGGAAAGAGCTCGAGGTAGCGACTCCAGAAAAGGCAAAAAGGGGCAAGGAAGAAAAGAAGCATTGGCCCAAGAAGGTTGATTTAAACCTGCACCCTGAGAAGCAGCCCATAGAATAAGGGGAGGAATCAGAGGATGAGCAATCGCCGTAACCTCCCATTGATGGGTGGGAGAGGATAAGAGACACTGAACTTTCAAAAAGCATCGCAGAACTGCGATACACTATCGACTACATGAAGAGTCGATTATCTGCAAAAAATAAGAGAGCTGTCACATACTACTCGCAGATATACTGGTATTTGACTCCACCAACCCACCACTGTCCTGAATTAATCTTTGTGATAGCCCAGAATTACTAGCCGTCCACTAGACAAGTTTTGGACGCTGCGGGTAATAAATTATTTTCGATTTTTAAGGAAGATGTACAAGTAGCTTTCGCTCCTTTGCAAGGGCCACCCAAGGGGTATTTGGTGCGCAATGTTCTGTTGAATGAACAAATGGACAGATTTAATGCCTCCAGTTACATTGTGAAATTTTTGAAAGAGAGTCTTAAGGATGGGTTACTGTTTTCACATTTTGCACGGGGTGCAATGTCTTCAGTATTGTAACAGTGCTGCTCTTCTTTTTCCCTCTTCCCCTATTTTCCTTCCTTCTCCTCTCCCTTTCCTTTTCTTTCCCGCATTCTCTTTCTTTCCCCCTTTCTTGGAGTCCCCAGCTGATTTTTCAACTTTCCAAGCAAGTTACCCGAAAAATGGCTAAGTGTTGGTGCGAAGTTCGCACTTCGCCAGCTTTGGTGCGGCGCACTCCCCCTTGGTGCGGTTCGCACTTCGCCCTTGGTGCGGCGTGCCTTTTGGTGCGAAGTCCGACTTCGCCCCACTTTCTGGGCGCACCTTGCAACTGGCAGATTGACAGGTTGGCAGGCTGACAGAAGATGACAAACGCCGGAGCAGAGTCCGTACGGCGGCAGACACCATTTCCCACCTGTGCGCAGTCCGACTTCGCAGTGAAGTCGGAGTGCGCCCTTGACAGGTGCGCAGTGGGGAAACAAAGTCGGAAAAACTTCTAAGGCATGAAGGCCTTCCCGACTGCACTGCATTCTGCACGCGCATCCCGAGGTGTTCCGATCCCAAGCGAAGTTGAATGAAATGCCCTCCAAGGCAGACACGTGTCAAACAGCATCTTCCATTATCTGACAAGTGTCCAGCTTCGGGATTTGAGCCGAAACGTGCCGAGCGAAAGGACAAGCACGGGCTGCATTGCCTATGCCAGTAGCCTCATTCAAAGCTGATCTGAGGTTCCACCTGCTCCAGCTACCAGCGTACCTGCCAAGTTAAAAATCTGCCCAACACACCGCCACGTAGCCATCCGGCCTTCCAGAGAGACCATGTCGCGGGTACAGTCCGGTTCGACAAAAGGTCAGCATTTGCAGCTCTTTCGCCGCTTTTGTCAGCTTATGTTTGACTGGGACCTTGTGCCCATTAATGTAACGGGAGGGACTCGGGCTATAAAAGCCCACCATGGATTCATTGTAAAGGGTGGAAGGGGAATGTCTGTTAGGGAACTACCGTGCTTATTGTAACCGTGCTTCTGCTTATGAATACAATCTGTATGCCTGGTTCTGTTCTGCTGTCTTTATTCTTTTATGCCGTCTTTCATTATATGCCTTAGGCTAACCTGTCACGGCTTGTTGATTCATTTCAGCATTTGGTGAGCAGGTCCCTCTAGCATTGCTTGTTTAAAGCACCCTCTGTATTTCATTAATTTAAAGCATATATAGAATAGATGCGGTAGCAGTTCCATCAGTTATGTGTTTTGTTGCTGGTCCGTATCTGGTGATTGATGCGATCCCGTACTGTTAGTTCCTTGTAGGGAATGTCTGTTAGGGAGCCATTGAAGCTGTGCGGTTAAATTCTCTACATAAACACATATACCTGGCTCTGATATCTCTAAGTCTGCTTTCTACTCATGTTAGTGTACGTATCTGGTAAACCGGTGCATTGCCATGCTGTTAGTTCCTTGTAGGGAATGTTTGCTAGGGGATCATTGGAGCTGTGCATACACTGCATGAGTATCGGAAGTACACATAGTTTTTGCAGCTCCTGTCATGCTCTATGTTTATAATGCAAGAAGTAGCGGTAATTGGTGTGTTCCCGCATCGTTAGTTCCCCCCACCAACATCTCGGACATATTTGTAATTTCTTTCTGTACATTTGTCCCTTTCTGTACATTTATCTCTTTCCTGTACTCTTAGCTTAAATCAGAAAACCCCCCCAAGGAGCCGGCCTTCTCCGAAGATTGGCTCTGAAGGCATCTCTTCCTTCCGGCCTTTCATGCTGGTGGGCGAACTCGGGCGCATTAACCCAAAATCCTTTCCTCATGGCAGATTCGTAACCAACAGTTGCTCTGGCACGCCCGGTGGGACACTTGTCCCACGTTTTAAAGAAAGGGTACCCGTTTGGTCTTCACCCGGCGCAACAGCTTTTCCTCGCTACGCTCGGCGGGACACGGGTCCCACATTTGACGAGAGATTTTCTGATCGCTCTCCACCGGCGCTGATAGTTCCTGAGCTCTCGGTGAGACAAGGAAGTTTCTCACCCTCGACAGAATTGAAGCACCGGTGTTCGCTTCATTGCTGTTCCAAATCTGAACACCTGGCGACTCTGCACGAACAAATCCTCCGAGTCTAGAAGACCGGTCCCGTCACCTTCATGCACACGAGAAGGTGGCAAGCAAGAAATCCGAGAAGCCCGCCCCGAGTTCTACGAACCGGACATCAACGCCGAGGCGAGATCCCCAGCCGGGCTGATCCGCGAGCTTGTTTCGACGAAGCCGAGGCCGAGATCCAAGAAGAAGCCGAAGCTGAAGTCGGAGGAGCCGAGTACGAAATAGAAGAAGCCGAGGAAGAAGAAGATCCTGCATCCTCGGAAAGTTCCGACACTGAGTACACAACCGACGGCGGAGAAGAGGAAGAAGAAGAAGAAGAAATGGCTGCCCAACAGCCGAATGACGATGACCTCTTCCCGGCGGTGGATTCTACGGGGCCGTTGGCCCTGGTCGGACAACAAGCTGTTCCCCCTGCTGCTTTAAAGTCTATTCCCACATACGACGGCTACGGTAAGACGGCGTACGAGCACATCCAGGACATCCTTGCCCTGGCCGCACTGCATACTATTACCGATGAAAGTGTGAAGACCCGTCTGCCGGCCCTTTCCCTGAGGGGAAAGCTTCTCTACTGGTGGAGATCGTCCGCCGTAGGGATCCATCACAGGGTGGCCCCAGCTTGCCAGGAGACTCGTAAAAGGATGCAACGAGTCTGCTGACCCTACTTCTCTACTGCATCAGTTCCAAGCTATCCAGAGACATCCTCAAGAGGAGGTGTCTGATTTTAACATTAGGTTTGCGAGATCCTGGAAACGGGTACCTCGCGAACTTCGGCCTTCAGCCGGCATGGCCGCTCACTACTATCTGAGGTCTTTCAACTCAGACATATGCTCGTCGTCGAAGATCGCCCGGATTGATGAGTTCCCTGCGCTGTACGAAGCGGCCCAGCAAGCTGAAGCTGACATTATCTCCATCGGCAGGCTTCCGTCCAGAGTGCAGGAACCCATTCATCCCGACTTCCCCAGATCCCAGTATCCTTCTGCTTCTGGTGGTTTGCCGTCCACATCAGGGCAGCAACCCCAGCAGCAGTGGAATCCGGCGCCGGTCGTGACTCCTTACGGCCCGCCTCAGTTGCATTACCCTCATCCGCCACCTCCCGCTCCCCACTTTCCAGCACTTCCTGCTCCCCCACAATACGCGTCCTATTCTAATCCCCCTCCATTGGCCGCATTGCCTCCACCAGCGCAATTGCCGCCACCTGACAGCAGCATCCAAAACACGATTCTACAAGAAGTGCGGGCTTTGGCCTCCGGATACCATGCCATGTCCAATGACATGACCGCTATGAAGAAGAAGCAGGCCCAGATGGACCTTGCTCCTAGGAGGCCTTATGCGCCGCCCGCACTGACAAAAGACAAAGCCCCGGAACATCAGCCGCAGAGGCGTCCGCCTCCGAGAAATGCTGCTATAGAAGATCCGCCTGGTCCACCCGACCAGGTTAACTGGTGCACTACGTGCAATGACCCGCATTCCGAGGAAGACTGCACTTTGCACCAGCACTACATCCAGACATTGGCCGGCAGCGCTATAGAAGATGACGAGCTGTACATGATCTTGGACGGCGAGGCCAACTTTGCCCTCCCAAAAGAGAATCTAGTGCCGCCCGCCAAGGAAGAAAAGAAGGCTGCGGATGCGGCCAAGCCTTTGCAAGTTTACGCAAGAAGAGAAAAACCGCAGCCCGGCGGGCTGCCACCGTACAAGCGGCTGTGGCCTTTCACAGCCCAGGAAAAGGCGCCCAAAGATAAAGCTCTCGCCAAGCCTTCTCCGGCAAAGGCTGCCATTGTTCCAACCAAACCTCCAGCAAGGGCCCCAACTCCGGCTAAAGCTCCCGTACCTCAGCCTCCAGCTGAAACCAAAGAACAAGCCCAGGAGAAGCTGAAGTACCCGTCTCTGACCAAGAGACAGCGAGTTGAGGCCACCCAGCAGTACCGGACGAAGTATGAGCCGGCAAAACCAGCAGAAGGAGCTAGTACCTCGGGCTACAGCATTGTAGACGAGTTGAAGAGAACTCCCGCAAGAATCAGCATGTACGATGCTCTTCTGCTCCCAGGCCAGGTAGATCTGTTGCAAGAATCACTGAAGAACATGAAGAGCGGCAAGCAGATGCAACCCGCTGTCCTGGTTCAACCTTTGACAGTCTCAGCCACTGGGAAGAACAGGCCGCCACCCTTTTATCTGTCATTACGGATGCAAGGGCACATAGTTCACAACTGCATGGTGGATTCTGGCGCTTCCTCGACCGTGATGCCGAAGGCCGTCTCGCGATGAGATCGGGATGGAATACACACGGAGCAGCCAAGGCGTGCTGCAATTAGACGACACCCCTGTCAAGATAGTTGGTGTCATAAAGGACATCCCTATCCGACTGCACAAGGCTCTCGACATCGTGGTCATCCAAGAGGTCGTGGTTGTTGACCTAGAGCCTTACTTCGGCATGTGTCTCTCTCGGGAGTTCACTGCGAAGTTGGGCGGGTACCTGTCTCTAGACTACTCGCACATGGAAGTGCCCTTCAAAGGAAGGAGACTGAGAATTTTTAATGAGAAGCCTTCCCCCTTTCTAGTAGACAAGATACCCGGAGGAGAGATGGACTGCATGGTCCAGTTGTCAGAGGAAGAACTGGTGACAGTGGAACTGACCGAGCAAGCCCTCGAAGTGCTGCAACTCGAAGATGAGTTCTCGTTGCGGGACTTTAATGCCGTAATCGGGACAGAGCAGGGCTGCTACTCCATTAAATAGCCCGAGAAGCTTGACGTGTCGCTGGCAAAAGAAGTAGGACCCGCACCCGAAGAGTCGTGGAAGCTTTTCTTTGACGGCGCGCGATGCAAGAATGGCGCCGGTGCAGGGGTACTCCCGGTTTCTCCAACCGGAATCCGAAGGACTATGCCTACAGGCCGGCCCGGAGCCGCACTAATAACTCGGCGAATACGAAGCCCTGTGCTTGGGTTTGCGAAAAGCGGAGAGGCTCGGAATCAAACATCTCCAAATTTTCGGAGATTCGGAGCTGGTGTGTCACCAAGTGATGGACAGGTGCGCATCCAGACAGCACTATCTCAGAGCGTACCGCAATCGGGTATGGGACCTGATGGAGTCGTTCGACTCATTGAGTATCAAAGCAATATCGCGTGAGAAAAACAAGCACGCTGATATTCTCGCGTCTCGTTGGAGCCGGTACGTTCCGGCCGAAGACGTTGTCCGTAAACCGAAGCCGGTTCGCACCGTCTACAGTGCCTTCGTGCTCGATAAGGACACCCACCGGCAGGTGTTCGGCCATGACGAGGAAATCGTCACATTCCTGGTTAACGAAGTGTGTGTAATCGGAGGTAGAGACCCTGATGACGAGCAATATGAGGGGTTGATACAGTTACGGAATAATCACGTCCCAAAAGGATCGATTACATTAGAAAGTCTCTTTGATAATAATGACAGAGCAATATCCCACAGATCAAAGTAGACCCGAGGCGAGATGCTGACCTGGAACTTGAACCCGGTAAAACTATCAAGGTCGGAACAGATCGCACGTCGGAGGAGCCGGAGCAAATCGGATCACCGTGCCAAGAGTTCCCCCGACATCGTGGCCTCGGTGCTACGAGGATTTGAAGGGGTATGACGTAACCGTCATCCAAACATACTATTGAGCTAGAGGATGGCGCCAAGCCATTCCGACAGAAGCAAAGGGCCGTGAATCCCAAGATTGAGGCCATGATGAAGACCGAGCTCTTGAAGATGCTGGAGGCCAAGATCATCTACCCCATCAAACATTCATCCTGGGTCGCGAATTTGGTGCCCGTGAGGAAAAAGAATGGCGACATTCGTCTCTGTGTCGACTTCGTAAACCTTAACCAGTGCTTCCCTCCGGGACCACTATCCGCTTCCCCAAATCGACCAGATCCTACATATTGTTGCTGGAGCCCAGAGATTTTCACTTTTAGATGGATTTTCCGGCTACAACCGGATTTGGGTCAAAGACGAAGACCAGCATAAGACGGCGTTTACCACGAAGTGGGGGACGTTCGCCTATCAGCGCATGCCGTTTGGCTTATCCAATGTTGGTGCCACGTTCCAAAGGGCCATGGACTTGGCCTTCCGAGAGCTGCTCAATAAAATCATTGTCATCTACCTTGATGACATGACTGTTTTCTCTCACCAACGAGAAGATCATGTTTCGCACCTACGGCAGATATTTGAGAGTTGTCGAGAATTCGGCATTTCTATCAACCCGAAGAAGTCCGTCTTCGCGGTAAAGGAAGGAAAGTCGCCGGGACATGTCATCTCCGAGGAAGGCCTCGCCATTGACCCTGACAGAGCGGAGGCCCTCGTTCGCTTGCCAGCCCCCATCGACAAAAAAGGGCTGCAGTCCTTCTTCGGTCGATTAACTTTGTGCGGAAGTTCATCCCGGACTTCGCACAGGTGATCAAGCCTATGGCCGAACTGCTCAAGAAAGACACACCTTATGAATGGACCGATGAGAGAGAGCAAGCCTTCGAGGAGATCAAGGCCCGAATTGCACAAGCTCCGGTGTTGACCAACCCGGACTACTCCAAGGACTTCATCCTGTATGCAGTGGGAGAACCCGAAAGTTACGCCGCAGTCCTGACTCAGAAGGGAGACGACGGTGAGGAGCGCCCCATAGCGTTCCTGAGCCAAGTCATCTTGCCGCATGAAGAAAAGTACAATTTTATAGAGCGGCAAGTTCATGCTGTCATGAAGTCCCTCCGAAAGTTCAGGCACTTTGTCTCCCAGAGCAAGACAACCGTCTTTGTGATTCACCCGGATGTTCGAAGTTTCATTTTGCAAGGAGAACCGGGTCACAAGAGAGCGGGATGGATTGCCAAGATCCAGGAGTTCGACATCGAAGTGCGGCCCACCAAGCTTATCAGAGGCCGAGCCTTGTGTCAGGAATTGGCCCGAAGCGCTGTAGCCGGCATCTCCGCCCGTAAGTGGGAGGACACAGCGACACGCATCTACCTAGCCGACTCCTTATCGGAGGGGGAGTGATTGGACAGATGAACCGGTGAGATTCTTCCGCACCGAAAGATGTCCCGATCACCCGAACGCCTCACAACGAAGGAGATTTCGGCCGGGTGCACTCAAGTACACTCTTCGCCCCGAGGGGCTTTACTTCGTAAACATTGACGGCATCCTCGTTGCGGTGCGTCGTAAAATCCGACCAGCCTAGGGTCCTCGGAGAATTTCATTCCGGGATGCCTCGGGGGTCACCATTCTTCAAGGCCAACGGCCTTAAAAATAATAAGGGCTGGGTACTATTGGCCCACTCGCTTGCGTGACGCGCATGCGGTCTCGCGCTAAATGTGATCAATGCCAAAGGTTTGCCGGCCGAAACGAAAAGCACCCCCGCCCCTTCAACCGATTCAGGCCGAGACTCCGTTCCAAAGAATGGGGTTTAGACTTTATTGGGGTGATTTCTCCTAACTCCTCTGCCGGCCATAAGTTTATTCTTACAGCTACCGACTATTTCACGCGGTGGACAGAGGCGATCCCGACCAAAAACGCTGACCAAGAAACGGTCATCAGGTTCATTGAGAGCCTGATTACCCGCTTCGGGGTTCCAGAGTCAATTGTGACAGACAACGGTCCGGGATTTGTAGGCGCCGTACTCACGGAGTACACCGGCGCACTTGGCATCTATCACAAGATGTCTTCTAATTACTACCCGCAGGGGAATGGCCTTGCCGAGTCTACTAACAAGAACCTCCTGAAGATCATCCGGAGGACCATTGACAGAAACAAGCGGACTTGGCACTTGCTCCTGAACCGGGCGCTATGGGCGGACAGAGTTGCGTTCAAGAAATCCCTCATAACGTCCCCCTATGCGCTCGTCTATGGCAAAGAGGCTGTCATGCCATCACACATCGAGATCCCCGCCCTGTGGATGATTGACGAAGACAGGAGCAGCGGAGACCCGGTGGACGACAGACTGTGCCAACTCCTGCAGTTGGAAGAAGACAGAGAAAGTGCATACCAGGCCTTCGCGGATCACATTGCAGCCACTCAAGGCTGGTTTGCCAAAGGCACCACTGCCCGAGTTTTCGAAATCGGGGACCTGGTGCTGAAGTGGGACTCATACAAAGCAAAGCCGGGTAATCACGGGAAGTTTGATGCTCTCTGGGAGGGCCCTTATCAGATTGCCCGGGTGAACCAGTTCAATGCCTACATACTGCGGGATATGGAGGGTCAGCTCCTGCCTATCCCTGTTAACGGGTTCCACTTGAAACTTTACCGCTGTTAAAGGCGCCCGAGTGGCCCTTCCTTGTAAAAAATTTTCCTTATGCTTTTTATTTCCCAGCATGTACAGTTTCCAGTTTTCAGCTTTTAAATTGTTTTTATTCTTATTTGAGCTTAACTGTGGCATGGGAGAGAGAGACAGACTTCGCAGCGAAGTCTGTCGTCGCCCCTCAGGAAGGGCGAAGTTCGGCTGTGCAAAGGAAGAAAATAAGCAAAGAATGCAGGGAAAAGAAAAGAAAAAATTGACTAAGTGTTGGCCGAAGCCCGACTTCGCAGCGAAGTCGGACTTCGGCCCAGCCAAATTGCGAAGTCCGATCAAGGGAGAATGCTAAAGCACACAAAAGACAAGCTCCGCTCAGCCTTGAGCGAAGACTGACTTCGCGCGCGAAGTCCGACTTCGGCCGGCTTCCGTGCGAAGTACGCACTGCGCACTCTTTCCGTGCGAAGTACGCACTGCGCGCAACTTTTGCGCGAAGTTCGCACTTCGCCCCAAATTCGGGCGAAGTCCGAACCCGCCTCAACGCACGCGCCGCGCAGCCCGCCTCAGTCTAAAGAGCAGAAAAGAGTTTAAGTGCTGGCCAAAGTCCAAAGGTGGCAAGGAAACCAGAACGCGCTCACCCCTTGAGCACAGCGAAGAAAAGGAGGAACAATGCAGCGCGCGCTTCGCGCGAAGCTCGAACTTCGCCCGAAATTCGGGCGAAGTCGGGACGCGCCCAACTTTGGGCGAAGTCCGACCCCGCCTTGTAATCCGTGCCAGCTTGCGTGAAGTTTAAAAAACGAATAAAATATTCAAAAAAGGTCCCAAGCTGGGCCCAAGGCGCGTTGCAACCATTCCAAAATAGGTTTCCGCACCAATGGTCCTTTCTTGAGCAGTGTGCCCGGTTGGTGGCAGCGACGTCAGCCATGGTGCAACGCTCGAGACAGAATTAATGATTGCACGTTCCTCAACGAAGGTGCAACAAAAGAGGCTTGGCACGTCTGCCGGAGCGCACTTTTTCCAAACATTCTCTTGCGCAACCATCTAAGAACCTTAACTCAGCCGACCTACCCCCTCCTGCGCGACATTTATGGCGCTGTCTTTATCTAGAAAAGGGGGTCAGATGTTTTTAAACATTCCAGACTATGCAGATTATTCCTCGGATAGTGCAAATTATTCCTGTGACAGCGAAATCTGCTGCAGACGCCTTGAACTTGCAATTATTGCTGATTCGGAGAGATGGACAGAGGAAAGATGCCAGTGTCGACGACAGTCCAAGCGAAAGTGGCGAACCAAAGGAGTTACCGCGGCCGGGCGTTTTCAGGAGTGAAACCCCGCCAAAAAAAAGGTCAAAGTCCCGGACGAAGAAAGTACAGCGTGGGCAAGCCCCACCACCTCCGGTGAATTATTTGTCGGGATACAAGGACGGCTCCTTTTCGATGAGCCTGGCGAAGCTGCGGGCAAATGTGGAGAGCTGGGCAGACAAAGTTTCGCCCTCCCACCATTTCGGAGCGGCGTACAAATCCAATCTGTTCAAATTCTTGTGCCCTCCAGTCCACCAATGCCCAGAGCTGGTAGACCTAATTGTCAGACACTACAGACCAGCTACCCGACAAATTTGCAGCTCCAACGGTAAACCCTTGTTCGCACTGCGCAGGGAGACTGTCCAGCCGACTTTCGCCTGTGGTTGGAGTATGACTCCAACGCCATTCTCGAAAAGATAAATTTGGGCGAGCAAAGCGGGACGTTTCATGCCAACCAAACGGATGAGGGATTTCCTCAATTCAGAGCTGAACGCCCCGCTTGCGGCTGGACAGTGGCCAACTGGCCCCATGCCCTTGACACGCTTTCAGAGCAAGTACTTGTACACTATTTTGGCATCTATTCTTGGCTGCGATTCTGATGAGCTGGTACAGCCCGTACTAGCCTAGCGCCGCGTAATGTCTCCTATGTGGAGAATCCTACGAACCAACAGCACAGAGAAGTGGGAAGCGTCCCATCTCCTTCGACTGGGCAGACTGGCTCGGCATATGCCATTCATTCCAGCCTGTTCAAGATTCATAAGAAGCAATCCACCGACTTTCGTTTCAGTTCTGTTCTAGCCTGGCTTTGTTTGTACCATCTGCATCCCCAAATGCCGATCCTGAACCTGAAGAAGGTCAACGAGAGGGGAGAACCACAGCCCGTCTATAACTGGACGGATGACTTATACCGGAAAGGGTCCTACTACAAGTTCAACATCAACTTTCTGGGATTCGTCATGTCAGTCTTCACCGAAAGCGAGATCCCCCGTCCCCCGAGAGAAATGACGAGCGCTTTGATAAATCAGAAGCTCGGGGACGTTTTCAGACTGACGCAAGGAATTGTGGTCAGAATCTACGGATTCAAGGGCAAACCCCATTTGCTGCCCTATTGGTGCTCTGAGCACCCGCTCGGGATGGAGGTTGCCCGACAAATGGACTATGTTGAAGAGGAGTTCGGCCTAGGAAAAAAGAGAGGACAGATTTTTCAATACCCTCTTTCCCGGGCAAATGTTGAGATTTTTGAGGTAGGACAGCATGTCTACCTAGAGCAAGAGCTTTCCCGATTTGGCTCTGGTTTTGTTGCCACAAGTCGCTGGAAGTATGACCCGTATGGAATAAGGGGAAAGTTTGCGCATCTCTGCCCCCGGGCAGATATAACCGAAGATAGATGCGATGTGGTTCATGTGGATCTTGACTGGGAAATAGAATTGATGGAAGCTTCTCCTCCCTGGCAGGATTTTTACTGCGAGGAGGTGACATATGACCCCAAGCGAAACCCGGACCACCATTTCTCATCTCCAGGATTCAAAAAATTTCTATCCAAGATAGCAGGCCTTAACTGGTCTAAAGAAAAGATTACCGAATGCTGGAAGATGAGATGCCGCACGCAAAGACGACAAATCAACAAGGAGAAACCTGGCCGTAGATGACGACTTTTCGGTTCTCTATGACCAGCATTATGACAGCTGGCGGCCGTTCGCATATCAAGGTTACGTTCCCCGAGGTCCCTTTGAAGATTATAAAGGAGGGTCTCCTCCCAAACAGTTGTACACTTCGGCAACTACCAGCGTGGGCCCAGCAGACTTCCAGGCAAATCCAATGCAGCCCGTGGCTTCCAAGGCGGCGCCTCAGAAGGCGAAAGAGTTAGTCGAAGCAGCGCCCGAGGCAGTCCCTCAGGCACGAAAAGCGCCAGCGCCGCCACAGAGCAGACCGGTTGCGGCAGACCTTCTGCAAGTCAAACCCCGGTACAAGTTCACCGTGGGAGCCTCAACGCCTGCTGCACCTGCTTCATCTCCTTCCCCTGATCCAACCGTTATTCCAGAAGAAAAGAAGCGGAGGAGAGTTGAGAAAATCAGGCGACCTAGCCCGATAGTGCAAAGAACCGGCTGCAGAGCCGCAGCCCGCGTCCCGCCGCCGCAGAGGCAGCTCCTCCGGGCAGTCCCAAGCCGCCCGCCGAGACCGTAAGCGAAGACATCCATCCGGCATCGGCTCGAGCGGAGCCCGCAGTACGTTTGCTGCCCCCGTCTCTTTAGTCTCACCAAGTCCTACTCCCACTCCGTCTCCCGCTCAATCCGAGCAAGTCATGGCCGCATCCCCCTCCCCGTCTCCGCGTCCTTCTAGCGGCCCCCATTCTTTCGATCAGTTTGCTCAGAACCCTAACGTCTCTCTTTCTCTGAGCACAACTCCAAACCCTTCGCCTGAAGTCAGTGCTGAGACCGTCCGTTCACCGTCACATCCACCTTCTCAGCCGCTTCAAACCCTTGCAATGTCGCCCACTCCCATCTCCATTTCCCGGTCGCCCCCACAAGCGGCCGATTCTTCCAAGGTCTGTCCGGTTCCTCCTGATCCCATTCCCGCAGGAGAGACGTCTCAGCAGAACCCTAGGCTGGGGGAACCAGATTTCATGGACGACCTCCAGAATATAGACGACTTGCCTCTGGCAACGAGGGCTGTAGAGTATTCTGTCTCTTTCCTCCAGGACCTGAAGCGGAGGAGACATGAAGAGATAGCCGCCTCGGCAAAACGCGCAAAGTATGATTTCGGGAGGAGAGTGATTACAACAGAGAAAATAATCCCGAAAGTAAAGAAACCTCTCCGGGAAATGACCAGGGCGGACTATGAGCTCCAGACAAAGGAGAAAAGCTTTGACGACATTAACAAGCAGTATCAGATTCAGTCGATAATGCGCAAAGCTGACAGTCTCTTTGTCAAAAGTCTGGAGGAGCAGGAAGAGCTTTTCGGGTTGCAGGATAAAGTAAGGCAGCTTGAAGAGGACCTGTCTAGGTCCACTGAGCAGCTGGAAGCGGCGCGGCGAGAAACAGATGAACTCAAAGCCCAGCTGGCCGCTTCTCAGCAACAAGCCGCAACCGAAAAGCAAGCAGCCTCGGAGCAGATTTCTCAGCTCCAGGAGTCTTTGAAGCAAGCGCAGTCGCAACTTGCAGAGAGAGCATCTCAAGCGACGGTCTTTTCAAAGACAAAGGTTAAGGAGATGCGGGCTGGTTTGCTGCGGGAATGCAAGCCCCACACCTTCAAGGCGATGGCAGTTCTGGATTTCGCATCCCAAATTCAAGAAGTTTCTGCCCAGGGAAAGCCTGTGGTAGAGGAGGCCGAGCGCCAGGCGAAGCAATGGCTGGACCTGGCGGTAAATCTTCAAGAGCGCGAGCGCAACGGCCTCCATTTTTCTCCCGTGTCCTCATTCGCTGCAGAATGGGCAGGTGCAAGGGTGACCTTGCACAAATATTTCAAAAAAGTTGAAGAGGTGAGAGTGGCCATACGAATGCTAGACGCATTCACGCATGAAAGAGACATTTGTTTGGCCCCCTTTCACGCTCTTTCAGAACTTGGGTGCCCAGGTTTTGTTGAAAATGGCGAGCTTCTCACCCTAGATCGGGTAAAAAAGAATTGGCAGTCCTTCGAAGCAGATACAGCTGACATTGATAGCTGGACTGAGCCAATTCAAGACAGTCAGGTCACTCAGATGGTGGTCAAATATTCCAAGATCAGCTCCTACTTCCAGGAGTTAGAAAAAAGATACCTCACCATCGACCTGCACGCGGTCGCTGCTTTCCACGCAGCATTAGAAGATGCAGCTGACCGCCGGCCGTTTGAAGCAGAAGCTTGGCGCCCAGCCAAGGAGGCATACACTCGCATCTGCGAGGTAGAAGCACGAGATGGAGAGTTTTCGGAAGGCGACTCTGAGGAGGCAACTGACAAAGATGAATCTGAAGAATAGTTGCCGCAAGGAGAACAGTTAGGGCAGCAAAAGGCAGGGGAGGCAAGTTCCTCTGCACCCAAAGGATGAAGGCATGGATTCTTTGCGCCGAGGCGAGCTCGACACCCCGCGAGCCGCCAGAAATGTTGTCACATTTTGCACGGGGTGCAATGTCTTCGATATTGTAACAAGTGTCTGCTCTTCTTTTTCCCTCTTCCTCTATTTTCCTTCCTTCTCCTCTCCCTTTCCTTTTCTTTCCCGCATTCTCTTTCTTTCCCCCTTTCTTGGAGTCCCCAGCTGATTTTTCAACTTTCCAAGCAAGTTACCCGAAAAATGGCTAAGTGTTGGTGCGAAGTTCGCACTTCGCCGTGTTGGTGCGAGTTCGCACTTCGCCCGCTTTGGTGCGGTGCGCACTTTGCCCGCTTTGGTGTGAGTGCGCACTTTGCCCGCTTTGGTGCGAAGTCCGACTTCGCCCCACTTTCCGGGCGCACCTTGCAACTGGCAGATTGACAGGTTGGCAGGCTGACAGAAGATGACAAACGCCGGAGCAGAGTCCGTACGGCGGCAGACACCAGTTCCCACCTGTGCGCAGTCCGACTTCGCAGCGAAGTCGGAGTGCGCCCTTGACAGGTGCGCAGTAGGGAAACAAAGTCAGAAAAACTTCTAAGGCATGAAGGCCTTCCCGACTGCACTGCATTCTGCACGCGCATCCCGAGGTGTTCCGATCCCAAGCGAAGTTGAATGAAATGCCCTCCAAGGCAGACACGTGTCAAACAGCATCTTCCATTATCTGACAAGTGTCCAGCTTCGGGATTTGAGCCGAAACGTGCCGAGCGAAAGGACAAGCACGGGCTGCATTGCCTATGCCAGTAGCCTCATTCAAAGCTGATCTGAGGTTCCACCTGCTCCAGCTACCAGCGTACCTGCCAAGTTGAAGATCTGCCCAACACACCGCCACGTAGCCATCCGGCTTCCAGAGAGACCATGCTGCGGGTACAGTCCGGTCCGACAAAAGGTCAGCATTTGCAGCCCTTTCGCCGCTTTTGTCAGCTTATGTTTGACTGGGACCTTGTGCCCATTAATGTAACGGGAGGGACTCGGGCTATAAAAGCCCACCATGAATTCATTGTAAAGGGTGGAAAGGGGAATGTCTGTTAGGGAACTACTGTGCTTATTGTAACCGTGCTTCTGCTTATGAATATAATCTGTATGCCTGGTTCTGTTCTGCTGTCTTTATTCTTTTATGCTGTCTTTCATTATATGCCTTAGGCTAACCTGTCACGGCTTGTTGATTCATTTCAGCATTTGGTGAGCAGGTCCCTCTAGCATTGCTTGTTTAAAGCACCCTCTGTATTTCATTAATTTAAAGCATATATAGAATAGATGCGGTAGCAGTTCCATCAGTTATGTGTTTTGTTGCTGGTCCGTATCTGGTGATTGATGCGATCCCGTACTGTTAGTTCCTTGTAGGGAATGTCTGTTAGGGAGCCATTGAAGTTGTGCGGTTAAATTCTCTACATAAACACATATACCTGGCTCTGATATCTCTAAGTCTGCTTTCTACTCATGTTAGTGTACGTATCTGGTAAACCGGTGCATTGCCATGTTGTTAGTTCCTTGTAGGGAATGTTTGCTAGGGGATCATTGGAGCTGTGCATACACTGCATGAGTATCGGAAGTACACATAGTTTTTGCAGTTCCTGTCATGCTCTATGTTTATAATGCAGTAAGTAGCGGTAATTGGTGTGTTCCCGTACTGTTAGTTCCCCCCCACCAACATCTGGACATATTTGTAATTTCTTTCTGTACATTTGTCCCTTTCTGTACATTTATCTCTTTCCTGTACTCTTAGCTTAAATCAGAAAACCCCCCCCCAAGGAGCCGGCCTTCTCCGGAGATTGGCTCGGAAGGCATCTCTTCCTTCCGGCCTTTCATGCTGGTGGGCGAATCTAGGCGCATTAACCCAAATCCTTTCCTCATGGCAGATTCGTAACCAACAGTTACCTTCAGGCAAGCTACCACAGATGCCTCGCCTTCTGCAAGATTTCAAAAGCACAGATATCTTTTCCATTATTGCATGGGTCGCAGTGTCCGTCTGCGCACGTCGACGTTTATCCCCGGCAAGTGTCCCCGGCCGAATGCATTTCCCGAGGAGAGTTCTACGCACCGGACCCCTCAAGGCCGAACACGAACCCGGTTTTCTTTGATCGGCGGAATGGGTAGCGCGGACCTTGCACACGCGGGTCGGCGAGTTTGAAGAATGCCGGGACAGGCCAATATTTTGGGCCGTGCTCGTTCCTAATCTGGCTCTTTTTCGTCACACCCACGGGCATTTTCCTCATATTGCCATTACTCGAGTGGCAAAGACGGAGCCCCGCTGTCGGTGTACCAGTGGACCCCCCTCCTAGCCAGGACGGGGTCGTATTATGTGTTCAATCAACAATTTTTAGGACCTGCTCTTCAGCGATTACAGGGTTCTTGCCCTTGAGTACCCGTGGACCTGAGGGACAAAGTGCTCAACAAGCGGAAAGGGGACGTTTTTCAGCTGACCTAGGGTCTTGTCATCCGCCTATTTGGATTCGCGGGGAAACCCTTCCTCTTGCCTGTGTATCCTTCTGAATACCAATTTGCTTTAGAGGTCGCTCGCCAGAGCGACGCGATAAATGTTATCTACGACCATGGCCGAAAGTGGGCTCCGACTTGCGATTTCCCTTTCAAAATGGGAGTCGTAGAAGTCTTCGCCCTAAAACAACAAGTATATTTGGAGAGTAAACTTGCTGACTTCGGGTTGCTGCAGCTTCCGCAGCGGTGGTGCTATGACCCGTTGGGGGTGATGAGAGATCATCTGAGATTCAAAAATTTTCATGTGTGCCCTCGACCGGAGATTGTAGAACAGAGGAATAATCCCACTGGCAGAGATTTAGAGTGGCATGTAGAAAGGATGAAGACGTTGCCCCCGTGGCACGAATTTTACACTATGGAAGATGAGTATGATCCCATTAAGCACCCCTTCTCGAGCCCAGACTCATAGCAGCAGCAGATAGAACAACTGCAAAGTAAAGTAGGAGATCATAGCAAGACCCAGGCCAAGGCTGAATTGAAGGCCAAGGAGTTTGAGGACCGGATCTTGCAGATGCAACTGCAGTTGTACGAAAAGAAGAGCTTGGAAATGTTTGACAGGAACATAATTAAGGATATCCAATCCCATTTGCTAAGGAATTTTAGATCTTTGGTCTCTAGTGCCTTCTCAATATTATCATATATTACGTAAGCCCGGAACGCTCGCTTCTCAAAAGGGGCCGATAGTGGACGAAATCATCCAGGAGATAAGAAGCCGGCTTGACTTAGCTTTTGAAGTAGAAAGCATTAAGTACCAGGACTTGCAAGTCACAACTATGAGTCGGATGGCCCGAGATTGGTCCACCGCCCGAGCCACGATCCGCGCCTTCTCCTCCAAGGTGAGAAAGGCACAGAAGGCGAAGCAACTTCTGGATATATTTGAACAGGAGCAACGTACCTCCCTGGGGTATTTTCAAAATCTTTCAGAATTGGGTTTCCCGAGTTTCACTGACGATGGAGGGGTCCTTTTGACAAAAGAAGAATTGAAACCTGCCTGGCTCAACTTTGAGAGCGATGTCTCTGAGATTGATCAGTGGAAAGAGCCAGTTATAGAAGGCCAGGTCACAAATTTTATTTTGAGATATTGTAGGATCGCAGTGCGCTTAAATGATTTAAGCATTAGGGCCAAATCTGCTGACATTGGGCAGATTGACAGGTTCCATGTCTTGGTTAAGGCATTGCAAGACCGAGAGCCTTTCCAGAAAGGCGCGTGGGGCCACATTCGTCGAACCATGGAGAGGATCCGTAACGGCCTTCCACCGCTGCCGTTGGAGCAGATACCTGGCGAAGGAGATGGGAAAATATTAGAAGCAGTTGATGAGGTGCCCCCAGAATTAGAAAAACAGCGAGGAGAAGGGTCTAGAGGTGACTCTGGCCCAATGGATGAAAGCTAAAAGGCCCTCACACCGAGGCGAGTTCGTTGCCCCCCGAGCTGCCAGGAATGTTGACAATTTTGTCACATTGCTTGGAGGGGTGGCAAAATTCAAAATTCTGTGATAATTTCTTAGTTTGTTTTCTTTCTTTTGGTTGTAAACAACTCTCTAGCAATTTTGGCTATCATTTTTGCCGCTTTTGTAAATAAACTATATGTATAGAAGCTTCGCCCATAACTTCGCCAAGAGAAAACAGGAAAATGAAATGCATGCCCAAAATTTTCTAAGGCATGAAAAGAGCTTCGCCAGTGAAGCCTCTAGGAGACTAGCTTTGGGCCCCGTTTTTGCGAAGCGGCAAAGTAGCGATAGAAAAAATTGCAAAGTATGAAAACTGCTTCGCCGAAATCTCAGCGAAGCACTCGCTTCGGCCCCTTTCCCTGGCAAACCGTTTTTCCAGTAAGATTTTGCTTCGCCTTGGAACGCTGCGAAGCACCCGCTTCAGCCAATTTTCATGCGAAGCTCCCTCACTAGGAGCCTAGTTGCCTTGAAGAAGTCGGAGAAATATTCTAAGGCAAGATTCTACTTCGGCCAAAAGACCCCCGAACGGCCATTTTGAAAAAGCTTTGCAGCAAAGCACTCTTTCAGCCCATCAATGAAGCATCCGTTTGCGAAGCAACCTTCAACCTGTTTTCCCAGCAAAGCGATGAGAGATTGGGAACCATGTTTTGAAGAGGCAAATCTGCTTCGGCGCTCAGTCTTTGCGAAGCTGTTTTTGAAGGCCCCTTCGCGCGAAGCACCCATGTAGAGAGGTCAGCCCCACTTCGGCTCACATCCGTCGCGAAGTAGGTCCCCGAATTAGAATTTAGCGAAGCTCTCCAGGGCACACACACCAAGGCCGGGTATCTTTTCAACGCAATCGAGTATTTCATAAATGCCTTTTAAATTGCCCGAAAGACCTGGGGCTCATTTTTGGCAATGGAAGAGGAAAATTCAGTCGTAGGGGGAGAACCCGATGGACCTAGCAGCCACTTGAGCACCACACCCAGAGATTCAGGACGAGTCAGGCTGCTCGTTAATGTAGATTTCCCCGGCTAATGCGGCCGTAACTGCCAAATATAGAAACACATGTGAGAACTCAGTCACAGAAGGAGCGAAGGTAGATTTCTCAGGTTTTCGAGGGCGTACTCTCAGATTTTGTGCATAGATGGTTCAGAGGGTCGGGTCCTCTATAAAAACCCATGAATTGTAATGGAAAAAGGGGGGAAACTGTTGCTAGAAAGCTGTTGTAACTTGACTTTTGCAATCGATATTAAAGACTTTGGGCCCAATTTCTCTCTTGTATGCTGCCTTCTGTGATTATTTCTGTTATTCCATTTCTTCATTTGCATACTGTAATTCTGCATCCTGGATTTAGGTGTGTGATTGGGGATTGGACCCTGGAATTCTCCTGAAGGATAGATAGAGGAGAAAATACTGCGTTAAATTCTTTGTATGCTGCCTGTGGTTAGTGGTTTTTGCTACATTCATATATTTTCCTAATTGCTGTAATTCTGAAATCTGGATTTAGACATAGGAAAGTAGTTGAATCTTGGAACTCTTCCAGAGGATACATAGGGAAGTTAGCGTGGTGTTCATTTATGTTTTATTCTTTGTATTTATTGCTGCTACTTCAAGGTATTAGTTAGTAATCGTGCTGCCGGTTCTTCCCCTCATTAAATCAATCAACTGCATTTCTTCCCTAGCTCTTTTATTTCTTTCCTGTACCCTTACTCTTTTTATCTCTTTCCTGTACTCTCATCTGCAAAAAAGCAAGTAGTTTGGTAAAGGAGCCGGCCTTTCTTCGGAGATTGGCACGGAGGGCATCTCTTTCCTCCGGCCTTTCAATGTTGGTCCAGGTCTAGGGTGTGTATCCTTCCCAAAATCCTTTCCTGTGGCAGATTTGTGACCAACAACAACTTTGTAACTATTAACACTGTCTATTCTGTTTCTATCACTGTCAACCTTGTAATTACTGACTGTTAGAGACGACTGTTACTACCACTAACAATCCTGATTGTTTAGTTTTTGACTTTGGGATTCCCTACGCTACTGACAACCCTATAATTACTTACTGTTACGAATGATTATTATTGTTTGGTTCACCAATTCTTTCCTTTGTGCATGCAATCTTTTTCGTGATAGGGAAGTCTCCTACGTATGCCCAATTTTTTTGTGGGACGAATTTTGGTTGTAGGTTAAACATTCAGCAGAATAGGAAAGCTTTGTTTTTGTAGGTTAAACTTTTGACAAAACCAAGGTATGCTAGGCAAGGGTGTATGTAATACCCATAGGCCCTCTGTTATACCGCAACGACAAACGATAGTGCTCGGACCAATATTTCAGGCCATTACTCAAGGAGGATTCCACACATACCCTTGAGCACACTACTCGCCTCTTTGACTGTATGGGAGGGTAATCTTCTCGGATGCGGTGTCCGTTGTACAATGGATAATACAAGGCCGCAAAAACTTCCTAGGGCTAAAGGTTTTTTTAATCCTAAATGGTCTCCCTAAATACCCGAAGATACGTGGGAGCTCGATTCCGTTCGCGGATGCTGTCTGAGGCCTGGGTATTAGAGCCTGATTGCCCCTCACTTCACTAGACGCTTTATGGGCTATCCAGCTTAGCCAATAACGATAGCCCCTTCGCGATATTTTAAAACCCTTGGCACAGGGTTTCTAACCTACACAACTATTGTAGAAAAGGAAAGGACTGTATTTTTGCTGTTTTTTTTTTTAAAATAAAGGACAAACAAAAAACGAAAAAACACAGGAAAATTATACTTAATAGTCGGAAGGGATGGGCAAGAATTGTCGTAGTTGTAGTAGAACTCGGCCTTGCAAAGCGTTTTGATACCACTTGTTAGGAATACTATAGAAATAAACTCACTCACAAAATACCGAAAATAAGCAAAGATTCATACAATAACAAAATATCACAATGAGGAAAGTAAATGCAGAATTAAACACTCTCACAATAAACACAGAATCGCAGGCCTCTTCAAGGGTCCAACCTCCTTCAATATTTCATTAATTCGCAAAAAGATACATTCGTACATGGCTGTATGTCTTTTAAAGAAATGTTTCATGCAACCCTAACCTAAAGCTCAAGAGTTGGCTTACATGCAAAATTCCACTTGAGCTAGAATCTTCTACCAAACATCGGTTACATTCTAGACAACGGTTACATGAAATGGCCCCACTTTTCTAGGTGCCTTACTTGCCACATACCATTACAAACTATTACAAAATAACATTATAAAGGGGATCCCCACGTTGGAAGCGGGTCATTACATAATCATATGTGAATTACAAAAATAATGTAAGGATGGGGTCTTAACAGTCACCATCCTAAAGGGGCCAAAACAAGATCTAATTATGCTCCCAGGATAAAGGCCAGCACTAAGAAGACATGGAGTTCGACCCATCAAGACTCTTCTAGGATCTATGGTTGTGGAACCAATAGAAAAGGACAAGAAATTAGTAAGTTGTGCTCGTCTACAACTCCTTGGTATGTGAGGGATGGCTGAAACCCGATGCCAAAGAACTCTAGTCTTGTCCTGTTGCAAGCAAGAAGAAAGAACTGAAGCCCTTGTAGCCACTCTTGTATGTAGACAAGGGTGCACAAATCTATCATTAATATTTTGGATAGTTGTAGCTTCCAATGAGCAATTATTACCCTCGATTGCAAAGATAGGGTGAAGAATGAGGTGATTAGTCAAGTAGTAGTATGTCTCCTCTATAAGAACTGACGTTGAAGAGTCAAAGCTTCTCTTGGGTAAAAATAGCTGAAAAAGTGGTAAGCAATCTACTTGAGTATCTATACAAGCAATAGTACCTCCATTGAATATCATAATAAACAGGAGACTTGAAGATGAAATGTTCTTTAGTCTCCACCTCTTGAATAGAGCAAAGACGACATACCCTATCCTCTCGAGGAATATGGTGGTCTGTCTCCACCTATAACTAATGTGAGCATACTCTGAGTTGACCAAGAGGAATCCTAAGGCTATTTGTTTGTTTGTTCAAGTATTTTTTGATAGATTTGGGGACTTAATGCTATTAAGCCATCTTTAACAATATTCCAAAATCTTTACAAAACTGTGCAAGATAAGATAAGATAATTCGATTAACGTGCGCAAGTGACCAAAGTAGGTCAATGGGGCCTTGGAAAATGAATTGTTACAATGCACTGTAGAAACCAAGAAAATACAATATAAATAAAACAAGGGCAAATACTGGAGATTTATCTACGGCTAGAGAGAATACTGGATATAATAGTTTTTGATTAGTCACAGGTGTAGTATGATATTGAACTTGTGTGACTAATTGCAGTATATGAACAAAAATGGTATATTTTGTGGTATATTTGTGCTGTTGACATATAAGCCATTTTTTCCATTAGCATCTTGGAGAATTATTGAGTGATTGTAGGTGGTATTTCGGAGGAACTGTTTACTATTCTTTCATCCAAATTTCTAACCACATGTTCCAATTCTTGGTTTTAACTTTTAAATACTCCTTCTGTGGAGTTGATTGATGAAAGAATTTAGTATTTACTTCTCCCTCTAGCAGTGAAATGACTTGTGATTTCTGCTTTCAATGAAAAGACGGATGCTCTTGCTCATTTTTGTGACTTAAAAGAGTTGGCAATTAATCGTAGCAAGACTAAGGTGATATCTTTAATGCATGAAGAGTACCCTATCTAAGTTTTAATTCTTCTGTAAGGGCGAGTCCATTGAGATCACCATTGCTTACACCTATATGGGGGTTCATTTTACAAATCCTTCCCTTAATCTTCGGCTAGCTTCACAATCACATCTTTGCAAGGGATACACGTCTCTCTTAGTCTTAGAATTCCAATGCTTTAAACAACATTTTCAAGACATACCTACAAAGGTGCACCTCTTTGATTGCATCATCAAATCCACAATCCTTTATGGATCTAAGATTTGGGGTCCAAGTCTAGGGTGCGTTGATTGGGCTCGCATTGAGAGGGTCCAGACTATTTTGCTTTAGCGATTTATTTGATGTAAAAGAACAATTCCCCAATGTATTGTTTAGGTTGAGTTTGGCATTCATCCTCTTCGTCTTGAGAGCATCTTAAGAATTATTTTTCAACTTCATCACCTTAGATCCATGGATGACTGCACTAAGGCCAAGAGAGATACCCATATTTGATGCTTTGCTCCTCACAATGCATTACTTTTAGGGTATCTTTTGGTCCTCATTGTGGATGGTACTCAGAAGTTATTTCTCTTCTTTAATTAGTTGGCATCACCATATATCAATTACCTCCTTTCAAATACTCCTCCTCGCCTTCTTCCTAATAACAGGGTAATTAATCAAGCAATCAGATATCATGTTTATCGACAATATATTTAGATCCTTTGGTTTGCTCCATCTCAACCTTTGATTCCTAAGTTGGCCTTCTACACTAATTATTTCATGAGGGTTAAGAATAGCATTATTACTCCTAATTATGTCGAGTTTCATTAGACACACAACCTTAGGATTCTAGTTGGTTAACTCAGAGTATGCTTACATCAGTTGTGGGTGGAGATGGACCACCATATTCCTCGAGAGGATAGGATGTGTCGTCTTTGCTGTATTCGGAAGGTGAAGACTTATGAACATTTCATCTTCAAGTGTCTTGCTTATTATGATGTTCGAGGGAAGTACTACTGCTTGTATAGAGACTCAAGTGGATCACTTGCCACTTTTTTCAGTTATCCTGACCAAAGATGCTTGGCTCTTTACCTCAGGGAAGCTATGACTCTTTGGCATTGGTTATTACAGGGGAGATAGACTACTACTCGACTAATCACCTCATTCTTTCACCCTATCTCTGCAGTTGAGAGTAATAAGCGTTCATTGGAAGCTACGACTATCTAAAGTATTATTGAAAGATTTGTGCACCCTTGTCTAGATACAAGAGTGGCTACTAGGGTTTAAGTTCTTTCTTCTTGTTTATGATAGGACAAGATTGTAGTTCTTCAGCATCGGGTTTCTGCCACCCCTCATATATTGAGGAGTTGTAGACAGGCACAACCTACTAGTTTCTTGCCCGCTTCTATTGGTTCCAAGAGTCTTGACGAATCGACCTCCATGCCCTACCAAGATTATCTAACCAGGCCCTCTTGGTCCCGGCCATTCTCCTGGGAGCATTGTTAGATCCTGTGTTGGCCCTTTTGGGATAGTTGGTGACGATGACTGTGCTTCTAGATTAAATCCCATTACAAATTAATATTGGTGTTTGGATCCATTGGAGCTCCTTTCTAGCTCTATTCTACCTCAACTTCTAGATCTCTCTTAATCATTTCTTTTGGCATGTTTTAGTTTATCCATTTTGGGTAACCCTTGAGGCTGTAATCTTATGCCATACATTTGTTCCAGTCTAAAGTAGTTGACACAAGATTCTTTACTCTAGTGTAGCTTATTTTCATGGTACTTTGTGGTTACTACAATGCATTGTAATTTGTAACATCTCTTTTCAATGAGTCTCATTGGCCTACTTTGGCCATTTGTGGACATTAATAGAATTATTTATCTTATCTTTGTAACTCATCTAGTTTATCTGGCAAAGAGGATTCCTGAACTTGGAGGTAATAATTATCAAATCGAGCACCAATTTGGTGTTGCAGAGTGTTAAATCACTTTGAAGATGCTCTGTATTTGCATAAAAAATCCCAAATCCTTTTTCCAGTTATTCGAATAAGCTTTCAGAAATTTGTGTTTATCCACAAGATGGAACATATAAAGTCATGGATATTATTTCTTTCATTCCACCAATTCTGAATTGATTCATGCATGTTAGAATGTTGCAGTCACAAATATTTGAAATTGGAAGTGGTTAAGTAAAAGCAATGTCCCAGATGTATTGGCTGCTTTTTTTATGTTTTGTGATGATGACTTTGTTGAAGTTTGCTGTTTACCACCATCTGATAATCTGCTATCAAGAAACAATCTAACTTTATTGCTACAAAATGGGGTCCCTTCTGTTGCATCATGTGAATGATCTGGGAAGAAATCCAGATCCGCAAGTAAATGGTTTTATTAAGTGAAATTAGCTAATTTACTGTTGATTTTTAGACCATTTCATTTTTTTATTCTTTCACTTTTCCTTTGGGTGTGGAAGTGGACTCTACTGAAATCTTCCCCCAAACTTGCTGATTGCTGTGATCTTGATTCATGAACTTGAGGAGGTGGAGGGGAAGGGTAATGGTTGAAACTTGAGTAGCAAAAATCGATAAATATATGCCGCAACTACTAAGAAGTCAGTCTTTAACACAGAAGATAAGATTGCTTTCTGAAATCTTCATAAGATTGCTTGCTTTGTGAATTCTACAATGCTAACTTTATAGAAATGCCACTCCTGGTTTTGAACATACTACAATTCTCTGAAATTGCTACAATACCATATTGGAGGAATAAAATGAGCAAATTACTTGAGGCATAACTCCAGTATCTCGTATATTTTGATCCCATTTGTTGAATCTTTCCTTAATAACATATTGATGATTATGTTGAGTTTGGTATTGCTCTAAGGCTTGTTATGGTGTAGGCTGTCCTCCAATGGCCTTAAGAGTCTGGCGAATAAGTTCAAATTTAAACATCAAATAACGAGAGTCTTGGTGCCAAGTATCTCTTTGTTGGTCTTCCCATGTTTGGTGAAAATATTGATTGATTTCACCTAGATGGCCTTGAGTTGGACTTGTAAGATTGCTCCTGCACGTTGAAAGAATTTGGACAAGATGGCTGCTGTTCTTCAGAATTTGCTAGTATTTTGTTTAGTTTAATGGATATATGGGATTGAAACTGGTTCCACCCCTACTACATTATGACTGCATTACACAGTATTTCAACAAATTGTATAATGGTATTAATACAATAACACTTTGGTAATTATGCATATATCACTTGGCAAGATTTGAACCTGGGTCGTCCACATTTTAACTACTTGAGTTAATGCCATTTCATGAATTCACTAGTTTTTTAACGAGTCCAGAGAGATTCATTTTTAAACTGAAGTTTGACTTCGCTTCCATGAAATCCTCAGTAGTGTCATACTAGGTATGTAACAGAGAAACCTCCATATTGATGGATTTCTACAAAATGGGACTTCTTAGGATATATCTCTGGATATACATCTGGAAATCTTAAATTAAATTGATATGACCTGACTGTAGGTCTTTGCTTGCTGCATAGTTTATGGAAGATGTTGTTAGCTTTTGATGCAGTATGCAATGGGAGATAGCAATCACAAAATTCAAAATAATATGAAAGAAAGTAAATCTGCGAGATGACTGAAATATGCTATAAATAGAAATGATGGAAATGAATACAATGTATCTATGGAGGAAATGAACACTCCATGAATAAAGCTACTGGACTACATTGCACCCATCACCAATCTATATGGTGATCTACACAGCACTATACTACTACCTATGAATATGCTATGAGCTTGTTATAAGCTTGTTACAATGAGGCCCTTTTTATATAGGAAGATAGGTTCCTTGGCCAACACTCTAATTAGCTGTACAAGGGAGACCTTGCACATATACAGCTTGCACATTGACACTTATGCATTTATTACATTGCATGACGTAACTAGATAACTTCCTCCTAAAGTAATCTTGTGTCCTAAGTATGTACCTAGGAAGGTACATTTACATGACCCAAATGATGTAATATAGTCTATCTCTAACAGATGTACCTTGTTTGAAATCTGGTCTGCTGTCTGATTAGATGTAGCTGCAGATTGCCTGTTTCAACTTTGCACAGTTAAAGGCTAGCAGCTGGTTCCTCAGGTCATAAGTTCAAGGATAACGCTAATGAGATGGCCATATTGGTGATGATATGTATAACAGGACAGGATGTTCTCATAATCTAAAGGTTGCTTCTATACCAGACCAGCCAGCTATAACTGGATTATGTCCGCATGTGTGTTCTTCATGTCAATGACATACAAATGCTGTGTAGCTCAGAATAGACTGTTTCAAAGATAGCTCATATGTAGCAATATATTCTACTGTGGCATTCCCTTTTCTTTTCAGAAATAAATTAAGAGTTTTTATTAATGTCCGTGGGTGACCAAAGCGGGTTAATGGGACTTGAATATTGCACTTTTTGACAATAGCATGAGGAGAACTAGAAGTAAGATTCCAGGAAAATAAAATTACAAAGTACAAGAAGAGTTAAAAAAAACTTTCAAACTTTGAACTGAAAATAGGTGGCTCTCTCTGTAGATGACATTGTGTGGAACTTATACATGTGAACATCTATAATGCAAGCAATATACAGGCTTGGCACAATGCAGGCTCAAACTGTCATGGTGGATCTCTTGTCATGTAGAGGTGTGAGTGGAGGATGTAGAGAGGAATCTACAAATGCATGCCTGTTTGGACCTCTTGGGATTTAGACATGGGTGATGATAACCGTCTTGTCCCACGTATGGAGAAGATCCCTTTGTCGTAACTATGGAAGAGATACCGCTTCACTACTATAACAGTCTTTGAGGACACTACCATATCCTTTGAGGCGCAGTTAGTGCCGCTTGTTACTGAAAGAGGATGAAAGGAAAATTTAATCAGCCTGGAAGTCTATTGAGGCTGTGAGATTCCCATCAGGGCCTGTCATTTGAGTGTAATTGCTTCCTGGAAGTAAGAGCCAAGCAACTGTGGTTGGGATATGGAAGGAAAAAAGAAAGTGACTACCTCAAATCTAAGTAGTAGTACCTACATCTGATCTCATAGTAAATGACACATGAAGTGCTCCTCTGTCTCAATTTCCTTTAAGGAGCAAAGGTTGCAAATCCTTTAGCCCATAGGAATGTGATGGCCAGCCTCAATCTTGAGCTGATGGGAGTGTACGCTTATTTGACCATGGGTGACCCTGAGAATATGGGACTAGTGATGCTTGTTATAATCAAGGTGAGTGATGATGGCATTTGTAATATGCATAAAGTGCTCAACATTGGGGGCTGTCTTGGGTCCAAGAGGCCGACTTGGAAATTTCCATCTAGTTGGAATGTATTTCTGATAAATTAGAACGTTATATTTGACTTCCATAAATGACGTAACCTTCGTCCAAGGGAATGTCTACTTCATGGATAGTTTTGGAGTTTTTAGAGCATCCATTTCAGAGGTTAGCTGGGAAGATGTTTGAACTGCCATGCATCGAGTGCATTGATGAATAAATTGTACCAAATCTCCTCTTAATGGATGAAGTATGCTGCCACAACAACCCTATATGAGAAATGGGAAAAGAAAATAACATTTCTTCCTTCCTAAGATCTCAGAAGACCAGGCAAGAGAATACAACAATCTAAAAAGGATGACTGACTAGCATTTGATTACCGCTCTTTCTGGGGGACCTTGGGCTCATACACAGTCAGCACACCATTGTCCAACGTGGCCTTCACTTCTTCCATGTCACCGTCTAGAACCGCTGAATAAACTTCCCATTCGGATTTCATGTTAATAACCGTCCAAGTCTTGCTGGCAAACAGGGGCACGCAATCAAATGAATTTCCCCAGCTGTGCAGAAGCCCATATTGTCCAAGGCCTCCATTTGCTACGATGGGCAAAAAATGAGTTAATTTTTAGCAAGATGCCCATTTGAAATCTCACAAAATACAATCTGGTACACGTGTAGCAAAACCACTGCACTTAAATGGCAACATAATATACAGAGTCAAAACTCTTTGCACAGGTCTTCAAATGAGATTGGGGAATCAAGCAAGAGCAGGAACAAAGCAGTGCTTTTCAGAAGCGGGCATGCCTCGGACAAGTAACCCATGTTGAAGAACCACAGTCTGCTGAAAAAACTGAAGGAGTGCCTGCAAGCAGAGGCTGTTGCTGCCATTGCCGTTACAACCTATCTGTTCTGCAGGCATGTCAAATGCTGTGCAGAAGGTGAAGGAGCTTTCCTTGCAAAGGAACGCTTGCTTCAGACAAGATGAGGTGCCTCTATCATGGTGTCCTATTTGCCACAACTTATATGTTCTCTGGGATACTCCTGATATTCCGCTTCGGCTTCTGTAGAGCTGCGAAATGGACCCAATCTACTCAGCTATCATTGTTGCCAAGCCCTACAGTTGCACTCTGTCCTTTGATAAGAACACTCCACCGTCTTCTCTCATAGCCACTTCTTCACCAGGCTTGCCTTCCTTTTCGGCCTCAGACTCCACAGGGGAAGGATAATGTGTGGAAAATCATTTTACATACCGGAAGTTACATGCTGGTAGCTTTTCTCACCAATTTCTGGCCATGGCCTGTGACACATCACGTGCCTTCAGGGCATCGTCTAGCCCCGGATTTGATACCAAATGAAGGAAAATGAAAAACCTTATTCTTTATTATATATTAAACTTCAGATCTGTATCTATATATATCTACACAGACACACACTAGGATGTCTCTTGGTTATCTCAAGAGACTTTGGGTATTACACATTCTCTTCAGCTTCTCTAACCTCCCGTGAGGTGTAACAATAATAACAAATAATTACCATACAAAATTAATTTATTTTCTATCAATTTTTGGTTAGTCTGCTTGTTAGCACTTCAGAGATCTGACAGTCTATGTGGTTGCTAGTACTCACTCCCAATGCTATGTTAAAAACTTGCTTAATTTCTCAGAGGCTATTCTATTAGGTGGAATTGAAGTATGTATATGGTAGTGTTGGCCTTGCTCTAACTTTTGAAGTAGGGATATGGTAGTGGGCCTTGCTCTAACATTTCAGCAGGGTTATTTATATGCATCTACTCATCTTGTTCTTGAGGATGGTTTCTTTGCCTATTAGCTGTATTAATTTTAGTCTCTTCTTTAAATATTCGTATGTACATACAAGGAAGGTGGTCTGTCACATGTACCCATATGAAGATCAAGAATGCAGGCACTGATAAATCAATTATTCTGTTTAAATTAAAAGCCTTGCATGAACTTGTTGATAAATGTTTAACGTGTTGTATAGTAAAAGGTTAAGTCATCAAACAAAAATGAAGATTACTTATTTAATGATGCAAACAAATAGTGCACTTTGTTAGAATTACCAAGTGCCACCAAGTGAAAAGATGGATGGGTATTGTACAAATATACTCTTTATTACTACAAATCTTTGAAGCAGTGCTAGAAAACTCTCTGATTTCTCGTGAGTTCCTGATTTTCTCACGAGAAATTTTACTCAACGAGAAATTGCCGAGAATTTGGCAAAATTCGGCCATGCAGGGGAAAACTCGGAAAATGTAAAATGCAAAACTTGACGAGATATGTTTTTGGTTTTGATGATCAAGAATTGTAATTAAACTCTTCTTCATGACAATCTAATAGAAAATTCATTTTTTGGCTCTCCAATTTTTGTTTTAAATGTATTTTTTAAATATAAAATTATTTTCTTCATTTTTTTTTCAAGTTTCTACCGATTTAAGTTACCGAGAAACTCTCCAAAATTGGACTGCCAAGTTTTTGCCAAGTTACGAGTTTTCCAACTATGGTTGAAGTACATATGGGAATTTGCTTATAGATATTGTAGCTTATTTTCCTGGAACAACACTAGAATACTATGAATATATAGTAGAGTTAGTGGATATGTAGCCTAAGAGAAGTTGACCTCTTTCTCATAAGATTAGTCATGATAGGTGGGACACAAACCAGATAAAATAGTTCTATTACTGTCCACGGATGACCAATGTAGGCCAATGGGACTTGCGTAAAAGGGCTGTTACAGTAGTAATAAAAAAAGTATTCTGAAAATAAGCTAAAGTGAAGAAACTAGGGTAAACTATACCAATGTTGAACAATTGTATGGGATCAAACTACAGCCAGACATAAGAAAATTAGTTTTAACCAATTTGGCATGCATGTTTTGGATGACACCGATTTCATGTTCATAATGCAGAGTTGTAGAGATATTTGGATTTGCAGAGAGATCCAGCTTTTGGTTGTTGGTAACATTCAAAGATGGGTAAATAGAGAAAATGAATATGATCATAAAGAACAGATTTGGGATGTAAGAACAAAGGTCTATTAATGGTGGATAGTTAACAAATTCTCTGGAATAAGTACAATTTCCTCTACGGTTGCTTCGTATATAGTTGGAGTCTTTAGTGGATTGTTCTCTCTTCTCTATGATATGTTGGACATTCCTTCAGTAGTACTGTTGGCAGTATGGTTTTCTTTCAAAGGAACTAGAAGATATTTACTTTTTAATCCTTGATTTTCTTAACATTTTTCTTCAATATTTTTGCTTCTGTATTTTTCAAAATTTGAACTTTGGTTTTATTTGTGTGTCCTCTATTTTCTTAATGTGATAGACTTTTATTTTTTGTAAAAATTGTGTCATATTATGTGCCCTGTATTTTGAATTCTACAATGATTGTGACAGGTACATTTCATCTTACCAATCCAATTTCCCAAGCAACAACCAACCTTGACATTGCAAAGTTCTCAGGTGATTAATTTCTTGGCATATGTAGTAAGTTCACATATGTAATTATATGCTTTCTTCTCTCTACTTTGTTGTTATGATGAAATGTTTAATTGTCAGAGTTTCACAAGGTAAATACTCTGACTTGATAATTTTTAGCATTACTTCAGATTATTACTTGACCCCATGATAAACAACCGATGCTGCTTAGCCAGTATAATGCTTTTCTTGTTTTAGTGTGAGTGAAACTCGAGAACAAAACATTCTCAGTGATTGCATATAGTCAATACTGTAGAAGGTTGTCATTTAAAAAACAAGGTTGCTTTATAGAAATCTCTACCTAATATTATAAGTAATTTCCTTGCTATATAACTGGGATATCACTGATAATAAGGTATGTAGCAACAAGGTTTTTTACCACAAGTATAAATGCTTCATCCATGTGCTTTCATTGAATTAGTAGCATGTTGGAAGCACTAGTCGATCTTGGTGGAGTATTGATTAAACTCAACAATTTTCTTTTTATCAATTGGTTATATGGGATTGAAAGGGGTCCCACCTGTATTACATCATGACCATATAATGGTAATATAATAGCTTGACAATTATGCATATATCGCTTGTCAAGATTCGAACTTGGGTCTCCTTGAAAGTTGAGGTCTTTAACTGGTTGAGCTCATGCCATTAGATAGCTCAAAATAGTAACAACTATTTTGATTTGACAGTTTATTCTATTAATCCAAGTTCAAATTATAGAGAGCCTTCAAAGTTGTATTGACCTAGAATCTCAGTTGAATATGGAAATTGTAAACTATACTGCCAGCTTAGAAGATTGATGCTTCTCCTTTTCCATGTAAATAAACTATGGTTCTATAAGTGGTTCGTAGATATGAAGCCATCTTGTAATATTGTGAGGGCTTTAACCTCCACCAGCTATGTATAGTATTGCAGATCATTTTTCATGTAAGTTGCTAAGGGAGGAATTTTAGCAGTCCTATGAAGTCCTTTACTAAAAAAGGGATCCTAAAGTGCATAATAAATGTTGCATTGTGTAAGGGAATTATTGCTTGAATAGTGTTGCCTTTATTGTAGGTCGAGGGATGAAGAGCAGATTGTGAAGTAACATTAATTGGTATGTGTATGTAGAGTATTCGCTAGATGTGTGAATAGATTGTGTTAACAGTTGTGTTGCCTCTGCATTGTCTATTCTATTTCCAAAATGCAAGCCAGGGACATGAGGAACTATTCATACAAATGGGCCATAGTTCTTAGTGCCCTGGGACTTGTTATGGGACCATTCAATTGTGAAGTTCTGGAGTACCCAATTTAACATGAAATTTACATCTTGAACTTGTTCATGATATTGGTATCACAAGAAGGAACAAAATGAAGCTGCTATATTGATTCTGTGAAAACTAGAAAATCAATCTGTCTTCACAAAATTAGTAAGGAAAATGGTAGTTGCCCTTGCATTTCAGAGAGTCTCCATGCTGTCTTGTAAAATGCCCTGTTGAGGAAACTTTGACTTCTTCCTCAAGTACAATCAGCAAATTTTTAGTGTGTGAGTGAAACCATACAAGTTTGCTCCCCTTGCCCCCTAAATACGGGGCAATCACATAATAAGCCTTGAATGGAAATTGTTTGATAAATGCCTCAACAGCTGATCAGACTGTGGGAATGATTATAGGTATGTGTGGATAGCCCAGCAAAAATATACGCAGTACTCCACCCAAAACACAATGAACATTAGCATGAGGACCAAACATCAATAGATCTTGAATATATTATATTCTTCATAGTGGTAAGTTAATACAATATTTTGACAAGTGCTGTTCATCAACTTAAATATGTTATCCATCATCCTCATTTCCCAATACTTGTATCTAACTATAAAATAGAAAGACACAACAACCTTGTTACTATTGATTGATAAGAAAAAACAATACTGACTAGTACAGTGGAAGACCAACATCAAACTTGATCTGTGGATAGGCACCTCTTGATGCATGCTGAAAACAACAATTTTTGTTGTTGTGATCATTGGTGTGAGATGCATGTCTAATTAGTATTAGTAGGGACCCTACCTTTTAAGGCCATTGCACCAAAATTTTGAAGCTAGAAAATAGACTGCTTCCCTAAACCATCTAGTTTCTTAGTACACTGATTCTGGCTAAGACCTCACCCTAAGTTGCATATGGAGCAATGAGAAGTCTACGCCATGATAGAGATGAAAAAGCGTATTCTTGTTTCATTGGCACCTCCTTGCTTTGAAGGCTTTTAGTTCGTCTTATGTTCATATGTAAAACATGGTCACATTTTCTGGATGCTCATTCAATGGTGTTACTGACTGCCTTGGTAGTTCTCTCTCTCTCTCTCTCACACACACACACACATTTACAATTGTACTTGTGTTAGCTTAGCTAATCGCATAGGTATTCCTTGTAGATCCATTGAAGATCAGTACAAAGGATGACCAATATCAAATCTATTTGTAGTTGAGACTTATTTGCATTCTTTGTTATCATCTTATTAGGACTCAAGTTCATAAGTTTGTATTAAACTTGGGCAATGCGCATAGATTCGCAGCAGCTTATCTTAATGCATTTATGATTAAAGTGGGCTATGCCATAATAATATATTAAGGTTCATACTTCGTAGTAGCTTACACTTGCATGTTTAGGCTCAAAGTGGCTTGTGCCATGATAATGCATCTATGCTGACAATGGTTCTAAACTTATATGTTTAGGTTCAAAGTATCCTAAGCTAAAGTAGTGCATTTAGGATTACAATTGGTTGCACTTATGTTTAGGTTCAAAATGGCATCCTGATAGTAGTGTCTGTTAACTCTCAATATCTGCATACATTGCTAGGCTGCATAGAGACTCATAGTGACCTACAGTTAGTATTAATCAAACTGGCCTAGATGACCATAAATCAAAGCTCATGGGACCATAAATTAAAGCTCATGGGAAAATGATTTGCGCAAGAAAATGATATTGATTATGAAGAAACATTCACACCCACTGCTAAAAGGATCCCAATGAGAAGTCATATTTTGCATACAATGGATGGGAAGTTTCATCAGATGGGTATCAATAAGTGCTTATTTGAACGACAACTTGGAAGTACATATGGAGCGATTAGAGGGGTGTGTAGTAAAAGGCAAAGTAAAGTTATTTATGAATTAATAAGCTCTTTGCAACTTAAAGCCCTTCGATCTTGATATGTAAGGATTGATTAATACTTACAATCTTTATGTTTTAACGTGAAGGGGATCAAATACAAATTCATATATAAAGATGAACAATGGAGACATGCTGACCGATGTTGATGATTAATTACTACAAGTAACACTTAAATGCTCAAAAAAACTTTTCAAAGACTAATTCAGGACTGCTGCATTATTGCGTAGGAATTTAAATCTAGAAAGAAAAACACAAAAAATTTTCTTCTATCAATTTATTAGTTGCTTGAGAAATTTAAAATGTAAACCTGCAATCCTGGCTAAACTCCCATGGAAAGTGGATTCAAGTTCCTCAAAAAAAGAGGAATTGCAAATGATTGATAAGAACTATGACAGGTCCTCAGCAGATTTGATTTGCTTGTAATGTTTAGGCTTCATATCAACTTTGTTATAAGCATGCTAATCAGGTTTCCAAATTTACTGAAGCTACTACATCGAAGCAAATTTTGAAATATATCGAAGGTACATTAAAATCTGATATCTCCTTTGAGAAGTATAATGGATTATGTTGAGCAACTATACACATGCAGATTGGGCAGGTTCAAGTGATGGTAAAAATATAAAGTAAGAATATTTTTTGGCATTAGGAGTTGTTTGTAGATTGACAAGCTGGTCCACATGAGTTTGCATGACTTATAGATAGCCAATAATATTGTTTGTTAAGTTGTGTTGAGAAATAATGATGCAATAATGACATGTCTTGTCCATAGTTGTTTAAGGTGCATTTAATTTTTGTTAGCATGCGGCTAGTTGGACAGGTGCGACAGTTGCATTTAGCCACCATTTACTTGCTGGACTATATGTACATTTCCGTCTAGTCTGGAGCACCACGTATGCATGTTCAACCACACCTATTTCCCAGATTGTAGGTTGCCAAGCTGGTCCACATGAGTTTGCATGACTTGTAGATAGCCAATGATATGGTTTGTTAAGTTGTGTTGAGAAATAATGATGCAATAATGGCATTTCTTGTCCATAGTTGTTTAAGGTGCATTTAATTTTTGTTAGCTTGCGGGTAGTTGGACAGGTGCAACAGTTGCATTTGGCCACTGTTTACTTGCTGGACAATATGTACATATCCATCTAGTCTGGATCACTACGTAGGCATGTTCAACCACACCTATGTTCAATCACACCATGTTCATACCTTCATCTATCTTTAGTTTTATACTGTATACTTGGTTTTTTATCTGAGTTGATCTTCTATTGGGTTGTCTTTCATTTCTATCGCATGGAGTTTCATTGGGTATTAATTCAATGCATTACTCGGTTACCATATTATGTGGTATGCTGTATTGCTTGATTTGAATACATTTTTGGTGTCGTTGCCAACATGGTTTTGGGTTGGTGAGGATGAGGGAGAGTCTAGACGAGCATGTCGCTTCAGTACAAAGATGACAACAGTTGGGTAGCTTATGTCTTGATATTACTTGGTATTTGGCTGATGTTTCAATCTTGTAGTAGTAGTGAATAAATTTTCAGAGAACTTGTATCTGTGAAATTTTTATTTATGGATTTAAGCTTTGGATCTAAGTGACAGATTTGAGACTTACAAGTAACAAATTCAATAAAAAGCAATGTTTTTTTTGAATCTCATTGACTACTGTGTATTCTCAGTCATACATGACATTTGGAAGCAGTGGGATGTTCAGTCTGCCTACTCTTTAATCTCATTTGTTTCATTTATTTATTGTTTCTATATGATTTTACTGTACATTATACTAATTACATTGTAAAAGGCTCCCATTTTGTAATCATTTATAGGCCATTAAAATAGGAACAACTTTCCGTGTTTTCAGCATTTTGATTCACAAGGTATGCCAATTACTTCTCGCCTGTATACTGATATTCCATGGAGCCCAAGATGGGATGTATCTCAAATGGCACAGCGGATATTGTATGCCTTTTCAACCTATGCCTTTCTTACCTAACATTCAGTGCATGTTTGATCTCCTCAGTGAAACAGATCTAGACACAAATTTTGTTTGTATGGTTTTTGCAGTGATTTTATTGCCGATGAATGCGTAAATTTCAAGCAGTACTGCAGTGATGCACTACAACTTCACCGCTAGCCATGGATGAGTGTCTATATGCTGCTGCTTATGTCAAAAGTGGAGTTTGTAAGAAATAAGCATTGTTTTGCAGTATTAGGCATCTAAATCTTTCTTATTACATCAGTTAGCCCTTGTAGACACTCAGGCACATAAATATTTACAATTTGTGAATGCTATTTGGATGAATGGACACTGTTCTTTGCCAATATGGACCTGCAATCCAGCAACGTAGTAATTTTTCTATTTTATTTTGTTTTACAAGTTGCAATTATTGAACTAGCAGTTGCTGAAGCTGAGCATATCTCTTACCCAATAGCAATAGCTAGCCTGGCTTCTTGCTTTAAACTAAATTTGTTTATGAATTATTTTTCAAGTGTATCTAAGTATTTATGATCTTGAGCATCCCAAAGTGTTATTACATGGAGGCATATGATATGATAGAGCATAATATTAATCTCTATTTGTAGAAAACAATAGATAGGTCATGTTGGTCTGAAACTATCTCTTTACCAAATCTGGAATTATTCTCAGGGCAGGAATATCATTTAAATTTATAAATTTCATCTCGGCTTCAATATTCTTCTCTATCAAGAAAAGCTGCATCAAGTGGGGACTGGATACATTGTACGCCATTCATGTAAGATGAAATAGAAAATTGTATGCATATGACATGAAGGAACTAGCCACTTATTGTCAACTCTGGTTGTACATGACTAAAATCAAAGCTGCACATTGATGTTGCTTGTTCCTTTACTAGGCACTTGTATATCTTGGCTTAAAGGTTAACTGATTTCATTGTCATTGCTTTGGAAGTAACATAAACATGAAGTATTGGACTAAATCCTTGCCTGTCTGTGTTTCTTTCATATGATTTTCGTAGATTTTGTTGCTATTTCATTTCTGGAGAGATGTTCTAGAGAAATGTTGTCCAAAGAAAGTACAGTGTGGGTTTCATAGAGTGTAGTTCTAAATTCTCATGGCCAAAAGATAGTTACAATGAGGGCTATAGGCCCCTATTTATAGCAAAAGTTTACGTTTGGATTACCTAGGATAGAAAATAGTTACTCCTAGAAAAACTCAAGATTTAGGAGCAACTTTAGCAAATTATTGCACCTCCAAATGTTATATGTCTATAATTATGTTTTTAGTACGCTTAAAAGGCTCCAAAGATGCTTAGTGTGTCAGTAAATGCCAAAATAATCACTTTTCGAAAGATTATCCTTGTAATCGATGTTGATTTTTACCTTTGTGTCTCTCTACGATTTGCTTGGATTTGTAAAGTGATTCCCTTGTATTGTTGAGCAATTCACTTGCTTTCAACAAGCAAAACGGTCACCCTTGTGCAATGAATCTCTTCTTCTCATGCAAATATTTCATCCCATTTTTATTTTATTTTTGAGCTATAATGAGATAAGAAATTCAGTGCCAAAGATAATTTTCCCTACAATTATAAGGATTATTAACAAAAGTAGCACTAATATTGCATATCCAATAACAGAAGCATTCATTAAATAAAATATGGAAATTTAAAATAACAATAAATATAGGAATTTGAGACAAGTAATTGAGGGGGCAACCTCCTTACAAAATATTTCAATTCTTCACGAGTCCCATGGGGGTTACATCCTTCCCTTTTTATAATATTTGCAAGCATATTTCTTGATATTCTATGACAATATACTTGACTATCTATTCTATGACAATTATATTCATGATTTTAAAGTGGTTATATACATCATTGTATGATACACACTCCTACCCACAGAGAACTTAACACATGGTCCAATTCTAACTTAAGTTGTGGTCCACTTTATAAACTATATCATATGCCAATATGAGTTACAATTATGGGGTATATAACATGCCAACCCCCTTAGAGAAACTTTGTCCTCAAAGCTGAAAGGTTGGAAACTATTGCTATAACTCCTATGACTCCAATGTGGCATTTTCTAGTTGCAACCCTTGCCACTGTACAATCACTTTGATGATATCATGAGAGCAAATATGTCGAGTCCTACGATCTAGAATGACTGTAAGTTGTAGAAGCATGGAGTCATCATCTAATTCAGGCAGGACTGTCTGTACTTGGGTATGCATTCCCACCACCTTCTTTAGGCAAGATACAAAAAAAATTGGGTGAATCTTGAATGTCGTAGGCAACTCCAAATTGTAAGCAATGTTCCCTATCCATTAAGAAACCTTGTAGGGTCCACAAAATTTAGGTGCCAACTTGTATGGACCCTTTCATTTTAGGGCCATTTGCTTGACGGGTGGAAGACAAAGGAAGACCATGTCACCTTTTGCAAATGTCCTCTCATTCTTGTGTTTATATTCCTACTCTTTCATGTGGTTTTGGGTGGTTGTTTGATTCTATTTAAAGTAACTAATATTTCTTTGCCTTTGATTAAGGATCGTGCCAATTGCTTCAATATTTGATTTGTCTGGTAGATAAGAAGTAAGTGTTATTTGACCATATACTCCCTTATATGCCATCATCCTTGTGGCTATATGAAAATTGTTGTTGTACCACCATTCTTCTAAGGGAAGCCACTGAATCCACTTGGATTGGTTATTAGAGACAACATCAAAGATATGTCTCGAGGCATTTATTTACCACCTCTGTTTGGCCATTAATGTATGGGTGGTAGGATGTGTTTAATTTCAACTATGTTCCCTAGATGTGATGGGGCTCCTCCCAAAATTTACTAGTGAACACCTTATCATGATCACTAACTATGGAGTATGGGATCCCATGGAGTTGAAAGATCAAATACATGAAAATTTGTGCGATTGTATAGTATAGGGATGACCTAGGGAGCAAAAGTGAGCATACTTGGTCAATCTATCTACGATCACCATGAAAAAGGATTTTCCACCAGATAGAGGGAGCCCCTCAATGAAGTCCATGAAAACATCTATCCACGGTGTCTCTAAAATAGGTAATGATTGAAGTAACCCTCGTGTGTTGATTGTTTATCCTTTTTGACGTTGGTAGGTATCACAAGCATCCAAAAACTATTTTACATTAGACTTAAATCTAGGCTAATAAATGTTGTGTTTTACCTATTCATAGGTTTGTAAGAAGCTCGTGTGTCCCCCTATTGAAGAAGAGTGAAGCTTTGTTAAAAACTAGGATTTGAGTTCAAAAGTGGAAGGAATAACAACCCAGTGCTTGTAGCACAATTCCCCCTACTTCCATGAATAGTTAGGATGGTACTTTGCTATTATTTGGAGGTATTGAATGATTTTTACAAGTGTGGGGATATCCCACTATTCTATTCAATCCTAAGAATGGATATTGCATAGAGGGTACCTTGTGTTTTTAGCAGGCTCAAAAAGGCATTGATGATCATGTTTTCTTTTCCCTTGTGGATAGATTATCTCATACTCATATCTTAAGAGCTTAATGACCAATTTTTACTACTTTGAAGAAATCCTTTGATCTAGGAGATACTTGAGGCTACGATTATCCATCTTGTTGATAAAGTGTTGACCTAACAGGCATGGTCGACATTGGGGGACTGCAAAGATGATAGCTATCATCTCCTCATAAGTTGATTTTGTGAGATTCTACCCTATTAAGGCCTTGCTTATAAATGCAAGGGATCGACCTTCTTGTACAACCCCCAACCCTACTCTTGAGGCATCACTTTCTACTACAAAGGTTTTAGAAAAATCAAGGATTGCTAAGATTGGTGTGTGGCATATACCATTCTTCAAAGTCAAAAAGGTCTACTCGGTTACACTGTTCTATGAAAACACATCCTTACAAAGCATAATTGTCAAAGATTCCACAATCTTACCATAATCCTTGACAAACTTATGGTAGTGTCCTATAAGGTCGAGGAAACCTTGAAGGCTCTTCAATATTTGGGGTTTGGTCCACTCCTTCATGGCCTCAATCTTTGCTAAGTCAATGCATACACCATCTTTGGATATAATGTGCCCTAAATATTCCATCCATGTTGCTCCAAGGGTGCATTTAGATTGTTTGACATACAATTGATTTTGCTATAGAATATCCAACAACTGGTCAACATGTTATAGGTGCTCTTCCCATGTCCCGTTGTATACAAATATGTCATAAAAAAAACCAATGCAAACTTTCATAGATATGGTTTGAGAACCCTATACACCAGTTCTTGGAAAGTTGACAGTGCATTGGTGAGACAAATGGCACAATCAAGAACTCATAGTTTCCTTCATAAGTCTTGAAAGCTAATTTGGTTGTCCTTATAAATACAATATGATGGTACCTTGATTTGAGGTCTAATTTTGTAAAGTATTCAGCACCATGTAGTTCATCCAACAAGTCATCAATCACAAGGATGAGGAACTTATATTTGATGGTGATATTTTTGAGTTCACAAAAGTCCATAGACTTTTTGCATGATCCATCCTTCTTTCCTACCAATAAGACTAGGGCTGAAAAAGGGCTCGAGCTTGGACATATTAGTCCCGCTTCCAACAATTTCTTCACCATCTAGTCCATCTCATTCTTCTGGTGATAGGGATACCTATGAATGAATATTTAGAGGTTAAATCCATGGTACTGAGTTGATTCTATGGTCTTTCAAACGATTAGGAGGTAGCTATTTAGGCTTAGTGAAGACCTTTTAATTCCTAGTTAGAATGACTAACAAGTTTGAAGGCATTTGTTGATCCTATATAACACAATTGCATTTGATAAAATCTACCCACTACCATCCTATGACCATTCTCAATAAGTCATTGCATATAATGGGGTATTATTACTTTGGGTTTTCCCTCTTTTTTTTATTGAATGATACGTGTTAGTTGTTGATAGTGAATTGCATCCATAGTTTTGAGAAGTCCCACAACACTAGTCCCAAAGTTCTTAGCCAAGGGAAGCCCAACACAATGTCTACTCCTCCCAATGGGACTATGTAGAGATTAATTTGACATCTATAGTAACCTATGGGTAGGCAAGCATTTCAACACCTCTCATTACAGGTCATGATATCCCTATTAGCAATTCTTACCTTGATTGGATCATGGCCATAGATGAAATAATTCAATCTTTTTGCTACATTGGGGTCAATATCTGTGCTACTAGAGTCCAATAGTATCAACACCTTGTTCCCTAAGGAATTCTTGGACTATCATGCATTGAGGTATTGATATTCCCATAATAGAACTCAAAGAAAGGGTGGACTTTTCTTCTATGAGAATATTAATTGGGGGTTCTACATTCACTAATTCTAGTTACTCTTCTACTGAATCCATAAATTCATCCCCCATATCTATAGAAGAAGATAAAGTGCTACTCATATCCAAAAGGTAGAGGCATTGTGTATAGCATTGTGTCTCATGGACCATTTTTAATCATAGTTATAATAGAGTCCCTTGGATCTATGATTAGCCATCTATGGAGCATTATTGTTCATGTGGATGTAAAAGTTCTATTTTGGAATGTAGAGGGTCTAGAAGTCTTGTTGGGAATTGCATGTATTCTCTACAAGTTTAGCTAGCCTTTAGTCATGTAAGTGCTAGTTTGAGCATTTGGATCTCAATTTTTATTTCTTCCTTAATGCCACTAATAAAACAACTATTGAAGAATTCATCTTAGAGAGCTTAAATTTTGTTGGATGGCTTCTCAAAAACTATAACATACATAAGTACAATACTTGTGTGTCAAAACTTAGTGAGGGCACCAATAAAGTCTTCAAACTTTGATGGCCTAAATTGACTAAGGAGTTCTCTCTTGAATTGTGTCCACCCAAGGTTTGGGACTTGTTTATGTAACCATTGGTGCTTATATAGAGCTTCAAGGTCAAAATGAAAAGTGGCTACAAAGATCCATTGGTTGAAGGGAGTTTCATGTAGTTCATACCATTGCTTGACTTTAATCAACCAACTCTATGGATTGGTCCCATCAAACCTTGAAAATTTTATTTTAGAAAGTCTAGGAGTCATGCCTCTATTGTTCCCTGACTACTGATTTTTTTCCTCAATAAAGGCCCTAGAGAAATTTTTCCATTCAATAGCCTTCCCCCTATGAACTTCTAGGCTATTCTTAGTAGACTCATGAAAATTTAGTTTTTTTATCTTAAGCACTTCAATGTCCTAGTCCATTGTGTCCTACTTATGTTGGTAGTTTGCTATATTTGACTTTGGAGGTCAATTATGTTATCCAATTTGGTGAGTTGTTCCTCCATCCTCTACATTCTTGTCTCCATTGCTTGATAGTGTGTCTCTAATGGCATTTACTAAAAATAGAATTGTTGTTTTTAACAACTGCTATTTTTAGTAACTGTCCAATTTTTTTGGGTGCTATAAACCAAAATGATCAGCTTGAAAAGATGATCAAAGTGGGCTTATATCACAAAATGACAAGTTTTAGATTCCTAAAAAAAGTGTGTAGAAGCTCTATACCAAAACGATCAACTTGATGAGACGATCAGAATGGGCTATATCTTTAAATGATGTTTTTTGATAGCCCAATTTTTTTTTATATAATACAAGTTTTCAAGTTGCGTTTCTACTTTCAAACACTCAAAATTTCACTTTTTTTTTTGCCTTGTGAGCTTTGCTTTCAATAAGGTGAAGAGAAAATGGAAGTATACTAGGTTAAGATGTGTGTAATTTCCATAACCCTTTACTATATTACAGTAGTGATAGATAATGCTTGGACCAATATTTTTCAATGAGTTTATGTAGGTTTTTATGAGGGGTCTTGGTCCTCTCATACTGAGTGGGATTTGAATCTTGAACCTCTCAAATAGAGGCTAGAGCCCTTACCATTGCAATAATCTCCAATGAGTTAACACAGGCTTTTATGAGGGGTCCTAGTCCCCTCATACTGAGTGGGGTTTGAACCTTAGACATCCCAAAGAGAGGCCAAATCCCTTCGCACTGCACTAAGCTTGCAACTTTGATTGAATCAATATTTTAGGCCACGACCCAAGGAGGATATATCTAATATCCTTGGGTGCATTACCCATCTCTTTGATTAGTATGAAAGGGTAATCTTCCCGAGTGTTGTGCTTGGTGCACTATGGATATTACATGGTTGAATGGCTTCCTATATATGAAGGTTTGGCTTAGGGTTCCTAAAAAGGATCTTCCAATATACACAAGGTATATGGGAGCTCAAGTTTGTGTACGAGTGCTATTTGAGGCTTGTTCATTAGAGACTTTATGGACAATCTAGCTTAGTCAATAACGACAACTCCTATATGTTATTTTAAAATGATTAGAACACAGTTTCTAACCTATGGACCTAGGTTTTAAAAAAAAAAATTTGCTCACAACAAAAGTTTATTATGTCTTAGAAAGTGCTTTGATCCCACTTGCAATGGATGGATCTCTTCTTCTCATGTGAATATTTCACCTCAAAATTCTTAGTTTTGAGTTGTACTGAGATAAGAAATTCAATGCCAAAGATAATTCTAACTATGATTACAAGGATTGACAAAAGTAGCACTAATACCACATCCAATAATAGAAGCATTCATTAAATAAAACATGAAAATATAAAATAATAGTAAATACAAGAATTTGGGAGAAGTAATATTACTATCTTTGGTCTATTTGAGGGGGAAACCTCCTCACAAAATATTTCAATTCTTCACTAGCCTCATGAGGGCTACATCCTTTCCTTTTTATAATATTTACAAGTATATTTCTTGACATTCTATGAAAATATTCTTGACTACCTATTTTATGACAATTACATTCATGATTCCAAAGCAATTACATACATGATTCTATGACACAAAATCCTACCTACTCTAACTTAACATGTGGCCCACTTCTAACTTAATATGTGGTCCACTTTATATACAATATCATATTGCAATATGAGTTACAATTGTGGGTTACATAACACCTTATCAAGCGATTTAGCCCCTTTTAGCAAATTGGTGCCTTTGTTAAGAAAATCGCTCCTCTAAGCCAATAAATAGATAAGGTGAATTGGTACTTTATTAAAAGTAAACCAAATTTTAGAATTTTTGGGTATTTTTATACTATCTAGCCTCTTGCTATTGTTTTTTGCTTCCAAAATGTACAAAATTTTGCAAAGGTAGTGTCGAGGTACTCCATTTATGGTGACTTCATGGGATGCCAAGTTTGATTAGCATAAGATCCTAGATCCCGCCTTTATCCTTGGGTATGGAGTCTATAAAATTAGGATTCATGCTACAAAACTATCAAAACTATTGTCTCTCCTTCTAGCTAGTATTCAATGATAGTAGTCCTAGTAGCTTCTTCCACTCATTGCCATCAACCAACTATACTATTCCTATGTCTTTTGCTTTCCTTATTATATCTTCAAAAGGGTTTTTAGTCAACTCTTCTCCCTTACTAGCTAGCTCTTTTAACCTGGCATAAATTGGCTTTAGCTTCTCATACATCTTGGTGGTATTCCCTTGATTGATGTGGTTCTTTTATTTTTCAATCATGGGATTGAAAACATCATCATCTAGGACATGTTTCTTGCATTGAATATGTTGAGCATTCCAACAACAATCGAACCATAATTATTTTCTCCATCGCCTATACTTGGGTTTTTAGAGATACTAAGTTGTCTTTGTAAGTCTGTAGGTTCCTCTAGATTCCTAGGATATTTCTAATTTTCTTAACCATATCCTTACAATCTATCCATGATATTATGCTTGTGCTATGTTCATTGATCCAAGGAGCTTAAGGACTTCATAATGTTCACCCCTTAAAAAAAGCTATTCTTCCACTCGCTTGATGATAGTTTTGTCTAGTTCCAAGTTTTTTCTATGAAGGATACCAAATGACAATATTCAAATGTGTTCTTCATCTTCTCCTTGATCTAGTACGATAAGGTCTTAACCATCTAAAATTCTTATGCCATTTTTGGATCTACCTCCATTTCTTCAGTCATTGAATCTTTCAATTTTTTGATCTATTGGTCTTTTGGTTCTAGTTTGATTAGTAGTTTGCTTTGATCCTTAGTCATCTCCTATGCGAGTTGTTTAGAATAAACAAATTGGGCTTTGAGGTCTTCAATTTATTTCTTTAGCTACTCCTTTTCAATGACCTTTAGCCCTTCATATTCTTATCAAAGTTTCTACCTTGATCTAAGCCAATTTCACTTGTAGCTTTCTGTTCTTGATTTATATTGCTTCATCCTCAAACTTTACCCAACCATATTTCATTACCATGTCAAGTGTGACTTGGTTAGCCAATTGGAACATTTGGTATGGGTCCATCTTGTCAAAATATAGCTGCAACACCCTAGTAGTTAAGTTAGTTGGAATTGATGCTATTTAGGAAGGATTAATGTCATTTTCATTGACAAAGTACACTTTATCCCCCTTCTTTGATATTTTTGAGTGGAAGAGTTGAGGCCTTAGAGGTCTTCATATTAAGTCACTTGTACTTTTTCTTCCATGCTTTCTATTTAGCAAAAAGGATATCTAATGACTCTTTGACCTAGACTCTCCACCCTAAAATGTGTAGCTTGGCCTAGGCCCTTCAGATACAATCATTGATGGGGGAGCTCCTATAGACTTGACTCCTTGAGCAGGGATAGTGAGAGTATAGGAGTTACAATTCATGAGATGAAGGATGAGTGGAGGAGGTAAGCATGGCAAGGGGTGCAAACTAAGTGGTGACAATGGGAAATGAAGTGAAAGTGTGGGGAGTAGGATGTGATACCAATTCAACTATGGTGTCCATAAGAGGAGACATGATTTATAAAATATTTTTGTGATGCCAAGTGAGGATGGGAAGGAAGTGATGGGGCAGTTCCTACTATGACAGTGATTGTAGGAGGCTAAGTTCCTCTTAGGGAACTATGGGGTAAATCATACCTTGGAGAAATATGTGCTAAACTCGTGGATGGTGGGAGAAGCACAATAGAAGAATGGAAAAAAGGGATGGAGAGAGAGAGAGAGAAAGAGAGAGAGAGAGAAGAAAAAATAATAGAAAGAGAAAGTGGAGTGGTGAATGGTGAGGATTGAGGAGGAATGAGTGTAGTCATGGCCATTAGACTAGCCATTCCTAGATCTAGAGGAGAGTCTCCTTAGGGGATTTACCCCTCATCAACTTGGATATCCTACTCTTTCTATTATTATTCTATTGCCATAGCCATCTTGCTAAACATGGATATGCATATTTCAAAACACTTGGTCCCCTTGATCATCATTTGTATCATTGCTATACTAACCATATTTGAGAAAATCAAAATTGACAAAAAAATAACAAGGTAAACGAATAGGCAAAAATCGAGAATTGGCAATTTTTTTTGAAGAAAATGCAAATTTTCATTGAATTTTTTTCATGCATATCACAATGAATTAACACTATGTAGATCAAATAATAATATTGTAAAATATACATGGAAATTGTAAGTAATACAAGCTTAAAGCCTTAAATTACACATGAAAGTAACAAAATACATCTTGTATTGCTTATAATATAAAAATGTATAAGTTACAAAATGTGTCAAGTCATGATAAATATCAAATACAATGCCTCAATGCCTTTGAGTGCCTCTGCCATTTTCTCTAGTAGAATATTTAGTTTCTCTTTGTTTTCGTACTTGTATCTCTTCTTGTGCATGTGCATCTTCTTGTGCCTTGGTTGCTATCTCCTCTGCTAGGTTTTCAAAGTTTTCAAACTCATCCACAGAGAAGATGTCATCTTGTTGTTTCTCCTATAATGGTTCTATGATCCATCCATTAGATGAATCAATCTTGTCTAGGTCAATGGCCTTGATGCTTGTTCTTGCACTATTTTTATGGTGGAGACAAAGGTTGTAATAAATAAACACAAGATCATTCAAATTTTCTTGTGTAAGCCTATTATGTTTCTTGGAGTGTATGTCCTCAAACATAATCCAATTGTAGCCACAATATGAAGCACTGTATGGTTGAGATAAAACTTTGATGGCAAAGTGTTGTAGATTGGGCGTATATACACCAAAGTTCTCCCACCATAAATATATAAACAACCAAACAAAATTAAAAGACAAAATAAATAATAAGTCAATGAGGGTTACCTAGCCTCATAGTTGACCTTGATCAAATGCATAGCGAAGATGGGAAAAGGATGCCCTCACATTTCTTATAAGCATTCATCTCAATCTATATCTTAACACACATTTCTTTATCAAGGTACATACAATCAATGCATAGTCAAAGGCTCCCTATCACCTCATAGTCAGTTTGAAATAAATCGACATAAAAAATTTAGGGTTAAGGTAGTACCCCATTGCATGAAGAGGGCTATGGAGCTGAGATGTCCATTGCTTGTCAATAATATCCCAAATGTTTATATTTGGTGTGAACATGTCCATAAAATAAGGCAATTACCTTTTTTTCCCTATCGATAACCTCATATGCATATACCATTGGTGATTTTTCTATGTCAACAAGAAGGAGAACCCTCACCAAATGCTTTGACACCTTAAAAAATGGAAAAATAATTTAAATAAAAATATTTTACAATAAAAAAATTTACAATACAAGATTTGCAAATGGAAAAATATTTTAAATAAAAAAATTAGTCTTGTACCTTGATGGCCTCATTCATGACTATTTAGAAGGGTTGCTTAAAAAAATAGTCATATACCTTCTGCCCCTCACTAGAGAATCAATATCTAGCAACTTGTTTGGAATTCTAGTCATTACTCACAAACATTTGCTGCAATGATCCTCTTGCACTATAAATGCTCTATAATGTCACGAAGTTTGTGGCAAAGCATGCAAATCCAATCCATACTAGATACCTCCCACCAATAAATTGCCTCATGAGGCTGAGGACCCATGCATGGTTGTAGATAAATTTTGTAATAGCCTTAGATTTTTGTACAACCTCTAACACCCAAGGTATTTTCCCAATATCTTTAAGCAAATCAAGACAATGGGCTGCACATGGGGACCAAAAAATTGTGGGAAATATCTCCTCAAAAATCTTACCAGCTGCTACATATATTGTTGCATTGTCCATGCTGACTTGGACAACATTCTCCTCCTCGACCAGCACCATAACCTTCCCCATCAACCCTACAAGCTTTTTGATGCTCTTAACTTGTGTTGATGCATCCATTGAATTGAGGAATGCAATTACTCCTACAAAACTAATAAAAAAATTAATTAATGTTCCCCTCCTATGGTAGTCTTCACAAAAAAACACAATTTGCAATTTTTTTATCGATTTTTTCAAAATTTGTGATTTTGATGCAGATTCAATCAACCAAGTTGTGAATTGGGAAAAATTGGCTTGAATCGATATTTTTCATGGATTTTATCAACTATGATGCTAACCATTATTAGAGTAATTAGTGTAGCTAAGATGTTGATCGCCAATGCTATATATTTTCTAAGCTTTTCCTCTTATAGAGTTAAAATGCCTGCTACCACTACTTTTGTAAAGGTTTTAGTACTTTTGGTGCCTTTGGGGTGTTTCTTGTCCTAGGTGATAGAAAATTTGGCATCAAATGAATCATCTCTTTTGGATTTGGTCATTGTTTATGTTTTATATTATTGTTTTTCAACCCAATTATCATAGGTCCCAATGTTTGAGATCACACTATATTATCTAATATTTGAGCATTCAATTAACGTGGCTAGTATTAATGACTAAACATTCATATAATATAACATTAATATGAAGTAAAATGACCAATGTCATTCATGCAATAACATGAATAAAACTTACAATAGAATTTCTCAAATTGTATACACGCTTCTTTGTATGATGCTTGAAATACATATAATTTTCAATTGATATTCGATACATTACATGGAGCTTTGTCTCCATAATATAGCCTTACAAAGATGGAGCTTTGTCTCCGTTAAATAGCCTTATAAATATGACTCTTCAATACTTGACTATTGCACTCCTCACACATCTAGGAGATGCATATTTTCCTATTCCATGCTATGATTTAGCTATTGGTGTGCCTTCTGAATGAGAAATTAGTAAGTCATCACAATAATATATTTTAGAATTTAAGGATTCTTTATTGGAGCTAACACATGCTTTATTCAAATCATGTGTCACAACTGGCATCCTTTTTCTCTTATTTTTTCTCTTGAAAGATCTCAAAGGTGAGTAAAGTCATATACATCACAATGCATATTTTAGTAGAAAATACAATGGTGTTTTGTGAATTCCACCAAGCTCTAAAAATATTTTCATGAAGATAGCTGATAAGTGTAGTGAACTTTTCATCTTTTACATTTTTCATAAATAAAGACAATCTCGTCTTTAAATAGTTTGACATTTTCTTCTTTCCGTCAAAGTCATCTATCAAATTTTGTGAATAGAATTTTAACTTATTCATCATTTCTTCACTATCTTCATTGAATGCATTTTTAATGATTTATTCCATGGTATAATTCTTCAAAGTAGAAATCCTTATAACTCCAAAGTTTTAAATTTCTAAAATAATCAAATTCTTAAAATTCGTTTGGAGTTGGAAACCTTATATCTCCCAAATTCAATCTCAACAATTTCAACAATTTTACAAAAATAATAAATAAATAAAGAATTTGCAAAATTCTTCAAACAAATTCTTTTTTAATTTTTCTTTTGGAGTAGAAAACCTTATCTCTCCAATTTTGATCAATCTCAATTTTCAAAATCAATTATCAATATGCAAAATTTTAATTTTCACATTCAATATTTAAATTAATAATTCACATTTAAAATTCTTATGGAGTAGACAACCTTATTCCTCCAAAGTTTAGTTTTTATCAAATATCAATTTCTCAAATTTCAAATTGTTCAAATTAATTTTAGATTCTTTTTGGAGTTGAATTCCTTTTGACTCCCTAATTAAATAAATTTTAATTTTCACTTTTCACTTTTCAAAAATAAAATGTGGAAACCAATTTTAAAAATTATCACTCTAAAAATAATTAAAAACCTTATAAAGCTTATTACTCTTTCAATAAAATCAAGCATGCACCTACTTCTTATATTATAACCTTAGTACTTGAAAAATTTAAGTAACTTAATATTGAACTCTGCCCTAATAAAGATATGTTGAAAATAGATTTCAATTCTTACCTCTAATTCACATGATTTCCAACATTTCACCTTTTGGCTATTGTCAAGCTTAGGCAGGTAAATGGCATGGTAAATTTAGGCGCTCAGATTCATCTTCAACGGATATTATTTACGCTTCTCTAGGAAGCATTTCATAGGTGCTAAATGCAACAAAACAAAACCTCTTAGGTTCAATTTATTTTTCTTTGGCTCTCCATATGTGCTATCAACAACAAAAAAAACATCTCAAGCTTTCAATTTGCTTTGCTTTAGCTCTCTGTAGGTGCTAGATACTTTAGCTCCAAGAGATCATTGTGTATACTATAACTCAAATGTTCTGACCTATTATCTCTAGTCACACACTCTATCAATGCTTTTTATATACTTTTTAAATATTTAAAACCAATAGATTCAATATTCTCCTCTTAGATCAAGTGGCATTAGCTCAACTGGTTAGATTCCTCAACATTCAAAGGAGGAGACCAAGGTTTGAATCTTGCCTAGCAATACATGGATAATATCCAAGCTTTGTTGTAATACCACTATATGGTGGTGATGTAATATAGGTGGGGCTCATTTCAGTCCCGCATAACCAATTTTAAAAAATAAAATATTCTCCTATTAGGAGATTTAATTTATCTTTCTCAAGTGGCTTTGGTTGCTCCTTATGTGGTTCTATTTTTACGAAGAATCTAAAAAATATTAGGGTGAATTTTTTGTCCCCTCACATTCAAATTTATTTTGAGTTGGTCCTTAAAGAAGCATGCATCAATGTCTCTTTAGACGTTGCCTATATATGAACATCTCCAAAAAATATGGGGAGCCATCTGCTCCCTCGGGCGAATCTACTAGAAACTCTTTGTGATTCTAGGATCCTACGATGTGTGTCTAATGATGCTAATAATATTTAATTCTTCTAGGTCCAAATCTTGCTCCTAGAGCTTTCACAATATTTTGGTCACTTCATCTTCTCACTCTTCAAAGATTGCAGTTCAAACCCTAATAGTATTTGAGTTAATCTCAAATATAATATCAATATTTTCTTCAAAGCTTAAAAATGAATTTACATCAAATATCTCTTTTTCCTGATCCTAACTTCTATCTTGAACCTTCCCAAATTAAATTCATGCTAGAATCCTTCTTCGATGCTAGATTTCAAACATACCTCTTCCAAAAAATATTAGATAGAGAGTGGTAGCTTTGATACCACTATCGACTTTTCAACCATATTATCATAGGTCCTAATGTTTAGGATCACAATGTATTATTTAATACTTGAGCATTTAATATATTGTCCAATATTAATAAATAAACATTCATATAAAATAAAAATAATATGAAGTAAAATGACCAATATCATTCATACAATAACATGAAGAAAACTTACAATAGAATTGCTCAAACTATATACGAGTTTCTTTGTATGATTCCTAAAATACATATAATTTTCAATTAACATTTGATACATTACATGGAGCTTTGTATCCATAATATAGCCTTACAAAGATGACTCTTCAATACTTGACTATTGCACTCCTCACATATCCAAGAGATGCATATTTTCCTATTCCATGCATAAGATAAATCCTCTCATATATTTTATCTTCTTATCTTGCCACTTGTATACATGACTCTTGACTCTCTATTTACTCTTGTACACTTTATGACACATTGCACACTCATACATCTATACACATGCACACTCTATTACATGAAACTTATGTAGATTATCACTCTTCACACTTGCAAACATAATTACATGACACTTGTGCACATCCTACATATGATAACAAAAATAAGGGGAAATATAAATCACACTCCTAAAATATAGAATCACACCTTAATCTATTACATATTTAAAATTGTAACATAGAGTACCAAATAATGTAATATTATCTAACATATATCTCATTCTCTACCATGCTAGAATATTCTTATTTATGTACCCTATTTTTCAAAGCACCTCCAACCTCTAATGATTTAGCTTGATATCTTGGTCAAAGTCATCTTTCACTTTTAGATAAAAGATGTACCACTTTGGAGGGCAGTCATATTAGCTTCAAATTTTATCTTCATGACCTCTATTACTCCCTAGAGTGGCAAGGGTTGTCTCCTCATCTAGGTTGACCTATTATTAGATGTTATACCTCTTTTCATGAGCAAAGAAGGTATCCACTAAGGGTTTGCTTGAAAATCCCATATGGGTCATAGGACCATTGATCTTTGAATTGTTCAAGACATGTATTTCTTGACCTCACCTCTATTTTTATGTTTTATCCACACATCTTATGAGTGAAATTCATGATTTATTTTTTGAGTGGATAAAAAGTGGCCTTCTTTCACCCTTTGAAGTATTTTAGATATACATAGTCAAGTTGCATGACATATTCCAAATTGAATATGTAGTTTGGGACTCTTGTAGGAAACTCAAAGGGTATGGCAAAAAACCCATAGAGGTGAATGAAGGATATAGTCATTCCCAAGTAGAAGTCCCTTTGTGTCCATTTCCCTCTTTCAACATCTATTGTGCTTCATCTATCAACCTTGATGCCTTTCCTCTAAAATTTTCCATATTGACCTTGTACATATTATCATAAAAGTGGTAGGAGGTCTTTCTTACCTCTTAGCAGGGTATGTTTGTGCACTCCAATATACTTAGAGGTTGTCCATCCACCTCTACTTGGTCTAGCTAGAAAGTAGAAAATCAAATTTTCTTTTAGTATAAGATTAACAAAATTAGGTAGGAGGTATAGGTGAATTTCCTCCCTTCCTTAAGTATTTTAATTAACTATCCATCTAGTCTGAGATGTACTGGCATAGTCAATCATTTGGGAGTGCCTTAGGTAGCTCTAGATTGCATATAGAAAGGTAATATGATCATAAATCTTATCATTGCTCCTTTCCTTGAGAATGATGACTATCCTTGACATCACCATTTAGATATCTCCCTTGAATTGGTTAAACTCTAGTGAATACTTAAATTAGATGGCAGATCAAGTTTCTTGAGGTATAATATTGGGAATATTTGCCAATAGGCAATGAAGTGCTTATAGTAAAATTCTGTTTGGGTCTTAGGGCTACAAGAGATCCACATTGTTGGGTCATTGATGGATTTCAACATGTTTCTTATAACTTATTTATTTAAAAGAAATATTTTATCCATTGTGTAAAGTGGAAATTCTTTGTTTCCAAATCATACTTCTCTACCATTTTTCTACCAATTTAGGGAACTTGTAACACTAGGTTCATATCTAGGCTAGATGTCTAGGTTTGACTTATGCTTTAGGAGTCCATATCATGGCCTAAGTTAAAACCTCCTCAATGACTCCCTCCATACTTCTCCTACGGAGTGAGTATAGTTTCCCTCTACCACCTTCTAAAAAGGGTTCTCAAACTATTCTTCTAGTCTCTTGGAAGATAGGAAGCCTTAATTATTTCTCTTTCCCCCTTCCTCCACATGGTATACCTCTTAAATGATTTAAGCCTTGATTGCAGTAACTATAATAGGTGATGGTGAGCAAAAAATACATTTTAAAAAATAGTTAATATTGTTTGCATTTAATTTTATCAATTCGAGAGTTTATAACCTTGCTGAGTACTAGTGTAAAGTATATGCCTGTAGTAAACTGAGAGATAAGTCCTATGTGTCACTTGTGGTTTGACGGGAGTGTGTTTTTCATGTAGTTGGAATTCATCCAAACCAAAAAAATTTAAATGCAGGAAAAGAAATTTAAACTATCATTATCAAATACATGACTAAAAGTAAAGTTACATAAAAATAAGCACATAGCTTGAAAAGAAATTGCAGGAAATTAAAACACACTTGTAGAATTGAATAAAGAAAAAAATTGCATAAATTAAACACACTATGCAAAATTAAATAAAGCAGAAAACACACTTGCAGAAATAAAATAACATAAAATAAATAATGACAACAAAAAACAGGGGAGGAGTACTGCCTGGAATGGGTCCAAGCTCCTGCAGACGTTTGCCCAACTAATTTACATAGTCACTCTTTGAACACAGAAAATAATAGAACACTCAAGATTTTTATTTATGTAGTACCAGGTACAATTTTAATGCAAAACAAGTTCAATATTCTTTGCTTCAGGGGTGGCCTGTGTTTTTATACCGAACGTGGCCATCCCCTATTACAAATTTAGGCTGTGCTAATTTTATTCATTTTGACATGATTCGCTACGACGAACACGTGTGTAAATTAATTAAACGTTTAATAAAAGAGAAGTCACACTAAAATTTAACCTTTTAGGATAACCATAATGCTCCCTATGCTTTTACAATAATATTCATCTAATTTATGCACGATCTATGAATTACATAGTCAACGCATACTTTATTCTATTGGGTATAAGCGTTGATTGGTCTATTTATGGAATACAAGTGCCTTTCCAACCTATCACTAGGATAAGGGTGCCACATTTAGCCTTTTCTTGTTCACTGAAAGTTGTTGCTTTTCGATCATCGGTCAACAGGTGCTTAATTTATAATCGAAAGATAGACACCTTTCGGCTTGTTGCCAGGAGACAAGCGCTTGTCCTATTTACTGGGAGATGGGTACTTCCTTTTTGTTGTAAGATAGACATCTTCCAGTCTATATCCAGGAGACATGAGCCATACCTTAGTAATTCAGGATGCATTACTCCTATACCACTATCTTCGTTCAACCACCAATCGTTCCTTAATTGCATTATGAGTTTTATCAAACACTAGGTCCGTGTGGGACCTTGATTTAAAGGTGCAAAAAAGTGATAAAGTATTGCATCTACACATAATTTCCACTAAAAACACACATTAGGCATAATATGCCATTTTCTATTAAATGTATACAATAATATCACAAAAAATACATTTCTAATATAATAATGCTGCATAATTATCCTATTAAAATATACAAAAAATGAGCATTTTTGGTGCTCATCATCCCCCCATGCCTAATTCTTGCCACATACTCATGGCACCCAACGCTGATAATTCCATGTTTCAGTAGTGACTTGCTAGTATTCCCTATTTCTATGTTTTCTCTCCTTGGTTGTGGCTTTGTCTCATTCTTTGTTGTACATCCTCTTGCCATTTTGTCCTGGCTGTGTAGAATTTATTACTATTTTGGGTGCCTTTCCTCGTTGGCTATGTCATAAAGGCTGGATGGGCCCTTCCCTTGTCTTGGATTTTCTTGTACATTATCCTTTATCAATCGCCCCCTCTACTTTCAGTCCTGTATACGTGGCAATCTCATTTTGAAATGAAGGTTCAACATGCTTCTAGTAAAAATGATTCACAGGAAGTCGATATGCAATGGGAAACTTAGGCTTGTCCCATGGTGGAAAGTGAGATGTGTCATATACCTGGGTCTTAAGAAAATTTTCTATCTCCAGGTTGAGTGTTGAATCATTTGTGTCATTCTCCTCTGCATTTTTAGGTAGCAAATACTCAAGAGCTCGTACTAGTGATGAAATCATTGGTTCCTTTTCAAATATACCCATCTTCTGAAGGTACTCCTTCATCCAAAAAGGAATTCCTTGTTGGCAATTTTGTGTACCTTGGGTACATTGCATTTTCTCAAGTGAATAAGTTGTCATTGATGTCAAGAAGCTGTTGAAGGAATTTGAATTGATGTCAAATAATTTGGTTTGATGAAGGTTCGGCATGACAGGTTCGAAAGTAAGTTTGAAAAATGTCGCGATATCGTGACATGTCACATTTTCAGGACTTAAGCAGGAGAGAGAAAGCTTTTTAGAAAAGTGTCGCGATATCGTGACATGTCGCATTTTCGCGACTTAAGTAGGAGAGAGAAAGCTTTTTAGAAAAGTGTCGCGATATCGCGACATGTCGTAGTTTCGCGACTCAAAGAGGAGAGAGAATGTTCGGAGTCAGAAATGTCACGATTTCGCGACATATTGCAAGGAAGGTTGTTCGGACAAAAAGTGTTGCGATTTCGCGACATGTTGCAAGAGAGAGAGTCCGAAAGAAAAAGTGTCGCGATTTTGCGACATAATGCAGAAAATAGAGTCCGTAGTGTGAATTGTTGCGATTTCGTGACAAGTTCGAAGAGAGAGAAAGTAACACAAAAAGTGTCACAATTTCATGACATGCAGCAAAGGGAAGAGTCTGAAATGAGAAGCGTCACGATTTTGCGACAAAAGCAGAAAGGAGGTCGACGAAGGGAGAAGTGTCGCGATATCGCGACAAAAGCAAAGTTTATGCTAACTAAGTCAGAAGTGTCGCGATATCATGATAAGAGCTTAGTGAAGTCGACAAAGGTTGAAGTGTCGCGATATCACGACAAAAGCCAAAAGAAAGTATACGATTGCAAAGGTGTCACGATATCACGACATGGTGTAGTTTCGTGACAGAAGCTACAAAAGTGTTCCAGAGGAAGTGAATCCGACAAAGTTAATTTTTAGCCGACGAAAATTAGGGCTTGCAGCCGACATAGATTAGGGTTTGTTTTTGGTATAACAGCCGACTAAGATTAAAGTGTTCATCTTGAAAATTTTGATATAAAAGGAGGGTTGTTTGGGCGATTAGAAGTGTCATTGATGTGCGACGTTTGGAGATAGTGCGTAGTGCAAGAAGTTCGATCGCTATGAGCATAGTGCGAATTCGATTGTAGTGTGCATAGTGCATTTCGTCGAATAATTCTGAGTGTCAAAGATCACAAAGGAAGAAGAGTGTGTGCAGACAGTGGAAGGGTTGAAGTTTGACCAAGTGTGGGTGTGTTTGCGCAGAGAGAGAAGAGGGTGTAGTGAGCAGACAGACAAAGACGAACGAGGACATTTGTGCTAGATCAAAGGACTGTGTTTAGTGCAAATTCGAGGACCATCTTTGGAGGTGATAGAGTTGAGGACAGAGGTCTCCAACCAGAGTAGGGAGGACAGGTGTCTTCTTTGGATATAGTTCCATTTGCTAAGGGCAGTAGAGGCAGAGGTTTTCTAGAGGATCACTAGCCAGAGCAGAGCTAGGGGATTGGTGTCTCCTATGGGTTGGTGCCCATGAACTCGAGATTAGGGGATTGGTGTATCCTTTGGGTTGGTGCCCATAAACATTGTAATCGGGAAAGGTATTCCCAGAATTTGGATTGTTAAAATTTAGTGAAAGATTTTATCCGTGGATGTAGCCCAACCTTTTTGGGTGAACCACGTTAAAATGGGTCTTCAATGTGTGATGCTTTCTGTCTTGATTAATGCTGTGTTGATGCCTCTGCTATCTAAAGTTAAAATTATTAATTGGTTAAGTCTTATACTTTTCACCCCCCCTCTCAGTATAAGCTTGTGTTCTTCATTCCTTCCACTGAATCATATAGGTTCCAAAATTGCCTTGGCTAGAAAATATTGATAGAAATACCTAGCTTTCTGGTTATTCGTTTGTGAGCCTTTCATTCCTTTATAGCATTTTTCAGGCTCTTATTAAGCTCCTAGAAATTTTGCCTCTGGCTGACGAAGACTCACATGGATGTAGCCCATTATTCATCTAAATTCAGGTCTTGCTACACCTTCTACTTTCGTTGGAGTGCCCTTCTGGCCCTAGTATTTGGACTCCTCTATGGCGGCCTCTATGCCTTAGCTTTGGGTCATAATTTTTGTGTAGATATTTGGGCTTTTTGAATCAAATATGGTGTTGCGAGATCAGGTGCTACTGTCTTACATGGATTTGGTATTTCCTACATCTTTGAAGATCCTATTTCTTGTGCATCCTGGTCCATCAGTGTGTCAACAAGAGGTTTGACTATGGACTGTGCATCAGATTGATCGATCATAATTTGGTCAACCGATGACTAACTAGCTAATTGTGCAACCACCATGGGATCGATTAGCTCCTATGATTGGCCATCGTCATGCTCTTTCTTCTAATTTACAACTATATAGAAAATATGGTCATGTACAAGTATTTTTCCAGTAGGCTGAGTGGCATCCATCTGTGTCGTAGACTCCCCAATTTACTGGATAGTCCCTACTTGGTCAACTATCATTTGATCATTTGATTGGACAACCATAGAAGTTTTGGCTAACTCCTCAATATCACTATCCACAATTTCAACTATAGGGAACCCCTATAGTAGAACAGGGCTCCCTTGTTATTGGGAAGCAACCATCACAAGGGCCTCTGATTGGTCCTCTATTTCAGTCCTTTGGATGCTTGATGCCCTCCTAGAATCAGAGTGAAATTTCCCCATGGATGCAATCTTATATTTTGAGTCCATGAAAGAAAGTGATGGGTCCATGGCCCAGTCGATTTGTACAACAACATCAGCCTTATCTACTTTGATGGCCAACAACTGTTGGACCCTATTTTATAACTACCACACTATGTATCTCAATTGTTGCATAGTATCATTTGCTTCCTGCTATCTTGCTATGGTAGCCTATCGATATTCCTAAAATTTGGCTTGCTCATTTTTATATTTCTCCCCCCATTAGGAGTCTTGTTCTTTCATACTTTGTAACTGGTTTTGTAGGTATTCCTCTAAAGTGTTTGAGTAGTGTGCTTCACCACTGGCCATGTCGTACAACACTTGGGCAACCAGTTCATCTTTTATCATAGGGGCTTCTTCTTCTTTTAATGAACTGTAATCAACCAGAGTCTTGTTCATCATTCTACTCCTGGTCATTGATGGTGATGTAGCCTAAAATGGACTTGCAATAGTCTATTCTACCTCATAATTTGAATGTAGGGATAAAGAAGATGTTACCCATAGTGGAATTTGTTTGGCCTGCCCTGCCTCCCCTGTAGAGTGGATTTTGTGGGAGGTAGATGCTTCTAACACATCATCCTCTTCGTCCTTCTATTGCCCACTAGGTTCTTGTAAAGCAAAAAGTTCTTATTCATTCTTTTTGTCTATCTGTTACCTTCTAGCTGATTGTGAAACATTAACCTCTTCTTAATTAGCCTACTCCTCTTTGGTGGATTCCATGGTAGCAACATATTCTTCATAATTTTGTTGCTCACTAGTGGATTCCATGATAACAACATCATATTCATCAGTTGGTGTAGCCCTATGCACCTCGACATACCAAATTAGGGCTATAATCAGTCCATGATGCCCTAGTGCCACTATTGTCCCTACCCAGAACCTACTAGCTTCATCCTTCAGGGCACACATTAGATAATATTAGACATTAATGTAGTCCCCATGCAAAAGGTGATTTAGAAATCAAAATTGGTTGGCATTCAACCACAAATACTTGCCTGTGCAAGCGAAACATCAGGCCACTTGCTTGAATACTTACCTCCATATATCCAGAATATACTATTTCAACAATTCAAACCATGTTATCTGCATCGTAGGCTACCAAAAAATGCGTCACACTATCCTCCTTATACGTTCAGTCCCCTATGTGTGGGAGGTTGGTCACTTCTATGATATATACTTTTGTAATTGGTATGACTAGTCCATGCATCCTTACTACACCATCATCCATCAAGGTTGTAAATTTGTATGCTGTCACAAGATCTTGACCTTGGCTAACCAAGCGACAGTAGTCCATCCATATGATAGCCTAAAACTGGTCTCAGATGTCACTAGTTATGCCTGAGATATCCTAGGGCTCATTCTTCTTGAGGGTATGATTAGTTGAAGGTCCTCCCATGGCGTTTATCGACTCTATTTTATGTATTTCTCATTGTGTTGCAAAACAAGTATTGTTATCTAGTTTTAAATATATTGAAGCATGTGACTGTATCCGTGCATACATGGCACCTATATCTCGTAATCAATAGTAATTACGGGTATCCACGTAATCAATTTTTAAATTGTGTGCCAAATTTAGATGGGTACCGTTACAACTACTTTCTGTTCGATTGGTTCCATGTGGCATTTTGTAGATTTGGGGGTTGTATGATTGGATACAAGTTTCGTGGGACATGTGTCGACACATTACACAAAAATATTTTCTTTATGAAAAGCATGTACACACATAACAAAAATGAGTACATACTTGAATGGTGTTTCGTGAATTATGATATGCAAATGCCAGTGGTGCAATTTGATTGGTCGATGCATGACAATAGTATTCCAGGACAAATGAATGGTGTACATTTTTTTGTGCAGGGCAGTACTGCAATTTTATTAGTCTCGAGGTCGCATGCAAAAACTAAATAAAACATGAAGATTTATTTTATCGTGGGACGACACACATCTCCCTCAGAAGTTGATTTATTCATGTTTGAAGAGTATGCATGGGTCATCGATGGGAAGAAATGAACTCAAATGGTAAAAAATCGAGAAGCAAACGGGTTCCATCATTGAAAAGAAAAATAGACATACTTTGGTCCATGAAAAAGTTTGATTTTAGATGCACATGGATTTTGACATCATCATGGCTCTGATTGCTTCTCCGATGTCGAATATAGGAGTCATTGCTGGATTGGAATACAAGCACCTTTATTTAAGTGGAATGTAGGCACCTTTCTCTTTGCTGTAGATATAGGCACCCATTTGGATGGGATACATGCGCCTTACTGGGACTCACTGAATACAAGTGTTGTCTATTATTGTGAATACAGGTACTTTTATTTTGACATTCTGGATACTGACACCTGCAAAAGATGATTTTTTTTTGCCTGCTGTATATGGGAGATAGGCACCTTAAAATTTTTACAAATGTAGGCACCTTTATTATGTGTAAAATATAGGCACCTTCTCTCTGATGGAAAGTAAAAGTTCACTAGGTTGACCCATAGATAGACACCTTTATTTAGTTCAAATATAGGCGCTTCCCCTTGGTGACAAAGTCAACATTCGTCGCCTTGACCTGTATATAGGCATTTTATTTCATGAGGAAGTAAACTCTTGTACACACATCTAGCTATAATTACCACCCCCTAGCGAGAGGTTGATGCATTTTCACTCATATATCCTCCTAGAAATCCGAAAACCATAGGGTACCATGAGCCTGTGTCTGATAGGTCTAGTTTGACCCATTGCCTACAAATTGCATTCAGGGCTGCATGTCCTACAAAAATAAACACACATGTAAAACAAAAAATAAGAATCATGGCCTGTGCCTGATAGGCTTAGGTTTCCCAGAATACATACAGATTGTATTTAGGGCATGTTTTTCCTGCAAAACAGTAAATAAAACAAAAATAGAAAAATCTATGCTAATTTAAAAATAATAATATAAAATGTTTTTTATTTTTTTCTGCAGATGCATATGCGTTCATCAACTACTAAAAAATAAATTTTATTGTAATGGAGTCTCCCCCATGCCTGATTTGGATCTGATCGTGTGGATTGGTGATGCATGATACGACCACAACTAGTGGTCGTTGACTATCAATACAATACCACTACCATCTATAGTTATGATGTGGGTAACACCATTATTGATAACTTCGACCACTTCATACGGACCCATCCATCATTGCATGAGCTTCCATTTTTACTCCTGGAAAAGGGAATTGTAGAGCAATGCCCAATCTCCCTCCTTGAACTATTTTGGGTGTATGTGGCAGTCATGCCACCTAGCCCTATGTTTCTACATGATCTCCATGCACTGTAACACATCCTGCCAGTACTCATCCAATTGGATAAGCTTTTGAATACATTCTTTTTGCACAACATCCAGATTTAAGTTTAATTCTATAGAAGTTCATAGGGTTTTAATATCAAAATTGATTGGAATCATGGTATTTTTCTTGTGCACCAATTAAAATGGTGTAAATCCCGTGATGGTTTTCCAGGTGGTGCGATATGCCCAATCTGCTTTCAGTAGGTGAGTTATCCAGTCCTTTTTATGTTGCTATACTATTTTAGTGAGAATGTTTTCCAACTATCAATTTATGACTTCCACTTGCCCATTTTCTTGCGGATGATAAGGGGTAGTTTTATTGTGCTGGATTTGATACTGCTTCATCAACTCCTGAATCATATTTGACATGAACTAGACCTCTTGATCAGTGGTAATTTCTCTGGGAACATAAAATTTTATAAAGATGGATTTATATAGGAAATTGGCTATAATATTCTCTTTTGAGTCTTGTAGTGCCTGCACTTCAACCCATTTAGTCACATAATTAGTACAAACCAAAATATACCTTTTTTCGCTTGACTATGGATTGATGGGTCTCACAAAATACATTCCCCACTTATCAAAGGGTTTAACATGTACATGGGACTGAAGTGGAATATCATCTCTGAGAGTTGGTCTACCCATTCATTGGTATTGATCACACTGGCTAACATGTTTGACTACATCTTTAAATAAAAAAGGATGGAAATATCTAGCCTACAAAACTTTAAATACAGTCCTTCTTCCTGCAAAATGACCACCACATGGTTCATCATGGCAAGCCTTGAGAAATTTTGTGGTTTCATTTTCTACAACATACCTTCACATGATTTGACTGGGCCTAGTTTTAAATACGCATCCATCAATCCATGAGAAGGCTACACTCTTCTCAATAAAAGTTTGATCTTCTTGGGGTGATAGTGTAGGAGATATTTATTGGTGGCTAAGTAATTAGCCATGACCATGTACCATGGAATATTTTCATCAAGAGAAAAGTGATGCTCATCCAAAAATCGGTCTTCAGTAGTAGTATGATCTTAAGTTATTAACCTAGAGAGAAAATTTGCAACAACATTATCCCTACTAGGTTTGTCAACAATGATTACATCAAATTCTTGCAAAAGTAAAATCCACCTCATAATTCTACCACTTACTATAGGTTTATTCATTAAATAGCATGAACTACTACAAGGAACTCTTTCTCCGTGAAAGTATAGTTGAACTCAGCATCTGTAAGACGTTTACTGAAATAATAGATGGTATAAAATTCATCTCCATCCTTTTATCGTAATGCTGCCCCTATCACATTGTTGGATGCATCAGTGTAAATGTGAAAGGGGAGGATCCAACTTGGACCTCTCAACATAGGAGTAGTGGTCAGTTTTTCCTTTAAAATATGAAATGCTTGCTCACACTCATTGGTCCAAACAAACTCAATATTTTTAGACAACAATGCATGCAGTGGTTTGGCAGTCTTGCTAAACTCTTAGATAAATCACCTATAATACCCAATAGAGCCTAGAAAAATATGAACATCTCTTTGAGTTTGGGGAGTAGGAATATTTTTAATTACTTTGATTTTTTGTTTATCTACCTTAATCCCTTTAGATGAGATATGATGTCCTAACACTATCCCTTTTTGCATCAACATAAAGCATTTTTATTGCTAAGGGACAAGTTTATTTTCTAACAATGCTGGAGTACATTTTCCAGATATAGCTTTTTTGAAAGTTTCATCGTAAACAGTGAAATCATCCATATACACTTCTACAGTATCTCCAACAATGTCTGAAAAGATACTAAGCACTACCCGCTGGAAAGTGGCAGGTGTGTTACATAACCCAAATGGTAAGACTCAGTAAGTAAAAGTCCCCCATGGATAGGTAAATGTGATTTTGTCCTGGTATTCCTTACCTATTTGAATTTGATTATATCTACTAAACCTATCAAGGAATGAGAAATATTTTTGTCCTGCCAAGGTGTCGAGGACTTGGTCAATAAAAGGGATAGGAAAATGGTCTTTCCTAGTGGCTTTATTTAACATCCTATAATCAACACAAATTCACCACTTACCATTTTTCTTAGGTAATAACACTAAAGGTGATACCCATTGACTATTCAATATAGGATAAATAAATCTAGCTAATAAAAGTTTTTGCAATTCAACTTTGATAATTTTTTTCATTGCTAGATTCATTCTTATTTGGGGCTATCTTACTGGTATTACATCATATTCCAAATATATTTTGTGCATGCATAATTTGGGTGCAATCCCCCCATGTCTTTTTAATCCCACACAAAAGTAGTTTGATGTTTGACTAATATTTCCTTTAATTTTTTCTCTTGAACAATTGACAACTCATTATCAATATTCAATATTATTCCAAGTGCTACCTCTATTTTTTTGACATGATTCTCCTTGCTACCTACAAGTGGATATTCTAGAGGAGGATGTGAGGATTATCCTTGGAAAAAGTGTGTTATGACTTGATATTCATCGGTGTCATCCTCTATCTCATCTAGAGCCATTATTGGTTGAAGCATTGGTAAGGCATTAGTATTTAAGACTTCACAATTTGGTTCTCCCAGCAAGTTAGTGGATTGTGCAGGTGGATAAATGATTAAGTTTTTGATATTCTATCCATCTGAAATCATCATTTTTCCTATTCTGCAACTTATATAAGCATTCATTATGGCCAGCCAAGGTCTGCTTAATATAAGTGGATAACCACCCAATCCAGATCTAGATTGCAACACTAAAAAATCTACTGGATACTCCCATGCATCCACTGTTACAATCACATCTTCCAGTTTTCCCTCTGGGAGTACTGTAGATCGATCAACCAATTGGAGAACAATTATGGTTGGCTCATATTTGTGAGTTATAGTTTTTGCATGGTTTCTTGGGGCATAATATTTATAGTAGCTCCTAGATCTACTAATATTTTGGGTAACCATAAGTCTGCAATTTTAACTATTAACACTGGGATTCCTGGATTAGAGTACTTGGGATGATAGGTATTGCCTAACATGAGATTAGCCAACTGATCTACCACATTAACTGCTTTTGATGGTTTTCTTACTAGTTTTTTCAGGCATAATTCTCTAACGACCTTTGTGTAGATTGGAACATCCCTAATGGCCTGATAAAGGGGAATCATGATTGTCAAGTTTTTTAAGCCTTCCATAATGTCAAATTCTGGCTACATTGGCTTTCTAGGTTCTTGTAGTCTCTTCAGGAAGGGTGGAACCCCTTCATTTTTGTGTTTTTTCAGTAGTTTTATTTTATTCCACCTCTTCTACTAAAGGTGGTTGTTCCTTTACTTCTAATTCTACATCCTATTCCTCCACTATAGGAGGAGTTGGATCTACTCCTAACTGCCTACCTGATCTAAGCTGTACAGGGTTGCAATCTACTCTAATATGATACATGGAAAATATCTTTGTACCTACCTAATAGGTGGGCTGATTTATCTTGTTCAAATTTGGAGTTTGTTGTGCAAGTAGCTGATTTGGCCTAGAAGTAGGAGGTTATGGCAAGCTAGGCTACAATGGTGTTTGAGTTGTGGTTTGTGGAGGCGAATTCCATGCTTTATGATTCCTCCACTGTGTTCCAACTTGTTGATACATCATCCATGTATAAGGGGTGTAAGAAGTAGACCCTTGGGTTGCATTCATCCAAGAAAACTGACCCCACCATCCCATGTTGGGTAATTGAGTCTAACTTTGGTTCATATAATTGGCTCCCCCATAAGATGATATTCCCCCTAGCATACCATTTCCAGAAGGAAATTGTTTCCAATTTTTCATATTACCCATAAAATAGGTTCGTGCTTTAACATTTTCTACTTGTGGACACAACCTTGTTTTATGATCCTATTGACAGATAGCACACACTCTAAATTTATTTTTTGGACACTCATTTTTAGGATGTTTTCTCCTACATTTTGGGTAAAATAAGGCTAGTGCTACTTTAGTTTTTTTTTTTTTTCTGAAGCATAAGTGTATCTAATTGAAGTGCGAGATATAATAACATATTACTTTTCATGTCCTCCAACATATTGATTATTTCTACCTTAGTTATAAAGGCTATGGTTTTGTGGCTCGATTGGTGGGTTTAACTTTTCTTCTTGAATAATTTTGACACAATTATCGAATATCTAGTATTTGATGTTGGTAAATATGACCTCTCAATAATAAATTTAAAGCTTCTAAAGATTCATTTGTGAGTACCCTTAAGAATATGCTTCTTAAATATTTATCACCCAGTTTTGTGTGGGGTGATCGTTGGAGATTGAAGTTAAATCTATCTCAATAATCTTCCAATTATTCTTCCTCTCTTTGAGACATCGAGGACTTCTTCCCTTGCATCTCGTGCCCTACCAAAGTATTGGTATTGTTTTAGGAAGATGTTTTTCATATCCTCCCAGATAGCAATGTGTTTGTTCCCCAAATTGATGAACCAATGTAATGTTGAATCATCGAGTGTAGAGGGAGATAATTTTAGTTTTTGGGCATTCTATTTATAGTCCACTAACCTAAAAAGGACATTAAATTTAAAAATAAATAGATCAGGGTTGTCCGTTGGTAATACCTTAAAAGTAGGAAGATATGTGGGAGAGATGTGTTTCATCTTGGTTTCTTCTTTGGATTCTTCAATGGAAAAATCAAAATTGGTTGAAGCTTCCTCAGTTTCAGCCATAGTTTTAGGTTATGTAGGATTTACTCCAACTACTTTCAAAGCTTCTAACAAAGCATTACACTTGTTTCATTTATCTTCTAATAATATTCCTAAATTTGAATGTGAAATAGTTTTATCTTCAACTGCTTTCCACCATTGAATATTTAATACTTCTTCCTTGGATTGGGTGTTTTCAAAAAAATATCCTCAACCAAGGTTTGAAACTAGTCCTCCTTCAAAAGTTGTTTGCTCTAAATGGTTAGAGGAAATTTTTGCAAAGAGTGGATGACTACGCCAATGTACTGCAGGTGGATATGGTGGTGCAGTTTTTAGAAGTGTTTCAAAAGGTATTTCAGAATGTGTTTCAATTATTTCCAAAGTGATTTCTTTTTTAAAAAATCATCTGTCTGATCCTCTTAATCGTGGTGGACTCATACAATATCATGTAGAAATTCTATGGGTAAGTTAAGCTGAAATGTAAGTTTTAGGGTTGACTGACCTATAGATTTGGAATACTACAATTAGCACTCCCTAGCAATGACACCAAAATGGTGAGAAAAAAATATTTTAATGAAAACAATTAATTTTACTTCCATTTAATTTTATCAATCTGGGAGTTTGTAAGCTTGCTGAGTACCAGTCCAAAGTATATGCCTGTAGTAAATTGAGAGATGAATCCTATGTGTCACTTATGGTTTGGTGGGGTGTGTTGTTCGTGTAGTTGTAGTTCATTAAAAATAGTAGAATTTAAATGTAGGAAAAGAAATTTAAACTATCATTATCAAACACATGATTGAAAGGAGAGTTACAAAAAACTAAGTACACAACTTGAAAAGAAATTGCATGAAATTAAACACACTTGCAGAATTGAATAAAGTATAAAATTGCAAAAATTAGAGACATTGTGCAGAAATAAATAAAGTAGGGAACACACTTGCAAAAATAAAATAACAAGAAATAAATAATGACAACAGAAAAGCAGGGGAGGAATACTGCCTGGAGTGGTCCCAGGCTCTTGCAGATGTCCACCCAACTAATTCATACAATCACTCTCTGAATGCAAAAAATAACAAAACACTCTAGCTTTTTATTTATGCAGTCTCAAGTACAATTTTAATGCAAAATAGGTTTGGGATTCTTCACTTTAGGGATGACCTACGTTTTTATACCGAACCCGACTATCCCTTGTTACAAATTTAGACTATGCTAATTTTATTCATTTTGACACGATTTGCTATGGTGGGCACGTGCATAAATTAATTAAACATCTAATAAAAGAGAAGTCATGCTAAAATTAAACCTTTCAGGATAACCATAGCACTTCCTATGCTTTTACAACAATATTCATCTAATTTATGCATGATATTCGAATTACATAGTCAATGTGCACTTTATTCTATTAGTTATAAGCGTTGATTGGCATGTCACTGAAATATAGGCACCTTTTCGATCTATCATTGAGATAAAGGCACTGCATATAGTCTTTTCTCGTTTGTTGAAAGTTATCACTTTTTGAAAGTCGATCGACGGGTGCTTGATATATCATCGAAAGATAGACACCTTCCGACCTATTAGCATGAGATAAGCGTTTGTCCTGTTTACTAGGAGATAAGCACTTTCTTTTTGCTGGGAGATAGGCACCTTCCAACCTACAATTAGGAGATAAGCACCGTACATTAGTGATACAGGATGCCTTGCTCCTATGCCACTATATCCGTTCGACCACCAATCTTTCATTAATCGTGTTATGAGTTTTATCAAACGCCAAGTCTATGTGGGACCTCAAATGAAAGGTGCAAAAAAGTGATAAAGTATTGCATCTACACACAATTTCCACTAAAAACACAAATTAGGCATAATACATCATTTTATATTAAATGTATACAATAATCTCACAAAAAATAAATTTCTAATATAATAATGCCGCAAAATTATCCTATTAAAGCTTACAAAAAATAAGAATTTTTGATGCTCATCAGGTGATAATGGAATTATAAGGGGTGGGGTGGTAGTTGTGGAAGGTAGTGAGGCTACCTTAGCTTCAGGTAATAAATGGATGATAAAGGTGGATGAGGCATCTATGGTAAAGAATGGTGCGAAAATGGGTCATAAAGAAAAAAAATGTTTTTTTTTGGGTCTTTGGGGCTAAGAGTAAGTTATTGGCAATTAGAATCAATTCGATAAAAAATACAAGTGATTTTATCACTGGAGGTTATTTGATATTGATTGTAAAGGGAGTGACTCAATTGAAAAATAAAGTGATCTACTTTAAAAAGGGGTGATTTACTTGATCTTTGTGAAGATTGATTTGCTTGAAGAAGTGAGAAATTTACTTGTGGTTATGAGTGATTTGATGGTTATTTTGGTCTTTGGAAAAATTGATAAGGTTACGTATTTTTATTTTTGAGTGGTTTGCTTGGTATTTTGGCAATTAAGGAGCTCCTATTGAGTTATGTCTCAATTGGGCTCTAACTTATGATTTTCTAGATGTGGTGTGTCGTTTGCTAGGTGACAACACAATAATTTATTTACTTGGGAACTTAGATACAAATAAGAATCTCTTTGATCATACCTTGGATTGATTTGCTATTTTCTTTGTATGAGTTTCTTGGGAAGCATGATCATTCAATTGAGGGATTATTGGCCTTTCCTTGTTATTGGCATGAGTTTTGCCATCAAAGCGAGCATGTTGCTTGCTCAAACAAGCAGATTGTTCACTTTAGCAAGCGAATCACTTATTTTTCTTTATTAATATTAATGTCAAGCCTAGTACATTGCCAAATTTTTATGGAGAACAGGTGGTATTTGATAGAAAATGGAAAATATGGAAGAAAAATGAGGAATAGTATAATGGGAAGTACTTACCATATTAATAGCCAATGCTATATACATACATTTTAAGCCAAAAATTCTTTGTGCTATATCATTTAGAGGTGTTTCCCATTCATTGAGATATCTAGCTTTACCTTTTATATGGAGGTATCTTATAGATATTTGATCCTATAATTTTGAATATCTTGTAAGTTCTAGTCCATAACAACTCAAAATTTTGATGTGCACTTAATTTTGCATGATCTTCATCCCACATGAGCACAATATTGCCTTATTTATATTCTATTTCTATCATCTCTTTATCGAAGCATTTCTTGATGGCCTTTTATCATTGAGAAATATTCCTAAAAGTTTTTTCTCTCTCCTCCTCTAAGGATAGTAATACTTTTAGTCTTGCTTGCATGGGCTTGATATCAGTGTCCTACAAATCAAGCTTTTATGACATTTGGAGGGAAGGAAGTGTGAGGTTAATTAACAACACTACCTCTTTTCCATACACAAACTTATAAGTATATGATCCTATAGATACTTTTAGTGTCACTCTATTTGTCCATTTTTCCTTATGTAGATTGTATGCTAGTCCCTTTCAGTTTTTGAAATGGTCCTCTTCAAGATCCTTATAATGTTCTTATTGGTTGATTTAGCCAACCCATTACCCTAAGGATAATAATTGGATAATATTTTGAGTAGGAATCCACATTCAAGGGAAAAATTCATAACTTTATTTCCTTTGAGATAGGTGGCATTATTTATGATAATGTTGGTAGGGGTTTCAAACCTTGTGATGATATCCTCAAGCAACTACATCATTGTCTAAAAATTAGCTACTTTAGGTAGGACTACTTTGACCCACTTGGTGAAGTAATCTATGGTGATTAGGATTCAACCATGACTTGTGCTTGAAAATGGGTTGATTTTGACTATGAAATCATGAACCCATTGTTGGAATGATTTGGTTATAGTGATTGATTTTAAAGGCATCATGGCTCTTTTCTTGCTTCCCTGGAACATACAACAAGATTTACAATCCTTGATCCATTGATAGTAGTTTGTTATAACTATGGGTAAGTAGTATCTAGAACTCAAGAACTTGTGGGCCATAGTGGGTGAAAAAAAGTGATTATTTCCTTTATGCAATGGAGTAGCGTGCCATTGTTTCCTTTTCTGAATAAGATGTCTAACCATTGGTACTGCATCACCTTTTGTCTAAATCTAGCCATTTTATTGGATAATAACCCTTTACAAACCTATATTATAACCATGTACCTACACATATTTCCCATTCATCTAGTTCCCTAGTTGTTATCTATATCTTTGTCTAGAGCAATCTATTATTTAAACATTGTTCTTACGAGCCTTATACATAGACCCATCCCCTGATTATATTGGTGGGTTTGATATTGATCTTGAATTCTTATATCTTAATGATCCACCCAACTCTATTTTTCTTTTAGTTCATTGTGTAACACAATAGGCCAGACATCAAGGTGCACTACAAAAATGGTAGTCTACTTTGCAAATGGTAGTATCTATATTTCTTTAAGGATTTCATAATGGTGAAAACTTACTTCTTAATCAGGGTCTATCTTTCTTCTTAGTTGTGAATGGAATCATAAAGGATATAGGATATTCTTCATCTTGGTCATTATTTTGAGTTAGGACCACTGCAATACTCTCATCTCTACCAAACACATACATTCTAAATTTCTTGGAGAAATTTGGGTTAATTAGGATAGAGGCCTTGGTGATGGATTATTTAACCTATTGGAAGACATTATTTTCTTTTTTGGTCTAATCTAGGAAAGCATATTTCTTTAGAATATTGGTTATAGGTCTAACCATTTGAGAAAAAATGATAACAAATTTGGCTATAAATTGGATTTGGATTAAGAATGACCTCATTGCTTTGATTGATGTGGAAAATGGTAGGTCTTGTATGGATTTTATTTGATCATTTGTTGGAGAATATTATATTAGGTATATTTGGTACATGCCAATGTACCAACTTGGTACAATATTATATTAGGTATGTGTATTAGATTAGTGAGTTTATATTTCATGTAATGTAATAATGTGTAGAAAATGCACGTGTCATGTAATTATGTGTGCAAGTGTTATGAGTGTAAATATACACGTGTCCATTATGTAAGAGTGAACATGTGATTTTAGAATAGGAAAGTGAAGAGTTACAAAGAAGAGTAAAGTCCAAGAGTGCACCATATGAGGAGTCACATACTATTATATATTTGTGACTAAGCATTGTAATTGGTATCGAAAATGCATTGCTTATTGCATGCATTAGTAGACCTTTATTCTATATAATTTTTAGTATTTTTATGAGCATTTCTATGTGATTATTCTATGAGTATTTTTGAGTTATTTCTATGTTATTATTATCTTTATTGAGTTTATTATATTGCAACTTTATATTTGATTCTATGGTTATTTTCTTGTAAGATTTCCATGAAGTATTAGGCTTCAAAAGCTATCATATCTATGGATAGACCTTATTTCAAATTACATGATCTAACAAGTTTATCTCTAAGACCATGAAGATATATTTCATAAGGTTAAGATAAATACCAAACTCCTTGCACTTTTGGAAGACCAACTCTAGATGTTCAATGTGCTTGTTTCTATTTTTGAAAAAAATATATCAAATAATCAAGGTATATAAGGATGTTATCACCTACAACCCCTAAACACACACACACACACACACACACACACACACACACACACACATATAAATTTTCCTCTAAAAGGTTACTCCAAAATTCAACATATTGAAAGATATTTGTTGATATGCAAAAATTTCCCTCTTAGTGGTGAAGGTTGTCTTATGTTGGTCTTCATATTTAACCCAAATATAATTATACATAGAGAAACCTAAAGGGTTTTTCTTAGTGGTGAATTTCGTAATTTAGCATGAATATTTAGATTTCCAAAATGTCAATTTTGTGAATTTTGGGACCATAGAGGTCGACCTGTTCGCCTGAAAATTTTGGGATCTAATTTTTTTTAGGGTAAATTCGCCCCGTTGTCATAAGGTTTATCGCAAATTTTTTTCCCTAAATTTATTAAAAATAATAAATATCCCACCCAAATCGCCCCTTATACCCCATTATATATAGCTAACCCTGACAATGACTCCTATACAATTACAACATTTTTTTTTCAGATAGTGAGCGATACAAAGTAGCGTACTGACAAAAATAGAGTCCATGACTACCAGAAGGTGAATAGAAGAAGGTGACTGGCATAAGGTGAATGGATGAAGGCGACTGGTTGAAGGCGATTGGCAGAAGGTGACTAGTAGAAGGTGACTGACATAAGGCGACTGGTAGAAGGTGATTGACATAAGGCGATTGGCATAAGGCGACTGGCATAAGGCAACTGGCAGAAGGTGACTGGTAGAAGGTGACTAATTAAAGGTAACTGGTAGAAGGCGACTAGCAGAATGCAACTGGTAAAATATGACTAGCAGAAGGTGACAAGCCAAAGGCAACATGCACAAGGTGATGGCATAAGGCGACTGGCAGAAGGTGACTGGCAGAAGGCGATTAGCAGAGGGTGACTGGCATAAGGCGACTGACATAAGGTGACAGGAAGAAGGCAACTGGCAGAAGATGATTCGCATAAGGAAATTGGAATAAGGTGACTGGCAGAAAGTGACTGGCATAAGGCGATTGGCAGAAGGTGGTTGGCAGAATGCGACTAACTAAAGATGACTGGCATAAGGTGACTAGCAGAGAGTGACTGATATAAGGTGACTGGCATAAGGCGATACACTAAAGGTGACTGGTAGAAGATGATTGGCATAAGGCGATTGGTAGAAGGTGAATGGCATAAGGTGACTTAATTTATCGGTATGCTTCTTTTACTATTAAAATTCATTTAAAATTTTATTAATGGACACTCAATAAGGAGGTTTATTCTGCCTATGAACGGTATTCATGGGACATATTCTATTGTCTCTAGTAGTACTATTTTATACCAGTTATTTTCATATTTAGAAATGATGTTCTTTATTCATGTTATTCTTCTGTTCATACAAGTAAAATGTCAACTACAGGTAGTGGAAAGAAGGGAGGCCAGTATTCTAATAAAAATAGTATCCTCAAATACTTTCATAATATTTCAAAACCCAATCAACCATCAACATATGCACAAACTGAAGGTATGAACAACTTTACTCCCCAGTTAATTTTTTTACTTTGTTAATTTTAAATATAATGTCTTCATTCATAAAGAAGTGTGTTTTTTGTTGATGGCTTTGTCCACTTTTATCTGTATAAAACACTAGTATGCTTTTAAATGCCATAGTGATAATGAATCTACTATTAACACTAGTATTATCTCTATAGAAAACATTGTTAACCCTGGTGTTCCTCCACTTCCACATATCCATGTTAATGAACAATCCACAAATGAAGATAATCTCAATCAAATCGAACAACAACATGAAGAGATTCCTGAATCTAATATGCCAAGTATAAAAGATACTAATAGTTCTTATGCAGTCCCTACTTTCGGAGAATCTTCATCTAAAAAAATAAACGTATTAAACGTGTAAGGTTATCTAGGTGGACAATTAATAGATCATTTTAGCCTGATTGGATATCAGAATTTCCATTTATTGAGCCAATGCTTCCAGAGAATAGTAGTGATGATATAACGAAATTAAGATGCGTAATTTGTAGTTGGAAACATAGAAAGAAGCATAGATTGCAACTTAAGAAAGATACAGTAGAAAAATATTGTGGAAATGTTTATATCAAAAGAAAAGAAGGTGATCGAGCAACACAAAAAATTATAGGTGGAAGGATGCATCAGAGTGCGCACATATGAGATATGCACAAGAATATGATAAAGAAATGAAATAAAAGTAAACATTGGTTGAGAAAGGTGCAACGATTCAAGCCCAATTTCAAAAAATGAATAAGTTAACTTTAGCTTCAAAAAGTTTGCAGTTTGCTATTGTATTTTCTATTATTAAGAAGGGTAGACATATGTCTGATTTCATGGATTATAAATCTCTATTTCGACTAGCTGATGTGTAGAACTTACCCAACGCTCATTGGTCAGATCGAAGTGGTTGGGAAATAGTAAAATGTTTGTCATTGGTTGAGCAAGATGACCTCAGAGAGAAAGTAAAAAAGGTAAAATTCATTTCACTTTCAATTGATGAGGTGACTGTAGTTGACAATACATCTTGGATTTGCATGCATGTTTACACATTGGAAAATCATTCAAGGCAACCTCATTTACTTGGAATATGCAAAATGGTGGAAAATTGTAATGCATAAAATATTTACAATGTTGTTGTAACTAGTTTAAAAGAAGAAGCAAGAATGAATGAAATTGAAATAGCTACTAAGTTAATATGTGTAGGAGCTAATGGTGCTTCTACAATGCAAGGACATAAGAATGGTCTTTGTGTTAGACTACAAACATCGGTTACCCCATATTTGATCCCTATTCATTGCATGGCTCATAGAATGAATCTTGCATGCAAAATTGTGGATACATTTACAAATATTGCGAGAGTGGAAGAGCTTGTCCATGAAATTCATGAATATTTTTCACATAGTCCAAAACTATTTTTAGAGTTTCAAAAATTTGCACTAGGAGTTATCGAAGGTAAAAATTGTTGAAATATGTGGATACTAGGTGGATTTTGATGTATCTACCGACATTAAGAGTTTTCAAAGAATATAAATCCTTGATAGGATTTATGTATGCAAATCATAGGGTGGTTGATAAGGATAAATATTTAATTTTTTGAACGAGTGACTTTGAAACTCTTCTCACATTGTGAGGAATTCTTCCAATGTTGGAAAAAATGAATACTTTGATCAAAATTGCACAAGAAAGATCAATTTATATTGTGGATTTCATCAGGGCGAGAATACAAATTTACATGCATATTGATATGATGTATGCATCTGGTCAAAATTTTATGGATCCCTTGTTTGAGAGTTGGAGAGCGTTAACAAATGTGAATGCTCCTCAGAGCTTTCTGAAGTTCAATATAAATGATCATTTGTGTATTAATGTCCATGGAAATGAAATACCTTTATATTGTTATGGTGTGCGACTGGATATAGCTACAAATGAAGTTGAGAAAATACCCATAACCTACAACAAATTTCATGTAGTTGTAGACGATACAAAAATTAAACTAAAACAAATAGCAGAATCATTGACAAAAGAAATAAGAGACTATTTTCAAAGAGATGAATTGCTAGAGGCTATGGGTGTGGTAAATCCGATGTTTTGGGATCCTTGTAATGAATATCAAATTATAAATTCTTTGTTTCTCAAATACATGAGTAGCCTTGCTGGCCATTTTAGTAAAAGTGTTGTAGTCAATGGCATTGAAATCAATGGCATTCTCAATAGAGATCTTTTGACAAAACAATCAAAATTTTTTGGAACAACAATGTCTGCTCAATTTTCACAGCTCTCTAACCGTCATGAAACAGGTTCTATTTCACATTTGTGAAGAATATTACACAAATTAATGTCTTACAACATACTATGAGTGAATATTTTCATTTATATGAATTATGTCAAACAATTATTTTGGGATCCGTGGAAGATGAAAGGGTGTTCAATGCACTATCATATATAAAATTTAAAGTTTGAAATAGGTTGGACAAAAATTTGGAGAATTGTTTGAGAGTATATGTGTCGGCCTATGAGGTGGAGGAGTTTCCTTACGAAAGAGCATTGTCACATTGGAATTCTTTGGCATAGAGAAGAGGTGTAACGAATATTGATAATGATGAGGATGATGGTAACACTGGTTAAATTGTGACGACAAAATTTTTGGGAATGAGTGCAGAATATTTTGTACAATTTGAAAAGAGTTTGTTCCAGCTTCCAACATTATGATGCAAGGATGCATTCATTTGATTTTATTTCACATATTATCATTTGATTTGATTTCACATATCAGAATGAGAGGATGCTATCATTTTATTTTATTTCACATATCAGAATGAAAGGATGTTTTCATTTGATTTAATTTGAGTTCACATGTTATTATTTGATTTGATTTCACATATTATCATTTGATTTGATTTCACATATCAGAATGAAATGATGCTATCATTTGATTTGATTTCACATATCAGAATGAAAAGATGCTATCATTTGTTTTGATTTCACATATCATAATGAAAGGATATTTTCATTTGATTTGATTTGAGTTCACATATTATTATTTGATTTGATTTCACATATTATCATTTGATTTGATTTCACATATCAAAATGAAAGGATGCCATTGGATACTCTATATAGCATAGCCCTTTGATTTAATTATGTATTATTTGATTACACATGTGTTACACATATTCTTTGATTACACATGATTTTTTTATTGGATTATAGAAATATGTTATTGGATATTTTATATACCATTTTTCATTAACCTTGTTATTGAACTATTAGTTAAAAGTTTATGTTTTTCTCGTAGTATTTGTTATTCGTGAAAGTAATTGTCTATACTGCATTTTATGACATTTCAAATTAATTCATATAACATAAAATACATACTTCAATATTACTTAATATATCAACACAAACAATCAAAACATAACAACATTCAAAACAAAGTTTTCAAGAGATAACACATATCAAACATTATTTCTTCCACTTCAAATAAAGAACAACAAAATTTTACATCATCATAAATAATCAAAACATAGTCTCTTTCATTGAATTCAATATTTAAAGAAGATACCATTCATTCATTATTTCTTCCACTTCAAATTACTTAATACATCAACACATAATCATAACATAACAACATTCAAAACAAAATTTCCAATAGATAACACATTTTTCGAAAATAGTCTCATTCATTGTTTCAATTCTCAAAAAGGATACCATTCATTTGCAATTTACAAAACATATCAAACATTATGTTTTTCAGTTCAAATTACTTAATACATCAACACATATAATCCTAACATAACAACATTCAAAACAAAATTTTCAATAGATAACACATTTTTCGAAAATATTGTTTCAATTCTCAAAAAGGATATCATTCATTTGCAATTTACAAAACATATCAAACATTATTTCTTCCACTTCAAATTACTTAATACATCAACACATATAATCTTAACATAACAACATTGAAAACAAAATTTTCAATAGATAACACATTTTTCGAAAATAGTCTCATTCATTGATTTCAATTCTCAAAAAGGATATCAAACATATAAAAAATTATTTATTCCACTTAAAATTAAAACATAAAAATAATTAAAAATAAAATTTTAAAATTATAATATGAATTTTTCAGAAATTTCCTCTATCATTGATTTCAATTTTCAAAAAAATACCAGTCTTAAATAATTTATAAAAATATAAAGATATATTGAGTTTTTGTTTCACTTCAAATCCAACACAACAAAGTTCTATTATTTTTCAATATTTCCTAAAGGTCCACCCACATCTACCTCAATATCCTTTTCTTCTAATGCCCCAGCCCTAACCAAAATTTTTGATGTAGTGTTAATCCCCGATAACAAGGCACTCTCTTCCTTCGTTGGATCTTCTTTGAAAGCTGTATTCAACTCCTTCTCATTTTCTTTTAGTTTAGGCTCGAAATCCAGGCCCCTATCTCTGATAATCTTCTTCAGGAAATTATTTTCTCTAACTGTCTCTTGTAACCTTTTCTTCAATTCAATAGAATTATTAATGCTAATTTTGACAATCTTGATCAAAAATTTCATGGCATCGACTTGTTGCTTTAGGTGCTGGAAATTAGACTACAAAAAAAAAAAAAAAAAGGTTAATATTTATAAACAAAACATATTTAACAAAAATAATATTTTTTAGTTAGATTTAGAACTTACATCAGCTGTAAGTCATGTTGTTTCTTCAACTGCTACTTTGTTCTGATCAAGTGCCCATTAATTGAAATATGCTTGGGCTTCTGCATTGAGGTTTTCCAAATGATTCAAAACAACGACCATAATTTCATCTTTGTATGTAGACTCGGCCTCCATAGTGCCAAATTCAACTTTATGTAGCAAGGCATCAAGATTTTGGGGCTCATTCTCCATCTTGAAAAATAATTTTTTTTTTTTGAAAAATTCTTATATCGACCATTGATGGCTTTAATCAAAACCTTGGCCCGATATTTCCATTATTTCAATTTATCAATATCTAAAAGAAGAGTATTATAAATTATAGCTTTACATGCATCAGCTAATAACACATTTTCAAAGAAGTTTAGGATATCATCTTCTGTAACAGTACGGGTGACGACTTGCTGTGTGGCGGAGGGGGAAACTTCGACGACATCTACATTAACATCCTCTTCTCCATAAATTCCCTCTTCATCCTCAAGAATATTACTTGCATTTAAAGGGTAATTTTTAGGATTCATACCCTGATAAAGAAAATCACAATCTAGAGTTCTCGAGGGCATTTGAGATGCATTCTCAACATTTGAAAAATTCTCCAAGGTTAATATCGGTACAACAGAAAGATTAGATGATGACACATTTTGTCTCTATAGCACTTCTTGCATGATGAGGTGGCAGTGTGAGGAATATTTTACCATGCATGCATGATTGGTTTCTCATAGGTGGAACTTGATGTGGATGGACTGGAACTTGCTTTGAGTGGACAAACAGTGGAACCTACTGTGGCTATGGCTGTGGCTGCGGCTATGGTCGTGGCTGGTCATATGGTGGAGCCATATTTTTTTTTAGCCTTTTGAATCTAGAAGGTACCTCTATTAAATTTCATACAAAAACATAAAATAAATCTTTTGTAAATAACAATAACATTAAAAAATATTTATTTAAAATATACATACCTGACTCAGACTCTGCAGCCATTGATGTTTCAACCATTTTTCCTTTGTCTAAAAAATATGTAAAACACATTAAAAAAATATAATTATACGTAAAAAAAATAAATCATTTAAAAAAGCATTTTTGAACAATGAAGAGTAAGGTTACCTTGTGGGTTAGAGGTAACCTCTTCTACATCGACTGTAATTGTTTCTCCAGTAAAAGGTGTCGCAGGTGTATGCTGAATCCAACAATCATGAGACCTCACATGTTTGTTGGGAGTTATTGGTGATGACTACGATTGCGTGTTAGAATCATCAACTATTTCCTGAATCCTAAATGCGACATCCCTCTTACTTGAAGACTGAGATGCTCTTTTCTGTTTTCAAAACAAAATTAGAGAATAAAAAGATAGAATAAAAAAAGGAAACAATGATATTTCAATAAATATTTTTACCTATATATCACCATCAAACATGTCAATAGACAACAAACTGGGGTGCAATGCAGTGGGAGGATTGCTCTATTGAAGGTTGAAATAAGCTTCTTGAAATAAACAAAGAATAAAATTGTTGGTAGTCATTGTGTAAGCAGAAGATTGAATTTTATGGGTACTCAAAAGGTCATGCTTCATGCGGTTGGAAATGTGCATGCACCAATCAAATTTATCGCCATAAATACAAAAAAACAATAAAGAAAGTGCCCAAAAAGGCATTTCTGTAGGTCACCTTTGCAGAATAAGCCTTGCCTGAAAAAATTCAATGCAAGCATATAGAAATTTGTTTCCAACATTCAAAATGTTTAAGCCCCTTTTGGACTTAGAAAAATTAACTAAAAAAAAGAGAAAATTATTAGAAAACAAAAATTAAAACAAGGAGAACGTATTTAGAGAAATGAAAGTACAACAGAACAATATTTAATGTTAAATAAAAATAAATTTTCAAATAATACCTTTCAGATTGTCAAGATAAACATAGTAAAGGGTTCCCAGGGTCGATTTATCATTGTCGATTTCTAAGTAGATATATTTTTCTCTTTAGCTACCTCAACTAGGTGATATATGGAATATTTCACTTTGAGACTACTTTTCCTTGAGCTATCATCTAGATTAAATAAGCTTTCGAGCATGATTAGACCTATAGGAAACTAATTTGACTTCAACTATATGACACCATCCTTGATATTGTACCCATATTTATTCTATTCTTTGGCATTATGGGCCTCTTTGATTAGGAAATTTATAATTTGTTCATCATTATTAAAGACCTTCTAGTGATAAGATTTGTCTAGAACTTCTAGCCTAAAAATGACATCCAACTCCTTTGGTTTATACCACATACCATTCATTAGATCAAATAATATAACTATATCTACCAACTCATCTAATTTTGCATTCAACTCTTTGGGTATTGCTATAATTTCATAGGAATCAAAGCTTTCAAACAAATTCTAAACTGTTCTTATAACACTTTAGGTGTTTATTCTTCATTGCACACTGGGAATTGACCCGATTCACTATTAGTTTGGAGTTTCCATATATATTATTAGATCCTTATTTCCCATATTTTTTGCTTTTCTTAAGCTGGTACAAAGTGATTCATATTCAACTATTTTTTTTATAGTTAAAAAACAACATGCAAACATAATGATTTTGTGCTTCTTATGTAATAATGAATTGTACCCTAGTCCCTATCCCATACCTAGTTTTGGTGCCATTAAAATACATTGTTCATGTATTTACAACATCATGGATATTCAAGATAGGGATCTTAGGAGGAGTCTCTATTATTAGGTAGTTTCACGATTTTTCTTGCTCATACTCTAGTTATAGTTCTCCATCATGGTAGCCTTTCTAACATTCATTATCATTGATGTGTTATGGAAGATCATTCTAGGTTATTGTAATTTCATATTCTAGCTTGTATAGGAGGTAGTTACAATATGGTTTGTTCTCAATCTTGATATTTTTTTCATCCCTAGACACCTTCATGTTCATATATTCCATTGATAGATAACCATCCCTTGATAACTTTCTTGTCCATTCCATAAACAGTAACATTCTAAAGTATGGATGTAGATCTATGACTATTACCTCTTAAAATACCATAAATTCTAGGAATCAAGCTATGGTCATGACCAAATCCTTGAGAACACCTATTGTATTAAATATTGTTACATCCATTTGGGTTGGGTGTCTAATCAAATTTATATAAGGAAGACCCATCTCTTCACAAATAACCTTGGGAATAATTATAAGAGCTGCTCCTAAATACACTATGCAACTCCTACAAATACTGTTCTTGATCTTGAGTATCATGTAGAATGGAGGTGGCTTTAGATTCTTTGTATTTGATATGTTTTGCACATCAGATGCATTGGCCTAGATGTTTGACAATTGTTTTGCTGTTAGGTTATGATGTTTTCATCTCTTTTATGATATTGAATTTTCCAAAAAGGGACCTCTTTCTTTGTGTAGAAGTTTTAATATTGCTTGGGGGCTATTGTCTACCATTAATTTGTAAGGGATGGGTATTTTAGTCACCTTATAACTTCCCTTTGAAATGAATTCATCCTTTTGTTGTCCTCTTTTTTGTTGACTTACTAGTTGCTTGTCTATTTTCATTATTGGCTACTAGTTCTTTTTGTTAGAGTTAATGTGTGCTTTGTTTGTGATACTTGTCATCTTTTCATATAGACCTCATACCTATATATTATAATATTTCTTGTATAATATTATCTCATATATTTTCACATTCCCAAAATTTGGTATCAGAGCTCAGGCGCTCTCCTACCCTGTGTAAACCCCGAGGGGGGATTTCCCTCATGGAAATCCTCCTTACTCCCCTCATTTTTCTTTTAGCTCCCTATTTTTTCTCTTTTAGATCAGTTTTACGGCTGAGCAAGAGTATCCTTTATACCCAGGACAAACTAGTTCAGAAGGGACAAGAGAAATTCTCACCATAAATTCTAGTTTTGGATATCGGGAGAAATTAGGATTTCTTTTTTTTTAGTTGTTAAAATTCCTCTGCAGAGCATGAAGCTAGCACAAGTACTAGATGTGTGGATTTCTTCCTATCATTGTTTGTGATGTTGATGTAGAAGAATGAGTTCACCTCTTAACATAGAAGACAAAATGATATTCATGTGTATTACCAATGCAGTGGTGTGCTCAACTTTTGCATTTACTATTAATGATTTCATGTGTGTCTATTTCAGATCGAACATCCTTCCTGATGCTGCAAGCAGGATATTATTTTATGGCTCACTGGCTCCCTGTGAGCTGCCTCTCACCATTTTAGTGCATTATTTTTATGGCCACAATTTTTTACTATAATCATATGCATCTGATAGATCGGGTTGTGCAGTTTATTTTTTTAGCCCCATCCAAAACCCGATTGCAGATTTCCTGTGCATAATACAAAGAAAAGACTGGATTTTATGGCTTCTATTGGAATCGATGGAGCTGTGCTTCCTATATTCAACCTCACTAACATCAGTTTCCATTTTGAATGGCAATGCTAAACCTTATTGAGATCAAGCCATTTTTTCATGATCGAAAGCCCGTAGTTTTAGTCGTCAATTTTTTTTACTAGCATGGCCCATATTTGGCACAACCATCTAGATGGTCATGTGGAGGGATCCCGTGATGCAAGTGACCTTCAGCGGTGTTTATGATGATGGAAGAAAATATGCGTTCTGTGTATTATTTGTGATGTTGACCCATGATGGCTATGGGAGATAGAACTGCACACATGGAACATCAGAATACCGCTGCAGAACCTATAGGTGGAGATCTGGCTAGATTGTTTTTGGATGTTTTCAGGTTCTATAACGGAATATTTCATGATGGCTATGTGCACTATGCACTTTGATTGGGATTCATGGAGGATCCCTATGCTTTGGCCCGAATTACTAAATTTTTTTTACCCAGATGCGGAGGATAATTGAGAGGAAGAAGCGATATCAGGCATAATCCATTTCGATTATGATGCAAGCAGGGCTGTTATTTTTTAAGGCGCATTTGAGAACACATAATTGTGGCACCTTTTTTTTATTGCACAAAACTCCTGTGAAGAATATTACTACATTTTTTCTTCCCATTGACAGAATTGTGTGAGTGTTGGTTTGGTGGATGAGATTTCTATTAATGTCATTTGTGCACGCTCCGACCGTCTGAAGCTTTTTCCATGTAGTGCACAGATTTTGCAAGGAGGTGGCACATGATTTTTTTATGATTGAAGATACCACGACAATACTTTCCCTACAACATATTTAGAGTTTGAAAACCATTTGCACGACCTATTTTCAATGGTGGCAACATAGCTCGAGGAGGTAGATGGAGTTTGTATGGAGCATGGACAATGTAGCAGAGCCATGAAGCATTTTATGGAGTTGGAACTTGAAAGCATGAAAACCTATTATTTTTTAATCTTGTGGAGGTGAAAATATTACATGCAGATGATTTTTCCAGATAGTTTGCAATGTAGAGAGCAAGGAGGTATAATATTTTTTTCAAAGATATGTTGCTCGCAGTTTGAGTGGCAGATATTCACGCTTGATTAAGCCTACAATGCATGCTGGTTTGAGTGGTCGATGTTCTGTGTTGATTTGAGTGTGCTAGTTCTATCTTTCACCTACGCAAAACCTATTCATGAACAAAATCATCTACTGTAAAAATATCATTTTATGCTCAGTGCCCAATCAAAAGATAATTTTATTTTGATTAGTTTGCTGGTGGTCAAATATCCTAGTAATGCTCGCAATTGAGATACACTATGCATGATTTTTTTATCGACTAAGATCTCGTATTGTGTAAGACATGATCAACCATATTTTATTGCTGTGTGTTGTGGCTGATCCACAACACACCCCAAAATTTGGGACCCACATTTTTTGCATGCTTTCAAAGAAGATCTCAGTGACCCAGATGCTAAAAATCAAGAAAAAAGGTAAAATATCACAAAATAAAAGTGTCGCGATATCGCGACATGTCGCTTTGTCGCGACCAAAAATGAAAAGTTTTGCGATTTCGTGATGTGTTGCTCTGTCGCTGCTGAGAAAAGAAAAGTTGTCATGATTTCATGACGTGTTGCACTGTCATGGCCCAGAAATGAAAGTTGTCACGATTTCGCGACGTGTTGCATTGTCGCTGCCCAAAAAATGAAAAGTGTCACGATTTCGCGACGTGTTGCCCTATCGTGGCCAAAAAATGAAAAGTGTCACGATTTTGCGATGTGTTGCTCTGTCGCTGATCAAAAATGAAAAGTGTCATGATTTCACGACATGTTGCCCTGTCATGGCCAGAAAATGAAAAGTTGTCACGATTTCGCGACGTGTTGCTCTATCGCTGATCAAAAATGAAAAGTGTCGCAATATCGCGACATGTTGCTCCGTCGCGGCCAAAAAATAAAAAGTGTCACGATATCGCGACATGTTGCTCCGTCGCGGTGCCAAACGAAAAAAGGGTCACAATTTCACGATAGGAAGCAGCAAAGGGGTACGAAGCAAAAAAACGTCACGATATCATGACAGGTCGCATTTTCACGGCTCCAAGCAGCGAAATGGTATGGAAGGAAAATATGTCACGATTTCATGACATGTCACGTTTTCGCAACCTGGAGCAGCAAGACATGCCAAATGAAAAGTTGTCGTGATTTCACGACAGAAAGCAGCCAAGTGGTACGGAAGGAAAATATGTTGCGATTTCGTGACATGTCGCGTTTTCACGGCCAAATACAGCAAGAGCAGTCCGAAAGAGAAAAGTGTCATGATTTTGCGACAAAAAATAGCAAAGTGGTACGAAATGAAAAAGTGTCACGATTTCGTGACATAAAGCAGCCAGACAGCCCGAAAGGTGAAAAGCGTCACGATTTCACGACAGAAAGCAAAGATGGTGGTATGGAAGAGAAAAGTGTCACGATTTCACATGTCGCCTTTTCACTATGCATGAAGGCTGACAAGGCTGCATATAGGAAAATATCATGATTTCATGACGTCTCATTTTCGCTGTGCATGGTGGCAGACAAAGCTGTTGGCAAAAAAGTGTCACGATTTCGCGACACGTCTTGTTTTCGCAGTGTAGGTGGAAGAGCAAAGCTGCATGCAAAAAAATGTCGTGATATCGCGACATGCTATTTTTTGTCATGATATCACATGCTCTTTTTGTCATGATTTACAAGGGGCAGTTACCGAACATGTAGAGGAGCATGAAACACATGGCATAAAAGCGTAAGGGTGACAGAAGCATTACAGTTCACCGAGAATATTAAACATTTAAGACATCGAATAGAAAGTCAAACGAAACGATGCAATCTGGGAAACGAAATGAACCGTCATGGAAGGAGAAGCAATTTACTAGCAAGTATAAAACGCAGAGGCACATATTGGTACGGGGGTCGAAAACCGCTGCGAGCAGGGTTGCAGAGTTGAGGGTGATTAGCCGTTCTGGGCCTGCTGTGGAGTGTTTTTCTTCCCCTTTTTCTGGTTTTGAGAAAACTAGAGACATTCTGCTGTTGTAACATGATATATTTTTAATGCAAAAGTATTCAAAAATTTGCATCTCATCGACAAGAAAGAAGGAGATCTTCTGTGCATGCTATGGATTTAATGTTTATTCTTTCACTTTATTTTAGATTTTGGATTTATAGATAATGTTAAATACCACCTTTGTGGGTTACATTAGTCAAATATTTGAAATCTAGACTTTACTTCGTACCCTAGGAACTAGCACTTAGTCTATGGGGATTATGCATGTCATGCAGGTCCAACAGGTTAGGTTGCATGCATGGAAACTCATATCTTCGGTTTTGTCGGAACATGATAGCCTCAAACTGAATGCAATTTCATTTTCAGTTTTCCTTTTTTTTTTTTTTTTGTGCTTTATTTTTCAGAAGTTCTAACTTTATTTTAATTCTCAGTCATTAAAATAAAATAAAAATTAAAAAAACTTCAAAATCCAAAAATAATTCCATCATTTATGGCATTTCATCAATTTCCATTTTGAAGTTACAGCATGGTCATAAAGGGACCAAATCACATTTGCTTTATTCTAGTTCAATGAACAATCACTAAAGTTTCATGGTGAAATAAACCACAGTGCCCCTTGTTAACAGTTACTTGCAATCACTAAGGTGTTCCAAGCATTTTTATTGAATATCTTTATTTGAGATTATTAATACACAGATTGTAAAATGCTAATATAGCGGAGACCTTGGAGAAGTCATTTTTTTGATTTCTTTGCAAGAGAGGATTTAGAACCCAAATCCTATCGAAGAGTGTGTTTTCACAATTGGGTGAAAATACCACTCAACAGATTGGCGCTAGAAGGAGGGCCGAATAGGTTTATTTCAGTGTGATTTAAATGCTATAGGGATTTAAATTTTGAATATTTCATGCCCTATTGGTTATTATCTTTAGCCCTATTTTAACAATACAACATTGTACTGTTAAAAGGAGGACATGAATTGCTATGCATTGTTCTAACACTTTTTGATTGTTCATACAGAAATAATGTGATTTGATTTAACTTTGAAAATTTTGGTCTCATGCAGTTACTTTCATTTTATTTTAAGGAATACATCTCTTAGTTGATGCTAAATTGATTTTTTTTTATACATTGCAGGTTGAATATTCAACAAATTTGGTTCTAAAGTTCTATTCTGAGTTCACTAATGGCAACATTTGAGGAGCAAATTGTATCCCTAAGAGCTGAAATATTGTCTCTAAGAGAAAGAATGGTATCTATAATGGAGGATCATTATAAGGGTTTGCCTATACCTGTGGTACCCTATCAAATTCCTGAAATATTATTGGATTTTTTATGGTGTTTTAATCAAGAGGTGCCACTAGAATACTTGCAAAAACTACATGTCTACAAGAATACATTATGTCAATTCCAGGTGTTCTATGAGGAGGTAGCTTGTAAGTTATTTGCATACATTTTGGATGATAAACCATTCTTTTGGTACAGCCAACTACCCATGGAGGTTAGGACTTCTTGGATACAACTAGAAGCAGCCTATCTTTATCATTTTGGTAATCAGGTTGACTTAGAAATGTTAAAAAATCAGTTTACCTCCATATGTAAGGAGCCTAATGAATCCTTGAGTCAATTAAATGGGAGATTTCGTGAGTTGCACTCACAAATGTGGGAAAATTTTAACACTTTAGAAGAGGAAGCCATGGAAGTATACCTAGGAGCCATACACCCCACACTTGCTTCACTCATTGAGGAAAAAATGAGTGGTTTGTCTCTAGAGAAAATCCATGAGGTCTTAGAAGAGATAGAATGACAAGGTCTTGAAGAAGAAAAGGCACAACATGTTCACATGAGAGATTGTCCTTCTAAAGATATTGATGCCAACCTACACCAACCATCAAATATAGCACCCTCTACTCCAATGATATCTAAGGTAAATGATCAAGGGGATGAATTTGAATATCCAAATCTTACAACCACCTTAGATGTAGTCCAAGAGGAGGTGCAAATTGCTAAGCCAACATCCGCTAGTGAGGATTATGTAGAAATGATCTCATTCATAGAGATACACAATTATTCGGATGAAGGGGTTCTAAATTCAACAATGTTTGATATATGTGATAAGATGGAACCCACCATAGAAATAAATGAAGTGGTTGAAAGAGAAATTGGAAGAAAACCAATAAATGAATTTGAAGACATGATAGAATTTCACCACTTGTTCTTGGAAGATACTATTGATGAGATGTGTAAAATTAATGATCAAGAAATTCTTCACCCTCCAAATTATGATAAAATTGAATCATGGGTTACTAATTTGGACTATGGTGGCCTTATAAATTTGAATTCAAGAAATGACCCACTTTTGGAAATAATTGAACCATCTAAGGAAGGTGAAGATGAATTTGATGAGAAACACATTGATGAATGGGAAGAGGTTGAATAAGTAGTTGAACGTCACCACTTGATTTTGAAAGATGATTATTATGATGCTTGGAAGAAGTGGGAAGACTACATTCACTCCAAAAATGCTAACGAAACTTGTGTGCCGATTGATATACAGGACAACATAATTGCCTACCCAAAGGAAGATATTACAACTCCTGTACAATTTGAGGATGTTTTGGAAGAGGGTTTCAAATCTCATTAAATTTTGGAAGATAATGATCCTATTTCCAAGGACAAAGAAGAAAGTGAATTGATGAATGAATCAAAAGATCATGTCACAAATACCATGGAGTTTCATCCCACAAATTTGGAAGATAATTTTTATAATGGTTGGGGAAGATATGATAATGCATTCTTTTCTCATACCCCCATAGATGAAACTCATATTTCACTTGATATGCAGGATGTTGAAACTTCTACCTCACATGAAGAGATACCATGGATAGTGAACAAAGAATTGGAACCAAATGACAAAGAGATTGATCAATTGGAAGCAACTCGAATAAGTGATCATCAAAATAGATTACTTGACATACAATTTGACCAAAAAAATTTGAGGGTTGAAAAGGACGGGCATGTTTTCAATTGGGTGCCCAATTTTGGTATGTTTAATGAACAAGTAATCAATGAAGAATATGAAGACCATAAGGTAAAAGAAGAAATTGTAATTTCTCACCAATTTTTGGTAAACAAAAATGTTCAAAAGGTAGAGTCTAACATTTTGTGTTCAAACATCCAAGATTTAGGTGAAAATTTGCATGACCATGTTTTGAATTTGATTGATGTTTATGATGAAATGTCGTTAAAGGTGAATGAAAAACAGGGTATAATTTCTAATCACACCTTTGATAACATTGTTTTAATGAATGGAAAAGAAGTTGATGCACTTGAATTGTTAAATCAAATTCATCAACAATTGCTAATTGAATCTAGGGTAAAAACTGTTAATGATCCTAATTTAGTAAATATCCTAGATGCTTGCAAACTGTTACACAAGTTTGATTGGCCTACAAACTTGGAAGATGAATTGGCTTTAAAATGTTTAGAAATAGGCTTTTACTTACAAAGTTTCATTTTGGATAAAGAAAGCCTACTTCTAAATCATGAATGGAATTACGAAATTTGCATTTTAAAGAATAGACGTGATAAAATTGAAAATCAATCATTGTCTAATCAATTTGAAAATTTGAATCTCACCTATGAGAATACTAATGGAACTAAATTTAATTGGTGGGATGAGAGAGGAAAGTTGAAGTGGGTTGCATTGTTTGGTCTAGTCTTGTTTTTGTTGGATGCCCACAACATTTGGCATGCATATCATGTTATATTTTTGTTGAAATGTTCTAATCATGTTTGGGATCCAGGAAAGTGATAATCCAAGCTTTGCATCATCTTGTATTATATTGTACATTTGTATATAGGTTTTGATTTTTGGTTTTGGTTTGTGTTTTCAAGTTTCCTTTTAGGGATTGCTATTTGGATTTGGATTTAAGTCGTGTGTTGGTCCTTTGGAAATTTTTGGTTTGTTTATGAAAAAAAAACAAAAAAACAAAAATTGTTTTTTGAGATGTCAATTTATGCCTAAAATCAGGAGAATATGAAACATTGGAATTGTGATGTAGAAGCTCCACAAGTAACACAAACATTTAAATAATATCGTTTGAATCTTGTGATGCATGAAGTTGTCAGTTTTACACATTATGGTAAAGTAGATGATATATTCCAAAAGAAGCAGAGCATTCATATCTCATGTCATATTCCACATTGCATATACATGTCATCTCAGTTACATTTTCATTCCATGGACAATCATTGAGAAGGTTTCGAATCCTCTTAGGATTATTACATAACATATATTAAAAGGATCCTAAGGTTGGGAACTACTGCCCAAACTATCTTGAACCAAGCACATTCCATGCACATTAAAAAGAATCTTGAGCAAAATGGTCAAAACCATACTTGGATGAAAAGGTGAGGTGAAAAGAATATTTCATGTCTGTCCTATCATGCAACATAATCCTTGAAACAATGGTTTTTACCACTCCCATAAAATCTTAAAGCCTAAAACTAGAGTAGTAAGGATAGGGTTAAATCCTCATCGAACTTAGGTTGAGGATCCAACTCCCCAAAGCTCTGATTTGACCTACATGGAGTAGTAAGGATAGGACATAATTCTCATCTCGCTTAGGTTGAGAATCCAATTCCCCAAAGCTTCCATTTTTCCCATTTCATCATAAAACTTGGATGGAGGGATCGTACTACATGTCCTCTAAAAAGGATGGGTAGTCATCCCAAAAGTCCAAGAAACAAAAATAAAATTAATATTTTTCATCTTTCATATTGGATTGGAAGGATCGTACTACATGTCCCTAGCAAGGATGGGTAGTCATCCCAAAGGTCCAAGAAGTAAAAAATTAATATTTCCCATTTCACCTCAATATTGGATTGGAAGGATCGTACTACATGTCCCTAGCAAGGATGGGTAGTCATCCCAAAGGTCCAAGAAATAAAAGAAAAAGAATGAATGAATCCAAGTCATGGATTATGGGGTTAAGTATGCTCATGCGTGGCAACATGTCTTGTCTAAATGCAAGACCACTGATTGCTCATATGGATAGACTAGCCTGACCATTTCATCCATAACAGGTTAAATTATTTTGGTTCAAGATGAGGTAATGAACTCCAAATCAGAATAGTAAGGATAGGGTTAAATTCCCATCTCTCTTAGGTTGGGAATCCTATTCCCCAAAGTTCTGATTTCACTTACACTTGCACATGGGTTCAAGATGGTAGTGACACATAACCAACTTTGGGATCTAGTAAATTAATTTAGTAGACATTTATTTGGCCTTAAGAGGGTTTGACATCTTTAATATGTTTGTCCATGATATTAGAAGGTTTGAGCATTTATAAAGTAGGTTGTTACATCTCTAGCATCTTCATCATGCATCAAATCCTGCACAAATTATTCATAGCAAACAAATCATAAGTGAAACTAATAATGGAATGTTGATCAAGTTCAAGCGATAAGGAATGAAAACACATTGCACACACTGAGCTGATACTTAATAATTCTAATGATTCATGTATTTTTGATCTATGGGCATTTGTTTATATTTCTTATGTGCTAATGCCTGGTTTTCGAGTTTGTATACTTCCAGGTTGGGTTCTCACCAAAATGCTCAGGAGCATTTGATAGCAGAGTCGCCATTTGTTGTGGCTGATCCACAACACACCCCAAAATTGGGGACCCAAATTTTTTGGGTCGTGACTGAAATCGTGAAATCGTGACTGCTCTTTCTATTTTTTGTCGTGAAATCGTGATCCTAGAGCAGTCTGAAAGAGAAAAGTGTCACGATTTCACGACAGAAAATAGCAAAGTGGTACGAAATGAAAAAGTGTCATGATTTCATGACATAAAGCAGCCAGACAACCCGAAAGGTGAAAAGCATCGCGATTTCATGACAGAAAGCAAAGATGGTGGTACGAAAGAGAAAAGTGTCACGATTTTGTGACATGTCACGATTTCGTGACATCTCGCATTTTCGCTATGCATGAAGGCTGACAAGGCTGCATACGAGAAAATGTCACGATTTCGTGACATGTCTCATTTTTGCTATGCATGGTGGCGGAAAAGGCTGTTGGCAGAAAAGTGTCACGATTTCACGACATGTCTTGTTTTCGCGGTGCAGGTGGAAGAGCAAAGCTGCATGCATAAAAACGTCACGATATCGCGACATGCTATTTTTTGTCACAATTTACAGGGGGCAGTTACCGAACATGCAGAGGAGCGTGGAACACATGGCATAAAAGCGTAAGGGCGATAGAAGCGTTACAGTTCACCGAGAATATTAAACGTTTAAGACATCGAATAGAAAGTCAAATGAAACGATGCAATCTGGGAAACGAAACGAACCATTGTGGAAGGAGAAGCAATTTGCCAGCAAGTATAAAACGTAGAGGCATAGATTGGTACGGGGGTCGAAACCGCTGCAAGCGGGGTTGTAGAGTTGAGGGTGATTAGCCATTCTGGGCCTGTTGTGGAGTGTTTTTCTTCCCCTTTTTTTGGTTTTGAGAAAACTAGAGACATTTTGCTATTGTAACATGATATATTTTTAATGTAGAAGTATTCAAAAATTTGCATCTCATCGACAAGAAAGAAGGAGATCTTCTGTGCATGCTATGGATTTAATGTTTATTCTTTCACTTTCTTTTAGATTTTGGATTTATAGATAATGTTAAATACCGCCTTTATGGGTTACATTAGTCGAATATTTGAAATCTAGACTTTACTTCGTACCCTAGGAACTAGCACTTAGTCTATGGGGATTATGCATGTCATGCAGGTCCAATAGGTTAGGTTGCATGTATGGAAACTCATATCTTCGGTTTTGTCGAAATAGGATAGCATCAAACTGAATGCAATTTCATTTTTAGTTTTCCTTTTGCATTTTTTTTTTTGTGCTTTATTTTTCATAAGTTCTAACTTTATTTTAATTCTCAGGCATTAAAATAAAATAAAAATTAAAAAAACTTCAAAATCCAAAAATAATTCCATCATTTATGGCATTTCATCAATTTCCATTTTGAAGTTACAGCATGGTCATAAAGGGACCAAATCACATTTGCTTTATTCGGGTTCAATGAACAATCACTAAAGTTTCATGGTGAAATAAACCACAGTGCCCCTTGTTAATAGTTACTTGCAATCACTAAGGTGTTCCAAGCATTTTAATTGAATATCTTTATTTGAGATTATTAATACACAGATTGTAAAATGCTAATATAGAGGAGACCTTGGAGAAGTCATTTGTTTGATTTCTTTGCAAGAGAGGATTTAGAACCCAAATCCTATCGGAGAGTGTGTTTTCACAATTGGGTGAAAATACCACTCAACACTGTGGATATGGTGGAGGTGTCGAGTCTCTTCAACATGTGGAGGTTGAAGTTCCTACTACAAAGAAATGACTAATGCACAACATCTAGCTATGTGCAAATGAGAGTAGTGTAGTTAACTAGCAGAAGAAACATTTTGATGATTTCGTTCCTCCATTTGGCATTCAAACTGAAGAAAAATTTTGCTGGCCTAGGAGATCAAGAGAGTGCTAGTGGTTTTGGTGTCAAGATGCATGGTGCTAACGTCCGAGGACTATGGTAGCCTGAACAGTTCAAAGACATTTTTTTGTTTCATTGCAGTGCGATGATCTCAGTGCAGTTTTCAAAATCGCACCAAAATACTCTGCACAAATGGCACCCTTTTCCCGCTCTACTAGAGGGAAACTTCGGTGGCCACCTCCATATCTACATATTGGCAACAGGGTATTTTTTTTATTTAGCAAACTTCAAATTTTTTAATGACCTGAACATGTCCATATTAAGTGTGGGCTATTTAATTTAAAAGTGATGGGTCAGACAATCTATTTCAAAAGAAAAAATGTATGGCCATATATTTAAAATTTTATGGGGAAGGGAAATTGGCAGATCACATGGCCACTTTATTTTTCATTGTATGGGGGTTTTCCATGTAAGACATAGTGGGTAGGTATATCAAATTTTAGGCATGCATTTTTTTGGAAAGCATGTTATAGAACCTTGGTGTGGTTTGGCGTGTGGTCCAGTGCTCACGTGATGGCCACATAAAGCAAATTATTAACATCGCCAACCAAATATTTTAACATGCCATTTTTATTTTTCCCACATGACCCCTTTATTGTATTCAAGAAATGAAGGCCCCATTGAGAGTGGAACATAAGGGTATTTATAGTCGTCGAAAAGGTTTTTCTGAGATGGACACATTGGTGGTGTCCAATTGTACTTTTGAGACTATTCCATTTACCATTTTTAGCCTCAAATATTGTTATCATGGAGTGCACTCTCGGTTGAACTCGACACTCCAAGCAAATTGTATTTGATCCTAGTACCTAGTTACACTCTCTATAGGACCTAGCAAATGCAGGAGCTGGTTACCCATGCATTCTGATGAGATGATATGGTCACCATAAGGACACCTACTCTAGGTACTACATACATAGATACCCTAGACTCTATTTGAGGACTTTTTAGGATCAACTTCTTAATACTACAGACGAAGACACTTTAGAAGATTCTATTCTCTTCTTTCTTCTTCTCCTCCACATTTGGCTTCTATGGCTCATTTTATTGTATTTTTGAGTGTATTTTTGGCAAATATCGACACTCTTATATGGCTCTAATTATTTTGTATTAAGGTGCATTTTGGTAGAGACCGACACCTTCTAGATTGTGTTTCACCATGGGGGAGAGATGATATTCATGGTGAACCTAGTTAGTGACCTACGAGAGGCAACATACCTAGAGTATGACCTATAGAGGTAATAGACCCAGAAGTAGCTGAACTTGAGGCACCTAAGATGATCTTGAGGTACTTAGATGGCTGACCCAAAGGTAACAGATCTAAGGAAGTGGATGATCCTAAGGCAACAAACCAAGATGTATACACCATTGATCTAGCATTATTCATAGTTGGAGATCCAAGCGCAAAGAGCACAAGCCTAGACCAAATCATGTAATAAAGAAGGATGATAGTGTTATTTTTTAGAAAAGTACACATTAAGGAGGAATGTTAGAGTTAATGTGTACTTTGTCCATGACACTTGTCATGTTGTCCTTGACACTTTTACTATTTCATATAGACCTCATGCTTATATATTGTAATATTTCTTGTACAATATTATCTCATATATTTTCCCATTTCCAACATCTCTTCCATAAGTTCTAAATTTCACTCCTTTCTAGGTATATTTTCTTTTAAAAATAAAACTACTTAACATTAAAAGTCAAGCCCTTCGATTCATTAAATTTAATTAACTAATAAAAGAAAAAGGGTCCACAATCCTCTTAAAATATTACCCATCCCTTTTATTTAAAATACCTTTATCTTTATCTTGCATGAAAATGAAATGTTTTCTTTATAAAGCAAAAGCTAAGCCCCAATCATTAGTATTTTCAAAGCTTGTTTTATTAAAAATAAATCACCATGGTCAAAGGGTCCCAAACATATTATTATTAGCATGATATTTTAATATTTACAAAAATGCTACCTCCCGTTGCATGAGTCAAAACCTAAAAATTAAACCTTTTCTTATTTCCACCCAAACCAAGGTGAAAAGGATAAAATGCAAATGCCTCTATGTTTTCAGCAATTCTCATGCAGGAAAAAGGACAAAAGTGATCCATCCTTTGAATTTGGCTCTCAGTTGATAATTACATGGCCCTAGCACATATTATGCGAGGGTTTAATTAAATTTATCATCCCTAAGATTTAGATTTAGGGTACATGATTATTCATGGTGCGAGCACATTATGTTCAAGTAACACTCTTAGGCAGCACCATTGATATCATTCCATTTAGGTAGTCTGAGATTATATGCTACCTCCACCATTTTATTGGCAAATAGTGAATTGATTTTTAATTGGGATATTATAAGGTGTTATTTGGAAAATATTTTATGTATGTTGATGGATGTTTTTAAAAATGGAGTGATAAGGTGTGATTAAGTTTTTGCATTACATTGTGGGAGAGATTTATCTTCTAACCTCTTTGAGTTTGGCATAGAAATTATTTTGATTGTGGAAAATTTATGAGATCCCTTAATCATAAAGAAAAAGGTATGAGCACATTCTTCCATATTTGAGTTGATTGAATGGTTTTCTGGAAAATAAGTTTGGAGTGAAAAGGACTTGATTAGGGTTTCCTATTGAGTGTGTTGAGTTAATGCTTCAAGGTTTTTATGGAATAATGAGTTGTGGTTAAAATTTTGTTTTATAAGCATTGTTGTTGAAGCCATTGATTGAGTGAAAAAATTGAACTAGGGTTTGAGCATCATTGTTATGTGGGAGTTGTTTTATAAGCATTGTTGTTGAAGCCATTGGTTGAGTGAAGAACTTGAACTAGGGTTTTATTATCATTGTTATGTGAGGATTGTTTTATAAGCATTTTTTTTGAAGTGAGTTGTTGAGTGAAGAAATTGAACTAGGTTTTGAAAAGAACATGAGTATCATTGTTATGTGAGATTTGTGATTGAGCATTGTTGGAAATATTTTGAGCTAGTGTTTATATGCTTAGACTAGGGTTTGTGAGAAAAGAGTTTTTAATTAAGTTATTGGTTGAGTAGAGTTGGTTGAGCCTAGTCAAGTGGATCTGTGAAGTGATTGTTCAAGTTCTATAAAATAAACTATTCTATATTCTAAATTGAGTTGAGAAAGTGATTGAGCATTGAGTTGAAATTGAAGCATATTGAGTCTCTAACAATTCTCCTTATGTTTCTAAGAGAGTGATTGAAAGTAATTGAGCATTATGATTAGTATAGAATATATTGAGTCTCTAAGAATTTGTGGAAGCCCTGAATCACCTGATGATTTTGAGAAGGTGTGGTGGAAAAGTGTTGTGGGGTAACTAAATGATGATGGGATTGATGATGATGACTAGGCGAGGTTTATGGGAATTGATGAAGTGGATATTGATGATGGAGATATGGTCAATTATTCCATGCTATAAAATAAATAAGAGCACCCCCGATGAAGTGATAAAAGAGTCTATACCATAGTGGAAGATAAAAGTAAAAATAAAAAGAGGCAAAGGTTGACCAGTCCATCCACCAGGGTTATGCATAAGGGGTTGGACTCAAAATGTACTTGTAAAAAAATGGCGAATCCTAATCAAAATCAAGGTGAATCATAGAGAATCCTAAGCAAATCAAATTGAGCATCTTCATACCAAAATTTGGGGTATTTGAAGCCCTAAAATGTAAGGTCATCTTTGGAGCCACTTTTGACCTATTAAATCATCTTATAAATTTATTAAAACACCACCATTAGATTAGGATTGAAAAAATATTTCCAATGAGTACAAATATACCTATGTTTGGATATATTTTATGGTGAATTGACCCTAATAAACAATTGGTCTTGAAAATTTTAGGTGAATGGGCTGATGTGGAGGGTCCTCATATTCACCAATTTCCAATTTTAAAAACCCTAATATTTGCCCAATTGGCGAATATTCACCACTATGCATAACCATGCCATCCACCAGCTCATAACGCTTGATGATTAGTTTGCTAGGCACTGGCAGAGAGCAAAAATTGGACACCACTAAAAGATAAAAGAGAAGAGGATTTAGGAAGAGCAATGGTTTCCATCTAGCCCTAAGGATTACATTTAGAAAATGCCCATTGCCTAACAATGTTGAGATTATGTCAAACTCCAAGAAACTTGCCCACTAGGTTGAAGGTCCCTTCATCCATAGTAAACATTAGTATGTCCTTTGGGACAAGGAGTTTGTTCTAGATCGAAGAAAGGTTGAATATGACATTTGCAAAAAGTTTACCTGTGGGATTAAAAACCATCACTATATAAGAGACCCCAAGATAAAAGGGATTTTGGAAAGGGGTCCCACCCTCTATTAGGAACCTACTATTAAAATGAATCTCACTCACACAAAATAATGAAAAATAACTGAAATACATCAAATAACATAACAAAACAATGCATAAAGTAATTGCATAATTGAAACAATCTCACAAATAACTTAGAATCATAGGCATCTTTGAGGGGGCAATCTCCTTCAATATTTTATTAACTTGCAAAAAGATACATTCGTATATGGATCCATGTATTTTAAAGAGAAAGCTTCATGCAACCCTACCTAAAGGCTCAAGAGTTGGCTTACATGCAAAATACCACTCAAGCTAGAATCTTCTACCAAACATCTATTACAATCTTGATAATTGTTACATGAGATGGCACCACTTGGCTAGGGGCATTACTTGCCATATACATTACAAAGTATTATAAAATAACATTAAAAAGGAATCCCCCATGTTGGAAGTGGGTCATTACACAAGCAAATGAGAAATATAAAATAATGTTAGGATGGGATCCTAACATGTCATTCTCCTTCAAAAAGCTTTGTCCTCAAAGTTGAAGATGAGGAAACTGGTGCTGGATTTGGTGGAGAGACTCCCATGTGGCACATTTTAACTGAAGTCCATGTCACTAAACAAGAACCTCAGTAATGGTACAGTTGCAAAGAGTGTGAGTCTAATGAACCAATAAATGTTCAGGCTTGAGCAAGATAGAACCTTCTTCATCCAATTTTGGGAGTACAAATTGAACCTATACATGAGTGACCACAACCTTTTTGAGAGAGGAGAAATTAAAAACATGATGGATCTTGGAGGTAGGTGGGAGGACCAATTTGTAATATGTGGCACTAATCCGCTGTAAAAATTGGTAGGGCCCATAGTATTTCATAACAAGTTTGTAGCACCTATGAAGCTAGAGAGATGACTATTTGTATGACTGCAAGCAAAGGAAAACCATGTCACCCACATCAAATGTGCACTCAAAATGGTGTTGGTTAGATTGTTGGCACATTCGATTCTAGGTTGCATCCAAATTTAGATTCAATTGGTGGAGGACATCGATGCATTGATTTATAGTAGTGTCAACTACATGGACCTTGTAGGTACTCAAGCCTCAAAATGTAAGAGGAAGGCATGAGTGGAGGGTACCCATAAACTTACTCAAAAGGGGTAACCTTGGTTGTTGTGTGATAGGAAGTGTTGTACCACCATTCAACCAAAGGAATCCACTTCACCCATTGAGTAGGACGATCATATGTAAAGTAGTGAAGGTAGGTCTCCAATTTTTTTTAACAATCTCAGTTTGGCCATTCATTTGTAGATGATAGGTTAAACTCATTTTGAGATGAGTTCCCTATAAACCAAACAATTCTTTCTAGAAATGACTAGTAAAGGTTGGGTCACGATCAAACACGATGGAGGTAGGCATACCATGAAGGAAAAAATAGAATAAAGGAAAATTTAGGCAATGGTGGAGGCTGTGTAAGGATGGGATAGGTAACAAAAGTGAGCATACTTCAAAATATGATTCACTACCACAAAGTTAATAGATTTGCATTCAAACTTAGGTAACCCTTTAATAAAATCCATGGAAATATTAGTCAAAAATTGGTTAGGATTGGGAAAGGGTTTAAGAGTACCTGGAGAATGCATAATTTCACCTTTCATCCTTTCAAAGGCATCACAAGCCACCACAAAATCCTGAATGTCCTTTTCATACCCTTCTATAAAAAAGTGCGCTTAAGTCGTTCAAATATTTTGAGAAATATTGAATGGCCCGTAGATGGGGTGGCATGTAGTTATCTCATGAGAAGTTCCTAAAGTGGAGAAGTATGGGAAAAACAAGGGATTAGTGGTAATTAAAATAATGGCCATACCAAGTATAGCCTGAGCATGAATTGTATTCAATGTGTAGGGAGCCAACCAAAGTTTTCAACTTAGAATCCTAAAGTACCTCCTAGTGTAAGGAATTGATCCATTGGGGAACAAATGATGAAATGACACAAAATATTGAGAGCCTCAAATTGGTGAGAGAGAGCATCAACAACGATATTCTCCTTTCCCTTATTATAGGTAATATCATAATCATAGCCCATGAGTTTAGAGATACATTTTTTTTGTTTGAGGGTGGTAACTTGTTGCTCCAAAAACTAATTTAAGACTCTGATGGTTAGTTTTAATGGAAAATGATGACCAAAGAGCTACAATCACCAATGGGTTACGGTACATAGAATTTCCATCATCACCTTGACATAAGTGGATTTACTAGTGAAAGTCAAGGACCGCCCTTCTTGCATAAACATTGCACCAATACCATGACTAGAACCATCACTTTCAATGATAAATGATTTGAAAAATCTGGCATGGCTAGGATGGGAGTGTTTGTCATAGTATGATTCAATTTTAAAAAAATCCTATTCAATGGGTCCCAACCAAGTAAAATAGTCTTCTTTAACATGGAAGTAAGGGGACCTACAATTTTACCATAATTATGAATAAATTTATGATAGTATCCTGTAAGCCCTAAAAATCCCTAGAGTCCTTTGAGAGTGTGGGGTTTTGGTCAGTATTTGACTACCTAGATCTTCTTGGGATTAAATTTGATGCTATATTTGGTGAAAATGTGTCCTAAATACTCCACTTTCATCAAACCAAAGGAACACTTGGACCGCTTAGCAAAAATTTGATTTTGTGCCAATAGCTGTAAAGTTTGATCCACGTGGTCAAGGTGCTCTTCCCATGAACATCTATAAATCAAAATATCATCAAAGAAAACAAAGATGAATTTTTGAAGAAATAGGTGAAATATGTTGTTCATAAGGCTTTGAAATATGTATGGAGTATTAGTCAAGCCAAATGACATCACCAAGAACTCAAAGTGACCTTCATGAGTATGTAAAGTAGTCTTGGAAATATCTTCATCCTTGAGCTTGATCTAATGATACCCAAAGCGAAGATCTAATTTGGAGTACATAGTTCCATGTAGATCATCTAGTAATTCATCCACCACCTAGAATAGGAATATCATCCTTTATGGTGAGCTTATTGAGCTCTTAGTAGTCTATACACAATCACCAAGATCCATATTTCTTTTATATCAGTAATACTGGAGAAGAGTAAGGATTGTTACTTGGTCGAATAACATCAGCTTTCAGAAATTTTATACTAACTTATTGATTTCTAACTTAAGAGCATGAGGATATTGGTACGGTATGATGTTCGATGGTGTACTTTCAGGTAATAATGGAATAGCATGGTCATGTGAGCAATGAGGTGATAATTCTAAAGGTTAAGCAAAAATAGAATCATGTTTGACCAAAATTAGCTGCAAATCGATGGGAACAGACTCCACCTCATAAGTGTGAGGTTGGATCCCAAATATCTAAGCTATGACACCTCAAAATGATTTTTTTAGCAACTTCTCCATCCAACTTGAACTGATAATCTATGGAGGTCCAACTTTGGAGCCACGAAGAGTGTGGGACTATCCATTATGTAAAAATTGAGCTTGGCAAAGTTCCATGAGATGGTTCCCAATGTACCTAGCCATTAATCTCCCAATACGATGTCACATAACCCTATTTTAAGCACCAACACATCTTGTTTGAGCTCATAGTCCCTAATTTTTACCTTAAATTTATGACATTTACCTTTGCAAGGTAAGGTCCCACCATTGACTACCATAACCTCAAAGGAATTACATGTATGTATGTAATAGTTTACCTACTTGGCTATGTGGATCAATAAAGTTGTGTGTACTACTAGAATCAATCAAGATGTTAAGATGTAGGTATTTGAAATAAACCATAAATTTCATGGTTTGGGGAGTAGTAATGCCAGCAAGAGCATGAATAAAAAATCATCTTGTGGTTCATATTAGTTTTCTTCCTTTGGTGTGGGTGGTTCCTCTATGGATTCTATATCATTATCACTATGGTCGTTGGTGTTAGGCTCATCAAAATATATGAGGATCAAATTATTTTGGGTGCACCTATGACCATGAGAGAACTTTTCATCACAATTTTAGCACAACCCTTGGGTGCATCACGCATCCATTTCAATAGTGGTTAGATGTTTGGTTGTAGTAGTGGGTGCAATAGATTTTTGTTCATTCTGATTTTGGGATCTAGGAGAAAAAAAGGGTCTAACTTGTGGAAATTTAAATATCTACCTCTAAGCTAAAAATTTGGATTTGATAAAATGAGCCAACTTGATAGCCTGGATCATGGATTGTGGTTTAAACATAGTGACCTTAGCTTGGAGATCTTCTCTCAAATTGCTAACAAAAAAACTCAAAGAACCCTTCATTTAGTGTTTTAGTTTTATTGGCCAATTTCTTAAATTGTATTTGGTAGTCTCGAACTATCGAAGCTTGTTTTAACTTTTTCAATTATCCTGTAAAATCATCATACTCACTAGGGCCAAAGCGAGTGAGTAATTGAGACTCAAAGTCTTCCCAAGAAGTATTAGGGGTAGTTTTTTGCAACCATTGGTACCACTATAAAGCTTCAGATTCCAAGTTGAAGAAAACCATTTGAACTTGGTAATATATAGGGACATCATGGAGGTAAAAAAATGAGCAACACGATATAGCCACCCATCCACATCCTTCAATTGAACTTAGGAAAATCTAATTTCAACATCTTAAAGGTACGATCACGATCATAGCAAAGATGAGACACATTTTTCCCCTTCCTTTACCTTAGTCAAAATGTGAGTGTTCAATATGTTACTCATACTTTCTTAGACCACCTTGCAATTTGGACTCAACTTCTACAAGTTGTTCTTCTAGGTTTTGGAGATATCATAATCAGTTCTAAAATTTTGAAATTCTACCATTAGGTTTTGATTTATGTTTTGCAAGCTATTAACGGTTCATATTAGGGACACTAAAAATGTGGTGGTTTGCTCTACCTATTTTTGATGTCCATGAGTACCACCAACTATTTGGAAGAGTCTTGAACCACTTTATAGAATTACCAAAAATAGAAGTATGGTTTTTAGGAGTTACTATTTTTAGTAAAGATTCCAAAAAAGTTCTTGGGTATTATATATAAAAATGATTAGCTTAGAAATATGGTCACAATGATCTATATCCCACAACATGTATTTTGGGCACCCCAAACTTTTTTTTATCTTCTATTTTGACGAGTCTACTGGTGCGGTTGGTTTTTTATTCGAATATATGATTCAAAATTTGGATTCTACATCAATTGTCTCTAACCTGTGCATTATATAAACTAACCACCTTGTCATTATCCCTATCATCTATAGTGTAGTTACTAAAATTGTTCACATATTTAATCCTAGGATCCTCTGTACTATGTAGTTACTAACACTGACGATCTTGTTTCTGACCCTGATCACCTGTATTTTTTGACTATTACAGATGACTATTATTATCACTATCGATATGACTATTACTATTACTATTACTAACCTAACTATTATTGTTATTGACTTGACTGTTACTATCATATGCCACTTACCCAGATGGTACTAGAATATTTTAGATGATTCTAGACACTTGTAGACTCTATCCTGAATTTTTTGTGTATGCAAGTTTGTTCTTCAATGATAGGGAAGTCCTTCTTCGTATGCTCACCTTTCGGGGTTATGAATGTAGGTTTAACAAACAAGATGTTGTTTTTATAGATTGAAGTTTGTAATAAACCAAGGTACACTAGGTACAAGAGTATGTAACACCCATAGGCCCTCTATTATACCACAATTATGAACAATAGTGCTTGGACCAATATTTTAGGCCACTACCCAAGGATGATTCCACACATACCCTTTTTCTTAGCACACACCACATCGTGCAACTCCCTGTACACCTGGACCAACAATGCAGGTGCCCATGCAAACACAACACTGTGCTCCACCATATCACTCACCACATCTAGCATACTCTAGGTAAAAAATACCTCGAAAGTGTCAGGAAATGCATAAGTCGAGATCATCGTCATCACCACACACCAGTGCTTAGATAGCATCTTGTTGTTCCATAGTTGCTCATAATCCATCTTCTTTATATCAACATCTATCCATATATCACCAAATAATTTCTCTATCATAGCTTTCTTTTTATCATTTGGTGTTGCCATCACTGGCACACCCTTGATAGGTAACTTGTATATCCTATATACATCCTCTAGGGTGATAGTCATCTTACCCATTGGAAAATAGAAAGTCTTGTGATCTGCATCCCATTGCTCATACAAAGCAGATATGTAGGTCTTGTTGGCATGAATGCTCTTCAATTCCCACATACCTCTAAACCATACTACATCCAACCAATTCTCATCATCCTCATTGTTCATGAGTGTATCCAACTTGTGTTTCATCTTCCAAACACGATGACATGGCTCGATCATTTTCACCTATTCATAAACAAACAACAACAACAAAAACTCACATCAGTTTAATACACAATCCTACAATTAAATAAATTCAATTTTATTTAAACACATTTCACACACAAATTTATCATGCACTTCGAGACATCAAAATGTATACAACCCACATATCATAACAACTCAAAAATACAGTTGCATATTTTGATACCCATTTTGCCATTTCATGGTAAAAGTTCAAACAAATGCGAAAAATAGTACATAGTTGAATCCCAACAACCAAATTTACAATTATCAACATACTCACTATGGCATGTAAATCAAACATATGCCAAATTCAATCACACGTAAAAACAAATCACATTTTTGAATACCCATTTTGCCCTTTTACAATGAAAGTGTTAACAGTTTTCAGAAAAAGTATACCCACAATGGAAAACTTAATAGTCAAAGTTTCTTCATTTACATCCTAGATGGCTCACATTTAGAAAACACACCAAATGGAGGCAATATAAAATAACAATCATAAATTTGAATACCCTTTTCCCACTTTTGTGGATAAAAATTAAACATAATTCAAAAATAGTACATAACGGCTTTCCAATTGCAAAGTCAAACAGTACAACTACCCTACCTATTAACGAGTCAAACTAACACAAAAATGAGTCAAACCTAAAAATAAGTCACATTTTTTTGTACCGATTTGCCTTGTTTTACACTTTGTTTTCCAATTTCAATTAGAATTTGCTTAAATTTTAAAAAATAACATGAAAACCTCCCCCCTAATTCATGCTTTTCTAGAATGAAAATCGAAAAACAAAGTACATAAAGAGCACTTCTTGGTGGGTATCCATGTCAAGAACCAATTCTAGTGCATCCTCTCACCATACTATCACCTGAAATCACCAACCACAAAAGCTCCATGTCGCAAACTGATCCTCACTCCTCAATCTCCAAGTTTCCTACCATCTAAATGACCATTTCCAATTCAAATAAGACTTGAATACACCTTAAACCCTAATTTATCTCTCGACATGCAAATTAGGTGCAATTCACCCCCGACCTATGAATCTAGATCCAATTCACCCCTCAGCATCTTAATAAAGCAAGATTTAAGGACACAAATTAAACAATATTATTTTTTCAATAAAACAACAATAACATAGGTTTTCTATCTCGATTTCATTTTCCACAAGTTGCAATAATTAAACAACATGCATCAATTTTTAAAGCACGATCCATCATAATGTAAAACATCATTACCTTTACAATTTTAGATATGTAAATATGTACTGTGAAGATGTAGACATTGTTGTTGTCCAACTCAATGTTCCAAACGTAAATTTTACATTCTCTTGTTTTCCTCCAACAAGACCCGGTTCTTATCGTTCCTTCTAGTGATAATCATGAACCTTGTTCTTCTATCTAAATGAGATCTTGAGGTGAAAGGTGATAGTTTGGGTAACCTTCTAAACTAACATTGCAACCACCTCTTTAACTTCAATTTTAGTTTAAACAATGTGAAATATTTTTAATAATAACTTTTATTTTTCTTTTCTTTAATATTTTCAAATTTCTAATGTTCAAAACATTAGTTTTGTTCTTTCTTATTAATAGATCCTTTTATTAATACATTTGAAATCCATTCTAAAGTCCAAACACAAGGTACAGTAATAAGTGAGACTTACTAATACAATTTCATAAGCAAATTAATATTGCAAGAAGGCTTATAACATAAAATATTAATAGTTTATTTCTACTAGCAAATAATTCATAAGAAAGCATCAAATATTTCATGTTATTTTATATCCATATAAAGTTATTCAAATTGAATAAGCAAACTATACACTAAATACCATAGAGATATATGCATCAATCAAATTATGACGGATAATTTGTTGTTGTTCCATACTTCCCCTATCCAACTATAGGGTTATCCACTAAAGGCATTTATGATAACTATAGGGTTATCTACTTCTATAATAGATGGATTATTCAGGTGGAAAAGACCATCATCAATATCAAGCACATAAATGCAAGAATGAGATCACAAAATGCAAACACATGAACTATGTCTATATGTGGAAATCATGTGCCGTAGGAGACTTATGTCAGATAGTTTTTAACTATCTTAGCCATCATTTCTCTTCCTTTCATGAGACAACTTGTTCATGGTGGTCAGTACTTTATCCACCCATGATGACACCTAGTCTTGCAATCATGCAAATCCATTAGCAGTATCATATCCTTAAATAAAATAAATATTGATAAAAACTAAACATCATATAGCCATTTAATCTATAATTAAAATAACATATCAATTCATAATCCCATAATATGACTAATTTCACTAAGGGAGGGTCAAGGGATACTACCCCTCTTGGACTAAACACATACCTCTGTGTTTCATCAATATCTTACAACAATTTAAAAATTTTACATTTCAGTCTAGAGTTCGATTCCCAAGTGATATTTTTTTTAGAATATTGGTCCCACTAGACCTTACACTATTATAGAATCTGGTTCTTCATCATTTTGGAATAAAACTCTAGAATATTCACAAGCTTCACATCAATCATCAAGGGGTCAACTATCTGCAAGTTAGAAATATTCCATACATGGTCAAGATCAACAACATATCTCCTAAGTAGCGATACGTGGAAAGTGTCATGGATCTTTGATAGGTTGGCGGGAAAGGCAAAATTATAGGCTACAAGACTTATATCTTTAGTGATATCAAAGGGCCCAACATATCGAGGATACAACTTTGCAGACTTGATGGTACTTTTTAGGGGCTTTACTCTTAAGAATAATTTGTCTCCCACAGAGAATTCTCTAGGTGATCTCTTAAGATCATCATAGCTCTTCTGATGATCGATGAATTTCTTAAGCCTTTGCTTGATCAACCTAAGTTATTCCTCCATATCTCAAATTGCATTCAATTTTATGATAAATCGATCCTCTATATTATCCCAATATAAAGGAGTTCTGCATCACCTACCATACAGGGCTTCAAATGGAGCCATACCCAAGGAAGCATGATGAGCATTGTTGTACGTAAATTCTACCAAATACAAAAATTCTTCCTATCGAGACCTCTGGTCCATGCAGTACATACAAAATATATCTTCTAAGACCTAGTTTACCCTCTCTATTTGACCATCTATTTTTGGATTATATGTAGAACTTATGTTTAGCTTTATGCCAATTGCATGATGAAGAGCTTGCTAGAATGCAAATGTAAATCTAGAATCTCTATCTAAGATAATCACTTCAGGAAACCCATGTAACTTGAATATCTCTTTGGAAAATCTGTTAGCCACTACTAGAGCATCATCCTTCATGCTCCTTGGTATAAATTATGCAAACGTGGTCAACTTATCAACCACTACAAGGATTATGTCATGATGATACCTATTCTTAGGTAATCCCACAATAAAGTCCATGGATATAACCTACTACTTTCACAAAGGTATATCATGTGGGTATAAATATCCTACCAAATACCTATGCTCAGCGTTCATTTCTAGAATTCCATACATCTAGCAAAAAAATATGCATGCCTTGTCCAGCAAAAGATATTTTTCATATTCTCCCTCATCTTAGCCCATCTAGGATGAGTTGAGTAATGACATCTATGCACCTCTTACATGATCAATATCCTTAAATAACAAATATTTGGTATGCCAATATTATATTTGAAGAATAAAAACCCATATTTTATGCTGAAATCCTTATTTTCTCTAGGATTTTCTACCATCTTTGCCTAAATGTCAATGTAGTATTGACCCTGTAATTTCATTCTCCTGACTTGGTCCATCAATTCTATGTGACTATAGGTCAGTGCAACTATATACCTTCTTCTACTTGAGGTATGAGTGAGCTTATTCTCCTTCCCTTTTTTATACTCTATACCAAAGTCGTACTCAGTTAAGAACTTGATCCATATTCTCTATCTAGCATTGAGCATAGGTTGAGTAAAGATATACTTCAAACTTTGATGATCAATTCTTAACTCAAAGGGTTTCCCTAGTAGATAGTGACACCACATCTTGAGTGAGTGCACAACCACTACTAATTCTATATCATGTGTGATATAATTCACCTCGTGCTTCTTGAATTTCCTTGACTCATATGCCACAAATAATTCATCTTTGAATAGCACTCCTATTAGTCCTTCCATTGATGCATCAATACAAACTAAACAGTTCCCCTAAGGATCTAGAATATTCAAAATAGGTTTTGTAGTAAGCTTCTACTTTAGAAACTCAAAAGCAACCTTACACTTATTTGTCCATTTAAATCCTTTTTCTTTCCTTTGAAGATTGGTTATTGAATAGGATATCTTGGAATATTCTTCACAAATCATCTATAATAATTCGTAATGCCCATGAAGCTTCATACTTCAAACACATTAGTGGATTGTGGAAAAATAAAAATGGCCTTAATCTCTTGGGGTCTACTACAATTTCTTCTGTAGATCTAATATGCCTTAGATATTGTACTTTTGGAACATAGAAGTCACATTTAGATAAATTACCGTAGATTTGGTTCTTCCTTAATAGCTCGATCACTATCCTCAAGTGCCTATCATGATCTTCCTAATTCTTAGAATATATTAGGATGTCATCCACAAATATCAATACAAATCAATCCAAACACTTTCTAAATACATTGTTCATCAGATTCATGAATGCTCGGAGCATTGGTTAGCCCAAAAGGCAATATTGTGAACTCATAATGCTCATATTGGGTCATAAAGGTAGTTTGTGAGTGTTCTCCTCATGGATCCTCAATTTGTGATAACCTAATTTTAATTCAACCTTAGAAAATATTGTTGCACCCTTCAAATGATCAAAAACATCTTCAATCCTAGGTAAAGGATATCTATTTTTTATCATTGCTTTGTTTAACATTCGGTAGTCGATGCACAATCTGAGCAAACCATATTTCTTTTTAACAAAAAGGATAGGCTCACCCCAAGGTGACACAATGGGTTTTATTAACCCCTTCTCTAGCAACCCTTAAATTTTCACTTTTAACTCCTGTATTTTGATAGGATTCATCCTATATGGAGTTCCATGTATAAGTTTAGTTCAATTCAATGGTGAAATAAAATTATTGATTTGGTAGAATTCCAGGAAGATCTTCAGGGAACACATCCCTAAATTCTTGCAATATTAGGTGTTTTCCAAACACCCATTAATTTTAATCCTTCTCAACCTTATTGAATTTGACAATGAAAACCATTCTTCGTTTTCTCATGGTCTTCTCCAATTTCAAAAATGATAACAATTGAGGTTGAAATAATCCTTGTTCACTAATTATTCTCAATATTTTGTTATCTTAGTCGGTATAGTTAATCCATTTATATTAGAAATTAATCAAGGCCTTATGAGCCTTTAACCAATCCATTCCCAAGATGATGTCGAAGGAATATAATGGAGCTACATATAAGTTCCATAAGGTAGAATCATTGGGTAGGGTGATCTCGACTGTAGAAAAATACTAATCCATCGAGTAGGTTTATCTAGAACCATACTCGACTTTCCACCCTTGTGCAAAAAATCCTAGTATTTCTAGCATATCCATAATTATACTAGAAGAGATGAAGTTATCAATTGCTCCACAATCTATCAAAATCTTGATAGTTTTATTAAATTACTTACCATTCAAGAGTAAAGGTGTGGCTTGTACATTAAAATTCTAGTTGCTCATGGTTGCATAAATCCTATGGTTAGGTCCTTCTAATTTTTTGCTAGGTCCTGCTCTATGTGGACACTTTTTGGCATAGTGAGGACCTCCATAGTCGAAGAAACCAGTCTTGGGATCTCAATATTGTTTTGCTTTCTCTTCATCGGTTTGCTCAAGCTAAGATGGTTTAGATTGGTTTTGAGTTTGAGGAGTATTATTGTCCTTCCTCTTCATAAGGTTCTTCTTAGGTTTTATTCGTACCCATTGTTTGTATTTCCATCTTTGAGTTATCTTGACTTTTCTTATTTTGTTCTAGCTCCCATTTCATAAAGCCAACACTCTTCCTTTTCCTTAAGGCTTGTCGATCTATTTTAGATAAAACCACCTAGTTAAAGCGGGACTTGGTATGTTGTAGGTTGAAATTGACTTGACAAGCCAAATTAGATGCCTTCTACAAAGTCTTCATCTTATGCATGTTTACTGCAGACCTAAAATTAGATTTTCTATTTATAGAATTTTGACTTACTAGAGTTTCTAGTAGTCATTCTTGTTGAACCAAATGTTCTAATTTTTTTTGCTCTTACAAAAGTAAAATATCTGCAAAGAGGTCCTCCACCACTCTACTTAAAATTCCTAAACATTCTTCAATAATAATGACTCCATCTTGCCTAGACTTAGGGTCTCTAGTCTGTGAGGTCTGACTCATTATTATCTCCAACAACTAATTTTGTTGGTTCATTTGGTCTCTTTGTTGTTCAATTTTCTTCTATAATAGTGATAAAATAGCAGTGAGATCTTCTACCTCTCTATTTGGGTTTCTTGAACTTCCTCCTCTTGCTTCTGATGCCATGGTCTTGGACACACCAAGGAGGGTTAAGTTATATTACATATTCTAGCCCCTAGTTAGTTATATTTTATGTAAACTAACAATAAAGCATTATCATCTATAGATGATATTAATGGTCACTCTTACTCTATGTAAGATGTGATCCCCAAATGGAAGATCTAGTCTTCCACAAGCTACACATCAAGTCAAGCCAATCCTATGTTTCACTTAGAGCTTAACTTAGGGACGCTTAAAGTCCTACAACCTAGAGCTCTGATACCAACTATAGCAACCCAAATCTAACCATCCTGGGAGAGAGTTTTTTTATATACATAGTTAAGGTTCATAGAAGATGTACCAAATAGGATTACAATCACAGAGGTTTAACCATATTTAAGATTTATATGCTATAGATATTCCTCAAGTGGACAAGTGTGGTGAGCAAAAATTATGTTCTAAAAATAGTCATTTCCTTTCCATTAATTATCAATCTGGTAGTTCGTAAACTTGTGAGTGCCACACATAGTATATGCCTATAGTGTGGGGAATGAGTCCCTCTGTACCTATTGGTTTGGTGGGGAAATTGTTGTTCGTGTATTTTTAGTTCATCCAAACCCAAAAAAATTAAGTGCAAAAAAATAAAAAAATAAACTACAATTTTAAAATAAGCACACAACTGAAATTAAGATGCTAAAATAAACACATGATTGAAAGGAAATTACAAGAATTTAAACACACTTGTAGAAATGAATAAAGCAAGAAATTCACACTTGCGAAAATAAATAAAGCAAGTAAAAATAAAATAAATAAGGGAGGATAACTGCTTGGAGTGGGCCCAAGCTCTCACAGATGGTTTGCCTGATTGACTAGGTAAAAGTTACTCTTTTAAAACATGCAAATGAGAACACTCAAAATTATTTTATTAAGTATATATGCAATACAGTACAAGAATTTATAGATTTTTTAACTCCTTCTCAGGAATGGTCTACATTCTTATATATAATGCAGCCAATCCTGTTACAAAAATATCTTGTTCTATTTTAATCATGCTACGTGATTTGCTACGGCCAGTTCGTGCATAGTTGTAATGTTCTCTATTAAAAGCGTGACCATAATAATTTATTTCTAATTTTTATGTGGTCTTCACGTCAAATGGTCAATGCGCAAAATAAATACTTTACTTCCATCTATTAAAAAGGTGGTTGTTTAAATTTAATCATGCATAGATAAGAATGATTTATCCTTATCTTTTTACAATAACTTTCTTAAAAATTGCATGGTCAATGAGTTAATCGATCAACTGGTCAACTAGTCAACCAGTCAATGTTGAATACAACTCCTATATTCTTGTTGGACGCAGGTGTCTACCTACATTGGGATACATGCATCGAAATATAAGAACCTACCTATCATTGGCATACAAGCACTGTGATATAGGCACCTGCCTATTGCTAGGATACAGGTATCTGCCTATCACTAGGATACAGGTATCTACCTATCACTGGGATACACTTGCTTGTCACTAGGATACAGGTATCTGCCTATCGCTGGAATACAAGCACCTAAGTATCATCGAGATACAGGCACTTGCCTATCGCTAGGATACAGGCATTTGCCTATCATCAAGATACAGGCACTTGCCTCCACCATTCACCATAGTTCTCTTCAATATGTCTTCATGTATTACCAGGTTTGAATGAGACGTTGACTCAAAAATGCCAAACTAGTAGCAAAAACTTGCATATATGCACATTTTCCACTAAAAAATCTATCAAGCATAATACTTCATTTTCTATTACATATATGCAATAATTATACAAAAATACATTTCTAGTGTTAAATACGCCATATAATACCCCTTTTTTTTTATTTGTGGAAAACATCCCAAAAGGGATGCCACTTTCGGGTAAGACCCAAGGAGGCAGGGGTATCCATTCCGCCAAAAACGCCCAGGACTCGGACCTGGCCTACCACCTTTGACATACTCAAGGAGCAAACAAACACACAAAACCAAATTAAAAAAAGAAAATAACAACAAAAATAATAAAATAAAATAAAAAACAAACTCCTTGAGTGTGTCAAAACCAAAAGCACAACCAAACACGCACAATAAGATAAAAGAAACCACAACACAAACCACATAGAAAAACACAAGAACCACATAACAAAACACAAACAAGACAAAAACAACAGAACACTACAAAGACATAACCCAAAAAACATGAAAAATAAACACAACCAAAACCTAAAAAATAAAATAAATAAAATAAAAATAAAAACAACCAACAACAGACAATAAACAAAAACAAAAAACATAGAAAACACTCACACATAAAAAAATGAAATAACACAAACAAAGAGAAACCCAAGAACAAGAACGAAAAAAACACAAGAACAATAACAATAAACATAAAAAAAAAAAAAAAACAACAAAAACACAAGAACAACAAAAAACAACACAAAGAACACAAAAACAAAACAAAACAAAAGAACCCACCCACCTTAAAAAACTAAACAAAAAAACAAAGAAGACAAAAGAAAAAAAATGAACAAAACAATGACCTATCTAGACCAAAAGACTATTAATGCAAGAATCAACAGAGGAAACAAAATAAAGAATAGAATGAGCTAGGGAACTAAAAAAATTGAATGAACCAAAGAGAAACAAAAAAAAACAAGAAGAAACTAGGTACCTTCGTAACTGGAGCCATCCAAAGAAATGATAGAAAGAAGAACTTCCCTAATTTGAGAATCCCACCATATAGGAGGGTGGCCATAACAAGTAAGATCACCTTTGTCCAAAGCCCAATTAGCTAAAGCATCAACACTCTTGTTTTGATCTCTCGACCACATGATTGTAATCAACTTTCAAAAATCCCATCCTGGATTAACCGAATCTTCTCAATAATTCTTTTTATTCTCCAATCCACCTTATGATTCTTAGAAGGAGTCTTCAAGAGATTAATCATAAGTTGAGAGTAGACTCAAATAACACCTTTTCCCATCCAACCTTATTAGCCTCCTGAAGCCCTCTAAGGATACCATACCCCTCAAGAAGGTTATTGCAAAGAATACCCAAATTCTCAATAAAAGTAAAAACCAGGGAGCCATCTGAAAGTCTACCAATTCCTCCCACACTCGCTTTTCCAGGGTTCCCTCTAGAGGCTCCATCAGTATTGACTTTTCCAAAATCCTTAGGAGGAGGTTGCCAATTTCTAGTCCTATCCATCTTACTAATACTCACATTCCCTTTAAGTTGGTTGCCCTTAGAAGGTTTAATCTTCAATCTTTGCATCACTTGATCCCATCTTTGGTGGGAGTTTTGGGGGTGATTAAGGAGATGATGGACTGATTCAACTAAGTTGGCTATGGTCTTTTGCCAAATATAGTGAATATCCTTCCTATCTTGATTAAAAATTTGGTTGTTCCTTTCATTCCAAATATTCCAAAGAAGAATGGTAGAACCCATCCAAACTACTCGCCTAATAAAATGATCAACACCCTCTTGATTAGGCCAATCCCTCCAAAGCTGTTCAAAAGTGAAAAAATTGGACCACTGTAAGCCAAGTAAAGTTGCCATTCTCCTCCATAGCTCGGAGGCTAAAGTACACTCAATAAAAATATGGTTGATATTTTCTACATTCTCTTCACACATTTCACATCTAAAAGGGCCATGAAAACCACGCTTCATAAGTTGCTCACCAAGAAGCACCCTACGATGCAATAAAAGCCAATTAAAGAACCTCACCTTAGGCCAGAGCTTTTGAGCCCACAATTGAGAAAATATGTCAGAAGAATGGTTGGGATTATTATGGCATAAGGTCAAATAACCTTGAGCAACTGAATACTCACCCTTAGTAGTGTCGTTCCATCCAAAACAATCTTTTTCATGGGACCAAGAGAGGGATCTCATATGAAGGATGCCTTGGATATCTTGTCTTTGCCTTTCTAGGATTTGAATAGGCCAGTCCTCAATAGGGATCCAATATCTACCAACCTTTGAATTACCAGGATGGTACCGATAGTAATTAGCCACCTTTATCCAATTAGCTCGGTGAAGCTCCTCCATCCAAGGCCTCCAATCGGGAAACTGAGTTATCAAAGGCTTGTGACCATCCCAAGAATCTATCCAAAAATTTGCATGTTGACCATTATGAATGATCCAAAATAATTTTTTCTTTATCAAATCCTCACCAGCCTTAAGAACTCGCTAAAATGGGAGAACCTTTGGTAGGAAGTTGATAGCGAACAAGGTCTTCAGGACTTTTGTTCTCAAGATATTTAGCACGGAGATTATTGGCCCAAAGAGCATTGGGGTTATGCAACATCCTCCAATATAATTTAGCAGCTAAAGCTTTGTTGTTATTAATTGAAGACCGGAATCCTAACCCCCCTTCACTCTTAGGAAGACATAAAGTATCCCATTTCACCAAGGCCCATTTTCTTTTCTCCTTAGTACCACTCCAAAGGAAACGATGACTGATTTGATCCAATTCTCGAAGAACAACCTTTGGGATATTCAAAATGGAAGAAACATAAATAGGAATAGCTTGAAGGACTGATTTTACCAAGGTGATTCTACCCCGTAAGAAAGCCACTTGTTGGTCCACTTTCCAATTTTCTTCTTGACTTTGTCCAACAACCAATTCCAATCTTTATTTTTCTGCCTTTGAATATTTATGGGAATACCTAAATAAGTGATTGGAAGAGAGGTCTTCTTATATCTTAATTTATCCAAGACCATGGCTTCCTGTCTAGCAGAGCAGTGAAAGAAAATAACTTTAGATTTGTCTTCATTGATCAACTGCCCAGTAGCCTTAGAAAAATAGCTAATGATTTGCTTAAAATTAGAAGCTTCCTTAACTGTAGCTTTACCTAAAAGGGTAGAGTCATCCACAAATTGAAGATGAGAGATAGGTCTAGCTCCATGAGCAATGGTAACTCCCTCAAGGGTTTTGTTTTCCCTCTTTTTGGTTATAGTCCTACCCAAGCATTCAGCAAGAATGATGAATAAATAAGGGGATAGCGGGTCACCTTGCCTCGATACCTCCGGAAGCCGGGAAAGACCGAGAAGGCCTGCCATTGATAAGAACTAAGTAGGAAACTAAAGAGATACATCCCATAATCCAATCCATCCAATCCTTAGAGAAACCAAATTGCCTCAAAACTTTGATAAGGAAGTGCCAATCCACTCTGTCATAAGCTTTGGATAAGTCTAACCGGATGAACATAGAAGGAGAATTTTGCATATCCATGGAATGGATGGCTTCCCGAGCAAGAACTATCTCATCTACTATTTGACGTCCTTCCACATATCCCCCTTGCTCGGGGAAATAATCTTATGTAAAAGAGGCTTCAACCTTTCTCGCCATGATTTTAGTAATAATTTTGAGAAGAACATTACATAAAGCAATAGGTCTAAAAGCTGAGATATGATCAACCTCTTGAGCTTTTGGAACAAGAGTAATATAAGTTTTATTGATAACCTTCAAAATTTCTTTGGATTTCCCGGCTTCTTCCACCACCTCTAATAAATCAACATGAAGGATATCCCAGAACTCTTGGTAGAACTCAATAGGAAAACCATCGAGACCTGGGGTTTTCCCTTTTTGCATTTTAAAAACTACTTGTTGAAGCTCATTGATAGTAACAGGAGCATTCAAAATAGAGTTCTCCTCGAAGTGATAAGAGAAGGGATTGCTTGAAGAACATTTTGTTGAGAAGCCGAGTCAAGAGGAGTAGCAATAAAAAGATTGGAAAAGTAATCAACAACAATAGAGTTCATGCCATCCCAAGTATAAACAACATCTCCAAAATCTGATTTTAAGGAAGAAATAAAGTTGTGAGATCTTCGAGCTAGAAGAGATTTGTGGAAGAAATTTGTGTTTCGATCTCCTTCTTTGAGCCATTGAATTCTAGATTTTTGCTTCCATAAGATTTCTTCTCTTTTTTCCCATTCCTCTAACCGAGTTGTGAGTTTAATTTCATCTCGCACTTCTCTTCTCTCGTGAGGCCATCTAAACAGATTTTCTTATTCAAATTTTCAAGATGAGCAATAACTTCATGTTTTTTTTTATGAACATCCCCAAACTCTTTCCAGATCCAAGTCTTGATTTTGGATTTAATGTATTGCAGTCTTTTGGCAAAATAGAACATCTTAGTCCCATGCCTAGGTTTACCTTCCTTCCACCATTGTTGCACACGAGGTCTCGAAGGAAATGTCTCTAAGCCACATTAATTGAAAATGAAAAGGAGAGAAACTCACATTGGTTTTCCACATTTCCACCATGATCGGCCAATGATCCGAACCAACATTATTAAGAGTCTTCACTTTAGGAATGTGACCATGGATTAAGAAATTTTTAGAGAGCAAAAACCTATCCAATCTCTCCATTATACAAGCTAAGCCTTGCCTTCTGTTAGACCAAGTCATAAGGCCATTATCTGGTTGGATATCCACAAGATGGAGGTTTGCAATATATTCGCTCATGAGGTCAGTACTTTTGTCCAAATTTCTATTTCCCCCCCTTTTCTCATCTAGAGAGAGGATGGTATTGAAATCTCCTCCGATCAAGATCCAAGCTTTAGGAAAATGAGAGATAATATGAGTAATATCCTTCCACCTGTCTTCTTTTTTCCTCCAAAGAAGTCGGGGCATAAACAATGAATGCAGAGCATAATCTGGTTGGAATGTCTACTTTGAATAGCTATAGCCAACAAACCCCAACTCGCCAACCATATGGTGAATAACTACCTCTTTTGGGTCCCAAAGACAAGCAATGCCACCCGAAGTCCCTTGGGAACTGAGGGAAACCACTTTTCCAACTGGCCAAATTTTACTGGCAATTAAGTCCATATCCTCCATTGACATTTTTGTTTCTTGAAGGAAAACAAGATGTGGATGATTTATCTGAATCATTCTTCTAATTTCATTTTGTTTTGAAAGACTCCCTTTGAGTCCTCTAATATTCCAAGTGATGATCTTCATTAATACCAGGGCTAAAAATGTTGGGAAGGGCATTAATCTTACCTTCCTCTACAAGCTTTTCACCTTCTTTTACCATATGATATTGATTGGTCTTGCGACCTACTTTTTGATTAGAATCCATCTTCAATTTTTTTTTCCTCGTTTCTTGACTTATTCCAATTGAATCTGAGATGGCTTCTAACCTTGAAGAATGCTCATACACAACCAAAATTTTACTAGATGGTTCAATGGAGTCTATATTGGGACTCGCATTATTTGAAGTTTTGACATTTGAAATATTGTTTTTCTTGTGTAAATTTTCTCCTTTTTTTCTCGTTGAAAACCTTTGATTTGTTGGTTTGTCTCTGAGTTCTTTCCTTCATATTTAAACTGTGTTTCTAAGATTTCAGTTTCCATTATTTCCTCTTCCTCACTTGGGACATCATTTGTGGAAAGGATTTCAAACATATTAGCAAATGACTTTGATTGATCCTTCATTACTAGTTTTTTCTGAGTGTTCTTCTTCTTAGGTATTTGGAAACCTGCTGAGTTTATATCTTCTTTCTTTTGATCAGGAATTTTATTTGGGCAAGCACTGGCCAAATGACCATATTCATGGCAAATTCTACAATGAAAAGGAATGTTCTCATAGTCCACTACTTGCTCCCAAGTGTCTTCCCCAAATTGTAATGTGATCTTTTTAGGTAGGGGTTTGTCAAAATCCATTAAAACACAAATTCGAGCATAAATAATATGTTCAAAATTTTGAGTACAATCAACAGATCATCATAAAAGTTCCTAAAGAGTTTCCAATTGAAGAAAAAATAGTAGGATTCCAAAATTCAATAGGGAGGCCAAAGAGTCTAACCCACACGGGAGCTATAGAAGGCATCTCTTCTTCGGCTTTAAATTTAGTATGCCAGGGCTTCATGAAAAGCCCCGCCCTTCCAAAAAACCAAGGACCCCCTTGAAAAGTTTTCTCTCTATCTTCATTATTAGCAAATAAAACAAGAAAATAACCATTTGGATAAATAGAGATTTGTAACTCACCTTTAGTTTTCCAGCTTTTTGCAGCCCAGACTTTGAAAGCAGATAGACTCGGACGAAAACCCACGAACCGACAAATTAGTCCTCTTTTTTCCAAATCTTCAATGCCACTCGAATGTTGCCCATATCAAGCTTAACAATAGGAGTTCCATCAGCTGCTTTAAGACATCCTGACTCCGTTTTCCTGGGATCAATCTTAGGCATTCTTAGAGGTTTATGAGAAGCCCTAGTATTGATATTAGCATTGGGCTGAGGTTGTCCACCATGAAGGGCATCCCTAAAATTCATTTTTGGGACCGAGTCTTCAAAATTCTTACCCTTGACAGGGGTTTTCATAGTAGAATTATTTTGTGGGTGCACCTTAGCACCAGATTCACTTGAGATATGAGCCATTTTTTGATCAACTGCTTGAAACTTATTTCGTGGTCTCTTTAATCCTTGCCCTAGACGCCGTGGAAAGGTATGGTTTTCACTTTTCTTTTGTGCAGCAAATTGGAAGCCGTTGTCACTCAAGTTCACAGTATGATCTGTTGAAAGACAAATTTCTAACCCATCTTGTATCCCCTGCAACATTTCTTGCTAAAATATTGAGCATAAACCACAAAAATATTGGCCGCTAGGGCCCGAAGGCCCTAAAAACCAATGCCATATAATACCCCTTTAAAACATGCATAGAAATGAGCATTTTTTATGCTCATCATTCCCCCATACTGAAACTTTGACATGCTCCCATGTCACATTCCCCCGATATATTCTATTATGGGTGGTTCTACTTTTGGTATGTGTTGTTCAACCATGGGTTGTTTTTCACTTGGATGTCTAGCAGATTCAACAGTCAAATGTTTAGCTACTAGCTGACCAACTGATTTGGAAGCAATAGAATGGTAAATATTTGAATAGTTGATTGGTCAATAATAGGATGTTTTGCTGACTCACCAGCAAACTAGATATTTATGAAATATTCATCTCTTGGCTGACCAGTTGACTAGGTAGTATCAGAATGTTCTATTGACTCACCAATAGTCTAGGCAGCTAGAAATTGTTTAATTGTTGGCTAACTAGTTGACTAGGTAGTAGAAGAATGTCCTGCTGACTAATTTATCAACAAACTAGGAAGCTAGGAAATGTTTATTTTTTGGATGACCAGCTGACTAGGCAGTAGTAGGATGTTTTGCTAACTTATTTACCAAGGCAACTATAAAATATCTAACTATTGGCTAACTAGTTGACTAGGTAGCAACCAAACATTTTGCTGACTCATCAACAAGCTGGGTAGCTAAAAAATATTTTACTTCTAGTTGAGTAGTTGATTGGGCATTAGTAGAGTTTTCTGCTAATGCAATAGTTGACTGGGTAACCACAAAATGTTTAGCTTTTGGTTGACCAGGTACATCCACAAAAATAGTAACATATGCACACTACATAATAACAACAACAACATATGCACACCATCACAACAATAGCAACATCTGCACACCATCACAACAATAGAAACATCTGCACACTACACAACAACAACAATAACATCTTCACACTGCACAACAACAACAATTATTGCACTATATATTTTTTCAATTGTTGCACTATTTCTGCTGCAGTGTGGCTTGATTTTTTCAATTGTTGCACTATTTTTGTTGCACAATTTTTTTATTGTACTTTTTCTGCTACACAATGCATTGATTCTTGAAATTCTTCTTATACAGTACGATAATTGTTTTTGTAATTGGAGGCTTGGGCACTATCCCTTTATTTCTTTTCTTTTTTTCTCTTTTATTTTTTTTTGTTCTTTTTTTCTCTTCTTTTTTTTGTTCTAGGAAATATTTAGCCCATTGTCACAAGAAATATTCCTAATTTCCCAAGGCTCCAGCCATGCTGTGTTGGCAAGATAAAATTTTGGCATAATTATTGAGTAAGTTTCCTACTAGTGTTTCCTCTTCCTTTGAGTCTTCAAAATCTCACGGTAGAATCTGGTCAGTATTTTTGTGTGTGACCATATAGACTCTGTGTGAGTCTAGTCAACATTTCTTTTACTTGGTTCTGGTTTTTGGGCATATGCAGATGATTTGACCCATTTTTACTTGCTCCCCAGTCCACAAACTATAATATTCTAACCAACTTATAGACTCAATTTTTTTTCTCTTGTACTACACCCATTATTGTTGTGAAATCAACAAGTTCATTTCTTTTCTAGGTATAGTTTTGGATTGTCTTCTGCACTTATTTCTTTGTTCTGTTGTATGTATATATTTTTTCTTTCATTTTTTCATTTTTTTCCTTTTATTTATTTATTTTTCCTTCTATTTTTCTTATATATACATAGTGACAACACCTCGGTTGAAAGCATGTCGATGCTTCCTATGTGGTCGATTGCTGACATGGGGTTTGCATGTATGGAAAACAAACATATGGGTTTGTTTTTGCATTTAACATATGGTATATATATATATATATATATATATATATATATATATATATAGTGACAACACCTCTGGTTGAAAGTATGTCGATGCTTCCTCTATGGTCGATTGCTAACATGGGGTTTGCATGTATGGACAACAAACATATGGGTTTGTTTTGGCATTTAACATAGAGATATCTTTTGTAATAATTATGCACATAAATAACAAAAAAACATGGTACATACTTGGGTGAGTTTTCATATATATGTTCTGAAAATAGTCATTTCCTTTCCATTAATTATCAATTCGATAGTTCATAAACTTGTGAGTACCACACATAGTATATGCCTATAGTGTGGGGAATGAGTCCCTCTATACCTATTGGTTTGGTGGGGGAATTGTTGTTTGTGTATTTTTATTTCATCCAAACCCAACAAAACTAAGTGTAAAAAAATAAATAAATAAACTACAATTTTAAAATAAGCACAGGCCTTGAGATGAGCTCTGCTAGGGTTTGATGAGGAAAGCTGCTTTGCTGGAATTTTTTTGAGACCTATCTGGTGGGCTCTGCGAGGATGGCAACAGTTTCTGGAGGAGGTATGAACAACTGGAGGAATGTAGTGATGGCATCAGGTCCGTCACAGAGCGTGCATGCTAGGGCTGGTATTTCTTTTAAAAATGATTGGAAGGAACAGGATTTCCCATTGCATGCCAGGAATCGCTTGTTAAAGAACAATGGATGTTTGGAACGATGTGAAGCCAGGCCGGTTCTAGTGGTTCAACCAGACTCGATGGCAGAAGATGTGGAGTATTTAACCAAACATGCGCTTATTGGTAAATTTATGGGCATCCGAATTTCTCTTCCCTTTGTGGAGGCTTGGGTTAGGAAGACTTGGAACCCTGAAGGTGATGTGGAGGTGATGCTGAGTGCAAACAACTATTTTATGGTGGTTTTTTCTTGTCTTGCGGATCGTAACAAAGCATTTGAAGGAGGTCCCTATTTCTGTAACCAAGCGGGACTCTTTCTTAAACCCTGGCATGTGGGTTTCAACCCATCAGAGGAGCGACCGTCACGGGTTCCGGTGTGGGTTCGGCTTCCATGGCTCCCATTGGAATTTTGGAGAAATGACATCTTGCATATGATTGCCCTTCTACTTGGGAAGCCGGTTGGGCCGTCACGATAGACGCTGGATAAAAAGGTAATCTCTGTTGCCCGTATCTGTGTTGAAATTGATTTAAACAATCCTATTCCAGATTCTATTGAAATACAGTTCGGATCAACCAAATGGGTTCAAAAACTTGACTATGAAGCTCTTCCATTTCGTTGCCGGATTTGCCATGAATATGGCCACTTACAAAGAAAATGCCCTAAGTTTGTCTTGCCTGTGGCTTCAAATCCTGGGCCCTCTCGAGCTATACAAAATATGGATAAAGGAAAAGCCCCGATAAAGGAGGGGGATCAAGATAAGGAAGGCTTTGTTACGGTAAAACCTCGAAACAAAGGAAGAAAGGCAAAAAGAGACATTAAGGATAACCAGCCAGATGCTCAGCTCAACCGTTTTGAAATTCTAGAGAATCTTGATCAGTGCATGGAGATACCTGAAACATCGCTACCTGTTATAGATATAACAGGACCAAATCAGTTGTCTCTTCATGAGGTGGAACCAAGGGAACCAGATATAGGGGGTTTAAATGAAGAACAGAGGGCTTTGGTTTCGAGTATAGGTGATATGGTTGGCCCTAGCCCTGGAAGTGAAGTTATCTTAGAAAATGGCATAGATTTAGATATGCCCTCTCCTACCCAGGCACTGATGCAGTCATCCATGGACTGTAAAACTCCTACGGTGCTGGGATTGCAAGGATAAAATAATTAAAAAAAATGCTTCATATAAGAATATGAAGGTGGGTCGAAAGAAAGACCAGGATAAAATTAAGTTAATGGGGGAGACTTTGGTAGAGTCAGGTTTGGTGAGAACATTGGACTCCCATTTTTATAACCCCCAAAAATGATTATACTTTCATGGAATGTAAGGGGGTTGAACAACATCCCCAGACAAAAAGTTGTTCGTGATTTGATTCGTGTTCATTCTCCGGATGTGGTTTTTATTCAAGAGACTAAATTAGCTATTGATAGTTTGTTCAATATTGCTCCCAAGTTGTGGAGAAAGGGGCAATGTCATTGTATTGGTGCATGTGGATATGCTGGTGGCCTTGCTTGTTTATGGGATCCAGTTAAGATCTCTCCTCTTACCTGGATTTCCAGCAGGTGGTCTATTTCGATGATCGGGCATGATAATGAATCTGGTGAGACCATCCTACTTACAAACGTGTATGCTCCTATTGATTACAATGGTAAAGTGAATTTATGGGAGCACATTGGCTTTGTGAGAAGTCTGGCTCCCCTGTACCCATGGATTTTGGCTGGAGACTTCAATTCTATCACTTGTCTGGAGGAAAAACGTGGTGGGATTGATCGTCTTGAGCCTTTTTCTTCTGTCTTCAATGCTCATATCCGGGCCTTGAACTTGGTTGACATCAAGCCGGATAATGGGATATTTACCTGGCATAATAGAAGATGTGGGGAATATTCCATTTCGTAGAGACTGGATAGGTTTTTGATCTCTAGTTTTTGGATTGGCAATAATAGAAGCGCTAGTTCTGTGATTCTGGAGGGTAGAGGATCTGATCATTGGCCTATCAAACTCTCTGCTCTGGAGTTAGGGCTAAAAAAGAATCCCTCATTTAAGTTTCAACTTATGTGGCTGCGAGATCCTAAGCTTCATGATTTCATGCGAGGCTGGTGGACTAATGGCAAACCTCCTCATGGCACCGCTATGTACTCCTTTATGAAGCGGCTTCAATTTGTTAAGCATAAATTGAAGAGATGGAATAGACTAAATTTTGGGAACCTTTCCTTGGCTAAGTTGGCAGCTCTTAGGAGGGTGGAAGAAGCCTCAAGGAAGATTAGAGATCAGGGACTCACAGAGGAGCTTCTTGTTGAGGAATCTGAGGCTGTAAAAGACCTTGCTGAATGGGAACTGAGGGAAGAAATTTTTTGGAAACAAAAAGCTCGAGTAGATTGGCTTCAGGAAGGGGATAGGAACACAACCTTCTTTTATAACTCTGTTAAGGCTCGTCGTAATGGTAACCTGATTACCTCTCTTGTTAATTCTCAGGGTGCCCTGCTTTCTTCTTTCAGGGATATTTCAGAAGAGACTAAGAGGTATTTTTCCTCTCTCTTCAAGGAGGATGCCCTCTCAGATGATGAGGAAGAAAAACTTATTCTAAACTGTATTCCCTCGATTGTTTCTAGAGAGATGAATGAGCACTTGATGGATCCAATTTCCCTTGAGGAGCTGAAAAGTGTTGTATTCAAGATGAAAAAGGGGAAAGCCCCGGGTCCGGATGGATTCCCGATTGAGTTTTATCAAGAGTTTTGGGAGTTAATCAAATTTGACCTTTTGGAAGTGGTCCGTGAGTCCCAAAAGAACAAACAGATGCTAAGGGCCCTAAATGCTACCTTTGTGGTGCTTATTCCCAAGAAAGAGGGAGCGAATTCCTTGGATATGTTCAGGCCTATTGCTCTCTGTAATGTTGTATATAAGATCATCACAAAAATTATTGCCGAGAGGTCGAAGATATGGTTGAGCAAAATCATCTCTGAGGAGCAAGGTGGGTTTGTTGCTGGCCGACAAATCATGGATGGGGTTGTTATTGCTACATAAGCTATTCACTCAATGGAAACTTCTAAGGAGAAAACTATGTTCATTAAGTTGGACATGGCAAAAGCCTATGACAGAGTTAGATGGTCCTTTCTTCAAAAAGTTCTTGCTCGCTTTTGGCTTTGAGGAGGAATGGATTAGATGGGTGATGAGCCGTATTTCTTCTTCCTCATTCTCTCGTTCTTGTTAATAACGAGACAACGGAGTCTGTTTGAGGCCTCAAGGGGATTGAGGCAAGGAGATCCTCTATCTCCTTATTTTTTTATCATTATGGCAGAAGGGTTGGGCAGATTACTCAAGTCTCATGTCGTGCATGGTCTCATTCAGGGGTGGAAGTGGGATAACAGTTTGCCACCTCTTTCCCACCTTCAATTTGTTGATGATACTGCTTTGTTGGGAGTTGCCACTATCAAGGAAGCTGGAAACATTAGACAGTCTCTTGACATATATCTTGGTGCTTCTGGATAGGTGATTAATGAGGACAAGTCCTTTATTTTCTTCTTCAATACCCCCCCTCTTATTCAAGCCAGGATTGCTCGCATTCTAAGATTCCAGGTCGGGACTCCCCCCTTCATTTATCTTGGGATCCCGATTTCATCTCATCCTCTCGCCTAGATCTTCTTGGCAGTCTATACTTGATAAGTTTAGAAGGAAGGTAAATCACTGGACTGTCAGATGGCTATCCTCTGCAGGTAGAGTATTGCTTTTAAAATCTGTTATTCAAGCTTTACCCATTTACAGATGTTTTGTGCAAATAGCTCCTTCTCGTTTCATCAAGGACATGGATGCTCTGTCAAGACAGTTTTTGTGGTCTGGAAAACTTGATCAATCTAAATGGAGTTTGGTTAGATGGGATTCCATTTGTAGGCCAGTTCAAGAGGGAGGCCTTGGGTTGCGACAGACAACTCTTTCTAGGCAGGCTTTGGCTACGAAACTTTATTGGAGATGGTGTACCTCTCAAGATCAGATTTGGGCTAAAATATTATCTTATAAATACTTGAGAGGTATTTCTGAGGCAGATATCCCTAGAGCCAGTTTGGTTGGGAAAGGTTCTATTATCTGGGACACTCTGAAAAGAGGAGCTAATTTAATTAAGCAGGGTTTGTTCTGGATTTGCAATCGGGGATCAGATGTTCTTTTTTGGGAGGATTCTTGGGATGGCCACCCTCCTATCTTGACTCAATATCCCAGGTTACATTCCCTAAGCATTTGTTTCTTGGAAGCAGGCTGGTCTCATGTGGAGGACTTTAAAAAAATCTAGTATTTTGGAAATATGGAGATGTACAAATGGAAAGATCCGCAGGAATGGCCCCAAGGGGGATTGGCCGAGGATAGAGAGGTGCTTGCTCTAATTCTTGTAGGGAGGTACTGTTCTTCATTGAGGGATAAAGACATTCTGGCTTGGAACCCTAATCCCAAGGGAACCTACTCTGTAGCCTATGGTTATCAAGTTCTTGATAAGCAAAAGTTCGGGAGTCTCCCTGTCACATGGTGGAAAAAGGTGTGGAATAGATTTGCTTGGCCGAAATGTAACTTTTTTCTCTGGCTGGTAGCTCGTAATAAATGCCTCACTTGGGATAACTTGAGGAAGAGGGGATTTCAAGGTCCCTCTTTATGTGTCCTTTGTGGTAAGAATGAGGATGACTCTTCTCATTTATTTTTCCAATGCTCCCTTGCCGCAGACATTTGGCACTGTTGGTGGAGTGCCCGGAACCATCCTTGTTTTCATGTGCTCTCCCTAGTGGAGTTTTGGAGTAGTCTGGGCAGACCTCCAGCCAAGGCCCCCTTCCTCCAAGTGGCTTGGAATTTGGGCCCTTCTTGCATCATCTGGCAGATTTGGCTCGAACGAAACCGACGCATTTTTGAGGGAAGTCATTTGGTTGTTCAACAGATCTGGCAAAGGATCCTGTGTATGGTTCAAGAAACTATCCATAGTAAATGTGATGTGGACCCTCATTTGGACTCTAGGGAGGAGAAGGTACGACAGGCCCTTGGTTTGTTTGGGGTTGGTGTGAATTCTTCTAGCCCTAGTAGGATTCCTCACCTTAGCAAGAAGGTTAGGAGAGAGGGTAGATGGAGACTGCCCCTAGAGGAGTTTTAAAAATTAATACTGATGGGTCGTCCAGGGGCAATCCTGGACATGCTGGAATTGGTGGTGTTGGGAGAGATTCTGCTGGCGTGGTCAGTTTTTTCTTTTCCATTTATAAAGGTGTTCACTCCAACAATCTTATGGAAGCTCTGGCGATACTTGAGGCCTTGCAAAGGGGGTTTTCTCTTGGCTGGCGCAGGATTCTTTGCGAGTCTGACTCTCAAATTTTGGTTAATATTTTAAACAGCAAAAGAGTGGAGGATGTTAATTGGCAGTTGGCCTCTGTGACCATTCAGATTCTCAGAATGAGTGAAGAGTTTGAATTTATATCCTCTTGTGCACATTCCAAGGGAATGGAATGGGGTTGCTGATTACCTGGCCAAAAGGGCTTCTGAGCTATTGGATACTCAGAGTATTGATAACTGGGAGAGTCTCCCGTCTAGGGATTCTCAACACCTACGGGAGTTGATCCATAAGGATGTTCAGACTTAATGTGGTTTGTTTTTTTTTGGTTTTCTTTGGGAGTTGACCTTGTCTGGTGATTTAGCCTGTCTTGTTGCTTATTTGAGTCCTGGGTGGGGGCTCAGCTGTACTTTGTAATCCAGACTTTTTATCAATAAATTTTTACCCCTTTATTTAAAAAAAAAATAATAAGCACACAACTGAAATTAAGATGCTAAAATAAGCACACAACTGAAAGGAAATTACAGGAATTTAAACACTTGTAGAAATGAATAAATCAAGAATTCCACACTTGCAAAAATAAATAAACCAGGAAATTTACACTTGTGGAAATAAATAAAGCATGAAATTGCAAAAATAAATAAAGCAAAAATAAGATAAATAGGGGAGGATTACTACCTAGAGTGGGCCCAAGCTCTTGCAGATGGTTTTCCTGATTGACTACGTAAATGCCACTCTTTTAAAACACGCAAATGAGAACACTCAAAATTATTTAGTTAAATATATATGTAGTATAGTACAAGAATTTATAGATTTGCTTACTCCTTACGAATGGTCTATGTTTTTATATAGAATGCAACCAATCCCATTACAAAAATATCTTGTTCTATTTTAATCATGCTACATGATTTGCTATAGCTAGTTCATGCACAGTTGCAGTGTTCTCTATTAAAAACACACCATAATAATTTATTTCTAATTTTTGCAAGGTCTTCATGTCAAATGGCCAATGCACAAAAAAAATACTTTATTTTTGTCTATTAAAAAGGTGGTTGTTTAAATTTAATCATACCTAGATAATAATTCTTCCTTATCTTTTTGTAAAAACTTCCTTAAAAATTGCATGGTCAATTGGTCAACCGGTCAACCGATCAACTAGTCAACCTTTCAATGTTGAATATAGCTCCTATATTTCTACTAGATTTAGGTGTCTGCCTATGCTAGAATACATGTACCAAAATACAGATACCTACCTATCACTGACATATAGGCAATGGGATACAGGCATCTACTTATCGATGGGATATAGGCACCTACATGTCACTGGGATATAGGCACCTATCTGTCACTAGGATACATGCACCTACTTCCACAATTCACCATAGTTCTCTTCAAGATGTCTTCGTGCATTACTAGGTCTGAGTGGGACATTGAATCAAAAATATCAAATTACTAGAAAAAACCTACATCTAAGCATATTTTCCACTAAAAACATTAGTCAAACATAATACTTCATTTTCTATTAAATATATGCAATAATTATACAAAAACACATTTCTAGTGTTAAATATGCCATATAATACCCCTTTAAAACATGCATAAAAATAAGTATTTTTGGTGCTCATAAAGTGAACACTCTCCTGTAGAATACTAGGGTTAACATTTTACACTGCCCATACAACTTAAATGATACCTTCATGTGGTCCCCCCATTTCCTAACACTCTCCAAAAATGTAGGATAACTCAACCACAATGTGGGGATTTACCCTACCTTTGTCATTCAAGAATAGGGATGTTGAATCCTTTACTAGGGTAATCTCCATGATGTTTTAATTAGGTGACTATCACTTTGTGTGACATCTCTTACATGGATACCCAACTTTTATTTAAGGTTCCATCACCATATTCATTTTGCAAAGGGAACCAACCTCCATAGTTAGAAGAGAGGATTCAGGCTATCCTACCTGAATTTTTCCCAAATATTCCCTTTACTTTGGGTCCACCTTGAAGGTTCATTATCAAAGTACCCCTTGCAAATACCACAAGCATTGTTACACCACAACATCCTCAACTTTGGATCCATATGAAGAAACACATACTTATATTAAGAGGGGGGGTGAACAATATAAGATAAAAGTTTTCCTTCTAAAATAATAACTGCAATAATATGAATGCAACAATGAATCATTGCACAGAACACCACACACACAAGAGATAAGGATTTTACATGGAAAAACTCTTTCAAGAAAAAACCATGGTAAAATATAGTTTTTTTCACTTCAAAAGAGTTCGTAGGCACCAACCCATAGGACACACCAATCCTCTTATACAAAAATATAGGCACCAACCTATGGGAGACACCAATATCCTTGAGGCACCAACCTCAGATCTGAAGGTACCAACCTTCAAATAAAGATATGTAAAAACTTGGAGAAATACTCCACAAGACTACTCCACAAATATCGTATAAAACTGCTTAAACACTTCATACAAAGCTGATCAACAAAATTACATAGGTCTACTACAAAACTACTCATAGATTATTAGGAACCTGGTTCCTAGTAGTTGGATATCAATGCAAAACAAATGAAAATGAATGCAACAAGTGAAATTATCAATCACCTTTGTTAGAATCATTGTTTCAAATGGAGGTTTCCCTACCAAATGCTCTCAAAGAGATGTAAATAATAATGTTCTTGGATGCCCTTAATGATATCTTTGTGAATGCATATATAAGCTATCTAATGGTTATGAGTGAAAAGACATGATGGTCTATTAATAAATAAGTGATATTAGTTATGTAATGTAAGTTAGGATTAGGATCCTAACAAGCCACCCCTCTTAAAAAGAGCTTTGTCCTCAAAGCGACACTTAGGACAGCCATGTTATCTTTTCATTTTTTATATATGATCTCATAATCATATATGAGTAGTTTTGTAACCCACTTTTGTTGCTCTAAAGTGGTTATGCGTTGCTTGATAAAGTATTTTAGGCTATAGTAGTCTGTGCGAATAATGAAATTTTGCCCTATAAGGTAAGGTCTCCAATTTTGAATGGCATGAATAATAGCTAGCATCTCTTTTTTGTATGTAGAACGAGCTAAATTATTTGGAGAAAAAACCTTACTAGTAAAAGCCAAGGGTCTTTCATTTTGCATTAGCATGGCTCCTATTCCTAATCTTGAAGCATCACTCTCAATAATAAATGGTTAGGAAAATCTAGCATGGCTAAGACAAGGGTAGTACATATTGCATTCTTTAAAGTAATAAAGGCATCTTCAGCTTTGGAAGACCAAAGGAAAGCATTTTTCTTGAGTAGTACTATTAAAGGGGCTGCAATTTTTCCTTAATTTTTGATACATTTGCGATAGTACCCCATTAGTCCTAGAAAACCATGCAATTCTTTTAAGGTTTTGGGGGTGGGCCAATTTTTCACATCCTCAATCTTGCAAGGGTCCACCTTAACTTCTTCTTTAGAGATAATATGCTTGAAATATTCGATTTCTTATTTTCCAAAAGAGCATTTTGATCTTTTGGCATATAATTGGTTATCCTCCAAATTTTTTAATGCTTGGTCAATATGGCATAAGTGTTCTTCTCATGTTTTGTTGTAAATTAAAATATCCTCAAAGAAAACTAAAATAAACTTTTGAAGGAAGGGATGGAATACCTTGTTCATTGAACTTTGAAATATAGGAGTGTTAGTAAGACTGAATGGCATAACCATGAATTCATAATACCCTTCATGAGTGTGAAATGCAGTTTTTGGAATATCACTTTCCTTAACTCGAATTTGGTGGTAGCCTGATCGTAAGTCTAATTTGGAAAAATATGTGGTCCCATGAAGTTCATCTAGTAATTTATCGATGATGGGAATAGGAAATTTATCTTTGATGGTTATTTTATTAAGGGCGCAAAAATCAACACATAGGAACCATGATACATCCTTTTTTTGAACTAATATAATAGGAGAAGAGTAAGAACTCATGCTAGGTCTAATAACACTTGCTTTAAGTAATTCTTGTACTAATTTTTCTAATTCTATCTTTTGTAGATATGGATATCGATAAGACTGAATATTCGAAGGTTGGTGCCCTAGAAGAAATTGAATGGTATGATCATGGCTTCGTTGAGGAGGTAATCCATTTGGTTTGTTAAATACCTTGTCATGGCATGCTAGAAGTTGTAGTAGATCAGGTGTTATTGATTGTTCTTCATTTGTTGGTTGAATGGAGAACAATTGTGCCATCATACCTTTGCCTCCTTTTCGAATAAGCTTCTCCATTCTATGAGAACTTACTACTTGAGAAGGGCCTGATTTTAATCCCTTGATAGTGTATGTTTGACCTTTTTGTGTGAATTTCATCCATAGTTCTTCAAAATCCCATTGGATAGTGCCTAGTGTTCTTAACCATTGTACTCCTAAAATGATATCACATCCTCCTAGTGGTAGTGCATACATATCAGTATTTATGTTATAATCACCCATAGTGAGTTTAACATTTTGAAATTTTCCTTTGCATGCAATACGTCCCCCATTTCCAATCATCACTTCAAAATTATTGCAAGGATGTATAAAGAAATCAACTTGTTTTTCCACTCTTGGATCTATAAAATTGTGTGTGCTACCAGAGTCTAGAAGCACAATGAGGTTTTGTTTCTTAAAGTAACTTTTGACCTTCATAGTTTGCAGAGTTGAGAACCCGATGAGGGCATTAAAGGATATCTTGGGTGCTTTATTTGTGTCATATTCTGGAGTATCGGCCATTACTTCTACCTCAATATTGTCTTTGTCATTTGAATTACCTTGGTCAAGTGTATTTAGAATATAAAGTTTAGGGGTAATACACTTGTGGTTTGGAATAAATTTTTCATTGCAGTGAAAACAAAGACCTTTTTCTCTTATTTCTTTCATTTATTTAGGGCTTATACATTTAATAGGTAGGGCCCTAATATATTTTGTGGTATTTCTATAGGGGGTCTTCCCACTCGACGTTGGTTATTTAATTTCTCTTATGCCAATTGAGCTAGTCCTACTGTTTGCATCATATTGACTGGATTGAACATTTGCACTTCTAATCGGATTTCCTCTTTTAATCCACTAATAAAACAACTTTGGAAAAATGCGGCATCGATTCCAGATGTAATATTTGCCAATTTTTCAAATTGGGCTTGGTACTCTCTTACCATAGTGGTTTGGAAAATTTTAGTCAGTGCATCGATAAAGTCTTCAAATTTACTGGGACCAAACCTTACCATTAGATTTTTGGTAAATTATGACCATGTAGGGGTGCCATTAGTCTTCTCATACCATTGGTACCATTGTGTAGTGATATTATCCAAGTGGAAGGAAGCAATGCAAAATTTTTGTGTTTTCAAAATTTGGTATAGAGAAAAATATTGTTTCGCTCTATAAATCCAATTGGTGGGGTCACCTCCTTTGAATTTTGGAAAATCTAGCTTAGTGGTTCTAGGTAGAATGGCAGTTTGAGGTCCCCCGAGTAATGTTTGATTAGTTGGCCCTCCAGTAGGTTGGTTTTCTTGGATGATGGCCACATTTTATTGAAGTGTAGCAACAAAGTGGCAGTAGGTGTCAAATTTTAAATCAAGTGCCAATACTTCCTTTTTAAGGTCTTCTTGCCACTAGCTGACTTCCTATATGAACTATTTAAGGTTGGGTTCTTATGATTGGGATATTCTACCATCAGCCATTGTATGGTTGAGTTGTTGTTATATAAGCCCTTCTTTTTTATTGAAAGATTAATTTTGCAAAAAAAATATATAGTTTTTAATTTTAATCCCCAAACTTTTTTAAACTTTAATTTTTTTGGTGATGTAGTATTTAACCGACGATCGAAAAAGCTAATAAAACCTTAGGTTATAATATTCTCCTTATAATTTTTCATCGTTAATTACTGAAATTTATTGGAAAACATATCAGGAGCATATTTTTGTTCGACTTGGAGATTTTGATTCACCTGCTATCTCTGATTCACTCTCACACATCTTGGAGGTGTAGATACTTGAATTTAAATGTTTTTTTGACATCGATATTATACCAAATTTTCCTTTGTATATCTCTGAAACTAATCTGTTATGCTGGAACCATCATAGTAGCGTACGTTGGATTTGATTTTGTCTTTTTAAGTGATTCTGGAGGTTCTTGTTAGCTTTGCCATCGTTGGTATATATTATAAAGAGATAAAAATGTATATATGATGGTTGTAGTGGAAAACATATGCATAGGAATGGCGATAAAAATGAATGTATAAGCAAATTTTGAACGAGAAGACAAATTTTTTTGATGAATATTTTCTCGAAATGGTATGGCTTTGATACCGGTTGTTAGGAACCTGGTTCCTAGTAGTTGGATATCAATGCAAATAAAATAAAAATGAATGCAAAAAGTGAACTTATAAGTCACCTTTGTTAGAATCGCTATTTCAAATGGATATTTTCATGCCAAATGTTTTCAAAGAGATGTAAATAATAATGTTCTTGGATGCCCTTAATTACATCTTTGTAAATGCATATATTACTATCTAATGGTTATGAGTGAAAATACATGATGGTCTAAATAAATAAGTGATATTAGTTATGTAATGTAAGTTAGGATTAGGATCCTAACATAGATATGATCAAAATCTTGTATAGGTTTGATGATAAAAAACCTCACTCAGATCTGCTCTAAATGTCTGATCATTAAGGGCATCAAATTCTACTCACAAATCTGACAAAAAACTTTGCTTAGGTTTGCTACAAAATCTGATCATTAATGGCATCAACTTATGCTCACAAATTTGATAAATACTTCGCTTAGGTCTACTCCAAAAATAGATCATTAATGGCATAAAATTTTGCTTACAATTTCAGTCTTTAATGGCATGCATGATTGCACATAATTCTATTACAATGTCTTCTTGGATATGCACTCTAATATTTGCTCATCAATATATTATAATCTGTGATGTACCTTACTTTTACTCTGCTCATGTATATCGAAGACATTCAAAATAAAAATTGTTATTTAGAAATGAACTCTAGCCTTGTATTTATAGAGGAGGATGCAACTATTCAAATGTAAACCTTTCATCTTCTTGATTTTTGTGCCCAAGAAGTCATCCCATACACACATCACATTAATATTTATGGAGGGGTCTTCAATTTATCAAACAATTTCCAATGAAAGATATCATAGAAGGGGATTCTTTAAATGTTATCAATTACCTAAAAAACTCCAAATCACTGACGTGAAAGGTTAGAAGCCTCATAGAGGATGCTATAAGGCTAATACTATACCAACATTAAGTCATAATCCAACACATCTTCAGGGAATCTAACGGAATCATCGATAAATTAGCCAACATTGGAGCTTTTGGCCTTGGGATGCTGACTTGGACTGACACCCTTCCATCTGAAGTGGATGAAATTTCCAGGTTAGATAACTTCCAAAATAATCAAAATGCATAATTCTCATCATTGTAAGTTCATAAGATTGAAAAGGTGGTGCTCTTTAGGCTTTAACACATCATGTGAGTCCTATCCTCTCACGATCACCTTTATCATACCAATATTTTCCATGATGGCATTTATATTCTCAAGGCATTTATTACTTTGGAGTCGTAGCATGGATTGGATTTTTTTGCACATTCCCCTTGTGTATTTATTATTCCATGTGCCATTTACCCATGTCATTGCCTTCTTTCCAATTTTTCATTTTTGGGCTTTGTTTTCCATCATATTCTAGGGTTTTTCTTTCCCAACCTTACATAGCTACTGGTATCACATCCACGTGTGATTATTTCTTCTTAGCCCATGGCCATACCTAGATCTGAGCTCCTGTCACCTATTTCCTATGTCTGTTTCCATTCTCATTTATTTTCGTCTCCCAATACCTTCAGTTTTCGTTTGTGTCTGTGTTTCTATTAAGGAAGGTAACTCTTGCTTTTTGATTGGCCAAACCTTCCAATACTTGGCATGTCTTTCTATTTTTATAGAATATCATTTCCATTGGGAACTCAATTTGTTCAAGGAATTTTGCCCTTTGGTATGTTTTTACTGCATGTGTGTTTCCCTAGGTCTTGGAATTTTGCGAGGAGAAAGCTGGAGGGATTCTAGAAACTTCTAAACATACCATTGGATTACAAAATATTTATTGTGGAAGAATTTTGCATTGCCCTTGTCTGTCCTCATCATATCTGTAATATTTTTGTGTGTTTATTGTCCTTGCTTTGGAGCCTTGACAGTATGAGTTTCATGGAGCCTCACAGTCTTTCCATTGAACCTGTTGCGGAAGCCATACTCAATGACAAGGGATTCATTCTATTTTTCAAGTTCTTTTTTGGAATGAATTGGGACATAAACATGGCCTTCATGTCCACCTAGGAAAAGGGGGTAGTTATCATCCATGGTGTCAAGTTTTAGGTGGACATGGATATTCTGGCTAAAATCACAGGGCAACCGATGGTTGGATGAACTGTGAGAAGGGATAAGCATAATTGGGAGGAAAAGGTGAGCTAGTTTGATATGAAATCACCCATGAGGAGGATCGTTAAGCAGGGAATGTTTCATGGAGATCTTCCTAACCCCTAGAAGGAAGTTATGAAACCCATTATGGAGTACATAACAATGGATGACCCCAAATCTCAGCTAAGGAGCTTTCACATCTCCTTCGTAAATCACTTCAGGGAGGTTAAGCTGCTTAATATTCCCAAGTTTCTTTTTTTGTTTATGGATTATCCTATCACTTCAACATGCACGAAGGAGGAAGCGTGGCCTTCTCACCAAGGGCTCTTTAAGGTGTTGTATGCCTTTCTCTTGGAGAAATTTCCCAAGGGAAATGTTTTTTCTCAGGAATAGCATACAAACAACACTGAGGACGACACCTCTTCCACTCTAGCCTCTAAGGTTTCGGGATCCAATAGGAGGAAGGTGGAGGAAAATAAGAGGACCAAGGTAGACGCGACTCCCACAAGGAGCTATCAACGTATAAAAAACAACGAACTTCAGAGTCTAGGAGAGCTAAAGGAAGCTGATGAGGATGATCCAAATGATCCTGTGGAGCGATATCTTTAGAAGTATGTTATTAAGACTACTTCGATTACAATCGCTAACCTAGAGAGCACCAGGTCTGCTATTGGAGGAGCAATTTCACAATTGAAAGAGCACAAGAATGCTCTTACTCTTCTATTTCTCTATGAAAATTTTGAAGAGGTTACCCCTGCTAAATCTACTGCTACTACTAAACCTGAAGCTACGGATGACGAGGTTGTGGAGATAGCTAAGGATATATTCAAGGATATCCCCAAGGACGAGGCTAAGGATACCAAGAAGAAGGATATTAATGAATTTGTAATTGCCTTATTGGCTTTTGTTCTATTGTTTATGTCCCTTATGGGATTTTTCCTTGTCTCTTTTTGGATCATTTTTGCTTTCCTTTGTTTTCCCTAGTCCTCAAGGATGCTCTTTGTATTTTATGGTATTTGCATATTTTTACTCTTCTGATGTATTAAGGTGTTAGGGTGCCTTTCAAATGCCCTCTTTAATGAAAATTTTGAACTTACCAAAAAAATAAAAATTAAATCTTTAATTTAAATATGTAAAACTTTGGTTGTGTGCCCCTCATGGGTGGGTTTAAATATTTAAATATTTTAAAATCAAGTAAACCCTTTGATTCCTTATGGGTGGGTTTAAATATTTAAATGTTTTAAAAACAAGTAAACCCTTTGATTCCTTATGAGTGGGTTTAAATATTTAAATATTTTCAAATTAAGTAAACCCTTTGATTCCTTATGGGTGGGTTTAAATATTTAAATTTTTTAAAATCAAGTAAACCCTTTTATTCCTTATGGGTGGGTTTAAATATTTAAATGTTTTAAAATCAAGTAAACCCTTTGATATCACCCAAACTCATAAGCAAACCTATAATTAAATCACCCTTGAAAAAAATATATTTGCCTTGAATAATTCGCCCAAGCACGCCACCATTTTCCAGCAACCAAGTCGGCCTTTGACATCAATGACAACTCAATAGTGAATAATTCTAACAATCTCCCCTTTGTCATTGATGGCAACCCTACAAAGAAACTATCCTTTACTACAACAGGATCACAAGCTGCTCCCCCTAACAAGCTGCTCCCCCTTACTGAAATTCTCCCCTTTGACATCAATGGCAAAGGCTTCTCGGGGCTAAAGGATAAGGCACTTGACAACTCCCCCTTACTAACTGCTCTAACTGAGACATTCAATGATGAGATGAGAGTGAAACTACTCCCAACTTACCTCTGAGATACTCAAATGTCTCCTTTGGAAGTGGCTTGGTAAAGATGTCAACAATATGTTCCTTTGTAGCAATGTATTCCAACTTGACTTGTTGATCAGTCACTTGCTCTCTCAAAAAGTGATACTTGATCGAAATGTGCTTGGTCCTTGAATGCATCATCGGATTCTTCAAAATATTGATGGCACTTGTATTATCACAAAGTATGGAGATAGGATGATCATGCTCTACTTTGAAATCACTTAAGGTTTATTTCATCCATAGAACCTATGTGCAACAAGCAACTACTGCAATGTACTCCACCTCTATAGTAGATAAGGACATTGATGCTTGTTTCTTACTTAGCCAAGAGACCAAATAGTCTCCAAGAAAAAATGCTCCTCCACTTGTGCTTTTCCTATCATCCACACTGCCTTCCCAATCCACATCTGTATATGCAGTGAGAGTGAAATTATCGCATCTGGGATACCACAGTCCAAAATCCATAGTTCCTTTCAAATACTTGAAGATTATTTTTACTGCTTGTACATGTGTTTCCTTTGGTGCAACTTGAAATCTTACCACCAATCCGACTGCCTGCATTATATCCGGCCTTGTAGCTATGACATACAATAAACTTCCAATCATGGATCTATACAAAGTTTGATTAGCCTCAGGAGACTCATCATATTTACTTAACTTACATCCTGTAATCATGGGGGTACTCATAGGATTGCAATCCTCCATCCTAAATTTTTTCAACATTTCTTTTACATACTTGGTTTGAGAGAGAAATATACCTTTATCTGACTGTGAGATTTGCAAACCAAGAAAGAAGGATAGCTCACCAAGCATTGACATCTCAAATTCACTTTGCATACATTTTGCAAATTCTTGACACATCTTGTCATTACTACCTCCAAAAATGATGTCATCCACATAGACCACTACAATTAACTGGTCATTTCCTTCATTCTTGATGTACAAGTTGCTATCAGCTATACCTTTTCTGAAACCCTATTCTTGGAGGTATTTATCCAACCTTGAGTACCAAGCCCTAGGGGCTTGCTTTAGTCCATAGAGAGCCTTCTTCAATTTGCATACATAGTCCAGCTTGTCTATTAGGCTGAAACCATCTGGTTGCTCAATGTAGACCTCTTCCTCTAAGTAACCATTAAGAAATGCTGATTTTACATCCATTTGGTACACTTTGAAGTTTTTGAAACTTGAAAAGACCAAGAACATTCTTATGGCCTCAAGACGAGCAACAGGAGCAAATGTCTCTTCAAAATCAATTCCCTCAACTTGTGCATAGCCTTTGCACACAAGTCTTGCTTTGTTTCTGACAACCTGACCATCTTCATTCAACTTGTTTCTGTAGACCCATTTGGTGTCGATTACGTTCTTGTCTTTTGGATGTGGGACAAGTTCCCAAGTCTCACTCTTCTCTATTTGATCTAACTCTTCTTCCATTACCTTAATCCAATATTTATCTTCACTTGCTTCATTGAAATTCTTTGGCTCAACTTTAGATAGTAAAGAGAAGTTGGCATGTTCACCTGTACCTATTATTTTCCTCCTTGTTTGTATCTCATCATCTAGATTCCCAATAATCAGATCTTTCGGATGGTTCTTTTGCACATATATGGATGGTGTTTTAGGTGGTGCCTTGAATGGTATTTTGGGGGGTGTTCTTGAGGGTGTCCTCTGATTCTCAGCTTCTTCAGTTTCTTCATATTTGCAACATTCTCCTTCTTGATACATGATCTCTTGAGTTGGTTCTCTTAGATATATTTCTTCATCAACTCTTACATTTGCACTTTCCACAACTTTATGCAATATTTTATTGTAGCATCTATAGGCTTTGCTCTTTGAAGAGTATCCAAGGAAGATACCCTCATCACACCTGGAATCAAACTTACCCAAATATTTTTCATCTCGTCTAATGTAGCATTTGCTTCCAAATATTCTGAAATACTTCATAGTAGTTGGTCTTCCCTTCCAAAGCTCATACAGAGTTTTGTGGTGATTTACTCTTACTTGAGCTCTATTGATGATATAAATAGTTGTATGGACCACCTCTCTCCAAAAAGCATCAAAAAGCTTAGACTCATTTAGCATGGCCCTGGACATGCCTTGAATAGTTCTGTTCTTCCTTTCAACTACTCCATTCTGCTATGGAGTTCTTGTTGCTGAGTATTATCTTTTGATTCCATGTTGTTCATAGAATTCTACAAATTCATTTGAAGTGAATTCACCTCCTCTGTCTGATCTTAGACACTTGATATTTTTGCCTATTTCATTTTCTACAAGTGCCTTGAATGCTTTGAACCTTTCAAAGGCTTCTGATTTTTCTCTTAAGAATGTTACCCAAGTCATTCTAGAATAATCATCAATAAACAACATGAAATAATTCTCACCTTGTAAGCTCTTTGTCCTTGTAGGGCCACATAGATCGATGTGAATTAGCTCCAAAGGCTTGGATGAAGAGAATTCCTTTGATTTGAAACTTGATCTTGTTTTCTTACCATGCTGGCATTGTGCACAAATCGTGCTTGGGGGTTTGGCTATCTTGGGAAAATATTTGACTGCCTATTTGTTGCTTATTTTCACCATGTTGTCAAAGTTCAGGTGGCCCATTCTCCTGTGCCATAACCAGCTCTCATCCTCTTGTGATAAAAAGTATTTTTCTCCCTTAATTTTGCTCAACATGTAGAGATTGTTTGCAGTTCTACAGGCATCTGCAATAAGTTTTCCTATCTTGGATTTCTTGATCTCACATCCATTTGGGTGAAATGTGAGTGTATGCCCTTGATCACATAGTTGGCTCACACTTAGAAGGTTGTGCTTCAACCCTTCAACATATAACACATTCTCTATCCTTGATCTTCCATTATCCAGGCTCAAGGTTCCCTTTTCGATAATTTTGGTAGAAGCATTATCACCAAATTTCATTGTGCCTCCATTTATTTCTTTGAGAGAGAGAAATTTGCTTTTGTCACCCATCATATGGCTTGAACAACCACTATCAATGTACCACTGATTTCCTTCATTTTGCACATGAAGAGCTATTTGTACCAACATAGACTTCTCCTTTTCTTGTTCCATTTTCTTTTTCCAAACTTTGGAGGACATATCCTTTTGAATAGTTTGACCATCCTCCTTCTTACTTGATTTTGGAAGTTCAGGGAACACCGTTCTACACCATTTAGTTATATGCCCAAAATTATTACATTTGTAACAAATGATGTTGTAGTCCATGAGAGGTGCAAATGAATTGAAATTCCTCTTGGTGAAGCCAAAATCATTTTTAGCATAGACCCTACAATTTACAACTTTATGACCAAATTGGTTACATGAAAAGCAATAACCCTGGAAGAAATATTGAAACCTGTCTGATTGCCTTGGAGGATATGGCCGCATGGTTCTCTCATTGTTGTTTCTGTGATGGACCTTGGTCCATGATGATGCTTTGTTTTCTTCCTTATTGATGCTTTCACTTCTCAACACATCAACATAGGTCTCAGGCTCTTCTTTAATTATTTTCTTTGATGCCTCTGTTCCTTTTGAGCTTGACTCCTCCTTTTGTTTCTTTTGACTTTCTTCAAAACCAAGTCTAGTATTTATAAACGAAGATCTCTGTGCTTTGATAATATCATCCAATATTTCTGTGCTTTTCTCAAACCTAATATTTTGTTGTAGCTTATCATTAGATTTTTCCACTTCCTTCCTCAGAGAGACAATCTCATGTTCCAGTTTTTCACATTCCAACACTTTTGCCTTTAACTGCTCAGTCATAACTTCTTCAATTTGCTTTGCCTCTTCAATTTTAACTTTTAAGTCGATGAGATCTTGTGAAAACTTTGCCTTTGTCTTCTCATCCTCTTGTACTTGAGTCTTCAATCTTGAGTTCTTCTTTCTAAGCCTCTTCACCTCTTCAAGAGCAAAAACAAGTTCCTCTTCTATGTCAACTATGGCTTCCTCTTCATTTTCTGGATCTTTCTCCTTTTCTTGGTTTTCGACAATAGGAGCATCTTCTTTCACCTCCATAGCCATAAATAGGATTTCTTCTCTTTCACTATCGGAGAGGCTTTCGTCACTGCTATTGGAAGAACTGCTTGCTTCTTCAATATAAAGACTCTTCTTGTGCCTTCGATAGATCTTCTTCTCATGCTTGCTTTGATCGTGCCTCTTTTTCTTTTCATGATGATATTTTCTTTCCTTATTTTTCTTGTATTCCTCTTCTTCTTCACTGCTACAACTTCCTACTTGTGGGCACTTAGCTGCATAGTGACCAATGTTACCACAATTAAAACATTTCAAAGTATACTTACCTTTGTGTTTACTTGATCCCTTCTTATTCCTTCGCACAAAGTTGGCTTCTTCTCCGCTGCTCGATCCTTCACTTGACTCTGGTTCCTTATTCTTTGTCTTCTTTGAAACTTTAAATGTGGCCTCCCATTTGGATGTTTGATCTTTTTCAGTCCTCATCTCATAGGTTGTAAGAATTTCGTGTAGCTCATCCATGCTTAAAGTTTTAAGATCCTTCATTTCTTCAATCATCGAGACCTTCGCATCAAACCTCATGGGGAGTGACCTTAAGACTTTCTGAACAATAATAGGGTCATCAATACTTTCTCCAAGTCCACGAATGGTGTTGACAATTTCATCAACATGGAGCAGATATTTGGTAATATTTTCCTCATACTTCATCTTTAAGTCTTCGAACTCCCTCCTATGGGTTTGAAGTTTTGCCATTTTAACCTTGTCGTCTCCTTCATATGTTCTTTGTAACTTGTCCCATATTTCTTTTGTAGAGGTGCAGTGCATGACTTTTACAAACTCTGATTCACATAACCCACTTAATATTGCATTCATTGCCTTGGCATTATTTTCAAATGGTTTCTTGCCATTTTGATCCATGGGAGGGGTTGTAGGTGGTTTGAACCCATCCACAATAGATTGCCATATATCGTAGCCATGTGCCATCAAATAGGTTTGCATCCTCACGCTCCAGAAGGTATAGTTAGTCCCATCGAACAATGGAGCCCTACTTGACGAAAAACCTTCTTGGTAAGCCATGTGTGTTCTTGTAAGATCTTCCTTCAAGCGGTTAGGCTTTCACGAAGGAACCTGCTCTGATACCAATTGAAGAAACACATGCTTATACTGAGAGGGGGTGAACAATATAAGATAAAAATTTTCCTTCCAAAATAATAACTACAATAATATGAATGCAATAATGAATCAATGCACAAAACACCACACACACAAGAGACAAGGATTTTACGTGGAAACACCCTTTTGGGAGAAAACCATGGCAAAATATTGCTTTTATTACTTCAAAAAAATTTGTAGGCACCAACCCACAGGAGACACCAATCCCCTTATACAAAAACGTAGGCACCAACCTACGGGAGACACCAATATCCTTGAGGCACCAACCTCAGATCTGAAGGCACCAACCTTCGAATAAAGATATGCAAAAGCTTGGAGAAATACTCCACAAGACTGCTCCACAAATCCCGTATAAAACTGCTTAAACACTTCATACAAAACTGATCAACAAAATTACACAGGTCTGCTGCAAAACTACTCACAGATCTGATCAAAAACTTGTACAGGTCTGCTGATCAAAAACCTCGCTCAGGTCTGCTCCAAAAATCTGATCATTAAAGGCATCAACTTCTGCTCACAAATCTGATCAAAAACTTTGCTCAGGTCTGCTCCAAAATCTGATCATTAATGGCATCAAATTCTGCTCACAAATTTGATCAAAAACTTCGCTCAGGTCTGCTCCAAAATCTGATCATTAATGGCATCAACTTCTGCTTACAATTTTGGCCTTTAATGGCATATATGACTATTCACAATTTTGACCTTTAATGGTATACAGGACTGCACATAATTCTGTCACAAGGTCTTCTTGGATCTGCACTCTAATCTCTGCTCATCAAGATATTATAATCCCTGTTGTACCTTCCTTTTACTCTGCTCATGTATATCGAAGACATTCAATGAAATTCATTATTTAGAAATGAACTCTGGCCTTGTATTTATAGAGGAGGATGCAACTCTTCAAATGCAAACCTTTCACCTTCTTGCTTTTGGCGCCCAAGAGGTCGGCCCATACACACATCACATTAATATTTAAATATTTAATTTAAATATGTCAAACTTTGGCTGTGCACCCCTCATGGGTGGGTTTAAATATTTAAATGTTTTAAAATCAAGTAAACCCTTTGATTCCTTATGGGTGGGTTTAAATATTTAAATGTTTTAAAAACAAGTAAACCCTTTGATTCCTTATGGGTGGGTTTAAATATTTAAATGTTTTTAAATCAAGTAAACCCTTTGATTCCTTATGGGTGGGTTTAAATATTTAAATGTTTTTAAATCAAGTAAACCCTTTGATATCGCCCAAACTCATAAGCAAACCTATAATTAAATCACCTTTAAAAAATATATATCTACCTTGAATAATTTACCCAAGCACACCACCGTTTTCCAGCAACCAAGTCGGCTTTGACATCAATGACAACTCAATAGTGAATAATTCTAACACCATCCTTAGGTTCTACTAGGTTTGGATAACTAAGGTGAGTCCCCAAAGGATTCAAAACCTAAACCCCTATTATCTCATGAAAATAATCATTAATTTTACTCTCTCTATCATTCCTTAATTATCACATTTGTCACTTTAACAAGATATATGTATACATTCAAGTCTAACTTTTTCTTAATCAATGTATATACTTAAACTATAAATGTACATGCCATAATGAAAGTAGTACTTTAAATAACAAAACAACAAAAACTATATCAAAGATTTATTTTCTTAAACCATTAGAATCCATCTAAACATAAAAGGAAAAAGGTTTCTCGATTCATAATTGAATACAATGCAATTTTTTATAAATCTTTTTTGTTCAAATATCATATAAAACTACTTGTCTAGTTCTTTAATAACAAGTAATTCTCTTTTACAAAATTTATAAACATAAGGAGCTTCTTGAAAACCACAATGGAGCTCTCCAAATCACACTTTACTTGGTCACCTCTGATGTTAGAGTTACTATGTTAGAGTAACTATTACTATTACCTTATTTTGTAATATGTAGATTAACCTAGGTGGTAGTTTTCTATCCTAGGTTAGTTATTTGTTAAATATCTCTATTTAATGAATATATTATTGTTAGCAACATTTGTTAGTTGTTAGCTTTATTTAAGGGGATATTACTTTCATCCCTATCATGGCTATATTTAGCCTACGCATTGTAATATATATTCTATCATTATCAATATTGAAAGCTAATGGTTGATTATTATTTTGGTCTTCGTACCTACATTAGTATCAGATCAAGCATCTAAGTGAGAGCTACGAACCTATGGGCATGATTTTTTGAGGTAGGGGACAAATCCTTCGGGACCTATGATTCTCAACTAGATGTTGGTATGCTTCTTGAGGTCGATGAGACCTAGACTCAACTCCTTAGGCACAGATCTCGAGGAGGTCTCCAAACGATGGGATGATCCGATTGGATCGACTAGACCAGACCTGACAAACAAGGGACAAACCCTAATAGAACATACTCCGATGACTCTAATGGTACTGAGACATGAGGACCTAAACCAAACTCATGGATGATGCTGGATGGACTTTGGACTCTAACGAGACTAGGATAGAGACTTGTCAGACCCTAACTGGTGATTGACATGGGACTCAACAATCAGATATCTAATCGATACTTCCAGAGAGCACACTTGCATATAACCTTTGATAGTCACCCCCAAACGAGACTAAAACTACACGGATCTTGCTAGCCAGTGATATAACCCACCTGCACGAGTCCCAAGGTATGGATCTTGAGGATTGCCATCACCTTGGGCACAGATCTTGAGGTTCTAATGTGGACCCCTATAGATTGACGTAGTGGATGGTAAGATCAAGGATGACATGTGAATCGAGGGATACGTGGTGGCATTTGAACAACTAATGTGGCAACATATAAAAAATTGATGTGATGGAGCTACACATAGATCGAGGGACATGTGGTGGTATATGAATTACTGACATGGTGGCACCTAAACAGTTGATGTGGTAAAGCTGCACATAGATCGAGGGACACGTGATGGCATATAAATTGATGTGGCTACTAATGTGGTACATCTACATGGCGGTGACATGTCGATACAACTAAAATTATGTGGCTACTAATATGGTGCATCTACGTGGTGGTGACATGTCAATCCAACTCAACGTGATGATGTGGCAATGTGAATTCCAATGGTGCTGATGTGGCATGCATTGATTGGTCCACCTCTACGCTGATGTGTCATACGATGATTTGTTGTTCTTCTTAGCAAAGGTACATTCAATATTCTCAATTACTCTTAGGCAATCAACATCATAGGGGTGAAGGATTCATTTTAAGCCCACCAAATTGTAGCAATGCACTGCATGCGGGACTAAAAATCCTAAGATTTTTTTTTATCTTATAGTGAGGAAGAACTTTAAAACGCGTATTTTGCACTTCACCTTCCAACGAGCGTTGTAGCTCGACCGGTTGGAAGGCGGGTGCTAAGGTGTGTGAAGTCGGGGGATCAAACCCTGCGCGTAGCAAAAATAAATTTTTTTTAAACAAACAAAAATGCCACCAAAGGTAAAATTTCTATTTTGCAATTTTTATTTTTGATTTGACTTAATATTTTACATCTATAAATTTAATATTTTTTTATTTAAATCAATCACTTGATTTTTTAGGAAAAATTTTAATTTATTGAAATTATATTAAATTTTTTCTTTAGAACTTATTTTGCAAAAAACAATTCCAAGGAGATCAAATATTTTTGCAAACTACGAAGTAAAATTGTGCATTTGTTTTATCAAAAAGGAGGGATACAACACAAAAAAAAATTGCACATCTTTTTTTCCAAAACTAAAAAAGGATCTCATCAAATTGAAGTTCTAAAAATTTCACAAACTTGTTTATTTTGCAAACCAAAGGGGGGATAGACATATCTGTATTCTATTTTGCAAAATTCTAACACAAGGGGAGAATTATGAATATCAATTTGTTTACAAAATACAAAGACGAATTGTGCATTTGTTTTCTCAAAAAGGAGGGATCCAAAACAAAAAAAAAAATACATCTTTTTTGCAAATTGAAAGGGGATCTCAAACTTCCACTAAAACTTATTTATTTTACAAAAAAAGGGGGGACAGACAAAATTAGATTCTTTTTTATAAAATTGTAACACAACGAGGGGGAATTGTGAATATCAAATTTTTGCAAACAAAAAAATCAAAATTTTCTTGCAAAAATTATTGTAAAAAGGTGCATTTTCAATTGCGTTTGACACATTTTTAAATTGATTGTAAAATAGGTGCATTTTTGGTTAATCTGACACCTAAGTCTCAAATTTGTGGGTATTTTTGAATGTATGTTGCATTTAATTTCCTATTTTTTGCACTTACTTCATAAGTTAAAAATTAAAAGCACATAAGACCCCAAATTCGAAACCCTTTCCTCCAATTTATTGCACAACAGTGTTCGGTATAAATGGTGCCTCTGGCCCACACTTACAGGTAATGTTATCATGCCTTGGGGCTACTGTATCTAATGCCTAATATAGCTGCAAAAATGATGTTTGAGCTTGTTCTCTATAAATCGTCGGGGAGAAATAAGGAAAGCCAATTTTATTTTTGATATTCACTCCATTATATACCCAAAATTCACTCTTCTTGTTTGGATTAATTTCCTCAAACTTCTAATCCTTCTTCGGGAGCGTTTTTAGGTAGGTGCTAACCATTTTGAGTGAATTATCTTTCAAGTACTCTTTGTAGTATATAGAAAGGGAGACCTTTTGGTGAGATAAGGAACCTTCATAGTAGCAATTTTTTTGCACTAAGGGGGGATAATTATTTTACTCCATCAAAGAATATTTTGCAAAAAGGGGGAAGACTTGTAAGGGTGCATTTTCGGTAGAGATTGACACCTTAGTCAAACTTCTTGTAAATTTCCATCAAAAAAAATAGTTTGCAAAAAAGGGGGAAGACTTGTAAGGGTGCATTTGTGGTAGAGACCGACACCTTAGTCAAACAACTTGCAAAATTCCATCAAAGAAAATATTTTGCAAAAATGGGAAGACTTGTTAGGGTGCATTTTCGGTAGATACTGACACCTTAGTCAAACTTCTTGCAAAAATTCCATCAAAGAACATATTTTGCAAAAAAAAGGGATAAAACTTGTAAGTCCATTATTTTACAAAATTTCTTTGTAAAAAGTGCATTTTCGATAGAGACCGAAACCTTAAAATATGGGAAAATCAAAGAAGAAAAATACCCCAAAACTAACTGATGATGTTGCAAAATTAGTTAAAGATCCTTACTTTCCAACAAGGATGGAAGGAATGGATTTTTATGAAGGTGGAAAATTTCTCACACTACATAGTGGTGTAAGATCCATTCTTAGAGATTCTGAAGCTTCTAAAGATCTTCATATAAATGGTGCTCTAATCCCTATAGACGTTGTAAGGGCAGTATACATGTCATTTGTTTCACTTGACATTACCCAATGGAAGATGTTTTTTATGACACAAGTGACCTTCAACCCATGGTGGCGAATGCTTGTTGTGACACAAGTGACCTTCAACCTATAGTGACGAATGCTTATTGTGACACAAGTCACCTGAAGCCCATTGTAGCAAATGCTTATTGTGATACATGTGACCTCTTATCTTCAATGGTAGATATCAGTTGTAGCACAAATGATCTCATCACAAGAGCAAATTTTGCTTGCAACACCAGTGACTTAAAACTTGAAAATCCTCAAAAAGAGCTTCATAATCTCATCAACCGTGACAAATGCCATATTGTTAAAAAAATTGATGAAGATGAAGAACTTGGGTGTTTTGAAAAACACACCAAAGGCATTGGATCCAAACTGATGAACAAAATGGGATTCAATGGTGAAATATTAGGTAAACATGGACAAGGCATGAAAATTCCAATAATGCCAAATGTCATACTAAAGAATGAAGGCCTTGGCTATGATGGAAAACTAAGTACCTATAAAACCATGTTTGTAAAACCTAAATCTCCTTCAACTCCTACAAAGCATTATTGTAGTCATTATGGAAGAACATGATATGTAGCAGCTAGGTGTTGGAAACTACATCCTTGTGACTCATGTGGATGTACAAATCACTCCTCTATAAATTGTTGGTACAAAGTGAAAATGGCCAACAAGGTTCATATTGATTGTGGATGGACATATCTCACATAATGGACCAAGATGAAAGAAATATTGTATGGATTATACAAGAAAGGTAACACCTATGGTAGTACCAGAGATAGATCCAATGATAGACTAAGTGGTAGTCCCAGAGGCAATGATCCAGAGATAGACCTAAAAGCAAACCCAGAGACATTGATCTAGAGGCAGACCTACAGGTAGATCCAAAGACAGATCCATAGGTAGATCCAGAGATAGACCCAGAGGTACTAATCCAGAGGTACACTTAGAGCCAAAGCCAGAGCCATGAGCCAGATCTAGAGCCAAAGATAGAGCCAACACAAAAGCATCTTTCATTTTCTCTCCTTCACATTAAGGGGGGGTTATATACATTATCCCAAATAATGTAATAAGGGGAGGTGTTAGAGTTACTATGTTAGAGTAACTATTACTATTACCTTATTTGGTAATATGTAGATTAACCTAGGTGGTAGTTTTCTATCCTAGGTTAGTTATTCACTAAATATATTTTTTAACAAATATATTATTGTTAGCAATATTTGTTAGTTGTTATATTTATTTAGGGGGATATTAATTTCATCCCTATTGTGGTTATCTTTAGCCTACACATTGTAATATATATTCTATCATTATCAATATTGAAAACTAATGGTTGATTATTATTTTGGTCTTCGTCTGAGAAATAGATAAGTAAATGATTAGGACAACTCTTTTTTTATGAAATGCAAACCTATATGCATATTTATTTCAATGCATCTATATACAATGTTTAAATAATCATATCTTTGATTCCTTAGAAAGAAAGAAGAAAAAACCCCATAAGTATTTTCCTCATACATACACATTTCAATTAGTGCAAACAAAATACTCCCATAAGTATTTTTTTCCAGGCATACACATTTCATTTAGTGTAAACAAAATACCCCCATAAGTATTTTGATGGAATCCCCATAAATTCCATTATAACCTTTGAACTCCACGTCCAAACATCAAATAATAATTTTCCATAATAAAAAAAGTATTTCTTTATCTATAAAAAAAAAACAAATAACTTGTATTCATTTTAATTTCATAACTATAAAATGAACATAACCAGATCTTTCATAAACATATATTTCATTTATTGTAATCTCCATTTAAACTAAATGAAACATTATTAAATAAAATAAAACCTTAATATAGGTTCTTCTTAGCAAACAAGAACCCATAAAACATTTATTTTATTTACCAAAAATATATAGTAACTAGAATCCATTCATACTATTAATCGATACTATTAAAAGTATGAAAATTTCTAATTATCCCATGTTAAATTTCCATTAGCTTATTATTATTTATGAAAATAATCCCCATTGTTCACTAAGACAACACACTTAAAAGATCAACTATATCTTTCTCTTTTAAATTTCACTCCTTCCTAGATATATTTTCTTTAAAAAAAAAACTACTAAACATAAAAAGTCAAACCCTTCAATTCATTAAATTCAATTACATAATAAAATAAAAAGGGTCCACAATCCTCTTAAAATATTACCCCTCCCTTTTATTTAAAAGATCCTTATCTTTATTTTGCATGAAAACAAAACATTTTCTTTATAAAGCAAAAGCTAAGCCCCAATCATTAGTCTTTTCAAAACTTATTTTATTAAAAACAAACCACCATGGCCAGGGGTTCCACACACCTTATTATTAGCATGATATTTTAATATTTATAAAAATCCTGCCTCTCGTTGCACGAATCAAAACCTAGAAATTAAGCCTTTTACTTTTTCCACCTAAAACAAGGTAAAAAAAAAAAAGGATAAAATGCAAACGCCTCAAATTTTTTGACGATTCTCATGCAGGAAAAAGGACAAAAGCAAGCCACCCTTCAACTTCGATGCTCGATTTATAATTACGTGGCCCTAGCATGTATTACACAAGGGTTTAATTAAATATACCAGCCCTAAGGTTTTAAATTTAGGGTATGTGCTTATTCACGATGTGGGCACACTATGTTCAGGCAGCGCTCCCAGGTAGTGTCATTGACGTTGTTTCCGAGGTCAAGAGGATGTCTTAATAAAGCAAGTTTTAAGGACATAAATTAAGATTTTTTTTAATAAGACAACATAGGTTTTCTGTCTTGGTTTCATTTTCTATAAGTTGTAGTAATCAAATAGCATGCATCAATTTTTAAAGCATGATCCAACATAAAGAAAACATCATTACCTTTACAAGTTTGGATATGTAACTATGTTTTGCGAAGATGTAGATGTTGTCATTATGCAAGTCAATGTTCCAAAAGCAAAATTAGTTTCATGCTTTCTTATTAATGGATCCTTTTATTAATAATACATTAGAAATCCCTTTTAAAAGTCCAAACACAAGGTACAAACACAATGCGCATTACTAAGTGAGATTTATTAATACAATTTAATAAAAAATTAATATTACAAGAAGACTTATAATATTAAATTATTTATACTTCCTTTCTACTAGCAAATTATTTATAAGCAAGCATCAAATATTCCATGTTACTTTATATCCATCTAAAGTAATTCAAACTGCAAGAAGCAAACCAGACGCTAAATGTCGTAGAGATATATGCATCAATTAAATTATGATGGATTTTTCATCATTGTCCCTACTTCTTCTATCCAAAATACAAAAGGCATTTATAATAACTGCAGGGTTATCCACTTTTGTAATGGATGGATTGTTTAAGCAATGAAGACCATCATCAATCTCAAGCACATAAATGTAGGAATGAGACCACAAAATGCAAATGCATGAACTATGTCTATATGTGGACATCATGTGTCCTAAGAGACTTATGTCAGATAGTTTTTAACTATCTTAGCCATCATTTTCTCTTTCCTTGCATGGAGCATCTCGTTTGTGGTGGTTAGTCCTTTGCCCACCCATGATGATACCTAGTCCTGCAATCATGCAAATCCATTAACAACATCATATTCTTAAATAAAACAAATATTTATAACTAAACATCATATAACCATTTAATATATCATTAAAACAACATATCAATTCATAAGTCCATCACATGAATAAGTTCACCAAGGGATGGTCAAGAAATTCTTGTTTTTTCTTTATTCCATGTTGTCCCCCTAATTTCTACAATCTATTCTCCTACTTGCATTCATTTTGTTCTTCTCATTTCTTAAATTTTCAACTACAATTTATCCTTAGTAGGATGAATCTGTGGTTCATATCACCCAACCAAAAAATTATCATAGCCTTAAACTTCTCTCCATGACTTTGTCATTATGCTTTTTGACTAAACTTTGTGTCTCTTTAGTGTAGAGCATATTCTTGGTACATATTGATGGACCACAAAATTAGTTTGTTATCTAGTTTCTCCTTTACAAAGGTTTGCTCTTGCTTCTATTGCCTCTGTCTTTCATGATTTTATACTTTGTCCAACCTGAGCATGAATTCAGTCTACTATTAAAAGGTCATTTAAATTTCATGCTTATTTTTTATCATCTAAAAGACTAAGGGGGTCTGACTACCTACCCTATGAGCTATGCCTCCATAGCATCCTAAGAAAGTTCCTAAACACTAACTCCGAATTTCAAGTTTCCATTTTTGCAAGTTTGCAGATTCATGGTTTTTTATTCTAAGGTACAAAATTGGATTCGTGGTTTGGGTCTATAAGGCATAAAATCAAGACAACCATCAGATTGAGTAAGTGCCCTTGGTTAGATCTTTAGATTCACTCTTAAAATCTATACCCTATTGCTTAGTATTCTATTTTGTATTTCTAATTAGCGCACCATAGAGAAAAAAGATAAAAAGAACCTTAGTTTCCCTTTTACTTCTAAGTCACTAAATTCAAAAGGGAAAATAGAAGAATATAGTGTAGTTTTGATTTTTTATCTCCTCTTCTAGGCATTCAAAAGCAAAATTTGCATGTAGTATGCATTAGGTTAGTTTTTTTGTGCATTTTCCTTGCCCCCTTGTTCTAAAAAAAAGAGATTTTATTTCTTGTAATTTAGGTATAGTTTTCATGCAAATAAAGAAATTATTTCTAGGTTAGCTCTTATATTTTGTACACATGCTTTCTTGTATTATAGTTTAACTTAGGAATTTTGATTAAATATCTTAGACTATCGAAAAATAAACTTAGGTGTTTTCCAATACACACATCAAATCCCTACATAGACTTAGAGCGTGTCTTTAAAATACTCATGGTGAATACCTAAACCCAAACTACATCAGAATTGAGATGAATACAAACCCCATAGGAATTTCAGCCCTGACAGATCCACTGAGATAATCACGGGAACCTCATCACATTTTAGTGAAGCTAATGTGAACACTTAAACTCAAGCAAGACCACATAGTTTTTTTTTTCTGCATAGATCAGATCACTAATCAAGATTTAATAATTTTTACCTTTAAGTCATCATGGCAATATTGATATTGAGTCTTGTATCCAAGAAATATTGATCTTCGTATAGTTCTTAGTCTAGTACCTTAAAGGTTTACCTTCATGTATAGATGTGTATATTACGGGAATCTAGTCACCTTAGTATCGATGGGTATATTGAGGTGGCAACTATAATGGGTATGTTAAGGTATATTAAGAGATCTTATTGAGGTATATTGGCTAGTTGAAATCAATATTCATAGATTTTCTACCTTTCCTTAATCAAGAGGAGATAGTTTTTAAATTTTGAATGGCCCTCTTTAACTATGCTTCCAACTCTTCAAAGCAAGAGAGGATCATGGACCCAAATGAGAACCCCTTATGGGATGATAATGATCAACATGATAGAGAAAATCCTAACATTGAAGATGATGATGCCTCAACCAATGAAACTTTTGATCCTATAGAAGGCCCTTAGGAACAAATTACCTTCAAATACCATGATCATATTATGAATTTATTAAGTCAAAATAAGAAAATCATGGCTAAAATTATAGAAAAGGATATCCACATCAATGAAGTTGGACCATCCAACAATCAACAAGTTCCTCATTCTAGTTCTATGTCTCTTCATAATTCTCATCATAATCCTTTTTTCCATAAATCTCCTCCAAATAAAAATATCAATCGATTTTCCTCTAATCCAGCTTATTCTACCACAACCACAACTAATGTTGGGGGAATTTCCCAACCACCCTCAACTAAGAGTATTCCTCTCAATTTATAATCAATTTTATTCAATTCCTCCTAATAATATTTTTTCTTCTATCCATCCAAATGCTAATAATTTTTCTTCCATTCCAACTAATGTCAACATTTTTTCTTCTTTTCCTTCTAACTATTATTCTCTTCCACCAAATACTCATTATGTTCCTCCACAAGATACTACTCAATACCCTCCTTATCATAACCCTTGTCACAATAGTGTAAATTATTCAAATAAGAACCAAGTTTCATTTTAAAATCCCATGACCAATAATTAAAGCCACCCTAGAATAATTTTGGGACGAATATACCAACTACCTAATGTTTAACATTGCAAAACCATAATCCTGAAATTCAAATCTAACCTCTCTATTGAAACTTACCCAAAAAATAAACACAATTCAAGCACCTAGTTTCACCTACTCCTATAGAGAGATGTGCAACCAACCTTTGGATCCTATGGTGGCTTGTTTACCATATGCTAAGGAATTTCCATCATCCCAACTACTAATTTATAAGGGTACAAAGGATCCAATAGAACACATAAGAATATTTTATATTATTTGCCACAACATCTCTTATAATGACATACTATTATTTAAAACCTTCCTTAAGAGCCTTGGAGGGTCAACCTTAGAGTGGATTATCAACTACCTTACAACTCTCTTAGAAAATTTGAAGAAACCATCAAAATGTTTATCCACCATTTTGATGCCTATGTGGAGAAAAGAGTAATCCTCCAAGGCCTCTATCTTCTCAAACAATGTAAGTATAAGAACTTCACAAATTTCTTATCCTAATGGAGAGGATTAATTGGAAGATTACAATATACCCCACCATCTAAAGACATGTTGGAGATATTTATCAACCTACAAGAACAACTCTCCTATGAATTAGAAACCGTAACTATAACATCCTTTGAAAAAGTGGTGGATTTGGTGAGAAGAGTAGAAAAATATCTCATAAGAAGAGGACAACTAAAACCTAAGAAATAATAAGAAAAGACAATAAAACCTCAATACAAGAATAAGCATGTGGTAGGTGATGGAGTCATCAACAACTGATAGACCAACAATGTTGACACCACAAGTACCCTACAAAAGTTGATTCTCAATAAACCTAACTCAGCAAATTATTCCCTCTAGAGAGGATGAATGTTTGGGCTGAGACTGAAAGTGGTGAATTTACAGTTAAGTCTGCCTATAATTTGCTTCTCAATGTGGAAGGTCAACAATTTCAATCGATTTTGGTTTGGATCAAAGGCTTAATTCCTAAAATATCATTTTTTTCATGGCTGGTGATTCAAGGAAAAATCCTCACTATGGACAATATGTTATCCAAAGGTATGGTTATTGCTAACCATTGCTACATGTGCAGGGGCAGGATGGGAGACAAACCAACACTTGTTTCTGGAGTGTCCGATAGCGGAGTCCATCCTGGATGAACTTTTCCAAGCCTTTAGGATCTCGTGGGTTAAGCCTGCTCTTATATCCGAAGTGTTCCATCAATGGCCTCAACCCTTTGTTAGCCTAAAACTTAAGTACCTATGGAAAATATGTTGGCATCATTTTCTCTGGAAAATTTGGCTAGAAAGGAACCATAGAGCCTTTAAGGATACCATTCACAACCCAAAAACCATCCTCAACAGGATTATTGTCTTTGCGAAAGAAAACCTTAGCACCTTAGTGGATGAGAACCACTCAATTCCTCCCCAAGAAAAATAATTAGCTCGGGTCTTAGGTATTGAGGACAAACCTTCCATTCCTTTGCCCAATCCCAAAAACGAGATTTCTTGGGAGCCACCCCCCAGGGTTGGTTTAAACTAAATTTTGATGGTGTAGCCAAGGAGAACCCGAGAAGAGCTGGAGCTGGAGGAATAATCAGGGATTATCAAGGAAATCTGGTCAAGGCTTTCGTTGACCCATTGGGAATCAGAACTAATAACGAAGCAAAATCTAGAGCCCTTTGGAGAGGGTTGCAAGTAGCCCAAGCAACTCAAGGTAACTTGATGATTGAAGGTGATTCGATGAACATCATCAACCTATTAACCAATGGAAAAAAACCTCCATGGAGAATCGAGGGAGTCATCCATGAAGTGAGGATCATTTTTGCGACAAGACAGAACATGAGGGCTCATCATGTGTACCATGAGGCCAACAAGTTAGCTGACAAATTAGCCAACATAGGTGTTGATGTTGGTAGTTTGGTGACATGGACACAAGGTGTGCCACGTGAAGTGGAAAAAATTATTAGTCATGAAAAGAAACCTACCCGTTAAGGAGAAAGATGAATGGGTGTTCTTTCCCCATGGAGCTGGTAATAACTACGAGGTTTCCCTCTAAATCATACCAAATTGGAAATGAAGGTAACAGGGTGTAAGCCTTGGAAGATTCCGACGGAGAATAGGAAATGGGCAAGCAACAGGTTTCACAAGTGCAAAGTTCCAAACTTCAATTTCCTGTCAATGTAAGTAATTTTTACAGTTATGTTTAGGTATGGGTGTGCCTTGTTAGTAAGGTGTTGTAGGGGATTCAACACAAGTTCTGGTAAGAAAGTTTCAAGGATGACTAGGATCTACAATATCAGTAGAAGGTTGGATATTGTAATAGGTTTTGGGTTAACCTGCAAAACCCGGTAATTAATGAAGAATTTTATTTACCAAAAAAAAAAAATCCTCCACCAATGAACTTCAAAAATCTCAACCAACCTTTTTCATCCATCCTTAATTTTTTTTTGGATACCATAATGATTGAATTACCTAATGTTAGACAATCAATATAATTTCTAATTGGTATAACACAAAAAAATATTGTGATTTCCTTAGAGTGGATGGGAATCACAAAATCAATTTAGAGAACTTAAAATTATAATTCATGATTTATTAGATGAAGGTAACCTTGTATTAGGTGATTTTAAACCTTCCCCATCCACTAATAAAGACATGGAGATGTTCTAAAACCCTTTACTTAACCATGACCAATAAACAACCAATCAAGTTTCTTATCATGTTGTACCACATTCCTATGACATGGTTGGCATGATATTAGTCACCATAAGATAACAATCTCAATCACAACCATCCAAAAAACCTCAAACATAAGAAAAACCAACATATAATCAACCTTCTAGACCACCCTTGATCTTGGAGAGCAAGACAAAAAAACACAAGTGTTGACAAATCATCCTTGGTTTTAAAACCTCAATCAAAACCCTCTTTTGATCTCAAACAACATGCAAATACACCAACCAAAATTTCTCTTCTATAACTTCTTCAAAATTCTATCATAGAGAATCCTTAATCAAACTATTAAGCCAATATATTATTCCTCTAGATATTTCACCAAATAACCTTGCTAATGTTGTTGGTACTGTTAGGATCAATTATATCTCTTTCTATGAAGATGATCTTCCTCCCACAAAATTACAAGGGGATTCCCCCCTTTACATTATAGTCCACATTGGGGATAATTTCATCAGGAGGATATTGGTATACAATGGTTCATCCCTTAGCATATATAGTTTGCAACTCATCCAAAAATTTGTATTAGGGGAAGAAGATCTCAAAAAATCTGATGTCATCATAAAAGCTTTCAACAATGAAGCCCAAGAGTCCTATGATATTATTTCCCTTCCTCTTAAGGTAGGACCCAAAATTCTTAACACTATTTTCTATGTAGTATCTTGTTCTACTTATTTCAATATTCTTGTTGGATTCCCTTGGATTCATGCTATGAGGTTCATCCCAACAACTCTTCATATATGTCTCAAATATGAATTCCAAAATCAGCTTATAAAAATTAATGGTGATCCTCATCCATTCTAATATTGTTCTATGGTTGAGCAATCCCAAGCCAAAATAATTTTTTATCCCTTAATTTCTCTCAATGAATTTCCTTCTCCTTCTTCTTCTATTCATCCTTCTCCTAAAATCACCAAGAAGCTAAAAATATTGAAAATCAATGAAGAACCTCAAATTATTCCTTCTTCTAATGATCAAATCAATCAATCCAACTAGAATTCCCTTATAAACATTTTCATTCTACCACATTCACCATGAACTTAGGGATTACCCCATAAGAAGGGTGAAGTACTACACATTGGTATGTGTGTATTTACTTATAAAGGGACTTATCGCAAAGAAAATATTAGTGGTAGGAACCCCTTACCCATAGAAAAATCCTTTGCAACATGTTATGTCTCTAAATATTACCCATTATGCAAGCAAATACTAACCAATATGGGATATTAGGGTAAATGTTTGTGTCCTCAACAATAAGGAATTAAATAACCTTTAGAAGTTGAGATTTGGCCTAGGGTGTGGGATAGGCTACATCCCCAAAACAAATTAAACTTTACCCGGTTGAGATGATGATAAAATTATAAATTTTGTTGAATTGATAGATCATCATGGCTTAGATTGGAGTGATCAGGATGAGGAACCTTATTCCCCATCCATAATTTTATTTTGTAACTTAATCACCCTTGTTCACCCTAAGTTAATAGTAACTTAAGGATAGTATGTTGAAGGAGATACTTTTTATGACATGAATCATGAAGATATCCTCCAAAATAGCTTCTTATTTAATGGGTTAGTCCCTTGTGATGTCCATGTTGAGTCTTTCAACCCTCAAGAGGATCAAATTCCTATATCACCCGAAGACCTTGAATAGCTAGGAGTAATCCCTTCCCCTCTTCATTATGAGGATGAGTCTCATATCCTCATTGAAGAAAAGATAGATATTAATATTGGAACCCTTGAAAATCCTAAAATCCTTAAATTAGGGCAAGCCCTCTCTATTGAAGAGCAAGAGCAATTGACTAGTTTATTGAAGTAATTTCAAGACATATTTGCATGGTCATACACCAACATGCCTGGGCTAGATCCTTCTTTGGTTATGCACCATTTTGTAATCTAACCTAATGTTAAGCCTACCAAGAAATTTTTTAGAAATATTCATCCTAATAGTGCCTTATTGGTCAAAGAAGAGCTTAAAAAGCTTCTTGATGTCAGATTCATCAAATCAATTGACTATTTTGATTGGATATCAAATATTGTTCCTATTGCTAAGAAATAAAGCATAATCAAAATATGTATCAACTTTTGAGATATCAATGTAGCTTGTCCCAATGATGATTTTCCTTTACCCACCATAGAAATTATTATGGATTTCACTATCGAATACGAAATGCTATTTGTGATGGATGGATTTTAAAGATACAACTATATTAAAATCACTCTTGAAGACCTCATGCCTATGATGGCAGATATCAGTTGTAGCACAACGAGCTTTTGATGAACTCAAGATATATCTCACTTTCCCTCCTATTCTTATAGCACCCGATCTAGCCAAGAATTTATTGTTCTATATAACCACCATAGCCCAAGCTTTAGGAGCTATGTTGGCTCAACATGATGATAAATATAAGGAAAGAGCAATTTACTGTATTAGTAGAACCCTTGTCAGCTATGAAATCTAGTACACCCCTTTAGAAAAATTTTACCTCATTGTAGTATTTACATCTCAGAAGTTGTGGTATTACATGCTTAGCCATACATTAGTAGTTGCAAATTTTGATCCCCTTCACTATTTAATGTTAAAGCCTCACCTTTTAGGTCAAGCTTCCAAGTGGGTCCTGTTGTTCCAAAATCTACCTAACGTAAAATGTAGCACCCAAGACATGGCCAACATTGAATGACCAATCAAGATCTAGAGCTTAACTAGGTCAATCTCCATATGAGGCTGGATCCCATAGGGTTCTCATTAGCTAAAAAATTTGAGGAAAGGGTGCAAAAAGGAATAAACGTGGTTGAATCTAGAACTTAATATGGTATAGATTAAGCAACATCAAGAGGTGCATAAATATCATGAGAAAGAGCAAACATTCAAACCTCCTAACAGACAAACTAATTTTATAATATGTAGAATAATGTCTTTTTCCAATTTTTAGTCCAACATATTGTAAATTCTAGAACTAGAAAATAAGCATATATAGAAATATAGAGATAAGAATTAATGTCACACACATTTATCTAGCTAAAACAGAAATAATCATCCACTCATACATACATGTTCTATAAAATGGTGAATCAGAGACCAAACAAAAGTTTGAGTTGTATTGCTTTCTTCAAAAATATTTGTACATACAACTTGTAAAAACCTAAGAGCCAACCATTTCACAAGAGGCCATTTATCCAATTTATAATATTTCCTATGGTTCAATATATTTTAATTACAAAGGAATCTAAGTTTTAAAAAATGTTACCAAAATGCCAGATGAGCTAGGCTGGCAGAACATCATGCAAAAGCCGCTCATCTAAACTAAGATATTACACCTAATTTTTGGATGTGGATTAGTTGTTTTCTACACATGATAAAGTAATGTAAATGAGCCTCAATCTAGTTCATCCCTTATTCTTGGAATAACATACAATCATTGATATATAAAAAATGTTGTTAGGCTGAAACTCCTCTAAAGATTCTACTTTCTGCAAGCTATCATGGCTGAGTCACAGAGATACATTGTGATGTTGCACTACATTTGGGTCCTCAGGCCTCCCAAGATTTTGAGATCATGACAAAGATAAATGTCATTGTGTCATACCTTTGTTTATATATTTAAATCATTTGAGCATCCATGACCATGATGTGGAGATCTATCATAGCATCATGACATTTTTCTACCTTCAAATCTTCCAAGACTTCATCATTGCAATATAGAGACACATCGTAATGTTGCGATAATTTTATCCTTATGCTTTTCTAAATTATTGTGATAATGACACAGTGACATGTCATGACTTCACAACATTTTTAGCACTAAGAGTTTTTAAAATTTTATGAGCCTAACGTGGAGACATGTTGCATCATCGTGATCATTTTTTACCTTATGTTTTCCCCTGCCTCTATGGTTGCAATGTAGAGACATGTTGTGATGTCATGATTGAATTCAGCCTTGGAAAATTTAGAGCTTCTATCTCTATTCTTCATAATTATGTGCAAATGGCTCTACCTACCTCTTATTGTAGAAGTGAAACATTTCTAGCTACTACTGTACTTGCCTCCACCATATGTATTTATAGCCTTAGATCATCTTGTTACAAAAATAGCTGGGTGTGTGAGGAGAATACAAAAATCACCCACATTCTTGGTGACTCACAGGGGGACTTTGCTTAAAAATTTGTGGAACATAGACAACTTTATATTTTGGAAACATAGAACAACTCAACTTAGAAGAAAACATGAGAAAAAGGTAAGCTAATCAAAGGGAGAGCTAACATAGGGGGAGTGGATACGATAATGGTTATTGATAAAAAAGTGAGAATGGGGTTAGGGTGCTTGCTCTCTCAAAATTGTGCTATTAAAAATTAAGAAAGAAAGGATATATAGAGACATAAAGGATATGAACAAAAAAGTGTACAAAAATCCACAAAACAAGGGTAGAAGGGATGGTTACATGGGTGAATGCAAAGAAAAACATAGGACAAAAATGGAGATAGAGAAAAGAGAAAAATAAAAAGATAATTGGAGGTACACAAACCAAGGGAAATCCCAAAAAAATGTACCTTAATAGATAAATTCCACTAGGACTCGGGGCAGCTTCCAAGGTAGATAAATTTCCAAGAGTTAGGCGGTTGTCTGTTCTTCTTTCATCTTTTGCACTTTCTTGTGTGGGTTAACAAGATCCTTTTTGTCTACTCATATTTTCTATGGAATTTTTCATTTTTACCTTTAGACTCATATTCATACTGATGTTGACAACCTTTGATACCAGATGTGTTGAGCAAGGTGCAGTAACAGTATTGTCATTGTTGTCAACACAGACAGTTAGATTAGTTGATGCAGTGAACACATCCATGATGCAGTGAACAGGAAGTTTAGAAGCTATTCAGAATATATAACAGTATTTTCATTGTTGTCAACATAGTCAGATAGATCAGTTGATACAATGGATAGGAAGTTCAGATGCTCAGAAGTTATTCAGATGCAGTGGTCAAGAAATTCAGAAGCAATTCAAGGTATGTACAGTGCTTTTCCAAGAAGATTGAAGTGGCCCATATGCAAAAAGCTCAAAGAAAAAGACAAGTAAGAAAACTGTCGCAATATCGTGACATGTTGAGCAAGCATGAGAAACTATCACGATATCGCGACATGTTGAGAAGAAAGAAGGCAGAAAGAAAAACTATCGCGATATAGCGACATGTTTGGCCGAAAAGAAAAACTGTCGCGTTGTCACGACATGTTTGGCTAGAAAGAAAAACTGTCACGATTTCGGGACATGTTGGAGGAAAAGAAGCCAAGTAGAAAAACTGTCGCGATTTCGCGACATGTTGGAAAAGAGAGAAAGCGCAAGGAAAACTGTCATGATTTTGTGACATGTTGGAAGAGAGAGAAAGCGCAAGGAAAACTGTCGCGATTTCGTGACATGTTCGGAGAGAAGGCACAAGCAAAGAAAACTATCACGATTTCGTGACATGTTCGGAGAGAAGGCACAAGCAAAGAAAACTGTCACAATTTTGTGACATGTTCAAAGAGAAAGAGCCTGCAAGGAAAAGTGTCACGATTTCACGACAATTTGCAAGAGAGGCAGGATGAATGAAATAGTGTCACAATTTTGTGACATGTTCGAAGAGAAAGCTCAAGAAAGAGAAATTGTCACGATTTCATGACATGTTCGAAGAGAAAGCACAAACAGGAATAACTATCGCGATTTCGTGACATGTTAGAAGAGGAAGAGAAAGCAGGTTAAAGTGTCACAATTTTGTGACAAGTCAGAAGATAAAGTGAAAGCAAGATAAAGTTTCACGATTTCATGACGTGCTGCAGAAGAGAAAGTCTAAAGTGAGAACTGTTGTGATTTCGTGAAAAGTTCAAGGAGAGAAAGTAAAATGAAAACTGTCATGATTTTGCGACATGCTACAAAGAAAAGAGTTCGAAGTGAGAACTGTCACAATTTCGCGACATGCTGCAGAGGAAAGAGTTCGAAGTGAGAACTATAGCGATTTCGTGACATGCTGCAGATGAAAGTGTTCGAAGTGAGAACTGTCATGATTTCGTGACATGCTGTAGAGGAAAGAATTTGAAGTGAGAACTGTCGTAATTTCACGACAAGTTCAAGGAAAGAGAAAGTAAGTTGATAAGTGTCGCAATTTCGTGACAATTTCAAGGAGAGAGAATGTAAGTTGGAAAAGTGTTGCGATTTTGTGACATGTCGCACTTTCACGACTAAAACAGGAGAGAGATAGTAAGTTGGAAAAGTGTCGCGATTTTATGACAAAAGAAATGAAGGAGCGTACAGAAGTAGAAAGCGTCATGATTTCGCAATAGGTTGTAAAGAAAGCGTACGGATGCAGAAAGTGTCACGATTTCATGATAGAAACAAAAAGCAAGACTTCAATAGGAGAAGTGTCATGATTTCACAACAAAAGCCAAGAAGTGAAGTATGGAAGCAGAAGTGTCATGATTTCATGACAAAAGTAAAAAGGAATTCTAAAGAGGTAGAAGTGTCACGATATCGTGACAAAAGTAAAAAGGAAGTCTACAGAGGCATAAGTGTCACAATATCACGACAGAAGCAAAAAGTGAAGCCTACAAAGGAAGAAGTGTCGCGATATCGCGACATAAGACTAGAGAAAGTGTACGGAGATAAAAGTGTCGCAATATCGTGACATGTGTTTTCACGGCTAAAGCAACAAAGGAAGCTTCAGAGACAGAAATGTCATGATTTCATGATAGGTCGTTTTAGCGCACAACAAGAAGAAGAACCCAACTATAGTAAGAAGCATAATAGTGGACTGACTTCACCACAACATTTACAGAGGCAGATACAGAGTGAATTCATGCAGCCAAATAAGAAGAGTGATCAAAAGGCAGTATGGCGATTACAGGGACTGTCCAGAATGAATTCATTGAGTGATGGGTAGAAGCCAACAAAGATTAATGACAACCAACTCAGATTAGGGTTTAACAACCGACTGAGTTTAGGGTTTGCATCTGCATTATCAACCGACTACAATTAGGGTTTTCATATTGAAATTTCTAATATAAAATGAGGGTTGTTTGGAGATTTGAGCGTAGTTGGTTGCGTCGTCGAAGTGTGTCAATCTGTGTGAGTATCGAAGTGTGCGATATGCGACCGTAAGAGTGTAGATAGCATAGAAGAGATGAGATGATGGCAAAGTGCATGGAGTGAGCGAAGAGTAGTGTCGAGCTGTTCGAAGTGTGGTTGTGAATGTGCACAGAGAGTAGAGTGTGAAGAGGTTGAAGACAATAGTTTGGTTGGAATGACACAAAGTGTGTGAAGCGTGTGCACAGAGAAAGTAGAGTGTGCAAAGAGCACAAAGGGCAAAGTCAATCGCTAAGTTCAGCTGTAGTAGTGCAACAGATGTGTGTATCTTGTGAATAGTGAAAGAGATCAAGTATGCATTAGATCAGCCAGGATCTTATGAAAATGAAGGTATTTTCCTGTCAAACATTAACATTCAGAATTGAAGTCCAAGTTGCAGCTTGGCATCAGGGGTTGGTGCTCCTTCCAGTAGGTGATAGTAAATCAGGGGTTGGTGCTCCTTTCTATTGTTGTAGATAAATAAGGGGTTGGTGCTCCTTCCAATGGGTGTTGGTAAATAGATTGTAAATTGATTGCTTTGCTAAGGCTGGATTTGGATGGGAGTCCAAGCAGTCAATTTTTGAGGAGTAGCCATATTGGTGAACCTCATTAAATCCTGTGTTGTGTGATGCTCTCTTGTTATGCTTACTATTTCTGGTTTTAAGTTTTCATTATTTCAGCATTAAGAGTTGTAGATTTAAGTTTTTGAAATGCTACACTGATTCACCCCCCCTCTTAGTGTCGTACTAAGTATAACAAATGGTATCAGAGCAAGGTTCCCATTTCAGGCTTAATCAATCTGGGTTGATCTTGGATTAGTACTCTAATGGCAAAGAAAGGCAAGAATGGAACCATGAGACACAAGAAGAAAAGAACAACACAGGGTCATAAAAGAAAATAAAGATGAATTCAATGTTGTCTATAGATTCAAGAGATGAATCAAACAATGGAGAAAAGGCCAAGAGACAACTCGATCATGATGCAGGTTCATAAGGAACAAAATGTTTTGTTTGTGGTCAACTCGGTCATAATGAACGTCAGTGCCATGGGTTTAGTAGCAGTGAAGATGAAGATGATTTGTTCAAAATTGGTAAAGAAACAGATTCAGAACAAGAATGTGATGAAGGAGAAAGTGATGCAGAAGCAAATTACGAACAAAAACTAATTTCAACTTTGGGTAAAAAGCTTGAGGATGTAGAAGATATAATTACCAATTTGAAAGTACAGACACAAGAATACAAGAAATTTTTTGAAGATCTTGAAATGCAATTAACCAAGAAAATAGAGTATTGCAGTAAGCTAGAAGAAGAGATTGACGATTTAAGAATGCAGATAGAAGAGATGAATAATAAAATCGACGTATGTAGCAATCGTGAAAAGGAATCTAACAAAGTTAGTAATCTGAAGCTATAAGTAGAAGAGTCCAAAAGGATTGAAAAAACTATCAGGTTGTAGATCAATGAGAAAGAGATGGTTTGCTGTAAACAAGAAGAAGAGATTATGTTATTGAAGAAACAACTAGAAGAGGCCAATACAAATCTCAAATTTGAGAAGAGCACAGAGTTGCTAGACAAAATGATAAGCCAACAAAGAAGCTCTGGGGATAAGCGTGGTCTTGGATATGAACCTAAACAACAATCATCTTCCAAATATATAGAGAAGGAGAAGTTCACAGTTGAAGGATCAAAGCAAGAAAAATATGAAACTGAACAACACTCGTCTTCCAAATATACAAAAAAGGAAAAGTACATAGTTGAAGGATTGAAGCAAGAAAAATTTGAAGCTGAATCTTCAAAAGGAATAAATCATCAAAGGGGATCTACAACAAAGCAATCACAACAAAAAAAGTTCTATCACTCTCATTCTATTCATAATAATGTTTTTAATGGCTACTATTTTAGATGCAACCTTTATGGTCACAAGGCAGTTTATTGTGGATTGAATAATAGATCAAAGAGTTATGTTGTTAGAAATACATCTGCATCTCTGAGTGAACATTATGTGCGATGTTTTAAATGTAATGGTCACGGGCACATAGCAAGGTTTTGTCCAAGCACTTCTGTATCTAATCTAAGGCAAGACCGCAGATTTCATCAGACGTAAAGAATGCAATATAGACAGGGAATAAATCATGTGCATGAAAGAAAGGAAAATAATCATTTTTCAAGGATGCATAAGAGACAACCACACAAGAGAAGTGTTCGAGTTCACGAAAAAGTGCAAAACAAGGAAGCAGTTGAAAAACCCAATCCCATGGTCAAGAAAGTCTAGAGAAAGAAAGAAGAGAGGAAATTGTGTCTCCTTGAACTAAAGGAGACTGCTCCTCTACTGCACTAAGCAACTCCAGGTAACACATCCTCAGGGGGAGCAATCTGAAAAAGGTTTTATTTTATTGCTCCTATATGTTTTTTGGGTTAACCTAAGGATGAAAGGCAAGCAATAAGGGGGAGTTGCACTATATTTGTCTAAGTTTATTTCAGTTCATATAGTTGTTTATGGAAGTACCATGAAGGATGGAAATCAAATGGAGAGTTGTCACCATTGGTAGTATTGTTGTATGTCATTGTTGTACTGTTGATGGTTCACTGTAACTGTTCAAAGCCATGGACTATAACAGTTCAGATAATTTGATTAGTGGAAGAATGGTTGCCCTAGCTACGTATTTGTGTTTCGATAAAAGCAACGTGTATCTATTCCATTCATTGATGTGGAGATTGTTAGATCTTTCATGATGCCTTGGTGAAAATATTCAATTCACAATCAGTTTCGTTTTAACTATTGATAAAATGCCAATCCGAGGTTAAGAAGTTTGAGGTTGAGTAAGGTGCACTATGGTAGGCTGTAAAGTGTTTTGTGTCCTCTCTTGATTTGCACAGTTGAAATTCAAAATTGACAATGGAATTGCAAAGTCAGTGCAGTGTTGGACAAAAGTTGGTACAAGTGAGGTCTGTTTGCAGGAATAATTCTAAGCAATTTGGAAAAGAGATCAAATTTTGTTGAGTAGATTTGAGGCAAGTCTTTGAGAAGGCTTGTAGATTGTTTTTCAGTAAACAAGCACAGATTGGGCAGGATGTGTTGATGACAGAAAGAGTTCCAGTGGAGATGCATTCTATCTTGGAGACATGTTGATCGTTTGGCACAACAAGAAACAAGAGTCCGTTTCTTTATCAACAGCTGAGGAAGAATATATTGCAACAACAACATGGTGTACACAGGTTTTGTGGAAGAAAAAAACCCTGAAAGAACTTCATTTTAGCCTCAGTGAGCCAATATCAGTTAAGTGTGATAACAACAGTGCCGTTAACATCTCCAAGAATCTGGTTATGCATTCACGCACAAATCATTTTGCTATCTGGTATCACTTTTTGAAGGAGGAGTCTGCTTGATTGGACAAGAAGAAGAAATTTGGTTCAGGAAAAAGAGGTCCGATCATATCAGTTTTGACAATCTAGTTAAATCAGCTCAAAAAGACTAGTGAGAGATATTCCCAAGAATTGTCTAGCTACAGGGATCATATTCTCAGGGGGAGCAATTGTGATTTTGTCTATCTTTTGCTCATGTTTTTAATTTTTACCAAGTGTAAATTTTTCTTCCTAAGAATGTTGTGCATGGACTCAGGGGGAGTCTGCAGTAGCCCTTTGGTATTATTGTCAAAGGGGGAGAAGAGTTACAGGTAATTGCATGTGTGTTGACAACAATTCCAAAGGGGGAGATTGTTGAGCAAGGTGCAGTAATAGTATTGTCATTGTTGTCAACACAGACAATTAGATCAGTTGATGTAGTGAACACAGTCATGATGCAGTGAACAGGAATTTCAGAAGCTTTTCAGAATATGTAACAGTATTGTCATTGTTGTTAACACAGTCAGATAGATCAGTTGATACAATGGACAGGAAGTTCAGATGCTCAGAAGTTATTCAGATGCAATGGTCAGGAAATTCAGAAGCAATTCAAAGTATGTATAGTGCTTTTTCAAGAAGATTGAAGTGGCCCATATGCAAAAATCTCAAAGAAAAAGACAAGTAAGAAAAGTGTCGCAATATCGCGACATGTTGAGCAAGCAAGAAAACTGTCGTGATATCGCGACATGTTGAGAAGAAAGAAGGCAGAAAGAAAAATTGTCATGATATCGCGACATGTTTGGCCAGAAAGAAAAATTGTCACGATATCGCGACATGTTTGGCCAGAAAGAAAAACTGTCACGATTTCGTGACATGTTGGAGGAAAAGAAGCCAAGTAGAAAAACTGTCACGATTTCGCGACATGTTGGAAAAGAGAGAAAGCGCAAGGAAAACTGTCGTGATTTCATGACATGTTGGAAGAGAGAGAAAGCACAAGGAAAACTATCACGATTTTGTGACATGTTCGGAGAGAAGGCGCAAGCAAAGAAAACTATCACGATTTTGTGACATGTTCAGAGAGAAGGTGCAAGCAAAGAAAACTATCGTGATTTCGTGACATGTTCAAAGAGAAAGAGCTTGCAAGGAAAAGTGTCACGATTTTGCGACAATTTGCAAGAGAGGCAGTACAGACGAAATAGTGTCACGATTTCATGACATGTTCGAAGAGAAAGCTCAAGCAAGAGAAACTGTCACGATTTCACGACATGTTCGAAGAGAAAGCACAAATAGGAATAACTATCATGATTTCGTGACATGTTAGAAGAGGAAGAGAAAGTAGGTTAAAGTGTCGCAATTTCGTGACAAGTCAGAAGAGAAAGTGAAAGCAAGATAAAGTGTCTTGCTTTCATGACGTGCTGCAGAAGAGAAAGTCCGAAGTGAGAACTATCGCGATTTCATGACAAGTTCGAGGAGAGAGAAATTAAAATGAAAATTGTCACGATTTCGCGACATGCTGCAGAGAAAAGAGTTCGAAGTGAGAACTGTCGTGATTTCATGACATGCTGCAGAGAAAAGAGTTCGAAGTGAGAACTGTCGCGATTTCGCGACATGCTGTAGATGAAAGTGTTCAAAGTGAGAACTATCATGATTTTGCGACATGCTACAGAGGAAAGAATTCAAAGTGATAAGTGTCACGATTTCACGACAAGTTTGAGGAAAGAGAAAGTAAGTTGATAAGTGTCACGATTTCACGACAAGTTCAAGGAGAGAGAATGTAAGTTGGAAAAGTGTCGCGATTTCGTGACATGTTGCACTTTCACGACTAAAACAGGAGAGAGATAGTAAGTTGGAAAAGTGTCATGATTTCGTGACAAAAGAAATGAAGGAGCATACGAAAGCAGAAAGCGTCACGATTTTGCGATAGGTTGTAAAGAAAGCATACGGATGCAGAAAGTGTCACGATTTTGTGACAAAAATAGAAAGCAAGACTTCAATAGGAGAAGTGTCATGATTTCACGACAAAAGCCAAGAAGTGAAGTACGAAAGCAGAAGTGTCACGATTTTGTGACAAAAGTAAAATGGAAGTCTAAAGAGGTAGAAGTGTCGTGATATCGTGAAAAAAGATCAAATGAAGTCTACAGAGGCAGAAGTGTCGCGATATCGTGACAGAAGCAAAAAGTGAAGCCTACGAAGGAAGAAGTGTCGCGATATCAAGACATAAGAATAGAGAAAGTGTACGGAGATAAAAGTGTCATGATATCACGACATGTTGTGTTTTCATGGCTACAGCAACAAAGGAAGCTTCAAAGATAGAAATGTCATGATTTCGAGACAAGTCATTTTAGCACACAACAAGAAGAAGAACCCGACTGCAGTAAGAAGCATAACAATGGACTGACTTCACCACAACATTTACAAAGGCAGATACAGAGTGAATTCATGCAGCCAAATAAGAAGAGTGATCAAAAGGTAGTATGGCGATTACAGGGACTATCCAGAATGAATTCATTGAGCGATGGGTAGAAGTCGACAAAGATTAATGACAACCGACTTAGATTAGGATTTAATAGCCAACTGAGTTTAGGGTTTGCATCTGCATTATCAGTCGACTAAAATTAGGGTTTTCATCTTGAAATTTCTAATATAAAAGGAGGGCTATTTGGAGATTTGAGCGTAGTTGGTTGCGTCGTCGAGGTGTGTCGATCTGTGCAAGTATCAAAGTGTGCGATATGCGGCCATACGAGCGTAGATAGTGTAGAAGCGACGAGATGATGGCAAAGTGCATGCAGTGAGCGAAGAGTCATGTCAAGCTATTCGAAGTGCGGTTGTGAATGCGCACAGAGAGCAGAGTGTGAAGAGGTCAAAGATGATAGTTTGGTTGGAACGACACAAAGTGTGCAAAGAGTGTGCACAGAGAAAGTAGAGTGTGCAGAGAGCGCAAAGGGCAAAGTCGATCACTAAGTTTGGCTGTAGTAGTGCAGTAGATGCATGTATCTTACGAATAGTGAAAGAGATTGAGTAAGCATTAGATCAGCCAGGATATTGTGAAAACAAAGGTATTTTCCTGTCAAACATTAACATTCAGAATTGAAGTCCAGGTTACAGCTTGGCATCAGGGGTTGGTGCTCCTTCCAATAGGTGCTGGTAAATCAGGGATTGGTGCTCCTTTCTGTTGGTGTAGATAAATAAGGGGTTGGTGCTCCTTCCAGTGGGTGCTGGTAAATAGATTGTAAAATTGATTGCTTTGCTAAGGCTAGATTTGGATGGGAGTCCAAGTAGTCAATTTTTGAGGAGTAGAATTTTTGGTGAACCTTGTTAAATCCTATGTTGTGTGATGCTCTCTTGTTATGCTTGCTATTTCTGGTTTTAAGTTTTCATTATTTCATCATTAAGAGTTGTAGATTTAAGTTTTTGAAATGCTACACTGATTCACCCCCCTTCTTAGTGTCGTACTAAGTATAACAAGATGCATGATCATCCTTACATAGAGTCAAGTTGGGTGGTGACCTTTCATTAGCCATGGGTCACAAGATTAAGCCTCTCAGATCCAAAAATATTTAATTCGCTTAAGCTACCTATCCTTGTATTAGCTGAGTCCTTACAATCATGTCATTTTTGTATTTAGCTAACATCATATTGAGTAAGATATGTTATTTCCTTTTGCTTACATGAATATTGTCAGTTTCATTTGGTGCAAATCCTTAAGAGCATAGGTAGTAGATATTGCACTATTATGTTGGAATCCATTGGGTTACAAAGTCAAAATAAAAGTGATAAGGGAAAAACTGATGGAGGGAGGTGAGAAAGTATGAAGTGATAATAATCGACATCCTACCAAAATCCACTTATAAAGAAATATTTTACATTTTTGGATAGTTTTCTATCATATCTTTCAATGTGGATGATTTGTAATTAAACACTGTAATGATTCCTCCTTTTAAAATTTACATTCTTTATACAAAATGATGCATTTTTTGAGTAGTTATGTGTTTACTGCATGTCTTATTTACCTTTCAACTTCTGTACACAAAATTGTGGCATTCTTGTCATGCTTGACTTCAAAATATTTTCCTATAGATCACCCTATGAATTCACAATGTCCAGACCAAATAACACCAAACTTGAGCTATTTTTTATGTTTATTTTGCTCGTGTTCTAAATCTTCATCAATCCTAGTGAGGCTCCATACTAATTTTATCTCTTGCTTTGAAATTCTTGTACTCAAGTCCTGAGTGGTATACCAAGAATTTGATCTTGTTCTGCTAGCTCTGCAACTGGATGTATGTAGATGTACCTTCTCCTAGAATCTTATCTAGCATATCATCCATATTTTATTTTCATATATTTTCTTTGCATTCTTATTTGCTACCTAAAAGCGATGACAATTACAACCCTCTATGTTCCACGGGGTTTTAATACCAGCCATTAGTTTATTATAGAGTATCTAACTAGAGGATGGACAATTCAACCAAGACTAAGTTGACCATACTTTTGATAAATCAACTGGTTCTAACTCTATCTTGTATGTAGGTTCCTTAATGGGGCTCACACTTTGCTCTTTATATCTCTCAATGTAGAAGGGGTGCAAGCCCTGATTTGGTACCATGATGAACCTCCTAGCAAATAGAATTAACATTTTATCCTTCTCTTGGATTATGCACCCTCTCATATATTTTAGAAAATCTTGGGATAATCATATAAAAAACAATGGTGGTACATCAATTACTTATATATCTTGGATCAAAGCTAAGTTTGGATGCTTGCATATCAACATTAGAATTTTGTGAAATGTTCCCAACCTTTTAAATTGTTTCCCCTTGAAATGAAATATTTTTGGTTCCTATGTCGCTAGGTTTATACCCAGAATTTTACAAATTTCTTTTGGCATAATTGAGACATGGGTTTTTGGATCTATTGCACAATTATATAAAATACACTTTTCCAAAAAAGAGACAAATAGAAAGGAGAAGAATAGCCTTTTGGGGCAATGGGGATGGAACCTCGGGTATGTGTGTCATATATCTCTGGTAAATTTTTAATGGAAACATCAATCAAGTCCATTTTATTTGACACCAAAAATTCTTTCTTTAATCCTACCAGTACCAGGACATGATTTTCAAAAAGACTATGAAATTATTCTACCAATTCTATTCTCTACTCAACTGTTACACTTGGAAAATACAATCTCTTATATACCTCTAGCCTTTTTTTTATTTACTGATTGAATTTAGGGGGAGGAAATTTGAATAAGAACTTGACCACTTGCATTGATGCCCTGTGCTGGTGTGGATTGGGTGCCATTATCTTTGGATTTCCAAAGTTGAGATACTACAACACTTGTATTTTTCCAGCATCCATGATCTTGTACCAAATTACAAGACATTATATTATCCATCAAAGGGGATATTTTTTTATTAAAATGGTTCCTATTTTCCTTTATCTAGAGTTCATTATGGCATAGGGGTGTGATTGGAACTAAATTTTGACTATATTCCCATTTATTATCATTAACCTATTGTGTTACTAGCCTGTAGTCATTGAGACCTTGTTTTTTGTTCTTAGAGAGCTATCTTTCGATGCTTCTAACTTCCTCAACCAAATTCTAAATTTTTTCTTTCAATTCCTACTCTATTTGATGCTTGTCCATATGGGGATAGATGGGAATATCATCCTCTCTTATTTTATATGAGCATGACCTGACCTACTCAAGAAATGAGACATATAATGAATATATATAAGGATGGAGAGAATGGGAAACTTTTCTAGGGGGAATTTTTCTTGCTTGGATCAACATATTTTTAGTGAGAATGACCTTAAATATTTATAGAAATATATTTTCTCTAGAATTTTGGATGAGAATGCTCATATCAAAGTGAAAAGCATGAATTGTTAGTCTTACAATGACACTGAGAGGGGGGGGTGCATCAGTGTAGCTCTTTAAACTTAAATTTATAGCTCTTAATATCACAACAATTAAAAATTATTACTAGATACAACAAGTATAACAAAAAAGCATCACACAACACAATATTTAACGAGGTTCACCAATGTGGCTACTCCTCAAAAATTGATTGCTTGGACTACCATCCAAATCCAGCCTTTGCAAAGCACCAACTTTACAATTAGTTTACCAGCACCCACTGTAAGGAGCACCAACCCCTTATTTATTTGCACCAATAGAAAGGAGCACCGACCCCTTATTTATTTGCACCAACAAAAAGAAGCACTAACCCCTTATTTATCTACACCAACAGAAAGGAGCACCAACCCTTGATGCCAAGCTGCAACCTGGACTTCAATTTGAATCTATAAGTTTGACAGTAAGATACCTTTGATTTTGCAAGACCCTAACTGGTCTTCTTCACCTTTGTGTTCTCTATGCACTCTGCTCTCTTTGCGCAATCACTTCACACACTCTGCTTCATTATAGTCAAACTTCACGATCGTCTTCTCTCTTTTGTGCACTTTGCTCTCTTTGCAAATTTTGCACTTAGCACGATTCAACACGACTTGCTCTCTGCGCACAACGATCGTATTTCACACACCTTCGACACACATTCAATTCTCCAAACAACCCTCCTTTTATAACAATATTTTTTATGATGAAAACCCTAATCTTAGTCGGTTGTAAATCCTAATCTTAGTCGGCTTTCATAACAATTGTAAACCCTAATTTTAGTTGACTTTCATCGGTATTCATCGGCTTCAACTCAAGAAGATGTTTGGTTTATCCATCGCTTGATGATTTCATTCTGGACAGACCCTGTAACTGCCATACTGAATTTTGATCACTGTTCGTATTTCAACAGCATGAAATCACTCTGTAACTGCCCCTGTAAATTTCGTAGTGATGTCGATCCACTGTCATACTTCTCATTTCAGTTGGGTTCTCCTTCTTGACTTGCGCATTTATCACCTGTCATGAAATTGTGACATTTCTACCTTTGTAGCTTCTTTTGTTGTTGTTGCCATGAAAATACAACATGTCGTGATATCATGACACTTTCGCCTCTGTACACTTTCTCTATTCTTTTGTTGCGATATCGTGACATTTCTACCTTCGCAGACTTCGTCTTTTATTTTGTCATGATATCATGACATTTTTGCCTTCGTATACTTCATATTTGCTTTTGTCACGATATCGTGACACTTCTGCTTCCATAGACTTCGACTTTGCTTTTGTCATGATATCATGACACTTCTGCCTCCGTAGTCTTCAACTTAGCTTTTGTCATGAAATCACGACACTTCTGCTTTCGTACTTAGCTTCTTTGCTTTTGTCATAAAATCATGACACTTCTGCCTTTGAAGTCTTCTTCTCTGCTTTTGTCATGAAATCGTGACACTTCTACTTTCGTACTTTACTTCTTTGCTTTTGTCATGAAATCATGACACTTCTGCTTTCGAAGTCTTACTTTCTACTTTTGTCATGAAATCAATACAGTTTTGCTTTCGTACGCTTCCTCTCTTTCTTTTGTCATGAAAATGCGACATGTCGTGATATCGCGACACTTTTCAAACTTACTTTCTCTCTCATATTTTAGTCACAAAAATGCGACATGTCGCAAAATCATGACACTTTTCTTACTTGTTCTCTTTCTTCGAACTTGTCACGAAATCGTGACACTTTTTCCTACTTTCTCTTTCTCTTCCAACATGTTGCGAAATCATGACAGTTTTTCCACTTGCCTTTTTCTCTTCCAACATGTCACAAAATCGTGACAGTTTTTCCTATTTTTCTCTCTCTTCCAACATGTCGCGAAATCATGACAGTTGTTTCTGCTTTTTCTCTCTTCCAACTTGTCATGAAATCGTGACAGTTTTTCTTGCCTGCTGTATATGTCACGACATCATGACACTTTTCTTACTTGTCTTTTTTCTTTGATCTTTTGCATATGGGCCACTTCGGTCTTCTTGGAAAATCACTGTACATACTCTGAATAACCTTTGAACTCCTATCTTCTGCATCTAAATAGCTTTTGAACTTTCTGTCCACTGCATCAACAGATCTATCTGACTGTGTTGACAATAATGACAATACTATTGTTGCACCTTGCTCAACAATCTCCCCCTTTGGAATTTTTGGCAACACATGTGCAATTTCCTGTAACTCTTCTCCCCATTTGACAATAATACCAAAGGGCTACTATAGACTCCCCCTGAGTCCATGCACAACATTCTCAGGCAAAATTTATTACACTTAGCAAAAATCATGAACATAAGCAAAAAGATAATCAAATACTTAAATGCTCCCCCCGAGAATGTGATCCCTGTAGCTAGTCAATTCTTGGGAAGTGTGACCACTCCCAATTTATTGTGAAGGTACTCAAAAACTTCCTTGGGCAATGGTTTTGTGAAGATATCCGCTACTTGCTTTGTAGTTGGAACAAAATCCAACTTAACCTCACCTTCCGCAACTTTCTCCTTCAAAAAGTGATACCTAATAGCAATGTGTTTTGTGCATGAATGCATAACCGGATTCTTGGAGATGTTAATGGCACTGGTGTTATCACACTTAACTGATATTGGCTCACTAAAGCTAATACCAAGATATTTTAGGGTTTGTTTCATCCATAATACCTATGTACAACATGTTGTTGCTGTAATATATTCTGCCTCTACTGTCGATAAAGAAACTGACTCTTGTTTCTTACTGTGCCACATGACCAATCTATCTCCAAGATAGAATGCACCTCCACTGGTACTCTTTCTGTCATCGACACCTCCTGCCCAATCTGCATCTTAATACGAAATAAGGGTGAAGTCTTTACATTTCGAATACCATAACCCATACTCCATAGTACCCTTGAGGTACCGAAGAATCCTCTTCACTACTGTCACATGAGTCTCCTTGGGATTAGCCTAAAATTGTGCTACCATGCATACTGCCTGCAAAATATTTGGTTTGGTAGTCGTCAAGTACAATAAGCTCCCAATCATAGATCTCGTACATGGTTTAATCAACGGTGGAGATTTGTCATCCTTGATCAACTTGCAACCTATCGTCATGGGAGTGCTAATTGGCTTACAATCCTCCATTGTGAACTTTTTTAGCATCTCTTTCACATATTTAACTTGAGAAATAAATATGCCCTTCTTATTTTGATTAACTTGCAACCCGAGGAAATACGAAAGTTCACCAATCATTGATATTTCAAATTCTTTCTGCATCTTATTTGCTAAATATTTACATGACTCATCTTTACTACTGCCAAATATGATATCATCTACATATACAACAAGAAAAATAAGATGCTCATTTTTTGTTTTGACATACAAATTACTATCCACCATACCTTTCTTAAACCCTTGTTGAGTGAGATAGTTGTCTAGCCTTGCATACCATGCTCGGGGTGCCTGTTTTAAGCCATATAATGCTTTATTCAACTTGCAAACCAAGTTGGGATAATCACCAAGTTGGAAACCATCTGGTTGCTCAATATAAACCTCTTCTTCAAGTTTCCCATTCAAAAACGCTGATTTCACATCCATTTGATAAAATTTGAAATTCTTGTAGATTGCTAAAGCTAGAAACATTCTAATTGCCTCTAGTCTAGCTACTAGTGCAAAAGTTTTCTCAAAGTCAATGCCTTCAACTTGTGCATAACCCTTACATACCAATCTTGCTTTATTTCTGACTACCTGTATGTCTTCATTCAATTTGTTTCAAAAAATCCATTTAGTCCCGATTATATTTTTATTTGCAGGTCTAGGTACTAACTCCCAAGTTTCATTTTTCTTGATCTGATATAATTCTTCATTTATTGCCTTCATCCAACTTTCATATTTGCTTGCGTCAACAACATTTTTGGACTCAATGTTGGATAATAGAGAGTAGTTACTTACTACTCTTCTTCTTTTCTGAACACCAACTTTGGGGTCTCTAATTATTTGCTCTCTAGGATGATTTTTCTGCTAGCTGCATATTTTGAATTTCTTATTTTCTTCCACTTCTGAATCACAACTTAAATCATCTGAGTCAATTTTCTGTATCTTTTCCGTTTCGTTTTCCTCATCTCCTTCAATAACCTCTTCATAAATTGGGTAGTTCTTTTCATAGCTAATTACTCGTTCTCTACCTTCATCAAATTTAACATCGGCACTGTCCACAATTTTCTTTAGCTTCTTGTTTTAGCATTTGTAAGCTTTGCTTTTTGACGAATAACCAACAAAAATACCTTCATCCACTCTATCTTCAAACTTACCAAGATTATATTCAGTTCTTTTGATGTAGCACTTGCTGCCAAAAACTTTGAGGTATTTTGTTGTTTCCCTTTTATCGAACTGCAACTCATAAGGAGTTTTGCTTTCATGTGTTCTCAACATGTACCTATTTTGGATATACACCGCAGTATGGACTGCTTCTTTCCAAAATATATCTGCTACTCTGCTTTCAGCCAACATAGTCCATGCCATTTACTGCACTATCATGTTCTTTCTTTCTACCACTCCATTCTACTGAGGTGTCCTGGCTACTGAAAACTATCTCCTAATATCGTATTTTTCATAATACTCTGTAAACTCCTCTAAAATGAATTCTCCTCCTCTATCTGATCTTAAAAATTTGATCCTCTTTCCTCGTTTCATTCTCAACTTGGTTTTTGAAAGTCTTGAACATTTCAAAAGCTTCTGATTTATGCTTCAAGAAAAATATCTATGTCATTCTGGAATAGTCATCAATGCACAACATAAAATATTTGTCACCATTTATGCTTTGTGTTCTCATGGGTCCACATAAATCAATGTGCATTAGTTCCAAAGATTGTGTAGTACTCTTTTGTTTTGAATGTGACTCTAGTTTGCTTCCCCTTTTGGCATGAAGCACAAATGTTGTTTGCAGGTTTTCTGATGGTGGGAATATCTCTCACTGCCCTTTTTGAGTTGATTTTTACTAGATTATCAAAACTGATATGACCAAGTCTCTTGTGCCACAACCAATTTTCTTCTTCCTGTCCAATAAAACAAGCTCCTTATGAAGTCTCTAAGAGCGTGTACAGGTTGCCATATGTCCTTGATCCAGTTGCTATCAATTTTCCACTGTTTGTTTTTCTGACTTCACAACCCTACTTCTTAAAAACTACTTCATGAGATTTATCACAAATCTGACTTACGCTCAACAAGTTATGTTTCAAACCATCCACAAAAAAGACTTCTGATGACTTAATTTTTTCGTCACTAATTTTAACTGAACCTTTGCCAACTATCTTAGCTCCATAATTATTTCCAAACTTTACTGAACCACCTTCATATTTCTGTAACTTCTCAAATTTTTGTTTGTCACCTATCATATGACTGGAGCATCCACTATCAAGTATCCATGATACATATTTATTTTGTGCTTTAAATGTTGTTTGTACGATTAAGGATTCCTTTTCTTCCTTAAGTTTCTTTCCACTCTATTTTGATAGTAGTTTTGGGCTCTTGCCTTTCCATTATCAATAGCTTGTGCATGTTTTTCGAGAAGTTTTCTATTTTGTCTCATCCTATTTGGTTGAAATTTTCTTCTCTGAAACTGATTTGATGCAAATGTACTTCTACAATTTCTTGCAATGTGCCCAAAGTTATGATAGTTATAACATTCTACTGTATAATTCATCAGAGGAGAAAAAGCATTTCTACTGGTGAAATTCCTTGGTCTTACATTATATTTGTAGTCTGATATTTTATGTCCATAGCCATTGCATTTAAAATAGAAAATAGAAAAGGTATAATTGAACCTGGGTGATGGTCTTTGCCATGTTGTCGTAGAAGCCATAGGTCTTCTTCTTCTTTGATGTGTGACATTGGTGAATCCATCATTGTCAATTCTCCTTTCATGCCTGGCATTATTGCTTTCTTTTGAATGAGACGTTTTTCCTTGATCAACATGTTTCTTATCTTCATTCTTTATGGATTCTACATTTTTGGCCTTTGATCCATTTGATGATTCTCCTTCGATGAAACCCAGACCAAATTTGATGCCTGCGAGCCTTTAGTCATTTATAATCTTATCCAGCTTCATAGAACTTTCTTCGCATTTGTGATAGAAACTAATTTTGTGATTCATATCTTCTATCTCAGTTCTTAAACCAACATTCTCTTCTTCTAGTTTGCAGCAATAATCTATTTTCATGGTAATTTGTACTTCGAGATCTTCAGATATTTTCTTGTATTCTTCTATCTGTACTTTCAGACTGGTTATGATTTCATTTGCATCCTCAAGCTTTTTTGAAATTTTCTTATTCTTTTTCCACTCTTCAAGTGTAGAGATAAACTCACCTTCTAGATCTACTTCAGCCTCAGGGTTTTCACCACATACTTCAGAGTTCACTCCTTCTTCCTTTTCTAATTTTACTTCTTCAAATGCCATGAAAATAGCTTCACCTGTTTCCTCTTCAGAATCCTCACCATAGCTGTCTTCTGATGAACTGGCATTCCTGGAGATGAAACTTTTCTTCTTGAAGTTGCATTTTTTGAAATTCATTTTCTTCTTCCAGTCACTTCTTTCTTGGTGTGATCCTTCATTATTTTTTTGCTTCTCATTAAGTGGACATTTAGTCGTAAAATGCCCAACGCCTCCACAGTTGAAACATTTAAACGATAGCTTTCCTCTATATTTTTCTTTTTCCCTTTTTAGTTTTCTAATAAAGTTTGCTTCCATTTCATCTTATGTCTCTTCTTCCTCGGACTCTTGTTTTGCATTTTTATTTTTAAGGGCTTTAAAAGCCACTTCTCTGTCCGTGGGTTTAGATCTTCCTATCCTCATCTCATATGCAGTCAAAGAACCATACATCTCATCTATACTAAAATAATTTAGATTTTTAGCTTCTTCTATCACTGAGACTTTAGAATCAAACCTTTGAGGAAGAGATCTTAATACCTTTTTCATGACAGTAGAGTCTTTGATATCCTCGTCGAGTCCTCTAATCGCATTAATGATTCCATTAACTCTCAACATATATGCCTCAATGTTTTCATCGTAATTCATCTTTAATGCTTCGAACTGAGCTCGATGTGTCTGTAACTTGGCCTCCTTGATCTTATCATCTCCTTCATGAATACTCCTTAGTTTGTCCCATATTTCTTTTGTCGTTTTACAGCTCATGATATTTACTATTTCATTGTCTGCTAATCCGCACATGATAGCATTCTTTGCTTTTGAGTTATTTTCAAACAGCTTCTTTTCGTCAGCCTCTTTTGGAGGAGTGATGGGTATTGTGTATCCATTAACTACTGAATCCTAGATGTCGTATCCTAAAGCATAGAGATATGTCTGCATCCTGATTCTCTAGAATGCGTAATTAGATCCGTCAAACAATGGTGCTTTGTTTTATGAGAAGCCTTCACCACCTGCCATTGTGTTACTTCCAATATCACCCTAGCCGGTTAAGCTTGTACAAGAACTTAGCTCTGATACCAATTGTTAGTCTTACAATGACACTGAGAGGGGGGTGAATTAGTGTAGCTCTTTAAACTTAAATTTACAGCTCTTAATACCGCAACAATTAAAACTTATTACTAGATACAATAAGTATAACAAAAGAGCATCACACAACACAAGATTTAACGAGGTTCACCAATGTGGCTACTCCTCAAAAATTGATTGCTTGGACTACCATCCAAATCTAGCCTTTGCAAAGCACCAACTTTACAATCAATTTACTAGCACCCACTGTAAGGAGCACCAACCCCTTATTTATATGAACCAACAGAAAGGAGCACCAACCCCTTATTTATCTGCACCAATATAAAGGAACACTAACCCCTTATTTATCTGCACCAACAGAAAGGAGCACCAACCCTTGATGCCAAGCTACAACCTGGACTTCAATTTGAATCTATAAGTTTGACAGTAAGATACCTTTGCTTTTGCAAGACCCTGACTGGTCTTCTTCACCTTTGCATTCTCTGTGCACTCTGCTCTCTCTATGCAATCACTTTGCACACTCTGCTTCATTACAGTCAAACTTCACGATCGTCTTCTCCCTTTTGCACACTCTACTCTCTTTGCAAATTTTGCACTTAGCATGATTTGACATGACTTGCTCTCTGCGCACAACAACCGTATTTCACACACCTTCGACACACATTCAATTCTCCAAATAGCCCTCCTTTTATAACAATATTTTTTATGATGAAAACCCTAATCTTAGTCGACTGTAAATCCTAATCTTACTCAGCTTTCATAATAAATGTAAACCCTAATTTTAGTCGGCTGTCATCGATCTTCGTCGGCTTCAACTTAAGAAGATGTTCGATTTATCCATCGCTTGATTTCATTCTGGACAGACCCTGTAACCGCCATACTGACTTTTGATCACTCTTCATATTTCAAAAGTATGAAATCACTCTGTAACTGCCCCTATAAATGCCGTAGTGATGTCGGTCAACTATCATACTTCTCATTTCAGTTGGGTTCTCCTTCTTGACTTGTGCATTTATGACCTGTCATGAAATCGTGATATTTTTGCCTCTGTAGCTTCTTTTGTTGCTGTTGCTATGAAAATACATGTCACGATATCGCGACACTTTCACCTCCGTATGCTTTCTCTATTCTTGTCACGATAGCATGAAATTTTTGCCTCTGTAGACTTCGTCTTTTCTTTTGTCATGATATCGTGACATTTCTGCCTCCGTATACTTTGTCTTTGCTTTTGTCGTGATATTGCAACACTTTTGCTTCCATAGACTTCGACTTTGCTTTTGTCGCGATATCGCGACACTTCTGCCTCCGTAGTCTTCAACTTAGCTTTTGTCATGAAATCACGACACTTCTGCTTTTGTACTTAGCTTCTTTGCTTTTGTCGTGAAATTGTGACACTTCTACCTTTGAAGTCTTCTTCTCTACTTTTGTCATGAAATCGTGACACTTCTGCTTTCGTACTTTACTTCTTTGCTTTTGTCATGAAATCATGACACTTCTGCTTCCGAAGTCTTACTTTTTGCTTTTGCCACGAAATCGCAATAGTTCTACTTTCGTACGCTTCCTCTCTTTATTTTTTCACAAAAATGCGACATGTCGCGATATCGCGACATTTTCAAACTTACTTTCTCTCTCCTAGAGAAAATGTGACGTCACGAAATCATGACACTTTTCTTACTTGTTCTCTTTATTAGAACTTGTCGTGAAATCACGACACTTTTTCCTACTTTCTCTTTCTCTTCCAACATGTCGTGAAATCACGACAGTTTTTCCACTTGCCTTTTTCTCTTCCAACATGTCGCAAAATCACGATAGTTTTTCCTGCTTTTTCTCTCTCTTCCAACATGTCGCGAAATCGCGACATTTGTTCTTGTTTTTTCTCTCTCTTCCAACATGTCACAAAATCATGACAATTTTTCTTTCCTGTTGTATATGTCGCGATATCATGACACTTTTCTTACTTGTATTTTTTATTTGATATTTTGCATATGGGCCACTTTGGTCTATTTGGAAAATCACTATACATACTTTGAATAACCTTTGAACTCCTGTCTTCTGCATCTGAATAGCTTTTGAACTTCCTGTCCACTACATCAATAGATCTATCTGACTGTGTTGACAACAATGACAATACTGTTGCTGCACCTTGCTCAACATGAATATAATAGAGATATGCCTGAGAAGGAGATGGTTGGAGATCATGAGGAATTCTTCTCTACATTCTTCTAAATAATATATTGAAGTCAAAGATGTTTTCATGAGGTGTTTGTTTGAGTTGGGTAATAAGCAAGAAAGGATCTCCAAAGTCATTAAATGTATTAATAATAGCTTTTGTCAAATCAGCCCATGTGCAAATGCTTTGTTCCTCTAAATATTTGTACCAAAGAAATGCTTTTCCCTTAAGAGAGATCAAAAGTAACCTAATCATCACATATTTATATGCAATTATGCATAGTAGCCAAGGAAGCTACATCCTGAAAATGTTTAAATATGGTCTTTTATATGCCATTAAAGCTTGGTAAGGTCTTCAAGATGATTTTGAGAATATTGTGCAGATATTAGATATTAAGGGGGCTTGTATAATTCCACTAGGGATAATATTGCTGAACCATCAATCCTTGGTGTGATATTGATCTTTTCAACATTCCTGGATTCTTTCCTCAAGAGGGAGTCACCATATGAGCATGATTTCTCCATTGATGAGGTTAAGACTACTCATCAAATCTTGATTCCTTTGAGAAAAGTGGGATTGAACTTAAGATTTTAAAAAAATAAGGTAATTTGTAGCAAATTCACTAAGAGTTTGAAGAAAAGTATTGCTTAAAATAGGGTATCACCAAACCCTAATTTATCCATATGGTGGGACATGGATCCCACCAAGCATACCAAAAACTATTGGTTAAAAATCTACCTAAGGTAAAATATGCACCAAGACTTGACCAATATTGAATGACCAATCTAGCTACAAAGCCAAACTGGGTCAATCTCAAGAGGAGGTTGGCTCTTATAGGGTTATAACTAGCTAAAAAAATTCAAATGGGGAAAAGGGTGCAAAAATGAATAAATATAGTTGAAGCTAGAACTTAAGATGATATAGATTAAGAATAATCAAAAAGTACATAAATATCATGAGAAAGAGAAAATATTCAAACCTTCTAACAGATCAACTAGTTTTATAAAATGCAGAATAATGTGTCTTTTCAATTTTTAGTCTAGCAGATTGTAAAATCAAAAATTAGAAAATGAGCATATATAGAAATCCAGAGATAAGAATTAATGCCATACACATTTATCCAATTAAAACATAAATAATCATCCACTCATATATACATGTTCTGCAAAATAGTAAACCAATGACCAAATAGAAGTCTGAGTTGTATTGCTCTCTTTGGAAATATTCGTACATACAACTTGTAGATGCCTACGAGCTAACCCTTTCACAAGAGGCCATTGATATTATTTTCAATATATTTTAATTACAAAGGAGTCTAAGTTTTGAAAATTAGTTACAACAAAATACGAGATGAACCAGGCTAGTAGAACGTCATGAAAAAGCTACTCATCTAAACTAGGATATTGCACCTGATTTCTAAAATGTGGATCAGTTGTTGCATGCATGCAGAAAAGTAATGGAAATAAGTCTCAATCTAGTTCATCCTCATTCTTGAAATCATATACCACCATTTATCTATAATGGATGTTGTCAAGCTAAAACTCCTTTGAAGATTCTACTTTATGAAAGCTATCATGGTCGAATCACAAAGATACATCATGATGTCATGCTCCATTTGGATCCTTGGGTCTCCTAAGCTTTTGAGATCATGACAAGAAGACATGTCATGACACCGCACCTTTGTTCCTATATTTAAACTATTTGAGCCTCTATGTGTACACCTAAATCACATAATATTGAGAAGGACTACTGTAGACACCTAAAACGCGTCATGCCGAGGGTGACTACTCATATGGACATGCTACAAAACCATATGAAGGATCTTGGATAGACTCCAAGATAGAGCAGTGGTTCTAACCACTCAATTTAGGCATTCTAGCCTAAGCAGTCTGAACCGTAGCCCAGACCTACGGTCTCCAGTCTGAACCATGGTTGACACCTATGGTCTATAGTCTGGACCGCAGCTGTGACCTACGGTCTAAACTGGAGTTCAGTTAGGCCTTCCATCCGAGCCAAATCGGTTGGAACGACCAAGAGATCTAGAAGGAGGCAGTTGGAGGATGAAATATTCCAAAGGCTTCCATCCCAACTGTCCTAACCAACCTTCTTGGTCTTGGCTTCTCCATGAAGCCACCCCTAGCCCTAGGGGCATGCTATAAATACCCCCCTCCAAGGGGATGAAAGAGAGAGATGATTTGTATAGCGAAGTGCTGGCGAATTATCGAGCGAGAGCTAACTGATCAAGAGAGCAGCGAAGCCCTATCAAATTGCATACCGACTTTGTGCATTTGAGAGCCCCTTTGCTATCCATCTAAAGACCAATTAGCCATGGATGCCCTAGGTGCTTAGGAGGATCAAGAAATGCAAATCTGGGCAAACGAAGGCCCTTCACAGTGATTTGACCACCAAATATATCAGAGGACGACAAAGGCGACCCTTGAACATCAATTCGGACAAGGAGGTCAAGCCCACTACCCCTAATTCTGAGGGTAAACCCATCAGAGGTCAAACCATGGCTGTCAGCCATGGTTCATAGTGCATACCGCCCCTCACAGCTATGGTTTGCAATAGGTTAATGATCACCTTACTTACTTTGCTTTTGATTGCATAGATTAGTCATGTTAGTCTTTTTATAGGTTTAATTGCATCTTAGGGAAACTCTGACCGTAGGAATTAGACATTTCATGCGTTGCATTAAGTAGGAGTACATTGGATATTTTATGTGCTTTATTGCTTCTAATTCGATATTTGATCTACGCATCATTTGCTTATTCATGTCTTGTATGTTTTAGCATAATTCTTGATGTAATTAGAATAGCTTAAAGTCTTTCTTTATGCTTTCTTGTTTTACTAGTTTAATGGTATTTACATGCATATTTCTTTAAAGGGCCTCATCACGAGAGGCTATCAATATTTGTAATCGTGTGTTGTTGTTTCTTGTTCGTAGAGAGACAGGTGCAAAAAGGAGCCTATATCATAATCCTTCCACATCGCGGAGAAGGGGGTTAGCTCTACCCCAAGGCAGTTTGTGAGTAATCACCGGAGCACAATAAGTGCGCCTACCCTGTTGAGGGCATTGGCAATTGTAACATCTGTATCATCTTTCGAGTGACCCTAAGAGGGCATTTTTGTAATCCGAGATCCTTTAAATATTAATATAAGAAACTTTGCATACGTTGGCTTTCTTTGTTCAATTTATGTATTTGTGTGGATCTTTGTGCTTTTGTGATGGTATAGATCAGTACGCCTAGCTAGGCGCATGCTCCATGGTTACGTCAGATGGCGATCACGATGGAACCCCATAATTTTAGCCCTAAATTTTGACTGTTCTTGGCTGTTTCTTTTCATAGGTGCTAACCGCAGCTTTCAGCTACGGTTATTTTTTGGCCCATGGTTGTAACCTGCGGTCTCCACTACAGCCCGTAGATCGGACCTGCGGTTCACAGAGGAAAAGGTAGACAATAGGAAAATCAGTGGGCAGCAGAGCAGGAGCTGAGGTAGGTCCCAATTTCACCTTCTGTGTTGAATTTTTTGCTCTGTATCTTTCCAGAAATCATCGAACCATTGCAAACTAGGAACTAAAAATATATATATATAAGGGGTCAATGAACAAGTCCTAGTTTGTTTTCATTTTCCGTTCAATAGAAAGGCGTTGTTGGGAATAGCGGACCTCTGAGTGTAGTCCCCTAAATACAATGACCTTGATAAGGATTGTGTGTCGTTTGCATGCTTGAGGCCCAATCAGTGGCCATGTCATTGTAATTGCATCATCAAAATATCATATAGGACATTAGCATGCATTCTTTCTGAATTTGAAATGTTCCTTTCTTTTCATGCATATCATGTAGGAATGATCATTATGCTCTTCGATGCATTTGTCATTTTCACAAAGTAAAAGGAACCACACACACCATGTTCCATTTAAACATCAGTGGCATTGGGCTCTCACATCCAACCCACTTGATTGAGACCAATAGTGGATGTCATTACCACTTGGTTGGCTCATTTGAAATTGTATTATCGGGACCCGCTCATTGCCAAGGCCGACCCAAGAACTATCCTATCCATGCAAAATAGCATGCACTCTTCTTCGAAAGGGTGTATCATTGCACATGGTGTGTTGGGTGAGGGTTGGTAGTACCTATGCTACTTCGTTGAGTATGGACTTCATTACCATATTCGGCTTGTGCGAGTATATAGGTGAAAGCCAATTTAACTGAGTTTAAAATCCAACAATATTTCAAAACACGTGAGAGTTTCTAACACTGATACAACACATCTGAAAACAACATCAAACAGTTTAGGGCTCACAATAAAAATTTAAAAGGAGATAATCATCATTTGTATACTTTGTTTGCATAATAAAACACATCTAGATGTTAGGTACACAAATGGTGAACACACGGGGTGATCGACAAAGGTCTCGGACCGATGCCCATGATCAACCCCCAATCGGTTCACAACAAGCATGTGTCGAGTCCTCATACACATGAGCGAACCGAACGACGTTCGACAAGCATTAGAGGTGACAACTCGACATGGGGAGATCCCATTGAGTGGACCCCCGATAGAGGAGCTTCAGTACACTCTTCTAGGCATAGGACTGAGCATAGAGCTTCTCAGCACGAGGATGCTCTCCCCCAAAGCCATTATCGAGACCGCACTACATGCGCATCCATGGGATCGATCGAGGAATATGTTGTGCAGGGGACCAAGTTGGTTCCCATACGTACTAAGTCCATAGGAGGTTCTAACCCTCCACCATCAGAGTATAGATGGATCAGAGATCCACCCATTCAAGGGTAGGAGGACAGGCTCACTTTCGAGCATAGGTCCACCCATACTCCCATGCATGGCTCACCATGCAAGATCACCATTGATATATCAAATGTGGGAGCTAATGGAACACCACCGCATGAGCGGTGGAGGTCTAGATAGTTAGATGGTCTAGGTAGTGTTCTTGAGCAGCTAGGCTACAAGCCTATAGCTCCGCCCACTCGTGCTCCGAGTGAGCATAGCGATAGTTGTATCAAGATCACTAGAGAGCATGGAGAGGCTTCTAAGCACCCTCATGTCACACGTCCACCATCCACACATTTTTCTGATGGGTACAGAACCCATAAGGTAGCTCGCATAGAGCACACACACCGGAGGCCTCCTACGGTCGACCAGATCGATAGATCACATAGACTGGTGTCTGAGCAAAGATGTCAACTCCTCCAAGATCAATTGGATGATGCTCGCCTAGAGAGGCAACATATTGAAGATGAAAATATTCAAGCGCAAAGGCTCCTATGATAGAGATTATATGAGCAACACATGCATGAGGAGCATATTCTAGCTCAGAAGGAGCGCATAGAGCAGGAGGATCGGCTAGCCAGGGCTGGCCTATACCCTCTCGAGGAGCATAGAGAGCATGTGCATAGGAGGGCTGTGTCCCTAGCTGATATGCATGAGGAGCGAAGAGACGCTCGTACTCATGTCAGTGCCCAATAGAGGGAGCGACTGCCATCACTCAATGATCTTAGATAGAGGCAGCATGAGCACATAGATGCAGATAGATATGATCAGGGGTATCCTGAGAGTTACCAAGTTGAGGAGGAGGAAGAGCCATGTCCTCCACCTCCCTCGAAGAAGAAATTACCTCCTAGACCACCTCCATGTTAGCTTAGGGAGGAGGACTTTTTGTCTTCTAAGGCGTACAAGGTTTTGGTCGATAAGGTCAAAGCAATAGAGAGGCAGGGCACGGCTATGCAAAAGCCGACACTGAGGAAGATACACAATGAACCTCTAGACCCCTCGGTGCCTACGCCTCCATATCTCGAGCATTTTGATATGCCCAGGTTGGAAAAATTCAAGGGTGATGAGGATGCACAAGAGCATGTTACAAGTTTTTTGGATGCTTGTTTCTAGATAGAGAGTCAGGATGCCTTGTTGTTGCACACTTTCATTATGACACTTTCTGGCTCGGCCCGAGAGTGGTTCAACCAACTGAAGAAACATAGTATTACTAGTTTTGAGTAGTTGGTCGATGCATTTCTTGAATGCTATTCATTTGGCATCAAGAGACAGGCCAACCTTTCTGATTTGGTGGCACTAGCTCAACGCGACGACGAGCCCATCGAGCAATATAAAAAGAGATGGCATAGAATAATGGCAAAGCTACCATTCCCTATTCCTATGGCCGAACTGACCTGAATGTTTACAAAGAGTTGTGCCAAACACATCTCGCTACTATTGTAGCTGCAGTAGTACCCTACATTCGAGGAAGCTGTGGTGCAAGCCAGGGTGATCGAGGACATCAAGTTGCAAGAAGGCAGCTTGAAGCTCAAGACCAGGAAAGAGGGGTTTAAAAAGAGTACTATAAAACAATAGGGCAAGCAGGCCCACGTAAATCAAGTAGTACTAAATCTCGGAGGAGAAGACAAGGGACAACAAAAGCCTAATTATCAGGCCCAACCTCCTCCTGCGCGTTATGAGACATGCAAAAACAACTATAAGGGCAAAAACAAAGAAGAGCGCCCACCTCGCCAGTTCACGCCCTTGATGGAATCGATGACTTTAATTTTCCATCAACTGTGCGAGGCCAAGGCCATACGATTGCTCGAGGTCAAATTAGTAGATCTGAATGTGCCAAAGTCAAAGTGGCATCAAGATGATCTATTCTACATATTCCATAGAGTGAAAGGCCATGACATCGAGACATGTTGGTCCTTCAAACACATCATGCAGAACATGATAGAAAAAGGAGAGCTGGTAGTACCAGGAAACCCATAGGCACCCGATAATAGAAACATGGGGATTTTCAAGAATCCACTTCCTAATCATGAGGCACCTCGTAACAATGCCAGCCAAGTCAATCAAGTGAGAATCGAACCACCTACCCAGGGGTTCGTAGGCATGGTCAATGTTGTTACTAGACATGGGAGGTACGATCAACCAAATCAACCTCATGCTCCCATTAGAATACAAGCTACACCGGATCAACGACCAACTCAGAACATTCTAGGCCCACCAACTAGACCGGTGGTGACCATAAGGAGCAGGTTAGTTCAGAACTTGTAGACAACTCCTACGAAGTTGTCAATATATGAGCTTATTCAGTAGTCCCCTAGACATAGGGAGACTCTTATGGACATTCTGAGGTCCATTGAGGTACAGTCCCAAGATGCCCATGCATTTACAAATTTTGTGGGACATGTACAATAGTGTCAGGAACCCATGATACAATTTTATGATCATGAAGTGAAGATGGTTCCTACTATTATGGCTGACCCACCATTGCATATTATCACGTGTGTTAACCACATGCCTTTCAAAAGGGTCTTGATCGACACTGGGTCCTCGATCAATATAATTACGACCAAGGCACTGAGCCATCTCAAGCTACCCAAATCACACATTGTGCCTACCACCTTTACGTTGAGAGCATTTAATGATGCACTATGCTCGATGGTTGGTACAATTGTTCTACCTATTCAGGTGGGACTCAAGACCATCTCTGTGATGTGTCACGTGATAGAGGGTGCCATGCAGTACAACATTTTGCTCGAAAGGCCTTGGATTCATGAAATGCATTGCATCCCCTCTATCTTGCATCAATGCATGAAATACATTCATGAGGGACAAGTTCACGTAGTGTCCTCGGATGAAGAACCATTCAAGTTCATGAACCTAGCAGATTTGCCTAGGGGTTTTGTACTCCCATCGATGCACTTGGATATCTGACCTATTTCATCGGTTAAGATTCCAAGAGGTAAACCAGTAGCCCATGCTCAATCATCGACATCTGTGTCACACAGATCTGAGCATACGACTACAACTTCTCTAAAATCGATTGCATCGACAATGCATCGACAAGTCGAGAAGCTAAAGGTGAAATTGGGTGAGAAAGTGGAAAATCATATGCCCGGACCAGTCACCAATGAGACTCCCACTCCCATGGATGTGGAAGAACCTCAAGATAAAGTCGAGGAGGCACCTCAACCTGCTTCACCTGCATCTTCAGCAGGGTCATCTGCACCATAGGTGACCGTTCATCTGGCCAGCACAGGGTTGGGTGAGTATCTTGTGCAAAATGTTACTTTTGAACCTATCCTAAAAACTGCACAAGAGATGGGCCGACCGCATGCCCATCGATTTTTGATTGGATCTGTAGTGTCATTGGGTGAGCCACCCAACCAAACAAACTTCGTCTACGTAGGGCTAGATCAAGCGCCCACCAGAATGTCCATAGATGAAGATGATGATGAGCCATTCACTATGAATGTGCACTATCTATCCAACCCAAAATACGCCATGCACATTTTTGAGTCGTATCATTGGCATGGGCATGACCTTGGTATTTTTGAATAGGGACGTAGAACCCCACTCGAACCTCATTATCAGTTAGCTACTGATAGGTTCGGGTTAGGGTTACAAGTATGGGGTCATGACGATCTGCTTGCTGCATCCTTAGATCACATGTACTTGAGTCTAGGGGATGATGTGGATTTTAATCCATATCACCCTAATCCTTCCAGCTATTGGAGGACTCACCAGATGGTATCGTTTGTTACCATAGGGCCACCTGATTCATACCATGATGGGCCCTTAGAGGACAACCCTAGAGACAACCTGGGTAACCAAATCCATGGTGCTACCAATGACACTGGTATGCAGGGGCATAACCCCACTATTGTAGGCGATCTCAAGTTAGGAGATCTTTGCGATGATGATGGAGAGGAGTCCACCTCCGAAATGAGTGGACCTAGTTATTATGCAGATGATGAATCCTCAAATGATGATCAATCTGAGGAGGAAATCAAGCCAACTTTTTTAGGGCCGACGTTTATACGCCATCTGCTACCTATGGAACAAGTGGAAGAGATGAACGAGCGCTTCATAGCCGATAGTGATTGTGAAGATGAAATAGAGGAGGCTTGCTTAAAGCCTCACCCAGCTAATCTCCCACTGTGCATAGACACAATAGAGTGGCCCATCCATGGTAGTGACCATGATGATGTAGATGAGAGGATCGATTCCAGGCTCGTGTATCCACAATATCTATTGCCTAGGGAATCAAAGCATGTTATGGAGGAAGTCCCTCCCAACACTGAGTGCTCTGAGGAAAGAGCAGTGCCAGTTTATGTGGTAGTATCATATATACGATCATTCTATCAAATTTATCTAGATAGTGATGATAGCGATCGTAGAATCAGATACATGGGACCACATCTGCCAAATCGCTCCTTAGAAGAGGGGGGAAGTGATGGATTGTATTTGTACAATGATGATGAGGACTCGATGGAGATGGCCTATTTGGGACCTCACCACTTACGTAATAGGCCTCCACCTAGAGGTCCCCCACCTATTACAACTGTAGGTTTGCATCGGGAGATTAATCTCCATCACAGCCTGAGGGAAAGAAGAGAGCTCGAAGAGAGGTATCAGGAACTCTTTCCCGATCCGCCTACGTACGTGGAGCTCCTTGAGTCGAGAGATCCCATTTTGTAGCCAGTGCATAGGGAGGATCCAGTTATACGGACATCCCATAGAGAGGATCCGTTTGTGCCCGTACCATCCGAACCAGATCTTGGGTATGGAAGCTACGCTTCAGGGATAGGGTTTTGTCCATGTGGTTTCGGAGATCAATTCCATTCCATCAATATGGTCTCCATTGATTTGACCATGCCACTCCGCAATCCAGTAGATCCATCCAAACCGTTGCATCTGAACATGGATGCTATCGATTGGGATCGCGTTGACTCATCGGTCCGGCCTGAAGATTTCTTCCCTAATGAAGAAATGCTGCAACCATTTCATTTTGCGCCAGGCTATGCTCATGATGTTTGTCACACCGAGAATGCTTCTCGAGAGGAACATGTGAACCCGGCTGATGACATCCATCTGATTCCTATGCCTCACCAGCTTGAGGAGGGATCACATATGTCAGTAGAGAAAACCTTCGATGTGGATATCAGTAAAGATCCCACCAATCCAAAGAAGGTTAGATTTGGAGAGAGTCTCACTCCGGATGAGCGTGATAGCATCATCCCTCTACTGAAAGAGAGACCTGATCTCTTTGCTTGGACTTACAAAGACATGCCGGGTCTAGATCCAAAATTGGTTACTCATAACCTGTCGCTAGATCTGTCGAAGAAGCCAGTCAAGCAAAAACTCAGAAAAATGCATCCAACAGTAGCCTTAATGGTGAAAGACGAGTTACAAAAGTTGTTGGACGTAGAGTTCATCATCTCCATCGACTATCCAGAATGGGTGTCCAATATGGTGCCCATAGGAAAGCCAGATGGAAGGGTCCATATTTGTATGGATTTTAGAGATCTCAACAAGGCAACACCCAAAGATTCATTTTCATTGCCAAATATCGATGCTCTGGTAGATGCCACTACAGGTCATGAAATGCTCTCCCTTATGGATGGTTTTTTTGGATACAACCAGATTCGGATTAAACCCGAAGATCAGCATAAAACCACGTTCATAATGCCATGGGGGACATTTTGCTACAAAGTTATGCCATTCGGTCTTAAAAATGTTGGTGCCACATATCAGCGGGCTATGACATATATCTTTCATGACTACATGCATAAAATCTTAGAAGATTATATCGATGACTTACTAGCTAAGTCGTTGCTACGAGCAGAGCATGCGGAGGTCTTAAGGAAGGTCTTCGATCGCCTGATAGAGCACAATGTCAGGTTGAATCCTAAGAAGTGTGTATTTGGCGTAACTTTAGGTAAACTCTTGGGATTCATCATTTCTAAATGAGGCATCGAAGTAGACCCAACAAAGGTCATGACTATTTTAGAGATGCATCCTCCCACTAATATCAAAGAACTAAGAAGCCTTCAGGGCAAAGTAGCATCCATAAAGTGATTCATCACTCAATTATCGGATAAGTGTCGACCCATGAATCGACTTCTACACAAGGGGGTCCCATTTGATTGGGACAAGGACTTCCAAGCAACCTTTGCTGAGATTAAGCAATACCTAGCAACGCCACCAGTACTAGCTCCACCAAGGCCAGATGAGCCTTTTCTGCTATATATATCAACAATCGACTTTGCATTAGGGACCATGTTAGCCCAAAAGAATGTGCAAGGCAAAGAGCAAGCCGTATATTACATCAGTCGCACCTTGGTGAGTTATGAGTCAGGATATGCATATGTTGAAAAACTTTGTTTAGCAGTAGTGTTCACTACCAAGAAATTATGGCATTACATGCTAAGTCATACAACATATGTTATATCAAAATAGAATCCTTTGTAGTACATGATGAGCAAGACATATCATAACACACGTACTACAAAGTGGATCATGCTATTGATAAAATTCGATTTGCAATTCATCAGCCAAAATTCCATCAAGGGACAAGTCATAGCTGATCAACTGGTTGAGGCACCACTATCCAACAGTAGGCCTCTAACCATTGAGCTTCCAGATGATGCGGTCTTCATAATATCTGAAGCTCCCAAACCCGAGGAACCAGAGAATAATGCTGATATTACATTGTTTTTTGATGGTTCGAAGTGTGAGCAAGGGGGTGGTGCAGGAATAGTGTTTTTCATGCCACAAGGAGCTCCAATGCCCTTGTCATTCAAGTTAGACTTTTTATGCACCAACAATAATGCTTGAGTACGAAGCCCTACTTTTGGGCCTCCACACAGCCATCACCATGGGTATTAAAATATTGAACATTTTTGGTGATTCTCTGCTCATAGTTAACCAGGTTAAGGGGCTCTTTCAGTGTCGATGTCCCATACTGAAAGCCTACAAAGATCTTGTTGCCACTTATCTGGCTAAACTTGAATGGTATGACATCGAGGCAATCCCTCGTTCATCAAATAGGTTCGCAGACACCATGGCATCTTTGGGGTCCTTGATCCCTCAGAATCCATCTGACGATTTTACTACCATCCATGTTAGAATGCTCTCGCACCCAACAGCGGAGCGTGCAACCTTTGATAACAAAGAGTCAGTCAACATGATTGTCGTGGAACCAACAACTGATTGGTTCCATAGAGCGAAAGACTTTCTTAAGCAGGCACCCTAGGAGTCATTGACTTCTCAGAGTCCTACGGGGAGTGGTACTACCATTCACCACAAGGTTGTTTCCCAGTCTGCATTTGCAAAGTTAAATACGTAGGGGGAGCAGGTCATCTTAGCAGTCAAAGCTGAGGCTTGTCAAAGCTGGATGTTGCAAATCCAAGACTTCCTAAAGCTTGGTATGATCCCAGAGGGATTGTCACATGCCGCAAGATGCACATTTAAATAGAAAGCGACCAAGTATGTCTTGATAGGAGACATTTTGTACCGACATGGCTATGAAGGAGTTCTCCTTCGATGTCTTGAGCCCCAAGAGTCATCTTGGGCAATTTTAGAGGCTCACGATGGTACGTGCGATGGCCATTTCAGCGGCATGGCTATCATCAAACGCATCCTTCGCATGGGTTATTATTGGCCCACTATGGAGAAGGATTGCAATGTGTATGTCAAGAAATGCGTTAAATGTCAGCATCATGCTAATCTTACGCACTTGCCATCGTAGGCCTTACAACCCATTCAAGCGGCTTGGCCATTTGCTCAGTGGGGACTAGATCTGATTGGCAAGATTTCCCCTCCATCGTCAGGTCGACATACATTCATTATCATGGCTACTGAGTATTTTACAAAGTGGGTGGAAGCCATTCCCCTTACAATGACCACTGGAGCTCGCATCGTAGAATTTATTCTCGAGCATATCATATGTCATTTTGGGATACCATCCAAAATAATTTTGGATAATGGAACTTCTTTTAAGAACAAAACTATGTGGGCTTTAACATCTAAATACCGCATTAAACATAGTTTTGCAACTCCATATTATCCGCAAGCAAACGGGCAAGCTGAGGCCTCAAACAAGACTATGGTAGCCATCTTGAAAAAGACAGTGCAAGAACACCACAAGGATTGGCATATACAACTGCCCCTTGCATTATGGGCTTACAGGACTAGCATTCGGATGCCTATTGGGGCAACACCATTTTCACTAGTATATGGCACTGAGGCCATTATGCCCTTGGAGTTGGAAATTCCAATGTTGCACATCGCATTGAAAGAGTTCATCGATGATGACACCGCACGACAAGCTCACCTCGATCAATTGACGTTGCTTGATGAACATCGCGTGAATGCCCTCGAGCATCTCCATGTTTATCAAGAGCGATTAAAATGAGCTTACAATATCAAAGTCCACCAGAGAGACTTTGAAGTTGGGGATCTTGTGCTGAAAGAGAACCAACAGAACTCGAATTTTCCACCTGACATGCGAGACAAATTCATGGCTAACTAGCTAGGGCCTTACATCATATCTAAAAATATTGGTCCAGGAACCTATCGCCTAACGTCGCTAGAGGGTGTAGAAGAGTTTGAGCCTCTCAATATCATCCATCTTAAGGCGTTCTATGCTTGAGAGTGTAGTGAAGGCACCAAAGGCATCTGTAAGCCTTTGGTCAACCCAAAAGCCCTAAGGGTTTTGTCTCAACCGCTCGGTCATCCCAAAAGGCCCCAAGCTCTCTGATTAAGAAGCTTGGTCAAGAAAAGGCACCAAGGATTTCCAAAAATTATTTGGTCAACCCAAAGGCTCTAAGAGTTCCTATAGCTTCTCGATCATCCCAAAAGGCTCCATGCCCTCTTGCTGAGAGTTTGGTCAACTAAAAGGTTCCAAAGGTGGCTGTAAAACCTTTGGTCAATTCAAAAGGCTCCAAGGATTTCCAAAAATTGCTTGGTCAACCCAAAGGCTTCGAGAGTTCCTATAGCTTCTCGGTCATCCCAAAAGGCTCCATGCCCTCTTGCTGAGAGTTTGGTCAACTAAAAAGGTTCCAAAGGTGGCTGTAAAACCTTTGGTCAATTCAAAAGGCTCCAAGGATTTCTAAAAATTGCTTGGTCAACCCTAAAAATCTCCAAGGACATGTACTCATCATTTGGTCAAATATGAAAGCTCAAAAATCTATAAAAATCAAGAAAAATGTATAAAAGTCCAAAAAAAATTTGATAAAGCTTAAAATCCAAAAACATTTGCATTTACATTTTGCTTTTTCATTTGCATTCACACATGCATTCACATCATCATATTGCATTTAGGCATTTTTCATCCATTGCATTCCATAGTAGAGTGTAATGCGTTTATCAAAATTTTACAAACAGTCACACGTTTGTATGACAATCATGCACCCTTGCATTTATCATAATTCATTGCATTCATACACGATACCTGTTGTGGAGAAACATATATGTATGTTAAAGTTTTCCTGTCACTCAGCCATACCTAGTGAGTTCTTCAGATATTGTAGAAAGCTTGCTTTGTTGTTATAGACAAGGTCATTAGTTGGGATAGTGCTTCAACATATCAAAATCCCGTCACTAAGCAAAACAATATAAAATCTTGCTAAGACGAGAGAGGATGAAAGTTGTGACAACAGTCTTAGGTATCTAGAGAGATGGGTTTCATGACCTGCTTATCTTGCAAATAGTCGGTCTAGAAAGGTGTACTTTGGCAAAAGGACAAGAATTTCCCCTATAAATCCCAAAGTCACAAAAGTTAAATCCCAAGTTACAAAGTGCAACAAAAAGTACAAATTTCAAGTTCAAAATGTAAAGTGACATAGTGAATCAAAAGCACTATAAAAATCCCTTGCTCAAAGAAAATGGTAACACGTGGACTAACAATGATTTTTATCACTACATCTGAGCAAGTAAGAAGGGTGAGAACTTGAATCCCTGGATTGTCCACCTTTCGAAAGCCATAGAGTGATCCCCGATCATAGCAATGGGTTGGAAGAGTCCCACCTGCAATCGGAGGGGTAGTTCTATTGGGTGATCCCCAAATGTAGCAATGGGTTGAAAGAGTCCCGCCTGCATTTGGAGGGGTAGCCCTGATCAATTTGCAAGATGAGCTAGCTCTAGGTACCTAGGATTGTCTAGCTGTATAAGTCTAATCAAAGCTAAAACAAGGATGGTACGATCGTATGAGGAACCTTATCTCACATATGGGTTGAAAGAGTCTCGACTGACATACGGGGTATGCTTACGATCTATCTAAAAATACTCACATGCACACACAGGGATAATGAATAGTTGGGTCTGTCATGGCAAAAGCCTTGTCCAATATAAGCCTTGTACAGTTAGTATGTGATTTTTGGAGAAGTATACTAGGGTGTTTGAGTCTCAAGGAAAACCCCAAAAAGTGCTCCAATAGCAACAAGATACCAAATATCATTAGACTTCAGAGATATGAGTCATTCATTCATCAAAATGCATTTTTACAAAGCACAATCAAATATATAGGATAGATACCGCATGAATATCAGAAATGATGTTTAGACGGCCACTGACTATATAGTGCAGCAAAGAAGAAATATACAGAATGACATATTCATTCATTAGCATTATACCAATCCATTTCACTGCATTTCATATATGGGTGATTAATTGATTAAGTTCTTGTAATGAGAATTATCAATTATTTTGCATGATTGTTATACATTCTGTGGTGTCATATTTTAAAAATTGATATACACAGTTTACATTCATTCCTTATGTTTTAAGTGATTAAAGCATACAGGTTCATTTCCATTAGATTATGATTCTGTACATAATGCATTACCATACATTGCATAGCATATCATAAACTGCATAAAATATATGCATGCCCACAAAGCAAAAATAAATATGCGTTAAAAATAAACATCGCATCCATCTACATACATCATATGTCGCACATCTACTCATCTAGATCACTCGCATATCATCATCATAAAGTAGAATAGCTATCTAGTGCATGACATCCATACATCGCATCATATAAACATAGCATTTAAATAAGCATTGCATCCATGTGCATCAAATAAACATAAAATCAAAAATAATAAATAAACATGTACACATAATGAGCCATGAAATATCATATCATATATATGTGTGTCCAAACGAGTACATAGGGAGTGCAAAATGCCTGTAGGCTACAACTGTGTAGGTCCTCGACCTTACACACAAAATAAGAACATCCAAACTATAGCCGATAGCTGCTATAACCCAGATCTAGGCTGCTCCCCCTGTACTGGAGCTCTCACCACCTCCCTCTACACTATGCTCTGGAGCCTACTCTCCTGGCTGACCTGGCACCTATGGTGGATCCTGCTATGGATCTTGCCTACCTCCAAAGCCTAACGCACCCAGCACATGGGAAACTGGTAACTATAGTAGGCTAGTCCTCTGACTAGAGGCCCCTGATGTCTACCCTGGATCTCTAGTCTTGGCCTATGACCTCGTCGTGTGTGTACTAGAGGACCTATGCGTCCTCTCAGTCCAAAGATTTTGTAGGAATGATCAGTTTTGTGATAGAGAACCAGAGCTCTCCAAATCAAGCAACTACAACTGAACACTCTAAGTTGGAACAAGAGCATGAGCTAAATCAGGAACAAGAGCATGTGGACACACACACTAGACAAGATCGTCATGAGCCATACACATTTGCTTAGATATTGAGGATTTTTTATCCACATCTGCCTAATTATCTTCTAGCACCTGCACCTACACCCAATACACCTCCACCTCCTACCAGTTACCATCCAACTTCAACAATAATCATCCAACTATTTTCCCCACTGGTATCACAACACATATTTTCTAGGCTATCTAATATTGAGTTAAAAATGAGTCATCAACATAATGATCTACAACATATATTGAATTGAATCACAAATATTGAGTCACTATTGAGTCATAAAAAACCTCAACCTCCTTATTGTTAGGCCCAATCCCCTCCTACACAATATAATCAACCTCAAGAAAATCAAGGGCAAAGGCAAAAGTGTTGTTCATCTTGAAATTATACTCCATTGCCTGAGTCTTTGGTATCTCTTTTTAATCAACTTTGCAAGGCCAAGGCTATCAATCTATCAGAGGTTTACCCCTTGGATCCAAACAAGCTAAATCCCAAGTGGTATCGAGAGGACCTATACTGCCCTTATCATCGAGTAAATGGTCATGATATATGCTTGACAATGATGAACTTCAGATTGATGATCCTCTCACTACTAATGATCAACAAATGGGCGTATTCTAGGATCCATTACCTATGCATGGGGTTCATGTAAAATAGCCTAGGCGGATGAATAAGATATGCACAGCCCTACCACCTCCCCAAACTGATCCACCTTGTATACCTCATTCAAAATGCCAAACCCATACTTGGTCTCCTTTATTCAAGCCCATGTTGACCATCTTTCATGAGCTATAGGAGGCAAAAGTGATTTTTTTACCTAACATACACCCTATTGACCCCAATAGACATAAAAAAAAGTGGTACAGGGAGGATTTGTATTGTGTCTACCATAGGCAAGAGGGACATGATAGCAAAAATTACCACACATTTAAAAATGTTGTCCAAGATCTTATCGATAGGGGGACGTATTCCATATATGGTCTGATTACTACATATCATAAAAATATTGGCATTAACCAGAATTCATTGCCACAATAAGAGGGGTCAACTTTCATCACTCCTCCCAATCAATTCAATCACATCACATCAAGCATAGTGCATAGTGGGGGTGTCCAACATGTCACACCTCTCCCATCATCCACATCACAACCAATGATGAAATTTGGGGATTCTAAAGGTATCACACCATCCCCACATTCACCAATCACCACACACTTTGGGGGTGCTTAAGGTATCGCACCTTCTCCCTAACAAAAAAATAAAATAAATAAAAAATCAACAAAATAATATAACATCAAAACTCACAAAAACATTGCACTACTTACATCATCATGCATTTCACATCATTGCATTTATAAACTAGTTTCATTAGGCATATTCATTCATTGCATTTGCATTAGAATATGTTGTTCTTGCATTACCACAAATAACACCATGCTTGTATGACTATCATAAGTCTTAATCAACCTTATCCATCATCATCATTTGTAGTTTTCCTTATGAGTTTTTTCTTATTAAGGGGTCCTCGTAATATAGGGTAGATACCAGATGACCATAAGCAATGATGTTTAGACGACCACTGACTATTTTATGCACACCTTTTAGTTTACAAAATATCATAGGGAAAACCCCCACATTTCACATATCATATCATCCACATTCCCTTTGTGAGTAACTATGTTTTTCAACACAACTAATAAGTTGCTACGGGGTGTTCACTAGGATTTTTGGTCATCCAGTCATTCCTAGTTTTCTTTTCAAATTTTGTAGAAAGATATCTTAGCTTTTAGAACGTAGGGTTTTGCTTTGATAACAATTTTCATATCTCAAAATTCCAACCATATTCACACATTAAAATCTAAGTTTAAACAAGGAAGGGTGAAGCTACAACGTACTCCTTGCCACCTTGAGCGAAAGGTTTCCCTTACTCATCCTGTTATGCGTATGGTCTAGGATGTTGAGAATTGATAAAAGGATAAGCTCCACCCTACACAAAGCAATAAAATCCTTTGCTCCACAAAAATGAGCAAGTATCCAAAAAAAAATCTCTAAAGGAATGAAAACTCTTTGATCATAATCAAATTAAAAGGATCCAAAGAGACCTTAAACTCTTTGATCAACATTCAATCAATAGTCTCCAAAGGTACCCACATTCCTTTGGTCAGCATCATAAAGCCCTGAAGGAACCTGATTGCTTTTGGTCACAATTTCAATCAAAAGGTTCCAAAAGAACCTGATTTCCTTTGGTTAAATCAATTCAAAAGGCCCTAAAGGACTTTAAACCCTTTGGTCAACATATAATAAAAAGGCTCCAAAGATTCCCACATTCCTTTGGTCAACATCAAAAGGCCCCAAAGAAACTTGATTTTATTTGGTCACAATCAAAAGGGCTCCAAAGGCACCTAACCCCTTTGGTAACATAAAATATAGAAAATTTTGAGTAAATATCATATCTAGTGATTTACTCTATTAACCTAGCGATTGCAGTGATTGGTTGTCTATGCAATTCGGTAGGATGGGTAATTACCATAAGACCCATCACCAAAAATAACTAATAAATGGATCAAAATCAAGGTTGTAATGGGTCAAAATTAAAAGCAAGGTTGTATATTGCTTGTTGTTTGCTTAGGGTAGACAATAAGCAAAAATTTCACACAACACAAAAGCTTGATATTCTTGAAACATGAGACCATAAGTTCTCCCATAATTTAAAAGTATGCCAAGATTAAGTATACCTCAAAGTCATGAATCCTGGCTAAAAGTTTTACTAAAATCAAGTTCTTCAACTTGTTAAAGGAAATGGTTCAAAAATGCATGTTCTTTTCATGATTGGGGCATCTAACATTGATCAGATCAATGAACATCATCAACCCTCAATTTGATTATAGGTCAACTATTTTTGCTCTGTGTTGTATTTTCACACAACACATCCCAAAAAAAGGCATCTGTAGACACCTAAATCATGTCATATTGATAATACTACCTATATGGACTCCTTGAAGGCCATATGACCCACTTTGGGTAGCCCTAGGGCTAAAACAGTGGTTTCACCACTCAAACAAATGATTTTTTCCTTTGTAACTCTGGCCATCCCTCCAAGGTATGGCCTCCATAGGTCGTTTCACCAAGGTACAACCCCATTCAAGGTTGTCTCACCAAGGGATGATCCAAATTCAAAGCCATATCACCAAGGGATGACCACCAGTCAAGTTTGTCTTACCAAGGGATGACCCCCAATCAAGATCATCCCACCATGATATGATCATGTTAGGATCATAGTAAAAAATAGAGTGGGTCAAATTGGTTGCTAAAAAGACCAGCCAAATCTATGCATGCACTTGTGTCATGACTTGGAGCATTAAATAAGCCAAAACAGCCAAATGTATGCACTTATCAATTGCATGGGATTTTAGAGGAGAGCATGTGAGCCACCTCTCCATATTTTCATGACAAGGGTTTATGCCATTAATAGGTTCCTTTCAAGGAATCTATATATTTGCATTCACCCTCATTCAAGTAGAGACCAAGTTTTTAAGTTTTCAAACAACGAAGTGCTATCAGAAATTGACCACTGACCATCGAGTTGTTTGCATTCTTTATTATTTTGGCATTGCTTTTGTATTTTGTTTTACGTATTTACTCATCATGTTTTAGTTATTTATCATTTTTACTTATCATTTCATCCACACATGTTATTAACCTTTTTTGTGTTCCTTGTGTGTAGATTATAGGTTTTTGTGCAAGAAAAGAGGAATGCAAGAGTTTGATATCACCCCTTGTAGAGGTCATGAAGAAACCCTTTGCATGATGGTTTGTGGATGTGAGGGAACCCCAAAAGTGCACCAGATCTATTTTGAGAAGAGAATCAAATCTTCTCAATTATTTATTGTATCGATTGTATCAAAATGATGAACTCCCTCGAGGGGATGAAGTTGTAACCATATTTTGAGAAAAACAAGCTATCATTAATAAAATGGATCCACCCCATATCTTTTCTTGTTTTATCATGATGTTATGGTTATATAGCTCGTAGTTTTGCAATCATACATTTTTAAGTTATTGTGCACTAGTTTTGGAGCATTTCACTATAACTGTGATGTGAAGACCTATTGAGGTGTCGTGATGTTTTCCTACCTTTAGATCTTCTAAGACTTCATCACCATGATGTGGAGAAATGTCACGATGTCATGAAAATATTATCCTTATGCTTTTCTAAATTATTATGATCATGATGCAGTGACATGCCATGACTTCATGATATTTTTAGCACTAACAAAATTTTAAATTTTATGACCACAATGTGGAGACCTATCGTAGTGTCATGATAATTATTTACCTTATGCTTTCTCATGCCTCTACAACTATGATGTAGAGTCATGATGTCACGATTGAATCCATCCTTGGAAAATTCAAACCTTCTAGCTATATTCTTCATACTTATGTGCAAATGGATCTACCTACCTCTTGCTGCAAAAGTGAAAAATTTATAGCTACTACTGTACTTGTTGCCACCATCTCTATTTATAGCTTTATATCATCTTATTACAAGAAGGAGTTGGGTGGGTGAGGAGAACACAAAAATCATCCATATGTCCTTCCTCGTAGTGAATTTGATTTAACCTTCATTAGTCAAAAGACTATTAAAGGTTAGGTTATCTCTAACCAAATAGCTACAACTCCATTAGTGTCTATCTATCCCTTAGTTGTAAAATTTCCTAATGAGTTCATCTTCAAGCTTGATATAAAACCCTAAGATTATTAGATATTGTATTTTTATGGAGCTCATTGCTTAAATGGTGGAGGTTCTAGAATAATTATAGTCACTCTATAAGAGTAACTAATCCCACTTTCCTTTAATTTGTGCTTCTCTTGCACTAATAATACTATAGAATATGAAGCCTTGATCTTAGATCTTAGTGGCACCCCCTTAAAATATAAGAACCTTTATATCTTTAGTAACTATCAACTTGTAGTCAATCAAGTTAGTGATGTATATCATACTAAATATAATAAGTTGAAGCCATACACAGATATTGTTTTCAAGCTTATGTCAACATTTGAGAAGGTAACCATAGAATCTATCCCTAAATCCTCTAATCACTACGTGGATGCCATGGTTGTAGTTGCATCCCTTATCCTCTTGGAGTTAGAATATGATCAAGATATAATTGTCATTCAACAACTTCAATATCCCACAACCCATAGTTATAGCCAACTTCACTTAGATATCTTGAACATTAGAGCTTCTCCTTTTGAGCCTTGGTACAAGGATAGCTTTGAATTCTTAAAATATGGTACAATGCCTAAAGGATTAGATCACAACAAGAAAAACATTTTATGCAAAGAGTGTGTCAATTTGTGATAACCGATGATACTTTATATTGATATTATTTTGATGGTATTCTTCTATGATACCTCACATTTGATGAAGTAATACAAGCCCTTTGTGAAGCCCATGAAGGATTATGTGGAGGCCATTTTAGTGATAATGCAATTGCCAAGAATATCATTCAAATATGATATTATTGGCCCTCCATGGAGAAGGATGCATGTGACTATTCGACGCTATAACAAGTGTCAATGTCATAACAATATTATTAATTTACCTTTGCAAAAACTTTAATTAATTTATTCTCCTTGTCCATTCTCCATATGGGGATTGGACATAATTGAGAAATCAATCCCTCTTATTTTTGTGGTCATAAGTTTTTCATCATAGTGACTAAGTACTTCACTAAGTGGATAGAAGCCATGTTGTTATCCATGGTCACTAGAGTTCAAGTCTCTAAGTTTATCCTTAACCAAATCTTGTATCGATATGGAATCCCTTCTATTATCATCGTTGACACTTTCAAGAACAAGGATGTCCATAAAATTTGTACTAAATATAAAAATCAACATAAATTGTCTAGCCCTTATTATCCTTAGGATAATTGTCAAGCCGAAGTCTTTAACAAATCCTTAATCAAGACCTTTAAGAAGTTGGTTAATAAGAATAGTTGAGACTGGAAAATTCAACTTTATCATATTTTATGGGCTTATCATACCAGTGTATGAACACCTATAGGTGCAACCCCTTATGTCTTGATTCATGGCATTGAGGTTTTTTTTACCTTTGAGTTAGAAGTCCCTTCCTTGCAGATCTTGTTGAAAGATACCTCTTGCACCTTAATTATAGGTCATCGATTATACCGCCACCATATTTCGTTTGCACATTGCATGACTTTTCTCTATTTATTTTATTTTTATACATACTCTTGTATCTATCTAGTAAATACTTGTACATATCTTATATTTATCACATGCACACATGCACTCATGCTTTTATTAATTATTTCTCTTTCTTGAGGTTGGACTATCATTATACCTCCATGGGTTACCAATAGTCACACACCTCACTTGATTATTTGATCACTTAGGTCAAAATGCTACTATACCTTCACTGGTCACATGTAGTCACACACCTTACTTGATGACTTGGTCACTTTTGAGTACACACCCTCACTGGGTATTGCTTCAATTTTCTTGGATCACTACAACCACACCTTACTTGGTCATTAATAGTGATTCGCTCTTAAAATTTATTTGGACACTAACCATTGTACATAGCTATTTATAGGGCTTACAACCACTATCTATCTATCTATATATATTAGGTCATATTTCGATCCTCAATATTTTGTTTAGAATTTTTTCATTTTTATCACATTGATATTTATCAATCTATGCTAATATTGATGACATGGTTTAAGTGTCTCTTCATTTCTTTTAATTATTTATAGCCTTCTATTTCTATTTTATCTTTTTCTCTCTTTCCCTATTGTTATCATTTTTCTTCCACTACTTTTCTTAACTAAATATAGTAATCTAATAATAATACATAAGTCAAAATCATTAAATTTTCACAATCATTCAACATAACTTTATCTCAATTTGTAAATAAATAAATACTAAGCTAGATGTTATTAATTTAGAAAAGTACATCTCATCTAATGCATTGGTATGCTACAATAGAAAATTGGCACACTTGATCATCCTCTAGCCTCTGTCCCATGGGAAGCATACCATATTCAAAATTGACATGTCATCCCACTCCCTCACTAAAATTGCAAGCCTAACTTGCCTGCTTCACCTATTGATGGTGGTCTTGATGGAGGTATGTTCACAAAATGTAAGATAATATGTGTCCATGACTATAATCTATTGTGGGATCATCATGAGGATGATGGAGGGACTCTCTAATTTGTCAAGATGACTTGGTAGTACATCACCTGGTAAAATCCCTCTCATCACATGGATATCTAAAGCTCCTTCCATACCTTATGTAGCTCCTCCCACAACAACCTAATCACTTGGTCCTATGAGCCACCTACAATGATGGCCATCCACCTTGAGCAAGCTCATTTTCTCTCTTTCTACAACCTCTCTAACCTTGAGGTACTTCATCTTTGTTCTTAATGCATCTCTCTATAATGGCCTGATCTCGCTCAATGATGATGCTCCTTATCCCTACCAACCTCTTGGTCCTATCCTCATGCAATAGGTCTAGTTCCCTTTTTATTTAGGCTATCTCAACCCACATGCCTCCCTCTCCACATTTGACTCATCTTGACCCATTATCCCATTGGGCCCCATATTTGTAACCATGGGGGAAAATCTTTTCACCCCCTCTACTCTTGTTGTATTACTAGGAATCACCTCCATAGCCATGGGGGTAACTCCTGTAACCCCCTCTCCTCCTCCTATGTCTGTGATCATGGCCAATGCCATAATAACCATCATGATATATACTCTCACCTCTACCCACCTCTACTTTGGTTATTCTACTATTTTTTTTTGCCTCTCTATTGTCTATTGAGTAGCCTCCCATAATGCTAGTTGAATATCATGATCCATGACTTAGTACCTCTGAAGAGACACCATTGGTGAGATTCATGCAAACATAATCCTTCTATACCACTTATTGTAACCTAAGGCTACCCCAACATCATCTACTCTCAAATTGATAAATAGAGGATCATCGATGTCCTCACGTATAAAAATAGTAGGATTAGATTCCCCAACTTCTTGCATTGAATCCTTCCTTACTTGTGGATGCTAGCAATCACTCATCCTTGATATTTGTTGTTGGATCCCAAACTATCTCTACACTTGATAAAAATGGTTCAGCTCCTGCTTATCCTAGTTTGTAATAAGTCATCTGATCTATCAAACCCTCGCTAACTCAAATTCATCCTTAGTCCAACCAAGGTGTAGCCACCATAAATTATAGATCTTTTGGTCATATAGTTCATCTATTAAACTCTTCCCTAGTACTAGAGTCCATGCAAAGGTCCTCTGCACATGTTCATGGTGATGTGCCCATAAGTATGTTGCTAGTATCTCTAGATTGGTAAGTGGCCTTAGTAACCCATTTGGTCTTTACACTATTATGTGATCCCAACTCCATACCTATAAGAGGGTTGCACAAGTGAATTCACGACCTTACTTATACACAATGTTGTATAACATGTTGTACAATTGAGCTAAAACCAGTAGTCCCCATGCAAATTGTACCAACTAGTATCACATGTCTGCCATAACCCTTACCAATGACTATATCATGTACCTCCTACTAATGTGCCACACTAGCAACCCAACCACCACCCCAAAGAGCATGTAGGTCAAATCATTGACTCTATAACACTCAATCATCTCATCCACATGAAACTTGCTTTGTTGGATCTTGTGGTGTGGGTTCCTTGATAATATTTATAGTGCTATATGTAGCATCTTGTAGCATCTTATGGCATACATTACCCTATCCCTAATGGGAATTATCAAAATTTCCCACACATCCTCTAGTGTAATGGTTTCCTCCCTTATTGATAGCTAAAAGATCGATTACTTTGGGTACCATCTCTCCATCAATGCTATTAAGAGTCCACTGTTACACTCCACTCGGGGTATCTCTACTAGGTGAAGTAACTCCACTATTTGTATCACTTTATCTATCATTGTTAGCTCCCTTAGGGATGTCTCTAACATCCTCAATATTCACTCCTTGCTCTCTATCACATCTAGCTACAAAACAAATCAAGCAAAAAACAAATTATCATCAGTATCCATCATCAAAATCATACTGAAATCATTACTACCTATCATTTATCACTTTTTATCTATCCTCTTTATACTCCTCATTTCTCTATATATTATCTACATTTCTTCTATATTTCTTTCTTTTCACTTTTTTTCTTCTTTTCTTTATTTTTCCTCTACAATTTTGAATCTTATTTTTCTAGGACATGAATTCATTGTCAGCATTTGTATGCCATGAATTCCTTTGTCATAGTCAGCCATTATTTTGTGATCCCCAATCCATGATTTTATGATCCTACCAAATTCATGGGATTACCCATAAATTCGTGTTGGCCTTCAAGAAAAAGTTTTCCAAAAATTTAAAAGAATTCAAAAAAATTAAATCTATCCTAAATCTACCCCTAAATCCTAGACTATCATGAAGGTTCAAATTCTTACCTAAGATTGCTCTATCTGTGTGCTAGCCTTACCCTTCACAATTACAAAATGGTGAACTATTAGGGCCATTTTATCTAGAGCTCTCTCTCCTTCTTTATGCAATGAAAATAATTTTCTTTTTCACCGTCCCCTCTTTTTTACCCTCCCTGCTCTCTTGTTTTTTTATTTCTTTCCCATTTTTCTCTTCATTCTTCTTCCTCTATCATTTTAAGTTTTTCAATAATTTTACCTTCCCCTTGAAACTCAAGGGGGCACCTTGACCTTTGGGGCATTGGTGCCATCTTTGCCCCATAAAGCATGTAAAATATTCAAACTATTTAGAATTACACCATTTTTGCAACATCCCTCTGCCTAAAATTCTTACCCCTTTTGGTACTAGCCTTTCCAAGCTTGAAGGTATCTATAGCTTTCTTTGATGCATTTATTGCACCATAAATGCATCAAAGAGGAGGTAAAATTTAGACACCAAAGATTGACCCAACCAAGTGATTCAATTTTATCTTAGAATCCTAAGCAACCCTTAAAAAATTCCAAATGCAATTTTTATGCCCATAAACCCTTAGCTTCTAAGGCCTATATCATCCTTAGAAACTTTATAATCCTTCTATATGAACTATAAAATCATGCATCCTATTTCCTTAGGTGTTGCCACCCTCAACAGATTCATGATCCAACTTAGAAGACTATAAAATTAGTTATCAACTCTTCTTGCCTAGTTTTTAAAGTATCATTTATCACCATATGATTTGATTGCCAACAATTACCTCTATGAATTTGTGAATGACCCTTATCAACAGTTAAATTGTGTATCTAAGGAAAATACTCTAAATATTGAATTCTCTACGCACCTTGATATTTTGGATCATTTATGATGCCAACCTAAGGTGAACTTCCCTTGCTACCAGATCTTAAGGTCCCTCCATCTTGCCCTCTCAAATTTCAAATTCAACCACCCTCTTCAATACCTTTCTCTCTCCTCCATATCCAAAACTCTATAAATAAATGCATTGGAACCTCATTTTTGTAATACACTGTCAAGCTAACAAAACTCTTGTAAATTTATAACTCAAATTATCAAGCTTGCATCACCACCTTAGAGTATTATGTAGAAGGTTTACTGGGCTCATATTAGAGGATCACTCTTCTATTGATTGTTGTCTCTCTTACCCTTTTCTCTTCCTTTTTGTGGATCTTTTTATTTTGTCATTTGCATTGTCATAGATTTTAACTTGCTTTAGCTTTTAACCCTAAATTTTGGTTCTAATATTGGTGTTCAAGCTTTTGTGTAATTGTAGGTTGATATTAGGTTGATTCTTATCTAGCCACAAAATTTTGAAAAACCTTGATTCATAAGCTTTTTCTTTGTCCTTTTCATTAGAGCAAATTTATAGCTGGCTAGAACTAGTCATGAATTCAATGAAAAGGAGAAAAGGGTTAGAACCTTACCCCATATCATATTCTTTTCCATTCATATTTCTTGCCTTTACCTCCCTTGTCCATAAATTTCGCTAAAATATTGATATTGCTCCTCCTGTCCTCTTTGTCTTTTGATAGAGTGAATTCATAGTTTGTGCTTATAGGGCATAAATTTGACAAAGGTTTGAGATAACCTATGTTTCCCTTGATATTATATTATCATCTATTGAAGACCATCAACCTTCTATATTGTTTGATCCTCCTTTATATTTTGACAGAGTGAATTCATGGTCTATACTTATAAGGAATGAATTCATCGAAGCTCTGAGATTGCCTAAGTTTCCCTAATATCTTATTATCGTCTATCAAAGACTATTAACATTTTGTACTATCTGATCCAAAAAGAGTGATTTTATGGCCTATACATATTGGCCACAAAGTCATCTCAATAAGCTTGGGAGCAATATGACCATCCATTTTACTACTTTTCCTCTATTCCATATTATCCCCTAATTTCTACAAACTATTCTCTTACCTACATTCATTTTGTTCTTGTTTATCTACTCGTCAATTGTAATTTAACTCTAGTGGGACAAATTTGTGATTCATATCACCTAACCACAAAATCATCATAGCCTTAGACTTCTCTCCCTAACTCTATCATTTTGATTTATGGTTTAATTATGTGTCTTCTCAATGTAGAGTGAATTCATGGTCCATACCAATAGATCACAAATTTTATTTGCTATCGACTTTCTCCTCTACAAATATTTACTCTCAATTTTTATTGCCTTTGTGTCTTTCACAATTTTTCACTCTATCCTTCCCAAGCATGAATTTGACCTGCTATTAATAGTTAGTTTAAGTTTCATGATTATTTTTGGTCATCTAAAGGACCAAGGAGATTTAACTATCTACCTTATGAGATTTTCCTCCATAGTGGCCTAAGTAGGTCCCCAAACACTAACTCCAAATTTTAAGTTTCCATTTTTCCAAGTTTATAGATTCATAGTCATTGATTCCAAGACATATAATTTAATTTGTGGTTTAGGTCTATAGGGCATAAAATTAGGACAACCACCAGATTGAGTTCGTGCCCTTGGTTAGATATTTAGATTAACTCTCAAAATATGTTCCCTAATGCTATGTGTAAAAAGAACCTTAATTTCCTTTTTACTTCTATGTCACTAAAGTCAAAATGGAGAATAAAAGAATATTAGTTTAGTTTTGATTTGTTTATATCCTCTTATAAGCATTTGAAAGAAAAATTTACATGTAGTATACGTTAGGATAGTTTGTTTGTGCATTTTACTTGCCCCCTTTCTCAAAGGAAAATATATTTTATTTCATGTAATTTTGGTATAGTTTTTGTGCAAAGAAAGAAATCATTTCTAGGTTAGATCGTCTATTTTGCACACTTGCTTTCTTTCATAATAGTTTAAAATACGTATTTTTATTAAATAGCTTAGACTATTGAAAACTAAACTTAAGTTTTTTCAATACACACATCAAACCCCCAAATAGACTTGGAGTGAGTATCTAAAATGCTCTTGGTGAACCCCAAAATCCAAAATACACGAAAATTGAGGTGAGGATAAACCTTGTGAGAAATTTAACCTCAACAGATTTGTTGAGATAATCATGGGCACCTCCTAACAACTAGTAAGTACAACTCAGTATATGTAGGTACCATGCAAAATATTGAATATCAATAGTTGGCTTCATAATGAAGAAGAGATAAAATTGTTTGATGTATTAATTAGACATGTCATTGCATTTTCATGGGAATATAGTGACATAAAAAAAATCCATATTGATATTTGTACTTACAACATCTATAAAAACGATGCCAAACTAGTTCATCAACCTCAATGAAGAACAAACTCTACATTAAAATATATTATCAAATATAAATTTGAAAAATTGTTAGCTGTAGGATATGTATCCAATATTTGATAGCTAATGAGTCTCTCCATTAGTTCTAGTTCTTAAAAATAATGACACTTGGTGTGTGTGTTGACTATTATTCCCTTAATAAGGCCACACATAAAGATCACTTTCCACTAACATTTATTGATTAGGTCTTGGACACACTCACCAAAACAAAAATCTTTCTAGATGGATTTAGTGGCTATAACCAAATCCAAGTAGCACTTGAGGACCAAGAAAATATGACTTTCACATGCCCTCGGGGAACATTTGAATATCATATTCTACCTTTCAACGTCTTTAATGCTCCTTCCACATTCCAAAAAAAATGTTGGTAATATTTGCTAATATTTCAATGAATCCATGGAAATCTACATGGACAACTTCACTATATATGGAGACTCCTTAAGCGAGACCCTATAAAATCTGGACAAAGTGCTTACCCAATGTAAAGCTCATAATTTATCCATAAGCTATGAAAAATATCTTATGATAATGGATGAGGGTATAGTCTTGGGGCATCATTTTTCACAACATCAAGGTCAACAATCAAAAGATCAAAATTATCAAACAACTCCCAATATAAAAAATACAAACAAATATTTATAGTTTCTTAGGTTATGCAGGTTACAATCAATGTTTCATCCAAGGATTTTGTAAAATTATAAGTCCCTTATTTGCATTGCTCACAAAATATGTAGAGTTTAATTAGACAAATGCATTCCAGACCATATTTGATATGGTTAAGGAAAAATATTTTGCACTCATACTTTGAGGCCCTAACTTATAACTCCTTTTCCATATACATACAGATAAATGTAATATTGTGTTTGGTGCAATTACGAGTTAATAAGAAGCGGAAAAAGTGTAAGAAATCTACTACATTAGAAAAAAATTATCAAGAGATAAGAAAAATTACACAACTAAGAAGGAACTCTTGGTCATAGTTTATGTCATCAATAAGTTTTACCACTATATTATAGGTTATCAAATATATCTTCATATTTATCACTCTTCCATAAAATAATTGATGAGTAAAGTAATAGTCATTGGTAGGCTTACTAGGTGGTTTTTACTACTCCAAGAATTTGATATTACTATTGTTGATATACCTAGATGAGATAATGTTATTGTTGACCATTTGTCAATATTAGTTCATGTAGGAGACGATGAACCAATAGAGGATACATTTTTTGATGAGCAATTTTTTGTAGTATTTGCACATTCTCGTTGGGTTGTTGACATTGCTAATTAGAAATAGGAAGGACTTCCCACTTCACACCTAAGCAAAAATTTGATTCAAAAAAATATCTTATAAATGGACTGCCGAAATTTTGTTTAGATGTGGACCTAATTTGTGTTGTGCAAATGTGTATGAGAAGACAATGTGTTTGAAATCCTTTAGGTATGATATGATGAGCTTTCTAGTAGGTATTATTTAGTAAAAATTACCATTTATAAAGTCGTTGGTGTTGGATACTAATAGCCCTCACTCCATAGGGATGTGAGGAAGTATGTCCAATAGTGTGATTAATATCAATGGATGGGAAGACCAACTATTTTTAATAAAATTTATTTACAAACTCAAGTGCTGCTCGAACCATTTGAGAAGTGAAGGATCAGTTTCATTGGGCCCATTGATCCAAAGTCTAATGGGAAGGAACATATCTTGGTTTATACTGAATATTTATAAAATGAAAAAATATCTATGCTCTAACTCATGATCACAAATAAAATGTTAACTTTTTGTATGAACAAATATTTTAGCACTTTGGGGCTGCTTGAGAGATTGTCTCAGACTAAGGACCATAGTTCATGTCTAAGGTAATTGAGGCATTTATGAAATAGTATCATATAAAACATTGAAAATACTCTCCATACCACCCTCAGTCAAATGGGAAAGTGGAAGTTACTAATAGTGATTTGGAAAACATATTGATGAAGATGATGGCTTCACATTGAAGAGACTAGAAAAATAGGCGAACAAAATTTGTATCAGCATACAACACTATATGGAATTCTACATGTTTTACTCTATATGAACTTGTTTATGGTAAGAAACCAATATTTCCCATTGAGTGCGAGCTTCAAATATTGTATACAAATTTTAAGGTTTGAATTGATCTAATGTGTACACAACTTGATAGAATAAAGCAATTAAACTAGCTAGATGAGCTTTGACATGAGGCTTTCCAAAGGATAAAATTAATTCAGTAATAGTAGAAAAATGGCATGATCACCATATCAAGAAAAATAAGTTTCAACTAGGCAATTGGAAACTATAGTTTGATTCTCGCTACCATGAATTCAAAGGTAAATTATGTAGATGATGGTTGGGACCATAATAGATAAAACAAGTTTTTGATAATGGTGTAGTATAGCTACAATCCATTTATGGTTCTAGATGATAATTTTTGGTAAATGGACATAGATTGAGGGTATACAAAAACCTAATCACCAAGGACAAGTTCAAATCTCAAATAAAATCATAATTAGATTTTTAACTGATTGGGGAAGATTCTTCCTCCAACCTAGATACAAATTAAGTTGTTCTTCTGAGGAAAAAATCCTAGTGATGAAAACCTTTTTAAGGTGTTACTAGACCAAGTCATGCATGAAAATTGAATTTTGGCATGCATGATTTGAAAATAATTACTTGGTTGTGAAATCCCTTTAGAAATAACCAAGGTAGAAGATGGTTAAAAATTAGAAATGGAAACCTATTTTGTGTTAAAAAAAATAGTGTTTGATTCTAGTTATCTTTTGTTCTCTATATTTCAGTTTCCTCACAACAAAAACCTGCATTAGATATTCTCTCAGGCTTACCAAAGGATAAATAAATTAAACCCCCAAGAACAAGATATGAATTCTCTTTTATTTATCTTGTTTAGTTATAATATTATTTTTAAATTACACCTGGAAAATACAACATTAATTGTAATAGGAAAATAAGTTCTTTTTTGGTACCTAAGAATGCATCACAATCCTTTTCTAATGCATACTACTCTAAAAAGAATAAAAGCATAGTTAGATAAAAAAAAAAAAATCTAAAAAAATCATTCAGAAAAGCCCCCCCCAAAATTGGAAAGCTCTAAAAAGGCATCATACTAATGCATGAGGGTATGCTTCCACATCATGATGAAGATAAACAAGCATGACAAAAATGAGCATTGTGTGAGACAATCGACAAATATTGGACATGGTAGCATCTATAATGGATAGGTGAATCATGCCATATATAATGTGAATATCTAAAAGAACACAACATAGAAAATCATAGTTGGAATAGGTTGGGTGTAGTAAAACGTGTACCAAAGACGACATGCGGCCAATTGGTCACCTCCTATTGTGCATTATAAATAAATGTATGTATGTGATGTGAGATGAAAAAAAGGAAATACATGATTGTACATGTTTCCTTAGTGTCAACAGAACCTACAAGAAGTCAAGCTAAGTGTGATAGACCTATCACATGTCTACCACATATTTGGCCTTAATAGACAAAGTCATCACCTCAAAATACATGAAGATATTGTGAATCACATGGGGTAAAAATAGTGATTTAAAACCATCCTTGCATGCATAAATAAAAATACCCATGATGAGAATTCAACCTCTTCAACACCCATACAAGCCATTTCAACCAATTTTGCCCTAAAACTTGTGCTTCTAGTGCATGTGGCCCAACTGGTCACCTCCTATTGTGCATTAGAAATAAATGCATGTATGTGATGTGAAATGAAACAAATTAAATACATGATTGGACATGCTTCCTTAGTGATGCAATCCTATTCTGAAAAAACCAAAGATATGAGGTTTTCTGCCTGCAACCTAACCTATTGAACCTGCAGAACATGCACAATCTAGATAAGTTAAGTGCTGGTTTCTGGGGTTTGAACTGTGATTTTTAGATTTAGACATTCACATGAAGCAACCAAGAGAACTTGCATTAAACTTCACCTATAAGCCTAAAATCTGAAAAGGGAAAAATAAACATTTAATCTTGCATGCAGAAAATAACTCCTTTCTTGTCAATAAGATGCAACTCTCTGAATTTTTTGTATTAAGAATTTATCAATTTACAATGACAGAAATCTCTAGTTTTATCAAAACCAAAAAAAGGGGAAGAAAAACACTCCAAAGTAGGCCCAGAATAGCTTATCACCCTCAGCTCTGCAACTCTGCCCGCAATGGTTTCTGACCCTTGTATCTGTCTTTAGATTCTGCTTTTAAAATTTTTGGCAATGCTCTCTGTTTCGCTCTGCGACGCTTCGTTTCATTTCCTAGGTCTCATCGTTTCATCTTCCCCACGTCTTCATCATTTTTGACTTTTTGCTCGACGTTGAAATGTTTGATCTTCTCTGTGAACTGTAACTGTTTGTCCTGAAGCGTTACGCCATAGCCCTGACATCTTCGTGCCACGTGTTCTATGCCACCCCTATATACTCTGTAATGGCCCTTCGTGAATCGCAAAAAAAAATAGCATGTCGCGATATCGTGACATTTTTATATCTGCAGCCTTGTCCTTCTTCTTGCATCGCGAAAATGAGACATGTCATGATATCGCGACATTTTTATGCCTTTTGTTGTGAGAATGCAATATGTCGTGATATCGTGACACTTTTCTATTTTTAGTCATCAGCATACAATATGTCGCGATGTCGCGACACTTTTCATTTTGACCGCTTTGATCATGATTTTACGACATGTCATGATATCACGACATTTTTCCTCTACATTCACATTGGTTGCTCTCGGTCATGAAAACACGACATGTCGCGATATCGTGACACATTCTTTCATTTGCTCCTTCCTCGCTTTCCAACCGTGAAAACCTGACATGTCACGATATCGTGACATTTTTTTCTCCTTGCGCTTCATTTCGTCTTCGGGTCGCGAAAACGCGACATGTCACGATATCGCGACAACTTTTGCATTGACTTTTTCTTGCTGCCTTTGACCACGATTTTATGACATGTCGCGATATCACGACAATTTTTCCTTGTGGGCCGCGAGACCGAAACATGTCACAATATCGTGACACTTTTTCATTTCCTACATCTTGCTGATCTGAGCCGCGAAAATGTGACATGTCACGATATCGAGACAATTTCTATACTTTGCCCTATTTGACTGCTTTGACCACGATTTCATGACATGTGATATTGCGACACTTTTTATTTTTGCTATTTTTTGTCGATCTAGGCGGTGAAAACGTGACATGTCATGATATCGCGACATTTTTTCATCCTTAGCCACGACAGAGCAACATGTCGTGATATCGCGACACTTTCTTTTTCTTAGCCGTGATAGAGCAACATGTTGCGATATCACAACACTTTCTTTTTCTTAGCCGCGACAGAGCAACATGTCATGATTTCACGACATTTTTCTTTTTCTTTGATTTTAGCATCTGGGCCACTGCAGTCTTCTTGGAAAGCATGTAAAAAAGAGTGGGTCCACAATTTTGGGGTGTGTTGTGGAGCAGCCACAACAAATAGCGACTCTGCTGGGAAATGCTCCTGAGCATTTTGGTGAGAACCTAACCTGGAAGTATAAAAAATTGGAAACAGGCGTTTAGCACATAAGAAATATAAACAAATGCCAATAGATCATAAATACGTGAATCATCAGAATCATTAAGTATCAACTCGGTGTGTGCAATGTGTTTCATTTCTTATCATTTGAAATTGATCCGCATTCCATTGTCAATTTACATGAATGTATATGTGAGGTTTTGAATGATTTGCGCAACATGATGAATATAAAAATCTATTTTATAAAAGCTTGAACCTTCTAATATCATACATGAACATTTAAAATTGTCAAACACTCTTAGGATCAACTACGTATAAAATAAATTGCTTTGTTAAATCCCAAAGTTGGTTATGTGTCACTACTATCTTGAACCCATGTGCAAGTGAAAGTGAAATCAGAGTTTTGGGGAATCGGATTCCCAACCTAAGCGAGATGGGAATTTAACCCTATCCTTACTACCTGATCTAGAATTCATTACCTCACTTTGAAAAAAATGATTTAACCAGTTATGGATGAAATTGTCAGGCTAGTCTATCCGTTTGAGCAGTTAGTGGTCTTGCTTTTTAAACAAGACATGCTGCCACGCATGAGCATACTCCACTGCCAGTCAGGCGTCTATAGCCCCGGTGGAGATTAACCCCATAATCCATGATTTTAGCTTCATTTTTTTTATTTCTTGGACCTTTGGGATGACTACCCATCCTTGCGAGGGACATGTAGTACGATCCTTCCAATCCAATATTAAGATGAAATAGGAAATATTAATTAATTTTTGTTTCTTGGACCTTGGGGATGACTACCCATCCTTGCGAGGGACATGTAGTACGATCCTTTCAATCCAAGATTTATGATGACATGGGAAACATAGAAGCTTTGGGGAATCAGATTCTCAACCTAAGCGAGATGAGAATTATGCCCTATCCTTACTACTCCATGTAGGTCAAATCAGAGCTTTGGGGAGTTGGATCCTCAACCTAAGTTTGATGAATATTTAACCCTATCCTTACTACTCTGTTTTAGGCTTTACGCTTTATGGAAGTGGTAAAAACCACTGTTTTAAGGATCATGTTGCATGATAGGATAGACCCAAAATATTCCTTTCACCTGACATTTTCTCCCAAGTACGGTTTTGATCATTTTGCTCAAGATATTTTTTAATGTGCATAGAATGTGCTTGGTTTAAGATAGTTTGGGCATCAGTTTCCAACCTTAGGATTTTTTCTCTTTTTTTTTTTTTTACGTTATAGAATAACCCTAAGAGGATTTGACATGCTTTAATGATTTGTATTTAAATGCATATGCAATTAATATGGCATGTATAGGTGAAGTAATATGAATGCATTGCTTTTCTGAATTGCGGATGGAGTATTGCCATAATTTGTAAAACTGACAACTTCATGCATCACAAGATTCAAATGATATTATTTAAAATGTTTGTGTTACTTGTGGAGCTTTCTACAACACAATTCCAATGTTTCATATTCTCCTGATCTTAGGCATAAGTTGACATCTCAATTTTTCTTTTTTTTTTATAGACCAACCAAACATATCCAGAGGACCAATACACAACTTAAATCCAAACCCAAATAGCAATCCCAAAAACGAAACTTGAAAACACAAACCCAAAAATTGAAACCAAAATCTATATACAATATAGTACAAGATGATGCAAAGCTTGGACTATTACTTTCCTGGATCCCAAACATGATTAGAACATTTCAACAAAAATATAACATGATACGCATGCCAAATGTTGTAGGAATCCAACCAACACAAGATTAGACCGCACCATGCAACAACTTTTAACTTACATTGCTCACCCCACCAATTAGATTTAATTCTATTAGTATTCTCATAGGCGAGCGTAAAATTACTAAAATGATTAGACAATAAATGATATTCAATTTTATATTGTCTATTCTTGAAAATATCCATTTCATAATTCGATTCATGATTTAAAATCAGGCCTTCCTTTTCAAATATGAGATGTCGTAAACAAAAGCCTATTTCTAAAAGTCTTGACTTCAAATCATTTTTCAAAATTTTAAAGCAATGAAAATCATTTAAAACATGACAAGCATCAACAAAATTTGACATTTCCTCATTAATGATATTAGCATCCACAGGGACATCATGTAACCTATCACTTAAAATTTTTGCAGCTACTACCAAAGGTAAAGATTTCACCTTGTCATCCATACTCAACCCATCATGATTAAAATTTACCATAACTTGATGAGTGTTAGTAGCCTTTTCTTTTTTTTCGTTGTCTTCTTCATCATTCGGCACCTGTTCAAAGACACCAAAGTTAGGCACCCAATCAAACATGCGTCCATATTTTTCAAAACAAGAGCCTAGTTCTTTAATATATGTGTCGCGTGACATTTTTCCACTATCAATGGCTTGAGTTGCCTCGAAATCCACATTTTTATTAGGATCATCAATAATATCAAACTCGACCCACTTAGGTTTTGTAATTTCATCATTTTGAGATGGCATAAACATGGTAGAAGCAATAGGTGGATCAATATTTTCAATTTCTTGCCCCTCAAGGGGAACAAAAACAATTGATTCTCCTTCTTTATCCATGGTAGTAGAATCATTATCCTTCTCCAACCTTTGATGAGATTCCAACCCTTCTTCCAAAACATTCTCAGATTGTACAGGACTTGTAATATCCTCATGTAGCACCCTAAAATTGGCGCAGTAAAATTGGAATAATTACATTCACCTTAGTAAATAAATTTAAATTCAAATTTAACCTCCCAAACCACTCGTTAACCGTCGAGAAACCCGTTTCCTCCTTTTTCGTGCCATTTTTAGCGGTTGTTTTGACCGTTTGACGATATCGTCTCCGATCGGACGATATCGCCCCAGATTTGACGATTTCGTCTGGACTAGAACGTCCAGACGATTTCGTCGCAAAACTAAATTTGCATAGTTGGAATCCGTTCCAACGGGTCTCCAATCCGGGCAGAAGCGTGTCTGCACCGTTGGGACCCTTCCCCCATTGGAGATCTCCCAAATTGGGATGATCTCCAACCTCCCAACAACTATCCTATGCCTATTTAACTCTAAGGCTTTTCCCTCCCCAACCCCTGGCTGAATTTTTATGCAAATTGAACCCTTATGCTCTAAAACATCGTAATTCATATTTTGCATTAGTCCTATAGTCATTTCATTGCGGGTACACCATTGGTTTTCAGCCGGAGCCAGTACCTATCGCAGCCAGACGAACCTGTCAAGATCGAAGGCGATCTCGTCAAATTTGGGACGATCTCGTGTCGATGCGAGACGATTTCGATTGCTAGCGCACATCGAGGCAATCGAGTGCACTGGAGTTTGTTCTTCTGTCTCTTTTCTCTGTCATTTTATGTTATAAATTAGATTGTTTATTCAGTTTTTATATTATATTGCATTTGGAGTTCACCCATTTTGTCTAGTTTACAGATTAAGATCATATTTTGCTATCTAAACACAGTTATTTGCATTTACTTCTATTCTTGTATATTGTTCAACACTCATATTACTATTTTACATAGTTTGCCCCTGTTTGCAAAATAGAATTTCTCGTATTTCGCATCTCTGCTTGTTTTGCAGGTCTCTGATGAATTCGTCGACGAATTCGTCGATTTCGAACGATCTTGTCAGTTCAGACGATTTTATCAAATTGAAGGCGATTCTGTTGAATTGCGGACGATCCAGATCGCTTCAAGCTTCAGAAACTCCATCAGACTTCCGGATCAGGTAATCTTCATTGGCCTCCTGCAAATTCTCTGTTTTTGTTTTCCTTTCTGTTTGTTGTATGCATTTAAATTGCATTTTCATGTAGTTTAAGTTAGAATCATTCGGCCAAACCTAGGATGAATGTTTAAAAATAAAACGAACTCATCAAAACTCATTCCCAAAACCTAGGCGTGGAAACTGCCGTCAAATGTTTCCTGGTGAACCCACCATCCGTCGAAAAATCACCAAAATGCACCTCCCTTGAGAGGCGGGACCTTCGCAAAGTCCTCTCGTCCGAGGTACCGCACCATCCTTTTCCCATCCTCCTTACGGGCGCGGATCCAATAGCTTTGAAGGTAGGGGTGCGAAAAATTTGGAGCGATACATTTTGGTGAACCCGACGTGAATGCATCATAACCTTTTGAACAAAAACAAACAAGACAAAAAAAAAAAAAAATTAGATGCATTTTAAAACATTTAAGGTTCAAAATCATGTTTAGATGGTAGCTCCTAAAAAGAGGTTAGCAGTTACTATAAACGTAGTAAACCAATTAGCGGCCATAGAAGTTAATTCTGTCCTTAGTGTCCCTGAAGCAAGTAGAAATCAATCCTTGTGGGACGAGCTTATCGGGAGACTTAGTATCATTTCATCTAGGTCCACACAATTTAAGCAGATTAAGAGGCTAGTCTTGGATAGAATCCTGGATCCTCATCAATTAGTGTTCTATCATGAACTTCAGAGAGCTTGCCATAGGTGGTTAGCCTATAGGAGAGCTCTTGTATCTGCAAAAGTTTTAACTTTCAGGGAAGATCTTGAAAGCACCGTTATAGTGCGCCCATTTTTAGTTCATATAGATTCCTTAGAAGATGATCTTATAGTTAGGAGAAGATGGAACAAAACTCCTAGAGCTATGTTATATTGTAAATATTGTCGTGAGAATTATTATTTCCAACCGGCATCTGAGATAGACAATATCACCATAGCCCTTTTCATCAAATTCTTAAAAGAAAACTTTCAATTTGAAGAAGAACATTTCATGACCCCTGAACAGCTTGAACCTATTAATGATATTCATAAATTATTCATAGAAGATTAGTTCATCTACTTTTAGCCTTATTATTATTGTGTGCATTTCTTGTTTCATTTGTTGTCTTTATTATATTGTTTCAAAGAAAAACTAAAAAAAAAAAAAAAAAAAAAAAAACATAGTAAAAAACTTAAACATTTCATTTACAATATTGCATTAGGTATATATAAATATATACCTTTTAATTTGTTGCATATATATATATATATATATATATATATATATTTTTTTTTTTTTTTTGCTGAAATCAAAACTTAGCACCATGACTAAACTTAGGAATGGTAAAGAAATTTTAGGAGAAGGAGAAGATTGGCTACAAAATACAACTGAAAACCCAAATGTCCTTCTTGGAGATACAAATCCGGAAGGTGAAACTCTAGGTCAATCAGATGAAGACTTAGGTGAAGATAAGGAACAAGAAGGAAGTGTTAAAGAATCTTCGTCCCCTAGAATAGCTCCAAATGGAGGCATCACTTTTGACAACGCAGAACATTTTCAAAAATTTCTTAATCAACATATCGACATCCTTAATGTGGCAGTCCGTATTGATAAAGGGGAAATTAGTGATGCTCAAGCAGTCTTAGAACGGGCGATTGATATGCAAACTAATCCTTTGTCTTTCATTGATCAAGAAAGTGATAAGGGTGGACCATCTAATGCGAATATGGTCACTATAGCCCAAGCCATGACCAAACAACAGGTCACCCAACCTCCTAAGCAACTTGTTACTCAACCTAAAATCACTCCCGCACAAAATAAAATTCCCTTCACTACTTCCTTCCTCCAAACAGTTGAGCAAAATGCTTTAAATAGACAAAAATCTAAAACAAAGCCAAATACAAACTTTCAACAATCTACAATACAACACAATCCAACTTCAAAACTCCTCCATAATATCTTTCCTACCAATGTTTTACACAATAGTAACATGGCATCTAATCTGCATGTTCCTCCATCCTACGCCCATAACACTTATGGCAATGCCCCACCGAATCAATATGGGGGGCAAACTAGTAGTTTGGAAGCTATGGTGAAACAATTGGCTTCACGTATGGACCGAGATAGATCCCTACCGTCCCTCGTATAATTATCGAGAGATTTGTAGCCAACCATTGGATCCCATAGTGGTAGCTCAACCATACCCTAAACATTTTCCCATGCCCGTTCTGCCTATCTATAAAGGAACCGAAGATCCCATAGAACATCTTCGCATGTTTAGGATAGCATGTCATGACATATCGCATAACGACTTGCTATTACTAAAAATGTTCCCCAAAAGTTTAGGTGGAATGGCGTTAGAGTGGTATTATCAATTGCCCACTCATTCCTTAAGAAACTTTGAAGAAACAGTTGAGTCATTTGTTCATCAATTTAGTGCCTACATCGAGAGGCATGTAACTATTAAAGACCTATACAATTTAAAACAAGATAAAGACGAATGTTTTGCTGATTTCTTAGCAAGATGGAGACAATTGACAGGAAAGCTGCACTTTGTGCTACCCTATAGGGAAATGTTAGACATTTTCATTAACAATTTACAAGAACAACTTTCTTATGAGCTATCAACAGCTACTTTGACTACCTTCGATCAAGCTATAGACTTAGCTCGAAGGGTAGAAGATGCCCTCATTAGGAGAGGCCAACTTAGAAAGAAGGATGATGAGAAAACATCTAGAAATCAATATAAAAACAAACGAGGTTGTCGGTGATGGAGTCATCGACAGCGAGAAATGTTGCTAATGTCAATGCAACAAAAACAACGAGAAAAATTCATCTTGAAACCTCCTGATAAGCCTCCTCGAGAGTTCACTAGATTAAACCAACCTTTATCAACTATTTTACCTCAACTTCTTGAAAGAGGTTTAATCCAAGCTGCCGACTATCCAGGAACTGACCCAAGCATACCCGGATATAGAGCTGATTTGCACTGTGATTTTCATAGAGGTCCTGGACATTCTACCAACGCTTGTAAGAGATTGAAACATAAAATACAAGATTTGATTGACAATAATGAAATGGAAGTGCAAGCCTTCCAACCTAAACAAAACCCTCCTAATAATACCCAAAAGATTGTTCCCCAAAATCAAAATCGGAATGCCAATCAAACTTTAGACATATTTCAACACCCTTTACCAAGACATGGTAAAGAGGTAGCCAATCAAATTGAACATCACAATGTTCCCCCTCCTACCCGATATGTAGGAACCATTAGCGGGCAATTACCTATTCAGGACTCTCACACATTCGACACAACCTTATCCCTGGTTACAACCAGGCCCTTACATAATTTTCAAACTTCGATTCTAGCGATATAGAGTCGGATAGTGAGAGTGAAGTAGACACCATTCAATCGAATAGTTCTGAAAATGAATCGGATCCTATTCAACCTATCACAGGATGCTAATGTTCCGGAAGAACCATTTCCCGGAAGAGTCACTACTCGACCTTCTTCTAATGAAGTCCTTCCTTATGAACAAGCCATAAACTCTCAACCGGAGACCCTTTCAACGTCATCACTATAACATTGTAGGTACCATCGGAGTCGTCACTCGACAACAAGCTCAAAATCCCCAACAAGAACCAAACCAGAACGATGGATCAGCTCCATTTGTTATGAAAAATCCTAATAAAGGAAATCATGCTCCTATTGTTCAAACTAAACCTCCTTACGACATTAATGAGCAATTGTCTAATACCACCGCCAGAATCTCCCTTTTAGATTTATTAAGATCCTCCCCCACCCATAGGGATGAATTGATGCTTACTTTGAGCCAGATGATGGTACCTCAAAACATCCAACCCGAAGCTATGGCCAATACTATCATCACGCGAGAGATTGATTGTATTGACTTTCGGGATAAAGATATCCCACAACACAGTTTACACAAGGATAATCCCTTGTATATTACAACTTTAATTGGGGATGTAGCTGTCAAGCGAGTCCTGATTGATAATGGCTCATCTCTAAACATCTGCACCTTTGACTTCTACCAACGATTTGGTTTTAGAAGTGATGAAATGAAGAAGACTGATATGATTATCAAAGCCTTTAATGACGAAACACAAGAAACGTGTGGAGTCATTACCCTCCCATTGCAAGTTGGTCCTAGAACCCTTGAGACAACTGTGTTCATTGTACATTGCCTAGCATCGTACAATATACTTTTGGGTCACCCTTGGATTAACGCCATGCGAGCAGTCCCATCAACTTTACACCAATGTGTTAAGTTTGAGTTTAAAAATCAGTTGGTCACTATTCATGGTGACCCTAGACCTTTTGATATGTGTGCATTGGCGAGAACCGGGTTGGAGTGCAATTTTGCCCTGCTCTGTCATCCACATATCCTAGTTCTTCTTCATCTAAAGCTGTGAAATATAAACCCATCATTTCATCTATTCCTCCTCCATTAACTTCATCTTCCCATATAGATCAACCACCTGCTAAACAAATCACTATAGAACATCAAAAAGCTCTTAAAACTACAACCAATTCTTCAAGTTCTAATCCCATAAATTCAAAACCTTCAGACACATCTATCATACCTTCCACATCTCAAAACATAGGTAATAAGCCTTCTACATCTTATGCCCTTTCTGATGATCTTTTACCAGATTTATCTACAATCTTAATATCAGAAAAAATGAATGATTTCATGCAAGATTCAGACCTTTTAAATCAATTGCCGCCATCTCCTCGTACTTTGGGCCTCCCACAACCTATGGGAAGTACTTACCAAGTCGGGAGTTGCGCCTTCATGTACAAAGGATATGATTGGGGAAGAATCCCTCAGAATATCAAAACCCATCATGATGGATATGCTCGGTGCTATTTTACCAACGATTATATTAAAGCTAAACCCATGATGCTTAAAATGGGATATAAAGGGAAAGGCTTAGGACCTTTCCAAAATGGCATGAAAGAACCTTTCGAGGTAGAACCATGGACTGCCCGATGTGGTGTGGGCCTATTACCTAGTAAGGGTCAACCCTTTCCTTTTGAGGATGATGATCATCTCATATGCTATCAAGACTATTTGGATAGACATGTTGATTTACCTCTTAAAAATCCGTCATTTTCATGCAACATGCTATCCATAGCATACCCTGAAATGATTGTCGACCCCGATGAAGAGTTGGAAGGAGATATCTTCCATGATGTCTCTGTTGAAGAGATGTTGTATAACGGGTTTTATTTTGATGGTTCTATACCAACCATAGCTCAACTTGAGGCCACCGAGCCCTCGGAACGAATTATCTAAATTAACTTTACAAGAGTTACAAGAGTTGGGCGTTTCACCTGCCCCACCTAATTTTGAAAGAGATCTACACATGGAGGTAGAAAATGTCCTTAAAATTAATATTGGACCTGAGGAAAACCCTCACATAATCAACATTGGAGCGAGAACTAAGTCAAGAAAAACAAGAACAATACATTGCATTTCTTAAAGGGTATGAAGATGTCTTCGCTTGGACATATGAAGATATGCCAGGTCTAGACCCTTCTGTAGTCATGCACCACCTAGTGGTCCATCCGGATGCTAAACTTGTTAAACAAAAACTTAGAAAAATGCATCCCAAAGTGGCTCTGCTAGTCAAAGGGGAGTTAGAAAAACTCTTGAATGTTATCTTCATACAAGCTATTGATTATGCTGAATGGATCTCCAATGTAGTTCCAGTCACCAAGAAAGAAGCCACCAAAGTTAGGGTTTGCACAGATTTCAGAGATATTAACGTTGCATGCCCTAAAGACGACTTTCCTCTTCCAAATATGGACCAAATTATTGATTTTACTGTCGGAAGTGGGATGATGTCCTTAATGGACGGATTCTCCGGCTATAATCAGATCAGGATAGCTCCTGAAGACCAGGCTAAAACAACCTTCATTACCCCATGGGGTACCTTTTGCTGGAAAGTGATGCCCTTTGGCCTAAAGAATGTCGGGGCAACTTATCAACGGGCTATGACCTACATCTTTCATGATATGATGCATGATATCCTACATGATTATGTAGATGATATTATAGCTCGCTCTCTTATTGAAGATCATCATTTAGACGATTTAAGAAAAGTTTTTAATCGATTACGAGAATATCTCATTCGATTAAATCCAGCAAAATGTATATTCGGAGTTAAATCCGGCAAGTTATTAGGGGTTTTAGTTTCTTTACGTGGTATCGAAATTGACCCTCTCAAAATTGCGGCTATCATTGATATGCCCGCACCCACTAATATATCTGAATTACGAAGTTTACAAGGTAAACTTCAAGCTATCCGTCGCTTCATTGATAAGCTGGCGGACAAAACTGGTCCCTTTCTTAAACTCCTTAAGAAGGACGTCCCCTTTAATTGGGATACAGAATGTAGAGAAGCTTTTGAACTTCTCAAGCAATATCTCCTTAACCCTCCGGTGCTTTCACCGCCTAAATCTGATCGCCCATTTCTTTTATATATTTCTGCTTGGATTACGCCTTAGGAGCTATGTTAGCTCAGCTTGATGATGAAAAATGAGAACGCGCTAATTATTATATTAGCCGAACTTTCATCAGTTATGAAACTCGCTATACAACGTTAGAAAAGTTATGTCTAGCAGTCGTGTTTGCTACGCAAAAATTACGACATTACATGCTTAGCCAAAAAACGTATGTCATTGCCAAATATGATCCTTTAAGATATCTCATGAGTCGACCTTATTTATCGGGTCGCACAACCAAGTGGGTTCTTGCTCTAAGCGAGTTTGATCTCACCTTCATAGGACAGAAGTACGTTAAGGGTCAAATCATAGCGAGATCAATTAGTCTGCTGCACCCTTAGAGTCTACTCATCCCCTCATTATCGAGTTTCTGATGAATGCCTTCAATTAGAGGCAGACCTTGTTGAACAATGGTCCTTATACTTTGATGGAGCCCGATGCATGAGTGGGGCTGGTGCGGGTATTATTTTAATATCTCCACAAAAACATCTTATTCCTCTGTCCTTCAAACTAACCTTTGCTTGCACCAACAATACTGCTGAGTATGAAGCTCTAATCCTTGGATTACGAGCTGCTTTAGCGCTTAAAATTAAAAACCTCTTAGTTTTTGGGGATTCCCAATTGGTTATAAACCAAATTAATGAAGTTTATCAAACCAGAGATGATAAAATTCGCCCATATAAGGCCTATGTTTTACAACTAATGGCCTTGTTTGATCAAGTTACCTTGGAAGCCATTCCTCGAACTAGCAACCGTGCGGTCGACGCCATGGCCGCCGCTGCATCTCTCTTGCCCTTGGAGTTAGACGGCGAATATGCCACTATCATCATTCGTCGACTCCGGGAACCCGCTTCACATAAGTCATGCTTAGAGCCTTTGGATGTGTTTCTAATCAAGGAAACCACTCCTGAACTACGAGTATCTGAGACATATTTGATTTCCTCCAAAATGGGACTTTCCCTGCTAATTCTAATCGTAACCGGCGTCGGTTATTACGTCGACGAGCAAGTCGATTTGTAATCATTGGCAATACTTTATATAGGAGATCTTTTGAAGGTATCCTATTAAGATGTCTAAATTTAGAAGAGTCTAAATCAGCCTTAAGTGAAGCCCACGATGGATCTTGTGGAGGACACTTTAGTGGTAGCGTCATTGCTAAAAAGCTCCTTCGGATAGGATACTTTTGGCCTACCATGGAAACGGATGCACATGAATATGTGCGCCATTGCGACAAGTGTCAAAAACATGCTGACCTTGTCCATGCGCCTGCACAAGAGCTGCAGGCTATTTCTTCTCCTTGGCCCTTTTCTAAATGGGGCTTGGATATTATTGGTAAAATTAACCCTGTGTCTTCTGATGGACATAAGTTCATCATAACCGCCACTGAGTATTTCACGAAGTGGGTCGAAGCTATGCCTTTAGCTTCCTGCACTGGTTCACAAGTCTCTAAATTCATTTTTAATCAAATCATCTGCAGGTTCGGAATTCCTGCAAATCTCATCTCTGACAATGGAACTCCATTCAAAAATAAAGATGTTAAAAAATTATGTCAAAAATATAAGATTCAACATCGTTGGTCTACTCCCTATTATCCTCGGGGTAATGGTCAAGCGAAGCTTCTAACAAAACTCTAATCAAAATTCTCAAAAGACTAGTCAATAAAGCGGCCGTGGTCGGCATATTCAATTATATCCGACCACGTGGGCTTATCGAACTAGTGTTCGAACCCCCACGAGCACTTCACCATTTGTTTTGGTATATGGTGCCGAAGCGGTTTTTCCATTTGAATTAGAAGTTCCTTCTTTGGCTCTGCTACTTCAAGACACCGAAGTAGGAGATGAATATCGCTGTTGTGAGACTCAGATCGATTGGAACTCCTAGACGAAAAATGCATCAATGCTTTAGAGCATCTCCGTGCATACCAAAACAAGCTTAAAAGAGCATATAATAAGAAAGTTCGTCATCGATCCTTTGAGATTGGCGATCTTGTTCTAAAAGAAAATCAAAAAAATACAAATGCAACCAAAGAACTGAAAGGTAAATTTGAGCCCAACTGGCTTGGACCATACATCATTACTTCAAAATTTGAATCAGGAGCATATAAATTATCTACCTTAGATGGTAAAGAACTTAAAGAACCCATGAATATTTTACATCTCAAACGTTATTATGCATAAATTTGATTATTTCATCCATGTACATATTTGTTCAAAATCATTCAAAAACCTCAAAAACATTCATAAAATCTTCAAAAATCTTCAAAAATATTTATCGCATTTATTTTGTAAAGTTTCTTTTGCTTTAAAACAAAAATCAACATAAAAAATCCAAAAACAGACTATATGCTTGACTCTTTCGAAACCAAAACAATATACGAGAATAAAGAGAGAGTCAACATTCTCAAAACTTTCTCAAAATCATTATTTTCTTACAATTATTGCGAGTTATATGTTTCAACTTATTTTGGATAAAACTAGCATTTATTTGGCATCCCTCACTTGCACACTCACATAATAAATATCTTGATTTTATATGGCATGATTACTAATCTCTCTTATATCAAAGTTCACAAAAATCAATTAAATAAAGTTTGAGCATAGAGAATTGATCTTGGTATTTACTTAAACCAAGCACATCTTTTCACAATAAAATGATTATATTTGTAATTTCCATGTTTTGCTACATAGTAGAACTGATTTCTTGAGTGAAAAGTTTCCCTTGCTATCCTATCATGCACATGGTCTAGAATCTTTGAGAATTGGCAAAAGGACAAGCTCACCCCTACCCAGAATAAAAATCCCTTGCTCTACAACTAATCCGAGCAAGTATCCCTAGAAAAAGAAAAAGAAAAGAAAAGTTCAAGAAAAAGAAAAGAGAAAAGAAAAATGTTATTCTATATCAGCAATATTTCAAGCACTATCTGCAAAAGAATCAAGAAAAAGAAAAATAAGCAAAGTTCAAAAGAAAGCAAGAAAAGCAATAAAATCCCTTTCCCTACCATTTGAAAAGAAAAGAAGGGTGAATGAGCTTGAATCCACTGGAATTCTCAATTATTCGAAAAGCGTGAGGTAAGCCCCATAACGGGTGGTTTGTGCCCAACCTGCTTGGCCTTGGGTAACTCCTAGCGTGGCGATATGTCTGTCACATTAGCGACCTTCTTTTGTACGGGCCTATGTCTGCTTATGGATTAGCTAGCTCTTGATAATCCGATCTACATAGTAGCCTAGTATGGTTATATGCATCTACATCATGGTTAATGAACACTTAGTTGGTTTATTCAAATCACTTGTATCATAGTATCTTGCTCAAAACAGGTAACCGAACCATACAATTGCACACACATTTGTATTTGAGAGATTTTGTCTATCATTATGATAAATCAAGATTGGCAATGAATTCACTTATGCACATGGGATTCCTTATAAATCTAATTTTTTTCAAAATACTTTGAAATATTATTTTTGCAACTTGTTTGGAATAATCAAGTACAATTATTTAACACACATATCATATATATCTTATCGACTTTTGCGACGATGGTATAATTCCAAAACCAAAATTGGAATTTTATGCTTAGCGCAAGTCATTATTATCATATTTTCTGTTCATAAAAAATTAATCATGCAATAAAACTATCTTTTCTTTGATCTTCGCGATGATGGTATAAGTCTATACCTACATATTCTATACCTAGCGAAAACCATTGTAACAATATTTTCTCCAATTTATCAAAATTCATAAAAACCATATGACTTCATTCTATTACACAAATTATGCTTTTCAAAAGCAAACACATTTTTATTATTTCATATCATTATGTCAACCTTTGCATTTTGCAATGATGGTATAATTCTTAAGGAATTATTCAACAATTTTTATCACACTTAGGAATTTATGCCTAGCAAAAATCATTTTACAATATTTCATGCATAATATTTTCATGGAAATCTGAAAACAAACCATCATCATCATCATTATTTGCATCATCACAACAAAGTCTTAAGGCAGGTCTCTTAAGCACTCTTTTCTTTTAACAATATTTCTATCCTGGGACTAGCTTGACGACCGAGTGAGCAGCGACTCCATGAAATGGTCTATAATAGCGACAATGTCCTTTGAAATTATTGTTAGAAATCTCTTTTTTTTTTATCACATTTCATTACAACCAATCAATTTGTTACATCAGATTATTTCATTTAAAATATTTATAGCATGACATCCAAGTTATAATATTTTCCAAAACGACATAATTACATGAATCATCAATAAAATCATTACATCAATCAACTCAATCAATCAATCAAACATAAAAAGCATCATAAGCATCACATAAGACAAGTCATATGATCAAAAAAAATATCTCATCTATATATATCAACAGAATATATACATCATCAAAACTAGATTGGTATGCCACAATCTGTACCTCGGCATACTCAATCCTCTATCAATACAAGTATAATACAATATCAGTGGCAGTATCCCGCCCTCTAGCCTCGAGAGCCTCTAGAGCTCTCGGCCTCATCTCCTCCCCCGCCCTGCGGAGGACGAGGTGGTCCCATCGCAGTATGTGTGGTACTGCGAGTCCTCGTCATCGATCGGGATGAGCTCCTCGTCGACCCTGTCCTGATAGGATCTGCTATGGCAGGTGGCAGCTGTACCCTCTGGCCCTACGGCACCGCTCGGTAGTATAGCGCCTGATAGAATGCGGTCTGAGAAACCGACCGTAGCGGCTCCCGAGTGCTTACCCCTCCGCCTCGTGCCCCGAGACAGAGCATTCTCGTCTCGTAGGCTGCGACACCTCGGCCTGGTGCTTTGCGGTGCATCCTGTAACGTCTGCACTCGAGCTCGTAGATGATCTCTCTCTGCCCGGAGAGTAGCCATCTCGCTACTCTCTCCAATGTCCACACCCTTGCCCTTATCAGGCGATGGTGGCCTCTGTGGAGATGAGGGTCTCGCCTCCCTCCTCTCCCTCTCCCTCTGTCGCGGCCTCTCCTGTGCCTGTGGCCTCCTCTGCTCTCCTCTGCCGTGACCCCGGGCTGCCTCTACCATCGCCTCCCTATCCGACGCACAACTGCGTGGATCGGTCCCTGTGCCCTCGTCATCCGAGGAGGGCGGATGCTTGCGTACCAGGCATCGTAGCCATCGGCTACCCCTGCGTCGTCCCCATCCACTGGCTGAATGGGGGCATCGTCCGTGTCCTGACTCCAGAATCGTTGCATATCTGGAGCCCCGCTAACTGTGGTGTTATCCCGGACAGTCCAGGAAAACTCGTAATCCCTGAGAGATGGGATCCCCTACTGTAGACCGAACTATCGCAAAACCCGGTCATAGCGGTGGAGCTCCACCTCTCCCCTCTCCATCCGTAGCCAGTAGACTCGCCTGATGCGAGCCAGCTCTTGTCCGTCCTCTGGCCACCCTGGATGCTCTCTCCATGGCCTCCAGGTGATCTGGTCTGGGACCAAGTCATCCAGCAGTCTCCGAGACACCGGCGGGTCGATCCGTCGTTGTGCCCCTCTCCGGAGCCACCAGTAGAAGACTCGGGGCCTCTCCCCGTCAACCCCTGTCAGTGGAAGCCCTACCGGCCTCCGCATCGCAATGTGCTCCTAGCACCAAACCTGTAGGAGCGATGTCATAACCAGACATCGGCCGCCCTTGTATACGACCCCATGCAGGATCCTATACAATCGGCATAGAACAAAGCTGCCCCAAGCAAATATGTAGCCATGGTCGCGCATGTCGCGGATCACATCTGCCAGCATCCATGGTACCCTACGGCCGCTCCGGTGGCACGGCGAGAAGTCCACCAACCACCCCGGCCAAAACTCGTGTCGGTGTAGATGCCCCGGGCATCCGGCGCGGTGCCTCGATGTTCACTCCGCCCTTCTCCGGGGTGAAGCTTGGGTCACCGTAGAGTCGTCCCATCGCGTGGCCCCGATTGGCCGCGGGTGTGATCATCCTCCCTTGTATGGGGATTCTAAGAATCCTCCATACATCCTCTAGTGTGGGAGTCATCTCCCCTGTCGGTAACCGGAAACATGAAGAGCCCGGGTACCACCTCTCTGCTAGGGCCGTCAGTAGCCCCATGTACGTAGATACTTGTGGCATCTCTGCCACATGTAGTAAGCCGGCCTGTGCCAGCTGATCTCGCTCTGCTTGTGTCAGAGCGGCCAAGTCATCTCTTAATCCTCCATATTTCCACTCTCTGCTCTTTAGTAATCCTCTCTGCAAGCATAAACATCAAAACAACAAACAATCATTAATAACAATTTTAGCAATCAATAATGCAACTTAAAGATCAAAATTTTGCAATTGATGATATCGCCCACTATTGGCCGATATCGTCCGAAATTTGAGCAAAATCGTCTCCGATTTCGCGTGTCGAAATCGTCTCTAATTTGACGAAATCGTCCCTTTTTCGCCGATTTCGCCCTTGGGCGAAATTGACGAACTTGAGACGATTTCGTCGAACTAGAGACGATTTAAATGGCCAAAAACGGCCGCGATGCTCAAAATTCACCTAAAAATCCATCTAAAAAGCATGTAAAATCAAATTAAATCAATTCTAGATCGGTTTAAACCCTTACCCGTAGACCGCGGCGGACCTCTGCGGATCATGTACCTTGTCTCTACCATTTTTGCTCCGGAGCTCTCAAAACGATAAAATGAACAGTAATAAATGAATTAGGGTTTTACCCTATTTTTCTTAATTTTATTCAACAAATAATTTTTTGCTTTTTCGCGTTTTTACCTCAAACGTTCGATTTGGGTAAAAACACGGAGGGGGAACCATAGTAAGCTGTCGTACGATTCGACCAAGAATCGTCGCCTAAAAATGGGAATAATTTTTTGCTTTCTCGTAGATCGAGAAGAACTCATCTTTAACGCATTTTCTTCGGAAAATTCGCTAAAGAGGGGGCAAAATGTAGCACCCTAAAATTGGCGCGATAAAATTGGAATAATTACATTCACCTTAGTAAATAAATTTAAATTCAAATTTAACCTCCCAAACCGCCCGTTAACCGTCGAGAAACCCGTTTCCTCCTTTTTCGCGCCATTTTTAGCAGTTGTTTTGACCGTTTGACGATATCGTCTCCGATCGGACGATATCGCCCCGAGTTGACGATTTCGTCCGGACTAGAACGTCCGAGACGATTTCGTCGCAAAACTGAATTTGCATAGTTGGAATCCGTTCCAACGGGTCTCCAATCCGGGAAAAAGCGTGTATGCGCCGTTGGGACCCTTCCCCCATTGGAGATCTCCCAAATTGGGATGATCTCCAACCTCCCAACAACTATCCTATGCCTATTTAACTCTAAGGCTTTTCCCTCCCCAACCCCTGGCTGAATTTTTATGCAAATTGAACCCTTATGCTCTAAAACATCGTAATTCATATTTTGCATTAGTCCTATAGTCATTTCATTGCAGGTACACCATTGGTTTTCAGCCGGAGCCGGTACCTATCGCGGCTAGACGAACTTGTCAAGATCGGAGGCGATCTCGTCAAATTCGGGACGATCTCGTACTTGATGCGAGACGATTTCGACTGCAGCGCACATCGAGGCAATCAGTGCCTGGAGTTTGTTCTTCTGTCTCTTTTCTCTGTCATTTTATGTTATAAATTAGATTGTTTATTCAGTTTTTATATTATATTGCATTTGGAGTTCACCCATTTTGTCTAGTTTACGATTAAGATCATATTACTGCTATCTAAACACGGTTATTTGCATTTACTTCTGTTCTTGTATATTGTTCAACACTCATATTATTGTTTTACATAGTTTGCCCCTATTTGCAAAATAGAATTTCTCGTATTTCGCATCTGCTTGTTGTTTTGCAGGTCTCTGATGAATTCGTCGACGAATTCGTCGGATTTCAGACGATCTTGTCAGTTCGAGACGATTTTATCAAATTGAAGGCGATTCTGTTGAATTGCAGACGATCCGAGCTGCTTCAAGCTTCGAAACTCCATCAGACTTCCGGATCAGGTAATCTTCATTGGCCTCCTGCAAATTCTCTGTTTCTGTTTTCCTTTATGTTTGTTGTATGCATTTAAATTGCATTTTCATGTAGTTTAAGTTAGAATCATTCGGCCAAACCTAGGATGAATGTTTAAAAATAAAACGAACTCATCAAAACTCATTCCCAAAACCTAGGCGTGGAAACTGCCGTCAAATGTTTCCTGGTGAACCCACCATCCGTCGAAAAATCACCAAAATGCACCTCCCTTGAGAGGCGGGACCTTCGCAAAGTCCTCTCGTCCGAGGTACCGCACCATCCTTTTCCCATCCTCCTTTCGGGCGCGGATCCAATAGCCACACATGAAATGGCAATAGCGATACACCTCATATGAAAGGGCAATTATATTATCCTGCATATCAATAGGCACACAAATTTCATTAGCAGGTTTGGAGTGAGCTTACTCTTCCCAAGAATCATAATGATCATCTTTCAAAATCAAATTGTGATGCTCAACTATTTCTTCATCATCTTTTAATTCATCAACATGTTTCTCATCAAATTTATCTTCACCTTCCTTAGATGGTTCAATTACTTCCAAAATTGGGTTATTGCTTGTATTCAAATGGATAAGGCTATCATAATCCACATGTGTAACCCATGATTCACGTTTAACATAATTTGGAAGGTGTGAATTTTTTGGGCCATTACTTTCAAGAATGTCATCCAATGTGTCATTCGAAACAGATTCATCCTCATAGAATTCATATTTTGGTGAGTCAAGGGTTTCCAATCTATCACATGTTTCAATACTAGTTGGATCTAGTACTCCTCCCTTGCCTAAAATCATGTTCTTATGAAAATCATTGAAATTGATTTTAGAAACATCTTTTGAATCAAGATGAGTATTTTGAAGTTGATTCATACTTAAGAAAGATGGTTGATCTTGCATAGTAGGTTGAGTATTTTGAAATTGATTGAAGCTTGGGAATGATTGTTGATTCTGAAATTGATTCACACTTGAATTTGGTTGAGGTGGATAAATCATTGGGTGGGTAAAGGAGGTATTAAATGATTGAAGATTATATGATCCAAAACCCACACCATAATTTTGATAATTCAATTGTTGCTCAATTGCCATTGCTTGAGTATAGGCTTGTGACAAAGATGTGATTTGAGGCATCCCTCACAAATATGTGGAAGTGAGTGGGTCAAGAGCATTGACGTATATTTGGAGAGCCACTTCTTCTTGCAGAACATAAAATTTCACTAATTGAGTATATAATCCAAAAAAAAAATTAGAGAATGACTTCACATTTTCACTTGGCCCTTTTTTAATAGTGAAAAATTTCTCATACATGCAGATTGGGTCAACTTGCTTTTTGTTGAATTGATTAAGAAATGTTGCCTCTAGCTAAGCCCAAGAAGTGATAGACCCTAAAGGCAGACTTGTAAACCAATCATATGCCACTTTGTCCAAGGTGTAAGGGAACATTTTACAAACAACATCATCATACCAAATTGTTAAGTGATTCACAACAAATTTGAATGCTTGAATATGTTCTTCTGCAGTATTTGTCCCATTAGACAAAAATCGAGGAAGACATCTCTCAAAACCAACGGGAAAATAATGTTGAACTCCCGGTATGTTCAATGGGCTACCTGGCATCCACGGTGTAAACATAGCCATTAGTGAATCTTAAAGAATATAACTTTAACAGTTTTTTTTTTTTTTAAATCAAATCAAATCACATTATTCCTATATGAACAATCAAAGCGTTAGAATAGTGCATAGCAATTCATGTCCTCCTTTTAACAGTACAAAGTGTATTGTTAAGAGAAGACTAAAGATAATAACCAATAGGGCATGAAATATTCAAAATTGACATCCCTGTAGCACTTAAATCACACTGAAATAAACCAATTCAGGCCCTCCTTCTAGCACCAATCTGTTGAGTGGTATTTTCACCCGATTGTGAAAACACACTCTCCGATAGGATTTGAGCTCCAAATCCCCTCTTACAAAGAAATTAAACAGGTAACTTCTCCAAGGTCTTCGCTATGTTAGCATTTGTGTATGTGTATTAATAATCTCAAATAAAGATATTCAATTTCAATGCTTGGAACACCTTAGTGATTGCAAGTAACTGTAAACAACGGGCAATGTTGGTTTATTTCACAGTGAAACTTTAATGATTGTTCATTGAATCAAAGTAAAGCAAATGTGAGTTGGTCCTCGTATGACCACGTTGTAACTTCAAAATGGAAATTGATGAAATGCCATAAAACATAACCCCTTCAATGAAATTGGAATTTTCATGAAGGGAATGTCATCATCGACTCATGAATGAAAAACAAAATGAAAAACGAAATTTTGGCCTTGAAATGGAAATTTTCTTTTTTTGAATTTTTAAGGTCTGCAACAAAACAACAACTTTAATGAATTTTAAAGAAATACTAAACAACTCCAAAAATAAAATTTTAAAATGCATATTTGAAATCTGTAGTATGACATACGCAATGGTGGAACTATTTTTGGATTTTGAAATTTTTTAATTTTTATTTTGATGACTGTAGAAAAAGTAAAATGCAAAAAAATGAAAGTGCAAAGAATGAAAATAAAATGCATTCAGGGTGATGCAATCCTATTCTGACAAAACCAAAGATATGAGGTTTTCTACTTGCAACCTAACCTATTGAACCTGCAGAACATGCACAATCCAGATAAGTTAAGTGCTGGTTTCTAGGGTTTTAACTGTGATTTTCAGATTTAGACATTCGCATGAAGCAACCAAGAGAACTTGCATTAAACTTCACCTATAAGCCTAAAATCTGAAAAGGGAAAAATAAACATTTAATCTTGCATGCAGAAAATAACTCCTTCTTTCTTGTCCATAAGATGCAACTCTCGGAATTTTTTGTATTAAGAATTTATCAATTTACAATGACAAAAATCTCTAGTTTTCTCAAAACTAGAAAAAGGGGAAGAAAAACACTCCAAAGCAGGCCCAGAATGGCTTATCACCCTCAGCTCTGCAACTCTTCCTGTAGCGGTTTCTGACCCCTGTATCTGTCTTTGGCTTCTGCTTTTCTGGAAATGCTCTTTGTTTTGCTCTGTGACGCTTCGTTTCATTTCACAGGTCTCGTCATTTCGTCTTCCCCGCCTCTTCGTCATTTTTGACTTTTTGCTCAACGTCGAAACATTTGATCTTCTCTGTGAACTGTAACTGCTTGTACTGAAGCATTACGCCATAGCCCTGACATCTTTGTGCCACATGTTCTGTGCCTCCCCTGTATACTCTATAACGGCCCTTTGTGAATCGTGAAAAAAATAGCATGTCGCGATATCGCAACTTTTTTATATTTACAGCCTTGTCCTTCTTCTTACATCGCAAAAGTGAGACATGTCGCGATATCGCAACATTTTTATGCCTTTTGTTGTGAGAATGCAATATTTTGTGATATCACGACACTTTTCTATTTTTAGTCATCAACATACAATATGTCGTGATGTCGCGACACTTTTCATTTTGACCGCTTTGACCGTGATTTTACGACATGTCGTAATATTGCGACGTGTTTCCTCTACGTTCACTTTGGTTGCTCTCGATCGCGAAAACGTGACATGTCACGATATCGTGACACATTCTTTCATTTGCTACTTCCTCGCTTTCCAGCCATGAAAACCTGACATGTCGCGATATCGCGACATTTTTTTCTCCTTGCGCTTCATTTCGTATTCGGGTCACGAAAACATGACATGTCGCGATATCACAACTTTTGCATTGACTTTTTCTTACTGCCTTTGACCATGATTTTATGACATGTCGCGATATCACGATAATTTTTCCTTGTGGGCCGCGAGACCGAAACATGTCACGATATCGCGACACTTTTTCATTTGCTGCATCCTACTGATCTGAGCCGCGAAAACGTGACATGTCGTGATATCGCGACAATTTCTATACTTTGCCTTGTTTGACTGCTTTGACCGCGATTTCATGACATGTCGTGATATCACGAAACTTTTTATTTTTACTATATTTTGCTGATCTAGGCCGCGAAAACGCGACATGTCATGATATCGCAACATTTTTTCATCCTTAGCCGCGACAGAGCAACATGTCGCGATATCGTGACACTTTCTTTTTCTTAGCCACGACAGAGCAACATGTCGCGATATCGTGACACTTTCTTTTTCTTAGCCACGACAGAGCAACATGTTGCGATATCACAACACTTTATTTTTCTTAGCTGCGACAAAGCAACATGTCACGATATCACGACACTTTCTTTTTCTTAGCCGCGACAGAGCAACATGTCATGATTTCGCGACATTTTTCTTTTTCTTTGATTTTAGCATCTGGGCCACTGCAGTCTTCTTGGAAAGCATGTAAAAAAGAGTGGGTCCCCAATTTTGGGGTGTTTTGTGGAGCAGCCACAACAGGTCCCTAGGTCATGAAGTATTTCACATATGATGTCCAATTTACATTAGTGGTTCGGCCTCATCTAAAAATTCTTACCCATTTGAGGCACAAACCTATAAAACCCAAGTTTGGGATTAACCTACCCTATATTTTGTGTTCCCCCTTGATTGACATGGCAAGAAAGGTGTAGGAAAAGGCATGGACTCTAAAGCACCATGTACTCATTAGGAGTATCTATAAGCACCATTTCCTCCAATGCAAGTTTGAGGATGATCAATGGTGAGCATTTTTGGACATTAGGCTATGAGTATTTTTGTAAACCAAGTGCATGGCTAACAAGGTAATAGATGAGATCCACAACCATTAGCCCTCATCGAAGGATACTAAGGAAAATAGATCCAAGTGAAAATGAGGAAGTGACTCACTAAGATGTTATGCTTGGAAAATCAAAAGGATAGAGAAAAGAGTAAAGACCGATGGTAGAAGGGACTAGTAGAGATGAGGTGGAAATTTTTGATGAATTTCCATAGATAAAAGAGGTAACATTGAGAGGATAAGCTAAGTATAAAACCTTAACCCTAGAAAGAGACAAGGTTAAAATATAATAATAGCATAATGATATGGATAGAGTAAGGAAGCTACTCTAGGATAGGGAGTACCAAATTAATATAGGAGTTTACTGAATTTAGAGAGCGATGTGGGTAATTGAAAGCATAAAAAAACCCAACCCTTGTAGAACAGGGAAGCCCTATGGTAGAATTTATTTTATTAGACCTAAATAATGGACTAGATCAATAAGAGGATGCACCAATTGAGAGAATAGAACATTTGAGGAATTCTCCAAAAATGGCATTGGAGAAAGTGTCAAAATTGTAGTAAGAAAGACCAGAGCACCTTATTAACCAGGAACTAGAACTAGCTAAGAGCACACCTGCATAGAAGGACTAGGAGGTACACAAAAACCATTGGAAACCTATAGGTCTATGGTCATCACCCATCCAACATGTTAGATACTCCTAATGTTTCCAATGAGTGGTGGTTGAATAAATTTTTTTGTTTATAATAGAGGGTACAAGACCTCACAAAATTGGAGACCAAGAATAGGGTCTTGTGAAGGAACTCACTAGGGTACAAGCTAAATTTGAATAAGTTTAAAATATTACAAAATGAATGTTGGAATGTAGGAAGCCAGTAAAAATGTACAACTTGTTCTTATGGCAACAATTCTATAGGTGGTGTAGACATGGAAAATCAAACCATCCAAATGAGTTATTTTTAGATAAATTCCCTTGGGAGGACCTCAAACTTACCAAGTGTAAATTTGTACCATATTTTCTTCTATTTTGCTTTATTTTTCTTAAGCTTGACCAAATATGCACCTGATAAATTATGAGGTATGGATTTGGCTAATATGAGTTTTTTTCTCTCAAAAAGTCCAAATTTTGAGTCGACTTCTTGTGGCATCAGCTTGATCAACATTAACTTTTGTTTTCCCACATTTTTAGCCCTCCAAACCCTCTATAAATATAGGGATTGTATTACTCATTTGAGAGGACAAGTGATAAGAAAAATGATAATACTTTTTTATAGTTAGGTTCTAAGTGATCTCTTGAGCAATCTTCATTTCATCTGGTGTTCTTAGTGCTTTTGTTCTCCATTTATTGTACTCTTGGTGACTAGCAAGTGGATAAATCCATGATGATAAGCTTGTATTCTTGATAGAGGAGGGGTATTCTACATTTGTTCTTGCTTATTCCACAAGCTTACTAGGTTGTTATCTTACTTTCATCAGTTTCTTTAGTCACTCTGCTTTGTGTTTTAGCTACTTTTTCACCTTTGTTTTGGGTTTTAAACCCCCTTGTGCGAATTTGCACCTCATTTGCTATAGGGAACAAATTTAGTGAAGACTTAGTTTTCACCTATTGGGAATTCTATTTCCCTTTTCCCTTTGTTAACTGAATCTATGCCTGATAATTTATGAGGCATAGATTCAGCCTAAAGAGGTTTTGGGGCAGTCATTTGTCCTAAAACCCTAGGTTTTTTATTTTTCATATCCGTTTATATTATAATAATTTTTTTTCAACTATGATCATTCTATTTTTCTTGCATTTCATATCATATTAGCTTGGGGGAAACCACCTTGTCCCCCAAAACCCTAAGTTTCTAATTACACACTAGATTAAGCATTGTGTTTATTATGTTTGCATTTGCTTTGCTATTTCATGTTGTCATATCATTGTACTTATTCCAAAGGTCAATATCATATTACTTTCGAATGGTCAGCTAAAAGTACCAAGGGGCTTGACTACTATACCTCCAAGCTCAATCGCATAGTAGAATTGGAGGTCCCTAAATGCTGATAAATTTTTGTAGGGTTTTGTGAAGTTGTTTTGTAATTTTTTAAGTTATTTGGATATGGATGCAAGTTAAATCTAGGATCTACCATCAAATCAGACAAGTGTTCTAAATAAACTTTTAGACTATTTGGTTATTTTTTGGTTTATCTTGCTTAGCTTAGGTTTTTAAAAAGCTAAACATAGGATTTTGTTCAATTTACACATTTAAACATCCCATATCTAGACTTGGATTGAGTCCTAAAACCATTCTTCGTGAACCCTTTTATCCCTAAGCCTCTGAGTGTAGAGAATATAACACACCCCTATGGTTACCTCGATTTCCAATGGATCCAATTGGGAATCGTACATGGTAGGGAAGTTTTCTCCCTCTACATATTTGGTAAACCCGATGTCAAACACACCTTAGTGGCCAAGACTAGGAAGCCTCTTCCTTTTTCTCTTATTTTAAATAATTTAAACAAGACCACTAATTCTATTTGCCTAGAATTAGAGAACATTAAAAAACATCTTAAAAATATTCTTGTGTGTCTTTTGCTAGTTTTCTCCTCTATCCTTTCTCTTTTCTCCTAATGGATCCCAACCTTAGGAGTAAGTGAAAGCTTATAGAATATGATCATATTCCCCAAGAAGATGATCACATTGATAGGGATAATCCTAATCATGAAGAGGAAGAACATAAAAAAATTGGTAATAACTTTGATCCTTTTGAGGGGCCTACTGGAGGCTTCACATTTACATCATTTGATCACATTTGGAGTTTTATGAGATAGCATAAGGGGCTTTGATTAATGCTATGGAGGATGAATATTGACTCAAAAGAGGTGGGATATCTCATCCTCCAACCATTTCTCCTAGGAATGTTAATAAAAACCCTTTATTTGAATCTTAACATCATGTTAATCCTTTTTCAAAACCAACATATGCTACTACTTGACCACCAACATTGAAGGAATTCCACGAGCTCCTCCAACCAATGGTGCATATCAAAATTATTCTCAATTTCCTCATCATTCTACTCATCTCAACATTTATGCTTATGTTCCACAAAATGTCAGTTATCCTCCATAGCAAGATACCATGTATCATAACCCACACCATAATAGTGTCAATACCTCCAACATTGGCAAAGTTCCCTTTCAACAGCCTATCTACACCCCTCCCCTAGAGAACCTAGGGTATTGCACCATAACAATACTAAGATGCAAGGTTTAAAAAACATGGTGAAGAAATTGGTTTCAAGACTGAATATAATTCAACCTTTGAGTTTCACCTAAAACTATAAGAAAATGTGCAATAAGATCTTAGACCCTATTGTCACCTCTAGGCCCTACCCTAAGCATTTTCTAATGTTGATTTTACCTATTTATAAGGGAACAAAGGACCCAATTGAACAACTAAGAATATTTAGGACAACATGCTATGATAATATATATGATGACATGTTACTAAAGACGTTCCATAAGAGCCTTGGTGGTATGGCATTGGAATGGTATTATAAATTACCTCATCATTCCTTGAATAATTTTAAAGAAACACCCAAATTTTTTGTCCAAAAATTTGGGATTTATGTTGAGAATAATGTGAAAATGAAAGATGTTTATATGTTAAAATAAGGTAAATATGAAAGCTTTTTAGTTTTCTTGTCTTGTTGTAGAAGTATAGTTGAACACTTAAGATATACTTTACCTCATCAAGACGTGCTGGAAATATTTATTGGAAATTTACAAGAGCAAATATCTTATCAATTGGAAACAACAACTATTACCTCATTCGATCAAGCTATAGATCTAGCAAGAAGGGAAGAGCAAGACCTTATTCAAAGAGGTCAAATTAGACCAAAGAAAGAGAAGATAGGACCATGAAATCTTAGTATAAGAACAAGCATGTAGTTGGTGATGGGTTAACAAATATTAGGCCTGTTAACAATGTTGTTAACACCCTATAAAATATGATGCTTAGCCAACCTCAAAACCCCCACCAAGGAATTTCACAAGACTCAACCAACCTATTTTATTGGTCCTAAAGTAGCTTTTGGAAGCTAATATGATTGAGTTACCTCCCATAATATAACCTGATACCACATCTAATTGGTACAAGGCTGGTCAATACTATGAGTATCATAGAGTGGAGGGCACATGAAAAATTCATGTAAGAGGTTGAAACATGTGGTTCAAGACATAATGGATGCAGGTTGCCTTGTTATAGAAGGTTATCAACTCAATCCTCCAACAAAAAATCAACCTCCTGCTCAACAAGCACCCATAACTAATCAAGATATGGAAATATTCTAAGATCCCCTACTTAAGCATGAGTTGTTGGCCACTAATAAAGTATCATATCATAATGTGCCACCTACCTACAACAATATTATTGGTATAATAGTAGTGACTACAAGTCAAAAATCTCAATCTCAATCGACTCAACAATCTAAGCAGGAAATAAATTCTACATCCAATCAACCTTCAAAACCACCCTTAGTTTTGAAAAATACCCAAAAAGAAGCACAAGAGTAGAAACTCCACCTTTAGTGTTGAAACCACAACCTAAAGTATCCTTTGGCATTCAACAACAGTTAGGTAGTACCCCAAATAATATTTCCCTCTTAGAGATTTTGAAAACTTCTCCTATTAATAGGGAAACCTTGTTGAAGCTTCTAAGTTAATAATCTATCCCTCTAGTGCTATAGCTAATGTTGAAGGTTCACTTGGGATACATCATACCACATTTTTAGATGATGATATGCCTTCCTCTGACCTACAAGGGGATTCTTCCCTCTACATCACTACATTCATTCAAGAAATATTTATCAAGAGAATCTTGATAGCTAATGGTTCTTCCTTAAATTTGTGCACATATCAATTTTTCCAAAATTTTGGATTAAAGGAGGGATATTTAACTAAATCTGATATCATTATAAATGCTTTCAACAATGAGTCCTAAAAGGCCTGTGGTATTATATCTCTCCCTCTTAGGGTTGGACCCAATATTTTAGATACCTTGTTCTATGTGGTACGTTGTACCACATATTTTAATCTTATTTTTGGATGCCTTCATATCCATGTGATGAGTACTATCCCTTATACCTTTTATCAATGTTTGAATTTCAAATTAAAAGATCAACTTATCACCATTCTTGGAAACACTCATTCATTTCAATATTGTTCAATGTTTGAGCAAGCTCAATCTAATTTATGCCCATCAGTTTCCTCATATCATATTACCAAGAAAATAAAAAATTTAAAGGTGAGTGAGGAACTGCTAATCAAAGTTTCATCATAGGATCAGGTCAATCCATTTCTTTAGGAGCCTCTTCTTGATCTTGCCAAGCTACCACCTTCACTGAAGACTATGGGTTTACCTCGTAAGAAGGATGAAGTAATACACATTGGTAGGTGTACCTTTATCTTCATAGGTACAACCTTAGAAGAAAATATCAATGGTAGTAACCCTCTTCCCATAGAGTGCTATTTTATCCATTGTTATCTATCCAATAATTACCCACTTACTAAGTCAATTTTATCTAGTATGGGATATATAGGTAAAGGTTTGGGGCCACAACAACAAGGTATTCAAGAGCCTTTGGAAGTTGATATTTGGCCTGGTAGATGTGGCATAGGCTACATACCCAATAAAAACCAAGCTTTACCATTTGATGATGATGATCACCTTATTACTTATGCTGAATATTTGGATCATCAAGGCTTGGAGTGGAGTGATGAGGATGAGGGACCACCATATCTCTTTGGCATTATTTTTTGCAATGTGGTAACTTCGATGCATATTGAGTTAGTTGCAACCTAAATGGAGTATGTTGAGTATGATACTATTTGTGACATGGATCATGAAGATGTCCTTTGAAATAGCTTCTTCTTTTATGGGTTGGTTCCATGTGTTGTGAATGTCGAGTCTTCTAGTTCTCAAGGGTATTCCATCCATATATATCTTAAATACCTTGATCGATTATGAGTCTTTCCTCCTTTCATTAATATAGGAGGCACAATAAAATTTTATTTCGACTATCATTTAGATCATTCAAACCAATTGGAACTATTGGATGAAAAGTGTATTCAGGTATTAGAGCATTTGTGAGCCTATCATAATAAGCTCAAGTAGTCTTATTCCAAGAAAATTTGTAATCATTATTTTTAGGTTGGAAACCTTTTCATCAAGGAAAACCAAAATAAAACCCATGCTCATTTTGATATTAAAGGTTAGTTTTAGTCAAATTAGTTAGACCCCTTTAGCATAATAGCCAATTTTGGCTTAGGCATCTATAATTTAACTTCTTTAGATGGTAAAAAACTTAAAGAACCATGACCATAATGCATCTCAAAAGATACTATGCATGACTTTGCATTTGCATTTATATATTAAATTTAGCTTAGATTTCATATTTCATTTGGTTTGCTTACTCATACTACATGATTGCTTGTCATATTTTGCATGTCTGATATTCTATTACATTTGTATTTTGCTTGTCATATGACTGCACTATTGCTTGATCATATTTACATGATTGCTTTCTCATATAGAATTTTATGGAATTCATAAATATCGTAAGTGATGATACCTAGTTAGGTCATAGATCACATGTATTGCACTCACACTAGGGTTCTGATGCCTAAAAAATCCCCAACCTAAGGTCTTTTTCATGCTTCTTTGTCATTTTATTTGTTTTCTTATATTCCTTGACCTTGAAAGTTTATCTTGATCATTAATATTCTCCAAGTCAAGGGATATAGTTCATATTTTTTTTGTATATCATTTTCCTTTGCAAGTTTTCTTTATTTCATTTTTTCTTCAAGATAAGGATATATGTTCCTTCTCTTGTCTATTTTTTTTTGCTTTTGATTTCATTTCTCCTTCTTGATCTTTCACTTGTTAAGGGGTACTCATGGGATAGAATAGATACCACATGAATATCCTTTGTGGTGTTTATGTGGCCATTGACTATCTTATGCACACCTCTTAGCTCTTGAAATTTCAATAAGTACACACACACAAACACACATTTCTTTTCACTTCTTGTTTCCCTCGTTCTTTTGCATATTTTCCTTTTAGCATGCGCACACACTCACCCTTGTTCTATTGTTTTCATTTTGCTCATTCATATTTTGCGCACATCACACCCCTATCGGGTAGTACTCACTTTTGATATATCAATCAATTCCAACACCCCTAATAGGATAAGATTCATAGCCACACGTGAGGGGAAACCTCCATATCAATCATATGCAAGAATAAATCCTAATAGGTATATATTTTATCTGGACATCTTAGCGATCACTACACCCATAGTGGGTATCGGTCCACTTGTCCATATTTGCAATCACCCTTATATGATAGCTTCATGACCACAAGGAAGGGGTAGCCTCCACCTCGATCATTCATGAGCATACATCCTCACAAGGTTTCACTTTGTTGATTTTATTTTGTTTTGACCCTTTTGTAGCTTTGCATTTTTTTGTCATCATTTATTTTACTTCTTCTCTTTTCTTATCTTCATCTGCCCTTCTATTTGTTCTACTTGCATTCATTTTTAGTTAGTTTGCATTGCATCTAGTTAAGCTCATTTTTGTATTCATGTAGTTAAATTCATTGTGCATTGAATTCATTATGTATGTGATCATGCATAACAAAAATATAAAGTTTTACATATTCACACAATGTACACTTATTTTTCTAAATAAAAAAACTACAACATGATATTAATCACTAATAAGGGAGTACATGTCAACTGGGTCGGTGCACTATAGTTTGATCTTGGCACACTCGACCCTCCCCAAGTATGCATATCACAATATAAAAATTATCATGTCACCTCAATCTTAGATATAGCTCCGTGAGCCTCTCTCCCTTGCTCCACCCATAGAAGGTGGTCCATATGGGGGTATTTTCACCAACTGTATTGTGGTTTGTGATCTCAACTATGATCAACTTTATGACTAAAGGTAGGATGACAAGGGCATCCTCTAATCTATCAAAACTACCTAAAATTATAGGACCTAACAGAATGTTTACCTCTATACCACCACCTCTTGCCTCTCCTCTACCCTCTGTATCTACTCTTGTAGAAGGTATATCCTCTCACCTGACTAGTTACTCATCATAACAACCATCTCCTTTGCCCAAGATTATTATTGCTCTTGATCTAGTTGGCCCATCTACCCCCTAAGGTATTCTACATTAGATATTGTGTTCTACTCTAATAGGACCTGGCTCAGTTATGCATGGAGGGTGTCTATCTCCCCCTACATAACAACTACCTTGTTTGGTAGTCCCTATGCCTCCCTTGTTATGTCCCATTGAGCCATGGTCCTACTAGGCCCTACCTGTGTCATCATGGGGGAATCTCCTACTACCCCATACCCCTAAGCCAAAGAGAATGATAATCATCCTCATGGTTATCACCATATCTATCCTAACTTGAACCCTTGCCTACTTAGGAGGCTCTAGCATCCTCTATTATCGCTATACTATGTGTTGATTAGCCTCTTTAAGTGCTAGCTACATCAGTCAACCCATCATTTGACACCTCTACACTAGCACCAGTGGGAAGATCCTTGGGAACACTATGCCCCTATACCATCTCCTATATCTAAGGGCTACTCTGACATCATCCACTCTAGGATCAATATAGAGGAGACCATACAAAAATTTCTCCACAAACCTAGCCACATCAAGGTCCCTTTCTACTCCTGATGGATCCCTCCTCACCCTCCAAAAATAGTATTCCCTAAGGTCCAATATCTCCTAGATAATTCTAAACTATCACCATAATCAATAAAACTAATAAAGCTCTAGTTTTCCCTTCTTTTTGGTGACCCATTAGACTTTCCTAACCCGAAATAGCTCCTCTGTATCCTCAGCCCATCCAGGGTGTAGTAACCATGGTCATCATATGATCTAGTGATTTTGTAGCTCATTTATTACCCATTTCCCCACTGGAAAAATTCCTCCCTATGACCTATTAGTATGCTTGAATTCTTGAGACCATCTATATCATACTAGACACTCTAGGTCAGGTAGTGGCCCTAGTAGTGCATCTGACCTCTTTATGGCTATGTTCTCCCAACACCACACTTACAACAATATCGTACATGCTAGACCTATATGCTATTTTTACATGACATTGTATAATATCCTCTACAAACAAGTGAAAACATACAACCCCCATGTAAAATCTAATCCCCTGATCCTGCATGTCTACCACTACTCCTACGATTTCCCATGGTAGGTGTTTTCGACTCACGTGGTACACTAGCAATCCCACCACTACTTCATATAGCATGGTCATAATTTTTCCAATTCTATGTCGACACAACATGTCATCGACATGAAATCCACTCTTGCAGATATCATGTGATGGGTCCCCTATCAATATTTGTGCTACCACCTATGCCCTATAAACTATCCTCCCCTAATGGGGATCCTCAAGATGCACCACACATCCTCCAGTGTGATGGTCATCTCTCTTATTGATAACTAAAAGTAGATGACTCTGGATACCATCACTCTATCAATGCTATTAGTAGCACTCTATTTGCTTCAACTCTAGGCATCTTCACTAGATGACATAGTTCCACTACCTCTTGTGTGTCTCTCTCTACTGGTGTGAGCTGCTACAGTGCCTTATCAAGGGTACTCAATCACCACTCTCTTCTCTCAAGGACATCATGGTATAGTAAAAAACAACAAAAACACACAAATTTCATTCAAACATCATCAAAACATTAAATGATCCTAATCTAATCTTACCCCTTGTTCCCCATTTATTTCTTCTTTGTTTCTCTTTTCCTTTATCTCTCTCTCTTTTTTTTCTTCTTCTTCATCGAATTTGTGTCTCGTCTTCTCTAGGGTGCAAATTTATGAATACACAATCTATATGGTATAGGACATGGATTCGATCATTTCCAAGGCTAGTCGGATCTACGAGCTACTCCCAAATCCATGCCCAGGTACCCTACATGATGATTTCCTCATAAGAACCCTAAAATTTCAAAAAAATTAATGAAGATTTAAAATTTTGAAAGCTAGGGTTTAGTTTTGGTTGTTACCCATACCCATTGTGTTATTGTGTTGGCCTCACCCCTTGAAATGATTGCTCGATGTGTGGGAAACACCATTATTCTATTTTTTTATCTAGAGCTATTTTTTCTCTTCATGTGGTAAAAATGGTTAGGGTTTTCACCTTGACCTATCCAAAAAGCATGCACCTATCTAATACATCAATCAGAATCAACATAAAAAGCATAAATAGTAAAAAATATCACAAATAACAAGAAAATGGATACTTCTTTTATTAATATTGAAAATGAATGTCGATTACAGTCATGCCCCTCTTAGGGTCACCCAAATGTTGATACAATTCCAAAGCCCCCAACGTGGTAGGCACAATACTAAGGCTCCCTAAATAGTCACAAACTGCTCTAGGGTGGAGTTGACCCTCTTCTTCATGTTGAGGAAGGAATTATATGTTTGAATCTCCTTCAAATATATTTCTTGCGATCAAGAAACAACACCAAAGCATTAATAGCATAGGCAACCTCTCATGATGAGGCCCTTTAAAGAATGTGAACATGAAAATGCCATAATACTAATGAAATCAAGAAAATGAACAAAACATGCTATACTTATGCAAAACTTGAAAAGATTAATGGAAACATGTAAATAGCTAGCATAACTATCTATCTATTGGGTTAGTTTACCAAATAAAATACATGAAAGCATGAAACAAACCACAATTGCACTAAATACAAAATTGATATAATGAAGGTAAATCTACTTTAATTGGTCAATTCCACCCATCAAATGTCTCTAAAATGTCAAATGAACCTATGCTAAGCATACTATGATCTAATCAAATAATATACAAAAAATAAAACAAGGGATCCACAACCATTTGCTCTCCGTGGGTCTGAGATGTGGTCAACACTATAGACCATGGGTGATAACCATGGCTAAGCTCTTAGTAAACTTACCCTCAGAATTAGGGCCTCATGTCCAATCCTCCTTGCCAAATTTATGGTCAAGGGTCGCCTCTGTGTCCTCTGATAGGTTTGGTGGTTGAATTGTCCAAATTGTGCACTGATTGCATGGATTTACATTTCTTGGCTCTCCTAGGCTCCTAGGGCTTCCATAGCAATTTGATATCCAATTGGATAGCAAAGTTATCCCTCTCAATGTATGCAAATGAGTATGCAATTCGACAGGGCTTCACTGCTCAATTATTCACACTTCGTCCAGAATTATCCCCAATTTAGAGGGAGATCTTATAGCACTTGCCAAGGGCTAGGGGTGGCTTCCTCATGAAGCCAAGATCAATATTGGGTAGTTGAGTTAGTTGGAAGGAAGGTTATGGAACCTTCCTCGCTCAAATCACTCTAATCTGCAGCTAATTGGTCATTGCAACAAAATTTTGGGGTCGGATGAAGGCCAATTGAACTTCAATCTTGATAGCGGGTGTCATCTGCAGCTAGCACTGCTAACCATGGGTGTCAACTGTGGTCCCCAATTGGTAGATTGGGGGCCACGACTGTAAGCCGTGGCTAGAACTAATTTAGGTAAAGATTCCCAATTGAGTGGTAAGAACCACTACTATACCTTGAATCTATCCAAAGGTCTTCCATATGGTCTTCTAGCATGTCCCATATGAGTAGTCGCCTCGACATGATGTGTTTTATGTGTCTACAGATACCCCTTTTGAGATGCATTGTGAGATCAAACAATGCTGAGCAAAACTAAACCTCCTAAAATGATGTCATAGGTTGCATGATGATCATTTGTCTGATCAACATTAGATGCCCCAAGTCCAGAAAAAGGATGCACATCCTAGAATCATTACTTCCAACTAGGTGAAAGGCTTAAATTTGAAAGAGTTTGCACTCATCATCAAACATTCGGATAGCATCAATGCTAAGTAGGCTTTCGTGCCTGTCAATAAAAAATAATGAGAGTTAGAAACAAAATATCATAAATGCTATTTTCCCCAAGCATAGGGGTAAGCTTATGATAGCTATTGATAATTATTCGTAATATGAATGTAATTTTGACAAAATCTAGGGATCTACGATCAAGGGATATTTTGTTGACTCTAAATTTTATTTGATATTATGACTACCGCCTCAAGCGATGAGTCTATGAGGGTAATGCAATGAATGAAGTGACGAGGTTGCTTGACCATTATGAATGATATTGAACACATTTAGATTTAGCATTTGAAATTCTTGGCAAGGCCTAATCAGCTATGATTACAACTATTAATAGTAATTTCTCATTCCTATCCCATGGAGCAGTCCAACCATGAAGGCCTTCTTAGGGAATCGAAATGAAAGCAATCCGATTAGGCATAAGTTGAATCATATTATCGATGATATGATAAAAATATCATAGGAGAATTGTGATGAATATCTTGTTCCCGTGGAGTAGTCTAACTGTGAAGGCCTTCTTAGCGATTGAAATGAAGCATAACAATTCTAAAATGATGAATTTGACCCAAATGTCCTTATGGTAATTTACTCATCTTGACGGATTGCATGGATCGCAAGTCGCTACAACCACCAAGTGTATAGGGTAAATAACTGAATACGAGATGCATTTGGCTTTTGATTTATTTTTATTTTTTGTTTATTTTGATGAATTTTTAATTGGCATGTTTTATTGGCTGGGAGGTGTGGTGCTCTAAGGAAGGATTTCCATGGCAATGACCTCAGTTGAATGTACTTTATAATCTTAGCCAATTATGTTATTTTTACCTTATGATGACAATTTTTGGTGTCATGGTGCCATGCTCACTTATTTGGAGTGTTTAATTTATCATTTAACAACTTTCCTCAAGGAAAATTAAGGTAATCCTATGCAATTTTTTGACCACAACTCTTAATTGCAGGCATTTTTTCTCGCCACAACTAGGACATGTGGTCGCAAAACCCTAACTTGGGGACCACGGGTGTCAGCCACGACCTGCCCTAAATAGAAAAAAATATAAAAAAGGCCTAATATTTGTATAAATTTCATTTTTACTTGACTTCATAGTTAGCCTAAGAGCTCTGGAGCTAAAAACATAAAAGGTAACCTGGAATGCTGCTAAAATCGAACCAGCTCAGCTAGACTTCACACCTATGGCCAATCCAGGGGAGGCATCGATGAGCGGGAGAGCTAGGGGCTTAAAGGTAACTCGTAAACTGGGACCTTGCTTGTGATTATTATGTTTAAAATTAACCTCATTAATTAATCGATAATTGAACCACATTAAACCGCAGGGAATGAACCTCACCTCATATTAGGATTTTAACTGCAGGTTAATTAGCTAGGGGGTTTAATTTTGGGTTTTAGAGTGCTTTAGGGTAGGAGCGAACCCATTAAGGGTTTCGCTCGCTAGCCGCAGGTGGAAGCCATAGTCCCCAATTTTTAGACTAGGGGTCACGACTGTCAGTCGTGATGGGGTTTAAATCCCAATGGTCAAATTTTTGAACATTGGGCTGGCCATGACTTTGACCTACAATGCCCAAATTTTACAAAATTTTCTAATTTTTTCACATTTTTTTAGTTTTGATGGGCAATTAATACCACTTTTTGTTGCTTTGAAGCATGCTTTTGATATTCATTGAAAATTTTGCTCATATGTGTGCATCTTATTGCATTTTTAAGGGATTTTATAATTTTTTATCGATTTTAAAATGATTTTAATTATTTTTTTGCTTTCTTTTTATTTATTTCATTTAGTCTTGACTAATATGGTGAGGGAGACCAATATCCTTCGCACTCTACACCCCAAATTTACTGATGCAGAGCGGGCATGGTTTTTTGCAATTGGCTTCAGATGTATCTTGGATCTCCCTCCCATCCGAGTAGACCAGGCCTACCTGATTGCTTTGGCCTGTCGTTGGGATGCACGAACCTACATATTTCACCTAACTATGGGTGAGATGACGATCACACTAGAGGATGTGTACCACATATTATGTCTACCTATTGATGGTGAGCCTATCATCGCCTCCCCATTTACAGCAAGGAGAGCTATCTTTGATCCTGTATTCGGATATCAGAGCGTGGAGGCACACGACCACATCGACCATGGCAATGTCCATATCAGTGAGTGGTATGAGGTTGACATATTCTCAGAGCGGGAAGTTGTATTCATGCATCTAATTATTCAGATAACCCTACCTGATTCTTTAGATGTGAGGTTCCCTTGGAACCTCCTATCTTGTATTTGACCTATCCTGGCCAACTTGACAAAGGAGCCTATTATTGTGTACTAGGGAGTGCTCTGTTGGCACAGTTATATCACGAGCTATATTAGATCACTTTTTAGAGTAGAGTGGGTATTGGTTGTAGCCTCCTATTGTAGATATGGGGTTGGCAACACATCTAGATAGAGCATCCTACGGAGCTACCCCTAAAGATCACTACTATTGTAATTGCTCACCAGTGCTATACCACATGCTAGCCTTGGGAGTAGAAGGGGTTTAGGAGTAGGTCTCACGTAGGAGACTTGACTTACTACATTGATTGGTTCACCCAGCTTCATCTTGATGACATTGAGTGGTGCCCCTACATGGATTGCCCAACATGGATTGAGGTAGCTAGATACCTACATCAGGAACACAGGGATAGATGGATCATCATTTGCAAGGCTGAATGGCACGAGTACCACTACTTTTCTCTCATCCTACAATAGTTCAATATTCGATAGGATGTCCCTAACATGCTTGCTATATATATATGCCTGGTCCTATAGAGGGACATCACCTGGCCTCAGGTTACTCCTCTAGGAGAGGAGGATGATGATTTCCAAGAGTCATGCCATAGGGATGTAGGTACTACTTTTGATTATGATGGATGGTGGGTCGATATTTAGTGGCACGAGAGGGGACCTCTCAGTCACCCAGTTGGAGGATTTGCTGAAGAGGGTGTTGATGGTGTAAAGGTGTATCCCCATGGGCATCGCACTCGGTAGAGGATAGAGGGTGAATGGGGTACAATAGGAGAGGCCGCTTAGGAAGATGCAGAGGAGGAGGGTATCAAGGAGGGTGAGGCATCAGGAGATAGTGAGATTGGACAGCTGTAGATGCAGGTAGCTAACTTGTACAGTCAGGTGGGTAGGCTTTGTACCCAGATATTATAATGGGATACATCCATCACCACCTTATACGTGAAGTTGTCTCATAGAGAGAGGTAGCTAAAACAAGCACAGAAGGAGAGAACATCTCTTTAGGAATGAGTAGACTCAGTAGATACAAGGATCACATAGCTCACAGGAGAGCGAGATGTGGTCTAGGCACAACTGAGTGCTATTACTATAGAGAGGTACCTATTGAGGACTATGGTGTGCAACAATGGTGGAAGGAAGGTAAACCTAGGCATGGGACTAAGATGTTCTATTTTGCCAAAAGACTGCAGTACATTAAATCCAAAATAAAGACTTGGAACTGGAAAGAGTTTGGGGATGTTCATAAAAAAAATATGAAGTTATTGCTCATCTTGAAAATTTGAATAAGAAAATCCGTTTAGATGGCCTCATAGAGAAGAGAAGTGCAGATGAAATTAAACTCACAACTCAGTTAGAGGAATGGGAAAAAAGAGAAGAAATCTTATGGAAGCAAAAATATAGAATTCAATGGCTCAAAGAAGGAGATCAAAACACAAATTTCTTCCACAAATATCTTCTAGCTCGAAGATCTCACAACTTTATTTCTTCCTTAAAATCAGATTCTGGAGATGTTTTTTATACTTGGGATGGCATGAACTCTATTGTTGTTGATTACTTTTCCAATATTTTTGCTGCTAATCCTCTTGACTTAGCTTCACAACAAAATGTTCTTCAAGCAATACCTTCTCTTATCACTTCTAAGGAGAACTCTATTTTGACTGCTCTTGTTACTATCAATGAGCTTCAACAAGTAGTTTTTAAAATGCAAAAAGGGAAAACCCCAGGTCCTGATGGTTTTCCTATTGAGTTCTACCAAGAGTTCTGGGATATCCTTCATGTTGATTTATTAGAGGTTGTGGAAGAAGCTAGGAAATCCAAAGAAATTTTTAAGGTTATCAATAAAACTTATATTACTCTTGTTCCAAAAGCTCAAGAGGTTGATCATATCTCATCTTTTAGACCTATTGCTTTATGTAATGTTCTTCTCAAAATTATTACTAAAATCACGGCAGAAAGGTTGAAGCCTCTTTTGCATAAGATTATTTCCCCAGAGCAAGGGGGATATGTGGAAGGACGTCAAATAGTAGATGAGATAGTTCTTGCTCAGAAGCCATCCATTCCATGGATATGCAAAATTCTCCTTCTATGTTCATCCGGTTAGACTTATCCAAAGCTTATGACAGAGTGGATTGTCACTTCCTTATCAAATTTTTGAGGCAATTTGGTTTCTCTAAGGATTGGATGGATTGGATTATGGGATGTATCTCTTCAGTTTCCTACTTAGTTCTTATCAATGGTAGGCCTTCTTAGTCTTTCCTAGCTTCCAGAGGTATTAGGCAAGGTGACCCGCTATCCCCTTATTTATTCATCATTCTTGCTGAATGCTTGGGTAGGACTATAACCAAAAAGAGGGAAAACAAAACCCTTAAGGGAGTTACCATTGCTCATGGAGCTAGACCTATCTCTCATCTTCAATTTGTGGATGACTCTACCCTTTTAGGTAAAGCTACAGATAAGGAAGCATCTAATATTAAGCAAATCATTAGCTGTTTTTCTAAGGCTACTAGGCAGTTGATCAATGAAGATAAATCTAAAGTTATTTTCTTTCACTGCTCTGCTAGATAGGAATCCATGGTCTTGGATAAATTAAGATATAATAAGACCTCTCTTCCAATCACTTATTTAGGTATTCCCATAAATATTCAAAGGCAGAAAAATAAATATTGGAATTGGTTGTTGGACAAAGTCAAGAAGAAAATTGGAAAGTGGACCAACAAGTGGCTTTCTTCTGGGGGTAGAATCACCTTGGTAAAATCAGTCCTTCAAGCTATTCCTATTTATGTTTCTTCCGTTTTGAATATCCCAAAGGTTGTTCTTTGAGAATTGGATCAAATCAGTCATTGTTTCCTTTGGAGTGGTACTAAGGAGAAAATAAAATGGGCCTTGGTGAAATGGGATACTTTATGTCTTCCTAAGAGTGAAGGGGGTTAGGATTCCGGTCTTAAATTAATAACAACAAAGCTTTAGCTGCTAAATTATATTGGAGGATGTTGCATAACCCCAATGCTCTTTTGGCCAATAATCTCCGTGCTAAATATGCTGAGAACAAAAGTCCTGAAGACCTTGTTCGCTATCAACTTCCTACCAAAGGTTCTCCCATTTTAGTAGTTCTTAATACTGGTGAGGATTTGATAAAGAAAAAATTATTTTGGATCATTCATAATGGTCAACATGCAAATTTTTGAATAGATTCTTGGGATGGTCACAAGCCTTTGATAACTCTGTTTCCCGATTGGAGGCCTTGGATGGAGGAGCTTCACCGAGCTAACTGGATAAAGGTGGCTAATTACTGTCGGTACCATACTGGTAATTCAAAGGTTAGTAGATATTGGATCCCTATTGAGGACTCGGCCTATTCAAATCCCAGAAAGGCAAAGACAAGATATCCAAGGCATCCTTCATATGAGATCCCTCTCTTGGTCCCATGAAAAAGATTGTTTTGGATGGAACAACACTACGAAGGGTGAGTATTCAATTGTTGAAGGTTATTTGACCTTATGCCATAATAATCCCAACCATTCTTCTGACATATTTTCTCAATTGTGGGCTCAAAATCTCTGGCCTAAGGTGAGGTTCTTTAATTGGCTTTTATTGCATCGTAGGGTGCTTATCGGTGAGCAACTTATGAAGCATGGTTTTCATGGCCCTTTTAGATGTGAAATGTGTGAAGAGAATGTAGAAAATATCAACCATATTTTTATTGAGTGTACTTTAGCCTCTGAGCTATGGAGGAGAATGGCAACTTTACTTGGCTTATAGTGGTCCAATTTTTTCACTTTTGAATAGCTTTGGAGGGATTGGCCTAATCAAGAGGGTGTTGATCATTTTATTAGGCAGTTAGTTTGGATGGGTTCTACCATTCTTCTTTGGAATATTTGGAATGAAAGGAACAACCAAATTTTTAATCAAGATAGGAAGGATATTCACTATATTTGGCAAAAGACCATAGCCAACTTAGTTGAATCAGTCCATCAACTCCTTAATCACCCCCAAAACTCCCACCAAAGATGGGATCAAGTGATGCAAAGATTGAAGATTAAACCTTCTAAGGGAAACCAACTTAAAGGGAATGTGAGTATTAGTAAGATGGATAGGACTAGAAATTGGCAACCTCCTCCTAAGAATTTTGGAAAAGTCAATACTGATGGAGCCTCTAGAGGGAACCCTGGAAAAGCCAGTGTGGGAGGAATTGGTAGACTTTCAGATGGCTCCCTGGTTTTTACTTTTGCTGAGAATTTGGGTATTCTTTCCAATAACCTTGCTGAGGGGTATGGTATCCTTAGAGGCCTTTAGGAGGCTACTAAGGTTGGATGGGAAAATGTGTTAGTTGAGTCTGACTCTCAACTTATGATTAATCTCTTGAAGACTCCTTCTAAGAATCATAAGGTGGATTGGAGAATAAAAAGAATTATTGAGAAGATTCAGTTAATCCAGATGGGATTTTTGAAAGTTGATTACAATCATGTGGTCAGAGATCAAAACAAGAGTGCTAATGCTTTAGCTAATTGGGCTTTGGACAAAGGTGATCTTACTTGTTATGGCCACCCTCCTATATGGTGGGCTTCTCAAATTAGGGAAGCTCTTCTTTCTATCATTTCTTTGGATGGCTCCAGTTTCGAAGGTACCTAGTTTCTTCTTGTTTTTTTTTTTTTTTTCTCTTTGGTTCATTCAGTTTTTTTAGTTCCCTAGCTCATTCTATTCTTTATTTTGTTTCCTCTGTTGATTCTTGCATTAATAGTCTTCTAGTCTAGATAGGTCATTGTTTTGTTCATTTTTTTTTTCTTTTGTCTTCTTTGTTTTTTTGTTTAGTTTTTTAAGGTGGGTGGGTTCTTTTGTTTTTGTTTTTTTTTTTGTGTTCTTTGTGTTGTTTTTTGTTGTTCTTGTGTTTTTTTTGTTTTGTTTTTTTTTTATGTTTTTTGTTATTGTTCTTGTGTTTTTTTCGTTCTTGTTCTTGGGTTTCTCTTTGTTTGTGTAATTTCATTTTTTTGTGTGAGTGTTTTCTATGTTTTTTTGTTTTTGTTTATTGTCTGTTGTTGGTTGTTTTTATTTTTATTTTATTTATTTTATTTTTTAGGTTTTGGTTGTGTTTATTTTTCATGTTTTTTTGGGTTATGTCTTTGTAGTGTTATGTTGTTTTTGTCTTGTTTGTGTTTTGTTATGTGGTTCTTGTGTTTTTCTATGTGGTTTGTGTTGTGGTTTCTTTTATCTTATTGTGTGTGTTTGGTTGTGCTTTTGGTTTTGACACACTCAAGGAGCATGTTTTTTATTTTATTTTATTATTTTTGTTGTTATTTACTTTTTTTAATTTGGTTTTGTGTGTTTGTTTGCTCCTTGAGTATGTCAAAGGTGGTAGGCCAGGTCCGAGTCCTGGGCATTTTTGGCAGAATGGATACCCCTGCCTCCTTGGGTCTTAACCAAAAGTGGCATCCCTTTTGGGATGTTTTCCACAAATTAAAAAAAAAAATGATGGGGGCCCCTCTGCTACGTAGGCTGTGATGCCACCCCCAACAACACCATCTTATCTATTGCTATTAGGTCATGACCCTATGCTCAATATCAGGAGGCTACATTACCTCATGGAGGAGGGAAATAAGTGAGATACAGGTCATGCAACTCGTATCTCTTAGTTGGAGGGCTACATCAAGTTTATTTATGGGCAGGTCCCAGAAGATCCACACACTTTTGGCATTCAGCAGAGTCGATCTAGGACTAGGGTAATAAGGCAATCCTCTATAATTTCGAGCCACAAGACCCACAAGACCGAGAGGACACACAGGTCCTCTAGCACACATGGAGCTAGCTCACATAGGGACCATAAGGGTGGTAAGGGTGATGGCAGTGACTCATAGGCTAGGAGTGCAGGCCCTTAGTACAAATTTTAGATATACTCTATTGTACTATTTTTGAGTGTAAGGTCGAGGACCTACACAGTTGTAGCCTGCGAGCATTTTTATGTACCTCTATGTACTCATTGATACACATTTATATATATGAGATATTGATCATTTTGGCTCATTATGTGTACTTGTATTTTTATATGTTTTATGTTTATGTTTATGCACATGGATGTAGATGTTCATATTGATGCTATGTTTATATGATGTGATGTATGGATGACATGCACTAGATAGGTATTTTAATTTATGATGATGATGATATGCAATTATCTAGATGCTTAGATGTGATACTTATGATGGATGCATATGGATGCAAAATTTACTTTTAAATGCATATTTAATTTTTCTTTATTGTATGCATTTAATTTATGATGATGTCACAATATGCTAGTGCAATGTATGTAATGCATTATTTACATGATGGTAATCTAATGTAAATGAACATGTATGCTTTAATCACTTAAAACATAAGGAATGAATGCTATATGTGTTTAACAATCTAATGGATGACACCATAGAATGTATAACAATCATGGATTGTAATTGCTTTATCTCTTTGTGAAAGATAATACACCCATATGTGAAATGTAATGATGTATGTTTTCTGTTCATAAGATTTTGTAAATTAAAAGAATATGTATGATATAATCAGTGGCCATCTAAATATCATTTCTGACATCCATCCGGTATCTAATCATATAATACAAATAATTCTAATAAACAAACTCTTATAAAAAGAAATTGATTTTTGATGAATGCATTTAAAAATTTTATTGTTGCTATTTGGGAATTTTTGAGGTTTACCATGAGACTCAAAAACCCTAGTTGACTGATCAAAAGTTGTATACTAACCAAACTAGACTTCTGAAATGTAAGGCTTTTTCTAGTATAAGCCCTAACTATTCATGATCCCTGTGTGTACACATGAATATATTAAGATAAAGCATAAGCATACCCCGATGTCAGGTGGGATTCTTTTAGCCCATTGCTAATATAGGGGGTTACAAATGTTTATCCAATCCTAGGTTTAGATTTCATTTGGACTAGACCACTAGGTGATATATGACACCTGAAGCTAGCTCTTCCACATTCAAACATTGGTATGTACATGAGCGATGTGCTAATGCATCAGACATATCGTCATGCGTAAGGTACAGTAGTGCTAACAATTCCATGGATTCAAGTTCACGCCCTTCTTTTCTTCAATTTTTTATGATACTTGCTCATATAAAGTGATAAAAATCACTGTTTATTTTTGTACGATAGTGATAAAAATCATTGTTTATTTTGTACTCTCTTTTTCCTTAAGCAAGGGTTTCGATATCGATTTTATTTCCTTTGTACAATTTGTCTTCATTTGACTTGACTTTTTGAAATTTATATTTTATAATTTGCTTCAAAAACTTCCTTTATGAATTTAATTTGGGAAAACTATTTTTGGTATATCGATTGAGGATATCAATCTTATTATATCAATATGGGATATCAATATGGGAAGTCGATATATGATATTGATCTAGGGTATCAATATTGAGGATTGATGTGGGATATCACTCTAGGATATTGCTCATTTTATCGTAAGAAAGGGATTATGGGTAGGGAATGAACTTGTCATTTTGCCAATTGCCAATATTTCCCATACCGTACACAAAGGGGGATAAGCAAGAATAACTCTTTTCACTTCAGGATACATGGTCCTGCTTCGTGGATTTCATCTTCCCCTAGTCCTTATTATGATTATTTAATTTTTTGATTAGTGATAGGATTATGATATTCTAAGGGCTATACTAACTAGACCTCAACTACAAAAGCAAAGCAAGCTTTCTATCAACTCTTGAGAAGACCTCTAGGTATAGATGAATGACCAAAAAACCCTAGTATATTCTTCATAGAAAAATTATGGGTTGTGTTGAAAAACACAATTACTCACATGAATGATGGATTTATGATAAATGCATAGATGCATGATTGAAAAACAAACGTGGCATCATTTGTAGGACTGACAAACATAATGCATCCTACTACGGAATGCAACAGATGCAGAATATCTACATGCAATGTAATGATGAATTGAATGCATGTGTAAATGAAAATGCATAATGCAAATGCAAATGTTTTTGTATTTTATGCTTTACCAATTTTTTTTTTCATTTTATTAATTTTTGAGCTTTTTTATATTTGACCAAACAACGAGTACATACATTTGGAGCCTTTGGGATTTGACCAAGCAATTTTAAGAACCCTTGGAGCCTTTTTGGATTGACCAAAGAGCTAACAGACACCTTTGGAGCCTTTAAATTGACCAAATAATTTTTTAGAAAATCCTTGGGGCTTTTAGGTTGACCAAAGGGATTATGAGCACCTTTGGAGATTTTAGGGATGACCAGGTGGTTCTTAGGAATCCTTGGAGCCTTTTGGGATTGACCGAGTGGTTTTAAGAAAACCCTCGAAGCTTTTAACTGACATGACCAAGCAATTTTTGGAACCCTTGGTGCCTTTTGCTACACTCTCAAGCATATAACCCCTTAATATGGATGATGTTGAGAGGTTCAGGCTCTTCAACACCCCCTAAAAAAATTAGGCGATAGGTACCCGGCCTAATGTTTTTAGATATGATATAGGGTCCTAGCTAATTAGCCACAAATTTGTCTCGCATATCAAGCGACAAATAAGAGTTATGTTGGTTCTATTTCAAGACAAGATCCCCAAATTCAAAGTTTCTCTGATTAAATTTGTTATTATAAGCTCATTTTAATCACTCCTGATAAACATGAAGATTCTCTAGGGCATTCACACAACGTTCATCAAGCAACATCAATTGATCTAGTCGAGCTTGTCGTGCAGTGTCATCATCAATGAACTCTTTTAATGTGACGCACAACATTGGAATTTCAAACTCTAAGGACATAATGGCCTTAATGCCATATACTAGTGAAAATGGTTTTGCCCAAGTGGGTATCCGAATGCTAGTCCTGTAAGCCCATAATGCAAGGTGCAGCTGGATATGCCAATCTTTGTGGTTTTCTTGGATTATCTTTTTCAAGATAGCCACCACTATCTTGTTTGAGGCCTCAACTTACCCATTTGCCTATGGATAATAAGAAGTCACAAAAATGTGTTTGATTCTATACTTAGACATCAAAGCTCTCATAGTTTTGTTCTTAAATGATATTCTGTTATCCGAAATTATCTTGGATAGAATCCCAAAATGACATATGATATGCTCAAGTATAAACTCTGCTATGCGAGTTCCAGTTGTCATTATTAAGGGTATTTCTTCCACCCATTTGGTAAAGTACTCAATAGCCGTAATAATAAAAGTATGTCGACTCGATGACGGAGGCGAGATCTTACCGATAAGATCTAATCCCCACTGAGCAAATGGCCAAGCCGCTTGAATGGGTTGTAAGGCCTACGATGGAAAGTGCATAAGATTAACATGATGTTGACATTTGATGCATTTCTTGACATACACATTGTACTCCTTCTCCATAGTGGGCCAATAGTAACCCATTTGAAGGATGCGCTTGATGATGGCCATAAAGCTAAAATGGCCACCACACTTACCATCATGAGCTTGTGAAATCAGCCAAGACGGCTATTGGGGCTCTAGACAATGAAGGAGAACTCCATCGTAGCCTCATTAGTACAAAATATCTCCTAGCAAGACATATTTAGTCACTTTCTGCTTGAATGTGCACTTCGTGACACGGGGCAATCCCTTTGGGATCACACCAAGTTTTAAGAAGTCTTGGATTTATGACATCCAGCTCTGGTAAGCCTCAAATTCGACTGCTAAAATTACTTGCTCCACCTACGTATCTACATGTGCAAATGTAGACTGGGAAACAACCTTATGGTGAATGGTAGTACCACTCCCCGTTGGACTCTAAGAGGTTAATGACCCCTAGGGTGCCTTCTTTAGAAAGTATTTTATTCTATAGAACCATTCAACATTTGGTTCCACACTAATCATGTTGTTTGAATATTTATTATCAAAGGCTTCGTGCTCCACTACAGGATGTGAGAGCATTTTAACATGGATGGTAGTAAAATTGGAAGATATATTTTGGGGGATTAAGGATCCCAAATATGTCATGGTGTTTGGGAACCTATTTGATGAATGAGGGATTGCCTCGATGTCATACCATTCCAATTTATCCAAATATGTAACGACAAGATCTTTATAAGCTTTTAACACGGGACATCGGCATTGAAAGAGCCCCTTAACTTGGTTGACTATGAGCAAGGATTCACCAAAGATTTTTAATCTTTTAATGTTCATGGTGATGGCTATGTGGAGGCCTAGCAGTAGGGCTTTGTATTCAACATTGTTGTTGGTGCAAGGAAAGTCTAACTTGAATGACAAGGGCATTGGAGCTCCTTGCGGTGTGAAAAACACTATTCCTGCACCACCCCTTGCTCACACATTGAACCATTGAAGAATAGGGTCATATCAACATTATTTTTTGGTTCTTCAGGTTTGGGAGCTTCAGATACAATGAAAACTGCATCATCTAAAAGCTCAATGGTCAGAGGCCTACTGTTTGATAGCGGTGCCTCAGCCAGATGTCAGCTATGACTTGTCCCTTAATGGAATTTTGGCTTATGAATTCCAGATAAAATTTTGTCTGTAGCATGATCTACTTTGTAGTACATGTGTTATGATATGTCTTGCTCATCATGTACTACAAAGGATTTTGTTTGGATATAACATATGTCATATGACTCAACATATAGTGTCGCAATTTCTTTGTAGAGAACACTACTGCTAAACACAACTTTTTCACATATGCATATCCGAGATCATAGCTCACCAAGGTTCAACTAATATAATATATGGCCTGTTCTTTGCTTTGCACATTCTTTTGGGCTAACATGGTCCCTAATGAAAAGTCGGTTGTCGATATATATAGTAGGAATGGCACATATGGCCTTGGTGGAGCTAGCACTGGTAGCATCGCTAGGTATTTCTTTATTTTAGCAAAGGTTGCTCGATAGTCCTCGTCCTAGTTAAATGGGACCCCCTTGTGTAGCAGTCAATTCATGGGTTGACATTTATTCGATAATTGAGCGATAAATCACTTTATGGATGCTACTTTGCTCTCTAGGCTTCTTAATTCTTTGATGTTTGAGGGAGGACGCATCTCTAGAATAGCCTTGACCTTTGCTGGGTTGACTTTGATGCCTCACTTTGAAATGATGAACCCTAAGAGCTTTCCTGAAGTTACATAAAAAATGCACTTCTTAGGGTTCAACCTGACATTGTGCTCTATCAGGTGATCGAAGACCTTCTTTAAGACCTCTGCATACTCAAAACATAGTAATGACTTTGCCAACAAGTCATCAATATAATATTCTAATATTTTATGCATATAATCATGAAAGATATATGTCATGGCATGTTGATATGTGGCACCAACATTTTTAAGGCCAAATGGCATAACTTTATAGCAAAATTTCCCCCATGGCATTATAAATACAGTTTTATGTTGGTCTTTGGGCTTAATCCAAATTTGATTATATCCAAAAAAACTATCCATCAAGGAGAGCATCTCATGACCTGTAGTTGTGTCTACAAGAGCATCAATATTTGACAATGGAAATTAATCCTTCGGTGTTGCCTTATTTAGGTCTCTAAAATACGTACAAATGTTTGGGAGCTTCATATACAATGAAAACAGCATCATCTGAAAGCTCAATGGTCAGAGGCCTACTGTTTGATAGTGGTGCCTCAGCCAGATGTCAGCTATGACTTGTCCCTTAATGGAATTTTGGCTTATGAATTCCAGATCAAATTTTGTTTGTAGCATGATCTACTTTGTAGTACATGTGTTATGATATGTCTTGCTCATCATGTACTGCAAAGGATTTTGTTTGGATATAACATATTTTGTATGACTCAACATATAGTGTCGCAATTTCTTTGTAGAGAACACTACTGCTAAACACAACTTTTCCACATATGCATATCCGAGATCATAGCTCACCAAGGTTTGACTAATATAATATATGGCCTGTTCTTTGTCTTGCACATTCTTTTGGGCTAACATGGTCCCAAATGAAAATTCAGTTGTCGATATATATAGTAGGAATGGCACATATGGCCTTGGTGGAGCTAGCACCGGTAGCATTGCTAGGTATTTCTTTATTTTAGTAAAGGTTGCTCGATAGTCCTCATCATAGTTAAATGGGACCCCCTTGTGTAGCAGTCAATTCATGGGTTGATATTTATCTAATAATTGAGTGATAAATCACTTTATGGATACTACTTTGCTCTCTAGGCTTCTTAATTCTTTGATTTTTGAGGGAGGACGCATCTCTAGAATAGCCTTGACCTTTGTTGGATTGACTTCGATGCCTCACTTTGAAATGATGAACCCTAAGAGCTTTCCTGAAGTTACATCAAAAATGCACTTCTTAGGGTTCAACCTGACATTGTGCTCTATCAGGTGATCGAAGACCTTCCTTAAGACCTCTGCATGCTTAGAACACAGTAATGACTTTGCCAACAAGTCATCAATATAATATTCTATTATTTTATGCATATAATCATGAAAGATATATGTCATGGCACGTTGATATGTGGAACCAACATTTTTAAGGCCAAATGGCATAAATTTATAGCAAAATTTCCCCCATGGCATTATAAATGTAGTTTTATGCTGGTCTTTGGGCTTAATCCAAATTTGATTATATCTAGAAAAACTATCCATCAAGGAGAGCATCTCATGACCTGTAGTTGTGTCTACAATAGCATCAATATTCGACAATGGAAATTAATCCTTCGGTGTTGCCTTAATTAGGTCTCTAAAATACATACAAATATGGATCCTTCCATCAAGTTTTCCTATAGGCATCATATTGGATACCCATTCTGGATAGTTGATGGAGATTACAAACTCTACATCCAACAAATTTTGCAATTTGTGGTTCACCATTAAAGCTACTATTGGATGCATCTTTCTAAGCTTCTGCTTGACTGGATTCTTTGAAAGGTCTAGCGAAAGGTTATGGGTAACCAATTTTGGGTCTAGACCTAGAATATATTTGTAAGTCCAAGTGAAAATATTAGGTCTCTCTTTCATTAGAGCGATGAGGGTGGCACGCTCATTGGGAGTGAGACTCTCTCCAAATTTGACCTTCCTTGGATTTACTGATATCCACATCAAATGTTTCCTCTACTGACATGTGTGATCCCTACTCAAGTTGATGAGGCGTAGGGATCAAATGGATGTCATCTGCTGGGTTTATATGTTCTGCATTGGAAGCATCCTCAGCATGATAGACATCATAACACATCCTGGCACAAAGTGAAATGGTTGCAACATTTATTCATTAGGGAATAAATCTTCAGGCTCAACAAGCAAGTTAGCATGATCCCAGTCGATAGAATCTACATTTAAATACAATAGTTTGGATGGATCAGGTGGATTACAGATTGGGGTGGTCAAATCAATGGAGACCATATTGATGGAATGTAATTGATCTCCAAGACCATACAAAAAAACATCTACATCATTGATGCAGCTCCCATACCCAAGATCTGGCTCTATTGATATGAGCACAAATAGGTCATCTCTATGCTAACTATAGATAACTAGGTCCTTTTTATGTACTTATTGCAATATTGGATCATTCGGCTCAATGAGCTCCATGTACCTAGGTGGTTTGAGAAATACCAGGTGATAGATCATGTTGAAGTTCGGTAGTATTCCCCTAAGGTGAGGATTCATATTGATCTCTCTACGCATGTACTTAGCCATATATGGTGCATTGTGATAGTGTAAGTAGGGAGGTCCTAGGTAGGCTCTCTCCATTTTGTCTTCTTCATCGCTATTGTAATACAAGCCCTCATTTGCCCCCACTAGAATGGGATGTTCTAGAAAATGTGGCCCCATATAGGCTATCTCCTGATCACTATCATTGCTATCCTATAAAATTAGGTAAAAGTGTCGTAAATACGATACTGCCTCATAAACTGGCTCAGCCTCATCCCCCGACTGGTTATCGGGTGAAGACTCACTGTACACCAAGATATTCTTATGATATATCTCAAATGGTGCTATGGTGACGTAAGACACCATCCAACTATCCCTTTAGAATGCAGAAGGATTAGGGTGATATGGATTGAAATCCACATCGTCCCCCAGACTAAGGTATAGGCAATCTAAAGATGCAGTGAGCAAATCATCCTATCCTTGTATTTGCAACCCTAGCCTGAACCTATCAGTTGCCAACTGATAATGTGACTCAAGTGGAGTCCTACGTCCTTGCTCAAAAATACCAAGGCCATACCCATGCCAATGATATAATTCAAAAATATGCATGGAGTATTTAGGGTTGGATAGGTAATGAACATTTACTACAAATTGTTCACAATCATATTTATCCATGGGCGTTCTAGTAGGAAGCTGATCCAGCCCAGTGTAGATAAAGTTCATTTGATTGGGTGGCTCTCCTAATGACACTATTGATCCAACTGGAAAACGATGAGCATGTGGCTGGCCCATATCTTGTGTAGTCTCTAGGATTGGTCCAAAGGTTACATTCTACACAATATATTCACCTAACCTTGTGTTGGCCAAATGAATAGTCACCTACAGTGTGGATGACCCTACTAATGATGCAGGAGAGGAAATCTGAAGTACCTCCTCAGATTTGTCCTGGGCTTCTTTCACTTCCATGGGAGTGGGAGTCTCTTTGGCAACTAGTTCAGGCACCTGCTTCTTTTCATTTTTACCTATTTTCACCTTTTTCTTCCTTTCATCCCGAAGCATCGCTAATGCAGTCTATTTCAAAGAAGTTGTAGTGTGCTCAAATCTGATTAATACAAATGTTGATGGTTGAGCACACACTCTTTATTTACCTCCTAGATTCTTAACCGATGATGCTGGTTGGACGTCTAGGTGCGTTGATGGGAGTATGAAACCCCCCAGTAAATCAACTAGGTTCATAAATTTGAAGGGCTCCTCATCTGATGACACCATGTGAACCTGTACCTCATAAATGTATTTTACACATTGATGTAGTATGGAGGGAATGCAATGCATTTCTCGAATCCAAGGCCTTCTAAGAAGGATGTTATATTGCATGGCATCTTCGATCATGTGACACATCATGGGGATGGTCTTTAGGCCCACCTGAATAGGTAGGATTATTGTATCAACCATCGAGCATAGCACATTGTTAAACACTCTCAATGTAAATGTGGTGGGTACAATATGTGACTTGGATAGCTTCAAATGACTTAACACCTTGGTCGTTATGATATTTATTTATGAACCAATGTCAATCAAGACCCTCTTGAATGGCATGTGATTAACACACATGATGATATGTAATGGTGGGTCAGCCGTATCTGTAGGAACTGTCTTGATTTCATGATCATAGAATTGGATCATAGGTTCCTTGCATTACTGTACATGTCCCACAAAATTGGTGAATGCTTAAGCATCCTATGATTGTACCTCTATGGACCTCAGAATGTCCATGAGAGTCTCCTTATGCTTAGGGGACTGTTGTATCAGCTCATAAATAGACAACTTCAGATGAGTTATCTGCAGGTTTTGAACCAACCTACTTCGTATGGTCACCACCAATCTAGTTGGTGGGCCTGGAATATTTTAAACTGGTCGCTAATTCAGTGTAGATTGTATCCTAATAGGAGTGCAAGGTTTATTTGGCTACTCATACCTCCCACGTATGATAACAACATTACCCATGCCTACAAACCCCTCAGTAGGTGGTTCAACATACACTTGATTGACGTGGCCAACGTCATTACGCGATGCCTCATGGTTTGGCAATGGATTTTTATAAATCCCCATGTTTTGGTTATCGGGTTCCAATGGATTATTCGGCACAATAAGATCACCTTTATCGATCATATTATACACAATATGTTTGAAGGACCAAAACACTTCAATGTCGTGGCCCTTCATGTGATGGTAGATGCAAAATAAATCATTCTGATACCCCCTTTGACTTGGGATGGTTAGGATAGACCAGTTTAATCTCAGGCAACCTGATTGCCTTAGCCTCATAAAATTTATAGAATATCGATGTCAATGATTCCATCAAATGAATGAAATGGCGAGATGGGCGTTGCTCCTTATTTTTGCCCTTGTAATTATTCTTGCACTATTCATATTGTGCAGGAGGAGGTTGGGCCTGATAGTTCTACTTTTGTTGTCCCTTATCATCTCCTTGGAGGTTTAACCTCACCTGATTAACATGGGCCTGCTTGTCTTGATGTTTTATGGAGCTATTCTTGAGCTTCAAGTTGTCCTCTTGCAACTTGATATCCTCAATTACTTTAGCTTGCACTAAAACTTTCTCGAATGTTTGGTACTACTACAATTGCAACAATAACAAGATGTGCTTGGCACAACTCTTCATGAACATTTGGGTCAATTTTGTAGTAGGAATGGGGAATGGCAACTTTACCATTAATCTCCTCCACCTCTTTCTATATTCTAAGACTGGCTAATCATCGTGCTGAGCTAGTGCAGCCAAATCAAAAATGTTAGCTTGCTTCTTGACATCGAAAGAAAAACGTTCCAAAAAGGTGTCAGCTAGTTGCTCAAAACTGGTGATACTATGCTTCTTCAGCTAATTGAACCACTCCTAAGCTGGGCCTGAGAGGGTTGTGGTGAATGTATACAAAAGCAAGGCATTGTTGCTTGCAATCTAGAAGCATACGTGCAAAAATATTGTGATATGCTCTTGCATGTCTTCATCACCTTTGAATTTATATAGCTTGGGCATGACAAAATGCTTAGGATATGCTGGAGTAGGAACTGTGGGGTCCAAAGGCAAGTTATGAATCTTGCTCAACGTTGGCTTTTGAAAATTCATGTCTTGCCTCTTGATTTATTTCACTTTCTTTGCTAAGGACTTATAGGCCTGCGAGGATAGAAATACCTCCTCCCTAAGCTGACGTGAGGGTGGTATTGGAAGTACATTCTTCCTCTATCAAGGTGGAAGACGTTGCTTTTCTTCCTCCCCAACATGGAAGCTTTAGGGATATCCATGATCGAATCCATCTCCCTCTTCTTCCTCATATTGTATTTGCCTCTGATCTTTGAATGATGGTTACCATTCTCTTTGTTGGTCATTGACATGAGTGTAAGCATATCTAAGCTCCTGATGCACATCGACTTGCGAAAAAGCCCTCTTGTGAATGCGCTCTTTGTGCTCAGTGTGAGTGTATAAACCAGCCTTGGCTAGCCTATCCTCTTGTTCTAAATGCTCCTTTTTGGAAAGGATGCATTCCTCACACATACGCTACTCATATAATCTTTGTCTAATGAGCCTTTGTGACTAAATATATTCATCTTCAATGCACTGCTTCTCTGCATGGGCATCCTCCACTTTATCTTGAAGGAGTTGTCATCTTTGCTCGAATACTAGTCTATATGATCTATCAATGTGATCGATTGGAAGAGGCCTCTGATATGTGTGTTTTGTGTGAGTGAACTTATTGGTTTTGTACCCATTTGACATATTTTATACCTCTTTGACTTTGTTCATGAAGATGGCATTGGCATCTTGTTGATTCCTGTGATGTGTGCCACCATGCGCAGATGGTGGAAGTGAACCATAAGGGAATTTGGAAGCCTCTCCATGTTCTTTGGTAGCCCTAATAATGCTCTCGCTATGCTCACTCGAAGCATGAGTGGGTGGAGCAGAAGGCTTATAGCCTAACTGCTTGAGGATGCCACCTAAACCATCCAACTGTCTGTATCGCCATGGCTCATGCGGTGGCATACCATTGGCTCCCACCTTGGATATGTCGATAGTGATCTTACAAGGTTCACTACATGTGGGGTTGTGAAAAGACCTACGCTCAAAAGTGGGCTTGTCAGCATGCCCCTGAATGGGCAGATCTCGATCTCTTCTATACTCTAAATTTGGAGGTATGGAACCTCCTGTAGACTTAGTCCATAGGGGTACCAACTTGGCACCCTGTATGATATACTCATTGGTCGATCCCATAAACGCACATGAACTATGATCTTGGTAATGGCTTCTCAGTGGAGCACCCTCATGTTGAGAGGCTCCATGCTCTATCCTATGTCTAGAAGAGTGTACAAAAACTCCTCTATCGGGGGTACGCTCAATGGGGGATTAGCAACTAAGTGTGACTACCCCCTCAAGCGACGAATCGATGAGGGAATGATCGACATGAGAAAAGCGACAAGTCGCTTGACCCAAGATGACTTAAGTGAGGGTGCCTTTAGATGCTATCCGTTGAATGCTTGAGCAGTTTCCTGATTTTTGAACCTATTTTTGGTGGGGGTAAACCCATTTTGCGATGCCATAAGGGGTAAACATTGTCAAAAATCTGATCTCCCGTGGAGCGGTCCGGCCATGGTAGCCTTCTTAGGGATAGAGATAGTGATAATGTAAACCCCAACATCAGTTTTATTATTCCAAGAGGTTAAGTGCAAGAGCACTTTTGTCCGACAATTTTTAGTGTTTTGGTTGGGGTGTGTTTTGCCTGTTTGGTTTTTGTTTTTTTTTTTGTTGTTTTTTTTTTTTTTTTTTGAATTTTGTAATTCGTTCCGGGGTGGGACGAATACCATGATGTTATTCGTCCTGGGGTGGAACGAACGCTTCTCCGAGGAAAAGCACTCGTTCCAGGCAAGAACGAATACCAGCAAACAAAAAGTATAAATATGCGAAAATAACATATTGGGCTCATTTGCACTGTTCATCGCGAGCGATTTGGAGCTCTGAGGAGGAGGAGGGAGATTTTCTGACGTAAAGCGCTACCAAATTTTCTAACTACCATGAGTGCACAAATCGGGTTGTCAGGCGGCGGAGCCGAAGCGAGACTAGTAAGTGCACTATCTTCGCGATTGTTAATTTGAAAAAGTGCAAATTTGTTTTTATTGTGTTTTTCTTTTGTTTAAGACATGGAACCCTAATTAATTAATTAAAAGGTGAATGAATGGATTTAAAGACCATGAAACAAAATGAAATGTGTATGCAAACCGATGGAAACCTCGATGGAAAACCATAGAATAAACCTAAATGAAACTTAGAGTAACACCTTAGGGTAACCACGATTATATAAAAAAATGTTTTTTTTTTTTTTTTTGATGTGAATGGTAAAACTTAGGTCGCAACCGAAGATAAACCATGTCAAATTTTTGTTGTTTTAATGAAATGCAAGATGAAAACTTAGATTAAAATTGATGAATGTTATTTTTTTTTTTTTTTTTAAATGATAAACTTAGGTCGAAACCGTAGGTAAACCATGTCAAATTTTTGTTGTTTTCATGAAATGCAAGATGAGAACTTAGATTACAACTGATGAATTTTTTTTGTTTAAATGGTAAACTTAGGTCGAAACCGTAGGTAAATCATTGTAGTTTTTGTCTGTTTTTAAAATGAAACCCTAAATTGAAAAAAAATGATAAATTTTTGTGTTTTTTTTTTTTTGTGAATGGTGAAGTTAGGTTAAAAACCGTAAGTAAACCATGTCGATTTTTTGGAAATGATAAAAAATGAAACCCTAGATTAAAAATGGATGAATTTTTTTTTTTGGAATGGTTTAAGCTGAAGTTAAACTTTCAGTAAACCAAATTTAAACTGAAACCTTAGGTTAAAAATTGTTGGATTTTTTTTTTTTTTGAATGGTTTAAACTTAAGTTAAACTGTCAGTAAACCATTGCAGTTTTTATGCTGTTTTTAAACTGAAACCCTAGATTAAAAAAAACTGCTGAATGTTTTTGTTGAATGGTTTAAACGTAAGTTAAACTGTCAGTAAACCATTGCAGTTTTTATGTTGTTTTTAAACTGAAACCCTAGATTAAAAAACTGTTGAATGTTTTTGTTGAATGGTTTAAACGTAAGTTAAACTGTCAGTAAACCATTGCAGTTTTTATGTTGTTTTAGTTTTTGTGAGTTCAAAGTACAACTTTGTTTTTGTCAGTTAACACTAGAATTAAAAACTCTAGAAAACTATTTTTTTGTTTTGTTGTTTTTATTGTTTTAAAGTACAACTTTGTTTTTGTCAGTTAACACTAGAATTAAAAACTCTAGAAAACTGTTTTTTTGTTTTTTTGTTTTTATTGTTTGAAAGTACAGCTTTGTTTTTGTCAGTTAACACTAGAATAAAAAACTCTAGAAAACTGTTTTTGTGGTGTTTTGTTTTTATTGTTTTAAAGTACAGCTTTGTTTTTGTCAGTTAACACTAGAATGAAAAACTCTAGAAAATTGTTATTATTTGTGTTTTGTTGTTGTTTATATACATGTTGATGAATGGTGTTGTTGTACATTGATGCAGTTTTGTACAAGTGATGGTGATTTGATGCATGTTTTTGATGTGTTTATGTTTTGTGATGTGCAGGTGGTGAAGAGTCGGTATCGGGTACCGACTATTTTTTCTAGTGCCCGAGAGGCATTAACTGCAGAGGACTGGGAGTGGCTTAATGCCTTGGGGCTCAAGCATGTGGATCGATTGGAGCCAGTTGTTGGGGATCGAGCGTACTTGACAGCTTTGATTAGCCTATGGGATGTTCGGATGAACACCTTCCATCTTTTGACAAGGGAGATGACAGTCACCTTAGAGGATGTGTATCGAATTCTTCGAATTTCGATAGATGGGGTTCCCATCCAGATGATGCCATGAGGCCAGAGGATGGCTGTACTGACCCGGTGTGGAGGACACGATGCAGAGAGTGGAGGATGATTGTCATATGGGTGGGATCTTAGTGCGGTGGTGGTATGAGAGGAGGGTGTTGGGAGTGAGGCATACACTACTCATGAGCCTTATTTCCAACATGCTGTTGCCAGACTCCTCGGGGGTGAGGTTCCCATGGAACCTACTAGAGGTGGTGTGGCAGTTAGTGGATAGTCCTATGACAGAGCCTGTGATCATGAGATGGGGCCAGACGCTCTTGGCCTCAACTATATGATGAGATGTATGAGGTCCACTATCAGGGGCGAAAGGGGATTGGCTGTAGTTTCTTGCTACAAAGTTGGGCCTGGTAGCATATAGCCATGGAGCAACCACGAGGGCTACACGGGTTGACATGGTGGATTGAGACATTGGTTATGGGGCTTTATGGTATTGATCTAAGGAGCGAGGACAGAGTCGATGGTTTGCGAAAGACGTGGATCATTACGTAGATGCAATGGCATGATTGACTCTAGGATATGTGGTGTGGAGGCCATATCGAGATTGTCTCGCATGGCCAGAGGCTGATGAGTGGCTTCGACGGGTTCAGAGGGGGAGGTGGGTCATTGGACGACACGAGAAAGAGTAGGAATACTTCCATTATCTCCCAGTGACACGCCAGTTTGGGGTACGCCAGGGGTTGCCTAGGGAGCCCGTAGTCTATCGGCGTTGGAGCGATGAGAGGAATCTAGCTACATCGATCCTCGAGCCGCTAGGGGAGGAGGTGAATACAGTACTAGACACTTCGGACGTGGATGACATCGGAGTTACTATCGAGTACCAAGAGTGGTGGACGCTCAAACGATGGCGAGGTGAGGGGCCATTGGGAGGGAATGAGGCAGCGATAGGCAGAGAGGGTGCAAAGGCACCAGGAGAGGATTGGGGAGCTCCTATTGATGTGAAGATGGTGGAGGTGGCAGATGCGGGAGAGGACTTTGGTGAGGAGGAGCAGCCTGAGATGCAGGATGCTCTGGAGCAAGCCGATGCTCCAGAGAGGCCGACGTAGCCAACCATGCCAGGGGATACAGAGGCGGGGTTACGTGCTAAGGTAGCACGATTGACAGAGGTGCTACGAAGGTGAGATGGGGAGCTTGGGGATGCACTGTGGTAGAGGGATCTCCTATGGGTGCAGTTGGGGCAGCGCGAGGCTAACCTTGCGACATACCGTCAACAGGCGAGGGACTTGGAGCGACAGTAGGACAAGATGGAGGATGAGGTTATCCACCTTGTTGGGCAAGTTCCTACATTCTCTGGAGGTGGATCATCACGACGCTCGAGAGGGAGCGACAAGGAGTAGACAACATCCTCTCAGTGGAGGTGACGAGATGAGTGAGAGGCCAATGGGCATGGTGCGGGGGCGAGCAGTAGCCGCCCTGAGAGGTCTCAGAGGACCCCCACCATGGGGGGGTAGTTCCTGTCGCATCAATCCTACGTGATCATGGTGGACGATGCCCTAGACTTGGGGATTTTGTGTTTTTGGATTGTGGTAGCGAGGTCCGAGGACCGGTTCATTGTAGCCTGTGGGCAATTTTGTTATGATATATATATACATATGACTCTTTTTGGTGTTTATACATTTTTCATGATTTATTTTTATGTACATGTTTTTACATTGATGTATGCATATGCGATTATGAATGCGATGGGTCTAATTTGTATGATGTATGCATAAGGAATGAATGAAAGGAGTTGTTTGATGATTTGTCGATGCACCATAGACTGTACAAGATTTGACTGACTTGCTGTACTAATGGGATGACTTTGTGAAATGACTTTGCATGTGAAAACTTTGTTTTTGTATTTTGCATATATTTTGATGGTGATGTACGAAATGAAATATACCAGTTGTTTGAAAATGTAGTTAAGCTTTTCTGAGATTCAGATATTTTAACTAACTAGCCAAGACTATACATTTATCTCGCAAGACTTTTGAACAAGGTCTAAATCTGACTTGAATTGAACCAAGTTATTTTACATCCCCGTGTGTGCAATTGAGTTTGTTTATGTGGTATTTATCAGGATACCACCAGTGCCATATAGGCTATCAACCAAACCTGTACTGAGGATCACCTAATTAGCTCCACTAACTCCATTGTTGTATTTAGCAAGATTAATCCACGTGACAATCTAAGGTACCATAAGCTAGCTCATCCACATGCAAATAGTGGTCTGCACACATGCAAAGCTAATGTGACGGACATATCGTCATGCGGGTAGGATACCACCATTGCCAGATAGGCTATCAACCAAACCTGTAATGAGGATCACCTAGATGGTTTTCGAATGCTGAGAATTCTAGGGATTCAAGTTCAAGTTATTTGTTGGCTGAATGATTTGGGAGACTTGCTTGTTTATATAGTGATGAAAATCACTGTTTATTTTTCTATTTATTTTTCTTTTTGAGCAAGGATTTTGAATAGTGGTGATAACCATTGTTATTTGATTTTGTATTTTGAGCTTTGTAAGTTTGAGCTTGTGAATGGCCTTGATCCGGTTGGCCTTGGGGATGACTACCCATCCTTTGCATGGATGTGTAGTATGAATCCGTACGACTTTAGGAACCAAGGGGATAATGGAGATTATGAAGTAAGGGCATTGATCTTTTAGGCCTTGGGGATGACTACCCATCCTGGTTAGGGGCATGTAGTACGAATCCTTACAACTTGGAGACCAAAGGTGAGTGGAGATGGTTGTGATGATGGTTTTTTGGAATTATGTTTTTGAATAGCGTTGATCCTTTTAGGTCTTGGGGATGACTACCCATCCTTGGCAGGGATGTGTAGTACGAATCCTTACAACTTTGAGGACCAACTATGATTGGGATTTGTGGAAGTGGTGAAAACCACTGTTTATTATGGGGAATGGATAGGGAAGAGCTCATCCTTTTGTCAATTCTTGGAATTCTGGAACCATTCACACAGGGGGATGAACAGGCTAATATTTCACCTATGGTACCCTAGACTACTTTGTAGGTTTCGCTTACGTTCACACAACTTGGGAATTATTATGTGTGTTAATTTGTGTTGGGATGCTACGTAACAAGGTGTGATCCAAGTAAAACTTTCCCGTGTAAAATATGTTTAACTATGTACAGTTTTGGCTAGAAAATTAAAGACAACTGAATGACGAAAACCCTATATACATTAGGAGACAACTGACTATGCTAAAAATAGCAGTATGCTAGATGTATGCATTTATGAAAATGGATTTGATGTGGAAAAGGATGGAATTTCCAAGTAATGACAGCCTATGGTGCTTTTGACTTGTATGACCTATCAAAGGTATAATGTATGGATGCGATGCCTAATGCAACCTATATTTTTGTATTTTGATTTTTATGAGAATGCATGGAATTGAAATGCAAATGTTTTTGTGATTTTTGATTTTTTATGACTATGCATGGAATTGAAATGCAATTGTTTTTATGATTTTTGATGATTGTATTATTTTTGTTTATTTTTGAATAATTATTTTGACCAAGCAGTTATGGTAATGCTTGGAGCTTTTGGTGTTGACCAAAGGGTCTATGGATACCTTTGGAGCATTTTGGGAGTGACCAAGCGAGTATGAGAATCCTTGGAGTGTTTGGCTTGACCAAAGGGTTTATAGATACCTTTGGGGCATTTTAAGGTTGACCAAGCGAGTATGAGAATCCTTGGAGCGTTTGGCTTGACCAAAGGGTTTATAGATACCTTTGGGGCGTTTTAAGGTTGACCAAGTGATTATGAAAATCCTTGGAGCTTTTGGCTTGACCAAAGGGTTTATAGATACCTTTGGGGCATTTAGGGTTGACCAAGCGATTATGAAAATCCTTGGAGCTTTTGGCTTGACCAAAGGGTTTATAGATACCTTTGGGGCATTTAGGGTTGACCAAGAAATTATGAAAATCCTTGGAGCTTTTGGGTTGACCAAAGGGTTTATAGATACCTTTGGGGCATTTAGGGTTGACCAAGCGATTATGAAAATCCTTGGAGCTTTTGGATTGACCAAAGGGTTTATAGATACCTTTGGGGCATTTAGGGTTGACCAAGCGATTATGAGAATCCTTGGAGCTTTTAGTTGGACTATGGCTCTCTAGATGTGGAATGGCCTCAAATGACTGATGTTCAAGGGTTCTGTTTCCTTGATTCCTTCAAGAGAGGCAAGTCGGTATGTTCCAGGTCCTATTCGACTGTCAATGATATAAGGACCTAACCAGTTTGCCATGAACTTGTCTCGTAGATGGGACGACAAATTAGAATTTTGTTGGTTCTCTTTTAAGACCAAGTCACCAACCTAAAATTCCTTAACGTGGACTTTCATGTTGTATGCTCTCTTAAGTCACTCTTGATAGATGTGCAAATGCTCAAGAGCATTAATGCATCGTTCATCGAGCAACGTCAGTTGATCTAACCACGCCTGCCATGCAGTGTCATCATCGATGAAATCTTGCATTGAAATGCACAGGGAAGGGATTTCCAACTCAAAAGGCATGACTACCTCGGAGCCATACACCAGTGAAAATGGAGTTGCCCCAGTGGGCGTTCGAATGCTGGTGCGATAAGCCCATAGGGCAAGCGGGATCTAAATGTGCCAGTCCTTATGATTTTTTGCAACTATCTTTTTGAGAATTGTGACTAGCATTTTGTTGGATGCCTCTGCTTGCCCATTTGCCTACGGATAATAGGGTGTTGAAAAACTGTGTTGAATTTTGTACTTTGTGGTCAAAGCACACACATATTTGTTCTTGAATGGTGTCCCATTATCTGACAGGATCTTGGATGGAATACCAAAATGACATATGATGTTATGCAAAATAAACTTCGCAATGCGGGATCCAGTCGTAGTGGTTAGCGAAATTGCTTCCACCCACTTGGTGAAGTACTCTGTGGCCGTTAAAATGAACGTGTGACAACCAGACGACACAGGGGAGATCTTTCCAATTAGGTCAAATCCCCATTGTGAAAAAGGCCAAACCGATTGGATCGACAGCAAGGCCTGAGAAGGTACGTGTGTCAAATTAGCATGGTGTTGACACTTCACGCACTTCACATATGCACAACAATCTCACTCTAAATATGGCCAATAATAACCCATGCGAAGAATGCGCTTTGCGATGGCCATATCGCTAAAGTTGCCACATGTACCATCGTGAGCTTGGGTGATCGCCCAAGCGGACTCTTATTGGTCCAAACAACGAAGGAGGATTCTTTCATAATTTTGATGATACAAAATATCTCCTAACAAGACATGCTTTGCCGCTTTCTATTTGGATGATCTTTTCGTGGCTTGTGTCAATCCAAGTGGGAGGTTACCTAGCTTGAGGTAATCTTGAATGGGTGTGTACCAATCCTGCTTATTAGAAAGCTTGATATTATGAATGACCAATCCCTCTTGAAGTCCATCCCTAACAAAAGCTGAACGGGAAAGAACTTGTACAAATAGCGTTGTGTTGCTATTAAGAGGGGTCGGGGAGAACGAGGACCCCCAGTTGGCTCGAGTCAAACAATCGTGGATTCGAGAGAACTTATCCGAAGATGGTTCAATCTAGATCAGGTGGATTCCTGGCGTCAGATTAGAGCTTGCACGCTCCATCGCAGATTGCAATAAGGTTTTAACCTAAATGGTTGTCATTGCACCAGAAGGGTCTTGCAGGATTAGTGACCCCAAGGAGGCCATAGTATCCACAAAATGATTTGATGATCGAGGGAGTGCCTCGATGTCATACCATTCAAGTTGTGCCAGGAATTTGTCCACAAGGGCTTTGTAGGCCTGCAGAACTGGACATTTACATTGAAAAATCCCCTTCACTTGATTGACAATTAACAATGAATCACCAAAGATGTTTAGATGTTTAATGTTCATGGTGATTGTTGTTTGAAGACCTATGAGCAAGGCTTCATATTCTGCATTGTTTTTGGTGCACGAGAAGTCTAATTTAAATGACAAAGGCATTGGAGCACCTTTCGAAGTGAACAATACAATTCCCGTGCCACCCCCTTGCTCACATTTAGAACCATCGAAGAATAGGGTGATGTCAGCCTATGACTCAGGTTCATCAGAATCTGGCGATTCTAAAACATGGAAGACCCCATCATCTGGTAGTTCGAAAGTCAGAGGCTGATCATCTTCAAGAGGAGCCTCGGCTAGTTGATCGGCGATGACTTGACATTTTATGGATTTTTGTCCAATGAACTCTATGTCAAACTCCGTCAACAACATGATCAATTTCGTCGTGTGGCTACTATGATAAGTACGACTCATCATGTATCACAATGGATTCTCATTAGACACAACATACGTCTTATCATGTAGTGGCATAGCTTTTTGGTAGCAAAGACCACTGCCAAGCAGAGTTTTTCAATGTATGCATAGTTAAGTTCATAACTAACCAGGGTGTGGCTAAGATAGTATGTAGCCTGTTCTTTGTGAAGTTCATTTTTCTAGGATAGCATGGCACCCAATGCCACCTCAGTAGCTGAGATGTATAAATAGAACGACACTCCTGGTCTAGGTGGTGCCAATACTGGCGGTGAAACCAAGTACTATTTAATGTCGTCAAAGGCTGACTAGCACTCATCATCCCAATGAAATGTGATCCCCTTATGCAATAATTTATTCATGGGTTGACATTTGTCAGATAACTGCACTATGAAGCGCTTGATCGATGCAACCTTTCCCTGCAGACTCCTGAGCTGCTTGATGGTGGTTGGGGGAAGCATTTCAACGATTGCCTTGACTTTGTTTGGGTCTACCTCGATTCCTCGTTTGGAGACTATGAAACCCAAGAGCTTTCTAGAGGTGACGTCAAAGATGCACTTCTTGGGGCTTAGTCTGACTTTATGTTTAATGAGGCGATAGAGGACCTTGATCAAGTCATCGAGGTGATCTGGGCGCAAAAGAGATTTGGCCAACAAATCATCCATGTAATCTTCCAAAGTCTTGTGCATGTAATTGTGAAATATGTACGTCATGGCACATTGGTAAGTGGTGCCAACATTTTTAAGACCAAAAGGCATGACCTTATAGCAAAATGTCCCCCAAGGCGTTGTGAATGCCGTTTTGAGTTGGTCCTCGAGATTGATACGAATCTGATTGTATCCTGAGAAACCATCCATAAGGGAAAGCATTTCATGGCCTGCCATGGCGTCTACCAATGTGTCGATGCTTGGCAAGAGAAAATCATCCTTAGGACTCACTTTGTTAAGATCTCGAAAGTCGGTGCATATGCGAATCCTCCCGTCGGACTTCTTTACGGGAACCATGTTAGACAACCATGGAGGATAATCCACACAGATGAAAAACTGGGCATCCAAAAAATTTTGTAACTCGTCTTTTACCATTAAGGCCACTGTTGGGTGCATCTTGCATAGTTTTTGCTTTATTGGCTTGATTTTCGGATCAAGCGTTAAATTATGCGTGACTAGCTATGGGTCTAGTCCCGGCATATCCTTGTATGACCATGCAAAAACCTCCTTATTTTCCATAAGAAGGGCAACATAATCTGCTTGCTCTTTGGGGGAAAGACTTACCCCCAGCTTGAGAATTTGTGGATTCATTGGATCTGTACTAATGTCTACATCATTCGTTGCCTCGATCGACATGTGGGATCCGTCCTCCAACTGGTGTGGAGTTGGGATCAGGTGGATATCATTTGCTGAATTAAGATCATCATTAGGAATGTCAAGTTCCTCTTCAGCATGGAAGACATCCTGAGTCTTTCCTAGAGTGAAATGAAACATCCCATCGCAAGGCCAATACTCTGATGGGGATGGTGGTGTGTCAATGCGATCCCAATCTATAGCCTCTATGTCTAGATGCAATGATCATGTTGGATTGGCTGGATCATGGACGGGGGAGGTCAAGTCAATGGAGATCATGTTTATGATATGATTGTAACCTCCATTACCATAGGTGTGACAACTCTGACACTCGAGATGTTCTTGATGCGTTGGATCTGGCTCTGTAGGCACTGGCACAAAGGGATCAGGCCTATGCACGGACATGCAAAAAGGGCCTGCCCTAGGCACGGATGGTTTGATAGGGTCTCTAGGTAGAAGATGCTCTTTGTATACCTAGAGTGGCAGGTGTAGCAATTGCTATAACTACGTCGGGTTGAGGTGCCACCTATGTCCCACCGTGATCGCCATTGAAAGCATGAGATTCTGGAAGATTGAAAGGAAAACTAATGCGATGTATTCAAAACCAAAATTAATGCTTAAGGTCCTATAAAATGAAATGCATGAAATGAAGGAAAATAGACAAATTTAAATGAGATAAAAAGAAGTACATAAAGCACAACCCTTTTTATTTATACTCTTCCAATTCGGTTACAAAGACGTCTCCTCCCTTTAAAGGGGTAGGAGCATTAACATAGTTTCAATTACAATCATGGATTTAGTGTTCCTCCTTCCGCGTGCCCACATGTGAAATGGGTGAGCCAAAGTGTTGCCGTCGCTGGTATTGATAAGTCTTTAATCCTTGCTGCTCCTCCTGCGTTCAAAGAAACAACAAATCATCAATAGCACCTGTGTATGATAATGAAACTCGCAAATCAAAAAGAGGACTATTAATGAATGTAAAAGATGAATATAACGATGATTAAAGTGAATCCAAATAGACTAAAAATTTGATAGAAGCGTAATCATGTAACTAGAAAAATACTGTAAAAGAAACAGTCACCAAATTCAATACAGATCCGTATTCGTTCTTGGGTTGGATGAGTAAAACTGCAATAGTTTGGTACTCATTTCGAGGTGAGATGAGAAAACTTGCAACATTTTGGTACTCGTTCCAGGGTGAGATGAGAAAACCTGCAACAGTTTGGTACTCATTCCAAGGTGAGACGAGAAAACCTGCAATAAGGTAGGGGGTGCCCGAAGGCAAACTGTCCGTGGGTTGAAACTTTGTTTCGACACCAATCCGCTTGGGATGGGTTCGAAACCTGTTGTGATGTGTTGTCAGAAAATTGATAGGCTATTATGGTCAGAAAAATTAGGTTTTTGGTTCTTGATTCGTGCCTTCAAAGTCACCCAATAACCTCCTTTTCGATTAAGAGATTATGGATGTAAAGCACAAATCGTAAGTAAACTGGCAGCACTTCGTCGCTCAAAATGCTCCTTCTCTGTATATCCTTTTGGGTGAGGAAATTAACAATTTTATAGACCCAAGGGGTCTCTTTGAATTAGCATGCAAAAGTGCTACTTAGCATGAATGCTTTTTCAAGGAAGAGAAGACTTCTCCCTGATCAAGGCTCCATAATTGCTTCTGTAACTGCTGCTACATGCCCAAAAGAACTCACTCGCACTCCCATGCAATTAAGGGAGAGTTAAGTAGCTAATTTGAGTCGTCATGAAAAAGCCCACTCTCACTCCCATGTAATGAAGGGAGAGTCAAGTGGCAAATCCGAGTTGTCCTAAAAAGCTCACTCTCATTCCCATGCAGTGAATGGAGAGTCAAGTGGCAGATCTGAGTTGTCAAAAGAAATCGCTTGTACTCCTATCCATGAAGGGAGAGCTTAGTGGCAGTTCTGAGTTGTCCTGTGTCGAGGTTTGACTTTTTTGCCGGTCAAAACCTGGTATTCATCCCACCCTGAAACGAGCACTGGAATTCGTCCCTGGATGGAACGAGTACCAGTATGTACTCATTTCGGGGTGGAGCGAATAATCAACAAAGTGCCTAAAAGGTGCCAAATTGACCTCTGAATTGCAAAACTATTGTGTGAGTGGTTAGGACCAATGTTTTAACCTCTGGGGCTGCCCTAGGGGATGTTTGTGTCAATGCGATCAGCGCTTGTTGTCACGTAATCGGATTGGTGTTGTTTTGGTGTCTACAGGTTCATCATGAGTCATTGCAACCATTTAATGAGAGGTAATATTTTGACCTTAATTTATATAATATTAGGAGAACATTACACCTTGTATATGAAGGGAACATTAGTAACTATCCAAATTAAATAAAACTTCAATATTAAAATATACAAACAAGAAAGTTAAGTTGGATATATCTATGTATCTATATATAAACCTAGTGGATGATCTAAGCATAAGATAAGTATATATAATAAAGTGATGATTTTAAATAGGGGAACACAAAAACATGCAATATAATTAGTATATAATATCAAAGCAACATTGTAGGGAAAAAAATGGATCTGAATTACCCACCCATCGTGGCCTTTTTAATGTCTTGTTTAAACACTGGTTAATTCACTACCCTAAGGGCATTGTTGTGACTCCCCCTCCCAAATCCAAATAGAGTCCCTTGAAACCCATCTCTTCCCAAACCATACCTCAATTCTCTTGCACCCCTAGTCTATCCACAAAAAATAAAAAAATCATTGATAATGTCCTCCAATTAAGAGACCCAATAGCGCCTCCCTTGAACCTGAAATTGAGCCCAAGCAAAAACCATTGTGCTCCTCTATGCACCTGAAGAACAAAGCCATGCAAAATGAATATCTTCTTATTGAGTCTAAAGAGGAGGACAAGGACAACCTTGATATCTGCATGCAGATGTTCATCATCAAATCTGTAACAAACTGCATTACCCAACTTGTTGATCTATGTAATGCCCTTAATTTGTGGTTCTTTAGGAAGTCCTTTACTGAAGATGTGGGAGGTGTTTCTACTAAAAATATGAAGACAATTGTTATTCTTGAGGACATCCTTGCTAAAGAAAATGTTGCTGACATGGATACTTCAAATTATAGACTCCAACATATTGTTGCTGATCCTGGCATGGAGGTTTAAGTGTTCCCCTTTCATTATGGAAGGTTGTTGGTCGCTTTTTTGTTGTTTAATGCCCCCTATTGTTTTTTGGGTCTTTTCAACAACTAATTTTGCTAAGTCTTTTTGTTCTTGCTACCTGCTAAGGACAACCTTAATGTATGAGTTTTTTGAAGGATGGAACTTTGTTTTGAATTTCTTTATTTTTCTGGCACTTGTTGCCATTTTGTAATCAGGTTTTGGGGCCCTGTTAAAACCTGTCTGAATTATACTACCTAATCTATTGAACCAATAAAAAAAAAATATCAAAGCAACATGCAAAGTGATTACAATGCCAAATATAAATAATTTTTTTATGAAATAAATAAATATTATTAACCTTTTATGGTTCTAACCTCTTTGATGATGCATGGTTCTAAATGCTTGAATCATATTGTAATTTCATCTTGTATCTTGAATTTCTTGCTTCCTTTGATGCTCCCTTAGGGAGGCTCCAAAAGAAAACTTGGTATTAAAGGCTACCTACCATGACCTTGAGGTAACTAAATTATTATATAAAGAGAATACTAAATAATGATGAAATTATAGAAATTTCTCCTTTTAAGATCCAAGAAATAATAGTGTGAGATCATTTATTACTTCTCTTAGAACTTAGAATGGTTGTAGAGGAGGATTTGAAGCAATAATAGATTTTTATACAAGGATGAATTTAAGTTATAAAGGGATTTCATCTTCTTGAAATCTATTTGATTGCTTCATGATAGATTTAGATTGGATTAATTCTAAATGGACATATTAGAATCTATATTTATATAAATTTGGTTCCCAATTTCATCTATTGAGAGCATGAATAATAATATGTACTTATGTCAACCATAGGTTAATGTAAGATAATAAACTTAGAATAAATTAATCAAATAAAAATCCTATTTTTGAAGTTCATTTGAATTTAACTTTAACTTGTGCAAAAACACTTGTAGTTGGTTCTTTGGCCAAAACAATGTTGGATGTGTTGTATCCTTTGCATGAAAAAAATGCAGGGTCTTATTTTGCGGGTGGTCTTCTTAATTAGAAGGTATGGGTGGTTTTAGCACATGTTCTTATTTTTGGGGCAATCCTTCATTAGCAAGTATGGGTGGTTTTATCCCACAATCTTATTTTTGGGGTAGTCTCAAATTAGTAGGTAGAGGTGGTTCTAGCCCATGGTCTTATTTTTGGGCAGTCTCCTTAAATTAGCATGTATGAGTGGTTTTAGCCCATGGTCTTATTTTTGGGCAGTCTCCTTAAATTAGCATGTATGAGTGGTTTTAGCCCATGGTCTTATTTTTGGAAAATATCCTTAAATTAGGGATATGGGTGTTTTTACATGGTCTTATTTTGGATGTTTTGGGATACCTATATATATTGTAACTACTTTGTTAAAAGTGCAATAAGGACAATAATAATAAAAAAGAAAGAGATGTGGCTCTGAGTTTTTGTTGGCTTTCCCAATAAAGAATTTCCAGGATAAATATTCATTTTTATTGTGTATGCATGTTAATTTTCATCCTATTTCACAATTTTGTTTGCATTAACATCTTTAGAATATGTTTATCAATCTCTTAAAAAGGTAATTATATCATCCTTAATGTGGATATGAACTCCTAATAATTTATTTGAATTTGAGGGACATTGATGGTTTAGAGTGATTCTATAAGTCTTCTAATGAAATTAAATAGATCCTAAGTGGTTTTTATGTGTCTGTAAATAAATATAAAATCCTATTCTAAGATATGGATGGCAACAAAAGGAAGAAAACATAAAAGAAATCTATGGATTTTGTATCTCAAGGCATACCCACTATATTTCTTAGGATTTTTTAACTTAGAAAAGAAACAAATATACTTACTTGAAACTTGGACTAAATTTTTTTCTTTTTATATGTATTTTCTTCACAAGTTTACTAGTTTTCTATGGAGTGATTTGAGAATGAAGCACCTCATGAAAGAAATAAGATATCAGGAAAAAATAAAATAACAATACATGATGAAGTAAATATGGTACTTCAAGGCCACCATGATCATATACAAAATAAAAATTATGAACTTAATTGATTGATTATATTTTAAGATATTTTATATGGAAAGTCAAAATATCAAGAAGTCCTTATAGTGTCATAGGGAGACCTATACTTGAAGGAGTAGAAAAGGTAAAATATGGAGTAGGTGTATAAAAAAATATAGAAAACAATGTTTGATTTTATAGATAGTAATCATACATATGCTTAGTAAAAGAACCTTGCAGTTTGCAAAAAGCTAGAACTAATAAAATAAAAAATTAATACTAAGGCTAAAACACTTTTTTTAGACAATGAGGGAAATGGTCATGTTGGAAAAGTATAAACATAGGAAAAATCAAAGGCATATATATGATGGGAAAAAAAGATTAAATATGGGGTGATTGATGAATGAATATATTGTAAATGTCCCAAGTCCTAGTTAGGGAATATTCTTTTTTCTCTTTGCTCTAAATATTTTTCTCTCTTTTTACTTTTATTTTCTTTCTATTTTCTTTTAATTTTTATTTTCTTTTCTTCATATTTTGGAGACATTTTGTAATGGCATACATACATTATTAGCACTTTTCTTGCAACTTTATTTAGCACATATGTTATAGATTTAGGATAATCAATTATAGGTGGTTTAGTTAAGGCCATTTTAATGGCATGTTCTCTTTCATGTATATATTGTTATTACATCAATGAATAAATTACACCCTCTTTCATGTATCATTTGGTATTAAAACAACATTATTCATAGGTAAGTTCACTAGAATCATAGAGCGAGAGTAAAAGGTGATGAAGACACATTTATGAAGACTTATTGGTCAATCCAAAAAGGTAAATCAATGATCATGTTGTTTGAGGAGTTCTTGCTACCTTGCCAATTTTATAATTGCATTGTCACATCCCAAATCATTGATAAAATTTAAATAGCAATATAAATTCTATTTATATTTATAAAGCATAAAAATAAATTATATTGGTGGATGATGTGGAGTTTACATTTAGTATTACAAATGCTAAGTTGGAAAATAAACTTGATACACAAGTGACTTTATTACATTGAAATATGCCTAACTGCATTTCTGGTTGGACTGTTTTGGTAGAGGAAGACCTCGCTTGAGAAAAAAAATAATATTATCTTCAAAAATAGGTCAACGTATGTTGACAAATGACGGGCAAAAAATGGAACTCATCCACACACCACCAATAGCATAGACTTGCATGATACACATAATAAATGTAGAGTGAAAATGCATTTGCCCTTAATATATAATTTTCTCATGGGGATAAAAATAAGACTTCTTATCTTCCATTATATAAGTTTATCCATCATAAAATATGTTTTTCCTTTTAATTAAATAAAATTATTAAAACAATGTGTGTCATATTTCAATTGTCCAAGAAAAGGGGAAAATGGATTTTATTTTTCGTAGGGCCTTAGACCACTCTTATTAAAGGAAACAAAGGAAGGATGGATAGCTAGTAAAGAATAATACTTATTACTATTTATGGAAAGACAACCCTTCTATATATATATATATATATCAAATAATAACATTTATAGAAAATACTTTTGGTAGGAAAATCAGTTATGTGTGAACATACTCTATTTTGAGATCTTTTCATGAAGATATTCAATTTGAAGCAATTGCTTATTTAGTGAGAACATTGAATTTTTACTAAGGGGGTTAAACCTTGAATTTACCATAATGAACATAGTGAGGAATAGTATAACAAAGACTAGAATTCACAAAAGGGAAGATATTGATACCCATAATTTTTAAAGAGGGAAGGAGCTAAAACCAGTAGAGTTATCTTATGGATTTTTTTCCATTCTTGAATTTGTAGAAATTCATCTTGTAAGGTACCCACTTTTCTATTTTATTCCAACCCTTGAGAGAGTGATGATTTTAGTATGCTTTATTGCTTTTTTGGCTTGCTTTTGCATGTAAGAGAAATAACATGAGCCTAAGTATGAATGTTCTTTTAAAAGCTAAGTGCCAACTTTGAATGTAGTTAAAAGAATAAAATAAAATTGATTCTACTTGTTTTTCTTTTGAACTATGATAAGACTTATGTTTGTCTACTAGTTTTATATAAAATCCACTTTTATTGTTGAATGAGTTTGAGTTATTTTTGATAGCGGTATTAAAAAATTTCTATGTTTCAGTATTTGATATGATCTTCATTTTTTTAATTTTCAAGGTAGCCTTGATGAACAAGAAATCTCATTATCTTACAAGTCATGAGTGGATCAAAACTAATCCATTTTCTTTCCTTTGGTTCTTTGGATAATCTTTCTTTGAAACCCATTATTAGTAGCTGCTTCAAAAATAAGAACTTGAAAGAGATAATCTAGTCTGAATATTAATCTCTTCAAATTTTTGTAGTACCTATCTTTATAGTAACATAAAAGAGATAAGTAAGTTTTTCCTCAACAATATTTACATGGATGGAAATTCCAATAGTTTTCTTTTTCATGACTAGTCTTATTGCAATAAGAACATAGTGAAGATATTTCTACTACTTTGTTACTTGTCTTGGAAATTTCAAGTTCATTCATTTCCTTGATAAAATAGAAAAACAATTTGTGTATAATTGTAGCCATTCTATCTTTACTTCTTTTATAAATCTGTAAATCATCTTTTTGATCAATATTCTTTGCTACATTTTGAGAATGGCTTTTAAGTTTATTTTCCATATTTTTATTGATATGATTGTCATAAATTTCTTTTATCATATTGTTGGAATATGATTTTATATAATTTTATCTTGCCAAACTGTTAGTTTGTGATTTTCCAAAAGACTTTCTAAACCATATTGGTTTTTCTCTTTTGTATTTCATATTGTCATCCCATGAATCAAGTATATCTTTAAACCATTTTGATTCTTTGAATCTTATATACTTAATAACATTTTCCATAGTTCTTTTTTAAAGTAATATTTCTTGTAACTCTTTGGTTTAAAAAGAACATTTTTAGTAGAATTTAAAATTTCTAAACCTCTTAGGTTGACTACCCTATAACTCCCTAGTTCTATTGACCAACTTGCAATTTGAATATAGGATCAAATTTGACATCATATTTTCAAATTTTAAAGTTTTGTAGAATAACTTGTATCTACCAAATGTTTTAAATATGGCTTTGATAAAAAACTTTCTAAGTTTTCCTTTGAGTTGAATTCCTTTTGTATCCCTAATGTTCAACTTCTATTCTTCACCTTATTTCTCCCTATTTATGAATAGAAAGCTAAAGATAATTTTGTTGTAATATATTACATTATTTGGTACATGTTAATGTACTACCTTGGGTACATATTTGGATTAGGAACGAGTATCCTAGATTAGAGCATGAGTATTTACTTTATGCAATGTAATAAATGCACAAGTGTGCAAAGTATTTTGGTAATGTAAACGTGCATGATAGTCCACGTGCACATGAGTCCGTAGAATAGGAATATGAAGAGTATCTAGAAGAGTGAAGTTCAAGGGTGCTCCATATGAAGAATCACATTCTATTATATATATCTACGTGTGTGTGTGCAAGATAGATGTATTGTAGTTTGAGAGTGTATGTTAGTATGGGTACTTGAGATCTTGATTCAATGGAGATAGAATTTTTGTGAGCATTTATTAATGTAAATTCTATAAGTTATTGTTGAAGTTATTTATGAGTTTAATAATTTTAGAATATTTTCATTATCTTATATTTTATATTGCAACCTTATTTTAGATCTTATGGTTATTTTATCTTTAGTATTTAGCTTCAAAAGCTAACAATGGTATCAAATCCACATCAAGGTTTTGGCTTGCATAGGTTTTAAAGTTGCAAATGAGATTTCCACTTGTTAAGAAGAAACTAGTGAAGTTAAAGAAATTTCCTCTAGAAATGAAAACCAAGTTTAAAGATTTACCTATTTCAAGAGCAAATTCAAAATAGAAAGAAAATACATGTATCAAAGATAGACATTGAAATTGACGAGATTAAGATACCCAAAAAGGAGGTTCTATTGAAAATTTTTATAGATTGAAGAAGATTCCAGATTGCTATTTGACTACAGTCTTTCCACAGGGTTGAAGGAAAAATCATGAAGACTAGGACTCATCATAGATTTATTTCCACTAGTTTTGAGAATAACTAGTGAATTTTATTGTTTTTAGAATTCTAGAAATTTGAATGTATTTGGTTGTTACTTTCTAAGTTTTTTTTTACAAAAAATTAGTTCTTAGAATTTGAGAAGCTTCCTACAATAGATAGAGAAGAATTTTATCTTTGGTTGCCTGAAAGTCTATTTGCTTTTCTCGTACAAGGATTAGTTTTGAGTTGTAGCAAAATAGTAGACATTGCAGATTAATGAGGCCCAAGAAGGAAGCCTCATTGAATATTGAGGAGACCCACATAGGAGGTCCCCATATAATATTGAATATTGAAGATAGAGAAGGACTAAGAAATGGTCCTCTTATAGATTTGAGAAGCAACAGATTTTGGAGATCCAAGAAAGAGATCTCATTGTAGAATTTCCATAATTGGAAGATTAGAGAGACCAAAGAAATGTCTCATTGAAATTTTGAGAAGAAGAATTGAGGATCTACAGAATTATAAGACCCAAGGGAAAGAGGTCCCAATAGAATTGGTAGAAGAAGAAGAAGGATAGAGAAATACTCATTGTAGAATTGAAGAAGTGGCCATTGGAGGATCTTTGAAGAAAGCTAGAGGAAAAATATTATAAGCAATGAGAAGGTTCTGATAAGAAATATTTGGGATAATTATTGCCATCGGAAAACAAGCCCAAAAGGAATAAGGTTTTGGCATTTGGAGAATATTTTTGAATATCTAAAGATATTCAGATTCTTGAGGAAGAAGATAGTAGAAGATATCATATTTGAAGTTAGAATTCAACAAGAATATTGAAGGAGAAAGAAATATTGAAGAGGCCATATTTCTGAGAAGTTTAAGGACAACCACAAATATTTTAAAGTCTGATTTGAAAAGAAGAAGGTTACTGATTTTTTAGGTAGAAATTGAGGGGTCATAGGACAACGAATTGAAGAAGGTATAGAGATACGATTTGGAAAATATTTGGGATGATTTTGAATTTCCCTTGAATAGAAAATTGAAGGAATACTTTACATCAAAAGAAGACAAGAACTACATACATACAACATAGAAGGGGGAGCACCAATTAAGAGATGGTCAAACACTATTGACAAAGAGAAATTACGCATTCAATATTGGAGGTAATTCATTCCATTTAAAATTATTTATATGCTCAAGATAGGAGATATAAGGTTACATAAAATTATTATTTTCTAAGGTTAAAGTGAAACTATTTATTTTGGAGAGATAAGATATTGAATTAATATTTTAAACCATATAAATCTGATTTTGCTATTTAAAGGCTTATGAATATTTGAAATTTGATTTGAAGAATTAGAGGAATTAATTTGAGGTTTTATAATTTTATTATTTGAGTTTACAAAACTATTTGAAATATTTACAATTTGACTAGGTTGGAGAAATAAGGTTTTCTACATAAAATTAAAATTATAAAACTTGCAAATATTTTTTTATGGAATTTCTAAATTTATAAATTTGGAGTTATAAGGAATTCAACACCAACATAAGATTGAGAAATTTAGAATTAAAAGAAATAATATTTTTTGATATTAGGGATTCATAAGGTAGTCAACCTCAAAGGTTTAGTGATTTGAAAGTTTTATCAAAATTATATTTAGTTTACTAACCAAACGTTAGGGAGATATAAGGATGTCTACAAGATTTAAACATGAAAACACATAATTTTTTTCTTTCAGAATCTCAACTACTTAAAGTTCCTAATTACACCTCATGGAATAACAAAGTGAGCTAAATATTGATAGTAGAAAAGTTGTGGGACATAGTTAAAAAATCAAAAATTAGTCCTACAAAATATGCTATGGAAATTCAAAAGTATGAAGAAGATGAATCAAAAGTACTCATGATAATAACATTTGCAATTACAGATGATATACAACCATATATTAGTTCAGTATTAACTTCTACAGAAGCTTGGAATGCTCTATCAAAGATATTTGAAGGAAAGAATAAAGCCATTATCTTGAATATTCAAACTCAATTGCATTCTCTAAAAGTTAATAGTGGTGAAAGTATAGAATTGTTTCTAAGAAAAGTGGTAGATATAAAAGGAAAGTTGTTAAACTTAGAAGAGAATGTAGAAGACAAGTTTCTTGTTCAAGTAATTATAAAAGCACTTCTTGAAAGTTACAAGAATCTAGTTACATATTTTACAAATTTTGAGTAAATATACATCATTTGATGAATTGGTCAATATACTACAATAATATGAAGTAGAGAATTTAGTGAAATATGAAATGACTAACAATACCTTAGTCTCAAAATATAATCCACAAGAAAATATTGTTTCATTCTCAAGTGGTAGATCAAAATGGAATAATAAATATTTTCAAGTATGTATAAATAGAGGACTTAATACAAATTATTGTATATTCAATCCAAATAATCAGTATCAAAGGAATAAAACAAATTTTGGGGGTCAAACAAATAAGTCATTTCAACCAAGACAATATCAGAATCAATATAGTCCACATCAACAACTATCTCATTGTTAGAATCAATACAATCAACCTCAATTGCAATATAGAGAAGGGAAACAAAAGGGACACTTAGCTCAAGAGATTCAAGAAATTCAAGAACTAGAAGAATCTATAGAAGAACATGAAGTTAAAGCACTTTCAGAAAATATAGTATTTTATGAAGATACTAATCATTTACTTGACCATGATACAAATAAATAACATAATGAAGAAATCAGAGAAGAAGAGCACAAGATTTAGATCAGAGACGAAGATCCATATTTAAGACTAAAGTCTTTAATAACCAAATAATGTAATATAGGGAGGTGTTCGAATATATTACATTATTTGGTGCATGCTAATGTACCACCTTGGGTATATATTTAGATTAGGAAAGAGTGTCATAGATTAGAGTGTGAGTATTTACTTTATGCAATGTAATAAATGCACAAGTGTGCAAAGTATTTTGGTAATGTAAATGTGCATAATAGTCCATGTGCTCATGAGTCCATAGAATAGGAATATGAAGAGTCTCTAGAAGAGTTAAGACCAAGGGTTCTCTATATGAAGAGTCACATTCTATTATAAATGTATCTATGTGTGTGCATAAGATAGATGTATTGTAGTTTGAGAGGGTATGTTAGTATGGGTACTTGAGATCTTGATTCAATGGAGATACAATTTTCATGAGCATTTGTTAATGGCAATTATATGAGTTATTGTTAAAGTTATTTATGAGTTTTATATTACCATTATCTTAAATTTCATATTGCAACTTTATTTTAGATATTGTGGTTATTTATATTTAGTATTTAGCTTCAAAAGCTAACAATTTTTTTATGCAATTTCAAGTTTGATAAGGTTCTCAATTTTCAAAACCTTTAAGTTGTATTACTTATGTCTCATTAATTTGAGCAAAAGCCTAATACCAAATGTAGTTTTTGACTTTTCAAAAAACTCCATGTTTCTAGTTCTTTCAATGTTCAATAATATAGTTTCTAAATTTCAAAAATCTAAATTGGTATTGAACTCCTTATAACTCCCTAATTGGAACTTTAGAAAACTAATGTATTTTCAAATTCAATATGGAAATCCTTATTTCTCCAAGTTAAACTATTTGCAAATATTTCTATGCAATTTGAATTCCAAATAGGATAAAGTAATTTCAAATGCTTTCAATTAAATTCCACTTGCTTCAAAAATATTTTATACCATTCAATAAATATTCTAAGGTTTAAATTCAGTAATGCATTACCTTATAGCTTCAATTATCCAAATAACCTTAAGTGTAGAAGAATAATTAATCTTTAACTCAATACTATGCCTTATACCTCCTTTAATTTTTTCAAAGGTTATAAATTAATTCAAATATTCCATACCTTCTTTAATATAGCGCTTCAAACTTTGAATTGCTTCTTGTAAATCTACAACCTATGCTTTATCTACACTCTTCTTTGACTAAAATTCATTCAATGCTCCTTGATGCTCACTAAATTTAGTCTTGTGAGGTTTGACTATCCTTTTTTGTTCTTTCAAGCTTCTCCAAGGTACTCAAATCTAATTCCAATATGCTTTCTCCATTGTGCTTAGCCTATTTTTGGTCGATGTATTAATAAGCACCCTTTATATGTTGCACCTTCCTCCAATCATGATTGGTGTTATGAGTTTCAAGTGCTAAGTGGCACCAAAAGTCTTTTCACTTATTTGAATGTTTCCTATGGCGCTCTACCCAACCGTATCTTGCTTAGCGCTTGGTAAGAGCATTATATTTCGTGGGCTTGAATGTATTATTGATACCTGAAGGTTATAAGTTGAATTTTCCTCTCCTATTAAAAATATAACATCCTTCACATGGTATATGGATTCTTAACGCTTGATTTTCCTTATCATGCACCTTATTCGCCATAATTTTTGTTCTCATGTTGATTGGCCTTCAAGCATTCAAAACTCCTTTGTGTTGTTTATTTTTTCCTATGTCCACCCAAGTTGTTCTTCTACTCCAATGCTCTCCTTCAGTGGTAGTTAGATCTTGGTGATTCTTCTCACCTATTTGGCTATAATTTCAATGTCCTTTGTAATAGTTCTTGCTCTCATATTTGGTGGATATTAAGTTTCTGGTACTTAAGCTTTTCAATGTCTCATACTCCCTAAGTAATGCAACCTCCTATAACACTTTTCTTTCTCTTATTTTATGTTATTTTATTTGTCTAACATTGTGGCTTTTCTTGCTATTATGGCTATTTCTTTCCATGGTGGCTTAACTTTACTATGGTAGCTCCTCCTTTAATATGGTGATGCTTCTTCACTATGGTAGTTCTCTATGCATTTGATGACTTATATTAACCAAAAAATTTGCACTTATTAGTCCATTGTTTTGATGTCTTTAGACACATCAAATATTCTTGTATTTTTTATCTATTGAGTCTCTTCCTTTTTACTCAATAGGACTTAGAAAAATCTGCATTTCAATTATAAAAACAACATATACTATTTCTACTTATCACTCCCTTTCAAGCAAGTTTCTAACTTCTATCTTTGTTGTTGTGTTTTTACAGATTTCAAGATAATAATGTCTCCTTCCTTGGCTTGGAGATACTCAACTTAAACTATCTTTTTCTCCTTAAATAATTCTAATATGGTGCTTTCAAAAACCTTAAAATGAACTAGTTTTAATACTTAAAAAATAAAATTTCATAGCACCACTTTTACACACCTTTTGGCCTCCTTTTGTAGCTAGTCTTCTTGGTGATTTGGTTCATCTATTTTCTGCCCCAATTTTTTGAAATTTTCAGCTCTCCTTTCTACTCAAATGCTGCCTTAAATTATCAATTTTGCAGCTCTAATTGCTGCCCAAATTTTCTACCTATTAAGCTTTAATTTGCTGCTTGAAAAACTAATTATTATGGCTTAAATTCTCCTCCAAATTCGTTCTCTTGGACTCTAAAATTTACAGCTATTAATGCTGCCAAAAATTCTGCCCTCTTATTGTCCTAAACTCTGCACTTTTTCAGCTTCTAATATAGCCAATTCCTCCTTTGGTTTTCTATCCTAAACTCTCTCAAATCTACGAGTAAAATCCTCTAATTTGCAACTCTAAAACTCCTCCAATTTGCTTCTCAATATTTATTTCCAAAAACCTTTAGGTTTCTGTCCAAAACTCATTTAATTTGCAGCTTTCAATGCTGCCTAAAAATCAGCTTCAATGTTGTCTAATGCTTCTCCAAAATCTATCTCAAAATTCTCCAAATTGTAGCTCTCTCTTCCTCTTCTAATGCTACCCAATTTTGCAGCCTAAATATCTCAAATTGCTGCTTGAAAAATCTGATTTATTCTAATTATATTGCTATCCAATAATATTTTCTAACTTCTCCAAATTGTTCCTTATTCTGTTGTCAAGCGTTCCTTCAATTGGCTATTCAAGGGCTCTTCAAAATCTGCCCAAATATTTTCTAAATTGCAGCTCTATGTCACCTTAAACTTTTTGTCCTGTGACTTCAACTTCTACTGCAAAATCAACAATCTTCTCCTTTTCTAATCAACCTTCAATCCTTTGTGGTTTTCCTCAAAAACCACAAATCTAGTGGCCTTTTCTACCTTCTTTCTCCTTAAATATTCCTCATAGAATTCTGACTTAAAATTGGGCTTATTTGTCGGCTTTCACCTCAAAAATCTGAATGTCTTGAGGTCTTCAAAAATCTCTTCTAAATTTGGCAAAATTCTTGCCAAATACTTCTTCCTTTTGATCTTGTTGTTGGATGGCGATAATTGTACCAAATTCTTCTTTTCTAGTAGCTACTCCTTCTTGCAATCTTATACCTTGATATTTATTCAAATCTCCTCCAATGGCCAATTCTTTAATTTTTTCAATAGATATTCTCTAGCATTCTTCTTCTTTATCCTTACAAATTTTCTTGAGACCTCTTCTTTTGAGTCTTCAAATTTTGTAGCTTCTCAAATCTTCACTAGGACTTTTCCTAGTTCTCTATCTTCAATATTCACTCTTCTTTCCTCCAAATATATAATTTCTTCAATGGGACCTCTTTCTTGGGTCTTCTCCTTCTCAACCTTCAATAAAGCTACTTTCTTCTTTCTTCAATTTGGAGTATTCAAACTTCTATGGAGTCCTCTTTCTTGGATCCCCTCAATATTCTTCCTTCAATATTGAATGGGGCCTTCTTTCTTGGACCTCCTTAATTTCAATGTCTATTTTATTTTCAACAAATAACTAATCCCTTCACAAGGAAAGCACATAGAATTTTAGGAAATCAAATATGAAATGTTTATCTATCCATTATAGGAAGCTTCACAATTTTTCAGAACTAAGTTTTGCAACAAAAAACTTATATAGTATTGTTGTGGCTGCTACACAACGTACCCCAAAATTGGGGATCCACATTTTTTGCATGTGTTCCAGGAAGACCGAAATGGCCCATAGGCTAAAGTTCAGAGAAAAAAGCAAAACACCACAAGGGGAAAAACTGTCACGATATCGCGACATGTTGCACCGTCGCGGCCAAAAAAGAAAAAGTGTCGCGATATCGCGACATGTTGCACTGTCATGGCCAAAAAAGAAAAAGTGAAAAAGTGTCGCGATATCGCGACATGTTGCACTATTGCAGCCAAAAAAGAAAAAGTGTCACGATATCGCGACATGTTGCACCATCGCGGCCCAAAAATAAAAAGTGTCGTGATATTGCGACATGTTGCACCATCGTGGCCAAAAAATAAAAACTGTCACAATATCGTGACATGTTGCACCATCGCGGAAAAAAAAAGAAAAGTGTTGCGATATCACGACATGTTGCACCATCATGGCCAAAAAACAAAAAGTGTCGCGATATCGTGACATGTTGCACTGTCGCGGCTAAGAGAGAAAAAGTGTCGTGATATCGCGACATGTTGCATTTTCGCGATCAAACAAGAAAAGAAAGAAGAAGAAATAAAAGTGTCATGATATCGCAACATGTTGCATTTTTATGACCAAATGAGGAAAGAAATAACAAGAAAGAAAAGTATCGCGATATCGCGACATGTTGCATTTTTGTGGCCAAAGACAAAAAGTGTCGCAATATCGCGACATGTTGCATTTTCTCGGCTAAAAGCAACAAAATATGGAAGGGGCCAAAAGTGTTGTGATATCGCGACATGTTACATTTTCACGATTCAAAAGGGGCAGGCAAACAAAGAAACAAGAAGCGTCACGATATCGCGACATGTTCCATTTTTGCCAAGGTAATAGACCTGCATAGTGACGTGGACATAAGGACAAAATCCAATGAAGAAGACAAAGCGTTACATAAGGAATATTTAATGATTTGAAATCATTTAATATGGTCGTTACACATGGAGGGAAACAGACGCAAGCCCATGTGGAGAAAACGTAGCGAAGGGCCACAAAATGGAAAACAAAGCACACGCATACAAGGAAGGTGAAATGAACAGTCAGGGAAGGTGAAACGAACAGCCATCAAAAAACGAAACGAACCGTCATGGAAGGAGAAACAATGTTTTCACAAGTTTAAATACGCCATTCAAAGAGGCCAGAACGGGTGGAAAACTGCTGCAAGGAGCATTGCAGACTTGAAGGCGATAAGGCCATTCTGGACCTAGTTGGGCTGTTTTTCTTTCGTAGATTGGTTTTTCTTCTTCATGGACATGGGTTGGAAATATCGGTGAGCAGAGTTGCAGACTTGAAGGCGATAAGGCTATTCTGGGCCTGTTTGAGCCATTTTTCTTCCATGGATTGGTTCGAGAAAACCAGAAATTTTGTTATTGTAAAATGACACATTTTTTAATGCAGAAGTGTTCAGAAATTTGCATCTTGTGGGCAAGAAAGAAGGAGATTTTCTTTGCATGCTATGGATTTAATGTTTATTCTTTCATCTTTTCAGATTTCAAATTTATAGATAATGTTGATGCCATTTCTTTGGGTTAAATTAGGCGAATATTTGAAATCTGAATTTTATTTCGTACCCTAGGAACCAGCACTTAGCTTATCCGGATTGTGCTTGTTTGCAGGTCCAATAGGTTAGGTTGCATGCACGGAGACCTCACATATTCGATTTTGTCATAATAGGATAGCATCACACTGAATGCATTTTATTTTCAGTTTTCTGCATTTCATTTTCATTCTTTCTGCATTTTTTATTTTTTATTTTATTTTCCAAAAATTTTAACTTTTCAAGGCATTAAAATAAACATTTAAAAAAATATCAAAATCCAAAAAACAATGAACAATCACTAAAGTTTCATGATGAAATAAACCAACATTGCCCCTTGTTTACAGTTACTTGAAATCACTAACGTGTTCCAAGAGTTCAAATTGAATATCTTATATTTGAGATTACTAATACATATATGCAAATGCTAATACAACGGAGACCTTGGAGAAGTTGTTAGTTTAACTTCTTTGCAAGAGGGGATTTGGAACCCAAATCCTAAAGGAGAGTGTACTTTCACAACTGGGTGAAAATACCACTCAACAAGTATCAAGCAAATACATGCAAAGTTATAGATCTCTATAAATCAAATAAACATCACTAGTTATCCTTCAATCTAGTGGAAAAAGATCTATGTTGAGTCCTAGTCTTCACGAGTTTTCCTACAAATCTATGGAAAGACTCTAGCTAGAAAACAATTTTAAAAAATTTGAAAATAATATTTTCTATCTCATCTCAATCTCTCTTGAGGATCTTCCTATCTCCTATCAATCTCCCTTGTGGCTCTGATACCACTGTTAGATTTTGATGCTATGTATTTAATGAAAAAACTACCACAAGGTATAAACTGAGCATGCCATATTAAATATATGAAAAAGGAAATATACTAAGAATTTAAATATCATGAGAAAATTCTGAAACTACTCATAAAAATTTCATTAATAAAAGCTCACAAAAATAGTATATTACTATAAAATTGAGGTCTCAAACTCTCCATATTTCATACATGCTCTACATTGTATCTATCATATCAACTACTACTACTCTACCTTGTGCACACTAAAATTGTGTCTCTCTCACCTCTTTCATATGTCCATACAAAAGCATATATATAATGAGAGGTGACTCTTGACCTTCCATATTCCTATGACTCTTCACCTTCCTATTCTATGGACTCATGTGCACATGGACAACATGCACATTTACATCATCAAGTACTTTACGCATTATAACACTTGTGCATTTATTACATTACATTAATTAAATACTCAAACTCTAATATAATGCACACTCCTAATCTAAAGATGTACCCATGGTGGTACATTAGCATGTACCAAATAATGTAATATATTCCAACAAGATCCACATAATGTAATCAAGTTGTATCATTTGTGTAATCTTATGATATTGTGTGCATCTAAGTTATATATGTGAAATATTGTTGTAATTCCAATATTGTGCTTCATTGTTATTCCTTTTTAGTAGCATTTATTTGATTTATTCTAGATCTTGGAATAATATTTTTGTGAGTTAACCTATTCATAAAGCTAACATGAGGTTCCTTTTATGTGCATGTGGAAGCTACTTAGTGTGGAAGAATGTCCTTTAAGGGGGATAACAAGTAAGGGTCTCTCTTCATATTCCCATTCAATTTAAAGGGGATGTTGATATATGTAGTGGTTAAGCTTCACTTGAGGTCATGGAAAACTTTATATTGTATTGTAAGTGTAAGCCCTTTGGGCCCTTGTGAATCTTGTATAGTTTATATTTTAATATTTTGTTATTTAACCCAAAGGTTAGTTCCTTAATCTTGATCTAAAGGTAACTTACAACTAGTTATAAATACCCTTTGATGAGCACCAGAAATGCTCATTTTATATACACTTTTGGCAGGCATCATTACTAGTTTAATTAGCATATGAGATGTATTTTTATTTAGCTTATGCATATAATTGATAGAAAATCTACTATTATGCTTGATGGGTGTTTTTAGTGGAAACTATGTATAAATGTAGATTTTGCTACTAATCATGTGTTTTCCAATCTACATCCCACTTGGACCTAGCATGCTTCTACTTCAATGAGTCTAAGGCATACTAGGAAGGCAAACACCTTACTCTTCAGTCAGGTGCCTTACTCAAGTAGGTTCCTTACTCAAGTAGGCATCTTAATCTGACCAAGTCAACAGGCACCTTACTCAAGCAGGCACCTTACTCAAGTAGGTACCTTACTCTGACCAAGTCAATAGGAGCCTTACTCAAGCAGGTTCCTTACTCAAGCAAGCGCCTTACTCAAGTAGGTGCCTTACTCTGATCAAGTCAAAAGGCACCTTACTTAAGCAGGTGCCTTACTCAAGCAGGCCCCTTACTCTGACCAAGTCAATAGGCGCCTTACTCAAATAGGTGCCTTACTTAAGTAGGCACCTTACTCAAGCAGGTGCCTTACTCAAGTAGGCACCTTACTCAAGTAGGTGCCTTACTCAATCAGGTGCCTTACTCAAACAAACACCTTACTCTGGTGCCTTACTCTAGCACCTTACTCTGGAACCTTACTTTAGTGCCTTACTCTGGTGCATTACTCTGACCCAATAAATAGGTAGACGTCGTGATGAGGAAGTAGGTGCCTTACTGCCATACATTAGAGATGCTTAATATGACCAAGCTAGCTTTGACCGGTTGACCAAGGGGCTAAGGAGGTTGTTGCACATGAAGACAAAGGGAAGATATTTTAATTATGCAGTATTATTAAAATAGAATAAAGCATCTATTATTTTTTGATTGGGTGGTTAACTTTGTAAGGTGAGCATTATTTTCTCACACTCATGGATAAATCAGAACAATTATTTTCCAACGATCGATATGGGTAACTAGACAAAGAGATGAACCAGGAAAATAACCCATTTCTCTTTAGCGACTAAGATGAACAACCATGAAAAACAAATTTATTATTGCCAGACATATTTTGTTTTGATAAAATAGAACACACCTGATTTATCCTACAAGGGGGTAAAATTAGTGCATGATTGTTATTATTAGTGCATGACTTTTATAATTAACTGATTGTAATGTTTATTGCATATCCATTATAACTGCAAGTATGAAATAGGCTTGCCTAAAATTGTAATAGAGGAAGGTTGTACATTGTATAAATGCACAGGTCTTCCCTATAAGAAAGGATGATTATTTTACACAAAAATTATTTTCATTGCATTTTTTGTCTAAATTATTAAGAGTGTAGACACTCTTACTTGAGCAAGCTCTACGTAGCTAGTCGGGTGGACTATCTACGGGAGCTTGGGCCCACTCCCTATAGTAGTCCTCCCCTATTTTATTTTAGTTCTATTATTTGCTTTCATTAGAGTAGATTTACTGCTTTATTTAATTTTAGTTGTGTGTTTTATTTTTAGCACATTTAATTTCCTATACATTTACTTTCAGCATTTCATTTTCGACATCTTAGTTTATTTATTTATTTATTCTGCACTAAGTTTGGATGAAATGAAAATGTTTAAACATACCCCACCAAACTAATTATGTATAGAAAGACTCATCCTCCAAACTGCAGGCATATACTGTGCATGACACTTGTAAGTTTACGGACTTACTAGATTGATAATTTATGGAAGAGAAATGATTGTTTTCTAAAACATAATTTCTGCTCACCATTTTAGCATTGTTGTAGAGGAGTGTCAAAATTGTAGTGTTATGATTTACAAGTCATTTACAAATACCATTTAAAATTACTTGTAGATCTTCTACCTAAGAGGCATGAGTCCACCCAGGACCTTTTTACAAGGTCAAAAATAGTTGTCAAAATAGTTAGAGCCAAATCCCATAGGCAACAGTTTAAATTTTATAGCTTCTTAGGTAAATGTGGGAATGAACTTGATGTACCATATTAAGTGTAGAAGTAGGAATAAATTGTGTTGTTGAAAAAAATTAGAAAATTAGGCAATGAAGGATTTCCATCATATTTTGAATGGTTTCAAGAGATCATAGAAATAGCACAACCCAGGTATGATATAGTTGAAAATATTTAGGGATGTGTTTTTATACAAAAACCATTATGGAATTATACCTCCAGAAGCTTAGTTTTAATGATTAAATTTTTTTTTATAGGCTTCACACTTTGTAACATATTGGTAAATTTTTAACGATGACATTAGTAGCTAAAAAAACAGAGCAAAATTTAAAGAACATATTGTTATGGAGTATGCTCTTCACTTGCACTTAAGGCGACCTAGTGAATCAGAAACTAGCATGTATTTTTAAAATACTGCTATGCCATATTTTATCCAAATTGCCAATCGTAGATAGTCATTTTCCAGCCTATACATTTTGCCATTAAGTTGAAAAAGTTTGGTTTTGAGGCCATGGGGTAAAATGCTCTTCTCATGCTACGACATATCAAACTAGTTGGTAACAAAACGGATGATTTTCAAAATACTAGTTCAGATGTAGGCATGGGGGGGATCCCACCTTCATCATTACCACCAACAACACAATGAATGATGTTTACAGTGTTCATAAAAAAAGAGAAAAAAATATCTTCTACTGAAAAGGCTCCAAGTTAAAATGCAAATAAAAAAATAGAGCTTTATTTTCTGCTACTTGTTGGAAGAGAGTATCCTCTTTCCCTAGGACCAGCTTGGTCCATAAGGGAAATGAGAAATCTCCAACTGGTCGCTAAATAAAGAAGGGGAGGAGCCTGGAAGTAATCAGAAGATGAAATTTTTTTTTTTAAATTACTTAGAATTTTATTTTAATGCCTCTAGTTTAGATTTTTCTTTTATGTTTTGCAGGACAACATGAAGTGTGATGTAGACAAATAAGGAGTTTTCTGTGAAGATTTCATGAATTGAGATTCATACATGGAGTTTGTAATAGCACCATACGAACCATCTTGTGCACCTCAATCGTGTAGCATCCAATCCAAACAAATGAAAGCAAGCAGAGTTTTTCCTTGGCAACATAAGCACCCAAAGGTAGGCTAAGTAACCCTGATCAAGAAAAAGGCTTCTAGCCCAAGGTGGTTGTGGAACTTGGGGAAAATTTTGCTACAAGGTGCATGACTATTACAACTTGAATGATAAACAAAGTCAGAGATGCTACACCAAGAGCATAATAGAATGCCAAGGCAATGTTCAAGAAACAGATGATGGGCTCCATTTATGATGCAGGAGCATCCGGTGGCAGTAGAGCAATCTTGCATCTTCCAAAAATGTTTCTAAATTTTCTAAGTACCTTGCATTTGATTTATTTTTAGTATTTTCCAAGGGGGGAAGTTTTGTGGAGCAAAGGGGGTAAGTTTCTTGAAGCATGGGGAGGGGTCGCGAAATCGCGACCTCAAAAGGCTTGGGCAAGACTTGGCCAGTTTCGTCGCGATATCGCGACGTCGCGATATCGCGACCATAGTTCGGAGCAAAGGTGAGAAGTGAAGTCCCGTCGCGATATCGCGACGATAGTTCAGAGCAAAGGCGAGAAGGGAAGTCCCGTCGCGATATCGCGACGATAGTTCAGAGCAAAGGTGAGAAGGGAAGCCGTCGCGATATCACGACGATTGTTCAAAGCAAAGGTGGAGGGGAAGGTGCCGTCGCGATATCGCGACAGGTCGCGATATCATGACCTATAGCGATATCGCGGCCAGTTAAAGGCCGACACGTGGCTTGTCATCCGATAGCTACAAAAGTTAAAGAAAGATAGAGAATAGGGCAAGGCAAAAGGGGGAGTGGGGGTCACGAAATCGCGACCCCAAAGGGCTTCAACAAAGGAGAGGCGCATTTGGTCGCGATATCGCGACATGTCACGATTTCGTGACCTGTCGCGATATCGCGGCCAGGTGAAGACAAGGCCAAAAGAGAATAAGCGGACGGTCGAGCAAGGCCGAATTTGACACATGGACAGCCACGTGTATCATGACAGTTGTGAAGGGCACGTGTATCAAATATATTGCGACAAGGAGAAGGCATGGCCAGATTTACACGCGGTCGGCTACGTGTATGAAAACAAAGATGAGGGTCACGTAGATTGATAAGAGAGGTGTCGGCCACGCATTTTTTTTTATTACTTCTGGCAACACAAAGAATTACAGGTGATGGCTTTATGGAGGAGACAACAGTACAGAGGACAACCAGAACAAAGCGGCCGGTGCAGGTTAAGGGAGGCCATCAATGCAAGCGTCATGGTGGATCGGGCAGTTGCCCATTTATGGCAAAAATTTTGAAAAACTCGGCCGGAGGGAAAACGAACTGGAAATTTTGTTAGGCGAGGCATTAATTGCCTAGAGGATCGAGGCCTCGATAAAAACTCGAGAAAAATGTAAGAAAAGGGATGGTGAGTTCGGGATTGAGGGGGAAGAAGAAGTATGCCTAGAAATTGTATGAAAAGACTGTATTAAGCAATTTGCAGTGAATTAATTGGAAGTTCTGTTGTGTGAATCTCGGCTTGCCATCAAGTGGTATCAGAGCGGGAGCTCCTGAGCGTGTAACAGATCACCGGAGAGAGGCAGTTACACCAGGATCTATGGAAGGATTTGAAGGGGAAGAAAGAAAGATGCCTCCACGAAGAAACCGTGGTGGAGTAGGAAATGTGGTGCCGACCGAAGACTTTCGAGCCTTGCAGAGACAAGTTCAAGCCCTGCAAGAAGAGTTACGCAGAAGGCACGAGCCCGGAAGGGATGAGGGAAGTGAAGACGAAGTTGAAGAAGAAGACCAGTCTGAGGAAGAAGAAGAGGTTGTGGATCCTGCACAAGCCAGGTTGTACAAAGCCATCTCTCAGATTGGAAAGCAACCAAAAATGGAGGTTTCTACATACTCGGGAAACCTAAATCCAGAAGAGGTGATTGATTGGATAAATGACTTAGAAGAATATTTCGAATATGAGGAGGTTGAAGACCCTAATCGGGTCAGATTTGCTAAGACCAAGTTGAAGGGTCATGCCAAAATTTGGTGGAGAGGAATACAGTTGGAGAGGAATAGAAGAGGGAAGGAGAGAATAACAAGATGGGATAGAATGGTGGAAAAGCTGAAAAGATAGTTTATTTCGACAGATTACGAGTTGGATCTGCTAAGAAAAATGCAGAGTTTGAGACAGACAAACAAAACTGTCCAAGAATACACCGAGGAGTTTTACAAGATTTCTATTAGAACTGGGCATTTAGAGGCAAACAAAGAAAAGGTAGCCCGTTATATCAATGGGTTGAGACTCGGCATCCAGGAAGAGCTGAGCCTAGTTCGGGTAAGCACCATTGAGGATGCTTACCAGTTTGCCTTAAAGGTGGAAGAAAAACTGAATAGGCGGTTTGAAGGCAAGCAAAGAGGAAGGGGCCATGGTGGAAGAACTGGTGGGAGAACCAGTGGAGAAAAGTATAAAGACCCGAAGAAGACTGGTGAAGCCAGTAGTAACCAGGATCAAAGGGAAGAGGATGTTTATCAGCCCCGAGATCAGAATAGCTACCCAAGAGGACGGGGTGGATCTGGACGAGGGTTTGGAAGAGGAGTATTTCGTGGGACATGTTTCCACTGTGGTGAAGAAGGACATCGAGCATTCGAGTGTCCACAACACCGAGAAAGAACGAACAAGAGGCCTGAGGGTCCGGCCAGAGTTGTTGTGGCAGAGGAAGATGCTGAATCTGAACATTCAGAAGAAGCGAAGAGAGGGGAGGCAATGATCGTGAGGAGAGTCCTGTTGAATGAGGAGAAGGACACAGATCAGAGAAGAAGTTTATTCCACACAAGATGTAAATGTGCGGGCAAGGTTTGCAATATTATTATTGATAATGGTAGCACGGATAACCTGGTTTCGGAAGAAATGGTTACCAAGCTACGCTTAGAGAGGAAGAAGCACCCGCATCCATACCGGGTCGCATGGCTACAGAAAGACCATAGGGCTTTGGTCAGTGAGCAGTGCTCCGTTAAATTTAATATTGGGAATTATTGTGATGAGGTCCTGTGCGACATCCTACCTATGGATGCTTGCCATATGTTGCTTGGAAGGCCCTGGCAGTTCGATCGGAGTGCAGTGCATGACGGCCGTGCCAACACCTACTCATTGACGAAGAATGGTGTGCGCCACAAGCTGAAGCCCTTAAAGGAAGCGGATGAAAAGGTATGTAACAGCTCCAGAATCTGTTTAGTTGAAGGGAGAAAGTTTTTGGATGGGTTGAAGCATGAACATTTATGTTATGCAATAATTCCTAGAGTTAGGGAGAAGGAATGCCAAGATACCCCAACAGAAGTCCTAGATCTACTGGAGGAATTTCCAGATATTGTGTCTGATAATGTGCCTGAGGGTTTACCCCTAGTAAGGAAAATCAGCCACCATATAGATTTGATGCCAGGATCGAGCTTGCCAAATAAAGCTGCACACAGAATGACGCTTGTAGAGACTGAGGAGTTAAACAGGCAGGTCCAAGAATTGTTGGAGAAGGGATTGATTCGAGAAAGTTTGAGCCCATGCGCAGTACTTGCAGATGCTGGTGCCAAAGAAGGATGGAGAATGGAGAATGTGTACAGATTCACGGGCCATCAACAAAATCACTATCAAATACAGATTCCCATTGCCAAGGATGGATGATATCATGGACCGTTTAAGTGGAGCTGAGTACTTCACAAAGATTGACCTAAAAAGTGGCTATCATCAGATCCGTATCCGAGAGGGAGATGAGTGGAAGACAACCTTCAAGACAAGAGAGGGCTTGTATGAGTGGTTGGTCATGCCATTTGGGCTGTCCAATGCACCAAGTACCTTCATGCGGCTGATGAATGAAGTGCTGAAAGAGTTTCTAGGAAAGTTTGTCATTGTTTATTTAGATGATATATTAATTTTCAGCAGAACCCTGGAGGAACACCTGATGCATATCAGGAGGGTTTTTGAAAAGCTATGGGAGGAGCAGTTATTAATAAATCTAAAAAAGTGTAATTTTGTCAAGAAGGAGTTAGTATACCTGGGATTTGTAATCTCAGTAGAAGGTCTAAAAATGGACCCAGAGAAGGTGAGAGCCATCATCGAATGGCCTACCCCAAGAAGCACAATAGAAGTAAGATCATTTCATGGTCTAGCCAACTTTTACAGGAAGTTCATAAAGAACTTCAGCAGCATTTGTGCACCTCTCACGGAAACAATGAGGGGGGATAAAAAAGAGTTCAAGTGGACATTAGGGGCTGAGAGGAGCTTTGATGCATTAAAGAAAAAGGTCACAGAACAGCCTGTTCTGGCACTCCCAGACTTTAACAAGGTATTTCAGGTGGACTGTGATGCCAGTGGCAGTGCAATAGGGGCGGTACTGAGTCAGGAAGGCAGACCTATTGCTTATTTCAGTGAGAAGCTAAATGATGCTCAGAAAAAGTATTCAGTTTATGACCAAGAATTTTATGCTATAGTTCAGGCTCTGAAGAAGTGGAGACATTATTTATTGCCAAAGGAGTTTGTTCTATTTACTGATCATCGAGCTTTACAATACATTAACAGTCAGACAAAACTGAACCAAAGGCACATGAAGTGGGTGGAATTCCTTCAAAGCTATACCTTTGTGCTGAAGCACAAAAGCGGGAAATCAAACAGAGTTGCAGATGCCTTGAGTAGAAGGCAGAATCTACTGATTGAAATGACAGTGGAAGTAGTGGGATTTGAAGAACTGAAGGGTTTGTACCCTGAAGATCCAGATTTTGCAGAAGCCTGGACGGCTTGCTTGACACCTGTTACTATGGACAGGACAAAATGGTTGGATTTCCTAATCCAAGATGGAATGTTGTTCAAGGGAAGTAAATTATGCATTCCAAGGAGTTCCATGCGGGAAAACTTAATCAAGGAAAAGCACAGCGGAGGACTCGGTCGGGCATTTTGGTCGGGATAAGACCATTGCCCTGGTGGAGGAAAATTACTATTGGCCACAACTTCGGCAAGATGTGCGGAAGTTTGTGCAAGGTTGCAGAATATGCCAAATGGCAAAAGGTGTAAGGCAAAACACAGGATTATACCAACCGTTACCTGTACTCGAGAGGCCATGGGAGGACATAAGCATGGATTTTATTCTTGGATTGCCGAGAACACAGAGGGGAAATGACTCTGTATTTGTGGTGGTTGACCGATTCTCCAAAATGGCACATTTTATTCCCTGCCGTAAGACAAGTGATGCGGTTCACATTGCGGTGGTTATTCTTCAAGGAAGTGGTACGACTTCACGGTCTACCAAGAAGCATAGTTTCTGATAGAGATACAAAGTTTTTTGGGTATTTCTGGAGAACTTTGTGGAAGAAGTTGAAGACAGACCTGAAATTCAGTTCTGCATACCACCCACAGACTGACGGATAGACAGAGGTGGTGAATAGAAGCCTGGGTAATTTGCTGAGATGCTTGATAGCAGATCAACCCAAGGGATGGGATTTAGTTTTACCGCAGGCGAAGTTTGCGTATAACAATTCAGTCAATAAGAGCACAAATAAATCTCCATTCCAGATAATATATGGAAACAACCCGAGAAATGTGTCTGAACTGAGAAAGTTGGACAAGAGAGAAAAGTGCAGTGCCGAGGCAGAAGAATTTGCGGAACATATGAAAAGTCTGCATGAAGAAGTAAGGAAACAAATTATAAAAATGAATACTCAATATAAGACAAGGGCAGACCGAAGTGGCGGTCCAAGGAGTTCGAAGTAGGAGATGAGGTCATGGTGCATCTCGAGAAGGAGAGATTCCTGCCAAGACTTATAACAAATTGAAGATGAAGAAGTTTGGGCCATGCAGAATACTGGGAAAACGGGAGTCAGGAAATGCATATGAAGTGGAATTGCCAAGTTGGCTTGATATTTCACCTATTTTTAATATTTCAGATTTAGTAGAATATCATGAGGGAGAGAGTACAGAGGTACCAAGTGCAGAATTATGGCAAATTCCAGCATCTACTCCAACCACAGACGAGGTCGAGGAAATATTGGACACTCGTGAAGGCAGAAGCACCAGAAACAAACAAGTATTCTGAGTATTTGATAAAGTGGAAAGGCAGACCCGTTGAAGATGCAACTTGGTTGTCGAAGATGGAGGTTGACCGCCTGGGTCTTCCCCTAACAGAACAGAAGTGAGGGTCACTTTTTTTTATTTACCCCGGGTGTCTGATGCAGGAGCATCCGGTGGCAGTAGAGCAATCTTGCATCTTCCAAAAATGTTTCTAAATTTTCTAAGTACCTTGCATTTGATTTATTTTCAGTATTTTCCAAGGGGGGAAGTTTTGTGGAGCAAAGGGGGTAAGTTTCTTGAAGCATGGGGAGGGGTCACGAAATCGCGACCTCAAAAGGCTTGGGTAGGACTTGGGCCAGTTTCGTCGTGATATCGCGACGTCGCGATATCGCGACCATAGTTCGGAGCAAAGGCGAGAAGGGAAGTCCCGTCACGATATCGCGACGATAGTTCGAAGCAAAGGCGAGAAGGGAAGTCCCGTCGCGATATCGCGACGTCGCGATATCGTGACGTGGTTTGTTCAAAGCAAAGGCGAGAGGGAAGGTGTCGTCACGATATCGCGACCTATCGCGATATCGCGGCCAGTTAAAGGCCGACACGTGGCTTGTCATTTGATAGCTGCAAAAGTTAAAGAAGATAGAGAACAGGGCAAGGCAAAAGGGGGAGTGGGGGTCACGAAATCGTGACATGTCATGATTTCATGACCCCAAAGGGCTTCAGCGAAGGAGAGGCGCATTTGGTCGCGATATCGCGACATGTCACGATTTCGCGACCTGTCGCGATATCGCGGCCAGGTGAAGACAAGGCCAAAAGAGAATAAGCGGACGGTCGAGCAAGGCCAAATTTGACACGTGGACAGCCACGTGTATCATGACAGTTGTGAAGGGCACGTGTATCAAATATATTGCGACAAGGAGAAGGCATGGCCAGATTTACACGCGGTCGGCTACGTGTATGAAAACAAAGATGAGGGTCACGTAGATTGATAAGAGAGGTGTCGGCCACGCATTTTTTTTATTACTTCTGGCAACACAACAATTACAGGTGATGGCTTTATGGAGGAGACAGTAGTACAGAGGACAGCCAGAACAAAGCGGCCGATGCAGGTTAAGGGAGGCCATCAATGCAAGCGTCATGGTGGATCGGGAAGTTGCCCATTTATGGCAAAATTTTGAAAAACTCGGCCGGGAGGGAAAACGAACTGGAAATTTTGTTAGGCGGGGCATTAATTGCCTAGAGGATCGAGGCCTCGATAAAAACTCGAGAAAAATGTAAGAGAGGGATGGTGAGTTCGGGATTGAGGGGGAAGAAGAAGTATGCCTGGAAATTGTATGAAAAGACTGTATTAAGCAATTTGCAGTGAATTAATTGTAAGTTCTGTTGTGTGAATCTCGGCTTGCCATCAATTTATGATGCCTCACATTCATGAGACTAGATCAGACATCAGCATGGGGGAGACCCCATATCATATCAATAGTTTTGACAAATGTTCGTACATTCATTAAAAAAAAAGAAGAGGATGCACACAAAAAAATGCATGGAACATGTCCTACTTAGCATAAAATTTCTTTTTATTTTCTTTGTAGGAAATTATGAACCGCATGCAAGCTGTAAGCATCCTGAGAGTTAGGGCCTAACAGGCACAGATTCATGAATCATGTTTTCCTACTTTTGTGTTTTTTACTTTGCAGGTCATCGTGCCCTTTGAATGCAATCTGAAGGTATCCTAAAATCTAGGGCCTTAGGCACATGTATGATTCCTATTTTCCTACTTTTGTATGTTTAGTTTCATAAGATGCAACCATGAGAATGATTTGTATGCAGAGCTAACTTAAACTAGGCCTAACAGATGTGACATCTCGTGCCCTGCAATTAGGAGTGTAGCAAAGCAAAAAAAGGCACTCACTTCCCACTAGGAAGAGTGCCTACAATCAGCCTAGTACAACCGTGCCTTTTTCCACCTAGAGGAAGGCACCAATAAGTGGTGTCACTCTCCCACCAGGAAGAGTGGTGCCCATATATTTAATTTTTTTTGTGGAGAATCTGATGGCTAGGTGCTAAAAAGAAGTTGTGGCCCTTCCTTTAGAAGAGAGTGTAGATCCACTCTATACCCAATAGTGCTCAAACTTCTTCTTCCTATATTGGGGGTACCTATTCATTCAGTGTGGGACTTGATGTTTTGAGGGTTGCAAACCTGTTGCACAGAGGGACCTATTACTAGTGATGAGGGCATCACCAATTTAAGTGGGGGAGAGTATGGGTGAATATGAATCTCTTGCAAATAAAAAATCTTCTACTAAATTGGCTCCAAATTAAAATGCAGATAGTAAATAGAGTTTTATTTTTTTGCTACATGTTGGAAGAGAGTATCCTCTTTCCTGAGGACCATCTTGGTCTAGAAGGGAAATGAGAAATATCCAATCGGTAGCTAAAAAAATAAGGGAGGAGCCTGGAAGAAATCAGATGTCAAATGTCTACACAAAGGCCACATGGTGCTTGAGCACAATAAATCATATGAATGGAGCTCATAGTGGCCAGGAACAACAACACATAAATCTCAATGATGTATCGCATGAAAACATCACACCGAAACATCCAATACATGTCAAATATGATGATGGATGGATTTATTTATCCTCACTCTAGGAAATAGAAGATAGCAGTGCTACTCTAATTTTACCTGTGAAGGAAATAATTTAGAGTGGGATATCATATTGATTCAGATGCATGATTATCAGGGCCATATAAAGTCTAAATTAGTTGAAAAAAAGAGAAGAGTTACATGTTCAGGAGCACATGATGAGAAAATAATGATGCACAAAGTTGTTAATTATGGTGATCCCTGCAATGCATCCAAAGAGTTAGCGCTCTTGAGATACATTAAAGCCATAGAAAATTTTACTTTATATGTGTCATTAATGATGAGTTGGTTATTTTGAAGTTTGGAGTTGTTGGCTATTGGTTGTCATCAATCCTCTAATGGTGGTATATGAGACGTAAAATTTCCTATGCGACCTCCACTTTTTAATGCACAGTGCCAATATTATAGTTTTTTTCTGATAGCATTTCATTCTGTTAAAAAAAATATTGAAAAAAATATAGAAAGGATATAGAGTCTCACTATGGTGGAGGAGAACGTCAACTTTTCAAAGATATTGTGAGGATTTAAAATCATGGAAGAAATATGCTATCACAATGCAAATTCCCATAAAAATTTGGGTGGAGAAGACATTCCAGTACACAACATGCCAAATTTCCAAGATGGATCAGTGATAGTTCTCCAACTTGGCCACCTGATTTTAAAATCACCAGCTCACATTGTTGCAGATGAATTTTTGTTCTCTGATGTAGATGATGAAAAAATTTATGATGAACCAAGATCTATTCTGGGAATGCTCCCTTCCATGGTAGAACAGATAAAAAAAATTAAAATAAAAAATAAAATATTTACTCCAAGATGCACCAACAATCTCATTTTTTGGTGCACCATGATTACAGGTAGCATGAAGACATTTCACACCATCAACATCATACACAACAGGTTCTATGAAATTCACCTAGGTATGTACTAATTTTTCCATTAATTATGTGCAAAGTTATTTTAAAAATCATTTTGATGTTAATACCAATAGATGCCTCCATAATTTTTCAAAATATCCCATTAGAATTCAAGCTCATGACATGCCTCGGATATGAAAAATTCATTACTCCAAAATAAAGTTAAAAAAATAGAGAGGTATGGCATTTGCGTGAATAAATTTAGCATTTCTGCATCATGACAATGGTGGCCAACTTGCACAAAGATATATAGATGACTCTATGCCGTACCAAAAAGGAAGTTCTAGAGATGGATCAAATGCATTCCAGATGTGGGCAAACGTAGCGGTAGGCGACCACACTCATTTTAAAATTTGGTCTCACCAAATTTGACCAATGTGCAAAACTAAAAAATGTGGCCCTATGATAGCTACATGAAGGCTCAGATGGGCAATTACATGGCAATATTTATCAAAATCAATATAGTGTGCTTTTGCGGGTGCCACAATGCTTAATGAAGAAAAATACAATGTAGTGGTAATTTGGTCTGAACAGTGTGGTCATGATTTACCTGTTTACTCGCAGTGATCAGTCATGACATATTTCTGACTTTTGTTGGTGTCGTAGTACAAAAAACAAAGATGCTAAAGATAACTAAAAAAAAATCAAGGGGCTATTGTCACGAGGACGTGACAATATTTAGGCATGGGGGCATGATGAGCACCAAAAATGCTCATTTTATACACTTTTAAGAGGGATCATTACTGGTTTAATTAGCATATGAGATGTATATTTTTTTAACTTATGATGGGTGTTTTTAGTGGAAATTGTGTATAAATGCAGGTTTTGCTACTAATCTAGTGTTTTCCAGTCTACATCCCACTTGGACCTGGCATGCTTCTACTTCAATGAGTCTAAGGCATATTGGGAAGGTGCCTTACTCTTCAGGCAGACACCTAACTCAATTAGGCACCTTAATCTGAGCAAGTCAACATGCGCCTTACTCAAGAAGGCACCTTACTCAAGCAAGCATCTTACTATGACCAAGTCAATAGGTGCCTTACTCAAGTAGGAATCTTACTCAAGCATGTGTCTTACTTTGACCAATTAAACAGGCACCTTACTCAAGTAGGCGCCTTACTCAAGGAGACGTATTACTCTGACTAAGTCAACAGGTGTCTTACTTAAGCATGCACCTTACTCAAGTAGGAGCATTACTCTAACCAAGTAAATAGGCACCTTACTCAAGCAGGCACCTTACTCAGGTAGGCGCCTTACTCAAGCAGGTGCCTTACTCTGACCAAGTCAATAGGAACCTTAGTCAAATAGGCACCTTACTCCGATGCCTTACTCTGGCACCTTACTCTAACCCAGTTAACAGGTAGGAGTTGTGATGAGGAAGTAGGTGCCTTACTGCCATACATTGGAGACACTTAATATGACCAAACCAAATTTTATTGGTTGACCAAGGGGCTAAGAAGGTTGTTGCATGTGAAGATAAATGGAAGATATTTTAATTATGCAATATTATTAAAATAGAATAAAGCATCTATTATTTCCTGATTGGGTGGTTAACTTTGTAAGGTGAGCATTATTTTCTCACACTCACGGATAAATCAGAACAATGATTTTCCAGTGATCGATATGGGTAACCAGACAAAGTGATGAACCAAGAAAATAACCCATTTCTCATTAGCGACTAAGATGGACAACCATGCAAACAGATTTATTATTGCCATACATAATTTGTTCTGATAAAATAGAACACACCTAATTTATTCCACGAGGGGCTAAAGTTAGTGTGTGATTGTTATTATTAGTGCATCACTATTATAATTGACTAGTTGTAATGTTTACTACATATCCACTGTAACTACAAGTATAAAATAGACGCCTAAAATTGTAACAGAGGAAGGTTGTGCATTGTATAAATGCACATGTCTTCCCTATAAGAAAGGATGATTAATTTACACAAAAATTATTTTTATTGTATTTTTTGTCTAAATTATTAGGAGTGTAAATACTCTTACTTGATCAAGCTCTACGTAGCTAGTCGAGCGGACTATCTATGGGAGCTTGGGCCCACTCCCTACAGTAGTCCTCACCTATTTTATTTTAGTTATGTTATTTGCTTTCATTAGAGTAGATTTATTGCTTTATTTAATTTTAGTTGTGTTTTATTTTTAGCACATTTAATTTCCTATACATTTACTTTCAGCATTTCATTTCCAACATCTTAGTTTATTTATTTATTTATTCTGCACTAAGTTTGGATGAAATAAAAATGTTTAAACATCCCCCACCAAACTAATTAGGTATAGAAAGAATCATTCCCTACATTGTAGGAATATACTATGCATGACACTCGTAAGTTTACGGACTTACCGGATTGATAATTTATGGAAGAGAAATGATTGTTTTCTAAAACATAATTTCTGCTCACCACCCTTCATACCAACCATTTTATTATTAATTAGATTTTAGTGTTTTCTTTCTTAGAGATATAATTTGGTTTCTATGAGCACCCTCCTATATTGTGTATATTACTAGCTATATGTGTTACTTTTAAGTAATTATGGGTAATGCATTGATTCCATTCATTTCTAGAAACTACTATAAAATTTAATATTCTTTGATAAGCATTTTTTGGTCCACCCTATGGAGCATGATGAACACCAATAGAAGTTATGAATTGATCGATTATACATCTTCTTTGAATATATAATTCAAAGCATCCACACACATGGGATGAGATCTTTTGCTATATTTAACATAGGTACAATTGAGCTTTTCATAGCTCCACTAAACACAAATCATTTGATGTTTATTTTAGGTTTCAACCTTTGACATCCACTAATGTAGAACTCTCTATGCAACCCATGGAGTAGCCACCTTATGGATAGAAATATGTAGAAAATATAGTATGGTTTATGGAATGGTTTCAATATATCTAAGAATATATCCATAACCTCTAGGAAAAGACAAATAAAAAATAAAAGCAACACCATGACTAACATCATGCCCCACATCAACTCAAGGTTGGAAATAAGGTATGTTTATGTACCCAAATATAGAGACTTTCAAGAGCCCATAGGAATATTGGACCTCTTCACTATAAAATATACACCTTCATCAATTAAGTGGAAGATAATTCATTTGAATTGATTCTTTCATATTATCTTAATCTACATGTAATCTTCAATGTTGAACTTCTAAAGCCCTATCGTCTACCTTTGTTGGTTATTTTATGGTAGCAAAAAAACTAGGCATCAAAGAACTCAATATAGATAGTTTAGCATCAGTGAGAAGGATCATATTATGTATATATGGATTAAGACCACCATAAGGAATTCCATTCATATATACAAAGTGGTCAAGGTAGGATAACTTGGTCACTAGGGAAATGACTTATAAAAATTTAAATAAAAAAATAATTATCATACCTGGTGTCGACATTTGATGCAATGAGTATCATTGCTTTCCAAAGGGGGACAAATAATCTATGCATGTGACATTTTAGGGCATGCAATTTATGGAAAAAATATCAAAAACTATTTTTTAATCATATCCACACTATTAGGAGCATATATTTATGCTCAAGACTCTACTTTGATCCATTCAATAAGTGTTGGAAATCTTATAGGGAAAATACTAACTTCAATAGGTAACTTTATCATTGACAAGGTTTCCAACAACTACATGTAGGTTTTAAAAATGTAAAACAAAATATTTACTAAAATTAATAGTTTCTTATTTTTAGATTTTAAAAGCCAAATATATCTCTAACCATGTTGACACATCAATAGAAACAAAACACCCAAAAAAATCATGTGTAATTTTATTTCAATATGTACTTTGTAATTCATGAAAGGTGAATTATAACATTTTTATATGGGTGACTAACAGGTGTCATTAATCCTTTTCAATTTAGTTTGTAACTTCGGGTTGGCATCCAATGGCTATATGTGCTAAATTCTTATAAGAGGTATTTTTGGTGTGGGATTTTTAGGTTGTTTATAAATAAAACATGTGAAAGCTAAACCATTGAAAAATAAAATCATATACATGAAATGAATATACTTGTAATAAATAAATAAATAAAATTATAGATACATTACTACAAAAAGTAAACAACATTTAGTTCATGTTATATATATTACTAGACTAAATTCTTAATGTTAATAGCTACTAAAGAAAACCATAGGAAAACACAAAAACTAAAATAACACAATAATGAAAAGCTTATCCCTAAGCATGTAGACACATAAAGTAATCTTACACTAGGTCAATAGAGTAAGCTCTTTCTCCTCACCTAATGAGAAGAGGAATTAACTCAAAACTAGCTAATTAATATTCAAGCATACGAACTAGAAAGCATACACTTATTGCAGTAATGATGGTTTTAACCTTGTAGTTTTTATCAGCTATACATAAATCACTTACACTGATCAAACCCCTTGAATTTCATTAGGTACATATATTTATAAACAATATGTTCTAATTATTGGGCAACACCTATCAATGACAAATTTGCCACTCTGGAAAACAAAACAACTAATATTGCAATAGCTCATCTAAGATTATACTATCACACATAACTATTCAAAAGTAGGTTGGTTGAATGTTAACCATTATTATTTTCCAATCAATTCCAATAAAATAGCAACACCACAAGATTGCAATGATGGATCTCACAATGTGAAATGAAAACCATCTATAGTCCTTGGTAACAACAATTCTATCCTTGGTAATCATTGAACTAACTACTTGCTAGGGTATTTGTTAGCACAACAATAATTTTTGAGCAATATTTCACCAATAGATAATTCAAAATCCATACGCATATGAGTTGAACTACTTTTTATTTTGATACATGTGTGATAGGGTATCAATGTGTTTAGTTTTATCTACTTTCTTTAGCTCTATCTACTTTTCTTCATATTTCTAGTACATAAGTATGCTCATCATTATCCTCGCCAAAGCATAGGAAAATATCCAAAATGATCTTAGGAATGTGCTCAAGAATGCACTCAAGAACCTGTAATTTAGAATATTGGTTATACAATTCTAGGTTATTAGTCAAAATCAACCTCATGAATATACAAAAATCATTTCAATCAACATAAAAATGCAATTCATATTTCTTACTCTATTTAATCGAAATATTATGATAAATTATATTAATTTCCATATTTATTATATCCACATGTACCAAGGAAAAAGGTAAAAGCAATCTATAATACCATAAAGATGATGTAATCCTGGACCTCATCATTCCCCCCTTCTTGAGCAATTGCATGTCCTTATGTAAAATTTTCTTCTAAATCTACATTCATATCCCATTCTTCTACCATATTAGGTGTAAGTCTTTCATCCCAACAATGGAATACCATACTTTCCTTAATATCATGCACCCATTCCAAGAATACCCCTTCATTTGATGGAGTAGTAATATGATATCAAGGAATTGGTTCGAGTATGAGTGGTGGTCTGAATTACATGCCTATCCATATAAAATCCAGAGTCTAGATGGAGGAAATAACTATTGTGGAGTTATTATGGAACCAATTTAGATTTATAGGAGAAATAAAATACCTTATCCTTAATTAGATAGGTAGTACCACCCATATTTGGATACAAGCAACTTTGGCTTTGCTTAGATGTGAATCATAGAACTCATGGAATGATTGAGTGAATTTACTTAGGTTGGTTCCATATTGATTCCTAATTTATTACCTACCCATCAACATGATATGTGTATTAATAATTGTAAAAGGGATAGGAAATTCAAACTTGACCAACAATCCCACTTTAGATTCCCTTGTTGTATATTCTTGAGTTATTTCTTCTTGATTAGTATGATTTTACAGAGTGGATGTGAAAGCCTATAACTAAACATCTGCAACATAAATGTTAGGGAGAAATGTGGTTTCCTTTGGAAGTGAATAATTATGAACAAAAAACTTATATAGCAAATTATTTTCTCTATGGTGCTGCAACAATATGCATCAAGAAATCTTGAGGAATTTCTAGGGTATGATCCAACCAAAAACACAACCTTATTAGCTACCACCTATAGAGGGGGAAAACTATCCTACTTTATACAATTCTAGGTTGTATCCGTTGGGAGTCTATGTGACCACATGGATGTACTATATTCTCTACACTCAGAGACTTGGGGATCAAAGGGTTCACGAGGAATAATTTTAGGACTCGCTTCAAGTTTAGGGATGGAATTTTTAAATGTGTAAATTTAATAAACCCATATGTTTGGACTTTTTAAAACCTGAGCTAAGTAAGATAAACCAAAAAATAACCAAATATGCTAAAATTTTATTTAGAACACTTGTCTGATTTGACGGTTGATCCTAGCTTCAACTTGCATCTAAAATATCCAAACAACTTCAAAACCTACAAAAAAACTTCACAAAACCCTAGAAAACTTTATTAGTATTTGGGGGCCTCCTTAGGCTAATATGTGATTGACCTTATAGGTATAGTAGTCAAGCCCCTTGTTCCTTTTAGTTGACCATTTGAAAGTAAAATTATTTTAACCTTTAGAACAAACACAATGATATGATAGCATGAAATAGTGAAGCAAATACAAACATTATGAACACAAATGTTAATCTAATATGCAATTAGAAACTTGGAGTTTTAGGGGACAAGGTGGTTGCCCCAAAGCTAATATGATTTGAAATAATAGCAAAACAGAATGATCATAGTAAAAATAGATCTATGATAGTACAAACAAATATGCAAAGCCAAAACCGTAGGGTTTTAGGACAAATGACTATCCAAAAATCTCTCTAGACCAAATTCATGCCCCATAAATTATCAAGCATAAAGTTAATTAACAAAGGGAAAAGGGATACCGAGTAGGTGAAAACTAAGTCTTTGCCAAATTTTCACCCTATAGTAGATGAGACACGAATTTGCATTTAAAACCCAAAACAAAGGTGAAAAAATAGCTAAAACACAAAGTAGAATGACTAAAGAAACTGATGAATGCAAGATAACAACCTGGTAAGCCTATGGAAGAAGCAAGAGAAAAGGTAGAAGACCCCTCCTCAATAATATAAGCTTATCATCAAGGCTTTAACCACTTGCAAGTCACCAAGAGCATAATAAATGCAGAAATAAATCACTAACCAGATGAAATAAATATTGCTCAAGAGATCATTTAAAACCCAACTATCAAAAATTTCTTCTATCATTTTTCTTATCACTTGTTGTCCTCTCAAAATAGGAATCCAATCCCTATATTTATAGAGTATTTTGAGGGCTAAAAAGGCAGAAAAACAAAATTCAACCTTATCCAAGATGATGCTATAAGAGTTTCGCTCAAAATTTGGACATTTTGAGAGAAAAATCTCAAATTAGTTGAATCCATACCTTGTAATTTATCGAGCATGGATTTGTTCAAGGTTAAGAAAAAAAATCAAAATAGAATAAAAGAGGGTACAAATTTACACTTAGCAAGTTTGAGAGCCTCCCAAGGGAATCTATGTAAAAATGACTCATTTGGATGGGTCAATTTTCCATGTCTACATTTTTCACCCTCTTTGATGCATTTAAGGCTTGGTAAATGCATCAAAGAAAGATGTAGATATATATGGGCAAAAATATGATAAACACAAAGAAAAAGGGTGGTGCAAAATGGTGTCATTTTGAACACTTTTAAAAATATGCATGCAAAATGAGGCATTAGGGACATTAATGCCTCTTAGGCTAGGGATTCCCTATTGAGTTTCAAAAGGAATATCAAATTCCTAAGGAAACTTGAAATGGCAGACTCAAAAGAAAAGAGAGTGAAAAACATAGAAAAGGAAGAAAATAGCACCAAAAAGAGGAGAGAGAAAAAGAAAAAAAAACAAAAAGCAAAAAGGGGTGTGTAGACACCTAAAACGCGTCATGTCAAGGTGACTACTCATATGGGACATGCTATAAGACCTTATGGAAGACCTTTGGATAGATCCAAGGTATACAGTGGTTCTTACCACTCAATTGGGTATCTTTACCTAAATCAGTTCTAGCCACGAATGACAGTCGTGACCCCTAATATACCAATTGGGGTCCATAGTTGACACTCGTGGTTAGCAGTGTTGGTTGTGGATGTCACCCATGATCAATATTGAAGTTCATTTGGCCTTCATTCAACCCTAAAATTTTATTGCAGTGACCAATTAGTTGCAGATTAGAGCGGTTTGAGCGAGGAAGGATCCAGAACCTTCCATCCAACTGACTCAACTACCCAATCTTGATCTTGGCTTCATGAGGAAGCTACCCCTAGCCCTTGGCAAGTGCTATAAGATCTCCCTCTAAATTGGGGATAAGTTTGGACGAATTGTGAATAATTGAGCAGCGAAGCCCTGTCAAATTGCATACTCATTTTCATACATTGAGAGGGATAACTTTGCTACCCAATTGGAGATCAAATCGCTATGGAAGCCCTAGGAGGCTAGGAGAGCCAAGAAATGTAATTCCATGAAATCAATGCAAAATTTGGATAATTCAACCGCAAAACATTTTAGAGGACACAGAGGAGACCCTTGACCATCAATTTGGCAAGGTGGATTGGAGAGGAGGCCCTATTTTTGAGGGCAAGTTTACTAAGAGCTCAGCCACGGTCTACAGTGCTGACCACATCTCAGACCTATGGTGAGCAAATGGCTATGGATCCCCTTGTTTTATTTCTTGTATATCATTTGATTAGATCATAGTATGCTTAGCATAGGTTCATTTGATATTTTAGAGACATTTGACTGATGGAATTGACCAATTAAAGTAGATTTGCCTTCATTATGTCAATTTTGTAATTAGTGCAATTGTGGTTTGTTTCATGCTTTCATGTATTTTATTTTGTAAACTAACCCAATAGATAGATAGTTATGATAGCTATTTACATGTTTCCATTAATATTTTCAAGTTTTGCATAAGTATAGCATGTTTTGTTCATTGTATCACTCCAAATTTTTTGCATCCTTACCTTCAGGATATAGGATCCACGCCTGAAATGGGGATGTGAGAAGTATGGGACAATACCTCGGACTGAGAGGCCCTTTGAAGGTCGTGCCTCTCGGGGGAGGGGTATAAGGGTGAATTTTCGACGGATGGTGGGGTTCACCAGGAAACTTTGAGTGGCAGTTTCCATGCCTAGGTTGAGAATGGGTTTGATGTGTTCATTTTGTACTTTAATAATTCATATCCCTAGGTTGGCCAGAATGGATCTAAGCTATTCTATATGAAAATGTTGATTTATATGAATACAGAAAGTAGGAATAAATCCTAAATGTAAATATTATACAAAATGAAAAAGAATGCACCTGATTCTGGATGTCTGATGAAGATTCTAAAGCTTGTAAGAGTCCAGATCATCTCGAATATGATAGGATCATCTGCAATTACACATCATCATCCCAGATTATAGTCGATCATCTGATATCAGATAAGATCGTCATCGATCTGACGAATTCGTTAGACGAATTGCAATCACAGAAATAGACACCAAATACAAAAAATGCTACTGTAAGAATAATGTAAAATGATATAAATGATAGTATAACTATCTAACTGATAAATCTAGATAGCAAATTAAAGGAAATGCATTGTTTTAATGTCTCACCCCGAAACGAGTACCAAACTGTTGCAGGTTTACTCGTCCAACCCAGGGACGAATACGAATCTGTATTGAATTTGGTGATTGTTTCTTTTGCGGTATTTTGCTAGTTACATTATTACATTTTTGTCAAATTTTTAGTCTATTTGGATTCATTTTAATCATCGTTATATTCATCTTTTACATTCATTAACAGTACTCTTTTCGATTTGTGAGTTTCATTATCATACACAGGTGCTACTGATGATTTGTTGTTTCTTTGAACGCAGGAGGAGTAGCAAGGATTAAAGACTTATCAATACCAGCAGCGGCAACACTTTGGCTTGCCCATTTCACATGTGGGCACACGAAAGGAGGAACACTAAATCCATGATTGTAATTGAAACTATGTTAACGCTCCTACACCTTTAAATGGAGGAGACGTCTTTGTAACCGAATTGGAAGAGTATAAATAAAATGGGTTGTGAAGAACACAAGCTTATACTGAGAGGGGGGGTGAACAGTATAAGACCTCTTTTTACTTTTTCCTTTATATTACAAAATAGTAAAGCGATATACCCACAACAATATCAAAGCAATGCATAAAAACATCCACAAAGAGACAACAATCTTAACGTGGTTCACCCAGAATGGCTGGGCTACGTCCACGGATAAAATCTTTCACTAAATTTTATCAATCCAAATCTGGGAATACCTTTCCCGATTACAATGTTTATGGGCACCAACCCAAAGGAGACACCAATCCCCTAACCTCGAGTTCGTGGGCACCAACCCACAGGAGACACCAATCTCCTAGCTCTGCTCTGGCTGGTGATCCTCTAGAAGACCTCTGCCTCCGCTGCCCTTAGCAAATGGAACTCTATCCACAGAAGACACCTGTCCTCCCTGCTCTAGCTGGAGACCTCTATCCTCAACTCTTTCACCTCCAAAGCTGGTCCTCGAATTTGCACTAAACACAGTCCTTCGGTTTAGCACAAATGTCCTCGTTCTCTTTCTCTGATCTGCACCAAACACAGTCCTTCGATCTGGCACAAATGTCCTCTGCTCTCTCTGTGCAAACACACCCGCACTTGGTTGAACTTCAACCCTTGCACTGTCTGCGCACACTCTTCTTCCTTTTTGATCTTTCACACTCAGAATGATTCGACGAAATGCACTCTGCACACTACAATCGAATTCGCACTCTGCTCACAGCGATCGAACTTCTTGCACTACGCACTATCTCCAAACGTCGCACATCAACAACGCATTCGAATCACCCTCAACTCTCCAAACAGCCCTCCTTTTATACTAACACTTTCAAGATCAAAACCTTGATCTTAGTCGGTTGCACAACCCTAAACTACGTCGCTAAACCCTAAACTACGCTGCAAACCCTAATCTTCGTCGGCCCAAATTTAACTTTGTCGGCTTCACTGCCTTTGCAACTCTTCTGTAGCTTCTATCGTGAAACTACAACATGTCATGATATCATGACACTTTTGCAACCGTATACTGTCTTTTGGCTTTTGTCATGATATCATGACATTTTAGCCTTTGTCGACTTCAACTAAGCTCTTGTCATGATATCGCGACACTTCTGACTTAGTCAGCATCAACTTTGCATTTGTCATGATATCATGACATTTCTCCCTTCGTCGACCTCCTTTCTACTTTTGTCATGAAATCATGACACTTCTGTCTTCATAGCCTTCCTCTCTGCTTTTGTCATGAAATCATGACACTTCTCCTATAGAAGACCTGCATTCTATTTCTGTCATGAAATCATGACACTTTCTCCAACCGAACGCTGCTATCTCAATCTATCACGAAATCGTGACACTTTCTCTTCCTTGCACTCTTGTCTGCTTGCACTAGAAAAAATGGAACATGTCACGAAATCGTGACGCTTTCACCTTTGAGCTCTTCCTCCTTGAATTTGTCATGAAATCATGACACTTCTAGCTTCCGTACATTTTCTTTGCAGCTGTCGTGAAATGCGATGCTTTCATTCTTCTATTTAGATCTTTCCTTTGTGTATGTCGTGAAGTTCTTAGAATTTTCATGTAAAAATCGTGACACTTTATCTTGCTTCCACTTTGTCTTACGACTTGTCGTGAAATCGTGACACTTTTTCTCCTTAGCGCTTTTCTTTTCTTCGGGTCATGAAAACCCGACATGTCGCGATATCGCGACACTTTTTCTCTCGGACTCTCTCTCCTGCATTATGTCATGAAATCGTGACACTTTTTCTTTCGGACTCTCTCTCCTGCATTATGTCACGAAATCGTGACACTTTTTCGTCCGTTCAACCTTCCTTGCAATATGTCACGAAATCATGACATTTCTGACTCGAACATTCTCTCTCCTCTTTGAGTCGTGAAACTGCGACATGTCACGATATCGCGACACTTTTCTAAAAATCTTTCTCTCTCCTGCTTAAGTCGTGAAAATGCGACATGTCGCGATATCGCGACATTTTTCTAACTTGCTTTCTTTCGAACCTGTCATGCCGAACCTTCATCAAAACAAATTATTTTACATCAAATCAAATTCCTTCAAAAGCTTCTTGACATCAATGACAACTTATACACTTGAGCAAAGGCAATGCACCCAAGGTACCCAAAATTGCCAACAATCTCCCCCTTTGTCATTGATGGCAAACCTTTACTGAAAACACGTCTCAAGAGCCAAAACTGAAACCAATTGTGTTAACAACTGAGAAACTGCCCACAACTGAGAATCTTCCTTTGAAGTTTTGCTCCCCCTGACTTGAAGCTTTCCTCTTCACTTGAAGCTCTCCCCCTTACTCATATCTCTCCCCCTTTGTCATCAATGGCAAAGGGTCACCTTTGGGGCTCGGGACTAAGAATGAGCCTCTTAGCTTAGTCCCTCCCCCACCTCCTGATGAGGTGATTAATTCTGGGGTGGGAGTAAAACTCCCATTAGGCACTGATCATCATCAGCGTCTATCACTTCCTTGTCGGGCCTTCTCTTGAACTCTTTGTCCATATTCTTGTTCCTGTTCCTGTCACTGTTCTTGTTCCTGTTATCATTCTTGTTCTTTTCCATGCCTTGATCCTTGGACCTGTTCATACCACTGTTCCTGTTCCTGTATCTTGGAAGTTCAGCTCTACACTGTCTAGCTGTGTGACCTCCATTGTTGCACTTATAACAAGTAACAATGTTATTTCTTTTAGGCATACCTATTCTTTGAATCCGCCAGTTCTGCCCAAACCTGTTCTGATCAAACCTGTTCCTGTAATTAACCTTGCAATAGACTGCCTTGTGCCCAAACTGTTGACAAGAGTAGCAATACCCTTGAAAGAAACTAGCGCTTCTAAAATTGTCGTTTACCTTCTTCACTTGAGCCATGCAATGTGCAGCCATGTGACCAAACCTGTAACACGCAAAACATCTGTCGTGAAATTTTCCTTTATTCGACCTCTTGGGTCCTGAAAACTTCTTCTTCTCATTCTGAATTTCATTTTCTATTTCTACGCATCTATCATTCAAGGACTCATGATCTGAAATACTTTCCTCATCAGAACTCTCTTCCTTTTGGAGTCTCTTACTAGACTCTCCAGCTTGTTCCTTGTGTGGCTTAACAAAACCAAGGCCTGTTTTATCCGTTGTCTTTCTTTGACCTTTGATGAGTGACTTAACCTTTTTGGAGCTATCTTGAAACCTGTAAAGCTTATCCTTGTACTCTTTAGTTTCCTCTTTCAAAGAAGCCATTTTCTGTTCTAACTCACTATACTCAAGAACCTTAGACTCTAACTCATCCTTGAGTTCTTGTGTCTTAGCCATAGAGAGGTCAAGACTTTCTATAAGATCATCTCTCTCCATACAACATTCATCTAACTTATCCTTGAGTCTAGCATTCTTCTTTCTTTCCTTTTTCAAAACACTAAGAGCGTTAGTAAGTTCACTTTCAAGATCCTTTATTTGTTTGCTATCTGAATCATCAAAGCCTTTTTCAGATTTCTTATCACTAGAGGTGCTACCTTTTTCGAAAACCATACATGCATCTTCCTTATAGTTTTCTGAAGCATCCTCATACATACTGGAAACCAAATCATTATTTGTACAATCATCCTCAAGGTGACCAAAATTTCCACATCTAAGACATTTCATGATAATGAATCTATGTTTCGGTTCTTCCTCTTTTTATGATATGAACAACATCTCATTTTCATTATCACTCGAAGAACTTTCACTATCACTACTAGAACACTTACTTGCTTTGTCTAGGTAGAAACTCTTCTTGTGCTTGTGAGAATACCTCTTTCCTTGATTGTTGTGCTCATCTTTGTTCTTTCTGTGATGCTTGTGCTTTTCAGAATCCTTGCTCTTAGAATCCTGTTTATCTTCGTCACTTTCATCCTTGGGAACAATACAGTCTGTAGCATAATGACCAAACTTTCCACAATTGAAACATCTTATATTTTTCATGCTTTTGTGCTTTCTAGAGAACTTGCCTTTCTTGCTGTAATATGCCTCTTCATCACTAGAAGACTCATCACTCTCTTGAAGTTGTTTACCCTTGGATTTCTTGGTAGCCTTGAAAGTTGCCTCTTTCTTGACATCAACCTTCACTTGAGTTCTCAACTCAAATGCTGCAAGTATACTATGGAGCTCATCCTTTTTCAACTTATCCAAATCTTTAGCTTCCTCAATAGCAGAAATATTTTCACTAAATCTATTAGGAAGAGATCTTAAAATCTTATCACAAACATCATTTTCAGCAAGCTCAAGACCTAAGTCTTTCATGGAGTTAACAACCTCATCCATACGAAGCATATAGTCACTAATATTTTCATCATCATTCATCTTGAGTTGTTCAAACATACCTTTGAAGTGTCTCAACTTGGCCTTTCTGACATTTGTATCACCGGTATGAACCACCTGCAACTGTTTCCACATTTCACTAGCTGTCTTGCAGTGAATCACTTTGGTGAGATCTGCTTTCTGTAAGCCTTTCAGGATTGCATTCATTGCTTTTGAATTGTTGTGATGTAGGAGCCTTTCTTCTTTAGTATTTGGACCATGTACAGGAATAGTGTACTCATCTTCAATTACTTCCCATACCTCATTACCAAGTGCCATTAGATGAACCTTCATCCTTGCACTCCAAAGACCAAAATCTGACCCATCAAGAATAGGTGCTGCATTGCCGCTTGAATAATCCATTGTGTTCTTTACTAGCTTTTCCTTCAAGTTGTTAAACTTTTCGAAGGCACCCGCTCTGATACCAATTGAAGAACACAAGCTTATACTGAGAGGGGGGTGAACAAGATAAGACCTCTTTTTACTTTTTCCTTTATATTACAAAATAGTAAAGCGATATACCCACAGCAATATCAAAGCAATGCATAAAAACATCCACAAAGAGACAACAATCTTAACGTGGTTCACCCGGAATGGTCGAGCTACGTCCACGGATAAAATCTTTCACTAAATTTTATCAATCCAAATTTGGGAATACCTTTCCCGATTACAATGTTTATGGGCACCAACCCAAAGGAGACACCAATCCCCTAATCTCGAGTTCGTGGGCACCAACCCACAGGAGACACCAATCTCCTAGCTCTGCTCTAGCTGGTGATCCTCTAGAAGACCTCTGCCTCCGCTGCCCTTAGCAAATGGAACTCTATCCATAGAAGACACCTGTCCTCCCTGCTCTGGCTGGAGACCTCTGTCCTCAACTCTTTCACCTCCAAAGTTGGTCCTCGAATTTGCACTAAACACAGTCCTTCGGTTTAGCACAAATGTCCTCGTTCTCTTTCTCTGATCTGCACCAAACATAGTCCTTCGATCTGGCACAAATGTCCTCTCGCTCTCTCTCTGCAAACACACCCGCACTTGGTCGAACTTCAACCCTTGCACTGTCTACGCACACTCTTCTTCCTTTTCGATCTTTCACACTCAGAATGATTCGATGAAATGCACTCTGCACACTACAATCGAATTCACACTCTACTCATAGTGATCGAACTTCTTGCTCTACGCACTATCTGCAAATTTCGCACTTCAACAATGCATTCAATCACCCTCCAACTCTCCAAATAGCCCTCCTTTTATACTAACACTTTCAAGATCAAAACCTTGATCTTAGTCGGCTGCACAACCCTAAACTATGTCAGCTGCAAACCCTAATCTTTGTCGACCCAAATTTAACTTTGTCGGCTTCACTACCTCTGCAACTCTTCTATAGCTTCTGCCATGAAACTACAACATGTCGCGATATCATGACACTTTTGCAACCGTATACTGTCTTTTGGCTTTTGTCATGATATCACGACATTTTAGCCTTTGTCGACTTCAACTAAGCTCTTGTCATGATATCGTGACACTTCTGACTTAGTCAGCATCAACTTTGCATTTGTCATGATATCGTGACATTTCTCCCTTCGTCGACCTCCTTTCTGCTTTTGTCATGAAATCACGACACTTCTGTCTTCATAGCCTTCCTCTCTGCTTTTGTCATGAAATCATGACACTTCTCCTATAGAAGACTTGCATTCTATTTCTGTCATGAAATCATGACACTTTCTCCAACCGAACGCTGCTATCTCAATCTGTCGTGAAATCGTGACACTTTCTCTTCCTTGCACTCTTGTCTGCTTGCACTAGCAAAAATGGAACATGTCACGAAATGTGACACTTTTTTTTTTTTTTTCCCTAAATGGAACATGTCATGAAATCATGACGCTTTCGCCTTTGAGCTCTTCCTCCTTGAATTTGTCATGAAATCGTGACACTTCTAGCTTTCGTACGTTTTCTTTGCAGCCTGTCGCAAAATCATGACGCTTCTCATTTCAAACTCTTCTCTCTGTCACGAAAATCGTGATAGTTCTTACTTGGAACATTTTCATTTTTGCATGTCACTTAATCGACAACTTTTCTTGCTTCCACTTTGTCTTCTGACTTGTCATGAAATCGTGACACTTTTTCTCCTTAGCGCTTTTCTTTTCTTCGGGTCACGAAAACCCGACATGTCACGATATCGCGACACTTTTTCTCCCGGACTCTCTCTCCTGCATTATGTCGCGAAATCATGACACTTTTTCTTTCGGACTCTCTCTCCTGCATTATGTCGCGAAATCGCGACACTTTTTCGTCCGTTCAACCTTCCTTGCAATATGTCACGAAATCGTGACATTTTTGACTCGAACATTCTCTCTCCTCTTTGAGTCACGAAACTACGACATGTCGCGATATCGCGACACTTTTCTAAAAAGCTTTCTCTCGCCTGCTTAAGTCGCGAAAATGCGACATGTCGCGATATCGCGACACTTTTCTAAAAAGCTTTCTTTCGAACCTGTCATGCCGAACCTTCATCAAAACAAATTATTTTACATCAAATCAAATTCCTTCAAAAGCTTCTTGACATCAATGACAACTTATACACTTGAGCAAAGGCAATGCACCCAAGGTACCCAAAATTGCCAACAGAGTTGTGCTTTCTGTACTTCTTTTTATCTCATTTAAATTCGTCTCTTTTGCTTCATTTCATGCATTTCATTTTATAGGACCTTAAGCGTTAATTTTGGTTTTGAATACATCGCATTAGTTTTCCTTTCAATCTTTTAGAATCTCGTGCTTTCAATGGCGATCATGGTGGGACATAGGTGGCACCTCAACCCGACGTAGTTATAGCAATTACTACACCCGCCACTCCAAGTATATAGAGAGCATCTTCCGCTTGGAGACCCTATCAAACCATCAGTGCCTAGGGTAGACCCTGTTTGCATGTCCACGCATAGGGCTGATCCCTTTGTGCCAGTGCCTACAGAGCCAGATCCAACGCATCAAGAACATCCAGAATGTCAGAGTTATCACACCTACGATAATGGAGGTTACAATCATCTCATAAACATGATCTCCATTGACTTGACCACCCCCATCCATGATCCAACCAATCCAACATGATCATTGCATCTAGACATAGAGGCTATAGATTGGGATCGCACTGACACACCACCATCCCCATCAGAGTATTGGCCTTGCGATGGGATGTTTCATTTCACTCCAGGACAGACTCAGGATGTCTTCCATGCTGAAGAGGAACTTGACGTTCCTAATGATGATCTTAATTCAGCAAACGATATCCACTTGATCCCAACTCCACACCAGTTGGAGGATGGATCCCACATGTCGGTCGAGGCAATGACTGATGTAGACATCGGCACAGATCCAATGAATCCATGGATTCTCAAGCTGGGGGTAAGTCTTTCCCCCGAAGAGCAAGCTGATTATGTTGCCCTTCTTACAAAAAAGAAGGAGGTTTTTGCATGGTCATACAAGGATATGCCGGGACTAGACCCACAGCTAGTCATGCATAATTTAACGCTTGATCCGACAATCAAGCCAGTAAAGCAAAAACTACGCAAGATGCACCCAACAATGGCCTTAATGGTAAAATACGAGTTACAAAAGTTGTTGGATGCCCAGTTTGTCATCTGTGTGGATTATCCTCCATGGTTGTCTAACATGGTTCCCATCAAGAAGCCCGACGGGAGGATTCGCATATGCACCGATTTTTGAGATCTTAACAAAGCGAGTCCTAAGGATGATTTTCCCTTGCCAAGCATCGACGCGTTGGTAGACGCCATAGTGGGCCACGAAATGCTTTCCCTTATGGATGGTTTCTCAGGATACAATCAGATTCGTATCAATCCCGAGGACCAACTCAAAATGGCATTCACAACGCCTTGGGGGACATTTTGCTATAAGGTCATGCCTTTTGGTCTTAAAAATGTTGGTGCCACTTACCAACGTGCCATGACGTACATCTTTCATGATTACATGCACAAGACTTTGGAAGATTACATGGATGATTTGTTGGCCAAATCTCTTTTGTGCCCAGATCACCTCGGTGACTTGAGCAAGGTCCTCGATCGCCTCATTGAACATAAAGTCAGACTAAACCCCAAGAAGTGCATCTTTGGCATCACCTCTAGAAAGCTCTTGGGTTTCATAGTCTCCAAACAAGGAATCGAGGTAGACCCAAACAAAGTCAAGGCAATCCTTGAAATGCTTCCCCCAACCACCATCAAGCAGCTCAAGAGTCTGCAGGGAAAGGTTGCGTCGATCAAGCGCTTCATAGCGCAGTTATCTGACAAATGCCGACCCATGAATAAATTATTGCATAAGGGGGTCACATTTCATTGGGATGACAAGTGCCAGTCAGCCTTTGATGACATTAAATAGTACTTGGTTTTGTCGCCAGTATTGGCACCACCTAGACCAGGAGTGCCATTCTATTTATACATCTCAGCTACTGAGGTGGCACTAGGTGCCATGCTGTCCCAAAAAAATGAACTTCACAAAGAACAGGCTACATACTATCTTAGCCGCACCCTGGTCAGTTATGAACTTAACTATGCATACGTTGAAAAGCTCTGCTTGGCAGTGGTGTTTGCTACCAAAAAGCTATGCCACTACATGCTCGATAATAAGATGTATGTTGTGTCTAAGGAGAATCCATTGCGATACATGATGAGTCGTACTTATCATAGTAGCCGCATGGCGAAATGGATCATGTTGTTGATGGAGTTTGACATAGAGTTCATTGGACAAAAATCCATAAAAGGTCAAGTCATCATCGATCAACTAGCCGAGGCTCCTCTTGAAGACGATCAGCCTCTGACTTTCGAACTACTAGATGATGGGGTCTTCCATGTTTCAGAATCGCCAGATTTCGATGAGCCTGAGTCACAGTTGACATAACCCTATTCTTCGATGGTTCTAAATGTGAGCAAGGGGGTGGCACGGGAATTGTATTCTTCACTCCGCAAGGCGCTCCAATGCCTTTGTCATTTAAATTAGACTTCCGTGCACCAACAACAATGCAGAATACGAAGCCTTGCTCATAGGTCTTCAAACAACAATCACCATGAACATTAAACGTCTAAACATCTTTGGTGATTTGTTGTTGATTGTCAATCAAGTGAAGGGGATTTTTCAATGTAAATGTCCAGTTCTACAGGCCTACAAAGCCCTTGTGGACAAATTCCTAGCACAACTTGAATGGTATGACATCGAGGCACTCCCTCGATCATCAAATCATTTTGCGGATACTATGGCCTCCTTGGGGTCACTAATCTCGCAAGACCCTTCTGGTGAAATGACAACCATTCAGGTTAAAACCTTATCGCAATCTACGATGGAGCGTGCAAGCTCTGATCTGACGCCAAGAATCCACCTGATCCAGATTGAACCATCTTCGGATAAGTTCTCTCGAATCCATGATTGTTTGACTCAAGCCAACTGGGGGTCCTTGTTCTCCCCGACCCCTCTTAATAGCAACACAACGCTATTTTTACAAGTTCTTTCCCGCTCAGCTTTTGTTAGGGATGGACTTCAAGAGGGATTGGTCATTCATACTATCAAGGTTTCTGATCAGTAGGATTGGTACACACCCATTCGGGATTACCTCAAGCTAGGTAACCTCCCACTTGGATTGACACAAGCCATGAAAAGATCATTCAAATAGAAAGCGGCAAAGCATGTCTTGTTAGGAGACATTTTGTATCATCGAAATTATGAAGGAATCCTCCTTCATTGTTTGGACCAGCAAGAGTCCGCTTGGGCGATCACCCAAGCTCACGATGGTACATGTGGTGGCCACTTCAGCGGTATGGCCATCGCAAAGCGCATTCTTCGCATGGGTTATTATTGGCCATCTTTAGAGCGAGATTGTTGCGCATATGTGAAGAAGTGCATGAAGTGTCAACACCATGCTAATTTGACACACGTACCTTCTCAAGCCTTGCAGCCGATCCAATCGGTTTGGCCTTTTTTGCAGTGGGGCTTTGACCTAATTGGAAAGATCTCCCCTACATCGTCTGGTCATCACACGTTCATTTTAACGGCCATAGAGTACTTTACCAAGTGGGTGGAAGCAATTTCGCTAACCACTACGACTGGATCCCGCATTGCGGAGTTTATTTTGCATAACATCATATGTCATTTTGGTATTCCATCCAAGATCCTGTCAGATAATGGGACACCATTCAAGAACAAAGATGTGCGTGCTTTGACCACAAAGTACAAAATTCAGCATAGTTTTTCAACACCCTATTATCCGTAGGCAAATGGGCAAGTAGAGGCATCAAACAAAATGCTAGTCACCATTCTCAAAAAGACAGTTGTAGACAATCATAAGGACTGGCACATTCAGATCCCGCTTGCCCTATGGGCTTATCGCACCAGCATTCGGATGCCCACTAGGGCAACTCCATTTTTGTTGGTGTATGGCTCCGAGGCAGTCATGCCTTTTGAGTTGGAAATCCCTTCCCTGTGCATTTCAATGCAAGAGTTCATCGATGATGACACTGCGTGGCAGGCTCGGTTAGATCAACTGACGTTGCTCGATGAATGACGCGTTAATGCTCTCGAGCATTTGCGTATCTATCAAGAGTGACTTAAGAGAGCATACAACATGAAAGTCCACCTCAGGGAATTTTAGGTTGGTGACTTGGTCTTAAAAGAGAACCAACAGAATTCTAATTTGTCGTCCCATCTACGGGACAAGTTCATGGCAAACTGGTTAGGTCCTTATATCATTGACAGTCGAATAGGACCTGGAACATACCGGCTTGCCTCTCTTGAAGGAATCAAGGAAACAGAACCCTTGAACATCAGTCATTTGAGGCCATTCCACATCTAGAGAGCCATAGTCCAACTAAAAGCTCCAAGGATTCTCATAATCGCTTGGTCAACCCTAAATGCCCCAAAGGTATCTATAAACCCTTTGGTCAAGCCAAAAGCTCCAAGGATTCTCATAATCGCTTGGTCAACCCTAAATGCCCCAAAGGTATCTATAAACCCTTTGGTCAAGCCAAAAGCTCCAAGGATTTTCATAATTGCTTGGTCAACCCTAAATGCCCCAAAGGTATCTATAAACCCTTTGGTCAAGCCAAAAGCTCCAAGGATTTTCATAATCGCTTGGTCAACCCTAAATGCCCCAAAGGTATCTATAAACCCTTTGGTCAACCCAAAAGCTCCAAGGATTTTCATAATCGCTTGGTCAACCCTAAATGCCCCAAAGGTATCTATAAACCCTTTGGTCAAGCCAAAAGCTCCAAGGATTTTCATAATCACTTGGTCAACCTTAAAACGCCCCAAAGGTATCTATAAACCCTTTGGTCAAGCCAAAAGCTCCAAGGATTTTCATAATCGCTTGGTCAACCTTAAAATGCCCCAAAGGTATCTATAAACCCTTTGGTCAAACCAAACACTCCAAGGATTCTCATACTCACTTGGTCACCCCCAAAATGCTCCAAAGGTATCCATAAACCCTTTGGTCAACACCAAAAGCTCCAAGCGTTACCATAACTGCTTGGTCAAAATAAGTATTCAAAAATAAACAAAAACAATACAATCATCAAAAATCACAAAAACAATTGCATTTCAATTCCATGCATACTCATAAAAAATCAAAAATCACAAAAACATTTGCATTTCAATTCCATGCATTCTCATAAAAATCAAAATACAAAAATATAGGTTGCATTAGGCATCGCATCCATACATTATACCTTTGCTAGGTCATACAAGTCAAAAGCACCATAGGTTGTCATTACTTGGCAATTCCATCATTTTCCACATCAAATCCATTTTCATAAATGCATACATCTAGCATACCACCATTTTTAGCATAGTCAGTTGTCTCCTAATGTATATAGGGTTTTCGTCATTCAGTTGTCTTTAATTTTCTAGCCAAAACTGTACATAGTTAAACAGATTTTACATGGGAAAGTTTTACTTGGATCACACCTTGTTACGTAGCATCCCAACACAAATTAACACACATATAATAATTCCTAAGTTGTGTGAATGCAAGAGAAACCTACAAAGCAGTCTAGGGTACCATAGGTGAAATATTAGCCTGTTCATCCCCCTGTGCGAATGGTTCCAGAATGCTAAGAATTGACAAAAGGACGAGCTCTTCCCTATCCATTCCCCATAATAAACAATGGTTTTCACCACTCCCACAAATCCCAATCATAGTTGGTCCCCAAAGTTGTAAGGATTCGTACTACACGTCCCTGCCAAGGATGGGTAGTCGTCCCCAAGACCTAAAAGGATCAACGCTATTCAAAAACACAATTCCAACAAACCATCATCACAACCATCTCCACTCACCTTTGGTCTCCAAGTTGTAAGGATTCGTACTACATGCCCCTAACCAGGATGGGTAGTCATCCCCAAGGCCTAAAAGATCAATGCCCTTACTTCATAATCTCCATTATCCCCTTGGTTCCCAAAGTCATAAGGATTCGTACTACACGTCCCTGCAAAGGATGGGTAGTCATCCCCAAGGCCAACAGGATCAAGGCCATTCACAAGCTCAAACTTACAAAGCTCAAAATACAAAATCAAATAATAGTGGTTATCACCACTATTCAAAATCCTTGCTCAAAAAGAAAAATAAATAGAAAAATAAACAGTGATTTTCATCACTATATAGACGAGCAAGTCTCCCAAATCATTCAGCCAACAAATAACCTGAACTTGAATCCCTAGAATTCTCAGCATTCGAAAACCATCTAGGTGATCCTCATTACAGGTTTGGTTGATAGCCTACCTGGCAATGGTGGTATCCTACCCGCACGACGATATGTCCGTCACATTAGCTTTGCATGTGTGCAGACCAATGTTTGCATGTGGATGAGCTAGCTTATGGTACCTTAGATTGTCACGTGGATTAATCTTGCTAAATACAACAACGGAGTTAGTGGAGCTAATTAGGTGATCCTCAGTACAGGTTTGGTTGATAGCCTATCTGGCACTGGCGGTATCCTGATAAATACCACATAAACGAACTCAATTGCACACACAGGGATGTGAAATAACTTGGTTAAATTCAAGTCGGATTTAGACCTTGTTCAAAAGTCTTGCGAGATAAATGTACAGTCTTGGCTAGTTAGTTAAAATATCTGCATCTCAAAAAAGCTTAACTACATTTTCAAACAACTGGTACATTTCATTCCGTACATCACCATCAAAAAATAGACAAAATACAAAAACAAAGTTTTCACATGCACAGTCATTCCACAAAGTTATCCCATTAATATAGCAAGTCAGTCAAATCTTGTACAGTCTATGGTGCATCGACAAATCATCAAAAAACTCATTTCATTCATTCCATATGCATACATCATACAAATTAGACCCATCGCATTCATAATCGCATATGCATACATCAATGTAAAAACATGTACATAAAAATAAATCATGCAAAATGTATAAACACCAAAAAGAGTCATATGTATATATATATATCATAACAAAATTGCCCGTAGGCTACAATGAATCGGTCCTCGAACCTCGCTCCACAATCCAAAAACTCAAAATCCCCAAGTCTAGGGCATCGTCCACCATGATCACGCAGGATCGGTGCGACGGGAACTACCCCCCGTGGTGCGGGTCCTCTGAGACCTCTCAGGGCGGCTACTGCTCGCCCTCGCACCATGCCCGCTGGCCTCTCCCTCATCCCATCGCCTTCGCTGAGAGGATGTTGTCTGCTCCATGTCGCTCCCTCTCGAGCGTCGTGATGATCCACCTCCAGAGAATGCAGGCACTTGCCCACCAAGGTGGATAACCTCATCCTCCAGCTCATCCCGCTGTCGCTCCAAGTCCCTCGCCCGCTGATGGTATGTCACAAGGTTAGCCTCGCGCTGCCCCAACTGCACCCGTAGGAGATCCCTCTCCCGTAGTGCATCCCCAAGCTCCCCATCTTGCCTCTGTAGCACCTCCGTCAATCGTGCTACCTCAGCACGCAACCCCGCCTCTGTATCCCCTGGCACGGTCGGCTACGTCGGCCTCTCTGGAGCATCGGCCTGCTCCGGAGCATCCTGCATCTCTGGCTGCTCCTCCTCACCAAAGTCCTCTCCCGCATCTGCCACCTCCACCATCTCCACATCAATAGGAGCTCCCCAACCCTCTCCTGGTGCCTCTGCATCCTCTCTGCCTATCGCTACCTCATCCCCTCCCAATGGCCCCTCACCTCGCCATCGTCGGAGCATCCACCACTCCTGGTACTCGACAGTAACTCCGACGTCATCCACGTCCGGAGTGTCCAATACTATATCCGCCTCCTCCCCTAGCGGCTCGAGGATCGACGTAGCTAGAGTCCTCTCATCGCTCCAATGTCGATAGACTACGGGCTCCCCAGGAAACCCCTGGCGTACCCCAAACTGTCGTGTCACTCGAAGATAATGGAAGTATTCCTGCTCTGTCCCGTGTCGTCCAATGACCCACCTCCCCCTCCGGACCCATCGAAGCCACTCATCAACCTCTGGCCATGCGGGACAATCCCGATATGGCCTCCACACCACATCTCCTAGAGTCAGTCGTGCCAATGCATCTACGTAATGGTCCACGTCTCCCGCAAACCGTCGACTCTACCCCCGCTCCTCAGATCGATACCATAAAGCCCCATAACCAATGTCTCTATCCACCATGTCAACCCGTGTAGTCCAGGGTAGCCCTCGTGGTCGCTCCATGGCTATATGCTGCCAGGCCCAGCACTGCAGCAAGTAACTGCAGCCAATCCCCTTTCGCTCCCGATAGCGGACCTCATACAACTCATCATATAGTTGAGCCAAGAGCGTCTGGCCCCATCTCATGATCATAGGCTCTATCATAGGACAATCCACTAACTGCCACACCACCTCTAGTAGGTTCCATGGGAACCTCGCCCCCGAGGAGTCTGGCAACAGCATGTTGGAAATGAGGCTCATGAGTAGTGTATGCCTCACTCCCAACACCCTCCTCTCATACCACCACCGCACTAAGATCCCACCCATCTGACAATCATCCTCCACTCTCTACATCACGTCCTCCACACCCAAGTCCTCCCCATGTCCAAAACATCGGGTCAGTACAACCGTCCTCTGGCCTCGTGGCATCGTCCGAATGGGAACCCCGTCTATCGAAATCCAGAGAATCCGATACACATCCTCTAAGGTGACTGTCATCTCCCCTATCGAAAGATGGAAGGTGTTCGTCCGAACATCCCATAGGCTGATCAAAGCTATCAAGTATGCCCGATCCCCAACAACTGGCTCCAATCGAGCCACATGCTTGAGCCCCAAGGCATCAAGCCACTCCCAGTCCTCCGCAGTCAACGCCTCTCGGGCACTAGAAAAAATAGTCGGTACCCGATACCGACTCTTCACCACCTGCACATCACAAAACATAAACACATCAAAAACATGCATCAAATCACCATCACTTGTACAAAACTGCATCAATGTACAACAACACCATTCATCAACATGTATATAAACAACAACAAAACAAAAATAATAACAGTTTTCTAGAGTTTTTAATTCTAGTGTTAACTGACAAAAACAAAGTTGTACTTTAAAACAATAAAAACAAAAAACAAAAAAAAAAAGTTTTCTAGAGTTTTTAATTCTAGTGTTAACTGACAAAAACAAAGTTGTACTTTAAAACAATAAAAACAAAAAACAAAAAAAAAAAGTTTTCTAGAGTTTTTAATTCTAGTGTTAACTGACAAAAACAAAGTTGTACTTTAAAACAACAAAACAAAAAAATAGTTTTCTAGAGTTTTTAATTCTAGTGTTAACTGACAAAAACAAAGCTGTACTTTGAACTCACAAAAACTAAAACAACATAAAAACTGCAATGGTTTACTGACAGTTTAACTTACGTTTAAACCATTCAACAAAAACATTAGAGTTTTTTAATCTAGGGTTAGAAAAAAAAAAAAAAAAAAAAGTAAAAAAATCAAATTTTAAAAAAAGTAAAAAATTACAAAAAAAATTCATCCATTTTTAATCTAGGGTTTCATTTTTCATCATTTCCAAAAAATCGACATGGTTTACCTACGGTTTTTAACCTAACTTCACCATTCACAAAAAAACAAAAAACACAAAAATTTATCATTTTTTTTCAATTTAGGGTTTCATTTTAAAAACAGACAAAAACTACAATGGTTTACCTACGGTTTCGACCTAAGTTTACCATTTAAACAAAAAAAATTCATCAATTGTAATCTAAGTTCTCATCTTGCATTTCATAAAAATAACAAAAATTTGACATGGTTTACCTACGGTTTCGACCTAAGTTTACCATTTAAAACAAAAAAACATTCATCAATTTTAATCTAAGTTTTCATCTTGCATTTCATGAAAACAAAAAAAATTGACATGGTTTACCTCCGGTTTCGACCTAAGTTTTACCATTCACATAAAAAAAAAACATTTTTTTATATAACCGTGGTTACCCTAAGGTGTTACTCTAAGTTTCATTTGGGTTTATTCTACGGTTTTCCATCCAGGTTTCCATCGGTTTGCATACACGTTTCATTTTGTTTCATGGTCTTTAAATCCATTCATTCACCTTTTAATTAATTAATTAGGGTTCCATGTCTTAAACAAAAGAAAAACACAATAAAAACAAATTTGCACTTTTTCAAATTAACACTCGAGGAGATAGTGCACTTACTGGTCTCGCTTCGGCTCCGCCGCTTGACGACCCGGTTTGTGCACTCATGGTAGCTAGAAAATTCGGCAGCGCTTCACGTCAGAAAATCTCCCTCCTCCTCCTTAGAGCTCCAAATCGCTCGCGATGAACAGTGCAAATGAGCCCAATCCGTTATTTTTGCATATTTATACTTTTTGTTTGCTGGTATTCGTTCCTTCTTGGAACGAGCGCTTTTCCTCGGAGAAGCGCTCGTTCCACCCCAGGACGAATAACATCATGGTATTCGTCCCACCCCGAAACGAATTACAAAATTCAAAAAAAAAAAAAAACAAAACAAAAACCAAACAGGCAAAACACACCCCAACCAAAACACTAAAAATTGCCGGACAAAAGTGCTCTTGTACTTAACCTCTTGGCATAAAAAAACCGATGTCGGGGTTTACATTATCACTATCTCTATCCCTAAGAAGGCTACCATGGCCGGACCGCTCCACGGGAGATCGGATTTTTGACAATGTTTACCCCTTATGGCGTCGCAAAACGGGTTTACCCCCACCAAAAATAGGTTCAAAAATCGAGAAACTGCTCGAGCATTCAATGGATAGCATCTAAAGGCACCCTCACTTAAGTCATCTTGGGTCAAGCGACTCGTCACTTTTCTCATGTCGGTCATTCCCTCATCGATTCGTCGCTTGAGGGGGTAGTCACACTTAGTTGCTAATCAACAACAATATACCCAATCATGGAAATAACACGCATTCAAAGGATCATTGACAAAGACAATCGCGCCCCTGCTTGGGGCAGAAAACAAGCAATTATCACAAGCTGATCAAACACTTGGCATTCATGAATCATGAACTCAAGGTTCCCATAGACAAAAGGTTGCGCCCTTTGCCTATTCATGACTGATCAATGTCCAAGTTCAAGTAATACCTCACCGAACCAGGTTAATACTTGATTTAAGTTCCTTAGCTCGTCAGAAGCAAGGATTCAAGAATGTGTGCCCTTTCCATACTTGGGGCATCAAGAGTTGGTTAGGTTACTGAGAAACCCTAATCATTAGTGCTTTGGTTATCTATTTTTGCTCAGGCGCTGCGCCTTGCACAACGCTTCCCAAAAAGGGGCATCTATAGACACCAAAACAGCACCAATCCGATTACGTGACAACAAGCGCTGATCGCATTGACACAAACAGCCCCCAGGGCAGCCCCAGAGGTTAAAACAATGGTCCTAACCACTCACACAATAGTTTTAAAAGTCAGAGATCAATTTGGCACCTTTTAGGCACTCTGCTACTTATTCACTCCACCTAGGGACGAGTGCATACTGGTACTCGTTCCACCCAGGGACGATTACCAACGCTCGCTCTGGGGTGGGACGAATGCCAGGTTTGATCTGCAAAAAGTCAAACCTCGGCCCATGACAACTCAGAACTACCACTTAGCTCTCCCTTCATGGCATAGGGGTGCGAGTGAGTTCTTTTGACAACCACTTGACTCTCCATTCACTGCATGGGAATGAGAGTGAGCTTTTTAGGACAACTCGGATTTGCCACTTGACTCTCCCTTCATTGCATGGGAGTGAGAGTGGGCTTTTTCATGACAACTCAAATTAGCTACTTAACTCTCCCTTCATTGCATGGGAGTGCGAGTGAGTTCTTTTGGGCATGCAGCAGCAGTTAAAGAAGCGAGTTATGGAGCCTTGATCAGGGAGAAGTCTTCTCTTCCTTGAAAAAGCATTCATGCTAAGTAGCACTTTTGCATGCTAATTCAAAGAGACCCCTTGGGTCTATAAAATGGTGAATTTCCTCACCCAAAAGGATATACAGAGAAGGAGCATTTTGAGCGACGAAGTGCTGCCAGTTTACTTACGATTTGTGCTTTACATCCATAATCTCTTAATCGAAAAGGAGGTTATTGGGTGACTTTGAAGGCACGAATCAAGAACCAAAAACCTGATTTTTTTGACCACAATAGCCTATCAATTTGTCGACAACACATCACAACAGGTTTCGGACCCATCCCAAGCGGATTGGTGTCGAAACAAAGTTTCAACCCGCGGGTGGTTTGCCTTCGGGCACCCCTTGCCTTATTGTAGGTTTTCTCGTCTCACCCCGAAACGAGTACCAAACTGTCGCAGGTTTTCTTGTCTCACCCCGGAACGAGTACCAAACTATCGCAGGTTTTCTCGTCTCACCCCGAAACGAGTACCAAACTGTTGCAGGTTTACTCGTCCGACCCAGGGACGAATACGGATCTGTATTGAATTTGGTGACTGTTTCTTTTGCAGTATTTTGCTAGTTACATGATTACGCTTCTGTCAAATTTTTAGTCTATTTGGATTCATTTTAATCATCGTTATATTCATCTTTTACATTCATTAACAGTACTCTTTCCGATTTGCGAGTTTCATTATCATACACAGGTGCTACTGACGATTTGTTGTTTCTTTGAACACAGGAGGAGCAGCAAGGATTAAAGACTTATCAATACCAATGGCGAAACACTTTGGCTCGCCCATTTCACATGTGGGCGCACGGAAGGAGGAACACTAAATCCATGATTGTAATTGAAACTATGTTAATGCTCCTACCCCTTTAAAGGGAGGAGACGTCTTTGTAACCGAATTGGAAGAGTATAAATAAAAAGGGTTGTGCTTTCTGTACTTCTTTTTATCTCATTTAAATTTGTCTCTTTTCCTTCATTTCATGCATTTCATTTTATAGGACCTTAAGCGTTAATTTTGGTTTTGAATACATCGCATTAGTTTTCCTTTCAATCTTTCGGAATCTCGTGCTTTCAGAACCAATTCATCTTGATTAATTCGTCCTAGGTTGAACTAATGTATTTAAAAAGCTCTATAACTAAGCCCAATACTTATCTACATAATGAATTGCAAGTGAAAACTATAAGACTCATTGATATTTATCTTCTAAAAAACATTTGAAATGTAACTATCCTAAACTTTCTACTCAATTTTTTCCTAAGTCACATGATTGATGATCAATTCTAAGGAATTTTCCTAAGTCACATGATTGATGATCAATTCTAAGGAATTTTCCTTGGCATAACACCATTGTATTGCCTCCACTTGTAAAAAATTAATATCCACACAACTCTTATCATAACCATAGATCTCTTGAAGAGTGAAGCAACATCATGTGTTGATAAACCATGCCTCTCTTATGGACCAATCTATAATTTTTATGTGCTTAGGTGGCTTAATATTTGTTAGGTTATGAAGAAAACTCTGATAAAACAATGAGGTCTATTTTCAAATCTTTGTGCTTAGGTGCAAGAGATAAATGACAAGATCATATAGGTGGAGATCAATTTTTCTCACATATCAAGAGCTCCTACTATAAAAAAAATTTGACCTCATTAGATTGATGTGTCCTCTAATATCCATCTTGTTTGATCATACAAAAAAATTATCTAGAATATATTTTTTTTTTTTTGGTAAATAAGTCTTCATTAATTACCGGGTTTTGTAGGTTAACCCAAAACCTATTACAATATCCTTCCTTTTGCTGAGATTGTAGATCCTAGTCATACTTGAAACTTTCTTACCAGAAATTGTGTTGAATCCCCTACAACACCTTACTAACAAAGCACACCCATACCTAAACATAACTGTAAACATTAATTACATTGACAAGAATTGAAGTTTGGAAATTTGCACTTGTGAAACCTGTTGCTTGCCCATTTCCTATTCTCTATCGGAATCTTCCAAGGCTTACACCCTGTTACCTTCATTTCCAATTTGGTATGATTTAGAGGGAAACCCCATAGTTATTACCAGCTCCATGGGGAAATAACACCCATTCATCTTTCTCCTTAATGGGTAGGTTCCTTTTCATGACTGATAATGTTTTCCACTTCACGTGGCACACCTTGTGTCCATGTCACCAAACTACCAACATCAACACCTATGTTGGCTAATTTGTCAGCTGGCCTGTTGGCCTCACGGTACAAATGACAAGCCCTCATGTTCTATCTTTTTGCAAAAAGGATCCTCACTTCATGGATGACTCCATCGATTCTCCATGGAGGTTTTTTGCCATTGGTTAATAGGTTGATGATGTTAATAGAATCACCTTCAATCATCAAATTACCTTGAGTTGCTTGGGCTACTTGCAACCCTCTCCAAAGAGCTCTAGCTTCTGCTTCGTTATTATTTTTTATTCCCAATGGTTCAGCGAAGGCCTTGACCAGATTTCCTTGATCCTTGATTATTCCTCCAGCTCTAGCTCTTCCTGGGTTCTCCTTGGCTACAGTATAAAAATTTAGTTTAAACCAACCCTGGGGGCTGGCTCCCAAGAAAACCCATTTCTGGGATTGGGCAAAGGAATGAAAGGTTTGTCCTCAATACCTAAGGCTCGAGCTAATTTTTTTTCTTGGGGAAGAATTGAGTGGTTCTCATCCACTAAGGTGCTAAGGTTTTCTTTCGCAAAGATAATAATCCTGTTGAGGATGGTTTTTGGGTTGTGAATGGTATCCTTAAAGGCTCTATGGTTCCTTTCTAGCCAAATCTGCGCGAGAAAATGATGCCATCAGATTTCCCATAGGTACTTAAGTTTTAGGCTAACAAAAGGTTGAGGCCATTGATGGAACACTTCGGATATAAGAGCAGGCTTAACCCACGAGATCCTAAAGGCTTGGAAAAGTTCATCCAGGATGGACTCCACTATCGGACACTCCAGAAACAAGTGTTGGGTTGTCTCCCATCCTTCCCTACACATATGGCAATGGTTAGCAATAACCATACCTTTGGATAACATATTGTCCATAGTGAGGATTTTTCCTTGAATCACCAGCCATGAAAAAAATGATATTTTAGGAATTAAGCCTTTGATCCAAACCAAACTCGGTTTAAATTTTTGACCTTCCACATTGAGAAGAAAATTATAGGACTTAACTGTGAACTCACCACTTTCAGTCTCATCCCAAACAATGTGATCTTCATCCTCTCCAGAGGGAATAATTTGCTGAGTTAAAATGTTATAAAGCTCTTCAGACTCCGTTTCAAAACCCTGTAATCTGATGTGTTTCCACCTATTGATATTTATATCCTGCCACATATAATTTGCAACCTTCTTCCCAATATGCTGCTCCATATGCTCTTGAATCCTAGCCAAATGAGGATTCTAGGATAACTCCTCAGCTCTCACCCATCGATCCTTCCAAAAGTCTATTGTTTACCCATTTCCTAGAATCCATCTAAGACCTTTCTTGACAAGATCCTTGCTCGTGAGGATTGCCTTCCAAAAAGTAGACCCCCTGCTTGCTAAGTTGTCATTAAGGAAGTTCATACCTTGGAGGTATTTCCTCCTAACTATGACAGTCCATTCATTATCGACCTTAGTCAATAATCGCCACGCTTGTTTGGCTAACAGAGCTATATTGAGATGAGCAAATCTCCTCAATCCTAACCCCCCATCAGCTTTAGGTTTGCAAACCTTGTTCCAACCTACTAAATAGATCCTTTTCTTATCCTCAGTCCTTGACCAAAGAATTTTTTTTGAAGCTGCTCAAATTTGTGATACACCTTGTTGGGAGCTCTAAAGACTGATAGGAAGTAAACGGGTATACTTTGAAGTGAAGCCATAGTTAAAACTGCTTTGCCTGCTTGAGATAACAGATGTCCTTTCCAACCTACTAGCTTTTTTTTTATCCTCTCCAGAACTATGTTCCACATTGATCCTTCAGGTTTCCCTGTAAATAGGGGAAAACCTAAATAGGATGTGGGAAGGGATGCAATCTGACATTCCATGATCCTTGCTATGCTGTTTTGCTGATGAATGGGGGTATTAATGAAATAAAGTTTGCTCTTATCAAAATTTACTTTCTGTCCAGCTGCTTCTTCATACATTATAAGAATATTTTTAATCCTTCTTGCCTCAACCATAGAAGCCAAAGTCAGTAGCAATGTATCATCAACAAATTGTTGATGTGTCACAGGGTAGTTAGCGACATGGCCTTGATACCTGATATGAGTCCAGCTACGGCTGCTGCCTTAATGGTTCTTCCCAAGGCCTTGGCTACAATGATGAACAACATAGGACTTATGGGATCTCCTTGTCTTATACGAAATTTGCTTTGAAAAAAACCTGTAGTAGACCCATTAACCAAAATTGAAAAACAAGGCTTAGAAATACACTCTCTTATTAACTTGACCCATTTCATGTTGAAGCCAAATTTTAATAAAACTACCTCTAGGAATTCCCAATTTATCCTGTCATAAGCTTTGTTCATGTCTAACTTTAAAGCCATGACTGCTTTTTGGTCTGAGCAGTCTGTATGAAGAGCCTCATGAATAGTAATAACTCTATCTAAGATTGATATTCCTTGTACAGAACTTCCTTGACTTGGATCAATGATAACCGGTAGAACTTTCCTCAAACGGTTGGCTAAAACTTTGGATAAAATTTTATAGGATACATTACACAGGCTAACTGGCCTAAAGTCAGACATAGTCTTGGGGTTGGGGCCTTTAGGTATCAAAGCAATGAAAGTTGAATTGAAACCCCTTGGAATATGATTTGAACTTTGGAACTCCTTGATTGCAGCAATAACTTCTGCTCCAAAAATATCCCAACAAACTTGGAAAAATCGTGGTGAAAACCCATCCGACCCAGGAGCTTTTTCAAGATCCATGTTAAACAAATCCTCCTTGATCTCTTTGTCTAAAAAAGTTGTTGTAAGAGACTTGTTAATCATTTCATCAATGAGTTGTGGAATGAATTGAAGGAGAGAGTCCTTTGCTTGGGCATTACAGGCACGTTCTTCACCCAATAATGAACTAAAAAAATTAACAGCCTCATCCCTGATCTCCTAAATGTTTTGAGTTGAGGATCCATCCACCTTAGTTAAATTTCTAATATTATTGTTGCTTCTATTGCTCAATGTGGGAACATGGAAAATTTTTGAATTAGAGTCCCCTTCCTTTAGCCATAATGCCCTTGATTTTTTCCTCCAATACATCTCTTCACAAGCTAAAATATTGTAAAACTCACAAAGGGTTTCCTTCTCTTCAGTCCTTGTCGCCTCATCATAGGTTCCATTTTGAATTTTGCTTTCTATTATTCTCATTTTTTACCCCACTGCTCTCTTATTCTCAAAAATATTTCCAAAGACTTCTTTATTCCATATTCTAAGGTTGTTTTTCACCATCTTAAGTTTTTGAGATAGTTTGAAGGAAGCACTTCCCTGGATAGGCTGCTGCCACCATTCCTCTATTCGTTTCTTGAAGTCCGAATGTTTAACCCACATTGACAGAAATTTGAATGGCTTTTTAAAGGAGTTATCCTAAAATGCCTCCCATAGAATAAGATTATGGTCTGAAGCACATTTAGGAAGGGCTTGTAACGTTGAATCACCAAACATTGTTATAGTTTCCTTGGATAAAAAAACCTGTCCAACCTTTCTTAAATCAGTTGACTTCCTATCCTCTTGTTACTCCATGTAAATTTGGCTCTGTTTAGTCTTACATCCATCAATTCATTTGTGTTAATGAATTCATTGAAGTCCTCCATGCTCCTTGAGGGTAACCCAGATCCTCCCTTCTTATTAGATGGGTAAATCGGGGTATTGAAATCTCCCCCAATCACCCAAGGAATGTCTTTTAAAACTTGGCTCAAATGCCCCAAAAACTCCCACAGTTCAGACCGCCCTTGGACAGAAGTGGGGGCATAAACATTTGACATAATCCAATTCTTATTAGATCAAAATCATGAAATAATATGCTTAAGACTCTTTTATTTGCCTGAATAATACTTCCTTCTATTTTAATAGGATCCCATAAGATCATGAGGCCCCCAGATGCTCCTCTCGCCTGTTGAAAGGCCACTTCCCCTTGCTCCCAAATACTTCTAACTATAAGTGTTGATTGTGCCGTATCTGTTTCGATTTCTTGAAGAACAATAATAGTAGGATTCCAATCCTTCCTTATAGACTTCACCATCCTTTGTTTTGGTGGGCCATTTAGGCCTCTCACATTCCATGAGAGAACCTTCATTTAGACTGTTTGATATTTTTCCCCGCCCCCTTCCCTGATCCAAAGGGGGTTTGTCAATTTTACTATTATCCTGGCCAGGAATAGCTTGCTGTAACAATGTCCTTTGCTTTTCATTTGCAATTTCTTCATTTATTCTCATTCTATAGTGCTCTACTATAGATATTCTCCCTTTATTTCTTTCACTTCCATAATCTATCGGAGGCTTGGTAGTGCTTCTAGTCTATTTTGGACTAAAATGAGGGGGCATATACTATGATAGTCTAGGGCTTGAACCTTCTTCCTCATTTTGGGGGTTTTCAATTCCCTCTTCATCCTCAGCCTTGTTTTGGTTCACCTATCCTATCTGGTTCCTAAACAGGGGATTTCCTTCAAGGAACCTTTTACCGCTAGGATCGTCTAATAAGGGATAATTTGCTCCACTACCGGATTAGGAGCTACATTCCTGGCTCTTGTTTCCACAACTTCGACTCTTGACTCTATTTTTTCCATGTTTAAACTGAAATGACCTGGAAATTTTTCTTCATTTTGAGCATAGCTTTTGGGGCTTTTTTTCATAGCTGTGGATGGTCCCGATTTGGATGGGGAGTCTAGGGTTTCAGGAAACTTGACACTGATGGTATCATCCTTAATGTTTTCTTTTTCAACTTCTATATTTGCTATGATATCATACATGTTCAAGCTGGGATCTTTATTACATACCTTATGATTTTTTCCTCCCTCATTATGTTGCTTTCCTTTCTCCTGGATTTTTGCTAGTTCTATGTTGGCTTCGTCATCCTGGTTATTCTTAACTTGTCTGTATCCTTCCAATTTAATACGTTGTCCTTGAAACTTTGGGATCCCTCTCCCATTAGCTTTCCCCAGAAAACCTTCGCTCGTGGCTTCCTTTTTTGTAGTTATTGTCAGACATTGGGCTTGAAGGTGGCCCTGGGTTTTGCACACACTACAAAATGTCAGCTTGTTCTCATACTCCATAGACTGAATCCTTATAAACTCTCCATATGCTAGTTCCACCTGAGAAGGTAGATCAGAATCCAAGTTTGCATTTACATAGATCCTGGCATGCGTCAGTCTAGTCCTTGCCCAGGTTGAATGGTCTATTGCCATGAGCTCTCCTATCGTCTTTGCTATGACACTAAGCCAGTACTCATTAAAAAACTGGGCTGGGAGATTTGGTAAGCGGACCCAAATGGGTGCTATATTAATGTTCTGCTTATCAAGGTTGAAATCCTCCCCCACTTCCTCAGAAAGAGGCTACGCCTTCCTAGAAACCAGGGTCCTCCTATCAAGATGTGTTATGCATCATCTTTGTTGTTGAGTCTTATCATAAAAAAACCTCTTGACATGGATATGATTTCTAAACTTCCTGAAGTTTTCCACTTTGTCACGGCCCATGAGCGAATAGTCTCAATGTCCGACCTTCCTCCCAAAAACTTGCCAACTAAGGATGATGCCTCCATATCCAATAATCTTTCCATAATATCCACTGGCATAGTTAACCTGTTATTGTTTTGTATTAGGGGCGGAAGTTCACTGACTGGATCCTTCTTTTTCCCTTTTAGCATTTTCAAAAAGGTTGGGCCCTTGTTGCCAGCTCCCGAACCCCAGTGGGACCCTTTGTCTGAGGGTTTATCTAGAGGATCTATACCTTTAGCCTTTTTGAACTGAGCTGACAGGGAATCCTTTTCCTTTCCAGCTACAACATTCTACCCTGCCTCTGGATCTTCTCCTTCCGTTGGTTCAAAATTCCTGCCTACCATTTTTGCTCCTCCTCTGCTTCCTCCACCGCTCCTCATCTCTCCCTCTCACACAATAATCTAGAATATATTTTAATTAGTCAACCATCCCTTGAATTTTCTATAAGATTAAATTTGAAGGTTTCATTAATGTCTACAATATATTCAATGCCTTGGATGTATCTTTTTTACAATTATTTTATGAGGTGGTCTAGCTTTGTTGTTGATCCAATATCCTTATTGGAGGTATTTTCTTTGTTCACAAGATTAAATCTAGGTATCTAAATATTACTTAAGAAAATTAATAACTAGTAACTACATTAGTTATGTTCATATGTAAAGTTAAATAAATTTTTCTTTTCTCCAATATTATATATATATATATATATATATATATATATACATATATATTAATTTTTATGGTGGATTTGATAGCCGCCATGAATCCAGGTAGGCTATCAAGATTTTTATGACTGCCATAGTATTATGTGTTGTCTACCTTGAAAGTTGCCACACAGTTATTCGCACAGTCTGCCTCTATAACCACCATGCCACAATAATTTTAAACCTTTTATGTCACTCAAAGCACAAAGAAAGGGACAAGCATTCAGTGCAACAAGACTCGAGATTTGAATCTTGGACCTTCGCCCCCATTATGGGGTGTGGTCGAACCAATTAGTCTACACCTTGGACCTTCTTTTCTCCAATTTTAACAACATATTTATTACAATAAAAAATAGATATTTGCATTCATTCCCTAGAAATTATCTCTTTAAAATGAAAATGTTCACTCACTTCTAAGATTACTTCTCATATTTCATACTAAGTAAATAAAAATATTTTACAATCAAATGCAATTATTTCATAAAATGCAAAATAACATTTTATTTTCATCACTCTACATTCCTTTTATTTAGAAAATATACTACATGGAAGGTAAGAATATATAATTGTAAAGCAATAGTATATGAAACATATCAACCACCATTTCCCCTATGACATGTAGAAGAGATAATATGGTATGCATTATTTAAAAGCACTTATATTATATCAATTTAAAGTTTCAACAATAGAATAAACAAGATTTTTAGATAATCTCAATCTTAACTCAAAAAACTATGTAACCTAAAGAAACAATTATGTGTTAGTGATGATCACTTAAATTTTATCTAACCCTAAAGAAACCTTAATATCTCAATGAGCATTAGTCAAACTATCTTTATTTCTCATTTAAACCTCATTTGTATGCATGAAAAGAAGGGAAGTCAAGATGGAGGAAAAGAATACATAAAGCTATCATGAAAATGCATTATGAGTTGTTACATAGAAGAATCAAAAGATCTTCATGGATATCTAACTCCTCACCATAACTATTCAACTAAGAAATCTACATTTAAGGATGAAAATTTCATCTAACTTGACGAAAGGGTAGAATTCTTCTTAGTATTTGATTTAGTTTAGATTTTTTTTAAAGTTATTTTTACTTAAATTTCATTTTTACAAATGTAATATGGATCATTTCATCTATATCTTCATAGATCTAAATCAATTTTTAGATTTATTAACTTAAGTGGTTGTTGTTTTTATATATTTTTATCATTTTTTATAGAAAACACTCTCCAACATCTACTTTTATTTTAGGATGTCAAAAGGGCTATGTAGCCACATAGATGATGTTATTTCTCAACTCCTATAATGCTTTTCATTATTATTGTTTGATGAATTAACACTACCAACAGTGCCCACTAGTCAAATAATTAACCTTGTGGGATATGGCTAATGGTAGGTGATGTAATGATTTAACAAACCAAATCTACTCACTTGGTTGTACTACACAATAATTTATAAACAAATCATTGTAATATTTTTTTTGTTTTAATACTACAATTTTACTCATAAGTTTACCTTCAAGTTCCTAGCAAACTTGCTTCACCCAATTAATTATTAGCATAAGCTTAATTTAGTACAGGTATATTACACCACTTTTGGGTTCAAGACTACTGCAGACAATCACCCAAGTGGATGAGATCGGCCAAATCCCATAAAGGTGCCATTAGTGGAGTTGACTTATCTCATTTAACATCCTTGTGATCTAGCATGAGGGTCAATCCATGATAGGGGTTATCCTCTAGGATCCATAACACCTAGAGGGTGGATGCTTGCTTTCCTATCCCTTACCATTTTGAATCTTTGACTATTTGTCATCCATGTTCTAATACTAAATGAAAGGGAAATAGTGTACTTATACCCAGTGTCTAGCTGATTATCCTCTTCCTGGAGTTAGTTAGAGCCATACCAATACTCTAGCCTTGGTCTTAATCACACATGCTCTTTATGATCCACGTTCATATGTCCCATACCATACAACATGGCTTAACCAACTAGGTCAAAGATACATGGGATCTATCATAGTACTAATCTAGATACAACCTAGAGAAGGTATCCCATATCGCCCCTCATTACCAGACTTGACCTAGTCATTTTATTTGACCAATTATATCAGTCTATAATTGCTCTAGATATTGTTGTGTGCCTACCCACACCTCAACAATATTTGGGTGATTTTCGAGCATCCTTTACCCTCAATGCTCGACTTCATGGTTAGTTTAGGGCTTCTCAACCAATTCTAAATGTTTTGTTTTCAAGCCCCGCTAATTTTCCTAACAAGAGTTTTCCAACCTAACCAATTAAGTTTAAGTTTCCGCATAGATAAAAGCTTCTCAAGGAAACCTATATATAACTTTAAGCTTTGGAAGATACCAAAGGATTTCACACATATTTGCTTTAAATGAAATAAATGATGTAAGCAATCTCCTCCATTCTATGATTATAATATAGTTCCAAGGCTTAAGGGAATGAACAAGTTTTAACATAATTCCCTATGCATCTATCTTGAGTTCTTTCAAACATAAGCACAAGCATATCAATAGACCCTTTTTCTATCAATTTAAACCCATCTATTTTCTCATATTTTAATATCATATAGAATTCAAGTTAAAGTAATTATTTTCATAAATTGTAATAAATCATAGACTCAAATATAATTTGCTTAAGTAAAATCATATCCCTATTTGTAATTCCATCCTTGCTACCAGCAAAGCAACTTCCAACACGCTAAAGTTTTTATATTAAATACAAGTTTAGCCATTGTTTAACATACATTTTATGGGATTCAGTATGCTTTCAACTTGAGAATACTAACTCGGCTCAAGGTATTAGATATTTCATTTAAGGGATGTTGATCCCAATACAACTTGTTGCTATAAGGTGGAATTAAAAGGGATTAACCAAATAAGGTACCCGAGGATCCATTATGGTCTCCCGCCAACTACTCATCATCTTGACGTAAAACTAGGAAATAAAAGGTTACAAAGTTTGGCATATTTCCACACCTTAAGCTCATCTAGATTTTCCCCTATGCATATGAAATTTGTAGAAGGTTTATTTAAGGTTTTAAGCTACTCTCCCAACACAACTTTCTAAAAACAATTTACTTTAATATATATTGGGAGCATGGCAACACAAGTTCGAGATGTATATTTACAAAGATAATATTGTCCCATCATCTTAAGGTATGGTAGTTATTACTCCTCTTTATTTTTAATTTGACAAAGGTTAGCATTATTAATCAATGTAAAAAGAATACACAGAGTTCCATCTGATTTTAACCATCATACATAGTAATCAAACCATTGAATCAATTTATCAACAAAACAATAATCACCCTGTACAAAATTCACACAAAAACTAAGTACATGCTTTCTTAAAATCACAAGCCACAATCGAAACTTGCGTAGACAATTTAAGATGTTTTTTAACCAATATTACACACAAAATATTTACTTGAAAACACCATCCCAAAATTTATAGAAAACCACAATAAAGTTTTGCTGGTTTAACAAACTTTTAGAATCCATTCTCTATAATATTAAAGAGCATCATTTGCAGGTTTAACATTTGGAGTTTGGGTTCTAAAGGGAATACATGGAAATACACTAACACCAGACAAGGTGACACCTCTTATCTAGTTTCCACACATCACAATGACTGCAACACAACATACATCAGATGTTCAGGTCTGTCTTGCACATGTATGAACTACAAATTTCACTAGAATGCAATTGTGTGAAGATAAATATATAAAATATTTAATTTTATAAACAACTCAGTGGCTTCAATCCTCTACTCAGCTAATGTCATGCTCGAAAGTTTTTCTCACACTGCCAACTAGAACTTCACTCACAATCTTGATGGTTTGAGGTATTAGGATGAAGGGATCAAATTTTGGCTCTTCAATTCATGAATGCATTTCTACTAACACACAACCATGCATACTTGCAGATGTTTTCTAGAAGTTCACATAACACTCAAAAATACTAATGCATGTGAATCACATAAAACATTCCCTCAATCCTGAGTAGCAACAATATTCACAACCAAAGCAAAGCTTATATCCTAGTTATGAAATTGTGAAGTATTCATGTAGACCAATAATAACTCAAACATATGCACTCTCAAAGACTTTCCCATTTCATCTTCACATAGGAAATACAAGTAATATTTCCAGTGCAACATAAACCTTTCTCTTTTAAAACAAAAATAAACATACAGGGAACAATTAATGTGAACGATCTACCTGGAGTCCTTCGTAGTGCCTAATCCTTCCAATAGTTGCCTATCTCTTCCAGAAATTCCACTGCAAAATCCCATTCACATTATTCTCCTATTTTTTTTATCCAATCGTGCCATTCATTTTTTTCTTCTTCCCTTTGAATATGGTTTCCTCCAAACCCTGGTTTTTCCACTATATCCAACAAGATTGCTTTCAATTCCTTTTTCCTCCCATATCAGTTCATGGTTATGGAGAGGGTTAAAATCATAATGAAATAAAATACCTTGTACCAATGCGATTAAGCTGACCACTACTCCACACCATGTTCATCCAGTTCACGATGAAGAAAAATAATTTACTTTCATTTTACATATTGCTACCATTTAAACATAGCTCCAATCATTTATATAAAAGAAAACTCAAATATAATATTTACCTACACCTTAATAATTGACGTCCATAATAACTCACTTGCATTCGGACTTCTTTAAACCATGCATACATCCACTTATTTGCATTCCCATATTATATCTATTTCCTTTTAAATTAAACTATATGCATATTAAAATAATCAGTGGCTCCCATCATCATCGCCACTCAAACCAAATATAAAACCCAGTCAAACATAGCATCTATATGATATGCAAGTATGTGAGCATCCATGTACTCGTGAGCCAAATCATCACTTCCCTTATTACCTTTTTCATTGACTAACTTCCCTTCCTCGATGACTTTGAACCTGGTCCTGCATTCACAGTAGCTATCAACAGTACCACAATCCACAAGAAAAGGTAGGGTTATTACCAATTTTACTTATTTTCAATATTTGTGTCAGGAGGGTCATTACATCCTCCTCCACTTAGGACAAACACAGTCCTTGTGTTTTATACAAAATTAAACAAGAAATATCTTGCATAAATATTTAATAAATGCCAAAGTAATCAAATAAATTCATTGTTTCTATTTCACACATAATATCCCATTCATCATAATCATCATAGAATCACAATTACTCTAATTTTGCATATAGCTAAATCATATAACATGTCATATTGTATTCATTCAAAATATATACTATCATCAAAATCACTTTACTTAAGTAACACAAACCACATACAAGCTACTCTACTCAGTAACTCAAACCATCATAATCTACTCTACTCAATATCTAGTCTCATATCTAATGCAAATATAATATATCATCAAATCACAAAAATTTTTAAAAATTCTAAATCTACTCAAACAGATAGGGAAATTGTTGCATATCTACCACATCCTCCCACGTGGCATTTCTATCTAAGTAGTGGTCCCACTAGATTGGATATTGCTCTATATTCCTCTTCCTTAGGTTCTTGGTTCTAAAACCAAGTATGCGAATAGGTCAAATTTCAATTTTGAGTGGGTTGATCATCTATAATTTAGACACATCCAAGACATGAGTGGGATCAAAAATATATTTTCTAAAGAGGGACACATGGAAGACATTGTGAATTTTGGATAGGCTTGGTGGTAGAGCAAGTCTGTAAGCAACAGGGCTTATCCTAGCCATAATTTCAAATGGACCTACATATCTGGAGTCTAGTTTAGAATATTTTATAGAAATTTTAGTTGGTTTCACCCTTAAGAATACCCTATCTCCCATAGAATATTCCCTCGGTGTCCTTTTAAGGTCCGTGTAGCTCTTCTAGTGATCTATGGCCTCTTTCAGCTTCTGTTGAATGCTTTTCAATTGTTCTTCCATTTATTTTATCATTTCTGATCTTATCACTACCCGATCCTCCAGATTATCCCAAGATAAAGGAGTTTGACACCTTCTTCCATATAGGGCTTCAAAAGGTGCCATACCTAGTGATGCATGATAATTATTATTATATGCAAAATCCACTAGGTATAAGTAGTCTTCCCACTTTGAATGTTGATCAATGCAGTACATTCTTAACATATCTTCCAATACCTGGTTTACTCTTTCAGTCTGTCCATCACTCTCAGGGTGATAAGTAGTACTAATATTCAATTTGATTCCCAATACCTCATGCAATACTTGCCAAAATTTAGAGGTAAAACAAGAATCTCTATCAAATATTATGACCTCTAGAAAACCATGCAGTCTTACCACTTCCCTGGAAAACTTACTTGCTACCGTAGGAGCATCATCTTGCACATTGCCTGGTATAAAATATGCTACCTTGGTTAGCTTATCCACAATTACCAAGATTGTGTCATGCCTAAATCTTGTTTTAGGCAATCCCACTATAAAATCCATTGACACCACTTGCCATTTTTGCATAGGTATATCATGTGGGTATAACTTTCCAGCTGGATGTAGATTTTACGCTTTCACTTTCTGACACTCTAACTATCTAGCCACAAAATTAGTGATATATTTTTTCATACCTAGCCAAAAATAAGTTTTTCTCAAATTCTCACATATTTTTGTCCCTCCCGAGTGTGCCAAATAAGGCATATTATGCGCCTCCTTAAGGATTATTTCCTTCAACCCTCTTGAGATTGGAACTACTAACCTATTCTTATAGAATAGTAGATCATCTCTAATCACAAAATCTATATCCTTTCCAGGTTCTTGCTCATCCTGAACTTTACAAGATTGGAAAAATGCATCCTTTGCTTGCAATACTTTAATTTGGTCTAACAGATCATATTGGTATTTTATCATTGCAGTGATGCACCCTCTCCTACTCAGAGTATCTGCTACCTTATTCTCCTTACCCTTAATATACTCAATGCCAAAATCGTATTCAGCTAAAAATTCCATCCAACATCTTTGTTTGGTATTCAATAAGGGTTGAGTGAATATGTACCTCAGACTTTGATGATCTATTTTCAATTCAAATGGTTTTCCCAATAAATAATATCTCCAAATTTTTAGGGCATGAACAACCACTACCAACTCCAAATCATGAGTGGCATAATTTACCTCATGTACCTCTTAATCTTCCTAGACTCATAGGCAATAACCACATCATCTTGGGTCAAAAATTCACCTAACCCTTCTATTGATGCATTTGTGCACACTATAAACTGCTTATTAGGATCAGGTAATTACAAGATCGGTGTAGTTGTCAAATAATTTTTTAAAAATTTAAAAGCTTCTTCACATTGATCTGTCCATTTAAAGGCTTTACTTTTCCTTTGGATATTTGTAATAGTTTGAGCAATTCTTGAAAACCCCTTGATGAATTACCTATAATATCCTGTGATTCCCATAAAACTTCACACCTCTGTCATACTAGTAGGTGTTGGCCAATCAATTATTGCTTCAATTTTCTTGGGATCTACTACAATCCCTTCTGTGGAGATAATATATCCCAAATACTGTACTTGTGGGGTGTAAAACTCACATTTTGATAACTTTCCATAAAGTTGATTCTTTCTCAGAATCTCAAGTACATTTCTCATATGTTGATCATGTTCCTCCTTGTTTATGGAATAGATGAGTATATCATCCAAAAATACGAGCACAAACTAGTCCAGTTGTTCTCTAAAAATAATATTCATAAGATTCATGAATGCAGTTAGGACATTAGTCATACCAAAAGGTAGAATATTAAATTTAAAATATCCATACCTTGTTCTAAATATCATTTTAGAAGTGTCTTCTTCTCGTATTCATAACTGATGATAGCCATATCTCAAGTCTATCTTTGAGAAGATGATTGCTCCTCTCAATTGGTCAAACAAACCATCAATTCTAGGTAATGAATACCTATTTTTGACAATTACCTTATTTAGAATTCAATAATCGATGCACATCCTCAAGGTACCCTTTTTCTTCTTAACAAACAGAATAGGAGCTCCCCAAGGTGACACACTTGGCTTGATTAGCCCTTTTTCCAAAAAATATTGAAGTTACATTTTGAGCTCTTGTAGCTCTATAGGAGTCATCCTATATGGTGCCCTTGCAATAGGTGCTGCTCCAGGTAGCAACTCAATTGAAAAATCAAATTCCCTCTGAGGAGGTAACCCTGGTAGATCCTCAGGAAACACATCCTTGAATTCTCCCAGTATTGGATGCTTTTGGAAGAGGTCAGATTCCATTTTCATCTCTTCTTTCTTATTCATATTAACTATGAAGACCATCCCCTTCTTCCTAATAAATTTCTTTATCTACATAGTAGGCAATAAATGAGGTTTAACTTCATTTTGACCACAAAAAATCCTAACCCTTAGATTAGACTCATCCATAAATTCTACCCATATCTCTTCAAAATTTAGAAGAGCCTTATGTGCCTTTAACTAGTCAACTCCCAAAATGATATCAAACACATGCAAAGGTGCCACATACAAATTCCAATTAGTTTTTCCTTGTGGTAAAGTAATGTGAGGGTCAAACAGACATTGGTTAACTTGGTAGGTTTGCCCTGACCCGTACTCTACCTTCCAACCATTGGCCAAAAATCTAGGTCTAACAGGTATGTCCCTCACTAACTTAGTAGATATAAAGTTGTCAATTGATCCATTATCTATCAAAATTTGCACATCCTTGCCAAAAAATTTCCCATTTAATAAGAAAGGGGTAATTTGACCATCAAGTTTAGAATTACCTATGGCTACAAATATCCTATGAGCTGCTTCATCTAGGGATTTCTAACATCGATCAACTCTATGGGGATATTTACTAGCATAATGATCTCCTTGACATATATAACATCCATTTGGTGGAGCTCTATTTGATCTGTTACTATTTTCATTTCTATCTAGAGATGCAGTTTCTTTAATCCTATCTTGTCCTGTTGGTTTCTAATCCTATCTTTTGGTAAACTCTTTACCATCTCGCTTGAACTTACCACCTTGGTAGTTAGGTTTATTTTTGCCACCTTACCTACTTTGCTCTCTCTCTTTGTGTTTCTTATTTTGATCTTTCTCCTATCTCATAAACCCAACACTTTTTCACTTTATGAGTTCATATTTTTCTTTCTCAGACAAATTTTGATAGTTAAAATATACCTTTCTAATTTCCTAATTAGCTTCTTCTTTTCTTACCAAATCAAAGGTAGCAAATAGATTATTAGGGTTGCACATATTTACCACCGTCATGATTCTAGGATGTAATCCCAGAATGAATTTTTGAGTCTTCATTTCTTCATTACTTTCATATTGTGATGCATATTTCAATAACTTAATGAACTTTTGGTGGTATTCATGCACTAACACATTTTCTTGACGTAAATTAGAAAACTCCCCAAATTTCTCCACATAATATTGCTTAGTTAAGAATGTATCCTTAAATTCTTTGGAAAACTCCTCCCATTTGAGGTCTAAAGCTTCTATTTTATGCCTTTTCTTATATTATTTCCACCAATCAAGGGCTACCTCAGGCATGTGTAACAACCCAGACCATCTTCATATCTGGTTATCCAAAGAAAATAGGGTAAGAATAGAAAGTAATTTAAAAAATAAAAAATAAATTCAGGAACTAATTCTTAACTAGTTTATCTTTGAATCATCCGAGAAAATTTAATCATACATAACACAGACATATCTACCACATTTAAGTTCTATACTGATGTAGCCAATCACACAAGTGGATGAGATTGGTATTATCCCATTGAATAGCAATTTTTTTAATTCGATCATCCTAATTTATCATCCACATTTTCTGGCATGAGGTTTGAACCACAATTTGGGTTATCCTCTAGGGCCAATAACACCTCGAGGGGGCACTTTCTTCCCTTTCCTATTCATATCAAACCTTCGATAATATAGTCAACTTGTTTTTATTTAGCATGAAAGAGGTCAGCATATTTATGTCTCCATGACTAATTGATGACTCCCATGATCTTGGAGGTAGTTAGCATATTTATGTCTTCGTGACAAACTGATGATCTTGGAGGTAGTTAGCACAATTTATCCCATACCAAACCCTATGACTATTCTAGCAAAGTTCAATGAGTATGTAATGAGCATTGTGCTATCCGAGTCCAACCCAAAAAATATGTCCCATACCACCCTTTTCAATCCTGTCCAAACCAATTCTTTTGACCAATTCTATCAAAACCAGGTTTTCTCAAAGCTCGTTGTGTGCATTCCTGCACCTCAACATACTTGGATGTTATTTTATTTAGTTTTTGATAATTATAACATTATAATGTAATACGTGATGTGTGTGAGTCACGCTTTCCCCTTGAATAAAAATAAAAGAAAAAATTTAGAGCTTGCACCTCTCTAGAAACTAGGAAATGCCTCTATATGAAGAAGGTAGGTTTCATGGAGTTTCACTTGGTGTAAGTAGAAAATTTTCAATAGACAAAAACATTTGACAAAGTCATTAGATAATTCTCGATAAAGGTAGCTTAGTGGTTTTCTTTGTATGTTGCATGTGTTAGAGTAATAGCATTAAGCATATTAAATTTACATGTTCATATTATTGTAGCCGTATTTGATCCTTGGCGATGACTCCTATCCTTTCCCTGAATGAACTATTGACCATGTGGAGGCAAATGGTGAAATGCTGAGAGAATGCAGGAAACACTTTACTCGAAGCTTACAGCAAGGAACATTACCTTGTATCTGCTACAGAAAGGATGTTGGAATCCATGTTAGTGGATGGATATTACCTTGTCTGGTTCAGGCTTGATCAGTGGAGCAGAATTGTAGGAAATGAACACTTGAAACTTTTTGAGGATGAACCAAATCTTGAATTGAGAATGGTTTAGACATAGATAGTAAGAGTATGAAGTTAAGGACCTAGAAGTAAGGGAATGTTTTATGTAATGCTATATTTGAAAAAAGATGAAAATATATTTGGAAGTGGTTCATATGTTTTCTATATTACCAAACAAAGCTTATGAGAAGATGGTTACTTCACTCAATTGGTCAAACATATCATCAATTCTAGGTAACAAATACCTATTTTTGATAGTCACCTTATTCAAAATTTGGTAATCGATACACATCCTCAAGGTATCATCTTTCTTCTTAACAAATAGTATAGGAGCTCCCTAAGGCCACACACTTGGCTTGATTAGCCCTTTTTACAGAAAATCTTGAAGTTGTGTTTTGAGCTCTTGTAGCTCTATAGGAGTCATTCTATATGGTTCCCTTGAAATAGGTGCTACTTCAAGTAGTAAATCAATTGAAAAATCAAATTCCCTCTGAGGAGGTAACCCTGGTATATCCTCAAGAAACACATCCTTGAATTCTCTCAGTATTGGATGCTTTTACAAGAGGTCAAATTCTATTTTTGACTCTTCTTTGTTATTCATCTTAACTATGAAGACCACATCCTTCTTCCTAACAACTTTCTTTATTTGCATAGTAGACATTAAATGTGGTTTAACTTCATTTCGACCACAACAAATCCTAACCCTTAGATTAGACTCATCCATAAATTCTACCCATATCTCTTCAAAATTTAGAAGAGCCTTATGCACCTTTAACTAGTCAACTCCTAAAATTATATCAAACACATGTAAAGGTGCCACATACATATTCTAGTTAGTTTTTCCTTGTGTTAAAGTAATGTGAGGGTCAAACAGACATTGGTTAACTTGGTAGGTTTTCCCTGACCCGCACTATACCTTCCAACCATTGGCTAAAAATCTAGGTCTAACAAGTATGCACCTCACTAACTTAGTAAATATAAAGCTGTCAGTTGATCCACTATCTATCAAAATTTGCACATCCTTACCAAAAATTTTCCCATTTAATAAGAAATAAGTGATTTGACCATCAAGTTTAGAATTACCTATGGCTACAAATATCCTATGAGCCGCTTCATCTGGGGCTTTGACACTTATCAACTCTATGGGGATATTTACTACCATAATGAGCTCCTTGACATATATAAAATCCATTTGGTGGAGCTCTATTCAATCTGTTGCTATTTTCATTTCTATCTAGAGATGCAGTTTCTTTAATCCTATATTGTCCTGCTGGTTTTTGATCATGTCTTTTGGTAAACTCTTTACCATCCCCCTTGGACTTATCATTCTAGCAATTAGGTTTATTTTTTCCACCTTGCCTACTTTGCTATCCCCATTTGAGTTTCTTATTTTGATATTTCTCCCATATCATAAACCCAACACTTTTTCATTTCTTGAGTTTATATTTTTCTTTCTTAGACAACTTTCGTTAGTTAAAATATGTCTTTCTAGTTTCCTAATTGTCTTCCTCTTTTCTTGCTAAATCAAAGGTAGCAAGCAAATTATCAGGGTTGAACATATTTACCATTGTCATGATTCTAGGATGTAATCCTAGAATGAATTTTTGAGTTTTTATTTCTTCATTACTTTCATATTGTGATGCATATTTCAATAACTGAATGAGCTTTTGGTGGTATTCATGCACTGACACATTTTCCTGATGTAAATTAGAAAACTCCCCAAAATTCTCCACACAATATTTCTTAGTTAGGAATCCATCCCTGAATTCTTTGGCAAACTCCTCCCCTTTGAGGTCTAAAGCCTCTATTGTATGCCCTTTCTTATATGATTTCCACCAATAAAATGCTACCTCAATCATGTTGTAACAACCCAGACCATCTTCATATCTGGTAATCCAAATAATATAGGGTAAGAATAGAAAGTAATTTTAAAAATAAAAATAAAACTTTCTAAACACACCTAAGAATTTAGGAACTAATTCTTAACTAGTTTATCTTTGAATCATTTAGGAAAATTTAATCATACATAACACAGACATATCCACCATATTTAAGTTCTAGACTGACGTAGCTAGTCACACAAGTGGATGAGATTGGTCTTATCCCATTGAATAGCCATTTTTTTAATTCGATCATCCTCATTTATCATCCACATTTTCTAGCACGAGGTTTGAACCACAGCTTGAGTTATCCTCTAGGGCCAATAACACCTAGAGGGGGACACTTTCTTCCCTTTCCTCTTCATATCAAACCTTCGATAATCTAGTCAACTTGTTTTTACTTAGCATGAAAGAGGTCAGCATATTTATGTCTCTGTGACTAACTGATGACTCCCATGATATTGGAGGTAGTTAGCACCATGTCATTACCCTTACCTTGGACCACATTACTTGTTCTCACTGCAACTCACAACAATTTATCCCATACCAAAACCTGCAGCTATTCTAGAAAATTTCAATGAGTATGTAATAAGCATTGTGCTATCTTAGTCGAACCCAAAAAAGATGTCCCATACCACCCTTTTCAATCCCATCCAAACCAAGTCTTTTGACCAATTCTGTCAGAACCAGGTTGTCTCAAAGCTCGTTGTGTGCATTCCTGCACCTCAACATACTTGGATGTTCTTTTGTTTAGTTTTTGATAAATCTAACATTCTAAGGTTCCTTTTAGAAATTGTTCTACTAACAAGCTATTCCTAAAGATGACAACTACTTCATTCTTAAGTCAACGTCTTTTGAAAGCACAATAGAAGATTACCGTAATAATCTCTTACTATTAGACTATTTAAATTATGTCAAGTTCTAGCCCATTCAAGAACATAGTACCTTTTCTATTTAGCTATTGGTCTACTATTCTCATGAAAGGCTTAAAATAACACTGACTACTTATACAAGTATAGCTCTAAGTAACATAATTTCATTTTGTGATACAGTTGGTTAACAATTCTCTTAAGTTTTGAACCCCTTACTCTTTATATTTTAAGAACAATATTCACTAATTTTCCACTTCTAGAGTCAATTTTAAGTTGTATCGCGCTAGCAGGGTACTATTAATTTATCAACAAGGTATTTAATACATTAAGAAAAGGGTCTTTAGCTTATATGCATCAAATAATAAATTAAATATAACTCACTTGTTTATTCAGTTATTCAATGATACATCATGATTAATTTAACCTTGTTTAATATTTACCACACATAAGAGGTCCAATATAACAACATACAAAGGAGAAGTAAAAAATAATAACCTTTTTAATTAAAGAGATATACTAAGTTTCAATACAAGCATAAGCTTTGTTTGATAATATAGAAAACATATGAACCACTTCCAAATATATTTTCATATTTTTGCAAATATAGCATTACATAAAACATTCCCTTACTTCTAGGTACTTAACTTCATACTCTTACTATCTATGTCTAAACTATTCTCAATTCAATATTTGGTTCATCCTCAAAAAGTTTCAAGTGTGCATTTCCTACGATTTAGCTCCACTGATCAAGCCTGAACTACACAGGGTAATATCCATCCACTAACATGTATTCCAACATACTTTTTGTAGAAGATACAAGGTAATGTTCCTTACCGTAAGCTTTGAGTAAAGTATTTCCTACATTCGCTCAGCATTTCACCATTTGCCTCCACACGGTCAATAGTTCATTCAGGGAAAGGATAGGAGTCATCGCCAAGGATCAAATATGGCTACAATAATATGAACGTGTAAATTTAATATGCTTAATGCTATTACAATAACACATGCAACATACAAATAAAACCACTAAGCTACCTTTATCGAGAATTATCTAATGACTTTGTCAAATGTTTTTCTCCATTGAAAATTTTCTACTTACACCAAGTGAAACTCCATGAAACCTACCTTCTTCATATAGAGGCATTTCCTAGTTTCTATAGAGGTGCAAGTTCTAAATTGTTTCTTTTATTTTTATTCAATGGGAAAGCGTGACTCACACACATTACGTATTACCTCACTACTTTCAATTTAAGACTCACAACCATACAACAATATGAAAACATATTATTTTACAACAATTTTTGATTCCAACATTGTCAACACAATGTTTTTTTTTTACAATGCAATACTTTTCGTAATTCAAAATAAGTCTATTATAACATGGTTAATTCTAATATTCTGTTATTTTTATTTTGCCTTTGCTAACACAACTATATGATAATATTTACACAACTATAAATTTACTCATATAGAATAGTTACACCAATAGTTCCATTGTTTATATTCACCATTCATTCACACAGTAGCATAGTAGAAAATTACTCGATGAAACATCTACAAAAATGGTAGGGAAATACCAACAATATCATTGCTTATGTTTACCATATATTCACATAGCATCATAGTAATTATTTACACGTTGAAAAAAACATGTTAAACATACTAGACAACATGGAGAACACAAATACTTTACTTGAGAATCTACCGGTAGACTAACTTGTTTTCTCTCGCTTTCCAGAATCATTGTCTGTTGTTTTCTCCAATACCTTCTACCTTGTCTTACCCGCTCCCCTTACCCTTCTCTTCCCTCTTTTTTATTTTGTTTTACTTCACCTAAAATATATGCAAAGAATTCATATATTGTTCTTACTCTCCCTCCATGCATAGCACCAGATAATGTCAAGCCTCCTCACTTCTACGTCGTGCGCTTACCAATAAATCATGACCATTTAACAATTTCACAATGATTTGCAACAATCATGGAGGGTGCATCCATCATGTATGTTTTAAAACCAAAAATTTAACTCTACCAAACTATTTAATCATTTCTTTAATATTCTCTGCAAAGCTATTTGCTTAGTAGTGTAAATTATCTTTACTACATTTTTAAATAAAATAATATTAATAATATTACGACATACCTTCCTATATTTCAAAGTAATACAATAATGATCTACCTATCATAATAAATTCACATATAATTAAAAATCATTTAAAATAATAAACTCTTATGCCATAACAAGCAACATCATATTCATACATTTCTAAACTAGTAGCTCCCATCATCATTGCCACCTAAAACAACATTTCACATTTCTTGCCATATGAACAATATTTGAATTAAATAAACCCATACAAAGATGCAATATGCAATGCACCTAAATGATATGCAAGTGCGAGTTTCCATGTGCTCATGAGCCAAATTATCACTTCCTTGTCTCACCTTTTTCCCTGACTTATTTATGTTCATTACCATTACACAACTCTTCTGTACTCATAGAAGTCGTCAACAGTACTAGGAATCATAGAAAAAGGTAAGTGTATACATATTTCTCTATATTTCATAAACCGTGCAAGGATGGTCATTAAAACCTCCCCCATTAGGAATAAACACGGTCCCTATGTTTTAAACCATGTGAAACAAAATAATTACTTCAATTTTTTTTCAGATATTTAAATAAATTTGTTGCTTACATCTAGTTCTAAATTTTGTAAACAAAGAATTTTTCCACACAATTGGCATATAATCACATCATAAATTACATCACAATATAATCAATTTAACATATATATCAATTTAAAAACATATATTCCAAACATATCACTTGCAATTCCACGCAATTGCAAACTACTTTATACAATAAAATGGCAACCACACTTACTCTACTTAGTATCCAGTTCCATTTACATTTGTATATATACAAAAAAATCCATAATTTTATAATTAAGTCTATTTCTACTCAAACAGATGAGGAAACTACAACCGCATTTTTGCTACGTCTTCCCACGTAGCATTTTGGTCTGAATAATGGCCCCATTGGACCTGATATTGTTCAATACTTTTTTTTATTCAGATTATTGGTTTGAAAACCAAGAAAATGAACATGGCATACCTCAATCCTTAATGGATCAACCATTTACAAGTTGGAAATATCCAATACATAAGTACAATCAGAAATATATTTTCTAAAATGGGATACATGAAAGAAATTATGGATTTTGGATAACCTTGGTGGTAGAGCTAATTTGTACACTATAGGGCTTATCTTAGCAATAATATCAAATGGACCCACATATCTATAATCTAGCTTAGATGATTTTATTGAACTCTTTGTAGGCTTCACTCTCAAGAATACTTTGTCTCCCACATAATATACCCTTGGTGACCTTATGAGGTCCGCATAGCTCTTCTGGTTGTTTGTGACCTCTTTCAGCTTCTACTGAATCTTCTTAAGTTGTTTTCCATTACTTTTATCATTTTTGAGTTGATCACTACCCGATCTTCTGTATTATCCCAAGTTAAGGGAATTTTGCATTGTCGCCCATATAGAGCTTCAAAAGGTGCCATACCTAATTATGCGTGGTAACAATTATTATATGCAAATTCTACTAGGTATAAATAGTCTTCCCACTTTAAGTGTTGTTCCATGTAGTACATTCTCAACATATCCTCAAGCACTTGATTCACCCTCTCAGTCTATCCATCTATATTAGGGTGGTAAGCAGTTTTAATGTTCAACTTATTCCCTAATTCTTGATGCTTTACTTACCAAAATTTTGAAGTAAAACAAGAGTCTCTATCAAAGATTAGAATTTTTGAGAACCCATCTAGCCTCACCACTTCTCTAGCAAACTTGCTTGCTACCATGGGTGGTTCATCATGCACATTACTTGGTATAAATTGTGTGACTTTTATTAGCTTATCCACAATCACTAAGATTACATCATGTCTAAATCTAGTTTTAGGTAGTCCCGTTGTAAAATCCATTGATACCACTTGCCACTTTTGTGCAGGTATCTCATGTGGATATAATTTCCCAGCTGGATGCAAATTTTTTGCCTTCATATTTTGGAATTCTATGCATTTGGCCACATAATTGATGATATCTTTTTTCATACCTGGCCTGAAATAAGCTTTTTTAAAATTCTCATGCATTTTCACCCATCTCGGGTGCACATAATAAGGAGTGTTATGAGCCTCTCTAAGGATTGTTTCCCTTAAACATCCTGAATTAGGTACAACCAATCTATTCCTAAAGAATAGCATATCATACTTGATCACATATTCTACATCCTTACCTAACTTTTGTCTATCTTGTCCAATGCAGGATTGGAAAAATTCATATTTTCCTTACCATTATTTTATTTGATCTAGCAAATAATATTGGTATTTTGTCATAGCGATAATATGCCCTCTCCTACTTAAGGCATTAGGAATATTATTCTCCTTACTCTTAATATACTCAATGCCAAAATCATACTCCGCAAGGAACTCTATCCACCATCGTTGCCTAAAATTTACCAAATGTTAGGTAAATATATACTTTAAAATCTGATGGTTTATCTTTAATTCAAATGATTTTCCCAGCAAGTAATGTCACCAAAATTTCAGTGCATGCACTACCGCTACCAACTCCAAATCATGAGTGGCATAGTTGACTTCATGTATCTTGAGCTTTCTATATTCATAAGCAATAACCGCACCATCCTAGGTTAAGATCCCACCTAACCCTTTGATCGATGCATCAGTAAAAACTATAAACTGCTTATTAGGATCTGATACCTACAGTATTGGTGTTGTCATTAGCTTTTCCTTAAAAATCTAAAAAGCCTTTTCACTCTACTCTATCCACTTGAAGCCTTTATCTTTTCTCTGAAGGTTTGTAATCAATTGAGAAATTTTTGAGAATCCCTTGATGAACCTTCTATAATACCTGACAATCCCGATAAAACTTTACACCTTTGAAACATTAGTAGGTATTAACCAGTCATTGATTGCTTCGATTTTATTAGGGTCTACTACAATTCCTTCTGTAGAAACGACATTCCCTAGATACTACACTTGTGGAGTATAAACTTGCACTTAGTTAATTTTCCATATAGTTAATTCTTTATAGGAATCAAAAGTACTATCTGCATGTGCTCATCATGCTCTTCCTTGCTTTTGGAGTAAACCCGAATGTCATCCAAAAATACGAGTATAAAATTATACAGTTGTTCTCTAAATTTTCTATTCATAAGATTCATGAATGCATCTAGGGCATTGGTTAACCCAAAAGGTAAGACAGTAAATTTGAAATGTCCATACCTTTTTCTAAAAGTTTTTTTACAGGTATCTTCATACCGAATCCTTAATTGATGATATCCAGACCTCAAATCTATTTTAGGAAAGATGGTTACCCCTTTCAATTGATCAAATAAATCATCAATCCTTGGTAATGAATACCTATTCTTGAAAGTAACCCTGTTTAGCATTTTATAGTCTATTCATGTTCTTAATATTATGTCTTTCTTTTTAACAAATAAAATAGGAGCTCCCCAGGGTGACACACTAGGTTTGTTCAATATTTTTTCAAGAAAATCTTGAAATTGCATTTTGAGCTCTTGCAACTCTATAGGAGTCATTCTATAAGGTGACCTAGCAATTTTTGTTGCTCCTGGTAATAATTCAATTGAAAAGTCAAATTATCTTTGAGGAGGTAATATTGGGAGATCCTCAGGGAAAACATCTTTAAATGTTCCCAAAACTTATTATTGATGTAATAGGTCAAATCCCTTCTTTGGCACTTCTATCCTATTCATATTAACCATAATTATCACCCCCTTCTTTCTAATAATCTTTTTCATATACATTACAAACAATTGATATGGCTTGAATTCCCTTCATCCACACCTAACTCTAATCCTCTGATTAGATTCATCCAAAAATTCCACTTATCTCTTTTCAAAATTTAAAAGAGCCTTGTACGCTTTTAACCAATAAACTCCTAAAATAATATCAAATGCATGCAAAGGTGCCACATACATATGCTAGTTGATATTTCCTTGAGATAAGAAAATGTGGGAGTCAAAGAGACATTAATTAACATGATGGGTTTCCCCTGAACCATACTCTACCTTCCAATATTTGGCCAAGAATACAGGTCTAACAGGAAATTCCCTCACTAGTCTAGATGAGATAAAATAATCTTTTGACCCATTATCAAATAAAAATTGCATATTTTTATCAAAAAAATTGCCATGTAGTAAGAAAGGAGTAATATTAACATTGATTTCAGAACTACCTGTGGTGGAATAGATCCTGTGGCTAGGTTCTTCTAGGATTTTTGGTGGCAGGTCAACCCTGTGATGACACTTGTTAGCATAATGAGCCCCTTTGCACACCTAGCACCCACCTAGTGGAGCTCTATTTCCGTTTTTAAAGCTTTCATTTCTATTCACGGATATTTTTAAATAGTAAAATCTTATGCCATAACAAGCAACATCACATGCATACATTTCCAAACTAGTGGCTCCCATCATCATTGCCACCTAAAACAACATTTCACATTTCTTGCCATACGAACAATATCTGAATCAAATAAACCCATAAAAATATGCAATATGCAATGAACCTAAATGATATGCAAGTGCGAGTTTCCATGTGCTCGTGATCCGAATCATCACTTCCCTATCTCACCTTTTTTCCTAACTTGTTTCTGTTCATTACCATTACACAACTTTCCTGCACTCACAGAAGTCATCAATAGTACCAGGAATCATAGAAAAAGGTAAGTATATACATATTTCTCTATTTTTCATAAACCATGCAAGGAGGATCATTACATCCTCCCCCACTAGGAATAAACACAGTCCCTATGTTTTCAACCATGTGAAACAAAATAATTACTTCAATGTTTTTTCAATTATTTAAATAAATTTGTTGCTTACATCTAGTTCTAAATTTTGTAAACAAAGAATTTTTCAACACAATTGGCATATAGTCACATCATATATTACATCATAATATAATCATTTTAACATAGAATTTTTTTGAGGTCCACGTAGCTCTTCTAGTAGTTTATTGTCTCTTTCAGCTTCTACCGAATCTTCTTAAGTTGTTCTTCCATTAATTTTATCATTTTTGGGCCGATCACTACCCGATCTTCCATATTATCCCAAGTCAATTATGCACCATCACCCATATAGAGCTTCTAAAGGTGCCATTCCTAATGATGCATGGTAACAATTATTATATGCAAATTTTACTAGGTATAAATAGTCTTCCCACTTTAAGTGTTGTTCCATGTAGTAAATTCTCAACATATCCTCAAGCACTTGATTCACCCTCTCAATATGTCCATATGTCTCAGGGTGGTAATAAATACTAATGTTCAACTTAGTCCCTACTTCTTGATGCATTGCTTACCAAAATCTTGAAGTAAAATGGGATTCTTTATCAGAGATTAGAATTTCTAGGAACCCATGTAGCCTCACCACTTCTCTAGCAAACTTTCTTGCTACCATGGGTATTACCGGGTATAAAATGTGTGATTGTTATTAGCTTATCCAAAATCACTAAGATTTCATCATGTCTAAATCTAGTTTTAGGTAGTCCCATTATAAAATCCATTGATACCACTTGCCACTTTTGTGCAGGTATCTCATGTGGATATAATTTCCCAACTGGATGCAAATGTTTCACCTTCACCTTTTGGAATTCTAAGCATTTGGCCACATAATTGATGATATATTTTTCATACCTAGCCAAAAATAAGATTTCTTTAAATTCTCACGTATTTTCTTCCCTCCCAAATGCATAGAATAAGGAGTGTTGTGATCCTCTTTAAGGATTATTTCCCTTAAACTTCTTGAATTAGGTACAACCAATCCATTCCTAAAGAATAGAATATCATTCTCGATCACATATTTTGCATCCTTACCTAAATTTTGTCTACCTCATCCAATGTAGAATTGGAAAATTTCATTTTTTCCTTACCATTATTTTATTTGATCTAGCAGATCACATTGGTATTTTGTCATAGCGATAATATGCCCTCTCCTACTTTAAGCATCAATGATATTATTCTCATTACTCTTAATATACTCAATACCAAAATCATACTCCACAAGGAACTCTATCCATTGTCGTTACTTGGAATTTAGCAAAGGTTGGGTAAATATATACTTTAAACTCTAATGGTTTATCTTTAATTCGAATGGTTTTCCCAGCAAGTAATGTCACCAAAATTTTAGTGCATGCACTATCGCTACCAACTTCAAATCATGAGTGGCATAGTTGACTTCATGCCTCTTGAGCTTTATGGATTCATAAGCAATAACCGCACCATCCTAGGTTAAGATCCCACCTAACCCTTTGATTGATGCATTAGTACAAATTGTAAACTACTTATTAGGATCTGGTAACTACAGTATTGGTGTTTGTCATCAACTTTTTCTTCAAAACTTGAAAAGCCTTTTTTCACTACTCTGTCCACTTGAAGCCTTTCCCTTTTCTCTGAATTTTTGTAATTAGTTAAGCAATCCTTGAGAATCCCTTGATGAACCTTCTATAATACCTAAAAATACTGATAAAACTTTGCACCTTTGAAACGTTAGTAGGTATTGGTCAGTCAATGACTGCTTCAATTTTCTTGGGGTCTACTGCAATTTCTTCTACATAAACATACCCTAGATACTGCACTTGTGGAGTAAAAACTCACACTCAGTTAATTTTACATATAGTTGATTCTTTCTAAGAATCAAAAGTATTATCCACATGTTCTAATCATGCTCTTCCTTGCTTTTGGAGTAAACTAGAATGTCATCCAAAAATACGAGTACAAAATTATATAGTTATTCTCTAAAAATGCTATTCATAAGATTCATGAATGCGGTTGGGGCATTGGTTAGCCCAAAAGGTAAGATATTGAATTCTAAATGTCCATACCTTGTTCTAAAATTTGTTTTACAAGTATCTTCCTCCTGAATCCTTAATTGATGATATCCAGATCTCAAATCTATTTTCGAAAAGATCGTTTCTCCTTTCAATTGATCAAATAAATCTTCAATCCTTTGTAATGAATATATATTCTTGATAGTAACCTTATTTAGCATTTGATAGACTATGCACATCCTTAAGGTTCCATATTTATTTTTAATAAACAAAATAGGAGCTCCCTAGGGTGACACACTAGGTTTGATCAAACCTTTTTCAAGCAAATCCTAAAGTTGCATTTTGAGCTCATGCAACTCTATAGGAGTCATTCTATAAGGTGACCTAACAATTTTTTTTTCTCTTGGTAATAATTCAATTGAAAATTCAAATTAAATTTGAGGAGGTAATATTGGGAGATCCTCAGGGAAAACATCTTTAAATGTTCCCAACACTGGGTATTGCTGGAATAGGTCAAATCCCTTCTCTAACGATTTTATCCTATTCATATTAACCATAAATATCACCTCCTTATTTCTAATAATATTCTATCCTATTCATATTAACCATAAATATCACCTCCTTATTTCTAATAATATTTTTGATCTGCACTGCTGATAATAGATGCGGCTTGAATTCCCTTCATCTACACCTAACTCTAATCCTTTGATTAGATTCATCCAAAAATTCTACCCATCTCTCTTCAAAATTTAAAAGAGCCTTGTGCACTCTTAACCAATCAACTCCTAAAATAATTTCAAACGCATGCAAAGGTGCCACATACAGATGCCAATTGATCTTTCCCTAACATAATGAAATGTGGGAGTCAAAGAGACATTGATTAACATGATGGGTTTTCCCTGAACCATACTTTACCTTCCAATATTTGGCCAATAATATAGGTCTAACAAGCAATTCCCTCACTAATATAGATGAGATAAAACTATTTGTTGACCCACTATCAACTAAAACTTGCACATTCTTATCAAAAAATTTACCATGCATAAGAAAGGAGTAATCTGACCATTGAGTTCAGAACTGCATGTGGTGAATAGATCATGTGGCTAGCTTCTTTTGGGGTTTTTTGTGGTAGGTCAGCCCTATGAGGACACTTGTTAGCATAATGAGTCCCTTTTCACACCCAACACACACCTGGTGGAGCTCTATTTCCCTTGTTAAAGCTTTCATTTCTATTCGTAGATAGAGTTTTCCTATATTTTACTTGACTTGTTGGCTTCTGGTCCTACCTCCTAAAAAATTCTTTAGCATCCTTCTTGAATTTACCATCTTGGTAATTGGATTTATTTTTACCTCCTTGCTTGTTCTGGTCTCCTCCTTTGGGTTTCTTATTCTGTTCCTTCTCCCATTTCATAAATATTACACTTTTCCATTTCTTGAGTTCATATTTTTCCTTCTCAGATAACTTTTGGTAGTTAAAGTATGCCTTTCTTGTTTCCTTATTTGCTTCCTCTTTTCTTGCTAGATCAAAGGCAGTTAAAAAATTGACAGGATTATGCATTTTTACCACTATTATAATTCTAGGATGTAATCCTAGAACAAATTTTCGTGTTTTCATTTCTTCATTGCTTTCATAGTGGGAAACATATTTCAACAATTGAATAAACTTTTGATGGTATTCATGTACTGTTAGACTTTCCTACCTCAAATTTGAAAAGTATCAAAATTTCTTGACATAATACTGCTTTGTCAAGAATATACATCTTAAATCTCTTTTTCTCTGATATCATATGTAACAACCCAAACCATATTCATATCTGGTTGTCCAAAGAAAATAGGGTAATAATAGAAATTAATTTTAAAAAAAAATTAAACTTTCTAAACACACCTAAGAATCGAGGAACTAATTCTTAATTATTTTATCTTTGAATCAACCAAGAAAATTTAATCATACATAACACAAATATATCCACCACACTTGAGTTCTAGACTACTATAGCCAGTCATCCAAGTGGATGAGATTGGCATTATCCCATTGAATAACCATTTTGTGAGTTCGATCATCCTCATTTAGCATCCATGTTTTTTGATATGAGGTTCAAACCATAGCTTGGGTTATCCTCTAAGGCCCATAACACCTAGAGTGGGACGCTTTCTTCCCTGTCCTCTTCATACTGAACCTTCGACAATCTAGTCGACTTGTTTTTACTTAGCATGAAAGGTCAGCGTATGTATGTCTTTATGACTATATAATGACTCCCATGATCCTGGAGGTAGTTAGCACCATGTCAATACCCCGACCTTGGACCACATTACCTGTACTCACTGCAACTCAGTGACTTATCCCATACCAAACCTTGTGGCTGTTCTAGCTAAGTTCAATGAGTATGTAATGAGCACTGTGATATCTGAGTTCAACCCAAAAAATATGTCCCATACCACCCTTTCCAATCTCATCCTGACCAAGTCTTTTGACCAATTCTATTAGAACTAGGTTGTCTCAAAGCTCATTGCGTGCATTCCTGCACCTCAACATACTTGCATGTTCTTTTTTTTAGTTTTTGATAAATCTAACATTCTAAGGGTCATTTTAGAAACTGTTATACTAACAAGCTATTCCCAAATATGACAACTACTTTATTCTTAAGTTAACATATTTTGAAATCACAATAGAAGATTACCATAACAATCTCTTACTATTAGACTATTTAAACTATGTCAAGTTCTAGCCCATTCAAGAACATAGTGCCTTTTCTATTTAGCTATTGGTCTACTATTCTCATGAAAGGCTTAAAATAACACCAGATACTTATACAAGTATAGCTCTAAGTAACATAATTTCATTTTTTTATAGAGTTGGTTAACAGTTCTCTTAAGTTTTGAACCCCTTACTTTTATGTTTTAAGAACAATATTCACCAATTTTCCACTTCTAGAGTCAATTTTTGGTTGCATCGCGCTAGTAGGGTACTATTAACTTATCAAGGTATTTACGACATTAATACAAGGTTCTTTAGCTTATATGCATCAAATAATAAATCAAATATAACTCACTTACTTATTCAGTTATTCCATGATGCATCATCATTAATTTAACCTTGTTTAATATTTACCACACACAAGAGGTCCAATATAACAACATACAAAGGAGAAACAAAAAATAATAACCTTTTTAATTAAAGAGAGATACTAAGTTTCAATACAAGCATAAACTTTGTTTGGTATTACAGAAAGCATATGAACTACTTCCAAATACATTTTCATCTTTTTGCAAATACAACATTACATAAAACTTTCCCTTAATTCCAGGTCCTAAACTTCATACTCTTACTATCTATGTCTAAACCATTCTCAATTCAAGGTTTGGTTCATACTCAAAAAGTTTCAGGTGTTCTTTTCCTATGATTCCATTCCACCGCTCAAGCTTGAACCATAGAAGGTAACATCCATCTGCTAACATAAATTTTGGCATCCTTTCTGTAGCAGCTACGGGGTAACATTCCTTGTTGTGAACTTCGAGTAAATTTTTTCCTGCATCCGCTTAACATTTCACCATTTGCCTCCACACGATCAATAGTTCATTCAAGGAAAGGATAGGAATCATCGCCAGGGATCAGATATGGCTTCAATAATATGAATATATAAATTTAATATGCTTAATGCTATTACTCTAACACATGCAGCATAAAAAAATCACTAAGCTAAATTTATCAATAATTATCCAAGGACTTTGTCAAACATTTTTCTCCATTGAAAATTGTCTACTTACACCAAGTGAAACTCCATGAAACCTACCTTCTTCATCTAGAGGCATTTCCCAATTCCCAGAGAGGTGCATGTTCTAAATTGGTTCTTTTATTTTGTTCAAGGGGAAAGTGTGACTCACACACAACATGCACTACCTTGCTACTTTCAATTCAAGACTCACAACCACACAAAAATATGACAACATATTATTTCACAACAATATTTGATTCTAACATTGTCAACATATCATAGCACGATGTTTTTTTTAGTGCAATAATTTTCGTAATTCGAAATAAGTCTATATAATAACAAGGTTACTTCTATTGTTTCGTTGTTTTCATTTTACCTTTGATAACATAGCTATATAGTAATATTTACATAGCTATACATTTACTCATATAGCATAGTTACACCATCAATTATACTGTTTATATTCACCATTAATTCACATAGAAATGTAGCAAAAAATTACTCAATGAAACATCTACAAAAATGGCAGGGAAATACCAACAATCTCATTGCTTACATTTGTCATCTATTCACACAGCGTCATAGCAATTATTTACACATTGAAACAAACATATTAAACATACTAGGCAACATGGAGAACACAAATACTTTTCTTGAGATGCTACCAATAGACTAACCTATTTTCTCCCATTTTCCATAATCATTGTTTATTATTTTCTCCAATACCTTCTGTCTTGTCTTGCCCGCTCCCCTTACTCTTATCTTCCCTATTTTTTAAAACAACCTATATTTTTCTTTTGTTTTACTTCCCCTAAAATATATGTGAAGAATTCATAGATTGTTCTTTCTCTCCCTCCATGCACAGAGTCAAATAATGTCGAACCTCCTCACTTCTACATCATGCGCTTACCAAGAAATCATGGCCATTTAACAATTTTACAACAATTTACAACAAACATGGAGAGTACATCCATCATGGATGTTTTAAAACCAAAACTTGAACTTTGCTAAACTATTTAATCATTTCTCTAATGTTCTTTACAAAGCTATTTGCTTAGTAGTGTAAATTATCTTTCCCACATTTTTAAATAAAATAAGATTAATAATATTACAACATATCATCCTATATTTCAAAGTAATACAATAATGATCTACCTATCATAATAAATTCACATAGAATTAAAATATCATTTTAAATAATAAACTCTTTTGCTATAACAAGCAACATCATACGCATACATTTCCAGACTAGTGGCTCCCATCATCATTGCCACCTAAAATAATATTTTACATTTCTCGCCATATAGATAATATTTAAATCAAATAAACCAACACAAATATGCAATATGTAATGCACCTAAATGATATGCAAGTATGATTTTCCATGTGCTCACGAGCCGAATCATCACTTCCTTGTCTCACCTTTTTTCTTGACTTGTTTTCGTTCATTGCCATTATGCATCTGTCCTACACTCACAGAAGTCATCAACAGTACCAATAATCATAGAAAAAGGTAAGTGTATACATATTTCTCTATCTTTCATAAACCATGCAAGGAGGGTCATTACACATGTTCATAATTGCTAAAGCAGTCTTAGATTCAAAGGATAAAACTTCTAGAGAAAAATATAACTCTAGTTCACTTAACTAGTTTTACGTTGAATCGCCATCACCCTTTCCATTAAATTTGGATATTACAACCTTTCTCAAGTTCCTATCCAAATCTTTACTCACTTTGGCCCTTCCAACACTAAATCCCTCAGGTTCTCTTGGCACTTACTGAGTCTTGCCTAATCTAGTGTCTTTTTCCCTAGCTAATTCTTCTATGATCCTGTGTTGTTGGGAAATAAATTCTTGTTGTTGGGCCATATGATTTTTCTGTTGGGTCATCTCTTCCCTTTGTTGTTCCATGCGAGTTTTCAATAATTGAAAAACTTTAGCAAGGTTTTCCCCTTCCCTAACAGGTTTATTAGGAGGAGGTTCATTCAATCGTTTCATTCTTCTTTCATGTTGAGGGTGTTCTCATCTTAATCCTAATATTGGTCCCCTAGTAGGTCCTTCAATGGTTTCTTCCTCCCTACCTCCCGTAGGATTTCTTGAAGATCCACCTCATAGCATTTGTGTCATATGACCTTTAGGTGAAAGAGGTAATCTATTAGTTTTAAAAAAAATCACATTTAGAGTCTACAACTCAAAATCACTTTTGCTCTGATACCATATGTAACAACCCAAATTTACTCACCCGGTTTTCCACACAATAATTTATAACCAAATAACTATAATATTTTTTTGTTTTAATACTACATTTTTACTCATAAATTTACCTTCGCATTTCTATCAAACTTGCTTCACCCAATTAATTATTAGCATAAGCTTAATTCAATACAAGCATATTACACCACTTTTAGGTTCAAGACTATTGCATATAGTCACCCAAGTGTACGAGATTGGCCAAATCCTCTAAAAGTGCCATTAGTGGTATTGACTTATCTCATTTAACATCCTCATGATCTAGAATGAGGGTCAATCTATGATAGGGGTTATCCTCTAGGGCCCATAAAACCTAGAGGGTGGATGCTTGCTTCCCTATCCCTTACCATTTTGAACCTTTGAATATTCATCGTCCATGTTCTAATACTAAATAAAAGGGAAATAGCATACTTATGCACAGTGTCTAGCTGATTATCCTCTTCCCAAAGTTAGTTAGATTTGTGCCAATACTCTGGCCTTGGTCTTAATCACACATGCTCTTTATGACCCACGTTCGTAAGTCTCATACTATACAACATGGCTTAACCAACTAGGTCAAAGATACACGATATCTATCACATTACTAATCCAGATGCAACCTAGAGAACACGTATTATACTGCCCTCATTATCATACTTGACCTAGTCATTTTATTCGACCAATTATGTCATTCTATAGTTGTTGTATGTATTGTTGTGTGCCTACCCTCACCTCAAAAATATTTGGATGATTTTTGAGCATCATTTACCCTTAATGCTTGACTTCATGGTTATTTTAGGGCTTCTCAACTAATTTTAAATTTTTTATTTTAAAGCCTCGCTAATTTTCCTATAAATATTTTTCCAACCCAACCAATTAAGTTTAATTTTTTGCATAGATAAAAACTTCTCAAGGAAACCTATACATAACTTTAAACTTTAGAAGATACCAAAGGATTACACACATATTTGCTTTAAATGAAATAAATGACAAGCAATATCCTCCATTCTATGTTTATAATATAGTTCCAAGGCTTAAGGGAATGAACAAGTTTTAACATAATTCCCTATGCATCTATCTTGAGTTCTTTCAAACATAAGCACAAGCATATCAATAGATCCTTTTTATTTTTCTATCAAATTAAATCCATTTCTTTTCTCATCTTTTAATATCATATAGAATTTAGGTTTAGTAATTATTTTTACAAATTGCAATAAATCATAGAATCAAGTATAAATTTCTTGAGTAAAAATATAACCCTATTTTTAAATCCCATCCTTGCTTCCATCAAAGCAACTTCCAACACACTAAAGGTTTATATCAAATACAAGTTTAGCCATTGTTTAACATGCATTTTATGGGATTCGGTATACTTTCAACTTAAGAATAATAACTTGACTCAAGGTATTAGACATTTAAATTAAGGGATTTTGATCCTAATACAACTTGTTGCTATACAACAACATCAATAAGTATTTAACCAAACAAAGTCCTCGAGGATCCATTATGGTCTCCCACTAGCTACTTATCATCTTGACATAAAATTAGGTACAAAGGGCTACCTAGTTTGGCACATTTCCACACTTTAAGCTCATCTATATTTGTCACTCTACATATGAAATTTGTGGAAGTTTTAAATAAGGTTTTAAGCTTTCTAAAAAAATAATTTACTTTAATATATATTGGGAGCATGGAAACCCAGGTTTGAGATGTTTACTAGCTTTATTTGTCCTGACACCTAAAGTATGGTTTAACTCCTCTTTATAGGTAATGGTTGCAATATTACTAAATAAAATAAAATATTTCTTATTGCTTTTAACCATCATACACAATATTCAAACCATTGAATCAACAAAACAATAATCCCCTTGAACAAAATTCACATGAAAATTAAGTACATACTTTCTTAAAATCACAAGATACAACTAGAACTTGCGTAGACAATGTAAGATGTTTTTTTAAATAGATATTACACACAAAATATTTACTTGAAAATGTCATCCCATAATTTATAGAAAACCACAAAAGAGTTTTGTTGGTTTTGAAGAACACAAGCTTATACTGAGAGGGGGGGTGAACAGTATAAGACCTCTTTTTACTTTTTCCATTATACTTCAAAATAGTAAAGCAATATACCCAAAGCAATATCAAAGTAATGCACAATATCATCCACAAAGTGACACCAATTTTAATGTGGTTCACTCAGAATGGTCGGGCTACGTCCACAAAACTTTTCTCTAAAAGTTATCTCAAAGTTCTTTGGGAATCCTTCCCAATTACAATTTTTATGAGCCTCGGCCCAAAGGAGATACCTTCCCTCAATAAAAATTTATGAGCCTCTGCTCAAAGGAGATACCTTCCCCCAATCAAAATTTATGATCCCCTGCTCAAAGGAGATACCTTCCCCTCTGCTCTGGAAATGATCCCTCAAAAGATCAACTGCCTCTACCTCTTGCCAACACATGGAACTCATTTCCACCGAAGACCTCCTATCCTCAATGCTTAACCTAAGAGACCTTTGCCTTCTATGATCACGTCCACAGTAGCTCAGCAACCTATACCAAACACAGTTAGTCGGTCTAGTATAATTCTTCCTCTGTCTGTCAGATCTGTCCAACTCTTGAACAAATCAATCCTCTACATACAAGCCTTCTCAAATACTTGCCAAATCTGTCCTCAGGTTCTTCTTATAGAACCAGTGCACCTCTGTCCTCAAGTTCTCTGATAGAACTATAAAACTTAGCTCACAAGTCCTCTGCTAGGACCTGTCCAAATCTGCTCAAAAGTCCCCACCGGAACTTGTCCAAAACTGCTCACAAGTCCCCATCGAAACTTGTCCAAAACTGCTCATAAGTCCCCACCGAAACCTGTCCAAAAACTCAGCAAGCTCACCAAGAAAAACTTTCTTAGTAGGAAATCACAAAGTGAATTGTTAGAGACCCAATGTGATTTTTCAAACTCATAGAAGCATAAAGAGAATTGTTAGAGACTCAATATGTTCTATACTCAAATCCCAATCTCAAAACTCAACTCAAATCAACTCATCTCAATCTCAATCTCAAATCTGAAAACTCAACTCAATATCTGAAATGGATAGGATAGAATGCTTTCTTTCAAGAACATGAAACCCCAACAATTGCCAACTATGCAAAGAATCACATAAAAATGATACTCATGTTCTTTTCACCATCAATTAGGGCTTCAACAACAATGCTCATCAACCAAGGTTTAATCAACACCATTTAACTCAAAACACAACCTTGAAGCATTTCACAATCAACATTAGAAAAGGAAACAAGTAGAACTCCTTTTCTCTCCAACATTGTTTGAACAAAAAGCATCCACCAACTCAAATCACCAAGCACAAAACAACTTTTCAAATCATCAACAAAGAAGTAAGCCCAACACTTTAACCAAGTAAATAATAGCTTGATTATAACCAATTTAATGAAAGCTAATGTCAATCTCAAAGCTGCCCACTTAAGGTTTCACAACTTCACACAAGAAGAAATTCTAACCTTAAAACATCATGCTTTCATTTCCATAATCAACCAAAAGCACTCTCAACAATACAAGAAATATTTATCCCTTATACACCTTATTTCTCCCTTTTAGTCTTATCAACAATAAACTTTATCTCTCATAAGAATGCAATAAGATAATGCAAACAACACCTTAAAAATAATCTTTTATCAAAATAAAGCAAGCTTCAAACTCCTTATAACTCCTAAGCTGTCTTTCCCTCTAATAAACTTCCTCCATTCGCAAAATACACTAGCAAAAATTAATTTCAAAAATACCTTGGCCAACACCAAAAATCGTGCTATGGAGAAATTGCGCACGAACTCTAACACCACCCGCTGCATCCACTTCAACAAAGAAAAACCCTTTCGCATTATTCGAATGCAGAACCTCCCGTTTAGGTAGCGCACCAATAGCCTAGCCGCTATCGGTGCGCCAAAGGCGTCCGATGAGGTTTGAACCTCACTTTGTTTCCCTTGTACCTTCTACGCCAGGGCTAAAATAAACAATAGGCCTCCCTGTCTTCTAACGCAAACGATGATGATGAAACCTTATGACGGATACAAAAAATGAATTGCAGATATCCGAATAGCGGATCACGAAATCACAGCGAGGAAGAAATCAAACATCAGATCGCAAATTCACAGCGAGCAACACTTTTCGAAAATGTGGATGGGATAATCTTTGATCTTCATTGTAGGAGTTTTATATGCCTATTTCCCATAAACTCTTGACGTCGACGGAGGAGTTTAACATGTCAATGGAGGTCTTGGCTAGCGCCCACAATCTTAGAACATAGCGCCATCATAGTTAAGACATTTGTGCCATGGGTTAGGAGAACCCAATGTAAACAATAAATTAATATTTATTTAAAAATAATTAAAAGGAACCTTAACAAGGTTTTTAATTATTAAATAAATACTTCCTCCTGGACCCAAATGCATTAAACTAATGCATCCACCTGTAATATTTAAACCTGCCAACTTGGGGTTCACAAAATACCTTTGAAACTATCATGTTGTAACCTTCATCAAAACAAATTATTTGACATCAAATCAAATTCCTTCAAGAGCTTCGTGACATCAATGACAACTTATACACTTGAGCAAAGGCAATGTACCCAAAGTACCCAAAATTGCCAACAGGTTTAACAATATTTTAGAACCCATTTGCTGCTATATAAAAGAGCATCATTTTTAGATTTAATATTTGATTTTGGGTTTCGAAGAGAACACATGGAAATACACTAACACTGAATAAGGTGACACCCCATATCTAATTTCCACACATCATAGCGACTGCAACACAACATACATCATATATTCAGGTCTGTCTTGCACATGTATATGAAGAACATAAGATTATATAAGAGGGGGGTGAATAGTATAAGATAAAACTTTTACTTTTCTTTCCAAAGCAATATCTTCTAATGATATCAATTGCAATAATGAAACAATGCACAAATTACCACACACATAAAAGACATAAATTTAACGTGGTTCAACCAATGTGGCTACATCCATGGAGAAATACTTCTTATAAATTTATCAAATAAATTGCATGGGCTCCAACCCCTATTACAATGTTTATGGACACCTATCCACAAGAGACACCTATCCCCTCTACTCTGGTTCATGGACCTCTATCCACTGGAGACACCAATCCCCTCTGCTCTAGTTCATGGATCTCTATCCATAGGAGACACCAATACCCTATGCTCTAGTTCATGGACCTCTATCCATAGGAGACACCAATCCCCTCTACTCAAGTTTACTCCAAAACTTACTCACAACATTGCTGAAGTCTGCTCCAAATCGGCTCATAGATTTTGATCAAATATACCTCAAACCTACTCACAAAATCTTGCTCAAATCTACTCTAAACTTGCTCACATATCTTGCTAAAATATACCTCAAACCTGCTCACAAAACCTTCTCAAATCTACCTTAATCATGTTCACAAGTCCTACTCAAATCTACTTCAAAACCTGCTCTTAACTCATCATAATTTTTATCCTTAGTTCATCACAATTTCTACCCTTAACTCATCACAAATTCTATCCTTAATTCATCCCAAATTCTATTCTCAATACATCACAAATTCTATTCTCAATTCATCACAAATTCTATTCTCAATTCATCACAAATTCTATTCTCAATTCATCACAAATTCAGTCCTCAACTTATCACAAATTTTACCTTTTTCTTGAGTTTGCTTTCTTCAAACCAAAATGTAATCTACCCAGTATTTGTCTATTCTTATGAACATATAGAGGATGATATACTGGTGTTGGAAGCTTCAAATGGCCAATCTACTTTTCATATTCTTTGTCACTTCTATTTTTCTCACAAAGATATAGTTCTAGTCTAGCATTGGATAACTGACCTTACTACTTCATTTAGATGGTTGAATTGTCATTTTTGACACTTGAATGCTTAGGTGAAGTTATGCACTAATATTCACACTCTATCTTTGCTTTTTCCAAAACTTCAATGACCATGCAATAGATGAGAACATACAAAACAAAAGCTTCCAATATCTTCACAACAATGTCATCAATTTCAACTATCCACTTTGACTTATAATTCCCTCTTTGCTTCTCTATTATCATTTCTAATAAAAATACTTTCATTATCCCTCATTTCTCTTTTTGTAAGAACCATACATGAAAAGATTATTCTGAAATACAAAATCTCTACTTATACCTCCCACTTTAAATTCAATCAATTATAATTACTTCACAAATGAAAATTATCTTAATGTACCTCTTTGGCTGCCAACGTCAAAAATGAAACCTCTTCCTTTGAAATCTTTATTTTCCACACTCTTCAAAATAAAATCATGCATGAGACTCAAACTTGGGTCTCTCACTTACAAGCTTTATCAAGGCAATGCAAACTACCCTGGATACACTATTCATTGAGAAGAATATTCAATACCCTACTCTTTGAAGTGGATACGTCAACCAAAGCTCTTTAACTGCACTTCCCTTCATGTCTTCTCGATCAATATTTTTACATAGTGTTCAATGTCAATGCCTAGCAACAAGCAAAACATGTCACAAAATTCCAATATGCTCTTCCACTCAACAATCAAAATATTTATTCTCCCTACGTGTCATTGCAAATCATGATGGCTCTATCTTCAACTCAGTTCCCTATTAGATGAAATCCAACTTGCCATATTCTTGCACTTGTGTTGATGCACTCAACCCTAACAATTTTACTTCTCTTTTAATGCATGTAAATTATAACATCATCTTGCAAGGATTTTCATGGTCCTCTCTAGCTGGTGTTCTCAAACAATATCTTCATTCATATTCTTTTGCATATAGGTGAAACTAGATTCACCTATTTGCTTCTATGCCTGAGTCTACTCACTAGTTGTGTCCTCACTATATTTGTAATGCCTCTGATGTCCAAATTATTTTACTCTAATATTCTAAATTTTATCCCAAGTTCTTCATAATCTTGATATCTTTGATGTCTCTATTAAGCTCTATCTCAATGAGTGAAGGATTCTCAACAATAGTGATTACAGATATCAATAGACTTTCACAAATGACTATTTATGAAATAGCGGTTGTGAATGACAAGAAACTCCCTCGAACGATGATAGTGAACTCTCACGAATGGTAGAAATAAACTACAATTACAAACACCAATGAACTCTTACGAACGAGGGTGAGGAATTTCTACAACTGGCGATAAAGGACTCTCACTAAAAATAGTGAAAGAATATCCTAAATGACAATGAATGGCTCTCTTGAATGGCAATGCATGACTCTCTCAAATGGCAATGAATGACTCTCTCGAATGGTAATGAATGACTCTCACAAATGACAACAAAGAACTCTCATGAATAGCAACAAAGTGACTCTCACAAATGATGACACATAACTTTTAGGATTGGCAATGAAATATTCTCCTGAATGGAAACAAAGATACTTACGAACAACAATTAAAGGTACTCAGGATGGCAGCAAAGAATTCTCCACAAACGGTGAACAAGACACTCATGAACAACAATGAAAGGCACTCACAATGGCAATGAAGGATTCTCCACGAATGGCAAACAACAAAGAGATTTCACATCCAAAAACCTTATTTTCAATGGGCTTCAATATGTTATTTATACTCTCCTCCATGTGGTGCCTTAAGACGTCGGCCCACAAATTCAACTTTCCACTTCATATAAAATATTTAAATCGTTGATTTAAATATTTAAACTTTTATATATTAACCTTTACTTTAATATTTAATTTAAATATTAAAGTATATCCCACTCTAATATTTAAATATTAAATTTAAATATTAAAGTTCACACTTTGTCTTGCATACCTTTTGAAGATATATTTGTCTTGCATAGTTTACTCCAACACATCATGATTTGCTTTTGACATCAATGACAACTACTATCAACCAAAACAACCTTTGACATCAATGACAACTCAATTATTCCAACAATATCCCCCTTTGTCATTGATGGCAACCCTTCAAAGAAAATTATCTTCTTCTCAAGTTGCTCCCCTGACATGCTTCTCCCCCTCACTTAAATTATCCTCCTTTGACATCAATGGCAAAGGGCTCATTGGGGCTAAAAATAAGACACTTAACACAACCCCCTTACCACCTCCTTTTATTGAGGTGATTAATTTTGATATGGGAGTAAAACTAATCCAACTTACAATGCTATTTTTCTTTTTCAATTTTCTTTTTCCAAACTTTTGAAGTCATACCTCTTTGAACATTTTGACTATCCTTCTTCTTGCTTGTCTTTGGAAATTCCAAAAACTCTGTTCTACACCACTTAGCTTTATGCCCAAAATTATTGCAATTGAAACACTTGATGTTGTAGTCCTTGAAAGGTATAAATGAATTGAATTTCCTCTTGGTGAAGCCAAAATCATTCTTATCATGAACCCTGCAATGTACAACTTTGTGACCAAAATGATTACATGAGTAACAATAACCTTGGAAGAAATATTTATCTTGCCTTGGAGGATATGGTCGTATGGTTCTTTCTTTGCTTTTTTTGTGATGGTCTCTATTCCTTGATTGTGCATTATTTTCTTCCTCTTTGATGTTTCCACTACTCAACACATTAGTATAGGTCTCAGGCTCTTCTTCAACCACTTTATTTGATGCTTCTAGTTCTTTTGAGCTTGACTCTTCTTTTTGTTTCCCTTGACCTTCTTCATAACCAAGTCTAGTCTTGATAAATGGAGATATCTGTATTTTGATAATGTCATCCAAGGTTTTTGAGCTTTTCTTAAACTGAGATAACTTATCATAATATTTTCCAAGTCCCTTTCTTAGAGAGATAACTCCATCTTCTAGTATTTCATATTCTAGCTCTTTTTCTTTTAACTGCTTAGCCATACCTTCTTCAAATTTCCTTGCCTCTTCAACTTTAACTTTTAAGTCAGTGAGATCTTGTAGAAGTTTTGCCTTTGTTTTCTCATCCTATTTTACTTGAGCCTTCAACCTTGAGTTTTCTCTTTTCAACTCTTCAAGTTCCTCTTTCATATCAACTGTGGCTTCCTCTTCATTTTTTGAATATTTTTCTTCTTTTTGATCTTCAACTATAGGATCATATTATTTCTCTTTTTCTTGATCTTCAATAACATGAGCATCTTCTTTCTCTTCTATGGCCAAAAATATAATTTCTTCTTTTTCACTATCGGAGAAACTTTCATCACTGTCACTTGAAGCACTACTTGTTTCTTCAACATAAAAACTCTTCTTGTATATTTGAAAGATCTTCTTCTCATGCTTGCCTTGACCATGCCTATTTTTATTTTCATGATAAAATTATATTTCTTTCTTTTTCTTCTATTATTTTTCTTCTTCACTGCTACTATTCCTAGCTTCTGGAAAATTAGATGCATAGTGACCAATGTTACCACATCTAAAATATTTCACAGTCTGCATATTTTTGTGTTTTCTTGGACCCTTCTTATTTCTTCTTACAAAGTTAGCCTCTTATTCACTACTTGATTCATCACTTGATTCTTGTTCTTTATTCTTTTCCCTTTTTGAAGCTTTGAATACTACCTCTCTTTTTGATGTTTATTCTTTTTTATCCTCATCTCATAGGCTATGAGAATTCCATGTAGCTCATCCATGGTTAAATTTTTGAGATACTTCATCTCTTCTATTGCTAAAACCCTTGCATCATACCTCATAGGGATTGACCTTAATATTTTTTGAACAATAGTAGATTCCTAAATATTTTCTCCAAGTCCATGAATGGTTTTGACAACCTCATCAACATGAAGTAGATACATAACAATATCTTCATCATATTTCATCTTCAAGTCTTCAAAATTCCTCCTGTGTGTTTGAAGTTTTGCCATTTTGACCTTGTCATCTCCTTCATATGTTCTATGTAACTTATCTCATATTTATTTTACTGAAGTGCTTAGCATGAATTTCACAAACTCTTATTCACATAACCCACTCTAAATTGCATTCATTGCCTTGGCATTATCTTCATATGGTTTTTTACCACTTGAATCTGTAGGAGGATTTTTAGATAGTGTGAACCTATTCTCAATGGATTTCCATATATCATATCCATGTTCCATCAAATAATTCTTCATCCTCACACTCCAGAAAGCATAGTTAGTCCCATCAAACAATGGAGCCTTATTTGATGAAAACCCTTTATTATGATCCATGTGTGTTCATGTAAGAACTTCCTTCAAGCTGTTAGGCTTTCATGAAGGAACCAAATATGATACCAATTGAATAACATAATCTTATACTGAGATGGGGGAGGGTGAATAGTATAAGATAAAACTTTTACTTTTCTTTCCAAAGCAATATCATCCAATGATATCAATTTCAATAATGAAACAATGCACAAATCACCACACTCATAAGAGACACAAATTTAACATGGTTCACCCAATTTGGGCTACATCCACGGAGAAATATTTCTTATAAATTTTTTAAATAAATTTCATGGGCTCCAACCCCTATTAAAATATTCATGGACACCTATCCACAGGAGACACTTATCCCCTCTACTCTGGTTCATGGGACTCTATCCACAGGAGACACAAATCCCCTCTACTCTGGTTTATGGACCTCTATCCACAGGAGACACCAATTCCCTTTGATCTGGTTTAGTGACCTCTATCCATAGGAGACACCAATCCCCTCTACTCAAGTTTACTCCAAAACCTGCTCACAACACATCTCAAGTTTGCTCCAAAATGGCTCTCATATTCTTCTCAAATATACCTTAACCTACTTACAATAACCTGCTCCAAACCTGCTTACAGATCCTACTCAAATCTACCTCAAACCTGCTCTCAAAACAAGCTCAAATCTACCTCAAACCTATTCACAAATCTTGCTCAAATCTGCTTCAAAACCTACTCTTAACTCATCATAATTGGTTTTCTTAGTTCATCACAATTTTTGCACTCAATTCATCACAAATTCTATTCTCAATTCATCACAAATTCAATCCTCAACTTATCACAAATTCTACCCTTTTCTTGAGTTTGCTTTCTTCAAACCAAAATGTAATCTACCTAGTATTTTTCTATTCTTATGAACATATAAAGGATGATATACTAGTGTTATAAGAATCAAATGGTTAATGTACTTTTCATATTCTTTGTCACTTCTATTTTTCTCACAAAGATATAGTTCTAGTCTAGCATTGGATAACTGACCTTACTTATTTTAGATGGCTGAATTGTCCTTTTTGACACTTGAATGCTTAGGTGAAGTTATGCACTAATATTCACAATATATCTTTGATTTTTTCAAAACTTCAATGACCATGCAATAAATGAGAACATACAAAACAAAAGCTTCCAATATCTTCACAATAATGTCATCTATTTCAACTATTGACTTTAACTTATAATTTCCTCTTTGCTTATCTATTATAATTTCAAATCAAAATACTTTCATTATACCTCATTTATATTTTTGTAAGAACCATACATGAAAAGCTTATTATGAAATACAAAATCTCTACTTATACCTCCCACTTTAAATTCAATCAATTATAATTACTTCACAAATGAAAATTATCTTAATGTACCTCTTTGGTTGCCAACGTCAAAAATGAAACCTCTTCCTTTGAAATATTTATTTGCCACACTCTACAAAAGGAAATCATGCATGAGACTCAAACCTGGGTCTCTCACTTCCAAGCTTTATCAACGCAATGCAAACCACCCCGGATACACTATCTATTGAGAAGAATATTCAACACCCTGCTCTTTGAAGTGGATACGTCAACCAAAGCTCTTTAACTATGCTGCCCTTCCTATCTTCTTGATCAACATTTTTGCATAGTGTTCAATGTCAATGCCTAGAAGTAACCAAAACGTGTCACAAAATTCTAATCTGCTCATCCACTCAATAATATGAATCTTTATTCTCCATGTGCATCACTAAAAATCACGGTGGCTCTATATTCAACTCAGTTCCCTATCAGGTGAAATCCAACTTGCCCTCTTATTGCACTCATGTTGATGGACTTAACCCTAATAGTTGTCCTTCCCTTTTAATGCATACAAATTGTAACGTCTTCTTGCAAGGATTTTCATGGTCTTGTCTAGATGGTGTTCTCAAACAATATCTTCATTCACCTCCTTTTGTGTGTGGGTAAAATTAGATTCACCTCTTTGCCTTTGTGCTTGAGTCTACTCACTGGCTGTGTCCTCACTGTCTTTGTAATGACTTCGATGTCCAAATTATTTTACTCTAATTTTCCAAATTTTATCCCATTTTCTTCAAAACCCTGGCAGCTTCCTTGTAATACCAGTTATTCAAAAAGGGAAGGTAGTTGCAAATTCCTTTATGTATAAAACAAACCACATTAAACATTTTATTATATTTAAATATATATCAAAATTTATTAAATATAAGATTGTCAATTAAAATCAAGTTTTGTTTTTTATTTTTAAGTTTAATTCTTGTATGTTGTTTGATTATATAATGGGGAAGTATTCGTTGTTTTATAATTATATAATATTTCTTGTATCATGAAAAAAAAAAAATTGTTTGTATGAATGTATCATGTTAAAAACTAAAATTATTTTATTATTAAAATTAATTTTTTTAATAAAATTGTATGATAATTTAGTATGAAGTAAAATTAATGTGTATTATATTGTGTAGAACACAGTTTAATACAAAAATGTGAAGGGTTTGTGCAGAAGGAAAAGGGATAGAAGGGGAATGGAATCCAATCAAAGGGTATGTAGCCGCTTGAAGCATGACCATACAAATCAATCGGGTATCTAGGGAGAGAAGAGAAAGAATGGAATCTAATCGAAGGTATGTAGCCGCTCGAAGCATGACCATACAACATCAACTTGATGTCCACAGGGGAAGAAGAGAAGAAAGACAGAAGGAAAGAGGAAAGAGATAAAAACAGTGTTGGTAAATGAAAATGAATGATTATGAATGCAATGATGTGATTTTGCTGAGTCTATATGACATTTACGATGTCATACCAATTTCTTGAGAACGATAACTTTTGACTGCTTTGTTTTTACGACTAGATCAACGTGGTCCAAAAGTATGATTAGGACAAAAGGCTAACTATATCTTTGTTGTTGATTGATTGATGAGAACATGGTGACAAGTGTCAAACCATTTGAGTTAGTTTAACATTTGGATTGTCAACTCGTGAACAGATCAGCGTGGTCGTGAAGTCCATTTCCAAATGTTGCGCTAGGATTAATCAAACGTATCATCCTTTGTGTACTCGATGTACATGCATGATATATGGACTTCTCCATAGAAACACATAACTCTCATGATGTAACCCATGTCTGTTTGGGATTGAGATTATAACCGTATGATAATCTTCAGAAAAAAATTTCGTAGACAAATGCGCTAACCGCGCTTTTGGATTTTCAATGTTGTGGTTGCATGCAAAGCTGACTTTGGATATGAATACCCCCTCAAACGAGGAATCAACAATGAGGCGAATGAAGTGTGATGAATTGATGATGTAGCAATTGATAAATAAATATCAATGCATGATGATTATAAATGAAAATGAAGTGAAAAGATAAGTTTGGAAGGTTCCTAGGGTTTTATGAGACAAATGCCTACTTTCCTAGGGTTTTGGGGGTGTTTTGGGGTGTTTTTGCTGAATTCGCCACCCGAGGGGCGAATTTGACCTAAATCACCACCCAAGGGGTGAATTGCGTTCATTTCGCCCCTTGAGGGGCGAATCGGTGATAAATGCATATTTAAGCCCTAATTTGCTTGGAATGGGTTCATTTTGACTTTGCACAACGACGAAAAGTGATTTGTGGAGGCATCCAACGACACAAGGAGAACGAAATTGATGACTTTGGGAGCGACAATGATGAGGGGATGCAAAGTAGTTGGCAACAGGCGCGGGGACCCATCGGTAAGTGTTCTTTTGCTTTGTTTTTGTTTTTTTTTTTTTTTCTCGAGAAATGTGAATGAGGGGGGAGGTTTTCATCCCAATTTAATTTTTTTTGTAACTTTTAATGGAAATTTGAATACTAGTGGTAGACGAGCCAAATGGGTACCCAAAAATGTGATCTGTTTCAAAATTAGACTTGTTTTAGCGTTAATTTGACCGGGTAATGGGTAGAGGCGATATGAAGTTTTACTGTTAGTTTTTAAAGTAACGGTGTACTGACATTAACATGTTTTCACATTTTGTCTGCTAAAGTAGGAAATGGGTATTTCGTTATGTGACTATTTTATTTTTTTTATTTTGTTTAGTGTGATTTCGGTATGTGTGGTTTCAAGGTGTAATATATCAAACCTAGCTTGTTAGATTTGCCATGTTAGAGGTAGAACTTTTGAAAACCGATGAAACTTTCACCATAGAAAGGCAAAATGGGTATCCAAAAATGTTATTTGTTTTGATGAATGACTTTGTTCGGCCTACCTTTGATTTGCGTGCCCAGGTGTAGAGTAGTGTTAAACTGAAAATGAGCTATAGAGAGCCCAATTTAGACTGTACTCAACGTCTGTTTGAACTTTCACCGCTAAGTAGGCAAATGAGTATCTAAAAATATGACTGTTATCTTTAGATTGTGTGTCTGGATGTGTGTTCGGTTTTGGTGTATTTATGACAGAGTTGATTGTTATATCTGTGTAGATTGGTGAATTATTTTTGAATTTTATTGACACATTTACCGATAAGTGGGCAAATGGGTATCCAAAAATGATATTTGTTTTGTAGATGTTGTTGTTTGGCTTATGTTTGATTTGTGTGTCAATTAATAGGTAGTTGTAAATTTGAACTGGGTTGTTGGGATTCCAAATGATGTTGTTTGTCACGTCAATTCAAACTTTTGCCATGAAATGTCAAAATGGGTGTCCAAATGTGTGACTGTTATGTCAATGTGTTTTGTCATGTATTTTGTGCATTGTTTTGTTTTGAAATGTGTGTTAAATTAAATAGGTTTAATTTGAAAATTATGATTGATGCAATTTTGTTTGATTGGATTGATTGGATTGTTATGTGGATTATTGATGTGTGTTGTATTGTGTTTTGAATAGGTGAAGATGCTTGAACCCTGCCATCGGGTGAGGAAGTTTAAGGAGGGTTTTGAGGAGTTGATGAAGACTGAAGATGAGTTGTCGTGGTTGGATGACATACATTTTCGAGGTGTGTGGGAATGTAAGAGTATCCACACAAATAGAGCTTATGTGTCTGCATTGTGTGAGCGGTGGGACGTCGACCGAAACACTTTTCATTTTCCTACTGGGGAAATGATCGTTACACTAGAGGATGTGTATCGAATTTATAGACTGTCGATCGAGGGTGTTCCTGTGAGAGTAGCCGAAGATGATAGGAAGGATGTTGTGTTGGAGAGATTCTTTGGGATTGATTGGAGAGACATTGATGTCTCAAAGATGGATTACGAGTGGTTGTGGGTACAGGATAAGATATCAGATCGACAGTGCGTGGCTATGATGATGATCTCCACACATGCTCTACCTGATAGTTCTAGGTTCTATTTACCTAGAATATGTTAGACTTGGTTAGCGACATGGTGGAGCACAGGGTTGTGTTTGCTTGGGAACCTGCTTTGTTAGTCCAAGTCTATCACGAGTTGTACGAGGTTGTTCGAGGCAGGAGGACAGGATTGAGTGTAATCCCTTTGTTGTAATTATGGGCATGGGAACACATTGCTATTGAGAGGCCACCTCTATTTCCCCGTACTGTGCACATTAAGGGCAAGAAGTATTTACCCTATGCTTTGAGATGGAGCACAATGGCTGAGCAAGGTATTAAGAGGTTGCATGAGGGTGACCCGCTATTTTGGAGGGGTAAGTTTGGGGATGCTACTCTTGATGATATTAGGTGGAGACCCTGGTTGGGTGGAGTGATTTGGGATGAGGACGATGAGAAGATGCATACCATCAGATAGGTCAGATGGTTGGTGGGGAGGTATACTCGGTAGACTAAGTATTTTTAGTTTGATCGAGTGAGGATGCAGTTTGGTTTGTAGTAGGATGTCCCTGGGACTCCTGTAACTTACTTCAAGCAAAAATATGACAGAGGAGAATGGCCTGTGGTGCCACCATAGGTTGGACGGAGGTATCCTCCTATGGATATCGCAACTGTAGAGGATGCCAAGACGACTTCAACATTTGATGCATGGTGGTCTTGGCAGAGCTGGGTGCTTAGTAGGGGCATGGTTGATCGATGGGTGGCACCTAATTTTGGGGTACCTCCATTGGTGGGGAGGACGGGTAAGAGAGATTGGGTCGAGGGTGTGGCTATCGATGCAAGGGAGGTTCCTTTATGGTGCTCACGATGCCGCTTGGGTGGTGGAGCGAGCACCCAAGATGTGAGGGTGGAGCAGGTGCTCGGGGATGTTGAGGTGGATGTGGATGCTGGTATGAAACAGGTTGCTGGGATTGGGGCGAAGGGAGGTGTTGATACTGTTGTGGGTGACGTAGATGACACCATTGACATTGGTGTGTTTGTGGATGTGACACAGCAGATTCCTGTTGATATCCCTGTGAGGGGGGATACAGCGGATGAGGCACGGGCTCTATAGTATAGATTTCATCAGTTGGAGGTTGAGGTGGAATAATTGAGGGCTGATATGGTCAGGCAAGGGATTGAGACGGAGCAGTTGAGGGTCACAGTGACGAGGCAGGCTCAGATGATTACGAACCTGACTAGTTAGTTGGGTGTGGAGACTACTAGGAGGTTATTGTGCGATACTTCCCTATCGATGCACGGTATTCCTCTCCCTAAATATACACAGGTGGTGTCACAGTCTGGGACACAGTCATGAGTGTGAGCACCCTCTCATTAGAGTCAGCACAGTGTTTCTTTGATAGTAGAGGTTGGTGCTAGAGTTGAGGTGTAGGATCTGCCTGTTGTGGAGCAGCCTGTGGTAGATCCAGCTCCAGAGGTCTTTGCAGAGTCGAGCCAGGCGGTAGAGAGGTGCATGAGCTGGGAGCATCCTGGGGAGACTCGTGGTGATAGCTAGGAGTTATATCTTTGGTTGTAGCCTACGAGAATTTTGGATATTAGATGTGATGGGCATGGTCCCAGGTTGTAGCCTTCAGGCATTTTTGGATGATGATATATATATACATCTTGATTTTGGTTGTTATACATACATGTGTTGTTTTGATGGTTTGAAGTGTATTGTGTTTATGTTTGCATAGATAGCACAATATAGTTCGTAGGTATGTATGATTAGTAGATACATATGTGTGAATGGTTTAGATCTATTATCATTCTTTCATATGGATAAATTGTAGAATATTAGGCATGATTATATTTTGAATGCGGTGTGATGCGATATCGAATATGATGTTGTTGTATATGTATGTGGGGTGAATGCAATGATGTAATTTGGCATTGGGATTTATGTGAAATAAAAATTTAAGAATGTGACTTGCTATTTTAAATGTATATAGGATGAATGCATGGGCGTAATGTAAAGTAGATGTATATGACATAGATGCATGAATGCATGTATGGACTTACTGAAATGCGCTAAGGAAGCACTTGTATCATGGCATTTACCCGTATGGATGCGATACATTCCCTGATTTTAGGGATTGTGGATAATGTAATGCATGTGTAATGGTTTTGACTAACATAGTTATGACAATCAAATCTCAACTTCTTAGCTATACAAGTTTTGTGGTAACTTATAACATGACCGAGTTGGTTCAAAGTCTGTCTTGGACCTATGTGTGTGACTGTGTAAGGTTCATGTATCCATTTTGAGGGAGGTAGGATTAACCCATTGTAGATGCTACCAGAATAGTTAACTCATCCGTCCACAACAGTGATCTATACAAAAATGAGATGCTAATCTGAGAGATACATTGTCACCTGTAAGACTACTCCACTGGTAGGCAGGCTCTTGGAGCCTATTGCTAGCGATGGGAATCATCCCATGGTGTTATCTTGAACCTAAGGACCAAAGGTGATAAGCATAACATGTATGATATCAAAAGGTATTTCCTTTTGTTTTTTGCCCCTATTCTAGTGTTAACCTATCTTATTGTGGTAGTGCTATTTTCATTTTTTTTTTTGCTCTTTTTGTATGGGCGATGAAGTTTTTTTTCTACCCAGTTATTTAATTTTGCTTATGCTTGATCCCTTTGTTTATCCCCAGGTTGAATATTGACCATGCAGGCTATAGGACGAGTAGGGGATACCGTTCTCTAGATGACGATATCTACTCAAGATGTCCTCTTTCCTAGGCTCAAAATTTTTAATGTGTAACCTATTGTGATCGATCCATGAGAGAAGTTGAACCAGCCTAAAACACCATAAGAAGAATGTACAAGACTCAGTAGCTATGGGTGACACTTGATTGCCTAAACTACGTAGTAGTCAAAATTAAACATGACACCTATGTATACCCTGATCTTGAAAAGGGGGAATGGACATCTAGGTGGTGATGCTAACAAATGCATGTATTATTCTTGTTGAGGCGTATTTTGGGGGAGAATGTACAAACATGAATTAAAAATTTAACTATAAAGTATATGAATATGTGCAATGGATGTAACTATAAATGATGCAAGTGGAGGAATGCGATATTTACAAGAAGAAAGTTATGCTATGTAGAAGGAGAATTTTAGAAGAACCTATTTATAGATGAATGAAGTGTGTAATGATGACAAAAAGCGTGATTCTATGATCAAGGTTACCTCAGCGTGTGGGGTGTGTGTGTGTAGTAGATGTATAAGCTATGAGTTGTATAAGTGTATGTAATAGTTGCCAAGAAGAAGGAAGATGTGAGAGTGGAATGTACAGGTGGAAGAAGTGAGAAGAAGTAGGATTTGGTAACCAATCAAGGTAAGAGGATCACCAAAAGTCGATAAAGATAGATGAGAAGAAACGAATGAACATATGTAAGAAGTAGAAGAATGAGATAGAATAAAAAGAGTAACTGAAACTACTATCAAGCGAAATGACGTAGATCCAGGCGGGAGCGGGATGGTGAAGTGATGATATGACTAGAATTGCGACTGGAGCCATAGTTGGAAATGTTATGAATATAGCGGGTAGGCATTGTTAGGGTACTACGGGGTGGTAGTGTCCTGGGAGTGGTGCAGCACGGAGGACTGACAAGTCAGCTAAATATAAAATAATGCTCTGGTGATGGGGTACGCTTGTCGTGCAACATGTTGTGCACCAGGGTTTCGAATGATTTACACTCTTCGATATCGTGACCTGGCTGGCGATGGTAAATACAAAATTGATTCTTATTGTAGTTGCATGATTTAGGACGTGAGGGATCAATAGGTCGAATCTCAAGTAGGTCAATAAGACCCTGATGCATGATATGATGGAACATTTCAAAAAATGGCGTGTGTGGAATAGGTATAGGATAGGTGTATGGATCTGTTGTAGGTGAGCGAGGTTTGGGTGAAGGATGATCTAGTAATGGAGGCATGGGTCTGGGTTTCGACATGAGTTGAGTCCAGGTTTGGGGAAGGGATCTACATGGTATTGAGGATGGACGGGTCATGGGAGACTACCATGGGTGAACGTGGCAATGACAGTGGCTCAACTACAATTCTAGAGCTTCGATATGGGAGATGAGATGTTCTATCTCATGGTGTGGCGAATATGGTATTCGGGAAGGGGGCGATCGAGATTCCAATCCAAATGGAATGGCTCGATGCATGGTAGAAAAAGGATGAGGCTACAATGAGGAGGCAGCAGAGTGGAATGCCTGTGGTGATTGTAAAATTGGTCGGGGCGGTAAGCCTCGCAATGATGAAGGGGGTGTTTTGAGAACTGGTGGGATAGGCGATGGTCCTAAGCAGCGATGCAAATGGGAAGGAGGGATGTTTGCACGACCAGCTTGAGTAGCTTGGGCCGCATGAGCTTGCAAATCCTGGGCATAGGTAGACTCACCATTAGGAAGGGGAGCAGGTATAAATGCAGGGCGATATTGATGAGGTGTATACTCCCTATTAGGTTGGTAGTAGGATCCTATGGTATTATGGGGGTGATTTATAGGTGAATAGTAACATCTAAGATCATCAGACAGATGGGAGGATGATCTCTTTGCTTGAGTTTGGGTGGATTCCTCTTTGTCATCGAAAGAGGACATGGTGATCTTGCTATCTCTAGAGTGTGGTGAGTACGATGAACCTCACTGGTGAGGAGAATGGTGTCGAGGTGAGGTATGATGACCTGAACAATATGAATGTGAGGAGCACCTGGTATGAAGGGCGATTGGTGGTCGAGCGAGATCGGTCGGTGTAATGGGTTTTTGTTGTGGCTGCAGGTGGTCCTGCATGGTGGTAGATGAGGTCGTTGTAGAGCTCTCCTATTTATGATGTGAGTCCTGCAAAAGGAAAAACAAATACCCCAAGCATAAAAATGGTAGAATGGTAAAACGTACATGTATAGATAAATAATAAAGCAGAAATAACAAATTCACATGATATTGTGTTTGGTGATTTACTTCTAATACTATGTGACACTCGTGATGGTGATTGTGTTTATGCATCATGTATTGAATGCACAAAGGTGCTGGATGTTGATGGGTTTAGGATCGTTAAGGCCTTCAATATTGGCCAGACGATATGCTCCTGAACCATATTTGTGTTTGATAATAAACAAGCCCAACCAATTTGGAGCGAATTTATCATGCTGCTGGCGAGGTTGGCTTGTGATTTGTTGGTTCTCCTTGAGAACCAAGTCGCCAATATTAAATTTGCATTGATGTACCTTACTGTTGTAAGCACAACAAAGGTGATATTGATAAAATCATGTGTGCTCGATGGCATGGATGCGATGTTCATCGAGGAGTGTTAGTTGATCTAGGCGAGCTTGGTGAGCAGTGTCATCGTCAACAAAATATTTCATAGATATCCGTAAAGAGAGTATCTCAAGCTCAAGGGGCATGATAGCTTCTACCCCGTAGACAAGTAAAAAAGGTGTTGCCCTAGTAGGAGTACGGATGCTCATACGATATGCCCATAAGGCTAGGGGCATTTGATTATGCCAGTCCTAGTGAGATTCTACTACAATTTTACGGAGAATAAAATAGATGGTTTTGTTCGTGGCTTCTGCTTGGCCATTTCCTTGAGGGTAATATGGGATTGAAAAGCGATAATATATGTGAAATCTATCACACAAGGCTCGAACAGTCTTGTTTTTAAAATATTTTCCATTATCTAAAATAATTTGGGAGGGAATTCCAAAGCGGCATATGATATGCTACATGATGAATACTGTAATTTTAGCTCCTATAGTTTGGACCAATGGGATGGCTTCGACCCACTTTGTAAAATATTATGTTGCTATGATGATAAATTTATGATTGTTAGAGGAAGCAGGTGTAATTTGTCCAATTATATCTAGGCCCCATTGGGAAAAGGGCCACATGGACTGGATTGGTTGAAGTGCTTGGGATGGTAAATGTGTTAGGTTGGCATGTTGTTGGAATTTGATGCAACATTTGACATACTCACATCAGTATTGCTCCATTTTAAGCCAGTAGTAGCCCATACAGAGGATGTGTTTGGTAATCTCCATGCCACTAAAATGGCCACCACAAGTACTGTCATGGGTTTCTTGTACAACCCTTTGCGATTCTTGTTGTTCTAGGCAACATAAGAGTATACCTTCATAGCTACGGTGGTAAAGTATGTCCCCCAGCAAGGTGTAGCAGATCACTCTTTGTTTAAAGGTTCAGTGTTGGGCTTGGGGCAAATTATATGGTAGGAAACCTAGTTTGATGTACTCTTTGATCTATGAGAACCATGGGTCGTGAGGTTCAGTGTTTACCACACACACACCACCATCATCTGTAGGCGGCTTGGATGATATAGCAGATTGCGTAAGTGTATGAATGGATACAAATTTTGTGCTGGATATAGGGTTTTGTAGGATGAGGAACCCTAAGGAGGCCATGGTGTCTGCAAAATGGTTTGATGAGCGCAGTGCGGCTTCGAGTAATACCATTCAAATTGGGATAAGAGTTGGGTGATTTTCTTATATTGTTGGAGAACTGGGCAATTGCATAGCTAAAGTTCCCTCACTTGATTGACTATCAAAAGTGAATCGCCTATAATGTGGAGGCGTTTGATGTGCATAGAGTGTGTTTGTTTCAGTCCTAGAATTAGGGCTTCATACTCTATGTTGTTATTGGTACAAGGGAAATCAAGTTTGAATGAAAATGGGAGTGGTTCTCCTTCAGGTGTAAAGAATACAATGCCTGCACCCCCAGCGTGGAGACACTTGGACCCGTCAAATAATATGGTAAGGTCAGCCATGAATTCTGGTTCGACGTATTCCTCATATTCGGTTATGTGAAAGATGGAATCATCGGGGAGTTGAATGAGTAGGGGTTGATTATCAGTCAGTGGTGCTTCAGCTAGTTGGTCGATGATGACTTGTCCTTTGATAGACTTTTGAGTTACGAATTCTAGGTCAAACTCAATTAGGAGCATGATCCATTTGGTTGTGCGTGATTTGTGATAACTCTTGTTCATCATATATCGTAGGGGATTGTCTTGGGCGATGACAAAAGTTGTGTGGTTTAACATGTAATATTGTAACTTCTGGGTGGCAAATACTACTGCTAGGCATATCTTTTTCATGTATTCGTATCTCATTTCATAACTAACTAGTGTGTGGCTAATGTAGTAGATAGCCTACTCTTTATCGAGAGTGTTATTTTGGTCTAGGAGTGTACCTAGCACAAGTTATTTGGCTGAGATGTATAGAGTCAGTGGTAATTGTGGGTGTGGCAGTGACATGACTAGAAGTGATGTAAGGTAAGTTTTGATAGCATCGAATGTGGATTGACAGTTATCATCCCATTTAAAGTGTACTCCTTTTTGTAGGAGATGATTGAATGGTTGGCATTTATCTGATAATTGTGCTATAAATCTGCGAATAGAGGTAATCTTGCCCTGGAGGCTGTGCAATTGCTTTAGGATGGTAGGAGGCATGTCGATGATGGCTTTCACCTTACTAGGATATACTTCAATGCCTCATTGGGAGATAATAAATCCTAGTATTTGTCCTGATGTAACATCGAACACACACTTTTTTGGATTGAGACACATGTTGTGTTCTAGTAGTTGATCAAAAATCTAACAGAGATCTTCGAGATGGTTGAAACATTTCTTTGATTTGGCTATAAGTTCATCTACATAGTCTTCCACATTTTTGTGAATTAGATCATGAAATATGTAGGTCATGGCTCGTTGATAGGTTGCCCCAACATTTTTAAGGCCAAAGGGCATGACCTTGTAGCAAAAGGTCCCCCAGGGTGTTGTGGAGGAAGTTTTGTGTTGATCGGTTGGGTTGATCCTGATTTGATTATATCCAAAAAATCCATCCATGAGGGAAATCATTTTGTGACCTGTGATGGAGTCAATGAGGGAGTCAATGTTGGGTAAAGGGAAGTTGTCTTTGGGACAAGCTTTGTTTAGGTTGCAAAAATTTGTGCAAACGCGAATGTCACCGGATGGTTTGGGGACAGGGACCATGATGGATACCCACTCGGGATAGTCAATGGAGATTATGAAATCAATGTCCAGGAGCTTTTGGAGCTCAAATTTTACTATCAATGCGATAGTTGGATGCATGCGTCATAGCTTCTGTCTTAAAGGTTTGGCATTAGGATCTAGTATAATATTATGCACTACTACGACAGGGTTAAGTCCCTACATGTCTTTGTAAGACCATGCAAACTCTTTTATGTACTTGCATAGGAAGTTCGTGAAGGCGATGCACTCCTCATGTGAGAGGCTAGCGGCTAATTTGAGGATATGTGGATTTTATGGATCATCATCGATGTCTACATCAATCGTGTCCTTGATGAGCATGCAAGATACGTCGTGCAACTGTTCAGGGACAAGAATGATATTAAAGTCGTCAATGGCCTCACTGCACTCGTACTCATCGTCTATGTAAATTCCCATGTGATGGAATTGAGGGGTTTGGGATGACATAGATGAAGAAGGGTTATTTGCTGCCCGTAAGACATGAGGAGAGATAAGAAAGTCTCAAGGTGCTGGTATGTGTGAGATGTGTGCTAGATCGATGAAGTTTGGGTTTGGGGTATCGTCTCGAATCCGTTGGTGGCTATAATAGAGGGTAGAATGTAATTCTACCTCAACCATGTTAATCTATGTTGTAGGTGAAGTAGGTGGGGTAGAATCTAGTGATGGAGGTTGGATAGGTTGTGTGCATCCTAAGAGGCTCAAGGGAGGTCGTAGGATGACTAGTGGTGAACAAGGATGAGAGGCTGCTCTTTGTAACTATCTATGTATAGGTGAGAATACAGGTAGGGTATCGATGGTGGGTCAGGCAAAATCGAGTCCAGATATATTGGTGGTGGATCAAGTGGGAGTGTGTCCAACTCTATTGGTGGTGTAGCTACGGATAAGGTAGCAAAGTGTTCTGCCAATATCTGAACATCACAGAACAAAGAGGTATCAATTGTAGGAGATTCTTGGAAGAAGTTATATGGGACAGTGATGGTTGATGTGGGCGAAGGCATATATTCTAGCATATACATATCAGTGTACTCTTCCAAGGTGTGTTTTGGACACAGAAGAGGATGTAAGGATAGATCTTGGATCTCATCTTCTAATGTATAGACATCGATTGGGTGATAACCTAGGCTAGTTTTGTTTGTAGGTGATCAGACACGAGGTGTAATGGGTGTACGTAGCCCTTGCTCATAACAGTCTAACCCAAACCCATGCTAATGAAATAACTATAGGTAGCAAAAGGAAATTTGAGGGTTAGCTAGGTGTGTAATTGCATCACCAAAGCTATATTGTGGAGGTGAAGAAGTTGGTGAATGGATCAAAGAGTCTACTCCCACATACACAAAGTTGGTGTGGTTTTTAGGACTTCCTAACTGTATGACGGTTCTGATAGTCAACATCGAGGTAGATTGGACAGGGGTGTCACATACGAGGTCATCGTGTACGTTATAGTCTCCTAAGCAATTATTTGTCATGAATATGGATATGCGTAGCATGGCACGCTCTAGCGACTGGGATGGCATATTTGAGTCATACAAGGAAGAAGAAAGTTGGGATTCCCTAATTGTGGTAGCTGAAGGGTGTGGAGATTCATCCAAGCTGGGTGCTGGTTGTTTGGGTTTATGATGTTTGGTTGTTGTGGCTTGAACAAGTTGTTTGTTCTATGTAGGGGATGACATCAGTGCAGGTGTAGGGATGTGTGGGGACGTGAATGTCTTAGGTTTTATTTGGAAGGGAATATGAGGTATTTGCGATGTAGGAAAGATAGGGACTTCCATACTCGAGTGTGGAGGAGGTAATGTAATCAATTGTATGATAGGTTACAATGGTGGTTGCAACACCGTGGGTGGAAATTGGAATGGTAAAGGTTGAGAGGATTGTGGAGGCTATAAGAATGATGATGAGGAAGGCATGGTATCAGTTTTAGGTCCCCTGCCAGATGATGCTAATGGTGCAGATATCGATGCTTGTGTTGTTGATGAACACTGGGATGTTGGGGTGGAAATTAGGAAGAACACCGATGCTCCTACTGACTGGTGAGAAGATACAGGGAACAATTGGGAAGATGAGAATGAAGGTGCAGGGGGAAGGTTTGTGATATTACAAAACTTAAAGGGGTCTCCATCAGCTGTGACATAGTGAACAAGTCCATTATGGACATACTTGAGGCAATGGTGCAATGTGGATGGGACACACTTCATGTCTCTAATCCAAGGGTTACCGAGGAGAATATTGTATTGCATTTCTCCTTGGATGATGTGAAAGAGGATGGGGATCGTACGGATACCTACACGAATGGGCAGAACTATGGATCCTACTATAGGCCTCATGGAACCATCAAAAGCATGCAGGTCTAGGGAAGGTGTGGTAAAATGTGCTAGAGGGAGGTGTAGGTGATGCAGGGCTACTGTGGATATGATGCTGATGGATGAGACTATGTCAACGAGTACCCACTTGTAGGTAATATCATTGATATTAGCTTATATGTGAAGGGCAGTATCGGCTCCTTCACCAATGAGTTTTGTTATCTCGTGGTCATGAAAACTAATTGAAGGTTGAAGGCATTGTGGGATGTTTCGTACGAAATTGAAAAAGTATTTGTGTCATGTGTCTCTAAGTCAATGGAATGTAGGATGTCATTCAACGCATTGCGATGGGGTTGATATTGTTGCAGGAGATCAAATATGGATAGTCATGCAGGGGCATTGCATAGTTTATGGGTTAGAATACCACTGATGGTAATCACATTTTGAGGTGGTGGTGGTATGGTATTAGGCATTTGGGGTGTTTGCGAGGACATAAACTAAATAGGGGGGGAACAATAGGTGTTGTCTGGCATGATGGGTACTATTGGTTCCTCGTAGTAAGGTTGATCATGCCTACTACCCCACGTGATGGAGGATCATGCTGGACATTATTGACTTGGTGAGGTGGCACTGGAGGATTTTTCAAAGGTCTAGGGGGATTGGATCCTCTATGATATGGTAGAGGGTTTTGGAAAATCCCTAGGTTTTGGTTCTACGGGGCTAGAGGGTTTTCTACCTGAATAGTGCCCCTATCGATTAGGTCTTGAACTTACCCCCAAAATGAGTGACACGAATCGATATTATGGCCACGCTACCTATGAAAGGGGTAGAAGAGTTGCTCATTATAGTCACAAGACTTAGGTAAATTTAGATCCAATGGATGAATCTTGGGTAGAACGATATGGTTGCCCTCGTACAATCTATGGAACAGGGTTTGTAACGGTTCAGATAAGGGTGTAAAGTTGCACGATGGACCCTATGGGCACATGCCATGGTATTACTATGGTCGAGGTGGGGCAGGAGCATTAGCTTGTAGTGCTTGCAGTTGCGTTGTATAGGGTGGAGGGGTTGGTACTAGTGCTAGGGTAGCAGCTACGACTTGGTTGGTTTGCGGTGGTCGTGGGCAAGGTTGATTCGGTGTGGGTCTATTGAAGTGGAAGTTTGAGTTATAGTTGGATTTGTCTCTCAACTTAATCTTCCCAAACTGGACATTAATATCTTTGATCACTTTTTCTTGCGAGATAGCGTCTTCAAAAGTACGACTTTTGTTAAGTTGAAGGGTTGTGGAAATGTGTTTGTGGTAACTCTTGGAAAAGAGTGTCACAAGCTTCGAGGTGGGGAGGCTATGGGCAAGGTCATGGATAATCACTCTTCATCTGGCAATAAACTCAGTAATGGGTTCATCATTCGCCTGTCGTAAGGTGTAGACATTAGAAAATGTTATCTTTTTCTTGATGTTGATGGAAAAGTGCTCTAAGAAGGAATTGGCCAGTTGCTCAAAGGTATACAGGCTATGGCGTGGTAGCATTTTGTACCAGTCCAAAGATGGCCCAGTGAGGGACAAGGATAAGGTATGCAACATAAGAGGGTTACTACTGTGAAGCTGGTAACAGGACGAGCGATAGTTGCTCACATTTTCTCTGGGATCTTCCTTACCTCTATACTTATCGAATTTTGATATTTTGAAGTGATAGGGATAAGGAGGAATAGGGACTAATGGATGAACTGGCTCGTTGAAAAGTTCATCATAGCAAGGATTTTGTGGCCCATAGCTAGAGGTGCATAGGTTCAACATTTTGACTTCATCTCGTAAGAGTTGAAGTTCGATGTCATAGGAGTTGAGGGTTGATCTATGGTAGGTTGTCCCTGTGGATGTGGTGGATATTGGTATTGTTGTTCTTCACAATACTGTGGGGAATACTATTATGCTTGATCATGATAAGGTGGATACTGGGCAACAGGTGTTGTCGTATCTATGGGCACATTAGGTTGTGGGGTAGGTGTCTGTTGAGGATAATAGTACTGTGACTGGGCAACATGCGGTTGTGGCATGGGTACTTGTTGGTTTGGCGCCTGCTGTATTGGTTGGACCGTGGGTGGCAATGACCAAACTGGAGGAGGCATAAATAAGCTAGGTGTAGTTGGTGGTAGTATAGATGTTGGTGCTACTGGTGCTAGGGGTGGTCAAGATGAGGTATCAAAAGACAGGATCTATCTCTGCCTTGGAGGGTAAGAAGTAGGGAAGCTAAACTGTGTGCAATAATTTGGTTGAGTGGGTGCATAAGTTGTTGGTGTCGATCCATAGGTAGGATGGATATGGGTAGTGTGAGCCTAAAAATGAATATGTGGTGGTATTCTAAAGGTCATCAGAAGCAAAGGTGATTTCAAGGTTTGGGCGTCGTACTCTCTGGATACCTAGGAGATAGGCGGGAAAGCTGTCAAAAAGGTGGGATGAGTTGCCAAGGTAGGAGCTTGGGTTAAGGAGAAAGTGTAGGTTTACACTTCTACCTGGGTTTGCACCTCTTGCTACTAAAGAGGCTACTGGGAGATACCCTCAGATATGGTTAATAACGGCTCTTGGGAAGATGATGGTTGGTACTCTTGTGAAGAGTACGGGTGTGAGGTTTGAGGAAATGCTTGCGGTTCTTGCTGGGTAGGGATCTGTTGTGCAATTTTGAAGGATGGATTCTGGCTGCCTATAGTGGATGAGGATGGGTTAGACACCATTCCTATGGTAGGGGAAAATAATGCGACCTCAAGATGGGTATGGTTTAAAGGGAGGAGTCATTCTTAAACAACGATTGAGATAGATTCTGGAAGAAGGGATGTGCAAAGGTGGGTGAAGTAGGCATGACCTCCTCATCTATGGTGAAGGATGAGGGAGATTGTCATGGTGTTGTGTAGATCACATGATCACAAAACATGGTTGGAGGATTAGGTGAGTATGGGTCTGAAAGGAGCGGGTAATATTTTGAGAGTGAAGTAGCGAGGATTTCACTCAAATTTGACGTCTCCTCATGAGGCATCATGTGTGTGAATTGTATATCAGATTCTATGTGTGAATTAGATGTGTCTATAATACTCTCCTTCATGATCGAAGGAGTAAGAGTGGACTAACTAGAGGAAGGGGGAGGACATTCCTCCATAGAGTGTGATTGCTCACACGCTCTACTATGGGTGACCACATACATAGTAGCATGTGTAAAAGAGGTTTTTAATAATAAACCCTGTGTGATGTAGACTCAAATGTGTGTAATGTGAGTGTGAAGTAAGTGACATGTTGTGTGTAGCAAAACAATATATAGTGCAATGTGTTGAAACTGGTACGTGATCATATGAAATGCAATAAATTAGATCTATGCTAATAACATGAAAACATGTAAGAAGCTAGATAAAGGAAACTAATGCTAAGAACCCTAGACTAGGCCTGTGGGCCACTATCCGAGATAGTGGCCGCTAAGATGAAAATCGGTCCCTATTACTCCAAGGCTATGGATCTAGGCTTGTTACCGATATTGAAATGATTATCATCTTTGTCTGATGTATTGAATATCCTATAGATGATAACCTCCTGGTCGGCTAGCACTTCGTTGCTCCTCAAAAGGTGCTCTAATTTGCTCTCCAATTCGGTAGGGCTTCACTACAAGAAAAGCTCTCTAAGTCTCTAAAATCTCTCCTCAGTCGTATCTCTAAATAAAATCTCGTCAATTGATGAAAGAAAGTCCTCTAGTACCTTTAGTTTGACTTCTTATATTGTGTTGAGGTCTTAGGTTTAGGTCTAAAACCCTAAGATTGAATCTTGCATACAAATTATTTTTTAGCATGAGAATTTGAGTCTTTTTCTACCCTTGAGGGCCAGTTAACTGATGTCTAAATCCAGACTTGAGTCTTTCATGTAGACTGGCTATGAGGAGGAATGCAAATTTGTCCCCGCTCGGTCTTATTGCATGGAAACTGCCACTTCCACCCGATATTAGGCCATATTGGTGGTAAATTGCATCTTAGGGTCTAGCCGCTATCGTCTTTAGTGGCTAAATATTAGCTGCTCTGAGCTTCAATGGCTAAAATCTAGTCGCTCTAGTTCACAGCGGCCAAGCTCGGATGGACTAAGACTGCTCCAGATGAGTGGTGAAAACCACCTTTGGCACTTGGAAGGTCCCAAGGTTTAGTCACATGGTCTATGAGTGTGCCCATATGAGTAGTTCTCCTAAACATGACATGTTTTAGGTGTCTACATATGCCCCTTTTTGGGATGCATTGTGTGGGAAAAACACAATGTAGAGCAAAAACGTAGACTACTATGTTTGTAGGGTGTATGATGATCATTGATCTGATCAACGCTAGATGGCCCAATCATGCAAGATGGCGCACATCCTTGAATCATTGCTTCAACATGATGGAAGACTTAACTTAGCACAAGGTGTGCACATATTCACTTGCACTCATTCCTCAAATACAATCGGGTAGCTTATGTCACTACAATGAAATCCGATCAGAGGAGAGCTACAAACTAAAGATGTCATATCTTTCTTATGAACCCAACAAGCGAGGGAAATTTTGTAATAGTTGTATGCAATGATTCGTAGGATGAATGCTATTTTGATATGATTGAGTGATCTTTGATTGATTTTGATTATGATTATTTGAATATTTGAACTACCCCCTCACACAATGAATTAGTGAGGGAAGGGCAATGAATGAAGCGACAAGTCACTTGACCAATATGACTGGTTTGGTTTCTTTCTAGTGTTTGTTTCTTTTAATGGGAAAACCCCCATCCAAGTGTGATTCCAACTATTCATTATGGTCATTCATCCCTATCTCGAGGAGCGGTCTGGCCATAAGTAGCCTTCTTAGGGAGTTAGGATGAGTGACTCTATTTAGGCTTTGTGTTGAATCACTTAGCTCAATGTTTTTAATGTCATAAGGGAATTAGGATGATCCCATTGCACCCATGGAGCAGTTCGACCATCTTGGTCTTCTTCGGGATTGAGGTGGCACATCATGATTCCAAAATGATTAATTTACCCCAAGTAGCCCTATGGTAACTTACTCATCTCACCGAATTGCATGGAGTGCAAATCGCTGCAACCGCCGAGTTGATAGAGTGAGTAACTGGATATGAGGCTTACTTGAGATTTTATTTTTATGTGATTTTTTTGTTATTTTGACCATTATGATGATTATGAACCACCACAATATGCTTATTTGACTTTTTTTCTATTCCTCATGGAAGGAATTTCTCTGATTTTGCCTGTATTGTTGACCGCTGTCAGATCCAATAACCGCTATCTTCTTGTGGTCACTCTCGCTCTGAGCGGCCAAGAAGTTTGAGTCGCTAACGTTAGCAACGACCGAGGCATAATTTGAACAGTATAAAAAATGCTTTAGGGTTTTGACTTTTCATTTTCCAATTACCGATTTGCTTTCCAGGGCTCTGACGAGACAGCAATAGTTGCAATTTTGGGTGCATTTGCATCGAGGAGTATGGATGCGTAGGGTGAGACATCGACGAGCAGAGGAGTCAGAGCTTCTCGAGTATCTCTCAAACCTTAACCCTGCTTGTCTTTTTTTGGTGAAATCAAACCTCACTAAGTAACCGGTAAATGAATCTCATTAAACCTGTCGAAAATGAACTGAACATGTAGTTAGGTTTAGTTTAGGTTTTATTTTGGTGGGCTAGTCCCCATTTTTTTGTTTTTCAAGTTTTTTGGTATTTTCTACCTATGACTCACGGGTTTGACATGTTGCCCATCGGTCGCTACCACTCAGAGCGACCATTTTGGCCTGTGGCATGGCCACTGCCGATGGCAGTGGTTGGGTTCAAAATCCAACGGTCAAAAAAATTGACTGTTGGGGCTTGGTCGCTGCTAGCTTCAACGGCCAATTTCTAGCCGCTGTAGGTGAAAGCAGCCAGGAACCCTCATGAACTTTTGACTCTCCTTGATTGATTGCTGGGATGTTTAATTGATTTGCTTGAAATTTGAATTATTTTCTCTGATTTTTGTTGTATGATTAGGTGCATTTATTCTTTTTTCACTTAGACTTAGGATAGTCTATCATTATTTGCACCATTTTTCATGTTTTATTGTATTTTATGCCTTAGATGCATTGTAGTTATGCTTTGATTTTTGTCCTTAGATTCTCACTGCTCGGGCTCAGGACCCGAAGCTCTTGAATGACCTCCTGCCACTTATGGATGATATGGATTGGGCCTGGTTTAAGGCCCACGGACTGAAGTATGCGATTAGGCTACCATAGATTATGTCAGATCAGGCCTACCTCACAACCTTGGTTCATCGATGGGATCCCCAGGATGAACACCTTCCACCTTCCTATCGGTGAGATGACTATCACACCGGAGGATGTGTACAGGATCTTTCGGATCCCCTTTGATGGAGTGGCCATCGTCTCTTCAACCACTAATGATTGTGATGCTGTATTTGCTCGGGTGTTCGAAGGGTGTGTTGTTGTTGCCTTCAAGGACACCAAATCTGGTCTTGTCTATTTTATGATGGTACCAGGTGAGGATCTTCTCTGAGAGACATGCGGTGTTTTTGATGGTCATCAGCAACATTCTCATCCTAGATTGTTTAGGCTTGAGGTTCTCATGGAACCTCCTTGTGATGGTTCAAGACTTGATGGATAGCGTGGAGCCTATCATTTATGCATGGGGGAGGTCTTTGGTATAGTGCTATGATGAGTTGTACCACATCCATCGAGCGGGGTCACATTGGCATCTCTTGCAGCTTGCTCCTCCAGATATGGGGATGGGAGCATATTCATGTAGATCATCCTAGAGGGCTCCCTACTAAGATTATAACTATTGATGATAGGATGCAGTGTTATGGTTCCATGTGGGCTCGAGAGCATGAGGAGCGCAAGAGCCATCCTTTTGTAGGGGAGCTTCCCCATTATATTGCTACTTTCACTGGGCTACAGGTCGGAGACATCATATGGTGCCCATACCATGAGTGCCCAACTTGGGATGATCCACCTAGTTTTACTGCTCGGACATGGTGCGAGCGATGGCTTATTGGCCGTAAGGTCAGCATTAGGGAGTATTTCTTATACTCTCGAATTCTCCATCAGTACGGGCTATAGCATGATGTACCTCTTGTCCTATTCTTGTATAGGCGCATCAAAGTAGAGAGAGACCTCCCTTCGCCATAGATTACAGAGCTAACTGATGAGGAGGATGCCCCAATAGTTGACCCAAGAGTCGTTGGGGGAGTCATAGATGCATTTGCATAGTGGTGGGGTGATCTGATGTGGCATGGTGATGGAATTTTAGGCCATGAGGATGATGGTGGAGATGGAGGCACAGATCTAGTAGGGCACAGAGTCTGAGCCAAGACTAAGAGATGAGGTCATCCGATAGAGTAGGTGGCAGCGAAGGAGCAAGAGGCTCCTAAGGAGGAGGAGCTAGATTTTGAGGAGAGAGATTCTCCTCTTAGGGCGCAGCTACATGACGTAAAGGTCGAGCTCCAATTGGCCAAGATCCAGGTACAGTAGCATGATGCCATTATAGGCCAGTGGGATGCTACTATAGCACAACTTACAACCTAGATACAAGAATTGTAGGGTGCTTTTGGGGGAGGAGTTTCTCGAATGCAAAATTTTATTGATCCTCCTATACCACAGGACACACTAGGGATAGATATAGGGACAGATATTATGTGCCTATAGGGTTTATTGGATGAGAGTGATGCACATATTTTTGAGCTTTCAACCTACATCGCTACTCTCTCGAGGCAGATCAGGAGGCTAGGAGCCATTCCTAGGGAGAGAGGAGCTTCAGGTGGGTCACAGGTTAGTAGGCACTCTACCTCGGGGTAGTCTTCCATCCAACCTGGCCAAAGGACCTGGACCTATACGAAGAGACCATTAGGTTCACATCATTCTACTTGAGACCCAGCCATAGGGGGTGGTGCTACAGGGGGTGCAGGCCTCGTCTTTGATTGATGATGCACTTGGTTTCATTTTTGAGGTTAGCTGACCTATATGATTGTAGCCCATGGGTATTTTTGTTCATCTGTGCACTTGAGATACACATTTTGAGACACCTTTTGAGACACACATTTATATGAGATCTTTACATTATGATTCATTATGTGTGTCATTTATTGCTTATGTTTTTGTTTTATTTATGTGATGTGATGATGGTATTATGATGATTTGATATATGTGTTAGATGATAGATGATATTTATGATGATGTGGATATTGAGATGGATGTTTATGTAGATGTTTATGTAGATGCTTATATGATTTGATTACTGTGATATGATGTGATGTATCATGAGTTGGTTCAATGATGGATTTATGATGTATGCTTATATGAATGCCTATATGGATTTATGTGCTTTGATTATGGCTATATGATGTGGTGCTTATGGATATTACCTATATGGTTTGATGATTAGTTTATGATGCAATGTATGTGGATGCAATGATTTAATTTTAGGTGCAGATGGATGATTTATGATTTATGTATTTATGGATGAAATGACATTGTCAAATGCATGTTTAATTTTGTTTTAATTATATGCATCTAACTCATGTTATGATATGGTAAATGCAATGTGTGTTAATGCATTATCTAAATGGTTTTTGATCTAATGTGAATGAACCTGTATGTTTTAATCACTTAAAACATAGGGTATGCATATGATATGAGTTCAACAATCTAATGGGCAATACCACAGATAGTATATTAGTCATGAATGTAAATAATCATTCTTATCAAAAGAACTAATTATTTAGGCATTCATATGTGAAATGTAATGGCTTGTATGTATTTTCTTGATAAGCTTCTGTAATTTAAAATATTCAAAATAGTCAGTGGCCATGTAAATATCATTTCTGACATCTATCTGATATCTACCCTATTTTTTTAATACCTCTTAATTCACAAAACCTCATAAAGAAAATTGATGGTGTGATTGATGATATGAGTTGTTGCTATGTAGGAGGTTTTTGAGGTTTTCCCTGAGACTCAAACACCCTAGTTACCCTATCAACAACTACGTATTGACCATACGAGACTTTTGAAAAGCAAGGCTTTCATCATGGACCTAGATACTCATTATCCCTATGTGTGCAAATGAATATATTTAGATAGAACTCAAGCATTTCCTCCAATGTCAGGCGGGATTCTTTCAGCCCATTGCTAAGATCGAGGATCCTCAAGTGTTCATCTGATCCTATGTTGGACTTAGTTGGACTATACCACTAGGTAGTATTGGGTCACCTAAAGCTAGCTTATCCACATGCAAACATTGGTCTATACAAATGCAAGATGCTTATTGTGATAGACATATCGTCGTGCTTGCGGCTCGATCATGCTGAGAATTCTAGGGATTCAAGCTCCGTTCCCTTCTTTTCTTCATTTCATTTGGGATACTTGCTCGTGCTTAGTGATGAAAATCACTGTTTATTTTTTATTTATTTTTTTGAATTTTGTCTTATTTTGAGCAAGGGATTTATGTAGTGATGATAATCACTTGTTTATTCTACTTATGGGCTTTTCATACTTTGAATCTATGACTTTGAACTATTTGAATTTTGCTTTGTTCGAGATTTTTGCTCGTTTTGATTTAAGCAAGGGATTTAAGGTAGGGCGGAGCTTGTCCTTTTGCCAATTCTCAGCATCTTTGAACCAGTAGCATAGGGGGATAAGCAAGGAAGACCCTTTTCACTTAAGGTGACCTAGACCACTTCTATAACTTTCATCTTTCCCTTGTACCAACTAGGATTTTAGTGTTTTAATTAGTGATGGGATCCTGAATACCTGAGGCATTATCACGACTAGACCTTACCCTCTACTAATCAAGATGGCTTTCCACAAAAGTTGATAAAATCACTAGGTATGGTTAAATGACTAGAAAACCTTAGCTTATTCCTTATAGCAACAAGAAATGGTTGTGTTGAAAAATATAGTTACACACATGGATGAATGGATGAAGATGGACTTGAATATTTGTGGTTGGGATACAAACTGTGGCATCGTTTACGAGATTGTGAACATAACGTATGCAAATGCAATGGATATGAGTGTTTAATGTAATGCAACTATGTGGATGCAGATGTAAGATGCAAATGTTTTTATATTTTTTATTTTTGCATTGTTTTTGTGCTTTTGATTATTTTGTATTGTTTTTGTATTTTTGATTTTTGTGACCAAAGGGCTTATTGTGCCTTTGGGGATTTTAGGGATTTGACCAAGCGACAAGAGGATACCCTTGGAGCATTTTTTATTGAATTTGACCAAGCGATGTGAATATATCCTTGGAGTCATTTTGGTTGAATTTTGACCAAGCGATGTGAAGATACCCTTGGAGCATTTTTGATTGAATTTTGACCAAGCGGCGTGAAGGTACCCTTGGAGCATTTTTGATTGAGTTTTGACCAAGCGACGTGAAGATACCCTTGGAGCATTTTTTATTGATTTTGACCAAGTGGTGTGAAGGTGCCCTTGGAGCATTTTTTATTGAATTTGACCAAGCGACGTGAATCCCTTGGAGCATTTTTTATTGGGTGACCAAGCTGTGAAGATCCCTTGGAGCATTTTTTATTGTTTTTGACCAAGCGGGTAACCCTTGGAGATTTTTATTTGACCAATGAAGTCCCTTGGAGCATTTTTATTGATTTGACCAAGTGGCGTGAAGATACCCTTGGAGCATTTTTGATTGAGTTGACCAAGCGGCTTGAAGATACCCTTGGAGCATTTTTTATTGATTTTGACCAAGCGAGTGAAGATCCCTTGGAGCATTTTTTATTAATATGACCAAGCGGTGTGAAGGTGCCCTTGGAGAAATTTTTATTAAGATGACCAAGCGGTGTGAAGGTGCCCTTGGAGCATTTTTTATTAACTTTGCATTGTTCTTGTGCTTTTGATTGTTTTGCATTGTTTTTGTGTTTTTGATTATTTTGAATGTTTTTGTATTTTATGTATATTTGAATGTTTTTGTGTTTTATGTATAGAATACCTTCAAATGGATGATATTGAGAGGCTCAGGATCTTCAACACCATCCAATGATGTGAGGCGATATGCTCCAGGCCCAACCCTTTCTAAAATCATGTAGGGGCCTATCCAGTTTGCCATAAATTTGTCTCATAGGTGCGGCAATAGATTTGAGTTTTGTTGGTTTTCTTTGAGCACAAGATCCCCAACTTTGAATTCTCTTAAATGGAATTTACTATTATAAGCTTGCACAAGGCGATCTTGATAAACATGGAGGTGCTCTAAGGCATTGACTCGATGTTCATCAAGAAGCATTAATTGATCAAGGCGGGCTTGTCGCATGGTGTCATCATCTATGAAGTCCTTTAATGTTATGCGCAGGGTTGGAATCTCTAACTCTAGGGGCATGATGGCCTCAGCGCCATACACGAGTGAAAATGATGTTGCCCCAGTGGGCGTCCGCACACTAGTCCTGTATGCCCATAATGCCAGAGGCAATTGCAGATGCCAGTCTTTATGATTATCTTTCACTATCTTCCTCAAGATGGAGACTATTATTTTGTTTGAGGCTTTTGCTTGCCCATTTGCTTGCGGATAGTAGGGTGTTGAAAAATTGTGCTAAATGTGATATTTGTTCATTAAAGCACGCACATTTTTGTTCTTGAAATATGGCCCATTATCCGATATTATCTTCGAAGGAACCCCAAACTGACTTATGATATTGTGGAGAATAAACCCCGCAATCCTTGGTTCAGTTGTCAATGTCAAGGGGATCACTTCGACCCATTTGGTGAAATACTTAATGGTCATTATGATGAACGTGTGTCGGCCTGAGGATGGGGGTGAGATCTTCCCCACTAAGTCTAGTCCCCACTATGAGAAGGGCCATGCTTCTTGGATGGGTTGCAAGGCTTGTGATGGCAAGTGAATGAGGTTTGCATGATGCTGGCACTTAACGCATTTCTTGACATACTCACAATAGTCTTTTTCCATAGTGGGCCAATAGTAACCCATTCTCAAGATGCGCTTAATGATGGCCATGCCACTGAAGTGACCACCACATGTACCATCATGAGCTTGCAAAATTGCCCAGGATGCTTCCTGGGGCTCAAGACAACGAAGGAGCATTCCATCGTAACCTCATCTATAAAGGATCTCCCCTAACAAGATGTACCTCATTACCCTTTGCTTAAATTCTCGTCTTTCGACATGCGATAGGCCTTGTGGTACCATTCCAAGCTTCAAGAAATCCCATAGTTGGAAAAGCCAATCCTAATAAGTCATAACTTCTATGGATAAAACATGATGCTACTCCTCTCCGTGCATCCCAGAACTTGAGAATCACAGATTGAGAAAAAACTCTATGGTGAATGGGTGTACCACACTCCAGAGGACCTTGAGAAATCAAAGATTCCCAAGGTGCCATTTGCAAGAAAGCTCTAGCTTTGAAGGACCAATCTTGATTTGGCTCGGTCTGGATCATGTTGACTGACTCTTGATTGTCAATAGCCTCACGTTGTATTGCTGAGTGCACGAGCACTTTAACGTGAACGGTTGTGAAATCAGCAGATGGATTCTAAGGGATTAAGGATCCCAAATATGCCATGGTGTCTACAAATCTATTTGATGTACGAGGGATTGCCTCAATGTCATACCATTCCAGTCGGGCTAGGTAAGTATCAACAAGTTCCTTGTAAGATTTTAGGAGTGGGCACCTGCATTGGAACAACCCTTTGACTTGATTCACTATGAGCAAGGAGTCACCAAAGATATTCAATCTTTTAATGCCCATTGCTATGGTTGTTTGGAGTCCCAAGATCATGGGCTCATACTCCGTGTTGTTGTTTGTGCAAGGGAAGTCTAATTTGAATGATAAGGGCAATGGAGCACCCTATGGTGTGATAAATACTATCCCTACTCTACCCCCTTGCTCGCACTTTGAACCATCGAAGAAAAATGCCATGTCTCTTTCTTTCTCAGGTTCTTCGAGTTTCAACGGATCTGATAATGCAAAGACTACATCATCAGGTAATTCTATGGTGAGAGGCTTGCTATCCTAAAGAGGTGCCTCTGCTAATTGATCTGCTATGACTTGTCCCTTGATGGACTTTTGGCTTATGAAATCTAGATCAAATTTTATCAATAGCATGATCCACTTTGTGGTATGTGTATTGTGATAGGTCTTGTTCATCATGTACTAGCAAAGGATTTTGTTTGGATATGACGTAGGTCGTATGGCTCAACATGTAGTGTCGCAACTTTTTGGTTGCAAAGACCACTGCCAAACACAACTTTTCTACATACGCATATCCTAGCTCATAACTCACCAAGGTGCGACTGATGTAATATACGACTTGCTCTTTGTCTTATGCATTCTTTTGGGCCAACATGGTGCCCAAAGCAAAATCAATAGCCGATATGTATAGTAAAAATGGTATGTCTAGCCTTGGTGGAGCCAATACTGGCGGTGTTGCTAGGTAAGTTTTGATCTCTGCAAAGGCTTGTTGGCACTCTTCATCCCAATGAAATGGGACATCCTTGCATAGTAGCCGATTCATGGGTCGACACTTGTCTGATAATTGAGTGATGAATCATTTTATGGATGCTATCTTGCCTTGCAAGCTTCTCAATTCCCTAATGTTTGTAGGGGCAGCCATTCCTAATATGGCCTTTACTTTTGCAGGATCGACTTCAATGCCTCTCTTAGAAATGATGAAACCCAAGAGCTTACCATAAGTCACACCAAATACACACTTCTTGGGGTTCAATCTGATGTTGTGCTCAATGAGGCGATCGAAGACTTTTGTAAGGATTTCGACGTGATCTTGCCGCAATAAAGACTTGGCCAGTAAGTCATCCATGTAATCTTCTGAGATTTGATGCATATAGTCATGGAAGATGTATGTCATGGCTCGTTGATATGTGGCACCAACATTCTTTAGGCCAAATGGCATCACCTTGTAACAAAATATCCCCCATGGAGTAATGAAAGTGATCTTATGTTGGTCTTCGGGTTTGATTCGGATTTGATTGTATCTAGAAAACCCATCCATTAGGGAGAGCATCTCATGGCCTTGCAGTGGCATCAACAAGAGCATCTATGTTTGGCAATGGGAATGAATCCTTTGGAGTTTCCCTATTCAAATCTCTAAAGTCTATGCAAATACGGACTCTTCCATCAGGCTTTCCTATGGGCACCATGTTCGAGACCCATTTCGGATAGTCAATGGGAACTATGAAATTTGCATCCAATAGTTTTTGCAACTCATTCTTCACCATCAAGGTGATGGTTGGATGCATTTTCCTCAGCTTTTGCTTGATTGGATTTCTTGTGGGATCCAATGAAAGGTTGTGTACAACTAACTTTTGATCAAGCCCGAGCATGTCTTTGTAGGTCCAAGCAAAAATATTAGGCCTCTCCTTAAGGAGAGGAATTATGATGGCTTGTTCCTCTGGAGATAGACTTTCTTTGAACTTGAATTTCTTTGGTTGAGTAGGATCATCGCTAATGTCCACCTCAAAAGTCGCCTCTATAGCCATATGCGATCCATCCTCTAGCTAGTGAGGCGTGGGTATTAAATGAATGTCATTGATAGGATTTACAGGTCCAACTGACTCAGGATCCAAACCAACATGAAATACATCATATGCACAACTTGATGCAAAATGAAATGATTGTAACATCTCTTTATTAGGGAAAATATCCTCATGCTCTATGGGCAAAATAGCGTGACCCCACTCAATAGTATCTACATCAAGATTCATTGGCTTAGTAGGATCTATTGGGTTATGAAGTGGAGTGGTCAAATCAATGGAGATCGTGTTGATGGATGGAATGAAATCTCTAGGACCACATGGGTGAAATATTGTCTTAGAGGTTTTCCCTCCATACTCGTGATGAGGCTTTGGAGGAAAAGGAATCTCCGGATCTAGCCCATGAGTTGGATAATAGGATCGTTGGGTTCCAAGAGCTCTCTGAATGTAGGTAGAGGGGGATTGACCGCATGGTGAATGGCATTCAAGTCAACAAGTCTTCCCAAAAATCTTAAGCCAGGGTCTATGGCATGAAGTGCTACTTCTCTTTCTACCAATATATTGACTTGTCGTAAATGATGAGGCCCAAGATAGGCCATCTCAGTCTCATCATCAAAGTCATCATCGCTTATCCAAAAACCATTAGCATTGGTATGTGATCCTAAGACAAGGGGCATGTGTCTTGGCCCTAAGTAGGCCATCTCTATTTCATCCTCATATTCTTCATCACTTATGAAGATGCCATTTGCATTAGTTTCTTACCCCAAGCTATGGGGCCCTTGTCTTGGCCCTAGGTAGGCTCTTTCTATTGAGTCCTCTGACTCATAGCCACTTTTGTCCGATATGTATCCACTCTCATTGTGGCTAGACCAAGCAAGGTTTTGTAAATAGCGAGGTCTATGATAAGCTAAGCTTGTTTGTGCCTCATCATTATTTGCTTCATATCTATTTTCTTCTCACTCTTCTTCCCACAAGATGCAACCTATTGGGGTGGCATCAATTGAGAAGTTTGGGTGATAAATGTCTGGTGGTGGTATGTTTACCATAGCCACTGGTATGTTGATTAGATGTCTTGTACTTGGGGGTGATAAGGAATAAAATTGATGTCTTCTCCTAACCCCAAGCTTAATCTATCCAAGGCTACCGCTAGAGAGTCATCTTGACCTCTGATGTAGTAACCCAACCCAAACCTGTCGGTGGGAAGTTGGTAATGTGGCTCGTATGGCCTCCTATGCCCTTGCTCATATATACCAAGACCGTAGCCATGCCAATGGTAATTATAAAAGTATTTTAGAGCAAACTTGGGATTAGAGAGGTAGCGAACATTAATAGTGAATGGTTCACTATCGTTCTCCTCTATGTCTAAAGATTCTTGAGCATAATCTAGGCCGACATAGACAAAGTTAGTCTTATTAGGAGGGATTCCAAGTGGAACCACTATTCCCATTGGTGGTCTTAGGTCCTTTGGTCACCCCATGTCTTGTGCCGACTCAATGATGGGCGTGAATGTTATGTTCTGCACAAGGTACTCTCCTATCCCTGTACTTGCCAAGTGTATTGTCGTATGTGAGGTAGATGACCCTATAGACGACACTGGTGAAGCGGGTTCTAGTATTTCCTTGGCTTGATCTTGGTGATCTTCCTCTTCCATGGGACTCAAAATTTTTGCAATGGATATAGTCAGTAATTCCTTGGGTTTTTCTTCCTCGATTAAGGGTGCCTTTAGCTTCTGATTGTCTTTAGGTTTAGGTATCGATGATTTCTTAGAAGCGTCAGTTGTTTTAGGCATGAGGAGGTGCGGATGTGGATGGGTCTTTTCGTACCCCTTTGTCTTTGTCATCTAGTTGCGTAGTTGGAGATGAAGGTCCTACGTATAGGTGGGTAGAGGGAATGACAAATTCTCCTAGAAAATCCACCTAATGGACATATTTGAATGGCTCTTCATCAGCCAGAACCACATAGACTTTATCCTCGTGCACATACTTGACACATTGGTGTAAAATCGAAGGCACACACTTCATGTCCCTTATCCAAGGGTACCCTAGGAGGATGTTGTATTGCATGGATCCATCTAAAACATGACACATCACAGGGATGGTCTTGTGCCCCACCTTAATGGGTAGGACTATCGTTCCCACAGTAGTGCATAAAGCATCATTAAAAGCTCTTAGTGTGTAGGCTCCTGGAACGATATTAGATTTGGGGATCTTAAGGTTCCCTATGGCTGTTGTTGTGATGATGTTGATTGATGAACCTGTATCGATCAAGACCCACTTAAAAGGTAAATCATTGATTGATGCAACAATGTGCAATGGAGGGTCTAGTAAGGCAGTGGATACTATCTTAATCTCATGATCATAAAATTGAATTACATGTTCTTGGCATTGTTGCACTTGTCCCACAAAATGAGTGAATGCATTCGCATCCTATGGTTGGAGCTCAATTGATCTCAAGATTTCCATCAAAGTCTCCCTGTGCTTTGGGGACTATTGTATGAGCTCATAAATAGATAACTTAGTCGAAGTTGTTTGTAAGTTTTGCTCTAGTCTACTCTGAATAGTCACCACAGGTTGAGTTGGTGGGCTTGGAAGGTTGTTTTGCCCCTGCCTTTGCCTAGGTGCTTTTGGGACATTAACAGGAGCCGCAGGAGGCTGTGGTTGACCATATCATCTACTCCTGGTGGCTATGTTGACAATTTCTACCATTCCAATGCACCCATGGGTAGGTGTATCGATTCAGACTTGATTGACTTGGGCACCTTGCCCTCTAGGGACCTCATGGTTTGGCAGTGGGTTTTTGTATATGCCCATATCTCTGTTATCAGGAGCCAATGGGTTATCAACTTTAAGTTCTCCCGCTTCAATCATATTTTGCACTTGGTCCTTGAAGCCAATGCAAACCTCAATGTCATGCCCCGGTATTCTATGATAAAGGTAAAATTGATCTTCCCTATATCCTTTTGGCTTAGGATGGTTGGGATCTAAAAGAGGTACATCAGGGAATTTGATCTTCCCCACCTCGCTCAACTGATTGAAGATTGATTGCATTATTTCAGACAGAGGTGTATAATAGCGAGTAGGCTTACGTTCTCTGCTTTTGCCCTTGATTGTTCTTTTGATCATAATTGGCTGGTGGGGGTTGTGCTTGATAGTTTTGGGGTTGTTGTGTAGCCCCATCCTTAGGTATAGCCAATGCAACTTGATTGACTAGAGTAGGGTTGCCCTACTTTTGCTTGTATTTGTCATTCTTGCCATTCTTGTTCCACTCCTTCTTGGTTCAGAGTTTAATGGTTCCCTCATCTACTTTGATGTCCTCAATGAGCTTGGCTTGTGCCAATGCTTCCTCAAATGAAGGATATTGTTGAAGTTGTAGCAAGAGGGAGATGTGTTTAGAACAACTCTTGGTGAACATGCGGACAATCTCTTCCATGGGTATGGAGAATGATAACTTTACCATGACTTTTCTCCATCTATCCCCATAATCCATTATTGGCTCATCATCATAATGTCTTAGGTTGGCCAGATCTGAAAGGTTCACCTTCTTCTTAGCATCTAAGGAGAAACATTTTAGGAAAGCATTTACTAGTTGTTCGAAATTGGATATGTTGTGCTTAGGAAGTTGGTTGAACCATTGAGTGGTAGCACCCAAAAATGTCATAATGAAGGTTCTTAGCATAAGAGCATCATTGTCTTCAAGATGAAAACATGCATTGATAAAATTGGTGACATGCTCTTGTGCATCCTCTTCACCCTTGAATTTTTCTAACCTAGGCATCTCAAAGTGCTTAGGATATGGAGGGCTAGGAATTGATGGGCACAATGGTTGATTGTGTATTTTACTCAATGTTGGTGAGTTCCCAGCCGTCTCTTGTTTCTCAAAGGCTTTCATATTTTTAGCAAGTGCCTGGAATGCCTTTGAGGTGAGGAGTTCCTCCTCTTGCAGGCCCCCTCACGGTGGTAATGGAGGTAACCCTATGTGCACTTGACTTGTTCTATTCTCTTCCCTCCTATGAGGGGATTTAGGATGTGTTGGATCCTGACTTATCATGTTTACCCTTTCCCCACCAATTTGATTTTGTTCATGATTTGGTTGGTGGTTTCATTGTGGGTTATATTCTTGTCTAGTGTGCCCATCTTGTTGTGAGTCAACGTATTCATTTCTTGGGTGATCACTACCATTTTCTTGTAGGTTTATATGAGCTATTTGTTCAGCTTGTTCCCTTAAATGCTTCTCATGTTGGCGCAAAAGCCTTTCTCTTTTTTTGTCATGCTCGAGAGCTTCCACTAGCTCTCACTCTTTGCGTAATGCATTTTCTAACCATCGCATGTGGTCATATTGTGTTGTTATAGAAGACTCATGTTTGTCTGATTCTGTTCTTGTGGTTCAGATTCATAGATTCCTCGAAGAGGTTTTTGCTATTTCTTTGCTCTTACTAGCTAATGTAACTTGTTCAGTGTGTTGGTAAGTATCTCTATGATCAGACCCTGTATGTGTACTACGGGGTCACTCTAAAGCATCCCCAGGTTGGGAGGTACATTTAGAAGTAACAATTCGTGAACTTCTAGATGTAGAATTTTTTGTGGCTACAGTTCTGGGAGGTGGCCTCGAATGAAATCGATCCAACTCGTCTAACTATCTTGTCCTCCATGGTTGATCCTTTGGGGTGCCATTTACTCCAATGAGGTCATAATCTATTGGAATCCTTCCTCTTGTGTGAAGGGTTTCTTTTGTTTGGTACCTATGATTGGATGTACCTCTAGTTCCATGCCCCTCAGTGGGCATATCTATTCTAGGTGTCTCATGTGAAGTTTGAGATGTTGTGACTCTTGTGTGTATTTTTGGTGATGCAGGATTTGTGGCCCCACCTACCCTCCATGAGGATGGATATGGGGAAACCTCATCATCTATGTGTGAATAATGGGGTCTAGAACCCCTCTTATGTCCATGTGGGGAGGAAGCTCTTGAAGCCTCCTCATGTCTTTGAGAAGTTTTTGTGTGTTTAGAGGAAGGCCTTGAGGCTCCCTCATGTCTCCTTGATGATGATGGTCGTGAAGCCTCTTTGTGTTTTTGTGATTTAGTTCCATGGTGTGACTCCCTAATTGGGGTTTCTCGAGGAGAACCCCCAAGGGTTGAGTTATCACCCCTTAGACTCGTAGAACTACGTCTCACAGTCTTATGAGTATGTGGTTCAATGTTACTATGACTTCGCCTATGGGTATGTGTTGCTTCAGATTCTCCCTTGGTATTGGACCGAGGATGTTTACTTCTTGTTTTGACCATTGTGTTTATGAATTAGTCTTTTGGATTGCACTTTAGAGATAGCCAAACAATATCAAGCAAGTATTTATCTTGATTAACAATTTATGTGTGCCCTATACTGTTTGTTGTGTTTTGATGTGTTGTTGTTCTTGTCTTCTTGCTCTTGTTTTAGATTTATAATGAGGAGACTCATCCATAGTGGGAATCAAGAACACCCATGCCAAACATGATTTTCTCAAAAAGAGACTAGGGTACACCACTTAAATCCCAGTGGGGGGTTCGCCTAGCTCTTCCACTCTAAACCAATGATTGTTCCAATAGTGGGAGATAGTTTGAACATGAGTATCTTAGTACCACTATAAAGAAGTTTCTAATTCCATTCTAGGAAGATCTAGGGGGCAAGCCGGTGGAAGGAGATGAATGCCAACGTCACCGGACTGAATTGAGGGTTGGTGATGAAATCCAACTCCCCAATGTTTAAAACATGTGTGCGTGTGTGGGGTTCATTTTAAATTTACATAAAGTAAAATGCATCATACAGTAGCAATGACTCTTTCCTATATGCCTGATATAAATGATGTTTCACTTTTCAAAAATATGCATAACTAGTATGAGTTTCATGGATGCACTCTATCTTGTGCAAATATGGCCTCTAGCAGGGCCTCAAAGCAAGCAAACCAACACATAATTTCTAGCACGCTAGATTCTAGGGCAGAATTTACAAGCATAAGTCATTGTTCCTAGCAACGCCTAGTGGAAACCTAAAAGAAACCCTAAGATGTGCAAGATGCAAGTTCCTTCCTTTCTATTCCTTAATTTCTAAAATTAAAATGTGTCTTAATGTTCACTGTTTTAGGAAAAAATAAGCAGATAAAAGAACATAAGTCATCAAAAAAGTTGTACCAACCTCTAATCCAGCTCAAAGAACAAATATTATGTCCTCTACTGCACTCCATATCTGGCCACTATCGACCAGAGTGGCTGATTTTTGGCCGTATAGACTGAGTATTTGTTGTCGGGGGGGCCTAAAAATCCACAAAAAAAAATGAGTGAAAAAAGGGGAGAAAAAAAAAACTTAGCGGGGGTCCCATCGTGATCGCCATCTATAGCGACCCCGAGGAGGTGACGCACCGTCCACTTACTCTACTTGCAAATATTATTTACTTAATCATGCATTAAATGAAAGATATAACCAAGATACGAAGAAATGAATAGATAACACTTTTTATTGCTTTTTCTCAAGTCCGGTTACATATAGATCCCTCTAAGGGATTCCCTTCATTTGATACAGATTTTACAAGATAGGGTAGCGGATGTATGATATCCCCTTGCAAGGGGTGATGCACTCTCGTAGGCTTCTCGATGACGCACACAAAACTGTATGAGGGCTTACAGATGCCTCCTTCTCTAGGTCTAGTTCCTAGAGGGATCCTTTTGCTTTTGTATGTTGATAACCTGTCCAATGAACCTATAATCCTGCAAGCATGAAAACAATAGCAGACGCTCAATTGTTCGAGATTGCCTCCCTGGATAAGGTTGTTAGCAATAACTCTAATGATTAAAAAAATATGCTCAATGATAATAGAAACTAATGCTATGAAATGCAATAAATCATATCTATGCTAATAACGTGAAAACATGTAACAAGCTAGATAAAGGAAACTAATGCTAAGAACCCTAGACTAGGCCTGCGGGCCACTGTTCGAGATAGTGGCCGCTATGATGAAAGCCGGACCTCTATTACTCCAAGGCTATGGATCTAGGCTTGCTACCGATATTGAAATGATTGTCGTCTTTGTCCGATGTATTGAATATCCTATAGATGATAACCTCCCAGTCGGCTAGCACTTCTTTGCTCCTCGAAATGTGCTCTAAATTGCTCTCCAATCCCGATAGGGCTTTGCTACAAGAAAAGCTCTCTAGGTCTCAAAAGCTCTCCTCGATCGTATCCCTGCATAAAGTCTTGTCAAATTGATAAAAAGGTCTCAAGAAGGTCCCCTAGTGCTTTTAGGTTCACTCCTTATATTGTGTTGAGGTCTTAGGGTTAGGTCTAGAAACCCTAAGACTGAATTCTGCATACAAACTATTTGTTAGCATGAGAATTTGAGTCTTTGTCTACCCTTGAGGGCTAGTTAACTGATGTCTAAACCTAGACTTGAGTCTTTCATGTAGACTTACTATGAGGAGGAATGCAAAATTTGTCCCCGCTCGACCTTATTGCATGCAAACTACCACTTCCACCCGAGATTAGGCCATATTGGTGGTAAATTGCATCTCAGGGTCTAGCCACTGCCATCTACAGTGGCTAAAGATTGGCCACTCTGAGCTTCAGCGACCAGAATTCAGCCACTCTGGTTCACAGCGACCAGGCTTGGATGGGCTAAAACTACCCCAGATGAGTGGTGAAAACCACCTTTGGCACTTGGAAGGTCCCAAGGTTTGGTCACATGGTCTATGAGTGTGCCCATATGAGTAGTTCTCCTAAACATGACATGTTTTAGGTGTCTACACTTGTAAATAGCACAAGTTTCTTTAGACCTTAACTAGTCACCTCTTTGCTCATTTTAGACCATTATTGGTTGTTGCTCATATAGACCTTCACTGACTGCTGACCATATTAGGCCTTAACTAGACATTATCCATTATTCATAGTTACTATATTGTATATATGTATGCTCATATAGACCTTAAATAGTTACATTTTTCTCAAAGACCTTAACTGATCACTGCTCATTTTGCTCATTTTAGACATTAATTGGTTTTTGTTCATATAGGTCTTAGTTGGTTGTTGACCATATTAAGACTTAGCTAATTTTAGAGTAGTATACTTAGCTACTATATGTAGGCCTTATCGGCCATTATATATATGGTGCATTTTTAAGCCTTATACTTAATATGAAATTCATAGGAATATAATCACAAGATCAAATATAATAAAGTTGCAATATAATGAACCAGTAAAGATAATGTAACAGAGATAAATGAGAAAACTAATATGTATTATCAAGGCTTAAAAAAATATCAAATATCATTCAATAATATGATTAGATATGAATGTAAAGCCTAAAATATACACAATAATATCACTTACAATACTAGTTGCTCAAATGTATGCATACTTATATTACTCCTCTTTCTGTTATAAATATCTTATAGAGATAACATTATGGACACTATATATCACTATGTGGAATATATTTATTGCTCTCTATAATAATTGTATATCACTATAGAATATGTAAATGGAATTCTTTGTTGATCTCTCTATGGAGTAATATATAGCCTTTCTAGGATGACTCTTTGGTTACCATGACTCCTTTCCATATGCCAAGCCTTATGACTCTTGGCTTCTATACTTGAAACTTGCATACACATGACACTATCTTGTATGCACACTTGTCCTTGACTCCTCTTAATCGAAGGATACATATGCACTCTTACATAATGGACACTTATGCACAGTTACACTCATAACACTTGCACAAATAATTACATGTCACTTGTGCATTTCTTGCACATTATTACATTACATGAAATATCAACTCACTCACTAATCTAAGACACACTCCTAATATAATAATGTACCAAGGTGGTACATTGGCATGTACCAAATAATGTAATATTCTCCAACAATATATATAGGGTCATATCTCAACCTCCCATCTTATTTGCTTAAGGATTACATTGATCTAAATCGCATTGGTCCTATGCAACCTAAGTTGATTATGATCATGTTACCTAGGCACCTCTTCATCACCTTCTAGACCAATTTAAAGTTTATTCTTCCCTCTTTTCTTCATCATTATTGAATCATAAGATACATCATGTTTTATGTGTTGGTGTGTCGTAATCCAAAATTGGCACATTTAGCCATCTTCTCTATCCCTTCCCTAGTAAGTGTGCTATAACCCAAAATTGACATGTCATCCCCCTCTAAGCCTATGATTTAGACTTACCTGCTCCTCTTGTTGGTGGTGGTCACAACGATTGCATGTCCATGGATTGCAAGATAGTCCTTGTTTGTATCCTTGTGATATTTTGGCTCCATAATCAATGCAATGGTAGTGAGGGTTGCCTCTGCCCCTCAAGTATGGCTTGATAGCATAACACCTAATAATACATATCTCACTACCCTTCTACTCAAGCCTCATATTGTTCCCATGTTAGCTTATCTTGAAGTACCATGATGGCCTACTCTTATAATCTACCCATCGTAACTACAATACCTTCTGCCCTTACTTGCTATATCTCTTAGTCTAGTCTAGGCACCTCTAATATCTATTCAACCTCTTCCCTAGCTATGTCTTGATCTATTGTGAGCCAGTATCGCTCGTCAGCTAGCTGATCTCATTCAATAGTCATTTAGTCCAGGGTCCTCTACCATTCCTTCAACCTATTTGCTTAGTCTACCCAAATACAACCCCTCTCTACCAACATCCCATCCACTTTTTACTATAGCCTAAACACTTCAACCCATAAGGCATCCCTCTCAATCATAGGATCCACCTACCTTACCATCTTGCTAGGTCTTACCTCCATCTCCATGGGATAAACTCTTGTACCTCTACTCGATAAGACAATCATTAGTAAATACACCCTGATAGTTGTGAGGCTCATAATCCTTACCTCTACCATTGTCTCTCTCAACTATCCTACCTTCTAGCTCCTCCTCTCCTCCATGTGATGGGATTCTTGATATTAGGCTCACTACATGCCAATGCTCATAACCTATTCTCTTAATTGGGGAGATCCTCATTGGTAATATCAATTAATACCAATGCCAGTATCCTCAATCCACTCTAATATTGTCCACTCATAGCTCAATAAAAGGAAGTTAATCCCTATCCTCCTTTGAAAAATTGGTAGGGTCAGGTCACCTGCATAATCTTATTGGATCCCTCACCACATGTCAATACTAGTAATCTCCTATTTATGGTCATTGCTACACTAAACCAAGTTGTCTCCATACTCGATCAAATCAGTGCAACTCTTGTTCATCCTAGTCTATGATAACCCATAAGATTCATCCATCCTAGGTGTTAATATCTATTGGAAATATGAGCAATATTTGTTGTCATTGATGTCAAGAGTCAGTTTCAGTGAGCAGTGCAAGAGGAAGGATGTCAAGAGTCAGTTTCAAAAATAAGAAGGTGATCAGATAAGGTCTACAGGAGAAATATGAAGGCCCAAGAAAAATAATATTATAATATTTTATTATAATATTAAAGGTCTAATGGTAAGACCTAAAGAAATTAAATTAATTATAAATTAATTTTAATAATTTCATTATAAATTAATTTGATTAAATTTATAGTTATTAAATTAATTATAATAATTTTATTATTAATTAAATTATAATCTAATTTAATTAACCCTAAGGTTAGGGTTATGAGGGCAAAAAGAAAGCGTCGACGTCATGCATTATTTCCTCCATCGACGTCTAATATGGTGGTGGCACAATGGTATAAATACCATGTGCCTTAGTTGCAAAGGATACCTTCATTCGAATAACATTAAGCCTACGATTTCTACGATTTTCGTGCGAGGAAGAAGATAAATTTTTTGTCTTGTTTGCGCTAGTGAAGGGACAAGATTTGTGAGGCTCTAAGCCTCATAACCAACCGGTTGGTTGGCCTAGTGGCAAGCGGCTATGACTTAGGGCTTTGGCAAGCGGGAGGACCCATGATCGAATCTCGATGGCAGTTTTGGTGAAGGTTTTGGTTTGGGCACCAAAGGAAGCAACGTGTTCATTTTTGGTTTAGGCGCCAAAGGGAAGCATATAGCGCACGAGGCACTCCTTGCTTCCAAGGTGAGCACCTAGCTCACGTGGTAGTTGAAGCCATGGCTAGGGCATTGGTGGCAGCGCAGCATGGGTTCGATTCCCACCAAGGGCAAAAGGTATTTAAATTTTTAAATTTAATTTTTTGTCCTAAGGTTTGTTTGGCATGAGATTTTAGGGAGATATAAGGTTTATGAAAATTAAATTTTATATTGTGATTTTGGTGATTAAGTGTTGAATGGAGTAATAAGGCTTTAGAGGGTTTTAAATGTTATTTTAAAATAAAGTCTTATTGTGTTTAATATTTGAGAGGAGTAATAAGGTGTAATTGAGATCTAGTGTTTTGTATGGTGAGAATAATTTGTGAGGGAATTATTGAATGAAGTTTTGAGAAGGTTTTTGCTACCTAACCCTTGAGATTGGCAAAAAGAGTAATTGTGATTGAGATAGGTTTTTAAGGTCAATTCTTCATCAAACAAAAGGTATGGGCATATCTTCCTTGTGAGTGAAATATTGTTGGATGTTGTGAATGCTAAGTTGGAGTGAAAAGGGTTGTTTGATAAGCATTGTTGAGTTTGATTGTTAAAGGTTTTTCTGAGTGAAATTTGATGATAAAAACCTTGTTTGATAAGCATTGTTGGAAATATTGAAGTAAGCTTTCATATGCTTGAACTAGGGTTTGTGAAAGATCATGAGTATCATTGTTATGTGAGATTGTTTGATAAGCATTGTTGGAAATAATTGAGTGAGTGTTCATATGCTTGGACTAGGGTTTGTAAGCAAGGAGTGTTTCATTGAGTGATTGATTGAGTGGAGTTGATTGAGCCTAGTTGATTGGAAGTGTTGGAGTGATAGTTCAAGTTCTATGAAATAAATTGTTCTATATTCTGAATTGATTTGAGAAAGAGATTGAAAGTGATTGAGCATTGTTGTGAGTGTGAAGCATATTGAGTCTCTAACAATTCTCTATATGTTTCTGTGAGATTGAACTAGATTCTATGTGAAACTTGTTTGTGTGATTGAAGAGGATTTTGTGATAGATTGAGTTGAGTTGAGTAAGATTTTGTGGAAGCTTATAATGTAGATTTGAGGTAAGTCTTGGTGAAGACTTGTTGGGAGATTGGACAAGTTCTAGTGAGGACTTGTTGAGTATATTTGAGGTAAGTCTTGGTGAAGACTTGTTGAGAATATTGGACAAGTTCTAGAAGGGACTTGTGGATAGATTAGTGTGAGATTTTGTGGAAGCTTACAATGCATATTTGAGATAAGTCTTTGAGAAGACTTGAGAGTAGAGTTGATTGATTGATTTGTTCAAACCTTGGGTTAAGGTTTGGGGTAGATCTAGCAGAGTTGATTTGTGATTGAGTCAAGCTTTGTGTTAAGGCTTGAGGATAGATTTGTGCTAGATGAAGGACTATGTTTAGTGTATATTTGAGGATAGATATTGAGTATATTTGTGCTAGATCGAAGGATTATGTTTAGTGTAGATTTGAGGATAGATATTGAGCAGATTTGTGCTAGATCGAAGGACTATGTTTAGTGTATATTTGAGGATAGATATTGAGTATATTTGTGCTAGATCGAAGGACTATGTTTAGTGCATATTTGAGGATAGATATTGAGCAGATTTGTGCTAGACCGAAGGATTGTGTTTAGTATATATTTGAGATAGAGCTGAGAGTAAGCTTTGGAGGTGATAGAGTATAGAGGACAATAGTCTCTAGTGGATAGAGGTCCATTAGCTAGGGTAGTGAAGATAGGTCTTCTGAGTGAGGGTAGGAGTCTTCAGTGGATAGAGATCCATAAGCTAGTGTAGTGGAGGTAGTAGTTCTTCTAGAAGATCACCAGCTAAAGTAGAGGAGAAGGAGTTCTCCTGTGGATAGAGATCCATGAACTTGATTAGGGGATTGGTGTCTCCTTTGGATAGAGGTCCATAAACATTGTAATAGGGAAAGGATTCCCAAGAGATTTGTTGAGAAAATTTTAGTGAAATATTTTCTTCGTGGAGTAGCCCACATTGGGTGAACCACGTTAAATTGGTGTCTCTATTGTGTGTGGTGATTTATGCATTGCTTTGATTACTATTATTGATATTACCATTGATATATTGCATAATATTGATTGGGAAAGAAAAGTAAAAAGTGGTCTTATACTGTTCACCCCCCTCTCAGTATAAGCTTGTGTTCTTCAATTGGTATCAGAGCGGGTTCCTTCGAAAGAGTTTAACAGCTTGAAGGAAAATCTTACAAGAACATAGATGGATTCTCAGAGTGGATCCTTAGGAAATTCAGCACCATTGTTCGATGGGAACAATTATACACTATGGAGCACAAGGATGAAGTTTCATCTAATGGCACTTGGAAATGAAGTGTGGGAAGCAGTTGAAAATGGATACACACCACTAGAAACTCCACCTACAGATAAATATGGTAAGCTTCTACATCATTACAATTCAAGAGCAATGAATGCAATTCAAAAGGGCTTGCGTGAAACAGAGTTTATAAATATTATGCATTGCAAATCAGCAAAGGAAATTTGGGATAAGTTGCAAGGCATATATGAAGGAGATAAAAAGGTCAAAAGGGACAAGTTGCAAAATTTCAAGAGAGCATTTGAAGATCTAAAAATGAAGGATGAGGAAAACATTTTTGCATATCTACTTCATGTGGATGAAGTTGTTAACTCCATGCAAGGACTTGGGCTTGAAGTTACAGAACCTGATGTGTGTGATAAGATTCTAAGGTCACTTCCAAAAAGGTTTAGTGAAAATATTTCAGCTATAGAAGAGTCGAAAGATATTGATCTTTTGACAAGGGATGAATTACATGGCATTCTCACAACATTTGAGATAAGAATAAAAGAGGAACCTATTCCCTAGAAAGAAGCAGCATTTAAAGCCACTAAGAAGACTAAGGGTAAGAAGTCAGATTCAAGCAATGAGTTATCCAATGATGAAGAAGCAAATTATGGTAGAAGGAACAAGGACTCAAGAAAGTATAAAGGTACAAAATCAGTTAGATGTTTTAAATATGGAAAATATGGTCACTATGCATCTGATTGTCCAGAAGCTAGAAATAGCAGTGGTGATGAGAAACAGGATCATAAGAATAGGGATGCAGGAAAGCACATGTACCAAAAGAAAAATAGGGATGGACAAGGTACACAAGGAAAGAAGTTTTTCCAAAGGCATAAGAAGAGTTTCTATGCAGATAAGGTAGGTAAGAGCTCAAGTGATAGTGATGATAGTTCCTCTAGATAATGATAGAGATGAAGTTCTATTTCTGCAAAAGAAAAATAAGTGGTTAGGAAAAGGTCACCAATAATCCTCAAGTGTTTTAGATGTGGTAACTTTGGTCATCTTGAAGATAGTTGTACAAGGAATGGATTCAGTTTCAGTGATGATGAATATGAAGATACACTTGAAGGACCAGAAGAGAATCTTCTTATGGCACTAGAAGAAGAAGGAGGTGATCCTATAGAAGATGAGTCATAAAAGAATGAAGATGTTTTCAAAGGTAAACAAATAGAGGAAGAATCAGAGAAAGGAGAAGTTGATCTTGAGGGTGAGCTTATTCATGCCCTTGATGCATTAAAGGAGGTAAGAAAGCAAAACTCAAAACTCAAGCTTAAATTTCAAGAATGTGATGAAGAGAAAGGAAAGCTTATAGAGGATCTAACTAACTCAATAGCTAAGACAAGGAGATTCAAAGAGAAGTTAGAAGCTAAGGTTTTAGAGTGTGAAATATTAGAGTATGAGGTAGCTTCACTAAGGAAGGAAGTAAAAGAGTCTAAGGATAAGTTACACAGGTTTGGAAGAAGCTCAAAGAACTTGGATAAGATTATCAAGACACAAAAACCAACATCAAACAAGATAGGTCTTGGTTTTGAATAGGTACAAAAGAAACAAGGAGAGGAGTCAATCTCAAGTTCTGAAGAAGAAGAAACTTCAGAAGAAGAGAGTGTAAGAGAAAGTGAGACTTCTGAGGAAGATTTGGACAACAGAAAGTTCAACAAGGAAAGGAACAATGCACAAATGAGGAACAGATGGAACAAAAACCAGCACAGGGTAAAAGAAACTAAAAGACCAATGAGGTCAAGGCAAGGTAGTTTCAATGGATGATGCTTCTCATGTCACAGGTTTGGGCACAAGGCTACATAGTGCAGGACACATGAAAGACATGAATATGGGAAATTCAAAAATAGATAACTTTTTCAAGGGTATTGCTACTCTTGTAATCAGTTTGGTCACAAGGCAGTGAATTGCAGGGTTCATGATAGGAATAGATATGGCTTCACCAAGAGAAATCCCAAGATATCTGCACCTCCAAGGAATAACAACATTAAGTGTTATAAGTGCAATAATGATGGACATACAACAAAGTGGTGTAGAGCAAAAATTCTAGAGACAAGCAAGAACATGAATAGTCAGAGGAATCAGAAGGATCAGATGAGGAGGAAAGTGGACAAAGGAAAAGATCAGTGCATGCTGGGAGTAGAAATACTCCCACCCCAGAATTAACCACCTCAAGAGGAGGTGGGGGAGGGGCTAAGCTAAGAGTCTCATTCTTAGCCCCAAGCCCCAAAGGTGACCCTTTGCCATTGATGACAAAGGGGAGAGATTTGATTTAGGGGGAGAGAATTCAGTTAGGGGAAGCAGTTTCTCAGGGGGAGTAGAACAGGAAAAGGTAAAAGGAATGGTAAAAGGAAAATGGGTTGCCATCAATGACAAAGGGGGAGATTTTTGGAAATATGAGCAAGATTTGTTGTCATTGATGTCAAGAGTCAATTTTAGTGAGCAGTGCAAGAGGAAGGATGTCAAGAGTCAGTTTCAAAAATAAGAAGGTGATCAGATAAGGTCTACAGGAGAAATATGAAGGCCCAAGAAAAATAATATTATAATATTTTATTATAATATTAAAGGTCTAATGGTAAGACCTAAAGAAATTAAATTAATTATAAATTAATTTTAATAATTTCATTATAAATTAATTTGATTAACTTTATAGTTATTAAATTAATTATAATAATTTTATTATTAATTAAATTATAATCTAATTTAATTAACCCTAAGGTTAGGGTTATGAGGGCAAAAAGAAAGCGTCGACGTCATGCATTATTTCCTCCATCGACGTCTAATATGGTGATGGCACAATGGTATAAATACCATGTGCCTTAGTTGCAAAGGATACCTTCGTTCGAATAACACTAAGCCTGCGATTTCTATGAATTTTGTGCGAGGAAGAAGACAAAAGTTTTTGTCTTGTTTGTGCCAGTGAAGGGACAAGATTTGTGAGGCTCTAAGCCTCATAACCAACTAGTTGGTTGGCCTAGTGGCAAGTGGTTGTGACTTAGGGCTTTGGCAAGCGGGAGGACCCATGATCGAATCTCGATGGTAGTTTTTGGTGAAGGTTTTGGTTTAGGCGCCAAAGGAAGCAATGTGTTCATTTTTTGTTTAGGTGCCAAAGGGAAGCAATAAAGTGCATGAGGTACTTCTTGCTTCCAAGGTGAGCGCCTAGCTCATGCGGTAGTTGAAGTCGTGGCTAGGGCATTGGTGGCAGTGCAACGTGGGTTCGATTCCCACCAAGGGCAAAAGGTATTTAAATTTTTAAATTTAATTTTTGTCCTAAGGTTTGTTTGGCATGAGATTTTAGGGAGATATAAGGTTTATGAAAATTAAATTTTATATTGTGATTTTGGTGATTAAGTGTTGAATGGAGTAATAAGGCTTTAGAGGGTTTTAAATGTTATTTTAAAATAAAGTCTTATTTTGTTTAATATTTGAAAGGAGTAATAAGGTGTAATTGAGATCTAGTGTTTTGTATGGTGAGAATAATTTGTGAGGGAATTATTGAATGAAGTTTTGAGAAGGTTTTTGCTACCTAACCCTTGAGATTGGCAAAAAGAGTAATTGTGATTGAGATAGGTTTTTAAGGTCAATTCTTCATCAAACAAAAGGTATGGGCACATCTTCCTTGTGAGTAATTGTTGGATGTTGTGAATGCTAAGTTGGAGTGAAAAGGGTTGTTTGATAAGCATTGTTGAGTTTGATTGTTAAAGGTTTTTCTGAGTGAAAGTTGATGATAAAAACCTTGTTTGATAAGCATTGTTGGAAATATTGAAGTAAGCTTTCATATGCTTGAACTAGGGTTTGTGAAAGATCATGAGTATCATTGTTATGTGAAGTTGAGAACTATCTTGAACTAGGGTTTGTGAAAGATCTTGAGTATCATTGTTATGTGAGATTGTTTGATAAGCATTGTTGGAAATAATTGAGTGAGTGTTCATATGCTTGGACTAGGGTTTGTAAGCAAGGAGTGTTTCATTGAGTGATTGATTGAGTGGAGTTGATTGAGCCTAGTCAATTGGAAGTGTTGAAGTGATAGTTCAAGTTCTGTGAAACAAATTGTTCTATATTCTGAATTGATTTGAGAAAGATATTGAAAGTGATTGAGCATTGTTGTGAGTGTGAAGCATATTGAGTCTCTAACAATTCTCTATATGTTTTTGTGATATTGAACTAGATTCTGTGTGAAACTTGTTTGTGTGATTGAAGAGGATTTTGTGATAGATTGAGTTGTGTTGAGTAAGATTTTGTGGAAGCTTACAATGTATATTTGAGGTAAGTCTTGGTGAAGACTTGTTGGACAAGTTCTAGTGAGGACTTGTTGAGTAGATTTGAGGTAAGTCTTGGTGAAGACTTGTTGAGCAGATTGGACAAGTTCTAGAAGGGACTTGTGGATAGATTAGTGTGAGATTTTGTGGAAGCTTACAATGTATATTTGAGATAAGTCTTTGAGAAGACTTGAGAGTAGATTTGATTGATTGATTTGTTCAAACCTTGGGTTAAGGTTTGGGGTAGATCTAGCAGAGTTGATTTGTGATTGAGTCAAGCTTTGTGTTAAGGCTTGAGGATAGATTTGTGCTAGATCGAAGGATATGTTTAGTGTAGATTGATAATTTGTGCTAGATTGAAGGATTATGTTTAGTGCATAGATTTGAGGATAGATTGATTTGAGTTGAATAAATTTGTGCTAGATCGAAGGACTGTGTTTAGTGCATATTTGAGGATAGATATTGAGCAGATTTGTGCTAGATCAAAGGACTATGTTTAGTGTATATTTGAGGATAGATATTGAGCAGATTTGTGCTAGACCGAAGGACTGTGTTTAGTGTAGATTTGAGGATAGAGATTGAGCAGATTTGTGCTAGACCGAAGGACTGTGTTTAGTACAGATTTGAGACAGAGCTGAGAGCAAGCTTTGGAGGTGACAGAGTATAGAGGACAATAGTCTCTAGTGGATAGAGGTCCATTAGCCAGGGTAGTGAAGACAGGTCTTCTGAGTGAGGGTAGGAGTCTTCAGTGGATAGAGATCCATAAGCCAGTGCAGTGGAGGTAGTAGTTCTTCTAGAAGATCACCAGCCAGAGCAGAGGAGAAGGAGTTCTCCTGTGGATAGAGATCCATGAACTTGATTAGGGGATTGGTGTCTCCTTTGGATAGAGGTCCATAAACATTGTAATAGGGAAAGGATTCCCAAGAGATTTGTTGAGAAAATTTTAGTGAAATATTTTCTCCGTGGAGTAGCCCACATTGGGTGAACCACGTTAAATTGGTGTCTCTATTGTGTGTGGTGATTTGTGCATTGCTTTGATTACTGCTGTTGATATTGCCATTGATATATTGCATAATATTGATTGGGAAAGAAAAGTAAAAAGTGGTCTTATACTGTTCACCCCCTCTCAGTATAAGCTTGTGTTCTTCAATATCATAGCCTCCAGATAATCTTCTATGATTAAATTTCATCTACCACCCTTTGTGCTAGTGTTAAGGAGCCAAAAAAAGCCCATTTTATATACTCAATCTGGTGGTCCCTTCAATAGGCCATCAGTATTTTGTATTCCTACGTAGGCCCTCGTAATCTTAATGGCCACCTCAATGCTAGATGGTCCCAGCACCAAACCTATAGTAGAGTCTCACATGTGAGGTCATGGCCCTCCTTATACATGGTATTGTACAAGGTTTGATACAGCCATCCTAGGATCATAGGTTCCCATGCAAATTGAGTCTGCTAGTCTTGCATGCCTAAGACCACTTCTCCTAGTGACCATGAAAGTAGTCACCTACCAGTATGGAAAATCATCAATCTTACCATCAGCCTTCTCAAGATACATGTGAGGCCATCCACTCCATATTGATTGATCTTATCATTGACATGGACTCCCCTACTCTTCACCTCATGGTTGGGGTCTCTAAAAAGCCTATATAATGTGTCCCTCTCACTCAATGTCCTATACACCACCCTACCTTAGGCACTCTCAAATCCACCACATGTCCTTTAGTTTGATGGTAACCTCTCCTCTTGATAACCTAAATATTGAGGAATTAGTGGACCACCACTTGATAAGTGTCATCATCATAGCTATTCAAACTCAATCCTTGACATCTATGTTAGGTGCAGTAATCCCATTGCATCCAACACATCTCTATCATTTGTTGTGAGCTACTCCATCAAGCATATGTGATTGCCACTCTCGAGACTCTAGGATGTCTAGTTGTAAAACCTAAATTTATCATTAGTCCATAATCATAAATCATAAATCATCATAGAGATTTAAAAATCTTAAAATCATAAATCACATAAATTATTTACCTTCATCAAATCATTATCCTAATTAACCAAAACCCTAATAACAACTTTCTTCTTTCTTTATTCATTCCTTTCTCTCTTTCTTGTCCACACTAATTTTTTTTCAAAAATAAAAAATAAAATAAATCAATAATTCAATTTTTATCCTAGTTTAGTCCTAACCCTAGTCTATCTAGTGGGATTCAATGCCTACCTATGCTCTTGCCCCACTACTCTAACCTTACCCCTTGTAATTGTTGCACAGTGGATAGGTAGCACCATTGTGTCTCCAAATATTCTTTTATCCTCTCATGCATGATAAAATTACCCCTCCTAACCTTTTTACCTTTTGTTTTTTTCTTGTTACTCCCTTCTCTCTTACCCCCTACTTCTTTTCGCCTATTTTTCTTGTCATTTCAAGTTTATTTAGGAATTTTTCCCTTCCCTCTAATAAATGATGGGGCACCTTGACCTAGGGGTATTGACGTAATTAATGCTCGTAAAATGTGTAAAATTTTTAAAGTGCTTGAAATTGCATCATTTTTGTACCATTCTTTTGCCTAAACTCCCATCCCTTTAAAATCCATTTTCTTCAAGCTTGAGGGTATCTACAACTTTTTTGATGCATTTATTATACCATAAATACATCAAATAGGGGGTAAATGTAGATACCCAAAATTGACCCAACTAAATGAGTCAATTTTCCTTAGATGCCTAGATAACCCATTACAAATTGCCAAATATAATTTTTTTATTTTTTACTTTAGCTTTTAAGGTTTTCCTCTTGCAACAGTATCATAGTCCTCGGAGATGACCTACGATATCCTTCTATAGTCATTACTACTTATTTTTTAAACTATCCAATTGTTGCTTGAAGTGACCTCTAATGATCACATCAACAATATCATGGTTACCCTATATGAACCATGATATTATTTTCCCAAGGTAAGGACTCTGAATCATACAATCTCTGGCTTCCTTGGGATTTTGTCCATTTATGGTTCCATTCCTTTGGTATATCCATCCTTGTAACTGAATCCCAAGGTGGCTCCTCTTGGATTTGATGAATTTCAAATTCAACAACCTTTATGAATGCTCTTCCTTCTCCATCCAAGCCAAGCTCCTCTATAAATTGAGGCCTTATACCTTCATTCTCATCAAGCACTCTTAAGGTAAATAAATTTTGGCATTTGTGACTCAAATTTCTAGATTTATGGGTACTTTGGCTTGAAAAATATTTGAGGGAGATTTCTTTGGCAAGTTAGGATAAAATGATCTCTCTTTGGTTGTTATCTCCTCTTTTCTAGCATTCCTTCATATTGATTTGTCATTTTGAATACTAATGACTTGTTTTAATTATATTATTGCATGCTTTATCTTCTAACCCTTCTCTCAAGTGTTGTACAACTACAAATCTTAACTTTTTCTAGCCTATGTCTTTGTCTAAGACCTCTAAGAATCCTCCTTTCATCTTGAATCAACTTTAGCCTAATACACAAAATGATATCGTGACTCATAATCCTTAAGCATGATTTTGTTGGTGAATTATTTGGGGGTAAACCTTCGCCCCACTCTTTGGTCTTGGCATTCTTTTATCTCTTCTCCATCACATACCCCTCTATACGAACTTTAGTCCTAGTTAGAAGTTTGTCTTCATATTCTATTATCCAAACTGCCACAATAGAGATGATATCATGACCTGTAATTACAAGGTATGATTTCATTTTGTGTAGTTGAAGGAAAAATACTGCACCCTATTCCTTTGTTCCCCTCCTTTCCAACTCATTATAGTCTCTATCAGATTAAAACTAAATTTTCTAGTCAGTAACATTCATTTCATCTCCCTTTGACACAATATCGTAGACAATATTTACTATATGTAATTTTGTTTTAGTTTCAAAAACCTTGTTTATTTATAGTAGACTATTTCTTACCCATTTCTACACTTTGTTCGATATCATGCCCCTTATTTCCAGGGCACAATTTTATTCTAAAAAAGGGTCACTTATTTTCATGTGCATTTGATCTTTTAAAGGAGACCTTGGGACTTGACTCTAGTCAAGGAAGCTTTCAACCTCCCATATTCTAGTTGGTCCCAAGACCTAAAACCAAATTTTCCAAGTTTTTGTTGTCTTTTATTGTAGGTTATAAAAGCATAGTCTATTTATGATAGGTATGATAACGCATTCTTGATGCAGAAGGACCAGGTTTGATATCGTGTCAAACATTGGTTCAGATAAATTTCTTCATAGATCCTAGTACTATTTCCTTTTTAAAAGATTATTGTTGCTATGTTCTTCTCTGTTTTCTGTAGATTTCATAGAAAAACAAAAAAGGGTAAAAGGAACTTAAGTTTTAGTCTTTCCTTTATGTTTTAAGCACACAAAATAAATAAGGATTAAGAGAGCATATATTATTAATTTGTTATTATATCTCCTCTATTAACTTAGATATTATAACTTGAAATTACATGTAGTCTTGCATTAGGCTAGTTCTTGTATGTTTGCATCCTCTTGAACCCTTGCTCAAAGAGAAAAATACTAATAATTTCTTGCAATTTAGTGATAGCTTTCATTAAAACAAAAATCATACTTAGGATAGCTCTTATTTTCTTTCATATATTTTTTTATTCATTTTTATAAAGCTTTCTCATAAATTTTATCTTTTCTCTTAGAAACTTAAGACTTAGGTGTTTTCCAAAATACACATCAAACATAGGATTTAGAGTACTTCTATAAAAAGACTCTTGGTGAACCCTTCAACATACAACATGTACACCAAACCCTTGAGGTGAGAACCAACACAAGGATTTTAGCCCTTGTGAATCTACCAAGGTTTCCATATGTTCTCACAATATCTCCTCTACTTATTTACACCTATTTACACCCTTCCACCATATGCTACTCTTACTGAACCTTTCTCCATATTTACCACCTTATAAAGAACTTATATACTCCCTCCTCTATTAGCCTCCCTTGATCCCTTATATACCTATATATTTTATTATACATCACTATCCATTTGTCCTCTAATAACTTATATGAATTTCTATGCTTTATTTTTGCTATCTCAAGAAATGTATACCATCATGAATGATAAAACGAGGGAACTACTCCTACCAACATGATCATATGGATGTTCCTTCTCGTTTCCAAGAGTACAACCCTTTTGCAATCCAATTTGAACTTAGAACCCTCTAATAGTTTGAATAAATTATGCATGGGGATATGACTCCCCTAGTTTTCACCATAACCATACGTGTTCAACACTCATAGATCATCCTTATGTGATAACCATGAATAGTAATTTTCCTTATTTGGCTAGATATACACTCAAAGTGCATTCGAGAGCATTATTATCTTTAGGGAGTCCAATAACAATTGCCTTATACCCAAGGGATAATCTAGCATGGATAAATTCTTAGCTAAAGATTCCAATATTTTACTATCTTATCCCAACTTGTCCTCCTCATACACCTCATGCAAGTCCCATCCATTACCTTGAAGATTATATTCCAACCAGCCTAGCAATGACACATTTCCCTCCAACCTATTCAAACCCTCAAATACAAATTGGAATTATCTTATACTAATTGATACAATGAATGCTCAAATTTGGATCAATAATCACCTTTGTCCATGATCCTTTTGTACCAAGCAATTTCGTAAGCTCCTCCATTTTCATCTCATATTTTCTACTTCTTCTCCTCAATTTTACATCCACTAATTTCCTATTCACCTTCAATATTTTTGCCCTCATCCACACCGTAACACTCTTATCATACTTTTTCACATATTTTACCATGCTTACCCATGATTTACAAAAACCTCACATTCAACTAAACCCCTTCAAACTTTAGAAATACCTCTTGAATGTGCCTCGTGTTTTCAATATGTTATTGTTATTGTTATTGTTATTATTATCTCTAGAGTCACATACACCCTCTCAAATTTTTCCATGTACAAAAGCATTAAAAAATTTAGTTATGGATACGTAAGGACCTACCAAACCATAGTTCCTCCTTACTACTCATTTCTATATAAAATTACATTTCGCACTACTTACTAGTTTTAGCTCCCAACACTCTCATCCCAAGATGATAGTTATATGCCCATTCTCCTAAGATGATGATAATTATGTATACTCCCAAGATAATGATAATTTCATATACCCACTCTCACACTAGCATAACCATAATCAAAACTCATAGCTTGAACCAAAACCTTACTCACCTTTTGAGAAACCTTCTTCATGTTTGTTTTTTGTTTTATTCAGCCTTGGTCATTGATGATTATATGTATATTATCAACTTTTTTACTTAATTTTTTTAGCCAGCAAGGCATTACTAAGATAGTAAAACACTTTAACTTTCAAAATATTGAGGGAGGCACTTCTCTAAAATGGAGAGAATATATATTAATATAGATCCAAAACAAATAACCAAATCCAAACAAGAATATCCACATATTGATCCATCCTATGTCTTCATAATCATGCCTAGAGGACATTGTATCAAGAATTTTTGCGTAGGGATGTGATCAACACCCACCAAATAGGTAACATTCCATAGGAGAATCTAGCAAAAGGAAATCCTTATTGAATTAAGGAAAACCAATGAGAAAAAAATATTTATTTATTAAAGAAGAAAAATCTCATATCAAACAATCAAGAGGAGATCATAAATAATTTGAACAACATGAATAGGCATCCATTAATTGAGGTCTATCCTCATTCTATCACCCATTGGAAGGCCTCCCTATCAATAGGCCTACCTCAATCAATAGGATGCCTCCATACCTATAAGTCTAACTCACCTTTATTTTCCATTTATCATGCTTTTAATATCTTTTATCATGCATTAAAGGAAACATGGTAGACCTCCTTACTTGTTAGTCTACCTCACATTTATAATGTTCTAATGACAAAATTATGTCCATTTGGACCTATTCAATGAAAGGGGAGATCTATTAGTCGATCTACCTCTATTAGATATTGACGATATTAATGATAATATATATTGAAGATATTAATGACAAGTGATTACCCAAGATAATTGATAGAGATCTTAACTTCACTTTATTTGACAATCCCCCTAAATGGGTACTACCTCTCTCTTTTAGTTAGGATGGCATTCATGGAAGGGATTAGACCTCCCCTTGTTTTACTACTTATAGTCACTCAATTAGCTTATGCACTCCTAAGTATCATGAATCCTTCCTAAGCACTTCTTCTTCCTATAGGTAATCAAACTTCATACCTCCTCTACCTCCATTATTTGAGGTTGTCTGGGCTCAATGGTAGTCCATTCCCCTTATGGAGAAATTTCCTACCTCTCAATTAGACAAGCCTCCTTCCCTCACTCAAACCACCTCTCACTATGGTTGGGCTCCTTTTCTGCATATGTTTTAGAATACTTTTGGATCACTCCTCATGCATCATGGAGAAAGACATCTAATATAAGGAGTATAGAGGCATCTAAGATGACACTTCTAAGACAAGTAGATAGTTATTACATTATAAGCATATATGTATTATACTATATTACATTTAGCATTGAATAATAAATGGAACACAAGGAAACAAACTAGTTGCATGCTTTATCCCTACTCAACACATTAAAGAATCAATATTGATTTTTTTTAAGGAACCATCATTTAAAATAGTTGTTGGTGCAAGTCGAAGAAGGGTTGCTTAAAATAATCTATAATTGATATGTGGAGGCATAGGCGTCGCTCATGAGAGGGTTATTATTGATAAGTGTCTACATGGAACCTAATAAAATCCACAAAATATTTTTGAGAATATCAAATTTGATGATGATGGAGAGTGGTGTAGTTTTCCATTATCCACACTTAAGGGAAAGACCCTCAAGTAGTGGAGCGAGAATATTTGCTTATAGAGTCTATTGTATGGATAACATGGTTGAGTTTGTGGGTAGGAACACCTTTTACAACTAGAATAGTGTGATATATTCTTCCTTTTGAACTTTGTGGAATGAGTGATATTTACATTATATGGAAAGGGAACTTGAGTATTTAGAAAACAATTTGAAACCTAAATACATCAAAAAGTGGTCGAATATCAAAAGGAGATCCCTTTTGCCATTGTTCAAACCGTTATAACTAAGATTTGAAGTTTAATTCTTTAAACCATAAAAGTATAAAAAATATGATATGATGCATGCATGGAATGCTTGGAGATATATATATAGTGGATGCATCTATTGCATACAAAATTCAAGCTAATTTAGAAGATGTACTTGTTTCAATTTGTTGTTAAATGTGGTAGTCTTTTGGAATGTACCTTTTTTTTGTATACAAAAATCTTAAGTAGGGTTTTGGTAACAATATTTAATTCATGGAGTCTCTTATTAATGTTCCTTATTGAATGAATAAAATAACAAAAATAAGGTGATTTTGAACCTGGGTCTCTATTTTATGAACCTAAAATTTAACCACTTGATCTCATGTTGATATATGTAATAATTATCTTATAATAAAAATATTAATAATTAACAAAGGAAAAAATGATGTATAAGATAGGACACATTAATATTTTAGAAATCACAACAAATTATAATCACATTATTTTTATTCTTTTGACAAGCATATTGTTTTGAGACCCAATCAAAACAATCAATTACGAATAAAAGTAGCATCGAGAAGTTTCAAAATATTTACTTTACACAAATCTTGAATTACTACTAAGATTTTTATTTTTATTTGGTATATAATAATAGCATCATTGTGAATAACTATCTTAATTACAACCATATTGAGGTCCATGTGAGATATACAAGTATAAACCCAAATAAAATCTCATTGTGCCTTTTTGATAAAGCACTATAGATATGCACTTAATTTGTCAAGTTTTATTATTTCTAAACATTCTAAGTTGTTCAATTATAACAAAGTTTATATCAGTAACAAGATCTAAAAATCATGGTATTTCCTTTGTAAAAATAACAAGAAGCAATTTGAATTTTTGTTATGAAAAGGAAAAGAATCCTCGCTAGCAAAGGGAAAAAAAAACTCTAAAGTAACCTCATTGAAATAACACTAGGAAAAAATATTAAGTCACTTGGAATATATCTTCTTTAAAAACAATACTTTCTTTTTATTTTAGTTTCAACATAATTGAATTGGATAATACAAACAAAGATTATTTAGGAATAGATTTGGTATAGGATTCAAGCTAGTTAGAGTAAGTTTTGATGAGGCTTGAACAACAATTTTGTATTTTTGTAACTTGATTGGTAACATAAGAGTTAAATATTATGGTAGAACAAAAAAATGTGCAAATTTTAATAGAAAAGTTTAACTAGGCATCTGATTATTCGTCATAAGAGAAGAGGTCAACAAAATAACAAATCAACTTGAGCAATTTACAAATAAGACTACTAGACTTAGAATTTTATGCAAATTCATTTCAATTGGAGAAAATTTTGGCAATATAAGTAGATATTAAAAAAATAGATAACAAGATTTTAGTTTCTCGAAGGAGGTCCTAGGTTTAGAATTTTCCTCTGTGTGTAATCCAAATATATGTGGACATATGAATAAATGATATAAAATAGTTTGATAACGAAACAAAAGATACAAAGGTAAACATTGTTTTTTTGTAATTGAAAATGCTTAGATACAGGTTTTGAATGGATACAAAGGTAAACTTTGATATGCCTAGATTGTTCTAATACGGTTTTTTTTTTTTTTGTTGAGAGAAAAATACGATGCTAGATAGATCTTGCTAAAAGAAGGATATCGACCAAGTTTACCTTTTAAAGGAAAATATAATTTTATAAAATATAAGACAAAAATAACTACCAAAGTTCTAAACAATCATCTTAGATTGACATATTATGCTTGTTTTGAAAAATGGTTTAATTATGTTCGGTTGGGATAACTAAGTTTATTTATGAATGAATACTTGTTTTTGCTTTGTTATATCCAATATTATGTCCATTTATGAAGGATTATAGCTTTTTTTAGCAACAACATCTAGTATCATAGCATAATGTGACTAGGTATAGCAGATTGGTTTCTTGGTGATGTCAAAGCGTCGAGTGACGATAAATCTCCATGTAGAGATTTAAAGTGTCATTGGAAACAATTAAATGCATGCATAGGTTGATATAGAAAAAAATTTGGTAGTGTGAGGAGAAGAACCAAAGGAACAAAATTTGGATGAACTTGAAGCCAATTTTAAGCAAGGACCAGAGCCTTGATACTTTGATCAAGTGTGTTGCCAAACTACCACCATTACTTCTATGATGTCTAAGAGACAAGGATGAAGCATAAAATTTGAAGGTAAATAAGCTTTTGATAACAATGTGGGTTATGACTAAAGGCACAACCAAAAATCCCCCTTGGCTTTGCCAATTTATGGAAATGAATTATTATTTTATCTAATAACAACACAATATCTATCTAGCTTGGGCACTATATAAGAGGCTCATCATATTCTTCAACTATTTTGATACCTTGATGTGGATTTCTCCATCAATCATCATCTTTGGTGTCATAGATTTAGGTTCCATATCTATAACCTATGCTAAAAACCCATCAAAAGACCATATTATAGGAGGTCATGTCATAGATATGTTTTTTTTTAATTTAGCGAAAAACCCCTTGCGGGGTACCTTGGTCTGAGAAACCATGACCAGGGGATTCTACACCATCAAAATAACTCGGGAGTCGTGTCCGATCCTGACCACACCAACATAATCAACTGGATTTTGGATACCCAATGTACGTTTAGTAGGGTGGAGATTCGAACCAAAGACCTCCCTTGGAGGATTGCCCTACCCTCTCCAACTCACCTACAACACATATTAGATATTAGGATCCACAATATAACTACGTAGATCCTCATCTTTTTTTAGTCAATTAACATCGGTTTATGGTCCAAGCATCATAATAGGAGAAGCTTGGTAGTTACATAGCTCATTCAAACTTGACATATTTATTCTTAAAATATTTTGATTCAAAAATTGGTTTCTAACATAAGCAATGTGAGGTACTTATCATTGTAAACATTATATACAAATAAATTTCATCTATATCCATGTGTAAGGTTTATGATAGGTATTAAATTCAATAATGTAAATGGATGGATGTTTAATACTATGCAACATAATGCTAATGTAAGTAAAGGAGAGTCAAATGCTACTTGTTAGTTTGTTGGGGCATTAAATTTATAAAAGTAGTTTTTTTATGACTTTTAAGTTCATGGTAGTAACAATATGTCATGAACTGAGTTTGTTGAAATTGTGATATTGTGTCATGTCCACTGGTCTCCCTCTCACATCGGGTCAACAACAATATGAATAGGCTTGTTGGGAGCAGCGTATGTGGTTTGAACCTTACGCTTGCCAGTTACTAAAAATAGTGTGATTGTAACCAACTTCCTTATGTATCTAAAAAATAAGAAAAATACTGATGGTAACACGAGGAATAAATAATTAAAAACAAATGTTTGTTTAGTTATTGAGTGAAGAGTATCCACTAAGAAATGGAGATATACAGATTTGAGAGGCGTTCTCAATTGGTGTAATGTCATGGATGTGAAGACCTTCTCATGTATCGTTAACGAAGTTTTTTTGTTACATAGGAGAGTTGGTCACAACCACACTATTTTTAGTAACTAACAAGCACACGGATTACATGGGAGAGTTGGTCACAACCACACTATTTTTAGTAACCGACAAGCCCAAGGTTCAAACTGCAGGGACTGCTCTCATCAAACCTATTACATTTCGTTATTGTTGACCTCGTGTGAAGGGGATTGTCGATAGCTCGAAATTTATATCGTAATCGGAATATCGTCATCATCGTTGGTAAGGATGAGATCAGATTACTACCTTTGCAAACAAGTGTATCTTCTTGATAATTGTCTGACCAGACAAGCACTTACTAATCCACCTAGGATTTATACCATCAACGCACACTCATAAGATCAGATCATATTACTACTTTAGAAACAAGTTTATCTTCTTAATAAATACAACTACTCCCACTTTGCCCACCTAACCAAGTTTTCCAGTTTGCTCCCACCTAAACATAGATCTCGACTGTCAAATGTATTCTTTATTATTGACACCCACATCGAATGCATTGCGATTAGTTAATGAGTTGATAAGCCTCCGTATAAAAATGTTGGTAGATGTGCCCAAACTTTCACACATTTTTCTAAAAGCCGTACCTGTAATTCCAACGCGGTCTTCATCCATCCAGCTATGTACATAATTGCACTTCCCAATGATATCACTACCACATTCCTTTGTTCATGTGGTGGTGAAACAGAGTCCCAAGCTTGCAAGACATGTACCCCCGATATTTTACTGTAAATTTATTCAATCTGGGGAGCATTTTGACCGCAGGTGGGCAAATGTAGAGGGACCTGTAGACTAATTACATTTGTTTGGTGGCGTGTATTAGAGAGGTCCTTATTATTAGTTAAGAAAGGCGTCCCTCTCACTGCGAAGGGCAACCACCCAATCAAAATTTCTAGCTTCCACCTACAACTTTTTAGGGTCTCCGGGTAGCATAATTAGGAATGGTTCTCTTTTCTCTCGGTGTGGGGCCCTGGTACTCTACCTACACCGCTTTAATTCCTCCATTCAAAGAAAATACAAGGAATTTTCGTGGAGGGCGGTGCTCCACTTCTTCAATCTGTTTCTTGTTTCAACTTTTAAAGTTTAGCTACCATCCATAACTTTTTAGGGTTCCGCGTACCATAATTAAGACTAGTTCATTTTACTCTCCTTCTGGGGCCCTGGTACTACATACACCCTTTAAGTCGTTCTTCCCCTGGTACCACCTACAACCTTTAAGTCGTTCTTTCAAAGAAAATACAATGAATTTTTCCGAGGGTGTCCCTTTACTTATGTGTACGTTTGACTCTTCAATCTGCTTCTACTTTGCTACTTATTTCTCTAGAGCCTGCCTGTTCGCTATTGGTATTCATAGGGCGTCTGTATTCTTCACTCAAATAGAGAAAGAATTACATTACAGTGCTATCAAAGAAAGACATCGAGGGCTTTAATCATTACAAATCTTCCTTATCTCAACAGACCGTCCACAACAGATTGTTAGGTTCCCATCATCTCTAATGTTGTTTTATATTTCATTATAAAATTTATAAGTTTTGGTTGGACTTAAAATATTTTTAAGATTTATTCATAAAAGATATTGTATATATTAATTTAAAATTATATTTTTGGTATATTATAAAAAATAAAAGTATGTTACTATATAATTATGTAAAAAAACTTTAATAAATTTTATAAAGCATTTTACAAGGATAAATAGAACTTTTAAGGTTAATTTCAAGCTTATAAAGTGGGTTTAACCAAGGTTAATTGTGGTCCATAGGGCTTATATACTAATATATTACAACAAATTTAATACATTTTATAATGATTTTTCTTAAACCTATCCAATATTATATCATACAATGTTGGCTTTGGTTATGAGTTAGATTACACTTTCTCATAATTTGAACTAAGCAACCAAGAAGAAAAAATATTAGTAACAATAATATTTGTCGACCAAACACTTACCAAGAAGAGACCTAGGTTCAAACCTTGGGGGCATGCCTATTACAAAGGTAGTAGTTTGATATGAATCTTTTGAGTGCGCGCTAGACCAACGACAACAATATGAATCCCAAGTGACTGTTGGTCCCCCTCATGTTGGGTCATCAACAACGAGGTGGTATAGGCTTGTCCAGAGCAGCCCCTATGGTTTGAACCTTGCACTTGGCAGTTACTAAAAATAGTGTGGATGTAACCAACTTCCCTATGTATAAAAAAAAACAACAATATCTTTCCTCCACGACAAACACTCTATTAGGCCTCCACATTTTGAGGTAGACTCATCCAAATCTCGCTCATCATTTTAAATCCATTGCTAAAAAAATGCTTTCTACATACGAGTTTCTTTAGGCTGGACCATCATCATCACTACCACTATTAGACATTATTGCGCATATCCCAAAAATACATTCATGAGGGCTTCAAATGAATGAGAGAAATTAATATTACCACCTCTTCTAATGATAAGCTCCTTCAATCTTGCATAGTCACATGAAGTATAACTTGAAAACATAGTTTTTCTCTTACAACATGTATCACCTTGTTTTAAGACTTCCTCTTGTCCTTGGGTTGTCTAATTTTAGTCACCAAAAGAGGCTATGTATGAATGTGCTTCAAAGAAGAGCTATAACAAACTTCTAAGAGTACCTGATAAGAAATAAAAGAAGGAGATCATAAATGATTAAATCTTTATGTATAAGTTGAATCAATACGTCAAAGAATGAATAAGGATTGACTAAAGCACATCCTAAATCATTTTCCTGTAATCCTCCAAAAGACTTAAAATCTACTACAATCGTCACAAATTCATCTACATCTCCCAAAAATTTAGGCCAAAGATTCTAGTTATATAAATATGATAAGTATTCCATTTCAAAATAGGAAAAAGGAATTTGAGGATAAGTCTGTACAATTTGATCCTTAACACTAGAAATGGATCTATAAACTAATGTTACTAATACCTAGAACTTGAAAAATCTATGATTTAAAAAAATGAGGGGCTCAAAAAGCTTGTATGCAAAAGTTATGGTCTCCATAATTTTTTCTCTAATAATCCTTAGAAATTAAAAAAATAAATTCACCAAACCTTAGGAAAGGGATGTCAAATTATAGCCTATCATATCTCATTCACTCATTCAATAGTATCCACTACTTATTCCACACCACTTGAGCACCATTGGCACATTAGAAATTTGACTCTTGTATCTTTTTTATTGATTGAAGTTGATTAACTAGGTAAAAAATACATTTATGTAGCATGCTAGGGTGCCATGTCAACCAAGTAACATCTATAAAAATGTGTCTAGGTGCTCAATGGAGTTCAAACTTGAGTCTCTTATGGGCTAAAAGCATTACACTAGCCAAGATGTCAAACAACTCTATGTGAAGTAAGAGAGACATACTACCACAGACAATTGTCTCCTCACTCAACCTACTCCAAAAGACTTTCCTCTACTAAATTCAAATGTGCCTTGCATAACTAGTAGGGTTACCAACCTTCCAGTGATGAAGTTGTCGATACTTCCATAGACAACACCATTTGACTATGCTACAACAAAAGCAAATGGAAAAAAAGATGGGTTGTGCACAAATCAAAGCAGATATCTCCTCAACCATTCTCTCGAATCGATGCTTTGCTCACCCAAAACAGCTTACTTCCATGTTGAGTGGAAGACAAAAATGGTGTTTAAAGAGTATTCTTTGTTAATCAAATCCTAAATGCAAAAAAGAGTGGAGTTTAAAGGGAACTAGATTGGCCAAGTTACCATCATCCTTGGGATAAAGAATGGACATACCTTTTTCTTGGAGAAGGGTTTGGTTGTCACTACAAAGAAGGTAGAATGAGCTTTTAGCTAGTAAAAACATGTAGAAGCTTAAACTCGAACCCACATCATGAAGGACAAAACACCTTGAAATACCTCATGTTGATCATCTTAGCACTCGATATTTTTGCATTGATGTTGAATCTTCTCTTTGAAGAACAATATCAAAAAATTTATGGAATACTAGCATCAATTTGAGGAGGGCATGTGTTGGAAAGCAAGCAAATACAAATTCAAAAAATAATTAAATGAATCTAAATCTACATACCTCAAAGGGAAGCATGGAGAAGGAACAAATTCTCCACAATATTTTAAAAATGGATAAAAGAATCCACTCTAAGACTAGGATTGAAGGCTCTAAAAAATATTTCAACCTAAACCAGATTGGGCAGCGCCATACCTACTTTGATACCATATTAGAATTCTCACTATTTTTCAAAAATTAATAAGAGCAATCCATCCACTCAAATCTTTTACAAAAAAACATAAAATATAATAAAAGAGGGATATATCATGGATACTTGTAAGCTTCATAAATAATCACTATATTATTTATAAATAAGAATCAATGTGAATGAGGAGTGATGGGGTTATTTCTACCAATACAAAAATCTCAAATACAAGCAACATAAAAGAGAGGTTTTAAGGTTAATTATAAGTTTATAAGGTGGGTTTAACCATTGTGGCCCATAATACTTACAAAATAAAATATTACAACAAATTCAATACATTATCCAATGAATTTCTTAAATCTATTTAATATCCAATATTACATTCTTAGAATGTCACCATTGACCATGAGTTAAACACTTTTCAACAAATTTAATTGGCTGAAAAACTAATATTTTGAAATGAATGGATAGTTGAATTAAGCAAATAACTAACAAATTTTATCCTCCGTAAAAATGACTTAAAATCTATTTTAAATACTTCCTATCTATGGTAGATACCAAACCAAAGATCAAATCTAAGGCTTGCAGTGGTTTGTGTTGCTGACTTTAAAAATTTCAAAATTTTAAACTTTGTGTTAGGGTTACCATTCACAAAGTACATAAAAAAATTGAGCACAAATAACATCGAATACATTGTACAGGTAATCCCTGACTATAACACGTACAACTGATCAAATTGGTAGCCTTACTCTGTATGTAATTACAACGAAAACATTGGACATCCATGACTATGACTATGACACGTACAAGTGATCAAATTGGTGTCCTTACTCTGTAATTTCGTGAATTATTGTACGGGAAATGAGAGTTGCTAGGAAATTGTCACGTCAGTGCTGTGCTGTCCTTAACCTGTCGTTGGAAAGCACGCGGAAATTGAGACAAGTACTCGGACAAACGAAATATGACATGACAAAGGCGTTTAACAATAGTTTAAAATAAGCCACAAGAAAAATAAAGAAGTACTGGTTAGACAGATTACCTGTCGTTGGAAAGCACGCGGAAATTGAGACCAGCAATCGCAGAGACGGAATATGAAAAAGGCTTCGCATTTAACAATAGTTTACATTAAGCGACAGGATTTTTTTGTTACATGGATCTATGGTAAGAAGATTAACCACAGTTGTCACCGGCGGATGACAAAAGTTCTTACATAAGTTTGGGTAAAGGAGTAAATAAAATGGAAACCGCCGAGCTTTAAAAGGTAGTACATGCTCCAAGCTTATCTATATTAGCATTCCATCTTCTACATACTAAATTAAAAAAAATAACATTTAATATATTTGTATACTCCACATTTATCTTATAAATAAATTTTATTTTTAATATATTTACCTTTCAAATATTAAAATTTATAAAAAAATAACAATTAAAAATTTATATAAAATTTAAACAATAATTTATGGTTTTAAATGAAAAATACAATGTTCCTAGAGACTAATTACATTTGTTTGGTGGCGTGTATTAGAGAGGTCACTATAATTAGTTAAGAAAGGCGTCCCTTCTCACGGCCCAACCACCAATGAAAATTTCCAATCAATGAGGTGCATTGGGTATATTATTGTCTAAATTTGGACCAACTCCGTTTTTTTGTCAGTGCACTTTCAACTATGTACGAAAAGATGCCGAAAATACACACGTACGTGGGAAACATACACAATGAGTATACATCTATACATCTGTATGTGATAGCATGTATTTATACATTTTTGTGTATATACATTAGTTTAGATATAAAAGATATATATAAAAATGCTGAGAGTTATCAATTTCGAAGGACTTATCTTATTTTTTAAGGTGTGATCTCTAAGATAGATACCTTGGGATTGATAACTCTCGATGTTTTTAGATATGTTATATCTAAACTAATTTAAATGTTTTTTTTTGTTAATATCAATTTTTAATAAAAAAAAATTATTAGACTGACCTTTTTACCTCCCACCCGTCTGCCATTGTAGGAACGCTTGTCGGCCTAATTACATTTGTCCCCTCAGTGAAACGACCAGCAAGGCACCGTACGTCGTAAGATGATTATTAATATACTTGTGTGTTGTCGATTGGATTGACATGACAATTAAGGTGTAGTGGACGTTTTATGCTCACCAGGTTGGCCCTCCCTATAACTCCACAGCAAAAAAATTAATCTCCGTCGTTGATCGATCGTCATACAATATTCTCTTAATTATTAAATCAGATGATACTATCCCGTGAACTTTTCAAGACAGCTAATCTCGAAAATAGAGCCTGTTTTTTCATATTTAATATTATTAGTTTATTTCTTCATATTCAAAATTTTATTTTTAATGAATAATTAGACTCTAATGGAATGTAATTCTTGTACGTCCATAATTAAGAATAGTTCTCTTTTATCTCCGTGTGGGGCCCTCGTACTACCAACAACGCTTTAAGTCCTTTCAAAGGAATTTTCTAAGAGGGGTGCCCTTCAATTCTTTGTACATTTGACTCTTAAATCTGTTTCTAGCTTCCACCCATAACTTTCTAGGTTTCCGCGTAGCATAATTAAAAGAGTAGTTTCTCTTTTATCTCCGTGTGGGGCCCTGGTACTGTACCTACACCGCTTTAAGGCGTCCTTTCAAACAAAATACAACGAATTTTCCTAGATGGCTGCCCTGCCCTGCCCTTCTGTTCTGCATTTGGTACTTCAATCTATTTCTTCTTCGCTGCTTAGTTCTTTTGACCGTTTAACTCTTAAAGTTATGGGTCCCGCGTAGCATAATTAAGACTAGTTCTCCTTTCTCTCCGTGTGGGGCCCTGTTACCACCTACACCCTTTAAGTGCTTTCAATAAAATACAATGAATTATCTTGAGGATGTCCCTTTACTAATGTGCACGTTTGACTCTTCAATCTGCTTCTTCTTCGCTGCTTATTTCTCTAGAGCCCTCCTCTTCGCTATTGGTATTCATAGGGCGTCTGTATTCTTCACTCAAAAAGAATTACATTACAGTCCTTTCAAAGGAAGATATGGAGGGCATCAATCATTACAAACCTTCATTATTTTAACTTACCGTTTAGAGATGTTGTTAGGTTCCCATCATCTCTACTGTTCTTTTATGTGTAAGCTTTGATTGGATTTAAAATATTTTTAAGATTTATTTATAAAATATAGTGTATATATTAATTTAAAATTATATTTTTGTTATATTATAAAAAATAAAAATAGGTTAAAATAAAATTATTAAAAAAAACCTTAATGAATTTTATAATACATTTTACAAAGATCAATAAAGGTTTTAAAGTTAATTATAAGCTTATAAAGCGGATTTAATTATAACAAGGTTAATTGTGGTCCTTAGGGCTTATATAATAAAGTATTACAACAATTTTTTTATTTTTTTTAAATGAATTTCCTTAGGCCTATCCAATATTGCTTCATTTGGCCTTGGCCATGAGTTAGATTACTATTTAACATCTTTTTATAATTTGAACTAAGCTGCCAAGAAAAGAAGACGTTCGTAAAAACAATATCTCCATTCCATGACAAATGTTCTATTAGGCCTCCACATTTTGAGGTAGATTCATCTAAATCCCCCTCATCATCTTAAATCCATTGTTATAAAAATGCTTTCTACATAAGAGTTTTCTTAGGCTTGACCATCATCATCACTGCCACTATTAGATATTCTTGTGCATATCCCAGAAATACTTTCGTGGGGGTTTCAAATGAAGAAGAGAAATTAAGATTACCACCTCTTCTAATGATAAGCTCCTTCAATCTTTCATAGTCACATGAAGTATAACTTGAAGGCATAGTTTTTCCTCTTACAACATGCATCACCCTATTTGAAGACTTCCTCTTGTCCTTGGGTTGTCTAATTTTAATTACCAAAAGAGGCTATGTATGAATGTGCTTCGAAGAATAGTTATAACAAACTTCTAAGAGTACCTGATAAAAAATAGAAGAAGAAGGAGATCATGAATGATTAAATATTTATAAATGAGTTGAATCAATAGGTCAAAGAAGGAATAAGGATTGAAAAAAGCATATCCTAAATCCTTTTCCAGTAATCCCCCAAAAGACTTAAAATCTAGTATAATCATCACAAATCCATCTACATCTCCCAAAACGTTAGGCCAAAGATTCTAATTACATAAATATGATAAATATTCCATTTCAAAATAGAAAAAAATAAGTTGAGGATAACTCCATGAGGGTTATGCGTAAAGGGTTGGACTTAAAATGTACTTGTAAAAAATGGCGAATCCTAATCAAAATCAAGGTGAATCATGGAGAATCCTAAGCAAATCAAATCGAGCATCTTCACACCAAAATTTGGGGTATTTTAAACCCTAAAATGTAAGATCATCTTTGGGGTCACTTTTGACCTATTAAATCATCTTATAACTTCCTACGAACACCACCATTAGATCGGGCTTGAAAAGATCTTTCCAATGAGTACAAATATACCTATGTTTGGATATATATTGTGGTGAATTGTCATGTGCTCAAAATTTACCACTTTTTTTTATTAAGACATCGTTGCTTTGCTTGTTTTCCCATCATAGTGTTAGTTTAGGCATACAGAGAATATGCACTTCAAGTTTGATCACCACTGTAGCTGGTGTCTTAAGTGCTCAGGATTGGCCAAGTCCTGCAAGTCGCCATGTTGGAATCTGACCCCTCCAATGGGTATTTTGAATTTCAACGAAGGGTTATCCGTTCAGGGCCCATTTCACCTGAATAGGGTACGCTATCTCCCTTTTCCAAAGTGAGTGAACTTGTAGTTCTTGGGGTGTTCAACACCTTACTTTGGATCCAGTGTTCGTATGCTAGTGCTAGTCAAGAACCCTCTGCTAAGGTGTGACTAGAGTCTGCCATCACTCAGCTTATAGACTAGATATTCATATTCCATCTTGGCTGATGGTAATGCTGCCCATAACCATCTGCCGTTGGAAACGCCTTTAGCATGAATAGCTCTCTAGCCGTGCGTATACTGGCGTTTCCCCAGTCCATATGAAAAGATGAAAATCACCACCACTAATGGACTAATCACCTAGAGCGACGTCCCATACCGCCTCTCGTCACACTCAACGGCTTGGGCCTTTGTCCCAAAGTTGTCGGAGTATAGTGACTCGACCCCACATATGTCACCTCGTGACTTATGTGGATGGGTTGAGTAAGTCCTTACTCGACTTACCCAAATTAGTAGCAAGGATTATCTTTTAGATGACTGTTTGATATTTTTCTAAGTTTCTAAGCATAAGTCCATTGTAACTCTCATAATTGTATTTTTTCTAAATTTCATTTCCATTCGTTATTTAAGATTTCATGTATTTCAATCTAAAATTTTCATTTTTAAACAATAATAAATTAAATCTCTACACCGTATATAATTTCACAAAGTCATCTAATATTCTTTTAAAATTAACAAATCACATGACTTTGTTAGATTTAATGTAATGTGCACTATGCCAGTTTGACACTTGTTTCATTGACAAGTGTCATGTTCATCATATAGGCCTTCTGCCTATATATGTAACACATTTTTATCAATAAATTATTCCCTTTAGTTTTCCCTCCTAACATTTGGTATCAGAGCTCCAGGCTTTCTCTGGCCTTGTGAGCTTGAGGGGGGATTTCCCTCATGGAAATCCTCCCTCCCCCCATGGAAATCCTACTCCCCCTAATTTTATTTTATTTTTTTCCTATTTTTTAAAAAAAGTTTACCGAGGGAGTATGCTCTCCATCATTTGATGGATCAGAAACCAGATGGAATTTTTTTTTTTTTTTAAGTTTGGAAAATATTTTCAGATTTCATGGCTGCCCCTGAAGCTTCAATGCTTGGGGCCATGATTTTATTTATTTTTTTAATGCTCGGATTTTTTGTCTCTTCGAATGGGGTTTCTATAATTTTTTCAGAGATCCGTGAGGTTCATGTCAGTTGGGCTGTTGGGCAGTTGTTTTTTGATTCAAAAATCTAGGCTTGACATTGCAGAAGATTTGGCAGAATAATGGTGGAACTGCAGATGACACCGACGAATGCCTCCGACGAGGGCATGATTGAAACGCACCGTCTGGAGGTGCAGGGAATGGCGGATTGAATTTTCGTGATGTATATTTGGCGCGATCCGTTTTCGAGTAAAATCTTGCTCAGCTCTTGAAATATTTAAAAACCCAACATTTCCTCTCCTCGATTGGGACCATTTCCCCTATATTGGATGCGAAGGATTGAGGCAGCGGTGTGGACCGCAGGCGGGCGACGGCACGTGGGCGGCGGTGCGTCGCTCCACTTTGAAAGACAACGGCAACTTCGTGCTCGTGAACCGGAGCTTCGAAATTTTTTCTGGTTGCGGCTGCGACAGAAAAGTAGCCCTGTTCTCGACCCGAAATTTGTCCCGCGCTTCCTTTTACCCTGATAGAAGTATATAGGTTTTCATCGAAACGTATACGAAACTGTCGTTTTATTCCTTTGAGCGGCTGAGAAGTAGTGGAAACGGAGTCGTAGACGGCGTATTAGAGGGACTCGAACCACAGTTGGGAGTTTCTAAACATTACGAGCATTTTGCTTGAGCCGACGACTCATCGCAATCAGAGTTCGATAAGCATTTTGCATTTTGCTTGGTGGTTTCAAATTGTAATTTTGAGGCTGTTTCAATTCAGTTTTTTTAGCCTCAAGTTTTTATACCTTGGAGTGCACTCTCGGTTGAACCCGACACTCCCAAGGTAATTTCATATGTGATCCTTGTACCTAATGATCTTTTCTATACACTTGGCGAATGCAGTGGCTGGTTACCCATGCATTTCGATGGGATGAAATGGTCACCATAAGGACACTTATACTAGGGACTACAGACAAAGACACCCTAGACTCTATCCGAGGTTTTTTTCGGATCTACTTCTGAAGACTACAGACGAAGACACTTCAGAAGATTCTCTTCTTTTCTTCTTCTCTCCTCCTATTTGGATCTATGGCTCATTTTATTGTATTGAGTGCATTTTTTGGCAGAGATCGACACTCTTATATGGCTCGTTTTTCCTTTCATTAGGTGCATTTTCGGTAGAGACCGACACCTTCTAGATTGAGTTCACCATGAGGAGGGATTTCATACTCATGGTGAATCTAGTCAGTGACCTACGAGAGGCAACATCCTCTGAGGATGACCCGCAGAGGCAACAGACCCAGAAGTGGTCGACCCTGAGGCACCCATGATGACCCTAAGGCACTTAGACGGCTGAACCAGTGGCAACAGACCCGTGGAAGTGGCTGACCCTGAGGCAACATACCAAGATGTATACACAATGAATCTAGCATTATTCACAGTTGGAGAGCCAAGCACAAAGAGCAAGAGCCTAAGACCAAATTAGCAATAAAGGAGGATGTAGTTTTTTGATAGAGAAGTCAACATTAAGGGGGAATGTTACCTAATGTTGACTTGTTTTTTTTTAGTTAGGATAGTGCACAATAAAATGGAATGTTAGATTTAATGTAATGTGCACTATGCCAGTTTGACACTTGTCAGTTTCATTGACAAGTGTCATGTTCATCATATAGGCCTTCTGCCTATATATGTAACACATTTTTATCAATAAATTATTCCCTTTAGTTTTTTTCTCCTAACAGACTTAATAAAAGATTTCCAACCTCCAACATAAGAAAATAAACTCTAATAGCATTTATCTGAAAAACCAAAACTACATCTTACACCTTACAATAAAATAAAGAAGTCCTAACTTTACTTCTTTTACTTATTATAACAATAAAGTAATTTAGACCTTTTTCTTTTATTTTTATTTAACCTCATAACTCTATCGACAATATCAACATGTTAATGACATTTAAAATTAACCCTTTTCAAAAGAATCAATTGTATAAAGTACTTGTCAGCATATAATATAAATATATCTTACGCATGAGTTTTTCAACTGCTATAACATAAGTTTGTACTTCAAAGTTTATTTACTTAACCAAAACTAAATTCAAAGTATATTCATTTATATCAAAAGCGTATGAGCTACAACGAATTGCCAAAACACCACAATTGAAAACTACACTACGACAGAGTCTAGCATCCTTATTATCAATTCAACTTTAATCTTTCAATTACAACACAAATGAGCTACAACAATGTATCCAAATAATGTTTTTCTGATCATAGTCATACTTTTACAAACGCATGCGAGCTACGACATTATGGAAGTAAGGCATCATAATTAAATTTAAATTAAAACCTTCTTTTTGAACGCAGATGAGCTTTAGCAGGGTAAAAGCAATGCATTAATAATTTAGTCTTCCTTGACACATGCGGGTGAGCTACAACAAGTGAAAACAATGCATCACTTATAATATAGTCCTCTTTTTACAAGAACAATGAGCTACAACAGGTAAAAGCAATGCATTATACCAAACCAGAAATACAGTTTGCATCACACATTCTGGCATCATTCAAAACATATATATTTTTCTTTTCAATCAGCAAGGTATCAATTTTCTGGCAGCCAAACTCTCTCCACCGTCAACGAACCTTTGGCCCTTGGCATTTTTTCTTCGAAACACAGCTTCAGAGCATTCCCACACACAACCATGCGCAAAAGGAAGGAAAAAAAAAAGCTTATTGGATCAGCGTGGCCCAACTTCTATATGATAGTCATGCTTTCACAGACATTCTCAAAATGCATACCAAACATATAATAATAAACAAAGATTCCAACAGTTTTCTTTTAGGAGATAAATGCATATCGTGTCTTCATCAGAAAAATAAATTCAATTAGGCACAACAACACATCAAGTTGAGTAAAATTCGCAGACAAGACACAATTGAGAGATATCATATCATTGCCATATTTAATAAGACAATTACGGCTTGATTGGAACTTTATACACAACCAACATTATCCATTTTATATATATTTTTTAAGTTCGTATTTTAAGGAAAATTTTCCTAATATTTAAGCTTTCTTCTGTTATGGACTATAATTCAAATTTAAGCCCCAAACTTCTCGAATTTCCAGCATACGTATTAGGATTTCCTTAACAATTATATTAAGAAGTCCAGCAATGTTTCATTCGAAGTCTTGTTTTTTTAAAAATTTGTGAAAACTTGTATTAAAAAAAAGATCAATTACAATTTGGGAAGAGACACTTCCCAGCCGAAATCAGAGAGAACACATGCTTACAATAGTAAAAGAAGATTTGCAATGGAGCCAAATCTCTTGAACCATTAACTAGCTAACAGGGGGATCGGTTTGGTCTATTGATGCAACTTGTCGCGATATCGCGACACTCTTTCCTTCTTCTCCTTTGGCAGCGAAAATGCAACATGTCGCGATATCGCGACACTTTTCTCTTTGGCCGTGAAAATGCAACATGTCGCGATATCGCGACACTTTTCTCCTTTGGTTGCGAAAATGCAACATGTCGCGATATCGCGACACTTTTAGGAAAAAGTGTCGCGATATCGCGACACTTTTAGGAAAAAGTGTCGCGATATCGCGACACTTTTTCCTCTTCTAGCCGTGACGTTGCAACCTATCGCAATATCGCGACACTTTTTCCTCCTTTGGCCGCGACGAAGCAACATGTCGCGATATCGCGACACTTTTTCTCCTTGGGCAGCGGCGTTGCAACATGTCGCAAAATTGCGACACCTTTTCCTCCTTTGACCGTGACGAAGCAACATGTCGCGATATCGCGACACTTTTTCTCACTTGGCCGCGATGTTGCAACATGTCGTGAAATCGCGACATGTTGCCGCGACGAAGCAACATGTCGCGATATTTGCGACACTTTTTCTCTCTTGGCCGCGATGTTGCAACATGTCGCGAAATCATGACACTTTTTCTCTTTCGGTCGCGATGAAGCAACATGTCGCAATATCGCGACATTTTTCTCCTTTGGCCGTGACGAAGTAACATGTCGCGATATCGTGAAACTTTTTCTCCTTTGGCCGTGACGATGAAACATGTCGATATCGCGACACTTTTCTCTCTTGGCCGCGATGATGAAACATGTCGCGATATCGTGACATTTTTTCTCTCTTGGTCGCGACGATGCAACATGTCGCGATATTGCGACACTTTTCTCCTTTGGCCGCGATGATGCAACATGTCGCGATATCGTGACACTTTTTCTCCTTTGGCCGTGACGATGCAACATGTCGCGATATCACGACACCTTTCCTCCCTTGGCAGCGTTGAAGCAACATGTCGCGAAATCGTGACATCTTTCCTCCATTGACCGTGACGAAGCAACATGTCACGAAAACGCGACACCTTTCCTCCTTTGGCCGCGACGAAGCAACATGTCGCAAAATCGTGACACCTTTTCTCCCTTGGCCGCGATGAAGCAACATGTTGCGATATCGCGACACCTTTCCTCCCTTGGCCGCGACGGTGCAACATGTCGCGATATCGCAACACCTTTCCTCCCTTGGCCGTGATGAAGCAACATGTCACGATATCGTGACACCTTACCTCCAGTGATCGTGATGGTGCAACATGTCATGAAATCGTGACACCTTTCCTCCCTTGGCCGCGATGGTGCAACATGTCGCGAAATCGCGACACCTTCCCTCCCTTGGCTACGACGAAGCAATATGTCACGATATCGCGACACCTTCCCTCATTTTGCTTTTTCTTTGATCATTAGCTCAAGGACCTTTCAAGACCCTACCTAATCACCTCATCCTTAATAGCCATGTCACTGTGCAACTGAACTCCTACCTCCTTCTCGGCACCCATCTTATCCAGGAAGTCGGCTGCTTTGTTTAAATCTCTACTCACATAAACTGGAATCACATCATCTAATTCCCTCCATAATTCCTTAATTTGAGTGACAATAATCCTCAACCTCCATGCTTTCAAGGCAAAGTTCCTAATGCAATCTAGAGCTCCAATCATTATTTGAGAATCTGATTCAAGTATTATCCTCCTGTGGCCCTGTTTAACTGCCCAAATAGAAGCAGATTTGATAGCTATGACTTCTGCTTCATTGTTTGTGGTAGTGCCATACCTACTTTGATACCATATTAGAATTCACACTATTTTTCAAAAAATAATAAAAGCAATCCATCCACTCAAAACTTATACAAAAAAAACATAAAATATAATAAAAGAGGGATATATCATAGATACTTGTAAGCTTCATAAATAATCACTATATTATTTATAAATAAGAATCAATGTGAATGAGGAGTGATGGGGGTTATTTCTACCAATACAAAAATCTCAAATACAAGCAACATAAAAGAGAGGTTTTAAGGTTAATTATAAGTTTATAAGGTGGGTTTAACCATTGTGGCCCATAATACTTACTGTTAGAGTAAATCACTATATAAAATATAGAAAAGCGATTATAGTGTTTCAAACTTTAACAATAGAATTAACAAAATAAGACAAACACACGGTAGAAGAGACAACGATTTTAACGTGGTTCACCCAATGTGGGTTACATACACTGAGAATTTTCAGTCATTTCTTTCTCAATCCAAGCACTAGAGGGTTACAACCTACAAAAACATTTGCTATAATTTCCTCTCTATATTTACAAGGAATCAACACATCAATTTTCATTGTTAACTTTGTTTTTCCTCACAACTATATATAAGAAAAAAACATAAAAAAAATTGTTTTTCTTAATACATTCCAAGATTAACACTGAGTTCCCGACACCTAATTTTGGGATAAAAACAAAAAAGCTTTCCCTGGCTGTCCTGTTGTAAATCCGAAAATTTTCTCTGGTAGACTAACGATCGTAAATCTGGAAACTTTCCTTGCCCGTCCTGTAGTAAATCTAGAAACTTTCTCTGTTTAGCCTCCTCATAATTAGGCTCCATTCCTAACAATCTCCCACTTGGAGACTAATTCCATTGCACCATATTGCAACCAAGGACTGAAAATTTCTCATCATGGCCTCTTATTCCTTAAGGCCAACTAAAGTTGAGCAAAAGCTCAACTTTTCTCTTGACACCACTTTTGTAAGCATGTCAGCAGGATTTTGTGATGTGTGAACTTTCTCTAATTTCAAAGATCCATATTCCACTACTGATCTAATGAAATGATACCTGAGTTTGATGTGTTTAGTTTTTGAATGGAATGTCGAATTCTTCGCAAGGTGTATAGCACTCGGCTATCACTCCACAACCTATTATCCTCTTGCTTCTTCCCCCAGCTTCTTCCATTAGTCTTTGCAACCAAACCATCTCTTTGCTTGCTTCTGCAGCAGCAACATATTCAGCTTCAGAGGTTGAAAGGGCAACTACGTGTTGGAGTTTAGAAATCCAACTAACCGCTCCTCCTCCTATAGTAAAGATGTAGCCAGTAGTGCTCCTTCCACCATCAAGATCACCTGCCATATCAGAATCTACAAAACCTTTCAAGAATATATTAGAGCCTCCAAAATTCAAAGAATAATTTGAATTTCCTCTCAAGTATCTGAGTATCCATTTTACCGCTTGCCAATGTCTTTTTATTGGATTACTCATAAATCTACTCACTACTCCACTGCATGGGCAATGTATGGTCTTGTACAAACCATTGCATACATCAAGCTTCCAACCGCTGATGCATAGGGAACCTTAGCCATATGCTCTTGTTCCTTTTGTGTCTTGGGACACAAATCTTTGGTGAGTTTGAAATGCTTTGCCAATGGAGTAGCAACAGACTTTGCATTGTTCATGTTGAATCTCTTAAGCACCTTTTCAATGTATTTTGCTTGTGATAATTTCAAAGTGTGACTCTCCTTGTCTCTTGTTATCCTCATACCAAGGATTTGTTTGGCTTCTCCCAAATCCTTCATGGCAAAGGATTTAGCCAACTTCTTCTTGAGCATGTTTATATCTTGCATATTTGTTCCTACAACTAACATGTCATCCACATACAATAGCAAAATAACATAGTTACCATTTCCAGTTTGCTTAAAATATACACAGTGATCACTTTGATATCTTTCAAACCTTTGATTAGCCATGAACTTATCAAATTTTAAATACCACTGTCTAGGAGCTTGTTTTAACCCATACAAGCTCTTTTTCATTTTACATACCCAATCCTCTTTACCTTTCACCTGAAAGCCTTTTGGTTGGTGCATATAAATTTCCTCCTCCAAATCACCATGAAGAAATGTTGTCTTCACATCCAATTGCTCCAGATACAAATTTTCTATAGCTATAAGACTCAAAATAGCTCTAATAGAGGTCATTTTTACAACTGGAGAAAAAATCTCATCAAAATCAATACCTTTTTTTTGAGAGAATCCCTTGACCACTAGTCTTGCTTTGTATCTCTTATGCCCTTCATTCTCCTCTTTAATCCTGTACACCCATTTATTGGTCAAAGCTCTTTTACCTTTGGGTAGCTCAACCAAATCCCAAGTTTGGTTGTGGAATAAAGAGTCCATTTCTTCATTCATTGCAAGCTCCCACTTATTCCTGGTATCCATCTATAATGCTTCCTTAAAGCATTCTGGCTCACCAACATCAGTATACAAAACATAATCAGAGAAACGTTGAGGAATTTTACTTATCCTAGTAGAATGTCTAACAATACTTTATGGAGATTGAGGTGCTTGTTGCTACTGTTGTACATTTTGATCTTCTACCACTTTTGGAGTTACCTTTTCTATGTGTCCATCAAGGTCTATGTATTTAGTAATTTCCTCTTTCTGTTTCTTTCCCTGCAACCGATCTTTATACAAGTTTTTTTCATTAAATATGACATCCCTACTTCTAATGACTTTTCGGTTATCACAATCCCATAATTTGTAACCCAAGCCATCAATACCGTAACCAATAAAATAACACTTTTGGGCCTTAGCATCTAACTTATTTCTGTTCTCTTTGTCTATATGCATAAAAGCCTCACATCCAAATACCTTAAGAAAAGAATAATTTATTGGTTTACTTGTCCAAAGCTCTTTTGGAATTCCTCCATCCAAGGCACTAGACGGTCCTCTATTAATCAGATATACTGAAGTATCAACAACATGAGCCCATAAAAATAATGGTAAGCTTCGCATGTATTCTCATGCTCCTAGCACGCTCCATGATGGTTCTATTCATTCTTTCGCAACCCCATTTTCTTGAGGTGTTCTTGGAACTACCTTGATTCTTCTAATTCCATTTTTAGAGCAAAACACATCAAATTCTCTACTGCAATATTCTCCACCATTACCCGACTTTAGACACTTTAACCTTTTTTCAGTTTCATTTTCAACTAATGCTTTCCAATTCTTAAAGGTATTAAAAAAATCACTTTTATTCTTAATGCAATATATCCATGTTTTTCTTGTTGCATCATCAATAAAAAGTACATAGTAAGAGGAACCTCCGAGAGAAGTTACCTGAGCTGAGCCCCAAACATCTGAGTGCACAAGCTCCAATTTCTCTTTCTTCCTTTCCTTGCCATCCTTGAGAAATCTAACTCTTTGCTTTACCATAAACACAATCCTCACAGAATTCCAAATCAATCTCTTTTAACTTAGGCAATAACTTTCTTGAATGTAAAATTTCCATACCTTTTCCACTCATATGGCCAAGTCTTTGGTGCCATAAAGATGCACTCTCACCTGTAGAAACTAAATTCATGGAGCAATGAGAAAAATCAATAAGTAAATAAAGAGTACCCACCAATTTACCTCTAGCTACTATTAATGAACCTTTAGTAACTTTCCAAGCATTTTCTCCGAATGCAACCGTGTATCCTTCACCATCAAGCTTACTTGCCGATATAAGATTTCTCTTTAAATCAGGTACGTGTCTCACCTCTTTAAGAGCCCATTGACATCCATTTGGGGATTTAATCAAAATCTTTCCAATACCCACGATTTTACATGGTTGGTCATTTCCCAACAGAACCTATCCCTAATCTCCAAAAACATAATCTATGAAGTATTCCTTATGTGAGGTAGCATGGAATGAAGCACCACTATCAATTACCCAATAATCACTATTTCTATCAAGAGATAAGATTAAAGCATCTTGTAGAATTTGTCCAGTAATATTGGCTTATGAAGTGCTACCATTATTATCATTACCTTCATTTCCATCACCCTTTCTTTGCCAACAGTCCTTCTTGAGATGACCCTTTTTGCCACAGTGCCAACACTGTAGCTTTCCTTTTCCACGTGATTTGGATTTGCCATGATATGAACTCTTGCCTCTTTCTCTTCCTCTTCCTCTATTCTCAACAGTTAAGGCGGTGCTAGATGATTCTCCTATGGTTTTTCTTCTCACGTCCTCACTGAGTATCACACCAACCACATCATCAAATTCTAATTTATTTGAACTCGAAGTAGAGTTACTTACCGCCATTACCAAACTGTTTCAACTTTTCGGAAGAGAGGATAAGATTAATAAGGCCCTAAGCTCATCATCAAAATCTAATCCTACTGAATGCAATTGATTAGTGACAGTATTAAATTCATTTAAATGATCATGCACAGATCCTTCTTCACTCATTTTCATGTTAAATAACCTTTTCATTAAGAATACCTTATTTGATTTTGATGGTTTCTCATACATCTTGGCCAACTTATCCATGACTCCCTTGGTAGTCTTTTCATCAGAGATGTTGAAGACTATGGTGGCTCCCAAGCACAACCTCACAATACCCAATGCCTTTCTATCAAGGAGACTCCACTCCTCATCAAACATAGTTGAAGGTCTCTCTGTTTCCCCCTCAAGAGGTAATTAAAGATCCTTTTGGTACAAGTAATCCTCCATCTGCATCTTCCAGAATTGAAAGTTCTGGCCATTGAATTTTTGAACTCTAAACCTCCCTTCTTTCGCCATTGCTCCCACTTGATCTAGAAATTCTCCTTCTGTCAAGTGCACCCAACAAAACAACCGCTCTGATACCACTTGTTAGAGTAAATCACTATATAAAATATAGAAAAACAATTATAGTGTTTCAAACTTTAATAGCAGAATTAACAAAATAAGACAAACACACAATAGAAGAGACAATGATTTTAACGTGGTTCACCCAATGTGGGTTACATCCACCGAGAATTTTCGGTCCTTTCTTTCTCAATCCAAGCAATAGAGGGTTACAACCTACAACAAACATCTGTTGTAATTTCCTCTCTATATTTACAAGGAATCAACACAGTAATTTTTATTGTTAACTTTGTTTTTCCTCACAACTATATATAAAAAAAAAACAGAAAAAAAACTGCTTTTCTTAATACATACCAAGATTAACACTGAGTTCCCAACACCTAATTTTGGGATAAAAAAGAAAAAAACTTTCCCTGGCTGTCCTGTTGTAAATCCGAAAACTTTCTCTGGTAGACTAACAGACTGTAAATCTGGAAACTTTCCTTGCCTGTCCTACAGTAAATCTAGAAACTTTCTCTGTTTAGCCTCCTCATAATTAGGCTCCATTCCTAACACTTACAAAATAAAATATCACAACAAATTCAATACATTATCCAATGAATTTCTTAAATCTATTTAATATCCAATATTGCATTCGTAGAATGTCACTATTAACCATCTGTTAAACTACACTTTTCAACAAATTTAACTGGCTGAAAAACCAATATTTTTGAAATGAATCGATAGTTGAATTAAGCAAATAACTAACAAATTTTATCCTCCATAAAAATGACCTAAAATCTATTTTAAATACTTCCTATCTATGGTAGATACCAAACCAAGATCAAATCTAAGGCTTGCAGTGGTTTGTGTTGCTGACTTTAAAAATTTCAAAATTTTAAACTTTGTGTTAGGTTACCATTCACAAAGTACATAAAAAAAGTTGAGCACAAATAACAACGAATACATTGTACAGGTAATCCCGGACTATAACACGTACAACTGATCAAATTGATAGCCTTACTCTGTATGTAATTACAACGAAAACATTGGACATCCATGACTATGACACGTACAAGTGATCAAATTGGTGTCCTTACTCTGTAATTTCGTGAATTATTGTACGGGAAATGAGAGTTGCTAAGAAATTGTCACGTCAGTGCTGTGCTGTCTTTAACCTGTCGTTGGAAAGCACGCGGAAATTGAGACAAGTACTCGGACAGACGAAATATGACATGACAAAGGCGTTTAACAATAGTTTAAAATAAGCCACAGGAAAAATAAAGAAGTACTGGTTAGACAGATTACCTGTCGTTGGAAAGCACGCGGAAATTGAGACCAGCAATCGCATAGACGGAATATGAAAAAGGCTTCGCATTTAACAATAGTTTACATTAAGCGACAGGATTTTTTTGTTACATGGATCTATGGTAAGAAGATTAACCATAGTTGTCACCGGCGGATGACAAAAGTCTTACATAAGTTTGGGTAAAGGAGTAAATAAAATGGAAACCGCCGAGCTTTAAAAGGTAGTACATGCTCCAAGCTTATCTATATTAGCATTCATCTTCTACATACTAAATTAAAAAAAATAACATTTAATATATTTGTATACTCCACATCTAATTTATAAATAAATTTTATTTTTAATATATTTACTTTCAAATATAAAATTTATTAAAAAAAAACAATTAAAAATTTATATAAAATTTAAACTGCAAAATACAATCATATACCTATCAATCTAGGAACTGGAGACTAATTACATTTGTTTGCTGGCGTGTATTAGAGAGGTCACTATAATTAGTTAAGAAAGGCGTCCCTTCTCACGGTCAAGGCCCAACCACCAATGAAAATTTGGTATGTCGTAAGATGATTATTAATATACTTGTGTGTTGTCGATTGGATTGACATGACAACTTAAGGTGTAGTGGACGTTTTATGCTCACCAGGTTGGCCCTCCCTATAACTCCACAGCAAAAAATTTAATCTCCGTCGTTGATCGATCGTCATACAATATTCTCTTAATTATTAAGGTGTAGTGGACGTTTTATGCTCACCAAGTTGGCCCTCCGTATAACTCCACAGCAAAAAATTTAATCTCCGTCGTTGATCGATCGTCACATACAATATTCTCTTAATTATTAAATCAGATGATACTACCCCGTGAACTCTTCAAGACAGCTAATCTCGAAAATAGAGCCTGTTTTTTCATATTTAATATTATTAGTTTAATTCTTCATATTCAAAATTTTATTTTTAATAAATAATTATACTCTAATGGAATGTAATTCTTGTACGTCCATAATTAAGAATAGTCCTCTTTTATCTCCGTGTGGGGCCCTCGTACTACCAACAACGCTTTAAGTCCTTTCAAAGGAATTTTATTAGAGGGGTGCCCTTTAATTCTGTGTACGTTTGACTCTTAAATCTGTTTCTACCTTCCACCCATAACTTTCTAGGTTTCCGCGTAGCATAATTAAAAGAGTAGTTTCTCTTTTATCTCCGTGTGGGGCCTGGTACTGTACCTACACCGCTTTAAGGCGTCCTTTCAAACAAAATACAACGAATTTTCCTAGAGGGCTGCCCTGCCCTGCCCTTCTGTTCTGCATTTGGTACTTCAATCTATTTCTTCTTCGCTGCTTATTTCTTTTGACCGTTTAACTCTTAAAGTTATGGGTCCCGCGTAGCATAATTAAGACTAGTTCTCCTTTCTCTCCGTGTGGGGCCCTGTTACCACCTACACCCTTTAAGTCGTGCTTTCAATAAAATACAATGAATTATCTTGAGGATGTCCCTTTACTAATGTGTACGTTTGACTCTTCAATCTGCTTCTTATTCGTTGCTTATTTCTCTAGAGCCCTCCTCTTCGCTATTGGTATTCATAGGGCGTCTGTATTCTTCACTCAAAAATAATTTACATTACAGCCCTTTCAAAAGAAGATATGGAGGGCATCAATCATTACAAACCTTCATTATTTTAACTTACCGTTTGGAGATGTTGTTAGGTTCCCATCATCATCTCTACTGTTCTTTTATGTGTAAGCTTTGATTGGATTTAAAATATTTTTAAGATTTATTTATAAAATATAGTGTATATATTAATTTAAAATTATATTTTTGTTATATTATAAAAAATAAAAATAGGTTAAAATAAAATTATTAAAAAAAACTTTAATGAATTTTATAATACATTTTACAAAGATCAATAAAGGTTTTAAAGTTAATTATAAGCTTATAAAGTGGGTTTAATTATAACAAGGTTAATTGTGGTCCTTAGGGCTTATATAATAAAGTATTACAACAATTTTTTTTATTTTTTTTAAATGAATTTCCTTAGGCCTATCCAATATTACATCATATAATGTTGGTCTTGGCCATGAGTTAGATTACAATTTAACACCTTTTTATAATTTGAACTAAGCTGCCAAGAAAATAAGACATTAGTAAAAACAATATCTCCACTCCATGACAAATGTTCTATTAGGCCTCCACATTTTGAGGTAGATTCATCTAAATCCCCCTCATCATCTTAAATCCATTGCTATAAAAATTATTTCTACATAAGAGTTTTCTTAGGCTTGACCATCATCATCACTGCCACTATTAGATATTCTTGCGCATATCCCAGAAATACTTTCATGGGGGTTTCAAATGAAGAAGAGAAATTAAGATTACCACCTCTTCTAATGATAAGCTCCTTCAATCTTTCATAGTCACATGAAGTATAACTTGAAGGCATAGTTTTTCCTCTTACAACATGCATCACCCTATTTGAAGACTTCCTCTTGTCCTTGGGTTGTCTAATTTTAATTACCAAAAGAGGCTATGTATGAATGTGCTTCAAAGAATAGTTATAACAAACTTCTAAGAGTACCTGATAAAAAATAGAAGAAGAAGGAGATCTTGAATGATTAAATATTTATAAATGAGTTTAATCAATAGGTCAAAGAAGGAATAAGGATTGAAAAAAGCACATCCTAAATCCTTTTCCAGTAATCCTCCAAAAGACTTAAAATCTAGCATAATCATCACAAATCCATCTACATCTCCCAAAACGTTAGGCCAAAGATTCTAATTACATAAATGTGATAAATATTCCATTTCAAAATAGAAAAAAAAGAATTTGAGGATAACTCCATGAGGGTTATGCATAAAAGGTTGGACTTAAAATGTACATGTAAAAAAATGGTGAATCCTAATCAAAATCAAGGTGAATCATAGAGAATCCTAAGCAAATCAAATCGAACATCTTCACACCAAAATTTGGGGTATTTGAAGCCCTAAAATATAAGATCATATTTGGGGTCACTTTTGACCTATTAAATCATCTTATAAATTCCTACAAACACCACCATTAGATCAGGCTTGAAAATATCTTTTCAACGAGTACAAATATGCCTATGTTTGGATATATATTGTGGTGAATTGTCACGTGCTCAAAATTTACCACTTTTTTTTATTAAGACATCGTTGCTTTGCTTGTTTTCCCATCACAGTGTTAGTTTAGGCATACATAGAATATGCACTTCAAGTTTGATCACCACTGCAGCTGGTGTCTTAAGTCCCGCAAGCCACCATGTTGGAATCTGACCCCTCCCATGGGTATTTTGAATTTTGGCAAAGGGTTATCCGTTCAGGGCCCATTTCACCTGAACAGGGTATGATATCTCCCTTTTCCAAAGTGAGTGAACTCGCAGTTCTTGGGGTGTTCAACACCTTACTTTGGATCCAGCGTTCATATGTTAGTGCTAGTCAAGAACCCTCTACTAAGGTGTGACTAGAGTGTGCCATCACTCGGCTTATAGACTAGATATTCATATTCCATCTTAGCTGACGAGTAATGCTACCCATAACCATCTACCGTTGGAAACACCTTTAGCATGAATAGCTCTCTAGCCGTGCGTATACTTGTGTTTCCCCAGTCCATATGAAAATATGAAAATCGCTACCACTAACGGACTGATCACCTAAAGCGACGTCCCATACCGTCGCTCGTCACACTCAACGGCTTGGGCCTCTGTCCCAAATTTGCCGGAGTATAGTGACTCAGCCCCACATATGTCACCTTGTGACTTATGTGGATGGGTTGAGTAAGTCCTTACTCGACTTAACCAAATTAGTAGCAAGGATTATCTTTTAGATGACTGTTTGATGTTTTTTTAAGTTTCTAAGCATAAGTCCATTGTAACTCTCTCATAATTGTATTTTTTCCAAATTTCATTTCTATTCGTTATTTAAGATTTCATGAATTTCAATCTAAATTTTTCATTTTTAAACAATAATACAGTAAATCTCTACACCATATATAATTTCACAAAGCCATCTAATATTCTTTTAAAATTAACAAATCACATGACTTAATAAAAGATTTCCAACCTCCAACATAAGAAAATAAACTCTAATAGCATTTATCTGAAAAACCAAAACTACATCTTACACCTTACAATAAAATAAAGAAGTCCTAACTTTACTTCTTTTACTTATTATAACAATAAAGTAAATTAAACCTTTTTCTTTTATTTTTATTTAACCTCATGACTCTACCGGCAATATCAACATGTTAATGACATTTAAAATTAACCCTTTTCAAAAGAATCAATTGTGTAAAGTACTTGTTAGCATATAATATAAATATATCTTACGCATGAGTTTTTCAACTGCTATAACATAAGTTTGTACTTCGAAGTTTATTTACTTAACCAAAACTAAATTCAAAGTATATTCATTTATATCAAAAGCGTATGAGCTACAATGAATTGCCAAAACACCACAATTAAAAACTACACTACGACAGAGTCTAGCATCCTTATTATCAATTCAACTTTGATCTTTCAATTACAACACAAATGAGCTACAACAATGTATCCAACTAATGTTTTTCTAATCATAGTCGTACTTTTACAAATGCAGGCGAGCTACGACATTATGGAAGTAAGGCATCATAATTAAATTTAAATATAATCTTCTTTTTGAACGTAGATGAGCTTTAGAAGGGTAAAAGCAATGCATTAATAATTTAGTCTTCCTTGACACACGCGGGTGAGCTACAACAAGTGAAAATAATGCATCACTCATAATATAGTCCTCTTTTTACAAGCACAGTGAGCTACAGCAAGTAAAAGCAATGCATTATACCAAACCAGTAATACAGTCTGCATCACACATTTTGGCATCATTCAAAACATACATATTTTTCTTTTCAATCAACAGGGTATCAATTTTTCGGCAACCAAACTCTCTCTGCCGTCAATGAACCTTTGGCCCTCGACAGTTTTTCTTCGGAACACAACTTCAGAGCATTCCCACACACAAACAGGCTCGAAAGGAAGGGAAAAAAAATCTTATTGGATCAGCGTGGCCCAACTTCTATATGAAAGTCATGCTTTCACAGGCATTCTCAAAATGCATACCAAACATATAATAATAAACAAAGATTCCAACAATTTTCTTTTAGGAGATAAATGCATATCGTGTCTTCATCAGAAATATAAATTCAATTAGGCACAACAACACATCAAGTTGAGTAAAATTTGCAGACAAGACACAATTGAGAGATATCATATTATTGCCAGATTTATTAAGACAATTACGACTTGATTGGAACTTTATACACAACCAACATTATACATTTTATATATTTTTTTAAGTTCGTAGTTTAAGGAAAATTTCCTAATATTTAAGCTTTCTTCTGTTATGGACTACAATTCAGATTTAAGCCCCAAACTTCTCGAATTTCCAGCATACGTATTAGGATTTCTATAACAATTATATTAAGAATTCCAACAATGTTTCATTCGAAGTATTGTTATCAGATTATGCAGTTCTAAAATTATCACAAAATAAATACCCAATTCGACTCCCAACAAATACAAACATGGAGGAATTAAAGCTATAACAATGCAAAAATCTGACCTTTGTATCGAGAAATTCTTCCGCTATCCTCTTTCCACGATTACCTTCAAATCACAATTCCTCTCTTCTTCCACTCTTCCGATTTTCCACCCATGGGCCCCTTATTAGCCAACCATAATCATTTATAAAGAATGAAGGAGCAAGGGGCTTGTTGACACCTTGCGCTCAATTGCCAGCTTGAGCTCATACAACATTTCCAAGTGGAGACGATTGAAAGACATTTTAAAACCATGTTCTGATTACCCTTTTTTTTAAATTTTATATTGTTTTTAAAAGTGGATTTACCCTTTACTCGAAAATATTGTAAATTTTTTACTTTCAATAAGATTATATATATATATATATATATATATATATATATATATATATATATATATATATATATATATATTATCAAAAAGTTAAATCTTCATTTATTATATATATATACTTTATAATTAGTTTTAATTATTTTATTTTATTATTAATTATTAATTCTTAGAGAAGACTAATAACAATAATAACTCACAATCATAAACATTCAGGCAATATGTCAAGCATAATGCAATGCAGCAAATAACCCTAAGGTGGGCTTTCACATACCCACAGACCACTATGCTCGGGGCATGCCATCGTATCCGGCTTACCTGGCACCTCCAGTTCACAGCCTTGGTTGTGGGTAGATGCTCTTGTCTGCCACTACCTCAAAATCCTGCACCTGCACCATAAAAACTAAATGCAGGATCACATTCTTTCAAGTAAATTTCCTCTAAGTTGCAGGGATGTGACATACTTCCCCCCTTAGATTTAACACAGTCCCTATGTTAGCTTAATTATTATTTTTTTTTTTAAATTCATATTCACTAGATAATTCAATTAAATACAAATAACTACCATTAGCACATATACAACAATTTCATCATGAAATCATGTAAAGAGGGTATATAGAACAAAATATCTTATATATATATGCAACAGGTTCCGATACATCATTATGAAATAATTAAAAAAATTTAACTTAACATTTTTTTTCCAGTTTTCAATTCTCAAATAGGTAAGGAAACTAATTTTTCATGCTAGAAGTATCTTCCCAGGTGGCATTCCTTTCGGAATACTGGTCCCATTGAACTATGCACTGGTTTACAGTTATTTTTCTAAGTTGTTTGGTTCTAAACCCTAAAATTCTGACTAGTCACACCTCAATGAGCTGTGGGTCCGACATCTACAAATGGGTAGTATCCAAGATGTGAGTTGGGTCAGCAACATATTTTCAATGCAGGGATATATGAAAGACATTATGGATCTTTGACAGCTTTGGCGGCAATGCAAGCTTGTAGGCAACGAAACTAATTTTGGTAGTTATCTCAAAAGGACCTACAAACCTAGGGCTTAATTTGGTGGACTAAATTGAGATCTTAGTTGGTTTGACTCTAAGAAAGACCTTGTGTCCTACAACAAATTCTTGAGGTGATCTTTTTAAATCAACATAGTTTTTCTATCGGCTAGCTGCCTCACGCAATCGCTGACGGATTTCTCTCAGTTGGTTTTCCATTCGCTTCACAGCGTCAGGACCAATCGCCTCTCAATCATCTAGGTTATCCCACGTTAACGGTGTCTTGCACCTACGCCCATATAGAGCCTCAAACGGGGCCATTCCCAATGTGGAATGATAGTTGTTATTATAGCAAATTCTACTAGGAAGAGATAGTCCTCCCATTTGCTTTGATGATCCATGCAATAAATGTGTAGCATGTCTTCCAGCACTTGATTTACTCTCGGTCTATCCATCCGTCTCAGGATGATAAACAGTGCTGATATTGAGCCTTGTTCCCCAAGCTCGATGTAATGCTTGCCAAAATTCAGATGTAAATCGAGAGTCTCTATCTACTATAATAACTTTAGGAAATCCATGTAGCCTTACAATTTCTCGAGCAAATTTTTGAGCAATTATTGAGGCATCATCGTGCGTACTGCAAGGTATGAAATGTGCTACTTTGGTCAATTTGTCTACCACCACAAATATTGCATCATGTTGGAATCGGGTTTTAGGAAGTCCTACGATGAAATCCATGGTTATAGCCTGCCATTTATGCTCTGGTATTTCAAATAAATGCAATTTCCCACCAGGGTGCTGATGTTCGGCCTTCACCTTCTGGCATTTGAGACATTTTACCACAAACTGCACTATGTCTTTTTTCATACCATACTAGTAGTAGTCCTTCAAGTTTTCCTTCATCTTGACTATTCTTGGGTGTGCTGAATATGGTGCACAATGAGCTTCTTGCAGGATAATTCTTCTAAGCTCTTCTTTATTTGGTGCAATGATTCAGCTACAAAAGCATACCAATTCATCTCTGACGCTATATTCTCCAGGAATTCCTTATTGAATTTTCTCTAGACAGGATTTACATAATTCATCTGTCTTTTGCAACTCTACAATTTGCTTCTTGAATCCATACTGACATCTTGTAATAGCAGCTATGTGTTTTCTTCTGCTAAGAGCATCTACCAATTTTTTCTCTTTATCCTTGATATATTCAATACCAAAATCATATTCAGCCAAAAATTCCATCCATCTTCATTGTCGAGCATTCAACATTGGTTGAGTAAATATATACTTTAGACTCTAGTGGTCGGTTTTAAGATCAAAAGGCTTTCCCAACAGGTAATGCCTTCAAAATTTGAGAGCATGGACCATAGCTACCAGTTCTAGGTCATGTGTGGCATAATTTATCTCGTGATTCTTGAGTTTCCTAAACTCATAAGCTATCATAGCTTCCTCTTGCAACAATACCCCTCCTAATCCCTCTACAGATGCATCGGTGCACACTGTAAATGGTTGGTTTGGGTCAGGTATTCTTAGTATTGGTGTGGTTGTCAACTTTCCTTTGAGAATTCTAAAGGCTTCTTCATACTGCTTTGTCCATTTATATGCCTTCCCTTTCTTTTGCAAGTTGGTTATAGGATAGGCTATTTTAGAAAAACCTTTGACAAACCGTCGGTAATAGCCAGCCATTACTATAAAACTCCTTACTTCTGACACATTAGTAGGAGCTGGCCAGTCTACTGCTATACCTTCAGCTGAGATGATATGCCCTAAATACTGCACCTGTAGTGTATATAATTCGCACTTGGATAGTTTCCCATATAGCTATTTTTTCTTGAGTACCTCTAACACAATTCTCATGTGCTTATCATGTTCTTCTTTGTTTTGAGAGTAGATCAATATGTCATCCAGGAATATAAGCACAAATTGATGTAACTATTCATAGAACACACTATGCATCAGGTTAATAAAGGTTGTTGGTGCATTGGTTAAACCAAAAAGTAACACCGTGAACTCATAGTGCCCATATCTTGTTCTGAAAGCAGTTTTGTGGGTATCTTCCTCCCAGATTCTTAGTTGGTGATAACCTGACCTAAGATCAATTTTGAAAAATATGGTAGTTCCTCTGAGTTAGTCAAATAAATCATCGATCCTAGGCAAAGGATATTTGTTCTTGATTATCATTTTTTTAAGCATTCTGTAATTAATGCATAATCTTAAAGTTCCATCTTTATGTTTGATAAAAAAAACTAGCGCCCCCAAGGTGACACACTGGGTTTAATATGCCCTTTCTCTAACAAGTCTTGTAGTTGGCTTTTGAGTTCTTGTAGCTCCAATGGTGTCATTCTATATGGTGTCCGGACTACTGGTGTTGCTCCAGGCACTAATTCAATAGAGATATCAAATTCTCTCTTTGGCGACAATTCTAATAGATCTTCTGGAAATACATATCTAAATTCTCCTAGCACCGGGTATTATTGGAATAATACTGAGCTTGAGTCTGATACTTCTTTTTTATTCATCTTGATTACATACAATATACATCCCTTTTTTCAGACCCTTTTAGCTTGCATGCTACTTATTAAATAGGGTTCAAGGGAGGCTCTATTATAGTGGATGTGAATTCTTTGATTGGTTTCATTAGTATAATCCATCTATCTTTCCTCAAAATTTAGTATAGCCTTATGTGCTTTCAGCCCATCTAGTCCTAAAATCACATCGAAAGGATGTAAAGGAGCTACATACAAATTCTAGTTGATTTTTCCTTGAGGTATTTCTATTTGTGAGTCAAATAGGCATTGGTTTACTAAGTAAGTTTGTCCCGAGCCATATTCTACTTACCAACCATTTGCCATGATCCCAGGTCTAACAGGTATATCCCTCAAAACATTATTTGAGATAAAACTATTTGTAGCACCACTATCTATTAAAATTTTCACATCTCTTTTGCCAATTTTTCCCTTAATAAAAAATAAAGTAGTTTATCCTTCGAGTTTAGGATTACCTGTAGCAGCAAAAATTCTGTGGGATGCCTCTTCGAAAGGATTTTTGGGATCGACTTTCTTGGGTCACTGTATCGCAAAGTGATCCAATGTGCCACATACATAGCAGACATTAGGTCCATCATTCCTTGGCTTATCACTCAACAGATTACGGTTTCTAGTCTTGTTTTGGCTACTATTGTTAGACTTCTTATCCTAGAAACTTCTTCGATCAGACTATCCTCTATTCCTCGGGTTTTTGTTTCTATTACAGTTATCATATCTTTCTCGACCCTTGTCCTTATACCTATAGTTTTGGTCAGAACGACGATTTTGCTCAATATTTTTTCTTTTCCTTGATTTGTCCTTTTCTTGCTCTTAAAAAACTTTCACTTCCTTTTGACTTGTCTCAAAGAATCGAGCATCATCATAAGCCGCAGTTAGAGTTTGAGGGGTTTTTCCTCCTATATACAAACTAAGCTTTGGGTGTAATCCCATAATGAACTTATGTGCCTTAAGTTTATCCTGATTATCAAATTTAGGAGTATATTTTTGTAATTGAATTTTTTTTTTATAATATTCAATTATTGACACAGTACGTTGACGCTGATTGGTAAATTCAACATGCTTCTCGATAAAGAATTGCTTAGTGAGGAAATGACTCTTGAACTTCTTAACAAATTCTTCCCAAGGAATATCAGCTGCTTTTTTTTTAATTGTTTTCTTATATGTGGTCCACCATGTCTTGGTGGTACCCTCTAAATGAGAAACTGCCCATGCAGTTTTTCCTTCGGAGCTAAGAGGGTTGATAGCAAAGTATCCCTCGGCCTCACTTAGCTAGTTGAGAGCGGTATCTACATCATCGGTCCCATAAAATTTGGAAATATCTAGTTTCTTTAATTCCTTCTGTAACTCCTCACCCACTGTTCTTCTGGTGGATCCTTCAGGTAATTGACTTATGCTACTATTCCCTTTCTTTTTTGTCAGGTTCTCAATAACCTTTTGTTGTTGTGAAATGAGCTCATGGTGTTGGGCCATTTGTGCCCGTTCATGTTCCATGTGCTCATTCATTTGAGCCCTCTAGCTCTCCATCAGCTCTCACTGCTGATTAAATTGCTCTTGCATGAGCTGGAACATTTGAGCCATATTTCCTTCTCTAGAGGTGGTCTCTACTATTAGCTCATTTTTCTTCCTAACCATGCACCATGGTTTTTCAATAGTTTGTGCTCTTTTTGACTCTCTTATGAGTCGTTTGAGTACCCTCCTTGGACCTTTTGCACTTTCCTCTTGTAGACTCATACTATATATCTGAGAAGTACCTGCCATATGGATTTAAAATTTTTGTTAGGGAATTATTTTAACTAGGTTTTCGTAAATCTAGGCTTTGATACCAACTGTCATGTGCTCAAAATTTACCACTTTTTTTTTATTAAGACATCGTTGCTTTGCTTGTTTTCCCATCACATTGTTAGTTTAGGCATATAGAGAATATGCACTTCAAGTTTGACCACCACTACAGCTGGTGTCTTAAGTGCTCAGGATTGGCCAAGTCCCGTAAGTTGCCATGTTGGAATATGATCTCTCCCATGGGTATTTTGAATTCCAATGAAGGGTTATCTATTCAAATCCCATTTCACCTGAATGGGGTATGCTATATCCCTTGTCCAAAGTGAGTGAACTCAAAGTTCTTGGGGTGTTCAACACCTTACTTTGGATCTAGCATTCGTATGTCGATGCTAGTCAAGAATCCTCTACTAAGGTGTGACTAGAGTGTGCCATCACTCGGCTTATAGACTAGATATTCATATTCCATATTTGCTGATGATAATGCTACCCATAACCATTTATCGTTGGAAATGCCTTTAGCATTAATAGCTCTTTAGTCGTGCGTATACTGGCGTTTCTCCAATCCAGATGAAAAGATGAAAATCACCACCACTAACGAACTGATCACCTAGAGCGACGTCCCATACCGCCGCTCGTCACACTCAACGGTTTGGGCCTCTGTCCCAAAGTTGTCGGAGTATAGTGACTCAGCCCCACATATGTCACCTCGTGACTTATGTGGATGGGTTGAGTAAGTCCTTACTCGACTTACCCAAATTAGTAGCAAGGATTATCTTTTAGATGATTGTTTAAAGTTTTTCTAAGTTTCTAAGCATAAGTCCATTGTAACTCTCTCATAATTGTATTTTCCCCAAATTTCATTTCTATTCGTTATTTAAGATTTCATGTATTTCAATCTAAAATTTTCATTTTTAAACAATAATACAAGTAAATCTCTACACCGTATATAATTTCACAAAGCCATCTAATATTCTTTTAAAATTAAAAAATCACATGACTTAATAAAAGATTTCCAACCTCCAACATAAGAAAATAAACTCTAATAGCATTTATCCGAAAAGCCAAAACAACATCTTATACCTTACAATAAAATAAAGAAGTCCTAACTTTACTTCTTTTACTTATTATAACAATAAAGTAATTTAGACATTTTTCTTTTATTTTTATTTAACCTCATAACTCTACCGACAATATCAACATATTAATGACATTTAAAATTAACCCTTTTCAAAAGAATAAATTGTATAAAGTACTTGTCAGCATATAATATAAATATATCTTAAGCATGAGTTTTTCAGCTGCTATAACATAAGTTTGTATTTCAAAGTTTATTTACTCAACCAAAACTAAATTCAAAGTATATTCATTTATATCAAGAGCGTATGAGCTACAACGAATTGCCAAAACACCACAATTGAAAACTATACTACGATAGAGTCTAGCATCCTTATTATAAATTCAACTTTGATATTTCAATTACAACACAGATGAGCTACAACAATGTATCCAAATAATGTTTTTCTGATCATAGTCATACTTTTACAAACACAGGCGAGCTACGACATTATGGAAGTAAGGCATCATAATTAAATTTAAATATAATCTTCCTTTTTAATGTAGATGAGCTTTAGTAGGGTAAAAGCAATGCATTAATAATTTAGTCTTCCTTGACACACGCGGGTGAGCTACAACAGGTGAAAACAATGCATCACTCATAATATAGTCCTATTTTTACAAGCACAGTGAGCTACAGTAGGTAAAAGCAATGCATTATACCAAACCAGAAATACAGTCTGCATCACACATTCTGGCATCATTCCAAACATACATATTTTTATTTTCAATCAACAGGGTATCAATTTTTCGGCAGCCAAACTCTCTCCGCCATCAACGAACCTTTGGCCCTTGACGGTATTTCACCAGAACACAACTTCAGAGCATTTCCACACACAACCAGGCGCGAAAGGAAGGGAAAAAAAAAAGCTTATTGGATTAGCGTGGCCCAACTTCTATATGATAGTCATGCTTTCACAGGCATTCTCAAAATGCATACCAAACATATAATAATAAACAAAGATTCCAACAGTTTTCTTTTAGGAGATAAATGCATATCGTATCTTCATCAGAAAAATAAATTCAATCAGGCACAACAACACATCAAGTTGAGTAAAATTCGTAGACAAGACACAATTGAGAGATATCATATCATTGCCAGATTTATTAAGACAATTACGACTTGATTGGAACTTTATACACAACCAACATTATACATTTTATATATTTTTTTAAGTTTGTAGTTTAAGGAAAATTTCCTAATATTTAAGCTTTCTTCTGTTATGGACTACAATTCAAATTTAAGCCCCAAACTTCTCGAATTTCTAGCATATGTATTAGGATTTCCATAACAATTATATTAAGAATTCCAACAATGTTTCATTCGAAGTCTTGTTATTAGATTATGCAGTTCTAAAATTATCACAAAATAAATACCCAATTCGATTCCCGGTAAATACAAATATAGAGGAATTCAAGCTATAACAATGCAAAAATTTGCCCTCTGTACAAAGAAATTCTTCCGCTATCCTCTTTCCACGATTACCTTCAAGTCGCAATTCCTCTTTTCTTCCACTCTTTCGCTTTTCCACCCATGGATCCCTTATTAGCCAACCGTAATTGTTTATGAAGAATGAAGGAGCAAGGGGCTTGTTGACACCTTGCGCTCAATTGCCAGCTTGAGCTCATACAATATTTCCAGGTGGAGATGATTGAAAGACATTTTAAAACCATGTTCTGATTACCCTTTTTTTTTAATTTTATATTGTTTTTAAAAGTGGATTTACCCTTTACTCGAAAATATTGTAAACTTTTTACTTTCTATAAGAGGGTTGGCCATTTCTTTAGGAATGGTTTAAGTCTTAATAATTCTTTTCTCATATATTTTATTTCCTCGTTTTAATATTATTTTGTTATATGTATATATTTATATATATATTTTATCAAAAAGCCAAATCTTCAATTATTATTATATATATATATATACTTTATAATTAGTTTTATTATTGATTTATTATGATTTTATTTTATTATTAATTATTAATTCTTAGAAAAGATTAATAACAATAATAACTCATAAACATAAACATTCAGGCAATATGTCAGACATAATGCAATGCAGAAAATAACCCTAAGGTGGGCTTCCATGTACCCACGGACCACTGTGCTCGGGGCACAGCATCATATCCGGCTTACCTGACATCTCTAGTTCATAGCCTTGGTTGTGGGTAGATGCTCTCATCTGCCACTGCCTCGAAATCTTGCACTTGCACCATAAAAACTAAACACAAGATCACATTCTTTCAAGTAAATTTCCTCTAAGTGGCAGGGATGTGACACGAATTGACCCTAAGAAAATGGTCCTAAAAATTTTAGGTGAATGGGCCGACGTCGAGGGGCCTCATATTCATCAATTTCTGATTTTGAAAATCCTAGTATTAGCCCATTTGACGAATATTCGCCACTATGCCCTGAATTCCATACAATCTGACCCTTAATATTGGAATGGATTTATAAACTAATATTACAAATGTAACGACCCTCCTTGCATGACCATTGATAGCAGATGAATTGATGGATTATGCTTATCTTTTCTTTGTAGAATGTGGTATTGATGATGGTTGTTGTGCTTGCAAGACCAGGTATATGTCTTCGACGGATAGAAGAAGGTCAACGAAAAAGGTAAGAGGAAAGTGATGATTCGACTCGTGAGTACATGGAAGCTCACACATTTGCATATCATGTAGTTGTCATGAATGACTTGGATAATGTATGTGCTTTATTTTGAAGATTTGTTTGTTGCTTGATAAAAGATGATGCATTCATAGATTTTTTTGGCGGCGATGAAAATACCAAGAGCATGGAAGCCTTTATTTATTAAATAATTGGTGAATTGAAGATTGTTTATATTTAATAATTTTGAGAAGTAGTATATATATAATAGGTAACTAAATGTGTGGCTTTATGCGAAGTCAGGCATGGTTGCAAGTGAACAAATATATGATTATGTTTTTCTTGTATGTTATATACCATGAATGATGATGCATGTTTGAGTATGATTAACATAGAAATCATAGAAATACACATATTTGATTATTTTGAGTTGTATTTGATCCCATTATAAAATAAGAATCTTTGGAGTTGAAGAAGCATCGTAGTGGACGAGTTATGAGATTTAGAAGAAAAATGAGTCAATTGCTTTATGAATCATTTAAGAGTAGTTTGAGAGAGTTTGAGAAACCTTCTTCATGTTTGTTTTTTGTTTTATTGAGCCTTGGTCGTTGATGATTATATGCATATTATCAACTTTTTGACTTAATTTTTTCAGCCAATAAGGCATTACTAAGATAGTAAAACCCTTTAGCTCTCAAAATATTGAGGGAGGCACTTCTCTAGAAAGGAGAGAATATAGATTAATATAGATCCAAAACAAATAACCAAATCCAAACAAGAATATCCACATATTGATCCATCCTATGTCTTCATAATCATGCCTTGAGGACATTGTATCAATAATTTTTGCGTAGGGATGTGATTAACACCCACCAAATAGGTAACATTCCATAGGAGAATCTAGCAAAATAAAATCCTTATTGAATTAAGGAAAACCAATGAGAAAAAAATATTTATTTATTAAAGAAGAAAAATCTCATATCAAACAATCAAGAGGAGATCATAAATAATTTGAACAACATGAATAGGCATCCCTTAATTGAGGTATATCCTCATTCTATCACCCATTGGAAGGCCTCCCTATCAATAGGCCTACCTCAATCAATAGGATGTCTCCATACCTATAAGTCTAACTCACCTTTATTTTCCATTTATCATGCTTTTAATATCTTTTATCATGCATTAAAGGAAACATGGTAGACCTCCTTACTTGTTAGTCTATCTCACCTTTATAATGTTCTAATGACAAAATTATGTCCATTTGGACCTATTCAATGAAAGGGGAGATCTATTAGTCGATCTACCTCTATTACATATTGATGATATTAATGATAATATATATTGAAGATGTTAATGAAAAGTGATTACCCAAGATAATTGATCGAGATCTTAACTTCACTTTATTTGACAATCCCCCTAAATGGGTACTACCTCTCTCTTTTAGTTAGGATGGCATTCATGGAAGGGATTAGACCTCCCTTGTTTTACTACTTATAGTCACTCAATTAGCTTATGTACTCCTAAGTATCCTGAATCCTTCCTAAGCACTCCTTCTTCCTATAGGTAATCAAACTTCATCCCTCCTCTACCTCCATTGTTTGAGGTTGTCTGAGCTCAAAGGTAGTCCATTATCCTTATGGAGAAATTTCCTACCTCTCAATTAGACAAGCCTCCTTCCCTCACTCAAACCACCTCTCACTATGGTTGGGGTCCTTTTCTGCATATGTTTTAGAATACTTTTGGATCACTCCTCATGCCTCATGGAGAAAGACATCTAACATAAGGAGTATAGAGGCATCTAAGATGACACTTCTAAGACAAGTAGATATTTATTACATTATAAGCATATATGTATTATACTATATTACATTTAGCATTGAATAATAAACAGAACACAAGGAAACAAACTAGTTGCATGCTTTATCCCTACTCAACACATTAAAGAATCAATATTGATTTTTTTTAAGGAACCATCATTTAAAATAGTTGTTGGTGCAAGTCGAAGAAGGTTTGCTTAAAATAATCTATAATTGATATGTGGAGGCATAGGCATCGCTCATGAGAGGGTTATTATTGATAAGTGTCTACATGGAACCTAATAAAATCCACAAAATATTTTTGAGAATATCAAATTTGATGATGATGGAGAGTGGTGTAGTTTTCCATTATCCACACTTAAGGGAAAGACCCTCAAGTAGTGGAGCGAGAATATTTGCTTATAGAGTCTATTGTATGGAGAACATGGTTGAGTTTGTGGGTAGGAACACCTTTTACAACTAGAATAGTGTGATAGATTCTTCCTTTTGAACTTTGTGGAATGAGTGATATTTACATTATATGGAAAGGGAACTTGAGTATTTAGAAAACAATTTGAAACCTAAATACATCAAAAAGTGGTCAAATCTCAAAAGGAGATCCCTTTTGCCATTGCTCAAACCGTTATAACTACGATTTGAAGTTTAATTCTTTAAACCATAAAAGCATAAAAAATATGATATGATGCATGCATGGAATGCTTGGAGATATATATAGTGGATGCATCTAGTGCATACAAAATTCAAGCTAATTTAGAAGATGTACTTGTTTCAATTTGTTGTTAAATGTGGTAGTCTTTTGGAATTACTTATACCTTTTTTTTGCATACCAAAATCTTAAGTAGGGTTTTGGTAACAATATTTAATTCATGGAGTCTCTTATTAATGTCCCTTATTGAATGAATAAAATAACAAAAATAAGGTGATTTTGAACCTGGGTCTCTATTTTATAAACCTAAAATTTAACCACTTGATCTCATGTTGATATATGTAATAATTATCTTATAATAAAAATATTAATAATTAACAAAGGAAAAAATGATGTATAAGATAGGACACATTAATATTTTAGAAATCACAACAAATTATAATCACATTATTTTTATTCTTTTGACAAGCATATTGTTTTGAGACCTAATCAAAACAATCAATTACGAATAAAAGTAGCATCGAGAAGTTTCAAAATATTTACTTTACACAAATCTTGAATTACTACTAAGATTTTTATTTCTATTTGGTATATAATAATAGCATCATTGTGAATAACTATCTTATGTACAACCATATTGAGGTCCATGCGAGGTATACAAGTATAAACCCAAGTAAAATCTCATTGTGCCTTTTTGATAAAGCACTATAGATATGCACTTAATTTGTCAAGTTTTATTATTTCTAAACATTCTAAGTTGTTCAATTATAACAAAGTTTATATCAGTAACAAGATCTAAAATTCATGGTATTTCCTTTGTAAAAATAACAAGAAGCAATTTGAATTTTTGTTATGAAAAGGAAAAGAATCCTCGCTAGCAAAGGGAAAAAATAAACTCTAAAGTAACCTCATTGAAAGAACACTAGGCAAAAATATGAAGTCATTAGGAATATATCTTCTTTAAAAACAATACTTTCTTTTTATTTTAGTTTCAACATAATTGAATTGGATAATACAAACAAAGATTATTTAGGAATAGATTTGGTATAGGATTCAAGCTAGTTAGAGTAAGTTTTGATGAGGCTTGAACAAATTGGTAACATAAGAGTTAAATATTATGGTAGAACAAAAAAATGTGCAAATTTTAATAGAAAAGTTTAACTAGGCATCTGATTATTCGTCATAAGAGAAGAGGTCGACAAAATAACAAATCAACTTGAGCAATTTACAAATAAGACTACTAGACTTAGAATTTTATGCAAATTCATTTCAATTGGAGAAAAATTTGGCAATATAAGTAGATATTAAAAAAATAGATAACAAAATTTTAGTTTCTGGAAGGAGGTCCTAGGTTTAGAATTTTCCTCTGTGTGTAATCCAAATATATGTGGACATATAAATAAATGATATAAAATAGTTTGATAACGAAACAAAAGATACAAAGGTAAACATTTTTTTTTTGTAATTGAAAATGCTTAGATACGGGTTTTGAATGGATACAAAGGTAAACTTTGATATGCCTAGATTGTTCTAATACAGTTGTAAGATGATTGATAGAGAGAAAAATATGATGCTAGATAGATCTTGCTAAAAGAAGGATGTCAACCAAGTTTACCTTTTAAAGGAAAATATAATTTTATAAAATATAAGACAAAAATAACTACCAAAGTTCTAAACAATCATCTTAGATTGACATATTATGCTTGTTTTGAAAAATGATTTAATTATGTTTGGTTGGGATAACTAAGTTTATTTATGAATGAATACTTGTTTTTGATTTGTTATATCCAATATTATGTCCATTTATGAAGGATTATAGCTTTTTTTAGCAACAACATCTAGTATCATAGCATAATGTGACTAGGTATAGCAGATTGGTTTCTTGATGATGTCAAAGCGTCGAGTGACGATAAATCTCCATGTAGAGATTTAAAGTGTCATTGGAAACAATTAAATGCATGCATAGGTTGATATAGAAAAACATTTGGTAGTGTGAGGAGAAGAACCAAAGGAGCAAAATTTGGATGAACTTGAAGCCAACTTTAAGCAAGGACCAGAGCCTTGATACTTTGATCAAGTATGTTGCCAAACTACCACCATTACTTCTATGATGTCTAAGAGACAAGGATGAAGCATAAAATTTGAAGGTAAATAAGCTTCTAATAACAATGTGGGTTATGACTAAAGGCACAACCAAAAATCCCCCTTGGCTTTGCCAATTGATGGAAATGAATTATTATTTTATCTAATAACAACACAATATCTATCTAGCTTGGACACTATATAAGAGGCTCATCATATTCTTCAACTATTTTGATACCTTGATGTGGATTTCTCCATCAATCATCATCTTTGGTGTCATAGATTTAGGTTCCATATCTATAACCTATGCTAAAAACCCATCAAAAGACCATATTATGGGAGGTCATGTCATAGATATGTTTTTTTTTTAATTTAGCAAAAAACCCCTTGCGGGGTACCTTGGTCTGAGAAACCATGACTAGGGGATTCTACACCATCAAAATAACTCGGGAGTCGTGTCCGATCCTGACCACACCAACATAATCAACTGGATTTTGGATACCCAATGTACGTTTAGTAGGGTGGAGATTTGAACCAAAGACCTCCCTTGGAGGATTGCCCTACCCTCTCCAACTCTCCTACAACACATATTAGATATTAGGATCCACAATATAACTATGTAGATCCTCATCTTTTTTTAGTCAATTAACATCGGTTTATGGTCCAAGCATCATAATAGGAGAAGCTTGGGTAGTTACATAGCTCATTCAAACTTGACATATTTATTCTTAAAATATTTTGATTCAAAATTTGGTTTCTAACATAAGCAATGTGAGGTACTTATCATTGTAAACATTATATACAAAAAAATTTCATCTATATCCATGTGTAAGGTTTATGATAGGTATTAAATTCAATAATGTAAATGGATGGATGTTTAATACTATGCAACATAATGCTAATTTAAGTAAAGGAGAGTCAAATGCTACTTGTTAGTTTGTTGGGGCATTAAATTTATAAAAGTAATTTGTTTATGACTTTTAAGTTCATGGTAGTAACAATATGTCATGAACTGAATTTGTTGAAATTGTGATATTGTGTCATGTCCACTGGTCTCCCTCTCACATCGGGTCAACAACAAGATGAATAGGCTTGTTGGGAGCAGCGTATGTGGTTTGAACCTTACGCTTGCCAGTTACTAAAAATAGTGTGATTGTAACCAACTTCCTTATGTATCTAAAAAATAAGAAAAATATTGATGGTAACACGAAGAATAAATAATTAAAAACAAATGTTTGTTTAGTTATTGAGTGAAGAGTATCCATTAAGAAATGGAGATATACATATATGAGAGGTGTTCTCAATTGGTGTAATGTCATGGATATGAAGACCTTCTCATGTATCGTTAATGAAGTTTTTTTGTTACATAGGAGAGTTGGTCACAACCACAGTATTTTTAGTAACTGACAAGTGCACGGATTACATGGGAGAGTTGGTCACAATCACACTATTTTTAGTAACCGACAAGCGCAAGGTTCAAACCGCAAGGACTGCTCTCACCAAACCTATTCCATTTCGTTATTGTTGACCTCGTGTGAAGGGGATTGTCGATTGCTCGAAATTTATATCGTCATCGGAATATCGTCATCATTATCGATACAGATGAGATCAAATTACTACCTTTGCAAACAAGTGTATCTTCTTAATAATTGTCTGACCAGACAAGCACTTACTAATCCACATAGGATTTATACCATCGGCACACACTCAAAAGATCAGATCATATTACTACCTTTACAAACAAGCTTATTTTCTTGATAAATACAACTACTCCCACTTTGCCCACCTAACCAAGTTTTCCAGTTTGCTCCCACCTAATCAAGTCTTCACCTAAACGTAGATCTCGACTATCAAATGTATTATTTATTATTTACACCCACATCCAATGCATTGCAATTAGTTAATGAGTTGATAAGCCTCCGTATAAAAATGTTGGTAGATGTGCCCAAACTCCCACACATTTTTCTAAAAGCCGTACCTGTAATTCCAACGCCGTCTTCATCCATCCAGCTATGTACATAATTGCACTTCCCAATGATATCACTACCACATTCCTTTGTTCATGTGGTGGTGAAACAGAGTCCCAAGCTTGCAAGACATGTACCCCCGATATTTTACTGTAAATTTATTCAATCTGGTGAGCATTTTGACCGCAGGTGGGCAAATGTAGAGGGACCTGGAGACTAATTACATTTGTTTGGTGGCCTGTATTAGAGAGGTCCTTATAATTGGTTAAGAAAGGCGTCCCTCTCACTGCGAAGGGCAACCACCCAATCAAAATTTCTAGTTTCCACCCATAACTTTTTAGGGTCTCCGGGTAGCATAATTAAGAATGGGTCTCTTTTCTCTCGGTGTGGGGCCCTGGTACTCTACCTACACCGCTTTAATTCCTCCATTCAAAGAAAATACAAGGAATTCTCGTGGAGGGCGGTCCTTCACTTCTTCAATCTGTTTCTTGTTTCAACTTTTAAAGTTTAGCTACCATCCATAACTTTTTAGGGTTCCCCGTACCATAATTAAGACTAGTTCATTTTACTCTCCTTGTGGGGCCCTGGTACTACATACACCCTTTAAGTCGTTCTTCCCCTCGTACTACCTACAACCTTTAAGTCGTTCTTTCAAAGAAAATACAATGAATTTTTCCGAGGATGTCCCTTTACTTATGTGTACGTTTGACTCTTCAATCTGCTTCTACTTTGCTACTTATTTCTCTAGAGCCTGCCTGTTCGCTATTGGTATTCATAGGGCGTCTGTATTCTTCACTCAAATAGACAAAGAATTACATTACAGTGCTATCAAAGAAAGACATCGAGGGCTTTAATCATTACAAATCTTCCTTATCTCAACAGACCGTCCACAACAGATTGTTAGGTTCCCATCATCTCTAATGTTGTTTTATATTTCATTATAAAATTTATAAGTTTTGGTTGGACTTAAAATATTTTTAAGATTTATTCATAAAAGATATTGTATATATTAATTTAAAATTATATTTTTGGTATATTATAAAAAATAAAAGTATGTTACTATATAATTATGTAAAAAAACTTTAATAAATTTTATAACGCATTTTACAAGGATAAATAGAAATTTTAAGGTTAATTCCAAGCTTATAAGGTGGGTTTAACCATAACAAGGTTAATTGTGGTCCATAGGGCTTATATAATAATATATTACAACAAATTTAATACATTGTATAATGATTTTTCTTAAACCTATTCAATATTATATCATACAATGTTGGTTTTGGCTATGAGTTAGATTACACTTTCAACACTTTCTCATAATTTTAACTAAGCAATCAAGAAGAAAAAATATTAGTAACAATAATATTTGTCTGACCAAACACTTACCAAGAAGAGACCTAGGTTCAAACCTTGGGGGCATGCCTGTTACAAAGGTAGTAGTTTGATAAGAATCTTTTGAGTGCGCGCTAGACCAACGACAACAATATGAATCCCAATGACCGTTGGTCCCCCTCATGTTGGGTCATCAATAACAAGGTGGTATAGGCTTGTCCAAAGCAACCCCTATGGTTTGAACCTTGTACTTGGCAGTTACTAAAAATAGTGTGGATGTAACCTACTTCCCTATGTATAAAAAAAACAACAATATCTTTCCTCCACGACAAATGCTCTATTAGGCCTCTACATTTTGAGGTAGACTCGTCTAAATCTCCCTCATTATCTTAAATCCATTGCTAAAAAAATGCTTTCTACATAAGAGTTTCCTTAGGCTGGACCATCATCATCGCTACCACTATTAGACATTATTGCGCATATCTCAAAAATACATTCATGAGGGCTTCAAATGAAGAAGAGAAATTAATATTACCACCTCTTCTAATGATAAGCTCCTTCAATCTTCCATAGTCACATGAAGTATAACTTGAAAACATAGTTTTTCTCTTACAACATGTATCACCCTGTTTTAAGACTTCCTCTTGTCCTTGGGTTGTCTAATTTTAGTCACCAAAAGAGGCTATGTATGAATGTGCTTCAAAGAAGAGCTATAACAAACTTCTAAGAGTACCTGATAAGAAATAAAATAAGAAGATCATAAATGATTAAATCTTTATGTATAAGTTGAATCAATACGTCAAAGAAGGAATAAGGATTGACTAAAGCACATCCTAAATCCTTTTCCTGTAATCCTCCAAAAGACTTAAAATCTACTACAATCATCACAAATTCATCTACATCTCCCAAAAATTTAGGCCAAAGATTCTAGTTATATAAATATGATAAGTATTCCATTTCAAAATAGGAAAAAAGAATTTGAGGATAAGTCCGTACAATTTGACTGTTAACACTAGAAATGGATCTATAAACTAACGTTACTAATACCTAGAGCTTGAAAATTCTATGATTTAAAAAAAGAAGGGGCCTCAAAAAGCTTTGTATGCAAAAGTTATGGCCTCCACAATTTTTTCTCTAATAATCCTTAGAAATTAAAAAATCAATTCACCAAATCTTAGGAAAGGGATGTCAAATTATAGCCTATCATATCTCATCCACTCATTCAATAGTATCCACTACTTATTCCACACCACTTGAGCACCATTGGCACATTAGAAATTTGACTCTTGCATATTTTTTATTGATTGAAATTGATTAACTAGGTAAAAAATACATTTATGTGGCATGCTAGGGTGTCATGTCAACCAAGTAACATCTATAAAAATGTGTCTAGGTCCTCAATGGAGTTCAAACTTGAGTCTCTTATGGGATAAAAGCATTACACTAGCCAAGATGTCAAACAACTCTATGTGAAGTAAGAGAGACATACTACCACTGACAATTTTCTCCTCACTCAACCTACTCCAAAAGACTTTCCTCTACTAGATTCAAATATGCCTTGCATAACTAGTAGGGTTACCAACCTTCCAGTGATGAAGTTGTCGATACTTCCATAGACAACACCATTTGACTATGCTACAACAAAAGCAAATGGAAAAAAAGATGGGTTGTGCACAAATCAAAGCAGATATCTCCTCGACCATTCTCTCGAATCGATGCTTTGCTCACCCAAAAAAGCTTACTTCCATGTTGAGTGGAAGACACAAATGATGCTTAAAGAATATTCTCTGTTAATCAAATCCTAAACGCAAAAAAAAGTGGAGTTTAAAGGGAACCAAATTGACCAAGTTACCATCATCCTTGGGATAAAGAATGGACATACTCTTTCCTTGGAGAAGGGTTTGACTCTCACTACAAAGAAGGTAGAATGAGCTTTTAGCTAGTAAAAACATGTAGAAGCTTAAACTCGAACCCACATCATGAAGGACAAAACACCTTGAAATACCTCATGTTGATCATCTTAGCACTCGATATTTTTGCATTGATGTTGAATCTTCTCTTTGAGGAACAATATCAAAATTTTCATGGAATACTAGCATCAATTTGAGGAGGGCATGTGTAGGAAAGCAAGCAAATACAAATTCAAAAAATAATTAAATGAATCTAAATCTACATACCTCAAAGGGAAGCATGGAGAAGGAACAAATTCTCCACAATATTTTAAAAATGGATAAAAGAATCCACTCTAAGACTCAGAAGAAGGATTGAAGGCTCTAAAAAAATATTTCAGCCTAACCAGATTGGGCATCGCCATACCTACTTTGATACCATATTAGAATTCACACTATTTTTCAAAAATTAATAAAAGCAATCCATCCACTCAAATCTTATACCAAAAAACATAAAATATAATATAAGAGGGATATATCATGGATACTTGTAAGCTTCATAAATAATCACTATATTATTTATAAATAAGAATCACAACACTATTGATGTGAATGAGGACTGATGGGGGTTATTTCTACCACTACAAAAATCTCAAATACAAGCAACATAAAAGCGAGGTTTTAAGGTTAATTATAAGTTTATAAGGTGGGTTTAACCATTGTAACCCATAATACTTACAAAATAAAATATTACAACAAATTCAATACATTATCCATTGAATTTCTTAAATCTATTTAATATCCAATATTACATTCCTAGAATGTCACCATTGACCATGAGTTAAACTACACTTTTCAACAAATTTAATTGGCTGAAAAACCAATATTTTGAAATGAATCTATAGTTGAATTAAGCAAATAACTAACAAATTTTATCCTCCATAAAAATGACTTAAAATCTATTCTAAATACTTCCTATCTATGGTAGATACCAAACCAAAGATCAAATCTAAGGCTTGCAGTGGTTTGTGTTGCTGACTTTAAAAATTTCAAAATTTTAAAGTTTGTGTTAGGGTTACCATTCACAAAGTACATAAAAAAATTGAGCACAATTAACAACGAATACATTGTACAGGTAATCCCTGACTATAACACGTACAACTGATCAAATTGGTAGCCTTACTCTGTATGTAATTACAACGAAAACATTGGACATCCATGACTATGACACGTACAAGTGATCAAATTGGTGTCCTTACTCTGTAATTTCGTGAATTATTGTACGGGAAATGAGAGTTGCTAGGAAACTGTCACGTCAGTGCTGTGCTGTCCTTAACCTGTCGTTGGAAAGCACGCGGAAATTGAGACAAGTACTCGGACAGACGAAATATGACATGACAAAGGCGTTTAACAATAGTTTAAAATAAGCCACAAGAAAAATAAAGTAGTACTGGTTAGACAGATTACCTGTCGTTGGAAAGCACGCGGAAATTGAGACCAGCAATCGCAGAGACGAATATGAAAAAGGCTTCGCATTTAACAATAGTTTACATTAAGCGACAGGATTTTTTGGTTACATGGATCTATGTTAAGAAGATTAACCACAGTTGTCACCGGCGGATGACAAAAGTCTTACATAAGTTTTGGGTAAAGGAGTAAATAAAATGGAAACCGCCGAGCTTTAAAAGGTAGTACATGCTCCAAGCTTATCTATATTAGCATTCCATCTTCTACATACTAAATTAAAAAAAATAACATTTAATATATTTGTATACTCCACATTTATCTTATAAATAAATTTTATTTTTAATATATTTACCTTTCAAATATTAAAATTTATAAAAAAAAATAACAATTAAAAATTTATATAAAATTTAAACAATGGTTTTAAATGCAAAATACAATGTTCCTAGAGACTAATTACATTTGTTTGGTGGCGTGTATTAGAGAGGTCACTATAATTAGTTAAGAAAGGCGTCCCTTCTCACGGCCCAACCACCAATGAAAATTTCCAATCAATGAGGTGCATTGGGTATATTATTGTCTAAATTTGGACCAACTCCGTTTTTTTGTCAGTGCACTTTCAACTATGTACGAAAAGATGCCGAAAATACACACGTACGTGGGAAACATACACAATGAGTATATATAAAATACACACGTACGTGGGAAACATACACAATGAGTATATATCTATACATCTGTATGTGATAGCATGTATTTATACATTTTTGTATATATACATTAATTTAGATATAAAGGATATATATAAAAATGCGGACTTATCTCATTTTTAGAGTGTGATCTCTAAAATAGATATCTTGGGATGGATAACTTTCTTGTGTTTTTAGATATATATTCTTTATATCTAAACTAATTTAAATGTTTTTGTTAATATCAACTTTTTTTAATAAAAAGCAAATTATTGAGCACGTAACATGTATGACCTTTTTACCATCCACCCATTGTAGGAACGCTTCTCGGCCTAATTACATTTGTCCCCTTAGTGAAACGACCAGGAAGACACCGTACGTCGTAAGATGATTATTAATATACTTGTGTGTTGTCGATTGGATTGACATGACAACTTAAGGTGTAGTGGACGTTTTATGCTCACCAGGTTGGCCCTCCCTGTAACTCCACAGCAAAAAAATTAATCTCCGTCGTTGATCGATCGTCATACAATATTCTCTTAATTATTAAATCAGATGATACTACCCTGTGAACTTTTCAAGACAGCTAATCTCGAAAATAGAGCCTGTTTTTTCATAACTCCACAGCAAAAAAAAATTAATCTCCGTCGTTGATCGATCGTCATACAATATTCTCTTAATTATTAAATCAGATGATACTACCCCGTGAACTTTTGAAGACAGCTAATCTCGAAAATAGAGCCTGTTTTTTCATATTTAATATTATTAGTTTATTTCTTCATATTCAAAATTTTATTTTTAATGAATAATTAGACTCTAATGGAATGTAATTCTTGTACGTCTATAATTATGAATAGTTCTCTTTTATCTCCGTGTGGGGCCCTCGTACTACCAACAACGCTTTAAGTCCTTTCAAAGGAATTTTCTTAGAGGGGTGCCCTTTAATTCTTTGTACATTTGACTCTTAAATCTGTTTCTAGCTTCCACCCATAACTTTCTAGGTTTCCGCGTAGCATAATTAAAAGAGTAGTTTCTCTTTTATCTCCGTGTGGGGCCCTGATACTGTACCTATACCGCTTTAAGGCGTCCTTTCAACGAATTTTCCTGGAGGGCTGCCCTGCCCTGCCCTTCTGTTCTGCATTTGGTACTTCAATCTATTTCTTCTTCGCTGCTTATTTCTTTTGACCGTTTAACTCTTAAAGTTATGGGTACCGCGTAGCATAATTAAGACTAGTTCTCCTTTCTCTCCGTGTGGGGCCCTGTTACCACCTACACCCTCTAAGTCGTGCTTTCAATAAAATACAATGAATTATCTTGAGGATGTCCCTTTACTAATGTGTACGTTTGACTCTTAAATCTGCTTCTTCTTCGTTGCCTTATTTCTCTAGAGCCCTCCTCTTCGCTATTGGTATTCACAGGGCGTCTGTATTCTTCACTCAAAAAGAATTACATTACAGTCCTTTCAAAAGAAGATATGAGGGCATCAATCATTACAAACCTCCATTATTTTAACTTACCGTTTAGAGATGTTGTTAGGTTCCCATCATCTCTACTGTTCTTTTATGTGTAAGCTTTGATTGGATTTAAAATAGTTTTAAGATTTATTTATAAAATATAGTGTATATATTAATTTAAGATTATATTTTTGTTATATTATAAAAAATAAAAATATGTTAAAATAAAATTATTTAAAAAAACTTTAATGAATTTTATAATACATTTTACAAAGATCAATAAAGGTTTTAAAGTTAATTATAAGGTTATAAAGTGGGTTTAATTATAACAAGTTTAATTGTGGTCCTTAGGGCTTATATAATAAAGTATTACAACAATTTTTTTATTTTTTTTAAATGAATTTCCTTAGGCCTATCCAATATTGCATCATATAATGTTGGTCTTGGCCATGACTTAGATTACAATTTAACACCTTTTTATAATTTGAACTAAGCTACCAAGAAAAGAAGACATTAGTAAAAACAATATCTCCACTCCATGACAAATGTTCTATTAGGCCTCCACATTTTGAGGTAGATTCATCTAAATCCCCCTCATCATCTTAAATCCATTGCTATAAAAATGCTTTCTACATAAGAGTTTTCTTAGGCTTGACCATCATCATCACTGCCACTATTAGATATTCTTGCGCATATCCCAAAAATACTTTCATGGGGGTTTCAAATGAAGAAGAGAAATTAAGATTACCATATCTTCTAATGATAAGCTCCTTCAATCTTCCATAGTCACATGAAGTATAACTTGAAGGTATAGTTTTTCCTCTTACAACATGCATCACCCTATTTGAAGACTTCCTCTTGTCCTTGGGTTGTCTAATTTTAATTACCAAAAGAGGCTATGTATGAATGTGCTTCAAAGAATAGTTATAACAAACTTCTAAGAGTACCTGATAAAAAATAGAAGAAGAAGGAGATCATGAATGATTAAATATTTATAAATGAGTTGAATCAATAGGTCAAAGAAGGAATAAGGATTGAAAAAAGAACATCCTAAACCATTTTCCAGTAATCCTCCAAAAGACTTAAAATCTAGTATAATCATCACAAATCCATCTACATCTCCCAAAACGTTAGGCCAAAGATTCTAATTACATAAATATGATAAATATTCCATTTCAAAATAGAAAAAAATAATTTGAGGATAACTCCATCAGGGTTATGCATAAAGGGTTGGACTTAAAATGTACTTGTAAAAAAATGGTGAATCCTAATCAAAATCAAGGTGAATCATAGAGAATCCTAAGCAAATCAAATCGAGCATCTTCACACCAAAATTTGGGGTATTTGAAGCCCTAAAATGTAAGATCATCTTTGGGGTCACTTTTGACCTATTAAATCATATTATAACTTCCTACAAACACCACCATTAGATCGGGCTTGAAAAGATCTTTCCAACGAGTACAAATATGCCTATGTTTAGATATATATTGTGGTGAATTATCATGTGCTCAACATTTACCACTTTTTTTTTATTAAGACATCGTTGCTTTGCTGTTTTCCCATCATAGTGTTAGTTTAGGCATACAGAGAATATGCACTTCAAGTTTGATCACCACTGCAGTTGGTGTCTTAAGTGCTCGGGATTGGCCAAGTCCTGTAAGCCACCATGTTGGAATCTGACCCCTCCTATGGGTATTTTGAATTCCGATGAAGGGTTATCCGTTCAGGGCCCATTTCATCTGCACAGGGTATGCTATCTCCCTTTTCCAAAGTGAGTGAACTCGCAGTTCTTGGGGTGTTCAACACCTTACTTTGGATCCAGCGTTCGTATGCTAGTGCTAGTCAAGAACCCTCTGCTAAGGCGTGACTAGAGTCTGCCATCACTCAGCTTATAGACTAGATATTCATATCCCATCTTGGCTAACGGTAATGCTGCCCATAACCATCTGCCGTTAGAAACGCCTTTAGCATGAATAGCTCTCTAACCGTGCGTATACTGACATTTCCCCAGTCCATATGAAAAGATGAAAATCACCACCACTAACGGACTGATCACCTAGAGTGATGTCCGATACCGTCGCTCGTCACACTCAATGGCTTGGGCCTTTGTCCCAAAGTTGTCGGAGTATAGTGACTCAGCCCCACATATGTCACCTCGTGACTTATGTGGATGGGTTGAGTAAGTCCTTACTTGACTTAACCAAATTAGTAGCAAGGATTATCTTTTAGATGACTGTTTGATGTTTTTCTACGTTTCTAAGCATAAGTCCATTGTAACTCTCTCATAATTGTATTTTTTCCAAATTTCATTTCTATTCATTATTTAAGATTTCATGTATTTCAATCTAAAATTTTCATTTTTAAACAATAATAAAGTAAATCTCTACACCGTATATAATTTCACAAAGCCATCTAATATTCTTTTAAAATTAACAAATCACATGACTTAATAAAAGATTTCCAACCTCCAACATAAGAAAATAAACTCTAATAGCATTTATCTGAAAAACTACATCTTACACCTTACAATAAAATAAAGAAGTCCTAACTTTACTTCTTTTACTTATTATAACAATAAAGTAATTTAGACCTTTTTCTTTTATTTTTATTTAACCCTATAATTCTACCGACAATATCAAAATGTTAATGACATTTAAAATTAACCCTTTTCAAAAGAATCAATTGTATAAAGTACTTGTCAGCATATAATATAAATATATCTTACGCATGAGTTTTTCAACTGCTATAATATAAGTTTGTACTTTGAAGTTTATTTACTTAACCAAAACTAAATTCAAAGTATATTCATTTATATCAAAAGCGTATGAGCTACAACGAATTGCCAAAACACCACAATTGAAAACTACACTACGACAAAGTCAAGCATCCTTGATATCAATTCAACTTTGATCTTTCAATTTCAACACATATGAACTACAACAATGTATCCAAATAATGTTTTTTTGATCATAGTCATACTTTTACAATCGCAGGCGAGCTACAACATTATGGAAGTAAGGCATCATAATTAAATTTAAATATAATCTTCTTTTTGAATGCAGATGAGCTTTAGCAGGGTAAAAGCAATCCATTAATAATTTAGTCTTCCTTGACACACGCGGGTGAGCTACAACAAGTGAAAACAATGCATCACTCATAATATAGTCCTCTTTTTACAAGCACAATGAGCTACAACAGGTAAAAGCAATGCATTATACCAAACCAAAAATACAGTCTGCATCACACATTATGGCATCATTCAAAACATACATATTTTTCTTTTCAATCAGTAGGGTATCAATTTTCCAGCAGCCAAACTCTCTCCGCCATCAACGAACCTTTGGCCCTCGACGGTTTTTTCGGAACACAACTTCAAAGCATTCCCACACACAACCATGCGCGAAAGGAAGGGAAAAAAAAAAGCTTATTGGATCAGCGTGGCCCAACTTCTATATGACAGTCATGCTTTCACAGGCATTCTCAAAATGCATACCAAACATATAATAATAAACAAAGATTCCAATAGTTTTCTTTTAGGAGATAAATGCATATCGTGTCTTCATCAGAAAAATAAATTCAATTAGGCACAACAACACATCAAGTTGAGTAAAATTCACAGACGACGCACAATTGAGAGATATCATGTCATTGCCAGGTTTATTAAGACAATTACGACTTGATTGGAACTTTATACACAACCAACATTATACATTTTATATATTTTTTTTAAGTTCATAGTTTAAGGAAAATTTCCTAATATTTAATCTTTCTTCTGTTATGGACTACAATTCAAATTTAAGCCTCAAACTTCTCGAATTTCAAGCATACGTATTAGGATTTCCATAATAATTATATTAAGAATTCCAACAATGTTTCATTCGAAGTCTTGTTATAAATTATGCAGTTCTAAAATTATCACAAATAAATACCCAATTCGACTTCCGGTAAATACAAGCATGGAGGAATTCAAGCTATAACACTGCAGAAATATGACCTCTGTACCGAGAAATTGTTCCGCTATCCTCTTTCCACGATTACCTTCAAGTCACAATTCCTCTCTTCTTCCACTCTTCTAATTTTCCACCCATGGGCCCCTTATTAACCAACCATAATCGTTTATAAAGAATGAAGGAGCAAGGGGCTTGTTGACACCTTGCGCTCAATTGTCAGCTTGAGCTTATATAACATTTCTAGGTGGAGACGATTGAAAGACATTTTAAAACCATGTTCCGATTACCCCCTTTAATTTTTAATTTTAATATTGTTTAAAAAGTGGATTTATCCCTTACTCGAAAATATTGTAAACTTTTTACTTTCTATAAGAAGGTTGGCCATTTCCTTAGGAATGGTTTAAGTCTTAATAATTCTTTTCTCATATAATTTTATTTCCTTGTTTTAATATTACTTTGTTATATGTATATATATTTATATATATATAATATATATACTTTATAATTAGTTTTATTTATTTTTATTATTGATTTATTAAGATTTTATTTTATTATTAATTATTAATTCTTAGAGAAGACTAATAACAATAATAACTCACAATCATAAACATTGAGGCAATATGTCAAGCATAATGCAATGCAGAAAATAACCCTAAGGTGGGCTTCCATGTACCCACGGACCACTGTGCTCAGGGCATGACATCGTATCCAGCTTACCTGGCACCTCCAGTTCACAGCCTTGGTTGTGGGTAGATGCTCTCGTCTGCCACTGCCTCGAAATCCTGCACCTGCACCACAAAAACTAAATGCAGGATCACATTCTTTCAAGTAAATTTCCTCTAAGTGGCGGGGATGTGACATACTTCCCCCCTTAGATTTAACACAGTCCCTGTGTTAGCTTAATTATTTAAAAAAAAAAAATCATATTCACTAGATAATTCAATTAAATACAAATAATTACCATTAGCACATATACAACAATTTCATCATGAAATCATGTAAAGAGGGTATATACAACAAAATATCTCATATATATATGCAACAGGTTCCAATACATCATTATGAAATAATTAAAAAAATTTAACTCAACATTTTTTTTCCAGTTTTCAATTCTCAAATAGGTAAGGAAACTGATTTTTCATGCTAGAAGTATCTTCCCAGGTGGCATTCCTTTCGGAATACTGGTCCCACTGAACTCTACACTGGTTTATAGTTCTTTTTCTAAGCTGTTTGGTTCTAAACCCCAAAATTTTGACTAGTCGCACCTCAATGAGTTATGGGTTCGACATCTGCAAATGGGTAGTATCCAAGATGTGAGTTGGGTCAGCAACATATTTTTGAAGTAGGAATATATGAAAGACATTATGGATCTTTGACAAATTTGGTGGCAATGCAAGCTTGTAGGCAACGAAACTAATTTTGGTAGTTATCTCAAAAGGACCTACAAACCTAGGGCTTAATTTGGTGGACTTAATTGATCTCTTAGTTGGTTTGACTCTAAGAAAGACCTTGTCTCCTGCAACAAATTTTTGAGGTGATCTTTTTAAATCAGCATAGTTTTTCTATCGGTCAGCTGCCTCATGCAATCGCTAACGGATTTCTCTCAGTTGGTTTTCCATTCGCTTCACAGCGTCAGGACCGATCGCCTCTCGATCGTCCAGGTTATCCCACATTAACGGTGTCTTGCACCTACGCCCATATAGAGCCTCAAACGGGGCCATTCCCAACGTGGAATGATAGTTGTTATTATAGTAAATTCTACTAGGAAGAGATAGTCCTCCCATTTGCTTTGATGATCCATGCAATAAATGCGTAGCATGTCTTCCAGCACTTGATTTACCTTCTCGGTCTATCCATCTGTCTCAGGATGATAAATAGTGCTGATATTGAGCCTCGTTCCCCAAGCTCGATGTAATGCTTGCCAAAATTCAAATGTAAATCGAGAGTCTCTATCTGATATAATAACTTCAGGAAATCCATGTAGCCTTACAATTTCTCGAGCAAATTTTTGAGCAATTATTGAGGCATCATCGTGCATACTGCCAAGGTATGAAATGTGCTACTTTGGTCAATTTTTCTACCACCAAAAATATTGCATCATGTTGGAATCGGGTTTTAGGAAGTTCTACAATGAAATCCATGGTTATAGCATCCCATTTATGCTCTGGTATTTCAAATAAATGCAAATTGCCACCAAGGTGCTGATGTTCGGCCTTCACCTTATGGCATTTGAGACATTTTACCACAAAATGTACTGTATTTTTTCATACCAGACTAGTAGTAGTCCTTCTTCAAGTTTTCCTTAATCTTGACTATTCATGGATGTGCTGAATATAGTGCACAATGAGATTCTTGCAAGATAATTCTTCTAAGCTCTTCTTTATTTGGTACAATGATTCGACTATGAAAGCATACCAATTCATCTCTGACGCTATATTCTCCAGGAATTCCTTATTGAATTTTCTCTAGACAAGATTTACAGAATTCATCTGTCTTTTGCAACTCTACAATTTGCTTCTTAAATCCATATTGACATCTTGTAATAGTAGCTATGTGTTTTCTTCTTCTAAGAACATCTGCCAAATTTTTCTCTTTACCCTTGATATATTCAATACCAAAATCATATTCAGCCAGAAATTCCATCCATCTTCGCTGTCGATCATTCAACATTGGCTGAGTAAATATATACTTTAGACTCTAGTGGTCAGTTTTAAGATCAAAAGGCTTTCCCAACAGGTAATGCCTTCAAATTTTGAGAGCATGGACTACAATTGCCAGTTCCAGGTCATGTGTGACATAATTTATCTCGTGATTCTTGAGTTTCCTAAACTCATAAGCTATCATAGCTTCCTTTTGCAACAATACCCCTCCTAATCCCTCTACAGATGCATCGGTGCACACTGTAAATGGTTGGTTTGGGTCAGGTATTCTTAGTATTGGTACGGTTGTCAACTTTTATTTGAGAATTCTAAAGGCTTCTTCACACTGCTTTGTCCATTTATATGCCTTCCCTTTATTTTGTAATTTGGTTATAGGATAGGTTATTTTAGAAAAACCTTTGACAAACTGTCGGTAATAGCCAGCCATTCCTATAAAAATCCTTACTTCTGACACATTAGTAGGAGCTGGCCAGTCTGTAATTGCTTCAATCTTCTTAGGATCTATTGCTATACCTTTAGCTGAGATGATATGCCCTAAATACTACACCTGTAGTGTGTAGAATTCACACTTGGATAGTTTCCCATATAGCTTATTTTTCTTGAGTACCTCTAACACAATTCTCATGTGCTTATCATGTTCTTCTTTGTTTTGAGAGTAGATCAATATGTCATCCAGGAATATAAGCACAAATTGATCTAACTATTCACAAAACACACTATGCATCAAGTTCATAAAGGCTTTTGGTGCGTTGGTTAAACCAAAAAGTAACACCGTGAACTCATAGTGCCCATATCTTGTTCTGAAAACAGTTTTGTAGGTATCTTCCTTCCAGATTCTTAGTTGGTGATAACCTGACCTAAGATCAATTTTGAAAAATATGGTAGCTCCTCTGAGTTAGTAAAACAAATCATCGATCCTAGGCAAAGGATATTTGTTCTTGATTATCATTTTGTCAAGCATTCTGTAATCAATGCATAATCTTAAAGTTCCATCTTTATTTTTGACAAAAAAAACTAGCGTCCCCCAAGGTGATACACTAGGTTTAATATGCCATTTCTCTAACAAGTCTTGTAGTTGGATTTTGAGTTCTTGTAGCTCCAGTGGTGTCATTCTATATGGTGTTTAGACTATTGGTGTTGCTTCAGGCACTAATTCAATAGAGATATCAAATTCTCTCTTTAGCGGTAATCCCGGTAGATCTTCTGGAAATACATCTCTAAATTCTCCTAGCACCGGGTATTGTTGGAATAATGCTGAGCTTGGGTCTGATTCTTCTTTTTTATTCATCTTAATTACATACAATCTGCATCCCTTTTTCCAGGCCCTTTTAGCTTGCATGTTACTTATTAAATAGGGTTCAAGGGAGGCTCTACTACAGTGGATGTGAATTCTTTGATTGGTTTCATTAGTATAATCCATCTATCTTTTCTCAAAATTTAGTATAGCCTTATGTGCTTTCAGCCAATCTAGTCCTAAAATCACATCGAAAGGATGTAAATGAGCTACATACAAATGCCAATTGATTTTTCCTTGAGGTATTTCTATTTGTGAGTCAAATAGACATTGGTTTACTAAGTAAGTTTATCCCGAGCCATATTCTACTTACCAGCCATTTGCCATGATCCCAGATCTAACAGGTATATCCCTCAAAACATTATTTGAGATAAAACTATCTGTAGCACCACTATCTATTAAAATTTTCACATCTCTTTTGCCAATTTTTCCCTTAATAAAAAATAGAGTAGTTTGTCCTTCGAGTTTAGGATTACCTGTAGCAGCAAAAATTTTGTGGGATGCCTCTTCGGAAGGATTTTTGGGATCGGCTTTCTTGGGGCACTGTATCGCAAAGTGATCCAATGCACCACATACATAACAGGCATTAGGTTCGTCATTCCTTGGCTTATCACTCAACAGATTATAGTTTCCAGTCTTGTTTTGGCTACTATTGTTAGACTTCTTATCTTGGAAACTTCCTCGGTCAGACTGTCCTCTGTTCCCCAGGTTTTTGTTTCTATTGTAGTTATCATATCTTTCTTGACCCTTGTCCTTATACCTATAGTTTTGGTCAGAACCACGATTTTGCTCAACATTTTTTCTTTTCCTTGAGTTGTCCTTTTCTTGTTGTTAAAAAACTCACTTTCTTTTGACTTGTCTCAAAGAATCGAGCAACATCTTAAGCTGTAGTCAGAGTTTGAGGAGTTTTTCCTCCTACATGCAGACTAAGCTTTAGGTGTAATCCCATAATGAACTTATGTGCCTTAATTTTATCCTAATTATCAAATTCAGGAGCATATTTTTGTAACTGAACAATTTTTTCATAATATTCAATTACTGACATAGTACTTGACGTTGATTGGTAAATTCAGCATGCTTCTCGATAAAGAATTGCTCAGTGAGGAAATGACTCTTGAACTTCTTAACAAATTCTTCCCAAGGAATATCAACTGCTTCTTTTTGAACTATTTTCTTATATGTGGTCCACCATGTCTTGGTGGTACCCTCTAAGAGGGTTGATAGCAAAGTATCCCTCGACCTCACTTAGCCAGTTGAGAGCGATTTCTACATCATCGCTCCCATCAAATTTGGAAATATCTAGTTTCTTTAATTCCTTCTGCAACTCCTCACCCACTGTTTTTCTAGTGGACCCTTCAGGTAACTGACTTATGCTACTATTCCCTTTCTTTTTTGTCAAGTTCTCAATAACATTTTGCTGTTGTGAAATTAGCTCCCGCTGTTGGGCCATTTGTGCCCGTTGTTGTTCCATGTGCTCATTCATTTGAGCCCTCTGGCTCTCCATCAGCTCTCGTTGCTGATTAAATTGCTCTTGCATGAACTGGAACATTTGAGCCATATTTCCTTCTTTGGAGGTAGCCTCTACTACTGGATCCTTTTTCTTCCTAACCACGCACCATGGTTTTTTAGTAGTTTGTGCTCTTTCTAACTCTCTTACGAGTCGTCTGAGTATCCTCCTTGGACCTTTTGCACTTTCCTCTTACAGACTCATACTAGATCTCCGAGAAGTACCTGCCATCTAGCATTAAATTTTTTGTTAGGGAATTATTTTAACCAGGTTTTCATAAACCTAGGCTCTGATACCAACTGTCACGTGCTCAAAATTTACCACTTTTTTTTATTAAGACATCGTTGCTTTGCTTGTTTTCCCATCACAATATTAGTTTAGGCATACAGAGAATATGCACTTCAAGTTTGATCACCACTACAATTGGTGTCTTAAGTGCTCAGGATTGGCCAAGTCCCGCAAGTCGCCATGTTGGAATCTGACCCCTCCCATGGGTATTTTGAATTCCAACGAAGGGTTATCCGTTCAGGTCCCATTTCACCTAAATGGGGTACGCTATATCCCTTGTACAAAGTGAGTGAACTCGCAGTTCTTGGGGTGTTCAACACCTTACTTTGGATCCAATGTTCGTATGTCGATTCTAGTCAAGAATCCTCTGCTAAGGTGTGACTAAAGTGTACCATCACTCGACTTATAGACTAGATATTCATATTTCATCTTGGCTTACGACAATGCTGCCCATAACCATTTGTTGTTGGAAACACCTTTAGCATGAATAGCTCTCTAGCCATGCGTATACTGGCGTTTCCCCAGTCCAGATGAAAATATGAAAATCACCACCACTAACGGACTAATCACCTAGAGCGACGTCCCATATCACCACTCGTCACACTCAACGGCTTAGGCCTCTGTCCCAAAGTTGTCGGAGTATAGTGATTCAACCCCACATATGTCACCTCATGACTTATGTGGATGGGTTGAGTAAGTCCTTACTCGACTTACCCAAATTAGTAGCAAGGATTATCTTTTAGATGTCTATTTGAAGTTTTTCTAAGTTTCTAAGCATAATTCCATTGTAACTCTCTCATAATTGTATTTTCCCCAAATTTCATTTCTATTCGTTATTTAAGATTTCATGTATTTCAATCTAAAATTTTCATTTTTAAATAATAATATAAGTAAATCTCTACACTGTATATAATTTCACAAAGCCATCCAATATTCTTTTAAAATTAACAAATCACATGACTTAATAAAATATTTTCAACCTCCAACATAAGAAAATAAACTCTAATGGCATTTATCCGAAAAGCCAAAACTACATCTTATACCTTATAATAAAATAAAGAAGTCCTAACTTTACTTCTTTTACTTATTATAACTATAAAGTAATTTAGACCTTTTTCTTTTATTTTTATTTAACCTCATAACTCTACCGGTAATATGAACATGTTAATGACATTTAAAATTAACCCTTTTCAAAAGAATCAATTGTATAAAGTACTTGTCAGCATATAATATAAATATATCTTAAGCTTGAGTTTTTCAGCTTCTATAACATAAGTTTGTACCACTTAACCAAAACTAAATTCAAAGTATATTCATTTATATCAAAAGCGTATGAGCTACAACAAATTACCAAAACACCACAATTGAAAACTACACTACGACATAGTCTAGCATCCTTATTATCAATTCAACTTTGATATTTCAATTACAACACAGATGACCTACAACAATGTATCCAAATAATGTTTTTCTGATCATAGTCGTACTTTTACAAACGCAGGCGAGCTACGACATTATGAAAGTAAGGCATCATAATTAAATTTAAATATAATCTTCTTTTTGAACTCAAATGAGCTTTAGCAGGATAAAAACAATGCATTAATAATTTAGTCTTCCTTTACACATGCGGGTGAGCTACAACAGGTGAAAACAATGCATCACTCATAATATAGTCCTCTTTTTACAAGCACAATGAGCTACAGCAGGTAAAAGCAATGCATTATACCAAACCAAAAATACAGTTTACATCACACGTTCTGGCATCATTCAAAACATACATATTTTTCTTTTCAATCAGTAGGGTATCAATTTTCTGGCAGCCAAACTCTCTCCATCGTCAACGAACCTTTGGCCCTCGATGGTTTTTCTCCGAAACACAACTTCAGAGCATTCCCACACACAACCAGGCGTGAAAAGAAGGAAAAAAAAAACTTATTAGATCAGCGTCGCCCAACTTCTATATGACAGTCATGCTTTCACAGGCATTCTCAAAATGCATACCAAACATATAATAATAAACAGAGATTCCAACAGTTTTCTTTTAGGAGATAAATGCATATCGTATCTTCATCAGAAAAATAAATTCAATCAGGCACAACAACACATCAAGTTGAGTAAAATTTGTAGACAAGACACAATTGAGAGATAGCATATCATTGCCAGATTTATTAAGACAATTACGACTTGATTGGAACTTTATACACAACCAGCATTATACATTTTATATATTATTTTTAAGTTCATAGTTTAAGGAAAATTTCCTAATATTTAAACTTTCTTCTGTTATGGACTACATTTCAATTTTAAGCCCCAAACTTCTTGAATTTCCAGCATATGTATTAGGATTTCCATAACAATTATATTAAGAATTCCAACAATGTTTCATTCGAAGTCTTGTTATTAGATTATGCAGTTCTAAAATTATCACAAAATAAATACCCAATTCGACTCCTGGTAAATACAAACATGGAGGAATTCAAGTTATAACAATGCAAAAATTTGACCTTTGTACCGAGAAATTCTTTCGCTATCCTCTTTCCACGATTACCTTCAAGTCGCAATTCCTCTCTTCTTCCACTCTTTCGCTTTTCCACCCATGGGCCCCTTATTAGCCAACCGTAATCGTTTATAAAGAATGAAGGAGTAAGGGGCTTGTTGACACCTTGCGCTCAATTGCCAGCTTGAGCTCATACAACATTTCCAGGTGGAGACGATTGAAAGACATTTTAAAACCATGTTCTGATTACCCTTTTTTTAAATTTTTATATTGTTTTTAAAAGTGGATTTACCCTTTACTCGAAAATATTGTAAGTTTTTTTACTTTCTATAAGAGGGTTGGCCATTTCCTTAGGAATGGTTTAAGTCTTAATAATTCTTTTCTCATATAATTTTATTTCCTCGTTTTAATATTACTTTGTTATATGTATATATTTTTATATATGGAATATTTATATATATATATTATTAAAAAGCCAAATATTCATTTATTTTATATATATATATATATATATATACTTTATAATTAGTTTTATTTATTTTTATTATTGATTTATTATGATTTTATTTTATTATTAATTATTAAGTCTTAGAGAAGACTAATAACAATAATAACTCACAATCATAAACATTCAGGCAATATGTCAGGCATAATGCAATGCAAAAAATAACCCTAAGGTGGGCTTCCATGTACCCACGGACCATGGTGCACGGGGCACAACATCACATCCAGCTTACCTGGCACCTCCAGTCCACTGCCTTGGTTGTGGGTAGATGCTCTCATCTGCCACTGCCTCGAAGTCCTGCACCTACACCACAAAAACTAAACACAAGATCACATTCTTTCAAGTAAATTTTCTATAAGTGGCAGGGATGTGACATGAATTGACCCTAAGAAAATGGTCTTGAAAATTTTAGGTGAATGGGCCGACGTCGAGGGGCCTCATATTCACCAATTTCTAATTTTGAAAATCCTAATATTAGTCGATTTGACAAATATTTGCCACTATGCATAACCCTTAATTCCATACAATCTGACCCTTAACATTGGAATGGATTTATAAACTAATATTACAAATGTAACGACCCTCCTTGCATGACCATTGATAGCAGATGAATTGGTGGATTATGCTTATCTTTTCTTCTTAGAATGTGGTATTGATGATGGTTGTTGTGCTTACGAGACCAGGTATATGCCTTCGATGGATAGAAGAAGGTCAACAAAAAAGGTAAGAGGAAAGTGATGATTTGACTCGTGAGTACATTGAAGCTCACACATTTGCATATCATGTAGACGTCATGAATGACTTGGATAATGTATGTGCTTTGTTTTAAAGATTTGTTTGTTGCTTGATAAAAGATGATGCATTCATAGATTTTTTTGACGACGATGAAAATACCAAGAGCATGGAAGCCTTTATTTATTAAATAATTGGTGAATTGAAGATTGTTTATATTTAATAAGTTTGAGAAGTAGTATATATGTAATAGTAAATAGTAAATTAAATTAAATATAAAATAAATAATCTCTACTACCCTATTAAATAATGGAGCTAGTGGTTTGTGACAACTGTAGCATTCTGGATAATAGTTTGTAATGGTAATAATTATTTTTTAACTACTCCCATGTTCTCCCGAGCGAAATAAAAGAAAGTTGGTTGATGAAAGAGGATTATTCATCTTGTATTTTGCATGTAGAATAATCATATTGTAAAAAAATAAAGAGTTCTATATTGGGGTTTCTGTATATTGAACGATTACATCTATCTGGTAAGAATCTCAATTGGAGTACGATTTCATACGACTGTTACAGGTGTGCTTTACTATATTTTACGATGAAGTAATGAATATTGAAAACAGTTGAATAATTATTGTAGTAGGTTTTAATTTAAAACTGGATACTTCCACGGGCTTGATTGTTGTGAATCGAATATTGTTGTCTTGAGATATTTATGGAGTACCTGTAGATGCCGCAAGGATAGCTTAAGTATTGTATTACTCAAAATGTAGTGTTGTGACCAAATGTATGCTCTGGTGTTAGCAAAATATGAAAGCACCTTCTCTTTTTGGTGATGTGATGAAGGTAAATGTTTGAAACTAGATATTGTTTACCTGTTGTGAAGTAATTGTGAATGTGTGGTTAATCATTAAACCATTTTCTATTTGTATCATGAGTTGGGTATGAGAACTTGGGAAAAATAGCACATTTGAGTTTGTTGGGATAATGTCGAATCTGGAAAGGTCGTATTTGTTTGTGTATATTCCTATGTTGTTAAGGTAACTAAATTTGTGGCTTTATGCGAAGTCAAACATGGTTGCAAGTGAACAAATATATGATTATGTTTTTCTTGTATATTATATACCATGAGTGATGATGCATGTTTGAGTATGATTAATATAGAAATCATAGAAATACACATATTTGATTATTTTGAGCCGTATTTGATCCCATTCTAAAATAAGAATCTTTGGAGTCGAAGAAGCATCGCATTGGACGAGTTATGAGAACGACCTTACAAGAAAAATGAGTCAATTGCTTTATGAATCATTTCAGAGTAGTTTGAGAGAGTATGACACATATATTTTTCATGTGGTTTGTGTATATTCTTGAACCAAGACTTATATCTATAGTACAAAGGTCAGCATAGTTGATTTTATAAACGACTATTTGTAAATCTAGCTTGCGTTCTATTGCAGTTGTACATTGGCCCCTTTCTCAAAATAATTTATGTAATAGTTTATTTCTAGTGAAAGGTGTTATATTTTTGAATACCTAAAATTGTAAGATTTCTAAATAACAATGGTGAGCCTCTGCTTGAACCACGCAAAGAGGTTGATAAGTCTTAGTATAACTGTGTTTATCAAATTCATTTGAATAGCAAAATAATATGATGTTCTAGGTAAATGCTTCTGAGTTGTTCAACATTATACAATAAGTTAGAGTATAGCATTTGTGCATAGTCATTCTCTAAATGGCATGTAAATTGTTTTAGAAATAAGCTTAAGTTATGAGTGTAATTGGAGTAAACATTATACCCAATAAACTTATACTTCCTTCCACAACAAACAAAAATATCATCCCATGGTATTCTATTGTCATAAGAAGAATTATTAATCAAATTATGTTTTGAATTCAACCTTAGACTACAAGTTTCAAAGATAAGTGATGCATATGCTAAGTGTGGTCTAATAAGGAAAGCATGTTGCGTTACAAAAAATGCAAATGGTTTATTAGAGCAGACTATTAAATAGAATTACAAACATAACAATATATTTTCTAATGTATTCTTTGAAGTTGACTTTAAAATATGTAAGGGTAAAAATTATTCGTTTGTGAAGTCCAGTTAATAGCAAAAATATTTATGAATAAATGCAAATGAGATCTTTGTTGTTTTGAATATATTAAAACCATTAGGATACCGAGGCGTTTGGCTCAATAGAAAAGCCCATGAAAAACTAAAAAAAAAAAAGAACCTTTTGTATAGATGTTGACTGGTTTGGTTCTTTATCGGGAATGGAATTATATAGTGATAGCAATACTTTTCTGTTAGGAAAATGCTATAGATAAAGTAGCAAATCAAAGTGAAGGTGAAATATTATAGTTATTTATAATTGTTAAGTTTTGTCTAAGCAACTACTTTAGTTAAATTAGGAATATGATAAGGGTTAAGAAAATAAATTCCTTTTTCATTTACTAATATATATATATGTTTTTTGTTTTTGAATTTACATGGTGGAATTGGTAGCCGTCACGAATCTAGGCAGGCTATCCAGATTTTATGGCCACCATAATATTTTGCACTGCCCACCCTAGAAGTCACCACACAGATCTTCATGTTGTCCACCCCTATAACCACCATGCCACAATCATTTTAAACCTTTTACGTCGCTGAAAGCACAAGGGAAGGGACAATCGTTTAGTCTGATGATACCTCAGATTTGAACCTTGGACCTCTGCCCCCCTAATGGGGTTTGGTATTGGTCTACACCTCAAACCTTACTAATATATATATGTTAGTATTAATTTAAAATAGAGTACTTAGGGGTTACCTAGCTAAGTACACAATTATTGAAGTGTAAGCATACATGAGATCTACATTGGCTTACCTTTAATTGAGTCGTAACCCTTTTTAGATTGGTAATCAACCTTGCACTTTTTTATATGGCATTATACTTTTATAGAAATAAGATATTATTGTTTAAACATTATAGGAGAAGTAAAACCTTAGACTTAATGCTACTTTAGAAAACTCTTATAATATTTAGCAATGACCTAAAAGCCTTATTCTTATCCATCAAGAAGGATGAATGATATTTAATGCCAAAAAAATGAATGACTTGAAATATTCAATGTTGTTGGAATGTGGGTAAGCATTCAACATGACTCGTGAACGATTGTTTTTGAAAGAATAGGTCAGAATAAGTGACCTTATCAAAACTAGTAATGAGGGGCGGTATGGGATACCTCCTTTATATCACTGCCCAGGAGTATTGTGATAAGTCCTTGTATCATTTTGACTATAAGAGTACTAGTTTGACTATGGAAGCTATAGTTATCCCATGATGTTTGGTATGGGATAAACAATCGTGAGTCATAAATAAACAAATGAGACTAAGTCCAGTGCCAGAGTAATGACATGGCTCTAGTTGACTTCAAGTAAGAGAACAATCAACTAGACACTAGACACATGTATGCTAACCCCTTGTATATCAAATCTAGAACAAGTTGATCAAGTCAGATCGAGATTCATCATTCTAAGGGATGGGGAGAGTATGCATCCATCCTCTAGTTGTTATGGGCCCTAGAGGATAACCCCAACCGTGGATCGACACTCATGATAGAATAAGAGAACGTCAAATGAGAAAGTTAGATCCACAAAATAGCATTGTTTACGAGATTTGGTCGGTCACGTCTACTTGGGTGATTGTTTGTAGCAACCTAAATTCCCAAAAGTGGTTGATATACCTTGTACTAATTGAATTTTACATTATTGAATCATTGGGTGAACCTTAATTATCATGAACATGAAACCTCTTTTCAAGGTTGAACAATAAACTCAAAACAAACAAAAAATTACCTTGAAATTTGCTTGGGTTATTTTATGTGGTGCAACCAGGTGAGTAGACTTGGGTTGTTACATGTGGTATCAAAGCATAAAAGATCCTTATGTTGTAGGACTTTGTGTAATTTTTTTCTTATATCAAAACCAAATCAATTAATTTACTTCCTTTGCCATAGGTCTAAAGGCACGATTTTGCGAGGTGGATCTTCGAGGAATCCTATGAGAGCTGGGCATGAAGATACCACCATAATATCTCAAAAGGGACCATGGATACGGGTTAGGAAAGAAGGTTATCAAAGGAAAAGAAGAATGAAATAATTAATGAGCCTCCACCAAGTGAATCTAATAGGGAGTTTGGAAGTTTGCAAAGGTAGTTCAACTATTACAAACCCATATGGAACAACAAAAAGAGGAAATGGTACAACAAAAATCTCACATGGCCCAACAACAAGAGTTAATAGTCCAACAATAGAAATTGATAGAGGACTTAACCAGGGGTAGGGAACCTATAGGCAGACCAGAGGGAGCATCCAATGAGCCTGTAGGAACTGGTAGGGCCAAAGTGAGCATGGAATTGGCCAAGAACTTAAAGAAGGTTGTGATTTCAAAATTTAATGGCAAATATGATGGAGATGCAACGAAGAATTAGCTAAATAATCGTAAATCATACTTTTACATGATTATCTTATCTTTAGAATCTAAAACTGCATTGGTTGTCATGAATATGGTAGAAGTAGCCCTAGATTGGTGGAAGACTTTTGAGAGAGGATAAAGCATTGAAGTCGTAGACCTCAAATGGGAAGAATTTGTAAAGGAATTTAGGAAAATATTCCTAACTAAGTAGTACTATGTGGAGAAGTTTGTTGAATTCACTAATTTATAGCAAGAAACAATGATAGTTTGAGCTTATCACCAAAAATTTATTCAATTATTGAAATATGTGCTTGAGTATGAGAACAAGGAGGACATGAAGGTACAAAATTTTATTTTGGGACTCCATCCCAAGATCAATATTGTGGTAAATATGCTTAACCCTAAAGATCTGCCTAAAGCTTTTGATTTGGCTCGTTAAGAAGAAGCTAATCAAGAAGCCAAAAAGGCTTATTTTAATTATCAAAATTTGATTGAAAAGGATAAGGATGAGCTTAGGAAGTGTAAGAGTATAGAATTTATAAAGTGGGAAAATTAGTAGAGTAAAAAGCCTAAAGGAGGGGATCAAAAGAAGTTGAAAAATAAAAACTAAAATAACTTCTAAGGCAATAAGTTTAAAAGATATGGTAAAGGGTATCCTAGAAGAAATGAGCAAAGACCATAATAAAAAGAGAAGGTTAAGGAAGTTGCACCGTAAAGCAAAAATGAGGATAGAAAAAAATGTAGCAGAGCTTCTCAGAATGGTTGCTATGTTTGTAGAGGACCCCACTTTCCCAAGTGCCCTCACAGGGAAAATTTTCATTATAGAGAACCAGAAGAGACTACCCACTAGATTTTTGCAGCAATAGGTAGTCTTGTACTTGATGGGCAAGTTACTCCTTTTTTGTTAAATGGTAAAATTTATGATAAGGATGTATGCATTTTGATTGATAGTGGATCTATTGATAGTTTTATTTCCACTAGTTTAGTGAGGGACATACCAAAAAGACCTAGATTTTTGGCTAATGGTTGGAAGGTGGAGTATGGGTCAGGTCAAACCCATTTAGTAAACCAATGTTTATTTGACCCTCAAATTATCTTACCCTAAGGTAAAACTAACTAGCACTTGTATATGCCACATATGCATGCCTTTGACATCATTCTTGTTGTTGATTGATTGAAATCCCATAAAGCCCTCCTAAATTTTGAAGATAGATGGATAGAGTTCACAAATGAATCTAATCAAAGAGTTAAAATTCATTGTGATCGTGGTTCTATTAAACCACAACTTATTGGCAATGCAAATGAAGAAAACAATAAGGAAGAGAGGGATGATATATATAGTTAAGATGAATAAGTAAAAAATAGAAACTGATTCAAACCTCTTCCAAAAACATCCTATCTTGAGTGAATTTAAGGATGTTTTTGTAGAGGATCTTCCAAGTTTACCTCCTCAAAGAGAATTCGAGTTTTCAATAGAGCTATTGCTTAGAGCTGCACACATTGCTAGGGCACCATATAGAATGACTCATATAGAATTATAGGATCTAAAGAATCAGCTTCAAGATCTATTAGAGAAAGGGCTTATTAAGCCCAGTGTGTCTCCATAGGGTGCTCTTGTTTTATTTATTAATAAGAAATATGGAACCTTGAGGTTATGCATAGACTACTGCATGCTAAATAAGGTTACCATCAAGAATAGGTATTCATTGCCTAGAATAGATGATCTTTTTGATTAGATGAAAGGAGCTACCATCTTCTCAAAAATTGATCTTAGATTAGGTTATCACCTACTAAGGATTTGAGAAAAAGACACACATAAAACTACTTTTAGAATAAGGTATAGATATTATGAGTTTATAGTTCTACCTTTTGCGCTGACTAACATCCCAAATGCATTCATGAATCTCATGAAGAGTGTTTTTAGAGAGCAACTAGACCATTTTGTTCTCATGTTATTTTATGACATACTAATTTATTCCCAGAACAAGGAGGAGCACGATCAACATATGAGAACTGTACTTGAGATCCTTAGGATAAATCAACTATATGGGAAGTTATCAAAGTGTGAATTATACACTTCTTAGGTACAATATCAAGGACATATAGTCTCTACTGAGGGGATTATTGTGGATCCTAAGAAGATTGAAGCTATTATTTACTGGCCTACCCCCACAAACATAACTAAGGTGCATAGTTTTATGAGATTTGCAGGCTACTACAGGTTTGTCAGAGGTTTCTCAAAAATTGGTCAACCTATCACAAACCTTCAGAGAAAATGAAAGGCTTTTAACTGGACAGAATAGTGTGAGGAAGCATTTCAAACTCTGAAATAAATATTGACAACCACACCAATTCTACAGTTACCTGATCCTTCCAAGAGGTTTACAATGTGTATCGATGCATCTATTGAATGATTATGAGGGGTTCTAACCCAAGATGAAGTGGTCATTTCCTTAAAATTGAGAAAACTTAAGAGACATGAGATAAACTATGCCACTCATAACTTGGAGTTGGTAGCAATTGTGCATGCTCTTAATATTTTGAGGTACTATTTGCTTTGAAAATCATTTGAGCTCAATACAAATCATCAAAGCTTAAATTATATTTTTACTCAACCCTTATTGAATGCCAGAGAACGTCGATGGATGGAGGTTTTGGTTGAGTATGATTTCAGCATCGAATATATCAAGGGTAAGGAAAACAATATAGTTGATGCCTTGAGTAGGAGAGGGTGTATCACCACAATTATGAAGTATCATTATGATTTGGTAGATAGAGTAAAATAAATGCAACAAAGTGATGAATTTTATAAGAAATATCAAGATCAAATTGAGCAAACGCCTGAAAGGGGTACATGTTTTGTAGATAAGGATGATTTTTTGTATTATAAGAATAGATTGGTTGTTCCAAATTTGGGTGGACTAAGAGAAATTATCCTAAAGGAGGCACATAATATTCCTTACTCCACACATCCTGGTAGGGTGAAGATGCGGGAGAGTCAAAGAAAGGCCTATTATTGGTTAGAAATGAAAAATATATTAATGATTATGTGGTTAGGTGCTTGGAGTGTTAGAAAGTCAAAATAGAACATTTGCAACCTGTAGGTCGCTTGTACCCACACAACATTCCTATTCAAACATGGTAGGTAGTGTCGATGGACTTTGTGGTTGAATTGCCTAAGATTAGTTTTAAGCATGATGCAATATTGGTTGTTATGGATAAATTAACCAAGGTTGCACATTTCATACCTGATAATGTATAAAATTATGCACCTACCATAGCCAACAATTGTGCTAAAGAAATAGTACGATTATATGGATTCCCACAAGTTATAATCTCAAATAGGGATTGCCGCTTTAATTTGGAATTTTGGCAAGATTTGCATTAAGTGTTGGGTACCAAACTTAATATTAGTTGAGCTTATCACCCTGAGATAGATGGATAGACTAAGTGGGTGAATCAAGTTCTAGAGGACATGTTGAGAATGTATTGTATGGACCAGCATACTAAATGGAAATATTATGTGTACCTAGTTGAATTCGCTTACAATAAAGGTTAGCATGCTTCACTAGGTATGACACTATTTGAAGCCCTTTATGAGAGAAGTTGTAGGAATTCTTTGTCATAGGATAATCCAAAAGATTATAGATAGGGGTGAGTACATTCCCGAGATGAGGGAATGATGATAATGATCCATAAGGACTAACAATTAAGCATATGCAATTCACTCTACAATATACTAAGTCTAGATGTCAGAAAGATCGAACGTTTGAGTACAAGGACTAGACCTCAAGGGCTCGATATTTGGAGCAGTCTGGTTTACACGTCTAGAACTTAGACGTCAGGGAGATTTGTTGGGTAAAACATTGGTTAGTTTTCTACAGTTCAATTAATTACCTCCATTTAATTGTCAAACTGGGGTAGCTCGTAGACTTGTATCACAACACAGTATATGCCTATAGTGCGAGGAATGAGTCTCTTTGTACCTATTGGTTTGGGGGGTGTTTAATGTTCATTGAAGTTTTTATTCAAACCAATAATCTTATCCTACGTCTAAGAAAACAGGATTGAAAGCGTTCAAAAACTAAATTACTATCTTGCTGGAAATCACAGAAAATAGGGGAAATAAGAGAGAAATAAATTAATCTATGAAAATAAATATAGAAATCCATGTAAAATGGGAGGAGTACTATTTAGAGTGGGCCCAGGCTCCATCAATATTCCACTCGATTAATTTATTCACCGACCACTAGATTGAGATTAATAAAAACACTCAAATGAATATATTGTAGTTTCAAAAAATTACAGCGACTATAAAATCTAGGATCAAGATTATTTTTATTATGGGTGGCCTGCATATTTATAATATATGCATCCATACCTTGTTACATTTGAGAGCAAATCAATTCTTGATTTTCTAGTTACAACAAATACGTAGAAATAGGGAGATAAAGCAAAAACATTAATTCTGGACTGATTTAACGTATTCTATTTTTTATCAAAACAGAATACGTCTGATTTTATGTTTTATCTATTTGCATTGATATTTACGTATTTGCTGGAAAATAGAAAACACATGGTCTTTGATATTATCCTTTGTCTTCATCCTTGCTAAAATATCATCCGCATCCATCACTGAAATATCTATTTTGTTATGCTGTCCATAAGAATCGCACTGTTATTTTATGTCAACGGAAGTCAGACACTATTTTATATGGGAAGTAGGCGCCTTATTTTATATGGGAAACAGACACCTTATTTTGTATGGGAAGCAGACACCTAATGGGAAGAAGATGCCTAATGAGAAGTAGGCGCCTATGGGAAGCAGACGCCTAACGAGAAGTAGGCACCCGTCATTTAAGCGCAAAATGGAAGTTGGGTGCTTCAAAGGGAATCAAACGCCTAACTTAGCACTTATAATCGATGTACTACAGATGTTTTCCCTTCATCAAATTAATAGTGCCAGGTCCAAGTGGGACCTTGATGTAAACATGCTAAAATACCATAAAAACCACTAAATATGCACATAATTCACTTTAAAACAAATATTAGATAATATACATAATTTACTATTAAATATATATAAAACTTTCATAAAACATACATTCTATAATAATAATGCCGCATAATATGTTAGGAATCCATGTATAAAAATGAGCATTTTTGGTGCTCATAATCCCCCCATACTTAAAAGAGTGGCGCATCCTCGTGACACCCCCCATGCTTAAAGAGTGGCGCATCCTCGTGACACTCGGTGCTTATAATTTCCATTTTTAGAAATAATTGTCCAATAGGTTCTATTTTTCTTTCTTCTCTTTCTAGCTATGGCAACTCATTCTTTTTCAGCAAATGATTTGTGGATTTCCCCCATGGTAAATCTCTTTGTTTTTTCCTTTTTTTTTTTTTTTGTATGGGAGTCAGGCACTTGTATATTGGAAGCAAGTGCATGTATATGGGAAACAGACACCTGTATATGGCTTGTATATGGGAAGCAGACACATGTATATGAAAATCAGGCCTATATATGGAAAGCAAGCACCTGTATATGGGAATCAGGACTGTATATGGGAAGCAGGCACCTGTATATGGAAATCAGGCTTGTATATGGGAAGCAGGCACCTATATATGGGAAGCAGGCGCTTGTATGCTATTTTTAATATGATGACCATGAGTGTTCTGCCAACAAAATATTTGCATGTGGACAAAATACCAAATGGGGCTAAATGGTTGGATGAAAAAATTAATGGGGATTGTGCTGACACTATTTTATAAAAATATATTTCTATGAAAATTATATATACAAAACAGATAATTAAGTACACACCTATATTATATTTTGTACATGTATAATGTGCAAACGTTTGTGGTGTACTTGTATTGGTTGTTTGATGATGACCATGTGTACTGGAACAAAGAACAACATGTTTATTTCCCATGTGGAATTTTTTTCTCCATATGACTGGTTCTTGATTATTGCAATTTATTCATTTGAGGTTTCCTGCACAAATTCAAGAAAATATTAGAAAAAACATGTCTTCATGGGATGACACACATCCCTTCCTTGAAAGTTGTTCATTGATGACCTTGGAACATGCATAAATCTCTAATGGAAAAATTAAGATAATTTTATCCATGAGAGGTTTTGACTTTATGCACGTGGATGAGTTGTTGACGTGGCACGAGCCACTTCCCAATGTTGAAGATTATTCACACATGGCACAAACATCCATTGAACTATAACGAAGGTGCCTTTTACATGGTTCATGAGATGCAAGTGCTTGCTAAAATAGGACGCAAGCGCATTTTGCTGGTAATCAAGCATCGTACGTAAAGCAAACTTTATACAATTTGTTTTTTTTACATGTTTGGAAGGCTTGGTGTCGGTTCTTTATCATAAAACTAGAAGTTGGGCACCCTCTTGGAGAAGCCAGGAATTAGGCGTCGGTCTGCCAGAAGCCAAGAGGTGGACACCGTCTTCTTAACATGCTTGGAGTAAGGTGTTGTTTATCGTATAATGGGAATCAGGCGTCTCTTACCGTAAAACAAGAATCAGGCGCCTTTCACCATAAAATAGGAAAATAGACACTTCTCTTTATTCAACGGGTGTGGACTTTTCCTTGAATATGAGATGTCAAGTTGATTAGGCCCTTCAGTGCTTATGCTTATCTAGGAGTTTCTATGAGGGAATGGAAGACACTTGTTGGCCCAAGGAGCAGTACTGGTGATAGAATATGGATATGGGATCCAGAAGAGATTACAGATTTTAACTGTACAGTGGTGTCATGGCAGTGGAATTTTCATGTTTCAAATTTTGGTTCTCACAGGGATTGTAGCTTGGATGGTTATGATGGATTCATTACCGAGTTATTGGTTAGGCTAGTTTAGCTGAGGCACATGGACTCTATGGTAATTATCAGAGTGACAGTGTCAACATGGTGATGCTGACATGATACTGGTTTGGGACCTCAAGAATCTACTTGATTTCAATGATGGATCATATTTTAGTTTAGTGATGCAGTTTGGGAGAGTTGTCAGCTTTAGCATATTTATATGGATGACAGGGGTTACCAGCTTTATCAGTTCTTGTGGTTGTAGTTGGTGGTTGTCACTGTCATGGGACATTCATCAGGTTTGTTTGGGATCCCAGTATTTTCATTGACGACAACCAAGAATTTTTAGTTGATTGGGATATTCATGAGCATTGCTTGAGGACAAGCAATATTTGGGAAGGGCGGATTGTAATGTCCCATTTTTGAGCAGTTAGTTAGATGTAGTGGTTTAGCCTACTCACGGGTTCCCGTAGGCTAGGGTAAATTGCAGGGGAGCCTAACTAGAGTTTTGGGAGCAAATAATTGAGCGAAATGGGTATTCGAATCCGCTCTGAGATGTTGAATCAGATGGATAAAGCCTTGACTTACTATTTTTAGTAAGTTAGTTTTTAGGGTTTCTGGTCGAGCAGACAGTGGAATTATTTTCTTCAGTGAAATGGGTACTTAGAACAAGTTTTAGTTGGTCAATCAGTTCGTTGGAGGTCAGATATTTTAATGCCTGAAGGTTTGACTATGTGAAAAGTGAAATATTAATTATTTTTATATAGTTAAACTTTATGATATTAAATAACTTAAAGGGAAGTCACTTAAAAGTGAAATATATTATATAAGTGACTCATTTTTGGAGCAAAAAGGGATATTATAATATTTTATATTATGTGCAACCCTAATTAGGGCATTGCATCTTGTGGGTTATACAAGGGCATTGCGAACTTCATTTGATATATTCTAGATTTTGGTTATTTTCTCTAGAGTTTGAGGCCAGTGGTTGAGACTTATTCTTCGAAGGGATGAAAACCCCAATGATGTGACTGAGGATGAAATACCTCAAATTTTTGGAGCTGGATGAAACCCCAGTTCTCTATTGGTGAATTCACACAGGATTCACACTTGGAGCTTCATCAGTCTTTAGAGGTATCTTTCCATGTTTGCTGATTTAGTATATTTCAAGGGTTTGCAGACATATTGTGGAAAGATTATATTTTTAAAATATTGTAATCTAAACCCTGTTTTGAAATAAATTTGAAAAATAAAATTGCTAGTTATTTTCTGTTTCCTGGAGTTGTATTTTATGATTTTAAGAAACAGTATAGTGTCCCAAATATTAAAAATATCAGAACAGGGGGGACACTATAGCTTTCATAGACAACACCATTTGACTATATTACAACAAAAGCAAATGGAAAAATATAGGTTGTGCACAAATCAAACCACAAATATCCTTGACCATTATCTTGAACCAATGCTTTGCTCACCCAAAAATGCTTACTTACATGTTGAGCAAAAAATAAAAAAGAACTTTAAAGAGTGTTCTCTGTGAATCAAACCCTAAATGCAAAAAAGAGTGGAGTTTAAAGGGAACCAAATTGGCCAAGTAACCATCATCCTTGGGATAAAGAATTGACATACTCTTTCCTTGGAGAAGGGTTTGGATCTCACTACAAAGAAGGTAGAATAAGCTTTTAGCTAGTAAAAATATGTAGAAGCTTAAACTCGAAACCATATCACGAAGGACAAAACACCTTGGAATATGTCCTGTCAACCATCTTAGCACTCTATTTTGCATTGATGTTGAATATTCTCTTTGAGGAACAATGTCAAAAATTTCATGGAATAGTAGCATCGATTTGAGGAGGGCATGTGTAGGAAAGCATGCAAATACAAATTCAAAAAGTAATTCAATGAATCTGAATCTACATACCTCAAAGGGAAGCATGGAGAAGGAACAAATTATCTACAATATTTTATAAATTAGATAAAATAATCCACTATAATACTCAGAGGAAGGATCAGAGACTTCAAAAAACATTTTTGCCTAACCAAGTTAGGCAACTTCATACATACTTTGATACCATGTCAGAATTCACAACATTTTCCTAAAAATAATAAAAGCAATCCATCCACTCAAATCTTATACAAAAAACATAACATAAAATAATATAAAAAATAGATATATCATGGGCACTTGTAGGCACCATAAATAATAACTATATTATTTATAGATAAGAATCACAACACTCTAATTAATCCAAATGAGGAGTGATGGGGGGTTTTTTATACCAATATAAAAATCCCAAATACATAAAGAACATAACCTTAAGTCAACATAACAAGAGAGGTTTTAAGGTTAATTATAAGTTTATAAGGTGGGTTTAACCATAACAAGGTTAACCGTGGCACATAGGGCTTACAAAATAATACAATAAATTCAATACATTGTACATTGAATCCCTTAAGTTTATCCAATATTACATCATATAATGTCCGCATTGGCCATGAGTTAGACTACACTTTCTATGAATTTAAGTTGATGAAAAACCACTATTTTTGGAGTGAATCGATTGCTAGATTGAGCAAATAGCTAACAAATTTGATTCTTGGCAAAAATGACTTAAAATCTATTTTAAATGCTATCTATGGTAGATACCAGTTTGAGGTTAGATTGAAGGATTGAAGTAGTTTGTGTTGCTAACTTTGAAAATTTTAAAATTTTGAACTTTGTGTTAGAGTTGCCATTCACAAAGTACATAAAAAATTGAGCACAAATAAAAAAATGAATGAATTTTTAAGGTCAATTTTAGAGTGTGCCAATGTTATGCATAGTGGCAAATTTTTGCCATTTGGGCGAAAAAAAGCATTTTTGAAAATTCAAATTTGCGAAATTTTTGGGATCCGGACATCGGCCACTTAGCCAAACATTTTCAGGAAAAATAAATTTTAGGTGTTGGTTCACCATCCTTTGATGAGAGTTTCATGGTTATTTTGAAAAATTTGCAAGTAATCCCACCTAAATAGAGTACCTTTTTTTGTCATAAAATTTTAAAATTTCTAAATTATCTCACTCAACTCGCCAAGTATACCTCTATATATAATTAACACCCTGGGGATACTCGCCAAGTATACAGATTCATTTTCGAACCTTGTTCTACACCCAATGAATATATCGACCCAATTTTGTAACCGTCTGACACCAGCCCTATATCCGCCCGACACCACAGATCTACAACTGGCTGAAATATTATTGTGAAACCAGTAGTACCGATGGATTCATACCACAACCATAACTCTACTGCAACCGACCGAAACCATTAGAAATTGAAACTTATACTACAATCAAACGGGCTAATTTTGTAGCTGAACTTGTACTGCAATCGGGTGGGCTAAATTTTGCAGTTGGAACCTGTACTGCAACTGGGCAGAACTATTTACAAGCAAAACCTGTACTGCAACCGGTCGGGCTAACAATATTTCTGGAAGCACTTTTGCATCCGAAACCTATTTTACAACCTATTGGAATAATATATGCAACCGAAACATTTTATGCTATTTCAAGTGGATTTTCAGAACTTGTTCTGCATTCAAACCTAATTATACACCAGGTTCTTTGTCACTGCTCTACTTGCCATGTTTTTCTCTATTTTTCCATGTTCTGCATGTTATCCCCTGTTTTCTCTCTTTTTGTTAAAACTCTTTGATTCTTTAAGAAGAGGTGAACTGAAGACATTGTGATTCTCTGTTTCTAGTCCACTTTGTAACATAATCTTATATTTTTTGACATGTATCTTTAATGATTTTCTATTTCTCCAAAGATATTTTGATTCTCTGTTTCTAGCCCATTTTGTGCTATACGTAGCTCCAGTTATTATTTGCATAAAGATTTTTTTTTATAAAATGATTTCAATTTGAATATTTTTTGCTTTCAACAAAAAAAGAACCAATGGCATAAACTAATAAAATCACAATAAAACGTGACAAGAAACACGCATTTATAATCTACCACCCCACTATTTGTTTATTCTATTTACAATATTATATTAAGGCCTAGCAAAAGTACACCCTCTTCAATATTTTATTACTCTACTAAATTGAAAAACAATTTTCTTACAACTAAAATATCACACAGTGATGGAAATACGGGGGGCAAATATTCTGTTGAAAAGAGTATCCTCAAATATTTTAGGTAAACTTTAAAGTGCAGCGAGGCAACAACATCCATGCAAATTCAAGGTACAAAAATAATTTTTGACTTCCTAGTATGTGCTTGATTGACGATATGAATATTTTTTTGTATATTTTTTTAATCCAAGAATGATAAAAAATTATGGTATGCTACTATGCAGAATACCCTATCGATCCTAATATGCCTCCACTTGAATATATTCCCCAACAAGAGATTTTTAGAATAAATAATTATTCTCTTAAGTTCTACTAGGATAGACTTACTTGAGTTACCACTCTTCCATGAGTCAGGTGAACTCTCAGTTTAGACTAGTTCAAATTTGATGAGTTGTTGTAATCCAATGGCTCTCAATGATCAACTTTGTTATTTATACAAAGTTGATCCATGGAATAAATCAATCAGTTCTTGATCTTTCAGTAATGCTTTGCATGTCTAGTATCAAAATTCCTACATGGTACCAGAGCTAGGCTAGATTTTGCTTGCATTCAGTTTTTCATAGAGCTGGTTCACCTTACTTGGATAATTTTTTTACTACAAAAACTTGCTTAAAGTTGAAAGTAGTCATACTCTTTATTCATAAGTCATTTTTTTCAACAAAATTATTTTATTTTGTTGAAAACTGTTTGAATTCATCTTCTGCGTATATCTATTTGCATGAATGTAATTTTTGTTATATTACTACTCACATTTCAAAACTAATATCTTTTTTTGAAGATTTAAAAAGAAATTGGTTTTGTTATAGTATATATATCATGCAAAGTCATGCTTCAATTTCCTTTAGAAGTAGGTTCTAACAATCTTTGTAGGCCATTCAAAATAGGCTATGATCGCAAACACAATAGGGGGTATGCTGACTTTATTATGCATATACAATGAATTAAAAACTAGCTTGTCATATAGCAAGGGGTCTTTATTATATCTTCATGCATATATGCTTTCCATTTTGTTGGACAAAGATATCCATAAACAAATCCAAGCAACATCATCCTGCTGCACTACCCGTGCTATTGCATTCTGTTGAGCAATGCTCGGTGGATGTTTGAGCCCGCTGTGCCAATCATTAACACCATCCACCTCGTGCACTGCACCTTTTTTTTTTCTCTATACAAAGATCTCAATAAGAATCCCAGACACATAAAATCAAACCGTTGAGGGCGCTTTAAGTGGTGAGGCGTAAGACGTGGTGCTTCGATGAAGAGACTTCAGTTCTAACAACATGACGAATCATCAACTTGTTCTAAAAATATCCGACACAAGGTTTCGTATCTTATTTTTACCTTCATTTCTAAAGTCGCAGTGTGCATTATTTATTCTTTTTTCTCTTCGAGACACGCGTCTATCACTATAGATACATTTACTTCTCTCTTATCAACATTTCAATGGCTAGTCTATTTGGCAGGAACATACTGAAGATCTACTCGAGTTCATTTCCATAACCGACGTAGCCTCATTTAATTGGCTAGTCTATTCGACAGGATGCTCAATCTAAAGATCTACCCGAGTTCATAACCGATGTAGCTTCATCTATAAAATCCCTCTCCTTTGGCTACTTTAGAAATATCCATTTTCATATTTGTATTCATCGTCTTACTGAGAGGCCATACTAACTTTGCTACATATGTCTGACAACGCTATGAGCATATTGACACACCAATCTATGCAGGGCATTGCAGCAACTTCGTTGGAGGGTTGTTTTCAAGAAGCTAATATTGAGTGTTTGACTATGATTTATAACTAAGTGTTTGATAGTGCTTCTCTCGAGAGCGGACTACTGTGACTAAGCAATTCAGATGGTACCATGGAGATCTTGATGATGCTACTGCTATTTAAATCTAATAACACTTTGAAGAGATGACAATGCAAATCTAAGCAGGACCTTACAGCTACTTTGCCAGAGGATCATTTTTGAGAAAACAACTGTTGTGAGTATTTGACAATGAGATTTATGTTGTGAGTGTGTAACAATACTTCTCTCTCAAAGGAATGCTATGAATTCACTAGTCTCTATTACCTTCAACCTGCGCTCAAGGAAGCTCAATCATCACGATCTTCTACCATAGGAAAAATACAAAAACAACTATATTTCTTGTATGTTTTTTTCCTTTGGCAACAATATATTGTAAACGAGTCAATTTTTTTGACTCTAAAACTCTACCTCTACAGATATTTGTCTGATGAAATACTTTGTAACATTCATACACTTTTAGACTCCTCTCCTTTCTCTTCAACCTGTTCAGGTTATCAAAGTGAAGAGTCAAATTGTAAACTCATAAATACAAAGTTCATTTTGGGGGGGTTTGGTGCTGCTTCTTGCACCTTTTTTGGGTCTTTGGCATTCCTTTGGTCTTTCTTTTATCATTATTTGTTGTTGCTGCATTCCTTGTGTGGCAATATTGAAGGATAATATTTTTTGGTGGGGTCATTCTATGGCAACCTTTGGCCACTCTATATTCTTGCTTAAATCTCCCTATTTCAAGAATCTACTACATGTTCTAGAAACACATCTGTTTTATTTTATAACACAATTGATAACATACAACAAAACATAAGGTGCAAATATCCAAGAAGATATCAAAAGTTGGCCCATTTCTTTTCATAATCACCTATGTTCCACGTATCGCTCTCCTCAATTACTTATAGTTTCCCTCACGTAAGGGCGGGTAATTGAGAAGATTCGATATAAAGGTCTGGCAGGTTATTCATGTTTAAAATTCACCTATGTTCCACGTATCGCTCTCCTCAATTGCTTATAGTTTCCCTCACGTAAGGGTGGGTATATTGATGAGTTTGGTATAATGGTCTGGCTTATGTTGCCTTATATCAACAAGGATTTTTTTTGCTGGTCCTAATCATTGCACAACTCATTTCTCATTAAAGAAAATATATCATTGTCTTCCAAAGTTCTTGCACTAAGAGGGGGAATTCTGGTTCACTGCAATTCTTTCTTTGGCAAAAATGAATACAATTGACCCACTCACCCCTCATAACTATCACACATGGAAACCAAAGATATTAAATCTCATTTCTCAAAAAGGGTTCACACACTTGCTTGAAGAGAAGTAGCCTAAATTTGAAAAAGAATATGAAATATTTGTTCATAAAGGGAAGATGTATGAAACAATGGGTATTATAAGCACAAATGTAAATGAAAGCTTATGGTTTCACATTTCAGAATGTAAAACTCCATTTGAGAGTTGGGAGAAACTAAAGAACTTGTTTGGTAAAGTGGATCAAATAAGGTCAATGCAGCTAGAAGCACAGTTAAAAAAATTATCTCCTAAAGACTTTAGCAATATTGTTGACTTTCTCACCAAATTTAAAGAAGTACTCACGCAATTAAAAGGCAGTGGCAAGAATAAAAAATAATAAGAATGCATCTATCTTATTCTTTCTAAATTAAATGGAGCATTTCAAATTTTTGCAACCACCTTTTTGTCTACAAAAGATGCACTTGGTACAAGTTTTAAAATACCCTCTTTAGAGGAGTTTTGTGATAGGCTAACTAGAGAGGAAACAAAACTTGCAAAATATGAAAAATCTCCCTCTTCCTCAAAAGCACTAGTAGCATCCACCTCCACTAAAGAAAAATTCAAAAAGAAAGAAAGAAGCCCTATAACTTGTACACACTACAAAAAGGATGGTCATTCTGTGAACAAATGTTGGAAAAGGCTACAACAACTAGAGGCAACAATGAAGGAACACAAAATAGACATCAAGAAACAGATAGGAAAAGCCTTAAATGTTCAAGGCAAAACAATGAAATCTTCATCAAAATACTGGGTTCTAGATTCAGGGGCAACTCATCATATGACTTCTACACATGAGTCATTCACTTCAATCTCCTCAAGCTCAACTTGTAGCATAGAAGTTGGTGACTCATCCTTTATCCTAGTCAAAGGAAAAGGTAACATATCCATTGATGGTGGTTATATCAATAATGTTCTCTATGTCCCAAACATTGCTACAAATCTTCTCTCCATCTATCAAATTTGCACTTCTAAAAAAGGCAAAACAGTTTTATTTTCACCAATAGGAGTTGAGATAAGAGACATTCAAGAACCTCACTCTCTCATAGCAAAAGGAGATATTGATCATAACACTCACCTATTTTACTTCAAGGGATTCAAAAATTTAGATGGAGCCTCCTGTTTTGTTGCACATGGAGATCTTGAAAGCAAAATATGGCATGAAAGGTTTGGACATCTCAATTATAGCTATCTAAAAGAGTTGAATACTCATGGAATGGTAACAGGGTTGCCACAAGTCTCTTCTATTGATGGAGTATGTCTTAGATGTGCTCTTGGAAAACAACATCAAGATCCTTTTCACCCAAGTGGTTCTCAAAGAGCCTCATCCCCTCTAGAGTTAATCCATAGTGACTTAATGGTCTTCCCAGAGCCTTCTTTCAAAGGAGCAAAATATGCATTAACCTTCATTGATGATTTCTCAAGAAGAACTTGGGTATACTTTCTAAAATATAAAAGTGATGTTCTATCCCACTTCAAAATATTCAAAGCCTTAGTTGAAAATCAAGCCACTTGCAAAATCAAGCAAATTCGTATAGATAATGGGGGGAATACTTCAGTAATGAGTTCTCCATATTTCTCTCAACTCATGGCATAATTCATCAACATTCAGTCTCCCATAATCCTCAGAAAAATGGCATTGTAGAAAGGAAAAACAGAACCTTAAAAGAGATGGCAAACTGTATGCTCCACTCAAGAGACCTTCCAGTAGTTTTTTGGGTTGAAGCAATTAATTGTGCAAATTATATTCAAAATTGCACACCTCATAAAGCTCTTGGCCATTTGACTCATGAGGAAGCATGGAATGGCTCAAAACCTGATGTCTCTTTCTTCAAAGTTTTTGGGTGTACTGCTTGGGCACATATCCCAAAGAAGAAAAGGAAGGCTCTAGATACAAAAAGCAAATAACTCATATTTGTTGGTTATTGTGAGGAAATGAAAGGATACAGGCTTCTTGATCCCACAACTCATGAGGTCTTTTTCATAGAAATGTTCAATTTGATGAAATATTCCCTAACAAATATCCTCAACCATCCTCTTCCAACATTATTTCTCTTGAGCCATCTCCAATATTAGAGCCTCAATATAATGAAGATCCCATTTTGGAGATAAATGTTCAAAATGACCAAACTGAGGATCCTATACTCCAAACTCCAACTCAAAATCTTGCATCTCCAATTACTCCTTCCACTATGCCAAAATGGGCTTGCACCATAGTTGAAGAAGCCACTCCTTACATACAAAATCTTCCATCATCCAGATTAGGCAACACTGGTTCTGGTCTTGTGTGTCAGTCCATCTCCACAGATCCTCAAACCTTCAAAGAAGCAACTGGAATAAAAGAATGGGATGATGCCATGGAGAATGAATTCTCTTCCTTAATAAAAAATAACACTTGGGATTTAGTTCCTCTACCTAAGGGAAGAAATTTAGTTCGTTGTAAATGGATTTACAGAACTAAGTATGGACCTGATGGAGAAATTGACAAACACAAAGCTTGCTTGGTAGCTAAAGGTTTCTCACAAATTGAAGGCATTGATTATTCTGAAACCTTTGCACCAGTTTCCAAAATGGATTCTATTAGGCTGGTACTTGCACTAGCTGCTTCCCAAAAATGGCTTGTTTTTTAGATGGATGTTAAAAGTGCTTTCTTACATGGGGACTTAAAAGAGGAGATATTCATGGAACAACCAGCTGGATTCACTCAAGACTCCTCCCTTGTTTGTAGACTAAGAAAATATCTCTATGGTCTCAAACAAGCTCCTAGAGCTTGGTATGAAAAAATGGACTCCTTCCTTCTTTCCTCGGGATTTTCTCATTGTGAGTCTGATGCAACAGTCTATATTTGGAGAGATAAAAAAAACATCACCATACTTGTTCTCTATGTTGATGATCTACTACTCATTGGTAGTGCCATTTCTCACATCCATACTATCAAAGACTCCCTTTCTAAGAAATTTGAGATGGTTGATCTTGGTTTAGCTCATTATTTTCTTGGGTTTCAAATAACTCAAACAGAAGCAAGGATTTCATTATGTCAACAAAAATATACTCTGGACCTTCTTCAACGGTTTAAGATGATTGATTGCAAGCCTTCTCCCACACCTTTTCAGTCTGGGGTCACTCTAAGTACTTCCTGCAAGTCTCCTCTTTGTGATGCTACTCTCTATAGACAACTTGTAGGAAGTCTATTATACCTCACTCATACTCGTCTAGATATTTCATATGTTGTTGGCTTAATACCTAGATTCTCACATCAACCTCATTTCAACCATTCGCAAGCAACAAAAAGAATCCTCTGCTACTTGCAAGGAACTACCCACTTTGGGCTCTTATATAAGGGTAGATCCATAGATATCATTGGTTATACAGATTCTTATTGGGCAGGTTCAATTGAAGACATATGTTCCACTTTTGGCTATGTTTTTTGTCTTGGTTCTTCACCTATTGCTTGGTCATGTAAAAAACAAGCAATAGCATTGTCATCTACAGAAGCAGAATACAGGCCAACAGTTTTAGCAAGTCAGGAAGCTCTTTGGCTTCATCAGATACTAAGAGAATTTGGTTTTTTCCATGACAAACATATTACTCTTTGGTGTGATAATCATAGCACAATTCATATTGCCCGTAATCCAGTTGAGCATCAACATACAAAGTACATTGAAATTCACATGCACTTCATTAGGCAACATATTCAAAGAGGGGAAATACAATTAGATTGTATTCCCACAAAAAATAAAATTGCAGACATCTTCACCATATCCTTTACTTCTCCGCATTACATTCAGTTGCAAAATAAACTTGGGGTAAGGCAGATGCACTAGAATATACAAAAGAGGTTTTCACCTCTCATTTCTTCTTATTCTTTTTTTTCTTGGAAGATGGTTTTTTCCCATGTGGTGTTTTTCACCATCTCTCCTATATGTAATAACATTGTACATGAGTACCTCATCAGGCCCAGTTGTTGGGACTCATTTATTTTTTGTTCAATGAGGACAATCTTCGCCATCCGAAGACATACCTCTTCTTTTCTCTTTTTCATAGATGGTTTTTTCCCATGTGGTTTTTACCATCCCTTCATAAAAATAATTGTACATGAGTACCTCATCAGGCCCTATTGTCGGGACTCATTTGTTACATTCACCCCTAGTATCACTTAAGGAGGGATGTTAGAATAAATAATTATTCTCTTAAGTTCTACTAGGATAGACTTACTTGAGTTACCACTCTTCCATAAGTCAGGTGAACTCTCAGTTTAGACTAGTTCAAATTTGATAAGTTGTTGTAATCCAATGACTCTCAATGATCAACTTTGCTATTTATACAAAGTTGATCCATGGAATAAATCAATCAGTTCTTGATCTTTCAGTAATGCTTTGCATGTCTAGTATCAAAATTCCTACAGATATGCCTTCTCCCCTTGACAATAACATCCAATAAACACTTGAAGACAACCCTTGAAATGACATTACAATTGAAAATAAAAGTGATAAATCAAAATTATTACAAAGCTTCATATGAATCTTCAAGCAAAGAGTCTAAAAAAAGAAAAACATCTAACTGGATACTTGGAAGGAAATTTAAGAATGAATGGGCAAAAATATTCCCTTGGCTTGAGCCTATATTGAATGAGGATAACCAAATCGATGAAAAATAATGTAGGTGCAAAATTTGTAGTTGGAGACTTGGTAAGGTTTATAGGCTGCAAAATAAGATTGATACAATTGAAAAACATGCTGACAAAGCTTATGTAAAAGTTATAAAAAGTAATGGTGAAGTTAGTAAAGAAGTTAAGTGGAAGGATGCATCAAAATGTATGCATTTAAGATATGCTATAGAATATGAGAATCACTTAAAGCAACAACAATATCTTGTTGAGAAAGGTGGGACAATTGCAACCCAATTTCATAAAATTCAAAGGACCATCTTAGCTTCAAAAAGTATGCAGTTTGTTATTGTTTTTAATATTCTCAAGAAAGGTAGACCAATGTCCGATTTTATGGATTATAAGCAGCTATTACACCTATTTAATGTGCAAAACCTTCCAGATTCCCATTGGTCATATCAAAGTGGTTGGGAATGGTAAAATGTCTATCTTTGGTTGAGAAGGAGACCTAAGGGAGGAAGTAAAACTTGCCAAATTTATTTCACTCTCTATTGATGAGGTAACAACTGTGGATAACACATCTTGGATTTGCATGCATGTGTACACATTTCAAAATTATATTAGAAAGCCAATTTTGTTGGGAATACATAAGATATTGGAAATTACAAATGCAGAAAATATTTATAATGTTGTTGTCAATAGTTTAAAGAATATTACGGGAATGACTGATATAGACATAGCAATAAAGTTAATTCGTGTTGGAGCTGATGGAGTTGCTATTATGCAAGGTCATAGGTCTGGTCTTTGTGTTAGAATCCAAACCATAATTACCCCATATATGATTCCCATTAATTGTATGGCTCATATAGTAAATTTTGCATATAAAATCATGAGTACATTTTCAAATGTTGCTAAAGTGGAAAACCTTATTCATGGAATTCATTATTATTTCTCATTAAGTCCAAAAAGGTTTGTAGAGTTTCAACAGTTTGCACTAGGAGTTACAAAAGGAAAAAAATGTTAAAAGATGTGGATACAAGATGGATTTCACTGTATCAACTTGCTTAGAGAATTTTTACAGAATATCGCTTATTGACGGGGTTTATGCATGCAAATCATAGGATAGTTGATAAGGCAAAAGATATATTGTTTTGTTTGACTGACTTGGAAATACTTTTGACCTTATGTGGTATTCTTCTAATGTTGCAAGAAATGAACAGATTAATTAAAATTGCACAACAGAGATCCATCTATATCATTGATTTTATGAGGATGAGAAAATTGATACATTATATGTGTGTAATGTAGATTTTACAGAACCTTTGTTTGATATTTGGAATACATTGATAAACGTGAACAATCCAAAATGTTTTTTGAAGTTTGGCATCAATGATCATCTTTGTATTAATGTTCATGGAAATATGGTACCTGTTTATTATTTTGAAAATCAATCAAATATAGCTGTGGAATATTTTGAAGAAGTTCCTATAACACACAACAGATTTCATGTACAGAAAACAAAGACTAATTTGTCAAACATAGCAAAATATTTGGCAGGTGAGATCAGAGATTGATTTCAGAGAGATGAGTTGCTCGAGGCCATGGGTGTGGTTAACCCCATGTTTTGGGGTACTTGTATTGAATATAATTCTACAAACGAGCTATTTATTAAATATATGGGTAACCTCATTAACCATTTTAGTAAGAGTGTGAATGTAAATGGTGTTAAAATAAAAGGTATACTCAATAATGATCTTTTGAAAGAACAATCATCGTATTTTGGAAGAACAATGGTTTTGTAAACATCACATATGACAGATATCCATGAGATTGGTTTCACTGCATGTTTATGGTAAAAATTGTATCCAAGTATAGTTTTACAAGATACAATAAGTGAATACTTTTGTTTATATGAATTATGTGAAACAATGATTTTGGGGTCAGTCAAAGATGAAAGATTTTTTAGTGCGCTTTCTTTTGTTAAATCTAAACTCCACAACAGACTCAACAAAAATTTAGAAAATTGTTTAAGAATTTATGTGTCTTCATATCAGTTGGAAATTTTTTTGTATGATAGAGCTTTGGCACACGGGAGTTCCTTGGCAGACAGAAGAGAAATGTCGAATGCGATCGATAACTACAATGATGATGCTCTCAGTGATCAGATGGTGGAGACATAAATTTATGCTATGCTTCATAATTATTATGGAAAATTTGATATGTTTTAGCTACCTTAATGATGATTATTCCATGATTTCATTGACAATGAAACACAATAGTGTATTGATTTCACAAACTTCATAGAAGCTTTTACAAAATTGTTCAAGATTTATAAGATTTTATAGAATTGTTGTTTTATATCACATTATTATTTTAAAAATTATGTCTTATATTTTTTTGCGGTTTTTAAAATTGTATGTTTATTTTTGTGTGTCTCAACTCTCTTCATTGATAAATCTTTACGTTTCGTGTTTTAAATTTTATTATTGGTATATTAATTTTGATGTATAATGTTATCTATAATGCTTTTATTGTTGAGATGAACATAGTGAACAATATTAGCCATAAATAAACTAAAATTGTAACACATATTTAGAAATGCAACCAAACTATGAATGATGTAAAAAAAAAATGAGAAAATGTCATTATCATTAGTTCAAATTGAAACATATTACATTGTACAAAATTGTTGACTATAATCAACTTGATTATCAAGCATATTACACTTTTGGTAATAGCATTAATATGGTACTTGAGAAGTCTTAATAGCATATTACAATTCAAACTAAGAAGTCTTAATAGCAAATTACATTTTCAAATTTTCAAATATTTGATTGGTGCTTTGTTGCTTCACTATTAGTTGGAGTTGTCATTTCTTTTCCTTTGTCGGCCTTTGTGACACTCTCTTCTAGCAGTGCTCCAACTCTCACTAGGTTTTCACGTACTTTCACAATACTTGACATCAATGCTACTTTTTCTTTGTTTGGATCTTCAAGTATGAAGCATTTTCTTTGTTTTCTCAAGCACCAACTTCAGATCTTCTTTGAGCCTCTCCTTGATGTATTTTTTTAAACGATTATTTTTTGATATTTTTGCTTGCATTTTCTTTTTTGTTTCTATTGCATTATTTAAAAATGTCTTTGCCCTTTTAAGATTGATGTTCATGCTCTTAACTTGTGTTTTTAAGTGTTCAAAATTTGATTGCAAAAACAAATTGAAAACATAATTCATAAGGATTATATTTAAATTATAACATATTCTCAAGAAATATAAAAATTGCATTGCAATAGAAAATTGAAACATTAAAAGTTTTCTTACCTCAACCATATCTTTTACAGCCTCAGCAACTACAACTTTATATTTATCAGAAGCCCACTGGTTATAAAATGCTTGGGCTTTGACATTAATGTTCTCCAGTCTACCAACAACAACATTCAAAATATCATCATAAATAAAATCAGACTTAACAGATCCGGATGTGGTCTGTTTTAGTAGGCCATCAAAATTTTTTGGTTCAAATTGTACCAAAGAATAAAGAGAATATATTTTTGTATAATTTTTATATCGGGTATTGATTTCCCTTAAAATGACCTTTGTCTGATATTCCCATTTCTTCATTTCCTTTAAATATCTTAGCACAACTTCATTAATAGTAGCTTCTATATTCTCAACTGTTAAAATATTTTCATTAAAATCTACAATATCATCCTCAGTTTGAGGACCCTAAGGATGAGGGGTGGCTCCTTGAGCTAATGGCAGTTTTGTTTGTTCAGCTACATGATCAGTGTCTTCTGCTTGTTCTCCTTCACATATCAACACATTTGTTGCCTTGAAGCCAACAATGTTGCCTTGCAAAAGATAATCCTCATTGAGTGGCATATTATTCAATCCCTTTGTAGAAACTTTTGGTGCCTGTGAATTTGTTGAAAAAGTAAATTGAGACCATCCATGACCAAAACTTGGTGTTGGCATGTGTGATCTCTGTGATCTCTATGAACTTTGTGTAGTGCCCTATGATCTCTGTAAAAACAATCATTTTCCAACATAGATTTGCCCTCGCATAAGCATTATCGTAGACTATGTGGGTGCTTGTCGATGATGTGGCGAAAGCGGTGGCTATGGTGCAATCGATGAGTGTGATGCAACTGATGGCTATAATGGAGGCAATGGTATCATATGCCCTCTAACTTGTGATGGTACTTGTTTATTTTTAGAATCAACTGAAAATAGTCAAAAATATTTTGTTACAATTCTTTTGAAAATAAAAAAGATCTTAATTTAAATTAACTACACATACATATACTTGAAGATGATGAAACATGTTGAATTTATTCTACAATGGGAGATCATGAGGGGTTGGCCACACTAGATTCAACATGCACATTTTATGCATACCTAGGTGTACAAGAAACCCCAGGAGTAGCTGCTTGCCTGGTGTGTTTGTACAACCTCTACAAAGGTGTTGCTTTAGAACCCATGTCTTTAGAATCACCAGTTTGTTCCAATCTGTGACCCCTAGTGGCAACAATTTATTTACTCCTTGTATTATCTGCCTTATCCTACATATAGATGAAATGAAAAATTTAAAAAGGGAATGTGATAAACTATAAAATAGCATGTAAAGATCAAAGATGCAGTTATTACCTTCAATTCCTCTACTGACATAGCAATTGCTTGTAGTGTTGCATGCACTACAGTTGGTATAGGAGTAATTTGTAAATTATGAAAACACTCATAATATAAAGCTAAAAGAAAATTAACAGTGCCCACAATGGGCTATGTCTTGTTGGTTGCCATTTGCACGGTGTGCAACTTAGACCTCATTCGATTCGATATATACGTGCACCAATTAAACTTTTGATTGTTTTCAGAATGAACAATATAAGCAAGTACCCAAAACAAAATTTTTGGTCTTCCCATCAAAATTAGTATGGCCTGGAAGAACTCGATAATGGCCTTTAGAGTTTGATGGTTGATATCATTGATTGATAAACCTCTTTTTGACTTGGCGAAAGAAGCTGCATAACCAAAATTAGATGTCAATTTACAAATTTGAAACATTAAAAATTAATAAAATATAATTAACAAGATTTATACTTGCCAAATATTTTGATGAGAGAACGTACTTACTTTCAAGGTGCACTTTGTCATCTGGAGATAGCTACAACCTCATCGACACTTGAGAAAATTCAATGAAAGGAAGACCTGTCAATCTGTTAATATATATAGGGGTGATGGTGAAAAGCGAATTTCTATTTCGCACTTTAATTCTCACCGTAGCCCTGTCATGGTCATAACCCTCTATAATATGTTGCAGGAGGACTTTATATGTTTTGAATTATGGCATAGAAATAAGTGTTGTTAAACCTACATTATCAAGTCACTTGAAGTCCATCCCTGGGGTTGTCATTAAATTTGAAATCAAAGAGCAAGAATTTTTTTAAATTTTGGTGCAGGGGTGGAAGGGGTGGCACTAGCCATCACAAGAAGTTGGAAGTCGAAGAAAAAGGATTGGGAATCGAAATGTTGATTGGAAAGGTTAGAATTGGTTGTAGTAATCATATAAACGAAATGAAAAATTAAAAGTTGATCCCCTTTTATAGATTGAAGAAACAGGGTTGACACATGGTAGCATTGTATTGGACATGTAGTATTATTGAATGAACGTGTGACATGTGGCAGCCAAACCAAAACTTATTCTACATGAGACCCCAACCCCAAAATCGGATCTTTTACTGCTTTCATTACAATGTAGGATCATATTGTGCACCTGATCCAAGATCGGATCATAATATGCATTTAATGTGTGACCAAACCATAGTATGCATCTGATTAGAAATTGGATGATATTATACATCCAATCCAAAACTGGATGATATTATGCATTCGATCCAATACCAGATCATTTTATGCATCCGATCAGTTATCGAATCATACTATGCTTTCGGTTTGAAACCAGATCATATTGTGCATCATGTCCAAGATCAGATCATAGTATGCATCCGATCGATGGCCGGATCAAGTTATGCTTTCGATCCAAAATCAAATCATATTATGCATCCGATCATTTATCAAATCATGGTATGAATCAAGTACTTGATCAGGTTATATTATGCATCCGATCCGTCACCGTACCATAATATGCATCAGATCCTTGATCGAAATATATTATGCATCTGGTCTGTGATCGGACCATAATATGCATCCGGTCCATGATCGAAACATATTATGCTTCCGATCCGAGACCAAACCATATTATGCATCTGGTTCAAGACCAAATCAAGATTTGAAAAGTGGTCGGCATCGCCAAACCTCTTTTTCACCTGGTCCGGTCAGAACTTTGAAATTCGTCATTTTTTACCATTTTTTTTGAAAAATTAAGGTCATTCACTATGCCATCATAAATGCAGTTCACCAAAATTCGTTGGGTATTCACAGTAGATTCACCATTTTTTTAGCAGTACCTTTCGGGTCCTACCTCTTATGCATAACCTTGGAGTGTGCTAGATAAATCAAATCCTAAGCCTACTAGATTGAATTCAGTCTATGAAAGTGTAAGGAATTTAGAGTGAATTGCTTACAAACAAAGTGAATCCCTTATATAACTAGACTTAAACTTTTTTTAGGTGTTAGATAAAAAAATGCAAATTGCTCCAAAATTGAAGCAAATCACTTCTTGTAACTAGACTTGGCAAAATTATCTTAATCTTAAGCCAACTGATTTATCTATGTTAAATGCAAACTTGGCATAAAAATCAACAAATTTTAGTCAAATCGGATTAAAATAATGGATAATTATGATAAGTTCCACTAGGTATGCCATAAACTATGTTGAATTAAGGGATTGTATTATCTTTGAATTCAATGATGCACCCCAAAACCAAGTTCAACAAAGTTGTGAACTTTGTTGAACTTGTATTATATTTTTAGTTAATTTACGAAAATTCGCTATTGTGCATAACCTTGAACCCTCCTATGAGGATAGTAAGGAAAATTAAATTAAGGATTTGTATTTGTAAATTATTGTGTGTACCCTATATCAAGGTATTGTTCACTATGGCCAATATTCTCACTAATGTTTTGGGATGTATAAAATGGAAGCCTATGGCATATTTAGTGTTAATAGTTCCTTATTCACAACTTGTTCACAAGATGATGTAATTCAATAAGGCTCAAACCTATTAATAATTTAAGATTGCTTATGTAGGTCCAAACCTATTAATAATTTAAGATTGCTTATGTAGGTCCAAACCTATTAATAATTTTAGATTGCTTGTGTGTGTTCTTGGTCATAATTGTTATGAATAATTAACATATAACTTAAACGATATAAGTTATGAACAATAGTTCATGTTCGAATCCATTAACCTTTGAATACTTGGTGAATCATGAGTATACTTGCAATATATCAAATAATTAGAGATGTATCAACTATATGTTTGTCCTAATTTGATTATAAATATAATTAATATTTTTTCAAATAAATTAAAAAAAAAATATATATAATATAAAAATATTATTATTAAAATTTGCTTAATTATGCTCTAAAAAAAGTACAAGTTATATTTGGTGGAGATAACCAGGTCTATTTATTAATGGAGACCTAAACTAGGTGTCCTTTTGACATATACACATTTGAGAGGCGTACTTATGTGGTACGATGCGGTGGGCGTGTCGTTGTTTGGAGACCTTCTCATGTCTAACTAACCAAGTTTTCACCTAGATTTCGACTATCAAAGCTTTTCTTTATTATTTAAACCCACCCCGCATGTATCGCAATTACTTAATGACTTGATATCCCTTCGTATGAAAATGTTGGTAGATCTGCCCAAACTTTCACACATTCTTGTAAAGCTGAAGCCCTAATTCCAACGCCAACCGTCTTCATCCATAAAGGTGTAGTGAACGTTTTATGCTCACCAGGTTGGCTCTCCGATAACTCCACACCAAAGTTTTGATCTCCGTGTCGTTCGTCATACTAAATCACATGATGCTACCCGTGAACCTTTCCACCACAGCTACATCTCGAAATAGAGCTTATATTCTTATTTTTTTGGTTTGACAAAGTTTTAAGTTAGTGTGAGAAATCTTTATGATCAATTTACAAGTTTTTTTCCACTTATACCTTCCTAAAATAAAAAACTATATGTATTAATAAAAAATTTAACACACAACTTTATATTCTTTACATCCTCTTCATTTTATATATTATTAACTTATTTCTTCATATGAATTCTAAATTCATGCATGGGATTCGAATATAATTCCTACGTCCATACTTCCACACCGGCAAAAAGGAAAGGTTTTAACTCTTCGAGTTTAGCTTCCATCCATAACTTTCTAGGGTTCCGCATAGCATAATTAAGAAGAGTTCTCTTTTCTCTCAGTGTGGGCCCTGATACACCGCTTTTAGTCCTTTCAAACAAAATACAACGAACCCTCCTAGAGGGCAGCCCTTTACTTGTGTGTACATTTGATTCTTCATTCTGTTTCTTCCATACTTTTTAGTGTGCCGCGTACCATAAGTAAGAGTAGTTTTTTTAGTATGATATTCTTCTTATTACAAATTATTTATAGAATTTCCTATCTCTTCTTCTCGGTGTGGGGCCTGGTACACCGAACTTTCCTGGAGGGCGGCCCTGCCCTTCTGTTTTACATTTGACACTCCAATCTGTTTCTTCTCCGCTGCTTATTTCTCTGCTTCCACACAACTTTTTGGGTTCCGCGTAGCATAATTAAGAGTTCTCATAACTTTTTTGGGTTCCGCGTAGCATAATTAAGAGTTCTCATAACTTTTTTGGGTTCCGCTTAGCATATTTAAGAGTTCTTTTTTCTCTGTGTGGGGCCGTCGTACTACCTACATTACATTGCTTTAAGTCCTTTCAAAGAAAATACAATCGAATTAAGCCCTTTCAAAGAAAATACAATCGAATTTTCCTGGAGGGCGGCCCTCTATGCATTTGACTGTTCAATATGCTCTTCTTAGCTGCTTATTTCTCTAGAGCCCTCCTCTTCGTTATTTGGTATTCATAGGCCGTTCTGTGTTCTTCACTAAGAGAAAGAAAGAAAGAATTACAGTGCCTTCAAAAGAAGACATGGAGGGCTTCAATCATTTCTTCACTCAGAGAAAGAAAGAAAGAATTACAGTGCCTTCAAAAGAAGACATGGAGGGCTTCAATCATTACAGACCTCCCTCATCTCAAGATACTGTCCACCACAGGAGAAGATACGATGTATTCCTCAGCTTTAGAGGCCCCGACGTTAGAAAATCTCTTGTGGATCACCTCTTCCAATCCCTCACCACTGCAGAATTTCATGTCTATTTGGACACTGAAAGATTAGAAAAGGGAAAGAATATTGGGATCAGCCTCAAAGAGGCCATTCGAGACTCCACAGTATTCATTCCCATATTCTCCCCAGATTATGCCAGGTCAGCGTGGTGCCTCGAAGAGCTCTGGGTTATCTCGACTTGCCAAGAGACTACAATCATTCCTCTGTTTTACAATGTCGAGCCATATGTGGTGAGGTACCAGACAGGCATATACGCAGAGTCATTGAACGAACTTTGCGCAAAAGAAAGGTATAGCATAGAGGATATGGACAAGTGGAAGAAGGCGTTGCGTGACGTCTCTTTTCTGTCCGGCTGGTCTCTCTCACTCACAGCAAACGGGTAAAATTGCTGGTCTTATTGCTCCTCGTCCATGTTTTCTTTTGCCTTAGCCTTTGTGTGTTGTTAAACTCTTTTTGGAACGCATTGACTTCTGTAAGGGGCTGTCATTCTGAGAAATTGTCCTCGGACTTGCTCATACCACAGAAGTGAACTGAAAGTTTTTCTTACATAGATCACATCTTATTGTACCTTGACTTTTCAAGAGTAGAGAAGACGTGAAAATTTATTTCTAAAACTCTTTACCAGCGAAAGATCGTGTCTGATACTTGCAGATCGTGCAGGTACGAAGGCAAGCTTGTCAAATATGTTGTGAGGGACCTTCTCCGAACTCTAAAGATTAATTTGATTGATGTTGCTGAGCATCCGGTGGGGCTTTCAGATCCTATGGAAAAGGTGACCAAATTGTTAGAAATGGATACTAATATTCATTGGTTGACTGTTGGCATTTGGGGTATGGGGGGTATGGGTAAGAGCACCCTCTCCAAAGCTATCTATAATAATATTCAACATCGGTTTGAAGCATCTTGTTTTGTATCCGATATTAGAGCCACTGCACACGAGTCTAATAAGGGCCTAGTCTATTTCCAAAGACAAATTCTCGATGAGTTGGTGGGTATAAATAGAAAGATTTATAGTGTTGCTCATGGCATAATTCAATTGAAAAACCATTTGGCATCTGCAAGAGTACTGGTCATTTTAGATGATGTTGATGACAGGGAACAATTAGATGCTCTCGCTGGCGATTGCTATGGACCAGGTAGCAGAATTATCATCACAAGTAGGGATAAAAGAATATTGCAGCTTGGAAAGATTGATAAGATTCATACCATGAAAGAGCTTAGCCAGCAAGAAGGTGTGCAATTATTTAGTTGGCATGCCTTCTTGAGAGCCTGCCCTGAGAACGGCTATGAACATATGACAAAGAAAATTGTAGAGGCTTGTAAAGGTGTTCCTCTATCATTGGAAATTTTAGGGGCACACCTGTATGGTGAAAGAGACATGAGCATTTGGAGTGAGGCCGTTGAAAAAATTCATAAAGAAGTGTATCAGTCTCTCAAAATCAGCTATGATACACTTAATAATGAAGAGCAGCAAATGTTTTTAGACATTGCATGCTTCTTCGTCAATCTTTTCAAAAATTTGACTTTTTATCATGATTTCTGGAAAGCCTCAGGGTGTAAGACTGTACGTACAAGTCTTCAAACTCTTGAACAAAAGTCACTTATTAGAGTAATAGATGTAGATGACTCTCGCAGTGAAATCAGGATGCATGACCATCTAAGGGATTTAGGGAGACAAATTGTTGAAGATGAGTCCCCGCATGACCCGAGCAAACGGAGTAGACTATGGTGCTTGAAGGATATACTTAGTGTACTAGACCATACAGAGGTAATGTGTTAACCTTTATGGAACACTTACGATTTTGTTTAAATAAATTCAATAGAAAAGCCAACTAACAAAATTTCTATCGAAATGGTTTATTATCATAAGCAGGAAATGCCACAAGTCAGAGGCCTTCTCTTGAAAGAGTTGGATCTTCTCCAGATGGATAATTTGGCCTTAATGTCCAATTTGAGATTTTTGTTTTGCTGCGATTCGTATCTTGAGAGGAAGATAACAATCTTACCTAGAGATCTAAGATTTTTGGTTATGTCTTCTTGTCGCGGGGTAAGTAGTTTTTATTTGTTTGAGTTAATTAAGAGTTTAAAAATATTTTTATTACTCAAATTCATTTTAAATACTTTGTTCTTGCAGATTGAGGAATTGCCTGCTCTTCCGGAAAGACTTGTTAGGCTGAGTGTTCATGAATGTTCCAAATTGAAAAAGCTTTGTAATATGTCTCACATGACAAAATTGGAGACTCTTCAATTATATATCTGCTCCGAGCTTATGGAGTTGCCTCCACTTCCAGAATGTCTCATACATATCAAGGTGGAAGGCTGCCCCAGACTCCGAAAACTATCCAGTATGTCTCACATGATTAAGTTAGAGACTCTCCATGTGACTTGTTGTGGTTCTCTTACTCAACTTCCAGAATTGAAAGAGAAGAAATCTTTAAGAGAACTCACACTATCTAACTCATCTCTAAGAGAACTCACACTATCTAACTGTAACAATCTCAGTGAATTGCCTCCACTTCCAGAAAGTCTCATTCATATCAAGGTTAAGGACTGCCCCAAACTGCAAAAACTATTTATGTCTCACATGATTAAGTTGGAGACCATTCATGTGTCTGGTTGTGCTTCTTTTGCTCAACTTCCAGAATTGAACTGCGTGCAATCTCTAAGAGAACTCACACTATCTGACTGTGACAATCTCAAGGAATTGTCTTTGTTTCCAGAAAATCTTGTTCATATCAAGGTGGAACGCTGCTGCAGACTCTTGAACTGGATGCAATCTCTAAAAGAGAGAGGAGATATTAATGTGGAACTAGATTCCATCACAGGAGAACTCACACTATCTGACTGTAAGAATCTCAAGGAATTGCCTTCGTTTCCAGAATGTCTCCTTGATATCTCCCGCAGACTGCAAATACTTTCCAATATTTCTAACACGACTGAGACTCTTAATGTGTATTCATGTAAATCTCTTGTTCAACTTCCAGAATTGAAGTCGATGCAATCTGTAAGAAAACTCACACTATATTCATGTGACAAGCTTGAGGAACTGCCTCCACTTCCAGATCTCGTTCATATCAAGGTGGAAGGCTGCGACAGACTGCAAAATCTATCCAGTATTTCTCACATGATTAAGTTAGAGACTCTTCATGTGTATTCATGTAAATCTCTTGTTCAACTTCCAGAATTGAAGTGGATGCAATCTCTAAGAGAACTCACACTATCTTCATGTGACAAGCTCGAAGAATTGCCTCCACTTCCACAAAGTCTCGTTCATATCAAGGTGGAAGGCTGCGACAGACTGCAAAAACTATCCAGTATTTCTCACATGATTAAGTTAGAGACTCTTCATGTGTATTCATGTAAATCTCTTGTTCAACTTACAGAATTGAAGTGGATGCAATCTCTAAGAGAACTCACACTATCTTCATGTGACAAGCTCGAAGAATTGCCTCGGCTTCCACAAAGTCTCGTTCATATCAAGGTGGAAGGCTGCTACAGACTGAAAAAACTATCCAGTATGTCTCACATGTCTAAGTTAGAGACTTTTAATGTGTATTCATGTCAGTCTCTTGTTCAACTTCCAGAATTGAAGTGGATGCAATCTCTAAGAGAACTCACACTATCTTCATGTTACAATCTCAAGGAATTGTCTCCACTTCCAGAAAGTCTCGTTCATATCAAGGTGGAAAGCTGCGGCAGACTTCAAAAACTATCCAGTATGTCTCACATGTCTAAGTTAGAGACTCTTCATGTGTCTTATTGTAATTCTTTTGCTCAACTTCCAGAATTGAAGTGGATGCAATCTCTAAGAGAACTCACACTATCTCGCTGTTGGATTCTCGAGGAATTGTCTTCATTTCCAGAAAGTCTCGAGGAATTGCCTTCATTTCCAGAAAGTCTCGTTCATATCAAGGTGGAAGACTGCTATAGAGTGAAAACACTACCCAGTATGTCTCCCACGTCTAAGTTAGAGACTCTTCATGTGTCTAAATGTAAATCTCTTGCTCAACTTCCAAAATTGAACTGCATGCAATCTCTAAGAGAACTCACACTGTCTTCATGTGACAAGCTCGAGGAATTGCCTTCATTTCCAGAAAGTCACGTTCATATCAAGGTGGACAGCTGCTGCAGACTGAAAAAACTATCCAGTATGTCTCACATATCTAAGTTAGAGACTCTTAAGGTTTATTCATGTGAATCTCTTTCTCAACTTCCAGAATTGAAGTGGATGCAATCTCTAAGAGAACTCACACTATATTACTGTAAGAATCTCAAGGAATTGTCTCCACTTCCAGGAAGTCTCCTTCATATCGAGGTAGAAGACTGCCCCAATCTGCAAAAACTATCCAGTATGTCTCACATGGTTAAGTTAGAGACTCTTCATGTATCTTGGTGTGGTTCTCTTGCTCAACTTCCAGAATTAAACTGGATGCAATCTCTAAGAGAAATCACACTTTCTAAATGTGACAATCTCGAGGAATTGCCTCCACTTCCAAAAGGTCTTCTAAATCTCACACTAGACTCGTGTCGGAATCTCAAGAAATTGGCTCCACTTCCAGAAGGTCTCGTTAATCGCATCATCCTAGGGTGCCACCCCCTGCTAACCACCACAGAGAGAAGAAATTTCTCTATGGAACAGGGCGAATCCTCGGTTCCTCCTCCGGAAGATCCAGATTAAGAGATTTCACATAATGTAGACACTGCCCTATTCTTATGCCTACCTGTTCTTGAACGTTCACCAATGACAGAGGAAGGTAATGTAGAAAGCATGGGCGTCACCTGCGAAGAGATAGTCCAGGATCTGCACAGCATCTTTATAGAACAAGATGAGTCCTTATGAGATTCCATATATGTCTTTGTAAAGCATCTAAGACTCCCAAAGCGGCTGAATACGGAACCTTGGAACCTTTCCTTGCAATGGCAAAGCAGAGCAAAGTCTGTAAAGAAAACATTCAACTGCTGCTCAAGAGGAGGTCTGGATTTTTTAAGCACCAGCAGAGACAATTTTTTTAGACCACTTCACTGCTGGTCCATTTTGCTTTCTATAATTGTTGGTCTTTCTAACTTTCTTAGATGTGTCGCAGAAGCAAAATATTTCAGAAGCTTTGGAATGCAACCATATCTCTGCTAAAAGTTTGAGCATGTAATAAATGGGGCTAGCGCTTGGATGCATATAGAATTTCATGCTTTCTGATGCTACAAATGTGTAAGTTAGCATATGCCTCGTAATCGTTTTCTTTCCGTGATTGAGCCTATTGGGTTTAGCTCGTTCATTTTTGGAACTGTAGTCACATTTTGGTTTCTTTTCTAAGGCATTCTCCAGTGCACTTTTGCCAAGGTTGCAACTAATCATCAAGTTTGACACCGACAATGTTGCAACTAATCATCAAGTTTGACACCGACAATGTTGCAACTAATCATTGTTGTTACCTACCATTAATGTGCCTCTATATGCAGCAGCGCCTGACCTTGAGTGACCTGAAGACCATGGACATTAGTGCAACTTTATTTGTAAGTGTTTCAATATAGTTATTAACATCATTTCTTATTTGTATTCCATAATTTTTTTTTTTCAGCTGTTCACTACCATAATGTTATGATGCATATTTATTATATACTTTACATAATAATAAATCTCATTCTTGGTTATTATCCTATCCTATGATTTGTGTTATATAGTATTATAATAGAGTTTTCATATTAAAAAGTTAAAAAAACATATAATAATTAAATAAATCTTTATTTCAAAGCATTTTAGATATGATTATTAATTTTTTTTGTTTGAAAGTATTTTGGTTTGGGTATTGTATTAGCTAAATTAAAACCTTTATAGCAGAAGTATATTTTTAGTTAGCTCAATAACTTTTGTAATAGAAATATATCAAAGAACTACTTTATACCATTACTTATATTAGCAATGGACAGAATGAGAAAAATTGCATCTAGGTGTTGACTTTAAATTCTCATTTAAAACTTTTAGTTCTTCAAATATAATGAAAAAAGCTCCAAAGGTAATCTATACTTCCGACCACTTTCAAAAGTAATATAATAGAATAAAAATATTGTACACCTCTAGATATCTCCCCTAAAAGGGCATGCACTTTTCTCAAGTTTGGAATTGATTGTATATACTATATAGACCATTTGGAGGCTTATTATTATCTTTCGAATGAGAATTAATCTTCCCAAGATACTAACTTTAGTGCTCTTGAAAATGGTTTGTCAATAAACATTGTTGGTTAATTTTTTCTTTGACGTGTAGAGTTACATAGGTCCATCTTACAATCCTCACCTATAGGTACAAAGCATAGCATGTGGCACTTAGAGCTGAGAAAATGAGTGACCAACAAAGGTTATCAATCACTTTACCTTAAGCAAAAATTCCAAAGCAGGTTTAAGTTATTGCACAAAGCATTGATAGAGTATTTTCTAGAAAAGACGAAAGACATTTACAAAAAAGCTTTTTATTCATAGAAGATGCATTGAAGGAAGTAAATTGATTCATTATTTATAAGGTAATTCCTACAAAGTTTGTCTTAAATGCATTTTAATCTATGAAATTCTAATTCTTGTCCTAGGTATTATAAGATACTTTGATAATGCAAAGAGACATTTGAAGTTTTGGACATATATGTTAGGGAATATGGTTATTGCTTTAGAGATATTGCAAAAACTCAAAATATTTTTAGTTTTGTTGATTACAAAGTTGGTATGACCAACTCTTGAAGTGAGAAAATATTTATATATTTTAACTCTTTAGTTTTAGGACATGCCCATCCTAGGGACTTAAATACCTAACCACTTTGGCAAAGACTTTAATATTTTTTATATGAATTCAATTAAAATAATTTTGCAACCATTGGTATTCCTCCTCCCCTCCCCTCTCCCTACCTTAAAAAGGGGATTGAAATGGTTTGTACCTTAATTACATCATGACTACTAATAGTGTTACATCATTTTTGGTAACTAAGCATGTAGACAAGGTTTGAACCTAGGTCTCCTCCTTAAAAGTTGAGATATTTAATTGATTGAGCTCATACCATTTAACACCATTGATGTTCTTTTGAGTGTTAGTATTGTTGGGTTGTGTTGGTAAAACCTATGGATTCTTAGAAGTACTTTTTAGCACCCTTCATGGTCTTAGGTCCCCATGTGCATGCATACATCATCCCCCCAAAACATAGAATTTTTAGTATGATTTTAGTATGCTTAAATGGGTAATTATTTTTATACATCTCATATATAAGATATTTGAAGTATTTATCTCAATATGACATTGAATACTTTTGTTGAAATATTATTCTTGGATTATTTCTCACATGGAATTCTTGTCATCTACAATTTTTTTTATTAAATGATATATGTTTTATTAAATATAGAAGGGGTTTTGAAAGGGTCCTAGAACCTTTTACAATAGGAGAAGCCCGTGCAAAACTTGGTCTAAGACCAACAATACAAAGATAAGAATGACTATAAAGAACTACAACTAGCCACCCATCACCAAGTGAACCAGCTACAACTTGATACAAGAAATAAAATTAGAATAGTGTTGGTGAGCCCCCTAGCGAACCAACACTTCTACACGATTGTGCGTAAAACCTTTCTGTATAAATAGTAAAAGCTTATAGAGCATTAGAAGCATGCATCGCTAAATCCAAATGAAGAAGGCCTTCGAGAAAATTATCTCTCCAAATGGACAGATCATTGAGACTTATACCTAGGTTTACCATAAAGTCAGCATGGTAATTTCATTCTTCAAAGATATGCTTTATTTCCCTATCCCATCTATCTTGAAGACTTTGCCTAGATTCCATAATCATAGCCTCAATATTCCAAAAGGGGACTATATCACCTTTGATCAAGTTTATAATATTAAGTGAGTCTTGCAAACATTTTGGTACCCTATCTTATCTACAAGTAGGAGACCTTGGTAAAAGGCTTTGGCCTCTGCAACATGATAAGTTTGGATATCTAGGAATTCGACATATGCCAATAGAAGCCCACCTTTGTCATCCGTAAGCATCCCACCAATGCAAATATTATTGAGATTATCCTTTGGAGCTCCATAAAAGTTCAGTTTAACCCAAGACGAAGAAGAAGGTTCCCACACCCTCCAGAAAAGATGCAACAAACAAAAGTTTCAAAAATATTTCAACCTTCAAGAGTAAAAAGGAGATGACCATTGAGTGCAAACATCAACAAGTGAACTCGATACCGCCCAACTCAGTCTCATAAAATTAAAAATAGCGTTAAGAACTTCCATAGAGAACAAGCATTGAAAGAATATATGGTTTTTTGTTCCTCATTAGCATCATAGAGGCAACATCTGTTCGACATCAACCAACCTCTTTTTTTAATATTTTCAATGGTCAAAATCTTATTCTGAGTTTCCAACCAAAAAAAGATATTCACCTTTAGAATTAGACCCTTAATTTGTACTTTGAAAGGTGGGACCCACGAAGGAGTCTTGATAGCTAGTAGATTGTAGGTAGAATTGACTAAAAAGGATCCATTATTTTCCCTTGCCTAGAAGATCATATCCTCTTTATTTCTCTGTTTAATGACCTGAAACTTCAATATAGTAGTAATTATAATCCAAGTTTTAAATTCAACATTATTGATAATAGACTAGTCTAATGATTTCTAAATCTTCAACCCATTAACCACCTCGATAAAGTCATCCACCTTAGACCCAAAGACCAATCTGGTCCTAGGCTCTAAACACACCAGATTTGGAATCTACGCAAGGGGCTAGTCCATCAACCAATATCTTTCCAAAATTCAATCTTGAGTTCATCATACAACCTCCATCTACAACCTTTGGAGACTACCACCCTTGAATTTTGCAAACTCAACCAAAAGGATGAACCAGAAGTTGGTAGAGGATCAACAAGCAAAAAATTCTCGTCTCAAGTATTTGGCTGACACAATATTTACCCAACTAGTTTCAGTTTGATTTACCAACTTCCATACCAATTTTGTAACTAGAGACTTATTCATCTTCCTGATATTACAAAGACCTAAGCCACCATCCTTTTTAGATTTGCATACTTTCTCCCAACCAAGTGAATTTTTTTCTTCTCATCAAAACCAAACCAAAGAATTTTTTTTTGAATATGTTTAATCTTTGATAAAATCTTGTTAGAAATTTTGAATATAGATAAGAATTTTAGAATGCTTTGAAGAGTAGACTTCACCAAGATAGCCTTTCCAGCTTGACTAAGAAGGGATCCTTTCCACTTGACTAAGAAGGGGTCCTTTCCACTTGACTAGCTTCCTCTGCAATATTTCCACTATAGGTTCCCAAAGTGAATCCTAGATCCTACCTTTAAACAAAGGTGTTCCAAGGTAAAGAGACGGGAGGGTAACCACCTCACAACCCAAGATGTGAGCAATTATCCTCTACCTTGCTAAGGGGGTATTCAAAAAAATATTTATTCGTAAAGAGCCAAAAATTGACTCTTTCCTTAACTAGATCAGAGATTTTACTTAATCAGAGTTTTTACTTAATCAGATATTCTGCTTAGATTCATTAAATATATACATGTTTAGATTCATTAAATATAGCCATGCTTAGATTTAATTCTTTAGATGTATGTTTTCACATATTTGATCTACTTATCAAATTAAAATTAAAACTCACATATTATAGAAATGAAATTACACATATAATCATAAATTACAAGACAACATAAGATTTTTATGAGGAAACCCCAAAATAGGTAAAACCATGATCCAAATAAATTGAAAATATTGTTATTATTCAAAATTGATACCGATCCTTACTGATATTCAGCTATATATATTCTTCAGCTTGTTCTTCCCAATCTCTACTCTTTCTTCTTCCTCCTCTTCCTCCCAGTTCTCCCAATGCAAATGTAGCAATCAAACCCTCACAATATGTTGTCCAATAAGGCTTTTTTTTAGTATTTATAACAAACCTCTTTTCTTGAGTGGTGTTGGTATTTATAACCAGCCCCCATTCTTAAATGAGTATTGGAATATATAACCCACTCATTTTTTTTCCTTGTTACTATTCGCTCACTTGCAAACTCGTATATAACATACATGTAGGTGTATTTTGTACATAACTTTTTCTACACTACTTTGATTTATCTCTACCTATTCTCGTTGGAAGTATCTTTGAAATACCTATCCAATAGAACCACTTGGAGCACCAAGGCACTTGAATTCTAGAAGTTACAACCAATTTTCTATCATGATAAACAACCCTTTTTTTAGTGCTATAACTTTCTATGTTGACCTCTATTTTTTGATAAACCAATCTAGAAATGTGCTCCTCAAAACCAGTTTTCTAATAGTACCAATTCATCCAATTTGGCCTAGTAACAAATAAGTTATGATCTTTTAAAGATGCCCTTGTAATAAATTTTAGGCAATCTCAAAGCACCCAGACATTCTAGGACTTTAGATTTTAGTAATTTGGTGATAACTTTGGCCTCAGTTGTTTGTTTTGAGTGATTAAAAAATCATCAAAAATCTCTTTCTAAGACACATCACGGAGAGATCCATATTTGCCCAACTTCCATGGAATTTACCCAAAATTTAAAAACACAGACCTTACTCCATTTGTCCTCCATAATTTGTTCCATCAAGTGTTGATTGCTTCAAAGCAAGGACTTTATCTGGAGCTCCTTCCACACTTCCTATAGATGACTTGTCAATTGGTCTCTTGATCAAGACCTCCCCCCATTAGAGGATTTTGGTTGCTTGAAATTATCTTTATTCAAATGGGGATATTGTTTCTCCGCTTGCTTCTTAGAGATCCACTTTGCCTTGTTTAGCAACTTTCCTTAAGACATACCCTCCATAATTCTTCTTATCCTTGGCATATTGTCTATATTTTCCTATCTAGAATCAAATATTTTGCTACCTCCTCAAACTCAGTTGAGACTAAATCATCCAACTTAGGCAATATTGGAGCATCTTCTCTCTCATCCAGTAGAGAAGGCTCAAACAAACCTAAGTTTTCTACATTGGCAACATAGTGCATATGCCATATAACTTGGCAGTTTGAGTTGGAAGGCATTTAGCCCAACTCGACCTAAAATTTTAAATAACCCTTATTTGATATGCTAAATGCAACCATACAAGATCCCCAACTTGGAAATCATGATATACCATGTGTTTATCATGGAATTCCTTATAGTATTGTTGAGTTTGCTTCAGTTTCTCCTCTATTTTTTGTTGTGTCAATTTAATTTATTGAATGAACTTCAATTATTTCTCGTCTTTTGGTTTTGAGCTACTTGGATCTTACCCAATCTCAAAGGCTCCATCAAAAGGTGAATAAGGTAAAAACCCATAACACACCTCAAATGGTGATAATCTTGTAAAAAATGTATTACCCAGTTGTAGCAATATTGGACATATGCTAGACTGTAATTCTGTGTCTTTGGATTCTATTGATTGTAACCCCTTAGCAAGTGCACAATTGTCCTATTGACTACCTTTGTTTGTCCATCTATTTATGGATGAAATGTTATTGATCTCTTCAGCTCAGTGTCCAATATTTTCCATAATGCAAGCCAAGATTTACTAAGAAAGCAAGTATCTCTATTTGAAATGATACTCTTAGGCAATCCAAAATGAACAAAAATATGTTCAAAAAATAGTTTGGTTGTGCCTTATGCTGTAATAATTTTCTTACAAGGCACAAGAATTGCCATTTCCCAAATCTATCCACTATAAAAAATAGATAATCATTACCGCTTCGAGTGGTTGGCAATCCACCCAATAAGTTCATTGAAATGCTCTCCCATGGTCGATTAGGAACTGGTAAAGGTGTGTATAGTCCCAATTTGTGGTTGTTGGGTTTGCTTGTGCTATAGTTTGCACACCCATGAATAAATTTAGACATATTATTTTGCATATTGGGCTAGTAGACATATCATTGTAGGTGTGCTACTATTTTGTGCATGCCAAAATGACTAGAAACTAGTGATGTGTGAGCTTTCCTTATCAGTTGTAAGAATTTATCTCCCTTGGGCACACATAAGTTTCCCCCTTTGAACAACAAGTCATTTTCCAAATGAAAATTCTCATTGGATTTGCCCTGCAATCCATTTTTCAACTCCTTGTACTTCTTCCCAAGTTCAACATCTTCTTCATACTGCCCCTTGTACTCTTTGAAAGAAAAAGGCTCCAATTCCCTCTTTGGTGGTAAGCCTTTTGGTTCTTGCATCATTTGGCTAAATTTTTGCAGTAATCCCTTGAATTCTTTCTTTTGTTGGGGAGTACAGTTGGCTACTTCCACCTCCTTACTAAACTACACAGTAATATTTGCACCTATTATCATCAATAGCATGAATCTCTTGCTTACATTCATCAAATTCTTGGCCTGTTGCACTATCACAATCTAGAACTTATTTTTCAACCCACTGGGATTAATCACATATGTGATTCCACCTTTCTTCAACTTCCAAACGTTGTGCCTCTGCTTAAACAAAGCATATATTTCTCATAAATATGGGCTACCAAAAATTCCTCAACAAATATCAAAAGGTACTACATCACAAGTAATTACGTCATAGAATTTATTTTTAACAAAAAAATGCAAAGTATATTGCTTGATTACCTATAGCTCCACATCTTTCTACACATATTCCAATGGGTACGATTGTGGATGATTCATAGCCTTCAATCCTAGCTACTTCACTAGATCCTCAGAAATTAAATTCCTTTATGTTGTAACTTTCATCCTCTACACTTGTATGTAGACCCAAAATAATTCCTCCTTTTTACCTCTAAAGCTTGTTCCTCCTTAGAGGGATTCCCCTACCTTAAAGGCTTAATTTTGGTAGCACACACTACCTTTCCTTCATCCTCTTCCTCAAAATACCTTTCTTCCTCTTGCTCAACCTTTTTGGTAGAATTAACAGATTTCTTCTTTCACTTGTTCCACTATTTTGGCCTCTTTTTAGCGTGTAGCTTCCAACAGTCCTTACTTGAAAGAGTTTCAAAATTCCATTCCTTGAAAAACTTTTCATCCTTTTGTGATTTGTTGGTTGTAGTCGCTGATTTTTTCTTATCTTTATTATTGAAACCCTTAGTTTTCTCTACAGGCTTGGAGATTTTAGATGAAGTTGATGCCTTATTATCCTTTATTGGATTTCTAGCTCTAATTTCTAGGTATGTGGCTTTAACGCACACCTCATCAATGTCCTTGGCATCAAATAATGCTAGTTTTAGCTTGATTTGATAAGACAAGCCACACTTTTTTAAAATTTTAAGGATCTCGAAGATTAACATGGCTTGTATTATGAATTTTATGGTGTTTTCTTGGACTATTTGGCCCTGCCTCTATATTAGAAACAACCATATCTCCTCCATATTCTCTTGATATCCAATAGGATAAAACTAACCTCTTATAGCCTTCACAAATTATGCCCATGTTTCTACAGTTGGTTGTTGATTTCTTGCCCATCCAATTGAGTATGCCTCCCACCAATGAGAGCATGGCCACCCAATTTCAATCTAGCAAAGCTAATATACTATAAATTTGTATAAGACTTATAACTAAAGTAAACCTCTAATTTCTTTAGCCATCCATCTAATTTTTTAGGATCTAACTCCCCTTCATATGTTGGAATACCAATTTTGACCTCCATTTTAAGCGTATTTGTTGTCAAGGGTTGTGATAAGATATTGTTAGGTTTTTTGGAGTGGGATCCTTCAACCTCCTTTTATTTCTTACCATTGGAAGCACTAGACTCAATATTAGATTATGTATCTAATTTCTTCCTTACTTTCTTTTATTTTCTTTCTTCTTGAGAAAGCATCATCTCCATCAAGATTTAAAGAGGGTTTTCCATTTCAAGAAATATTCTCTGCAATTCCTTGTTGTATATTATTGGAGAGTTAGGTTCTGATTGATTTGTTATTTTCTCAAATTTGATTCTTCTTCTCCCAATATCTGGGTTGTATGGGGTTAACTCCTTTCCTTGAGATCTACCTTGCATACATAGATCTTCAGAAAAATTGGCTTTGATACAAAACTTGATGTGTAAAGAGCCATAACTTAACTCTTTTATCAAACAGATTAGAGGTTTTGCTTAATCCTTCAACTTAGGTTAATTAAATATACCCATGATTAGATTTTATGCTTTAGATTGTATATATTTTAGATATCTGATCTACTTATAAAATTGAAATAAAAACTCACATTTTATAGAAATGAAATCACACACACAATCACAAATTGCAAGAAGACACACAATTTTTATGTGGAAACCCCAAAATGTGTAAAAACACAGCCCAAATAAATTTGATATTCTTTATTAGGATTTAAAACTAACATAAATCCTTATCAATATTTAGTTGGTTGTATTCTTTAGCTTATTCTCCCCAATCTCTACTCTTGCCTCTTCCTCCTCTACCTCTCAGCTCTCTTAATGTAGATGTAGCAATCAAACCCTCATAATGTGTTGTCCAAAAAGATCATTTTTTGATAATTATAACAAGCCCCTTTTATTAAATGAGTGTTGGTATTTATAACCCACTCATTCTTTTCTTCCTTATTACTGTTCACTCACTTGCAAACTCGTATGTAACATACATGTAGGTGTATTTTGGGTATAACTTTTGCTACACTATTTTTATTGACCTCTACTTATGCTTGTTGGAAGTGTTATTGAAATACTTATCCAATGTACCACTTGGAGCACCAAAGCACTTGAATTCTAGAAGTTACAACCAATTTTTTGTCATTCTAAACAACCCTTTTTTGACTGCCATAACTTTCTATGCTAACCACCATTTTCTTAGAAACCAATCTAGAAATATGCTTCTCGAAACTAGTTTTATAGCAGTACCAATTTCATCCAATTTTTCCTAGTAAAAAAGACATTATGACATTTTAAAGATGTCCCTATAAGTAGTTTTGAGCAACGTTGAAGCACCCATACATTTTAGGACTTCAAAGTTCAGTAATTTGGCCATAACTTTGGCCTCGATTGTCCATTTTGAGAGATTTAAAAAGGTTTAAAAGTATCTTTTCAAGACACGTCATAGAGCCATTCAAATTCATCTAAATTCCATGGATTTAGTCCAAATTTTGAAAATATAGACCTTAATACATTTTTCCTCCATACTATGTTCCAACAAGTGTTGATTGATTTGAAGCGAGGATTTTATTTGAAGCTCCTTTGACAATTCCTATAGATGAACTTTTAGTTGGTTTCCTGATCAAATATTTTGCTTTTTATATAATTTATCTTTTTCCTAGCTACAATTTCAATTTCCTTCAAGATTCCTTTTAGCACCGTTACTTGGGGAACTTAAGCAAGGAGGGAGAATACATCATTTATAAATTGGTGATGAGAAATAGGATCCCCTAAGAATGTGGTATTTATACCTTCTACAAATGGTTCTAACTTGATAGCCCTACCTAAAGATTTCACTACTAAGATATAAAGGTAAGGGGACAAGGGATCCCCTTGGCGAATGCCTCTTAGACTTGGAAAATAATCTACTAGGGACCAATTTATTAAGACCAAAAACTTGGCAGAAGAGATACAAGCATGGACAAGTTTTATCCAAATTTGGCAAAAACCAAATTTTCCCAAAACCTTTAACAAAAACTCCCACAAAACCCTCTCATAAGTCTTGTTCATGTCCAATGCTAGGAGGAGACTATCTCTACCACTTTGATTAGTTGAATGAAGAATTTCATGCACAACTATAATATTGTGTAGAATCTATCTCCTTAGCACGAATCTACTATAGGCTAAATCAATCAAAGCTGGAAGAAAAGTTTTTAATATATTAACAAGGGCCTTTGTCAAAATTTTATAAACAATGTTACATAGGCTGATGGGCCTAAAGGCACAAAATTCCTTCGCACCAATAGTCTTTGGGATCAGAGTTTAAAAAATAAAATTCACTCTGAAAGGGATATGATTGGTGGTTTGGACCTCTCGAAGGGCATCGACAATATCCTTCCCCACAATATGTCAATACTTTTGGAAAAATAGGGGGAAACCATCAAGATCTAGAGCCTTCATTCCTTCCATTGCAAATATAGTAGCTTTGATTTCATCATCATTGAAGGGAGAGATAAGGGCTTGGTTCATATCAACCATGAAAAGGTTGGGAATACTACCAAGAAGCTTATTTTGGGTAGCTTGCTCATTATAAACTTCTTCCACCCAATGATATTTTTGAAATATTCCATAGCCTCAACTCTTATATCCATCAACTTTTCAAACTTCTCTAATCCTGTTACCACTTTTGTGCCTCAAGGCTATGATGTGAAAAACTTAGAATTGTTTTCTCCCTCCTTTAGCCAAAGCACCTTGGATTTCTATTTCCATAAAATTTCCTCCCTAGAAATAGTGTTATGAAATTTGGCTAGCACCACCTTTTCTCTATATTTGATCTCTTGAGATTGATTTTCAAGTTATATCTCAAATTCAATAGGCTTTCAGTTAACTTTTTAGGTCTTTCTTCTTTTGTAAAGTATTTCAAAAAATATTTTTATTCCATTCTTTAAGGCCACTTTTAACAACTCTAATATTCAACAGAATTTTAGAAAGAATGAAGCCTTGTACCCTTGTCTACCACCAATATTTTATTTCAGCTTCCATCCGAGGATGAAGGCACCACATTGCCTTGAACCTAAATGGATTGGGGAATCTAGTTTCTTCCTGGTTCACTTAAAAATAGAGAGACATTTAAAAATAACAAAAGGCACTCCTTGGAGACTAGAACCTTGTCCAACCTGATTTGGATGAGTTGGTTACCCACTCTCCTATTGCTCCAAGTATACCTTGAATCCTTCAACTCAACATCCTGTAGCTCATTGCCATTCACAAAATCTGTAAACTCTTCCATACTTTTTGAGATTGGGGAGTTTCCTCCTTTTTTATCCAAAAAATAGAGGGAGATTAAAATTTGTTGCTAGGCACCAGGATTCTTGAGCAAAAATCCTTCTCATGGAACTCATAGTTTGCCACAATAATTTTCTACAAGGCCCAAAGTTTGTCGCATATACGTTAGTTATAACCCATATTTTATTACTTTCTCTGTTGTACAAGAGAATAATAATAATCCTATCTAAGGTATACATTATAGAGCTCTCAAACTTGTTGGCATGCTAGAGATAAAGGAGTCCCTCGGAGGAACCATTAGCTAAGCTTACAACAAAATGACATAATGTTATTAATATTCCCAATAATATAAATAGACCTTTAGTTCTCATAAATAATAATTTTACTTGTTGAATGTCTATTGAATTTCAAAGAGCCTTTAATTGTTTGCCATGTATGAAAATAAAACATGATAAATGACTTTTAACCTTAAGATGACCTATATTTTCTTGTTTAAGAATAGGATTTCACAAAGAAGAATCTCAATATGTTGAGAACTAACTAGCCTACATATAAGAAATAATCAACTTAGTTTTAGATGAAGGTTTAGATTTTGAGTTGTTGATAAGGAATAATGTGTTACTTTGTTTGTTTGTCGGCTTAATAATTTGTTTCATATATATATGAAGTTTTTCTTTAAAAAAATTATTCATACCATATTCCCTTTGGATAATTTTACAAATTTCTTTTATTTTAAATGGGAGCTTAAAATATTTTCTGAACTTTATGATTTAGCAACATAATATGAACCTTACAAAGGTGGAATGTTCTCAAACTTGACACGATTATAAATACATCAATTTCTATATGATTATCTTGGTTAATCCTACTCTATATTGTTATTGCATATCAACCTCTTCAATTATTTTACTTTATCGTATTTATGTGGTTTATAACTCCCATAATAGTTGGCATTGGATTTCTTGTGTATAAAAATTTATTAAAAGTGGTAACATTTCTCCTTAACATAGATATTAAAATTAATTTGTAGTTAAATCAACCCACATCAATTAGTTTTTTCTATATATTCATTTTGAGTACTTGCATCTATATTAATGAGGCTTTGGCATCCATATTGAAATTGCTTTAGCAATGAGTTAATTAAGTGACAAGTTCATTATAGAATTTGTTGAGGTTTAGGATTTATGACAATGAATTTGATGTAAAATGATCTCTTGACATGACTAATTATTTATCCCTACATATGATGGTGTTGGTGCATGTATATATATTGCTTGTTATTCAAATCCAACCTCATAGTAGTGAGTCCCTAGTTCAACCCAAAGTTCTTGATATTAAAATATTTGATTTACATGCGTTAAAGCGACATATGTTCATTATAATTTACCTAGGTTTTAACTCTTGTATAATATATTCGTTTACTGTGACTAATTATTTTTCTATCAAATGTTAATTCATGTTATGTACGCTAAATCTTAAAACAAGGTGTTTAACCTACAATGTTATTGACATTAAAGATATAATTACCATATATAACTATTGATCCTAATTTTTTTTTTTTGTTGTATATACATCTAACTTGAAATGTTCTTTTGAAGTTTCTAATTACTCTATTTTTTTTTTAATTTTTAACTTGTGTTATAATTTATATGACCATACAAGTTAAGTTAGTCACCTACAAGTAATTGTTATACCTATAGCTTTAGAGCATTAATTAAAAACATTATAAGGTAAAGTTAACATTGTTCATCATAAAATTATAATTGATTTGTCAAGTGAAAGATGTTATGACATTTCTATAATATGATTGAAGTTAATTTAAAATATTCACAAAAACATACTCCACAATAGATAGTAAAGTATGATAAGAGAACAGTTTAAGAAACTCAATTAAAATAATTAAACCTAAACAAGAATATTGATTCTTAAAAGAATACAAAGTTTTATGCTAGATCATTTAATTCAATATATTACAATCATTATATTCTTCGCCTCACAAATGACATGTTTGTAGGATGGACGATTCTTAATGGAGGCACTCATAATAAATTTTTAAATTTATGTGTTGATCAATACTATTTCCTTCTTCTATAGCTAATCCTTTTGAAGTTTTCTTAAATGTTTTACCATGCCCTAGGTGTTAAAATATCATCTAGGTTTTCTACCATAGATGGTAATTTTTGGATGTATCAACATTCTTCTACTACTATTTGGTCTATATATCCATCCTTGTGATTTCAATATTGTTTCAATTTCTCTAGAATATGAGTATCTCAAAATACCCTATCTATTTCTTTAAGGACCTCTATTTATCCTACTCTAAGTCTAATATTAAACCTTCTAAACACTGATGCTTGATGTTCTAGTTCTACATATCCTCATGTTTAACCTCTAATACAGTACTCAGTTATCCTCATGTAGTAGTATCCTATCCTTTAGATCCTATATTTGCTTGTTCTATTGTTGGGTTTACCTTACCGCATCTTGATGGATCTCAAGGTTAGGTTGTTTAGATTTATTCTTTAGAATCACTTTCTATACAAACAACTCTTTCTCTTTTAGATTATTATGGACACTAAATCTTACAATGATCATGGTATTGTTAGTAATGCCCTTTGTTACTATTCTTTCTTCTTCTAACATTCTCATTGATGTCAATCCTATTTAGTTAGACACCTTATTTTTATTCTAAATATGATGTTCTCTTCTTCATATATAACGATGGAGATTTTTCTCAAGTGATTGACAATTCAATTCGAATTAGCCTCAATTTTGAACACCACTAGCTCCTTTGTCCTTATGCACTTTGTTAGTATTAAATAGTCCATGTAGTTATGGTTTTTGACCTCTTTATATAATTCTTAACCCTCAAATTGGTCTTATGTAGGTAGGCCCTATACTGATGGTCAAGTTCTTTGCAATACTATCATCTAAATTTGATGTTTTTGGCACCACAATTTTACCCACCTCTATATACTCCTTTAATTTCATAGAATTATCATCCTCTTCCTTGTCCTCCTACCTCACCCCCTCAATTATCTTCACCATATACTTGGTATTTTGGTGCCACCTTGATGGTGGTGGTGGGAGGTTAGACCTACATTATAGCCCCCATTGGTATTGTTGGTTTATGAGATGGTGCCACTATCTCTTGGTATATGATTGTATTGACACTAGTATTGAGGATAGGTGATCGGCACCATTTGTTAAGTATAGGTATTTATCTGTTGGTAGTGTATACATTCTAAGTAGATACTAAATTATTAGTTGATATATTCATGAAACCACATGATTTTGCTTATATATTGAATTGGTTGGTACCACCAATTGAAGTTGGTGGTAGGCATTATGCATTGGTACCATTTCCTAATTTTCTAGTAGTTGGCGTGAAGATCCTCTAGTATTTTCAAAATTGTTCTTGAACTCCTCTAAAACAACATTTCCTTTACAATAATTGTCAATATGATCATAACTATTACAAATATTGTAGTATGCAAATTTATTTTTATGTTTTATTCAAGAGTTTTATTTGAGGACATTCATATGGGGGTGTCCAACTAAATACCTAAAGCACGAGAATTTTATTTTATTTATGTGGTTTAATCTAGGGACTATATATTGCAGACCTAACTTTAACTATTCAATTTATTTAATGAGATTATCTAAGTGCTCAATATATGGCACATCAAAATTATACCAGCTCTATGATTTAATTCCTATAATAAATCCTATGTTTTTATATATGTATAAAAAAATTCCATCTATTTCCTTCCTTAAGACTAGTTTCAACTCAGACATAACCACCCAGTTTTTTATTTTTCAATCAAAGGTTATTTTTAAATTTCTTTGGTAATATTGAACCATTTAGTAAACTTGGTAATTGAATCATAAAGGCATTACACCATGTTCTCATCTTCCTAATATTTTTGGGTTTGATCTCAAGAAAATGAAATTTATTATTGAAGTAATATTTGATTTCATCCTATTTGTAGATATTTTCTCCTACAAATATATTATTCCATAAGAGTGTGTCATTCCTTAGGGTATGTATAATTTCTTGAATCATGGAATCTTCATATGTTGTTCCCCTACTTTTCTAGATATCGCCGATTATGATAATATGTTCTTAGGTATGTTTTACATGAGAAGGCTATTTAATTCTACTCAAGATACTCCACTTGATATTGCCATAGATATTTGGGACTAGGATATCGATGCAAGTTTTGATTCCTTGTCATGTGGTGCCATGATTTAACTTAGTTTCTAAGGATTTTTTCCCTCTTATGTATCCCTTTGTGCCTCTTTAATTCATTTTCAAAGAATTTCACCCCTAACATATTTTCTAACTCTACAACCACTATTTTATATTTTCACCCAATATTTCTTTCAAATTACTATCATGTATATTGGATTAAAGCATATTTTATGATCCATGTAATCAAATATTCTTTGGTCATGTGTAAAGTGGATATGGACCCATCAATGGGGTACCATTTTTGTTGGATCCTTTTCACCTTATTTTCATGGGGTTAGGATCATATCATGTTAAACCATCATTCTTTATATTTTGAATAATGTATCATGGAATTTCAAATAAGGGATTAGTGCCATTAATATATTCCTCTTCAATAAACTCCTTGACACTTTTGGCACCAACATTGCTATCTCTTATGCATTGGTCTCTCTAGACCCCCTATACAAATTATTTATGGCCTTATATAAATTGATGTTATGGTTCTCCTAGGCATTCCTCACTTTTATGGTTTTATTGCCCTTTACTATTTGTATTTTTCCTCTTCCCTCACCTTATTCCATCTCTTCAAACACCTTGTCCCAATATATTTATTTTTAGGTTTTCCATATTTCTTAATTTCTTATAAGCATTTATTTAATCAAAAAATAGGAGATTTTTTTATGAATGTACCTATGATGTTGATCATGAATATTAACCTCAATGATGTAAAATTACAACCATCCCTATAACACCCCCCATTAAATAAGTTTGTAATGTAGTCTCTATACATAGGTTGACATTGATTGGACAACTAGCATTGTTATCCCATGGTGGTTATAATTATCATGGTGTCCACTTTCATGGGTATATATTTCTAAAATTCTAGGTATATCATGATCAACTTTTGTAGCAGTTGAGGAAGTTCTGCCTAAAATTCTCCATAGATAGTTGTAATAAACTACATTTTAACTCCATGTAACTCTTTGTTAATTCTTTTGGCTATTAATACTTGATACTTGTCAAGATTGTGGGACCACCACTCCTTTAATTCAGTAGATATTGGGTTCTAGGAGCCAATCATTAGACATTTACCATTTGTTCCCCCTAAGCCTACTGCTTCTTCCACTCAAACAAGGCTCTAAATAAATTTACCACATAACTTTTAGTTTAGTGTGGTAAAATATTTCTCCTTTGGTGGACCAAATGTTATATCTTAGAAAAAGGACACCCCTTTCATACATATTTACACTATTCCTAGCCTTATCATATACAAAACAAATTAAAGTATTCTCACACATAGATACTTGTACTTATAACACTCATATGTTGCATTCCAAGAAGTGGCCCATCTTTGTACAATGTGAGGTTTATGGTATTATATATGGATGAAGGTATTATATATGGATGAAAGATGTTCCTTGGGGGAAAATATATCTATACAAGGAGTAACTACTATAGTATCAATCCATTAATGTTGGTGCTAACTAATATAACTATTGTGCCATTAGATAGAGTGAGAATAACATATGACATTAATAAATGGGGTACATGAGCTTATTTAACCCTTTGTTAATAGTCTAGAAAAATGAATTAGATAACCCCTACTTCTAACTATTTTAAATAAGTAATTGATAGGATATTTTAATCTTTTTATAAAAGTCAATTTTAGCACTATTGAACAACGTAAAATAAAATAAAAAATAAAAATATCTAATGAATAAAGATATGTATATAATGCTTTTTATAAAAAAAATACAATAAGGAGTTTACTTGGAATTATACTTGTATGCATTTCATGGATTTGAATATGGTTGTACATAAGATAAATATTTATGATGATACTACTATTATTTACTCAAGCAAATAAGAATATTAGCAATAATTCATGATTTGTGTAAGGTAGATAATTAATAGCTTCTTAATGTTAATTTTAGTCATTTGATTAATTGTTTTGATTAGGTCTTAAACATTGTACTTATCCAAATAATGAAAATAATATGATTATAAGCTATTTTGATTTTTAGAAAGTTAATTTATCCTATACAACAGATATTTTTTTTTCCCTTTTGTTGATACTAGTGTTGATTTTATTTCTAGCTATAAGACATATTTGATGGATGGGTATCGTGGATATTAAAAAATTAGAACTATCTATAATAAAAAATTAAATACTCATTCCTTTTACCTTTTGTCATGTTCTTATGTAATTTGGTTTGAAAAATGTTGGGGTGATACAACTTATGTGTTTTATGATATGATATGAAAATGTACAATTTTTGTAGATGATTTGCTTGGTAAATATAGAAATAGAAAGGATAATTCTTATAATTTTTGTCCTATATTTGTTTGACTAAGTTAATATAAAATAATCCTAAATACTACTAATTGTGTATTTGGCATAACTAATAAAAAATTATTTGGTTTTATGGTATCACATAGGCTCATACATGTTGATTAAAAATATAAATTTGATAAATCCAAAGTAGAAACAAGTAAGAGAAATAATATATTGTAGATTCAATGTAGAGCCATATTTATGACATTATAATTATAAAGAGTATGAAATACAAATGCAAACAATATTTATTTGAGAAAACATTATTACAAATAATACATCTCCAACCTATATTCGGCCACCATTTATAATAAATATTTTTGTTTGTATTTGTGATAAAGTATTCATAAGAACTTGAGATATAGATTTTGTTGAAATTGTAATCTGATTTATGGCCATGAGTCAACATTATGAGATATATTGAATAGGTCTAAGGGAATTTAATTGTGCAATGTATTTAAAATTTTGTAATATTATATTATGCAAGTCCAATGTATCATGGTTAGCATGGTTAAACTATAATGACCTGAAATCTAGTTACATTAAAATACACAGAAAGAAAAGATTTTTTATTTTTTATTTATGGTGAGGAATTCACAAACTTCTAATTGATCCTTAATTGACCTATTGTTTAAATCCCCTAAGTTTCTTGAAGAGCACCTCACCAAATACCCTCACATAAATCCATATTGTAGGCATATTATTTGTTACCGTAAATAATTTTATCCCTCCCATCACTCATGACAAGCTAAACTTATCACCTTCAGTCCATCGAAGGTATACACCCATCTCCATACCTTACACAAATAAGTCTGTGTAGGTATGCTACACGTACACGTACTGCGAGTTAAGCTATCCATCTCGTCTCATGATGAGCTTTCTTATCCCAGATATAGTCTTTCCAAAACTTAGTTCCAATCTTCCTAAGGGGGTCTCAATTCCCTTAGGTCACCTATGTTCACCCTAAGGGGGTCTTAATTCCATTAGGTCACCACTAAGTTCACCCTAGAACGACATACTTAGGTTTGTATTTTTTTTAGCAAGAAAGCAAGAACATATACTAAATCTAACAAAAACATAATTTAAAAAGTATACATAAGATACTAGAAATAAGCCACATTTAAAGAAGGTAAACATTACTAGAAAGAAATTTAAATGCAAAACATAAGTATTTTAAAGTACATCTTCCAATAATTAAGAAATTATTTCAATTAATCAAGTATGATAAATCCTTCATACTTATAAAGAACAAATCATAAACAAAATTAGAAATATATAATCTTCATTCATTACCTCACCAATGTCAAAGTCATTGTTTCGATTCTAGGTGTATCTCTTGATCCTCCCGTCTTCCCATTACCCATTTAATGGTAATAAGAGATTAGGACAACTTATGCATCTAAATGCATATACTAAATAATTTCAAGCAAGTTCATATATAATTGAAATGCCAAATTGCAACTATACAAAGCTACTTAATGCATTCAATCAATACCATAAAGTATCTCATAGTTTCACTATTTTTCTTATCATTAGAAAAGAAGTTCATTTCATCAATCACAAAGTAATTCACAACTCCTCCATTAGTCAATCAAAGGTTTATACTTCCATCATGCAAATTATTTTCTGTAATCTAATAAGGTTCCATACCCTTAATAAATCAATTCAATTCCTTCAATTAACTAAAGTCCCATTCCCTTCATGAATCAAATTCCATTTCATCCATTCAAAATTATTTCATCTATTCAATTAAGGTCCCATACCCTTAATTAATCAAATTTCATTTCATCCATTCAATTATTTCATCTATTCAATTAACTAAGGTCCCATACACTTAATCAATAAAATTCCATTTCATTCATTTAATTATTTCAGCTATTCAATTAACTAAGGTCCCATACCCTTAATTAATCAAATTCCATTTCATCCATTCAATTATTTCAACTATTCAATTAATTAAGATCCCATACCCTTAATTAATAAAATTCTATTTAATCCATTCACCATTCAATCAACTAAGGTCCCATACCCTTAAATAATAAAATTCCATCTATTCAATTAATCCAACTATCCACTAAATGATTAACTAATAGCCATCAAGTTTTCACTATAATTTGGTCTATAGTTGTAAACGTTTTGTATACCCAATGTTTTATAATAAACAATCAAATTTCTTCTTTAAATAGATCATGATTGCATTTATTTAATCTCAATAAGGGTATCTAATGGTTATCAATTTTTTCTTTATAATTTAGTCTCTATAATGGAATTTATTAGATCCACTGATTTATTAGTCAATATATATATAAAACTTAGAGGACACACACACACACACACACACACACACACACATATATATATATATATATATGTGTGTGTATCCTCTAAGTTTGATATTAGACTTTATTCCTTGGTTTCAATAAAGAAATATAAATTCCTCCAAAAGAATAAGGTTCTATTTCATCAAAAAGGGTTTAAATCAGAAGGTCAACCCTATTCAACCTCCTTCGCATTTCTAATGGTCATGTTATCCAATGATCACATTTAATAAAACTTTTCAAGGCAAGCACCTAACCGCCATCACCCTAGCCACCCACCTAGCATGATCACTACTGTGTGGTATCTTCAATAAGGGAGACTTTCCCTATTTGAATTCCTCACATGCTCCGCACGAAGTATGTGGGATTATTCTCATATTTTGGTTAAATGGTTTTGCCTTATAATGATACCAAATCAATCGAGAAGTCAACCATCACTGACAAAATTAAATATAAACCACTCCTAACAATGCAAGTCAAACACGTGTTGGGTTTATAAGTGGTCAAAGGATGGATTAATAAACCGAACAGGCTTAGCCAAGAACTTAGGCTTGGCTATTAACCTTTGTTAGCTCAAACACTCTTAAATTACCTTTATCCCATCTCACAACACATGTGGGATAAAGACTTCTATAATATATAATGGATGATGCTATTTGTGCTTGCTAGGCGTAGACCAAAATGCCATGGTAATTTAAGGGGTATTGATCGAATAAGATAACCCAAGTTTAGTGCTATCTCAAGAGTGATATTTTTATTAAAGATAATACACACCTCAAACAAATGCTAAGGGGAATACTACTTTGTCTAGGGTTTTGGTTACACGCATAGGGTATGACTAGCTATTACCATCATCTATAGATTTTGATAGAGGTAAAAGCACATAAAGTTTAGATATTCTCTCCTCACCATAAGCTAACAAAGAAAGCATTAAAATAAGGTGTAATTATTGGATTCTTCTTTTAGTCAACTATGGGGATAACATTATCATTTTTAAACTCATGTTTTCCATAATTCAAAGCCAATCATTAAATCAATAGTCTAAGTCGGTGAAAGGAGATAATCTCAAACTAGCTATACAAAGGTTTTGCATTGAAATGGTTTCACTAGAATAGGTGTCTATTTTAAGATATATTAAAACTATATCTAACTATACCACATGTTCTATGTTGTAGCTGTAGCACATAATAAAGTTACTTACATGCGCTATAGGTGGTAACCACAAAACGGTGATTGTGGTGGCACTGACTATGGTGATAGTGGTTTCAAATTTGTGGTGGTATAGAGTTTATTTAGGGCTTGTGACATACACAATGGTCTATCGATAAGAATAAATTCATTTAGCTAAATGTCATATTGGAATCAACTCTTTTAGGACCATTAGGCAGAACGTTGATTTATTAGGCATAATAGTCAATCTAAGCTTCGACGCCTATGACTTGAATGCCATAACGATAATTCAAACTTTTTATTAATCCAATAACCAATGAGAGAAATTGGCATTCCACATCTTAATATACTAAAGTTGTAAAGATTACAACATAAGTATAGATTTTATGCTACCTCTTAAATGTATCTTAAAATAACAACCAAAGCAAACAAGCAATAGATGTACTCTTACTCTAACACCTACATTGAGTATAAATATTGAGGGAACAAAAAGCATATTATTTAAACATTCTATACAAATCAAAGCATAGATAAGAGACTTCTGACCTAGGATGCCTGAAAGCTCCAAGTGCCTCCTCTCCTTCCTTTGCTTGCTTCCTATCCTTTCCATACCCCTTCATTCTAACCAAGGCCTCTCATTTATATAATTTTCTTCCTCCTCTTTTATGAGTCAAATAGTGGCCTAATTTAAAAATATTAAAAGATGTCTCTCCAAAACATACCCATGTGAAGTTTCTTTATTTTAATAATAAAATATGCCTACATGGACAAGCCCATGTAAAATTGGCTATTATTTTATTAATTTGGAGAAAACCTTGCCAATTTGTCTCCCAATCCTAATTTGGCCTTTTAACTAAATTTTAAAATCCTACTATTTAAATAGTAAGATACCTATATCAAATTAATTAAATATTGTTACCAACACATATGCCAATCCTCCTCCCTCCATTTGGAATGGGGTCAATTTGATAAATTAATATTTTATTTAAATGTGGAAGATTCTCTTTTTGGTCCAATCTTGTTTGGACACCTAATTATATTTAATTAGGTTAATTAATCCTAAATAATTATTTGAATTACCCTAATTTAATCCTTTCTAAGGGTAATTAATCTATTTTATAAAAGTATTATTTGACTCCTGTTGGAACAAAATCTGCCTTCGGTTAATAGTGTTGTGCCTTAGACTTTGCCAACATTGAATAGACAGATCTTGCTTGAGATCATCTGTCTAGTCTCCAGAGAAGGCTGGTTCCTTTGAGTTTTTTAGAGAAAAGGGGAACATGAGATAAGGGAAATATAGCCTAAGCTAGAAACTTTTCCCACGGTACAGATTGGACAACAACAAACATTGACGATGCAGATTACTACTTTCAGAGTTTTCTTCTTTATAGAAAACACGAATTCCTGAGTGTGACTTTTAGATGTTCATCTAAAAGCATATAAATATCTTTTAATGTTCAACTCTAGAAACAATATTTATACGTGCACAGTCCAAATTTTAGAACAGATACATTATAAAACTTAGAATGAATAAAAGTTAAAACACCAGATACATACACTTGCACACAGAAGTTTCGGAAGCCAGAGGAAGAAATATTTTATTGCTTGTAATCCAATACATGTACATCAAGCTTGTAAACGTCCAAGAGACGACCTTTTTTCATGGTCGACTCACTCCTATTTATACCTTAAAAAGAGTATCTTCTACTACGTACATTTAATTTCTTCAATCAATTACAAGTAATTGTCTGTAGTTTCTAATAATATACAACGAATTTCTCGTAGATTGGATAGATTTCCTTCTGACTTACTTTAGATGAGCCTGTTATTCTGCAATCATCTAGTGGACCTACCAAGTTATAATCAATAGACCATTCTTCAGAAATCAACACCTGGTGTCAGTGCATGTCCCCACTTGCCAAAAATATACTCTATTCCTTTACAGCTGGCATGTCGCGAAATCGCGACATTCTTTCCTTGCTTTTCTCTTTTGCTACCTCCAACCACAAAAATGAGACATGTCACGAAATCACGACATTCTTTCCTTGTTTTGTTCTTCTACCGCTTCTAGCCACGAAAATGAGACATGTCGCGAAATCGCAACATTCTTTCCTTGCTTTGCTTTTCTGCCGCTTCCAGCCGCGAAAATGAGACATGTCACAAAATCGTGACATTCGTCTCTTGCTTTGCTCTTCTGCTGCTTCTAGCCATGAAAATGAGACATGTCGCGAAATCGCGACATTCTTCTTGCTTTGCTCTTTTGCTGCTTCTAGCCGTGAAAATGAGACATCGCGAAATCGCGACATTTGTCTCTTGCTTTGCTCTTTTTTCGCTTCCAGCCGTGAAAATGAGACATGTCGCAAAATTGCGACATTCTTTCTTTGCTTTGCTCTTCTGCTGCCTCCAACTGCGAAAATGAGACATGTCGCGAAATCGCGACATTCATCTCTTGTTTTGCTCCTCTATAGCTTCCAGCCATGAAAATGAGAAATGTCGCGAAATCGCGACATTCGTATCTTACTTTGCTCTTTTGCTGCCTCCCGCTGCGAAAATAAGACATGTCACGAAATCGCGACATTCGTCTCTTACTTTTCTCTTCTGTCGCTTCCAGCCACGAAAATGCAACATGTCGCGATATCGCGACACTTTTTTCCTTTTGGCCGCGACAAAGCAACATGTCATGATATCGTGACACTTTTTCTGTTTTGGCTGCGACAATGCAATATGTCGCGATATCGTGACACTTTTTCCCTTTTGGCCGTGACAAAGCAACATGTCGCTATATCGCGACACTTTTTCCCTTTTGGCCGCGACAATGCAACATGTCGTGATATCGCGACACTTTTTTCCTTTTGGCCGTGACAATGCAACATGTCGTGATATCGTGACACTTTTTCCTCGCTCTTTCTCTTTGCTTTGGACCGTGAAAATGCAACATGTCGCGATATCGTGACACTTTTCCTCCTTGCTCTTTCTCTTTGCTTTGGACCGCAAAAATGCAACATGTCGCGATATCGCGACACTTTTTTCTTCTTGCGGTGTTTTGCTTTTTCTTTGATCTTTAGCATATGGGCCACTTCGGTCTTCTTGGAAAATATGCAAAAAGGTGCATCAATTGTTTTTTTGTAGTTAGTCACTTTTTGACTAACAACTTCCCAAATATTCATAAATTTATTTTACCTTTACAAAATATTACAAAACTAGGAACTAGGCCCTAATTCATCATGTGAAAGGGTACTGCCAAGTCGGGTCATGACATAAACCTAATTTAATACTCATAATTAACCTCAATACCTCTTATTTAGATTTACTATGTGATTTGGGGTTTTGATATTGCTATAAATACCCCCTTACATTCTTCACTTCTTATTGAAGTGTGATGCAATGAAATCTATGGATAGTGATTATTTATGGTGTTTATGGACGCCCATCATATCTATATGTTTATTTCATCCTTTTATGATTTGTCTATAATATTTGAGTGAATGTTTTACTTCTATTTGTTTATGGAAAATATTATGAATTTTGATATGGTATTAGAGCGGGTATAGAGCAACATTACTTGATCACACAAGGATCTTACTTGGAGCCTCCAATTGTTTTCAAGTTCTAGGGTAGAATTCTTCTTCTCAATTTCCTTAAAGATCTTTGGAGACATTTTTCCAGATCTAATTTTTACTTTGTTATTATTAAGGTACCTTTTATATTCAATATGAAAATTTAAATTATGTTTGGTATGATTGGTTCCCTCCTCCCTCACAATGGAGCTATGACAAGTGGGAGGGAGAAATCAATCAAATTCAAAATTTTAAATATAATTTTTTCATGATTTCCCTCCATGAGGAAAAAACATGTTTTGTTGTGGCTAGTGCATGTTTTATCCCTTTCTTCAAGGAGAAAATATGTTAGTATAATTGTGCCTACCTCATGGCAAAATGATTAGTCAAAAGGAGGTAGGGACATAATATGTAGGAGGTTGAGCGTTTGAACCCTCATGGTTATCTGGAATGAAAATGGAGTACAAAGGTTAATGCTATGAAATTATGGATGTCTCTTTTCACATGGTAGATTGGATAGGAGGGAGTAAATGAGTGCTTAGGTGGTGAGAGATTTGTATTTCAATGCATGTGGACACTAGATTTTCCTATTTGGTACAAGCAACATGATGGATTTTTCCATGGGAATATTACCACTATTTCCACTATTGCAAGCACTACTTAGTTGGTTAGGCGAATGTGGCTAGAGACATAGGGACAACATTGATCCAAGTTTAATTCTCCAAAAGTCTACTTTTAATGCTAGTAAGGTCAAAGCTATTTTTATCACATCAAAGGCACTTCTCTTATTCTAAAAAATGACCTATTGGTTGGAGATATGCCTTAGGTATGAAATGGTCTATTCATGCGCCCTAGACTCGACCAACATTGAAAGGTCGAGATGAAGAAATACCTCCCGTGCCAATATCTAGAGATGGGCTAGTTTCCTTTCTATTCTAATTGGGGGGATTTGAGGATAGAGAACGAGAAAGAAATTAAATGACTGAAAGGAATGGGGAATATGGCCACAAGCCAGATAGAACAGGGGTGATGAACTAACAACATGATAACTTAACCATACGTTGAATCAATAGCACTCAATACAGACAACTAACAGAAATTAAAACCAAATATCTAATATGCATAATCTCCAGGGCTATTCCAGGGTTCACGTTTTATCAAAAACTAAAACCAAATATTAGAATTCAAGCCTATAAATAAAATAGAGAATTTAATAGAAAATAAGAAATAGAAGACATACACACAAATAGAAGTCCAGAGTTAGAGCCAAACATTCTCTGTATTGATAGCAGAATTCAAGTTATAATAAGCTTCTAGCAAACATCCATTATTTTATAATAAAAGAGTAGGCTTATATAATGAATTCTACCACTTGAAATATTTAATGTGCACCTAAAAAATGTGGCGATGGCAACCAAGATAAGATTTTTATAGGGACAACAATCATGAAATAGTAACTAGGCATGGCTAGAACCGATGACTCCTCGAAATGCAGCTACACCCCTTAAATGTTTAGATAGGTTCATCTTGCTGGTGCTTCCTCCTCACTTGCTGGAACCACTTCTGTGAAAGATAGGATCCTAAAATCTTGAAACGTCAAGTCTAGAAACTTCTCAGATCGACTGTGCTTGGATGGATAAAGATGCACCTTGACTTGCTGATGGGAAGCACTTCTGAGAAATTTTGGCAAGAGGGCTAAGAAAGAATAGGTGCTAGATGCAAGTTCTACTTATATCTCATTATTTCCTGGCCTGAAACTCCCTTGCACTCCAAAATTGTAGTGAAAGCACCTTGCTACCTTAGGACCAGCATCATAGTTGAAAAGTTAGAAGGTGATGTGCCTAGGCTTGATCTAAAACTACGTTGCGCTCAATATATGAAGTGAAATGACTTAATCCACACTTAGAATTTATATTTTTGTGGATAGCACCATGGAAAATTTAAAGCATGTTGCGCTCCTTCTGACCCTGAAATTGCTTTGTGCATGAGAAACTGCGTGAAGCACCCTACTGCATTGGAGGCATGCTAGTGTTTGACAAGTCAACAACCAAAGCACTACTTTATGGGAGCGAATGTACCTTGCATCAAAATATGGATCAAAATGCCTTAGGGCCTTGAGAGCAGCACTACAATGGAATAGTTAACAGTGCTTGCACTCATGCTTGGTGCGAATTTGTTTGGCACTTGGAGATGGAAGCAAAACACCTGTGGCATCTTTTCCTTTGGAGTTGTGCTGCACTTTGAAAATTCAAAAACAAGAAGCGCTCTTAGTAGGACCGAAATAGCCTTGCACTGGCCAAATAGACTGAAATACCTCTCAACACTTAGTATTTTTCATCAATAACTATTGTTGTGCTTTGACTAGTCAAAGGACAAAGCAAACCTTTTAACTTTGAATTAGCCATGCACGTCAAACTGGAGCGAAACAACTTTTCCCCTTAGAGACAGAGCAAAACACTTTCAGCTACACAACCATTTTTATATTGAGACTTGGTGTTACGCTTTGACCAGTCAATCTACGCAATGCTCTTGAGGAAGGGTGTAAAGTAGTTGCACCCCATTGGTGGTGCGCAAAGGCATTACGCTCATCGAGAATCTTTATTTGAAGCCTGAGACAAGCCTGTGCTCTTCTTTTCCTTCAAAACCAACCTGTACCCAGGGACATGGTGCAAACCACCTTCACTCAAAAAAGAGAAAGCCTTGTACAATAAGTAAACAGAAACAGTTGCACACTGCTTTAGGCATTGCAAAAAGACTTTGATAGTAAAATGCATGAGAGAGAAAAATGCATCTTAAACAAGAAGCATAGATTTTTTGGGAAGCAAAAATTACTGGACATCAAAATATACATAATGTTGCAGAAATGACAATAAGACCCTGGTACTCATAAGGGTGTAGCTTGAAGAAGAGCAGTCCAAAGAGAAGCAGCTGCAGCAATGGATAATCAGTCTGGAACAAGAGGTAGAAAGCTATAAGAAAGAATCTGAAGAGCACCTCAAGGTTCAAGAAGAAGCACAAAACCAGTTGTATGTTTTAGATACTTAAATTTAGGAGCTACAGGCCTGATTGATAGAAAACATGGAGCAAGCAGAGGTCCTATCAAAGGATCATGCTTCTGGCCAACTTCAAAATTAGAGCGCAGAAGGTAGCAGCACTCCTAACGTTAATCTAGGAGGCCAAGTAGTCAACCTCCCATGGCACTTCCATCATAGAGGATGCTGAGAGGGACACTGAACAATGGTTAGAGTTGGACATGAAGGCATAAATCCTAGATAAAATAAGAATTGAGCTTGCTTCTATGTGCAACCTTGTTTGATTATGGGAAACTATGAGCATAACGCTGAAATATTTATTCAAAAAGGTGAAGACGACCTGAAAGGTGTGAAGCCTGATTGACATGTTTCAGAGAGAAAGAAAGCTTTCTCTAAGTACTTTGAGACTCTAGCATAGATGAGTTTCCTTAGCTTCACTGATATGGGAGACCGTATTTTGACAAAAGAAGAGCTACAATAAATCTAAGACACCTTTGAAAATGATATCTCAGAGATTGATAGTTGGGAAGAGCCCCTTATCGAGCTTTAGGTGATGTAGTATGCGGCTAGGTTCATGCAGATGGAAGCTTATCTGGTGGACCCTAGTGAGATGTTCATTTATGCTGACATTAGCTAGGTGGATACTTTCAGATACCTGATTAGGGAGCTCCAAAGGCACAACATGATCAATGAAGATGACTGGGCCCTGGTCCAAGCAACTTATGACAAAATTTAGGCACATCTCGTACCACCTAAACCTCCTCAAAAACATGGAGAAGTCTAGGCACAAGAAAAAAATCAGGCATAGGAGGAGGATCAAACTCAGGAAGAGGACCAAGGTGAAAGCCACGAGCCCTAAGAATATGCAATCCAAAAGCCTCAAGACGAGGGATATGAGCATCAAGAAGAAAGTACCTGGGCACAAGGAAGAGCAACATAGTGCACACCAAGAAGAGGAGGAAACATAAAGAGAAAAGTTGAAGGAAGAGTTTGCTGCTACTAGTGAGCAGTTAGAAAATGATAGTGATTATGAATCTAAGCCCAACGGATAAGGCCTTAGATTTCAAGATTGAGATGAGTTAATTTCCTCGTGAGCCACAAAAGATGTGTCATTTCTACAATATTGTATATATTTTATTATCCAGTAATTTTTGCTTCTCGAAAACTCTGTCCTTCTTATTCAAGATGTATTTTTCTCTCTCTTGCATTTTACTATCAAAGTCTTTTTGCAATGCCTAAAGCAATGTACAACTGTTTCTATTTAATTATTATACATGGATTTCTCTTTTTTGAGCAAATATGGTTTGCACCATATCCCTAGGTACATGTTGGTTTTGAATGAAAAGAAGAGCATAGGCTTATCTCAGGCTTCAAAGAAAGATTCATCGTGAGCACAATGCCTTTGTGCACTACCAACAGGGTGCAACTCCTTTGCACCCTTCCTCAGGAGGGTTGCATAGGTTGACTGGTCAAAGCATAGCACCAAGTATCGATATAAAAATGGCTAAGTGTAGCTGAAAGTGTTCACTCTATCTCTAAGTGCAAAAGCTATTTCGCTCCAGTTTGGGTGCACAGGGCCAATTCAGAGTTAAAAGGTGCACTTCGTCCTTTGACCAGTCAAAGTGTAACAACAATTATTGACAAAAATTCCTAAGTATTGAGAGGCATTTCACTCTATTTGGCCAACACAAGGCTATTTTGCTCCTATTGAGAGTGCTTCTTGCTTTTGACTTTTTAAATTGTCATGTAGCTCCCAAGAAAAATATGCCACGGGTGTTTTGCTCCCATCTCCAAGCATAAAACAAATTCACACCAAGCATGAGCACAAGAACCGTTGATTATTCCACTCTAACACTGCTCTCAAGACCCTAAGGTGTTTCACTCCATATTTTGATGCAAGGCACATTCGCTCTCATACAACAATGCTTTGGTTGTTGACTTGTCAAACACCAGCATGCCTCCCAATGCAGTAGGGCGCTTTTCCTAGTTTCTCATGCAAACAACAATTTTAGGGTCAGAAGGAGCATAACGTGCTTTGAATTTTCCATGATGTTGTCCTTGAAAATATAATTGCTAAGTGTGGATTAAGTCATTTCGCTCCATATCTTGAGCACAACACAGTTTTGGAGCAATCCTATGTACATCACCTTATGACTTTTCAAATCTGATGTTGGTACCAAGATAACAAGATGCTTTCACTACAATTTTGGAGTGTGAGGTAGTTTTGGGCCAAGAAATAGAGAGATATAGGTGGCACTTGCATCTAGAACCTGTTCTTTCCCAACCCCCTTGCCAAAATTTCTCAAAAGTGCTTCCCATAAACAAGTCAAGGTGCATCCTTATCCATCCAAGCACAGTCGGCCTGAGAAGTTTTTGGACTGAATGTTTCAAGATTTTGGGATCCTATATTTCATGGAAGTGGTTACAATAAGTGAGGAGGCAACACCAACAATATGAACCTATCAGAGCATTGAAGGGGTGTAGCTACATTTTGAGGAGTCATCAGTTCTAGCCATGCCTAGTTACTATTTCATGATTTTTGTCCCTTTCAAAATCTTATATTGGCTTCCACCACCACATTTTCTAGTTGCACATTAAATATTTCAAGTGGTAGAATTCCCTATATAAGCCTCCTCTTTTATTGTAAAATGATGGACATTTTCTAGAATCTTGATGTAACTTTAATTCTGCTATCAATACAGAGAATGTTTGGCTCTAACTCTGGACTTTTATTTGTGTGTGTCTTCTATTGCTTATTTTCTATTAAATTCTATGTTTTATCTGTAGGCTTGAATTCTAATACCTGGATTAAGTTTCTGATTAAATGTGAACCTTGGAATAGCCCTGGATATTATGCATATTAGATATTTGGTTTTAATTTTTGTTAGTTGTCTGTATTGTGTGCTATTGATTCAATTTACGCTTAAGTTATCATGTTGTTAATTCATCACCCTTTTTCTATCTGGCCTATGACCATATTTTCCATTCCTTTTAGTCATTTAATTTCTTTTCCATTCTCTATCCTCAAACCCCCCTAGTTAGAATAGCAAGGGAACCAACCCATCTCTAGAGATTGGCATGGGAGGTATTTCTTTCTCTCAACCTTTCAATGTTGGTCGAGTCTAGGGTGCATGAATAGACCATTTCGTACCTAAGGTAGATCTCTTAAAAATAGGTATCTTAAAATTTTATATTTTTGGCCTTAGCCTCATATCAGCGTGCCTTAAAATGCTCAATGTGGAAGTAGAGAGATGTTGCATCAATGTGGATATTCCCAACCTTCTCTGTAGGGTCGAGCTTCCTCATATATTCCACTGTATAATGGTAGGAGTAATTTTCTACCATTATTTTCCCCAATGGCTTCTGTACCTTTGGCACGTTTTCCATATTATGGAGTTGCATACTTTGAGGGTCAAACATGGACCTCTTTTCCACTTGGACCATTTCCTGTGCATTATTTCTCTTCTTGCCCTCAAGCCAGGTCGAGGAGTTTTGTTGTGCCCAACATATACTTTTTGCAATAGGGCCCTCTTCACAAAACTTCCACCCTGTCTCCATTGACTCTTGCATTTCATATAATTATGAAAAGGGGAACAGGGCTCGCTGAGGGTTGGATTCAAGAGATGAGTCTGGAGTGGTTGGGACAGCAACTGTAGCAACCTTATGAGCCATCGGGGTTTGCATGGCTACAACTAGGATGTTAGGATATGGAGGAGGAATCTCCATGGAGATTGTTGTTGTGGATACAAAGGAGGAGGGAATGAGCAAAGACTGGCCAAGACCCACTAAGGCAACGAATGCTGCAACTGAATGGACCAAACTTTGGGGGGTAGGGATGGATGTCACTGGGAAAGTGAATGCATTGGATACCAAAGCAAACACATCAAATGATTAAGAAACTAGGGGCATGGAAGAAAGGGATGATAACTAAAAAAAAGGGTTAGGAATGATTACAACAGGAATATTGAATGCAATTTGGGTAGATAATAGGGTTTCGACATCGAGAAGGGAAGTCACTAGGGGGGCAGAAGAGAGAAAGAAAGGGATAAAGGATGCACTTGTAGGATCAAAGCCACCTAAGATGAAGTGGTTATCTCCTACATTCCTAGGCTTGTTCCTCCTTCTTTGTATGATATATCCTTATCCAGATCAATAAACTAGACTTTCGGTTGCACCTGCTACGTCTGCTGAACCTTCCACATTTGTTGTATTGAAGTAGGAACTTTCAAGGTGCCTCCTCCCATGGCTGGTGATGTTGTCGGAGGGTTTGTACTAATGGGGTGGGTAGGACTAGTGTGAGGTCTCTTTCCAACATTTTGGGGCACAGGTGCAGCAAGAGTGCTCCTCTTCTTTGGAGTGGCCTCTTATTCTAGGAGTGATTGCTTACTCTTACCCTTGATAAGTGGCACTTGTCTAGCATGTTGTTCTAGAACTACCACTATGTGTTCAACCATGTTGGGACTTTGGGTGCTCCTAGGAACAATGTTGGTGAAGAATATGGACCGGTAGGTTTCATAATACTTGTCAAATACCTCAAAGACGTTTTGATCTATTATAAGCGTTGGGTTGGATGCTCCCTTCCCATTATGGATCCTCATGATCCACCAGTTTGTGATTTTATCATCTGATCATTCTGGGATTTTACTTTTAATCACCTTAAACACTTCATCATCAGGGTCGTGCACTGAGTTCTATGCTAGGTTGTACTTGGCATCCATTGTGTAGAAATCATGCCATGGAGGGAAGGACACCATATTTTCCACATACCATTCTAAGTCAATATCGAAGGGGTTATTGCATTGCACTTGGATATCGAAAGTGGATAGTAGTGAAAGCTCTTTGTCCCAATATTATCTCAAAAAAAATTTAGTGGGTCGTACCTCCACCATTGAGGAAGGTTGACTAGACCAAACTCATACAACATTATGGCCAAAAAGGCATTCTACCCATTGATCGATACTTTGATGTCATCGAGCTCAAAAGGCCAAGGGTAGGTGTGTTGCCTTTTTCATCCCTTGTAGTACGTATCATCTGCAAAGTCACACTGATGGATGACTTCAAGGGCAAATAGGTATTCGGTTGTGTAGTATGACAACAAGAAGGGTTTGCTAGTAAACCTAAATATTCACACAACCAAGCCTTGTATAAGCTGAAAAACATCACCAAGTAGCTCCTGTACTACGTAATATCTCATTGGCCTTGGCACCCATTCATAGACACCATGAATGATTTCTAATGCTGGATCAATGAACACTATATTGAATTTGTAGTAGGGTTCACACTTTGATAGACTTGTAGTCCACTGGTAAATAGGGAGTGCTATATCATTTTGGTCTATGCAGCTCATGGAAATGAAGGTGAAATGGCTATTCGTGTGCATGTGGTAGAAGTACCACACCATGAATGGGAAGCTCCAAAATGCCATTCTCTCATTTTTCATTTCAGATAGCTGGATATGCAGTTGTCGCGATACCTAGTCTACCTAGTCAATAAATAATGGTCTCACTCCTTGCACCATGACATTAGGAGAATAGAATTATCCATGAGATATACACTCGACAATTACCACCTACGAATTATACACTTGGGCATATGTGGAGAGCTTGGTGATCCATGCCAACATGGAGTAGAGGTCAAAAATTTTGAACCTCTTCAAGGATTTAGAGAGTTATGGAAACATTTCGGGTGTTGGCTTCTCCATCGGTTGAGCCTCCATAAACAGCCTCATTTGCACTGTGTTGGTGTACCTCTCATTTTTCTCAATGTTGTTAATATTTATGATAGTAAAATCAACAAGAGGCCCTTGGCCACAGGTGAAAGCCTCATAATTGTTTTGGCAGATATGGAGAACAAACTTTTTTCTTTTACATTTCGGACTAACCTAGTCTTAGGGCCATAAAATTTGGCAATTGCAAAAATTAGCTTTGCGCAATGGTGCACAGGAGTGCAAAGGTACAAGTACAAGTAGGAGTGGTAGGTGACTATCCGATTGCTCCTAGTAGACACCTTAGTCAGCATGAGTTCAACATCCCTATGAAGCTTTTCTATGCTTCTCCTGGTGAGGATGCAGTCCTAGATTTTGCTCAATATTTCTTCAGGTGGAGGTGGCAGGGGTTTTTCCTTATTTTTTTAATTTCTTCTATTCACCCCCATCTATTAGGGAACCTTCTCCTTTTCTTCTTAGCACTCTTCTTACCCATATTTATTGACCAATCATCCAAGTGCTTGCTCATAAAATCACATCACAACACTGAGAAAATAGTGGTACCTTGCTAACATCAACCGCTATGCCTATCACTAGCAATAATCACTTTTTGAACTCTAGTAATGATAAAAAACACAACCACTTAAATATTTTTCTAGGTCTGCTCAAAGCGTAGTGATGGCCTTCTTATAGGGTTGCATCTTACCCACTGTATTAATGGTGTTGGTGCAGGGTTAATATAAGGAATGATTAAGGAGCAATGGTAGAAGATATTCTATGTGGTGGTCAATGGTGGAGCACACATCCCAATTCCAACTAATAGTGCTTCCACAATCCTCCTTCAAAGATGAGGCACACCGCTTTTCTAAAATCTTGTTTCATGATCCAACATACATCAAGATTTCCAAGTGATACCTTGAGTTACATGCCTGAGCATTGAGGAAAGTGCCATGTTCTTTGGAGAGCGTGAAGCCCCTTTGCTATTGAAAAGTACCAAAAAAATATGCAATCCTATACTAAGGTGAAACAAATCAGGAACCTTGGGAGGAGCGCTAGTTTTGATGAGTCAACGGGCAATGCACAACTTTCTTTTTCGTAATTGCCTTGTGCTCTCAAATCTGAGTGAAATGCCTTTGGGTGTGCTTAACTCCTTTCCTTGAAATTGATGTTGCATTTTGAAAGACAATGGGTGAAGTGCACCTTCTAGCTCCAAATTGGCCCTGCATACCCAAACTATAGTGAAAATGCTCAACATAGAGACATGTGTAGGTGTTGAAGTGTTAAACATCAAAGCGCTCATTTTTCTATGATTTGACCTAGCGCTTAGGGACAAGACCAAAACACCTTGGTGCTCCACTCTTATCCTCCTCAAAAACTATGCTACACCTTGAAAATTCAAAGGATGAAGCACACCTTTTAACCCTGAATTGGCTATGCGTTCCTTAACAGGATTGAAATGACTTTGTGCTTGGAGATAGAGTGAAATGCTTTTGGCCATACTTAGCCATTTTTTCATTATAGTTTCTACTTTGGACTGCATGCCTATGACATTTCGAGAAATTATCCATTGCTTGGGAGAGAGAGAAAGCATTTTGCTTTGAACATGTTTTCACTATTTTTCGAGCCAATAATGGCTTTCGCTCAGAAATTGGAGCGCAAGGCCCATTCACTATTGGAAATCTTGAAATTGGATTGCATCCTCAAACCGGAGCACTTAGGTACCCTTAGGATCAACACCTGGGTTTAAAATTCAACAGTTGTTGCACCCCCCTTGTTTCATTCCTGGCTTGCACTCGAAAACTTGAGCGCAATGCCCTATTGCTTAAAACTTGAGCGCAAGGCTCTAGCACTTTGGGCTTGATGCCGATGTTTGAAAAGTCAAGGGAGCTTGTGCTCCCTCTTAGGCCTGAAACAGTTTTACGCTTGGAAAGTAGAGCGTAATGCCTTGGTGCTCAAAACTTGGTGTCCTCTTAAAATCTGGATTACGCCTTTAAAAATTCAAAGGCCAGTTCACCCTTATTAGGATTGAAAATACCCTATGCTCTTGAACTGGAGCAAAACATCTTTAGGGTTTGGTGTAGCACACTGGTGTTGAAAAGTCAAATGTGAAAGTGCTTATTTTTTTATGAATTTGCCTAGAGGCGAGCAAACCTCCTTCGAGGCTTAGGACAACACGCTAGGAAACAAAGTGAAACACCTTCAAATTGTAGCGAAACACCTCCAAATTGCAATGAAATAGCTCTATGCTAGGTAGCAGGGTGAAATGCCTCTTGCATTCGACTTTTATCCTTCTTTAGACCATGATGCATCATTCTTCGAAAGACAAATTATTTTTCCCTGATTTACCTCCAAAAGGGCATTACACTCATCAATTGGGGCAAAAAGACCAAGGCGCACTTACGTTTTATTCTTCGAAGGTGGGTTTTGCTATCGCTTAGCTAGAATAGGGCTACGTATTGCCTTTGTCTTTCACCTTTGCTCCTTAGGGCACTAAAATGTAGTCTTACTCTTATGAGAGAGTTGAACTCCCTTCTCTCGGGTAGTGGGACACTTTTCACTTGCGATATTTTTCTTGATAGGAAATGCTAAAAAAAAAGAGTAATTTGATGCCCTTGCAAATCTGTCATTCTCGAGTGCTAGAAAATATTATTTTCTTTCTATCCGTGACTCAACAGAAGAACTGAAATAAAATAACTAGACTCCTCAAAACCCCTCTACCAGCTAGGATCTGGCCCAAAAACTGTGCTACTGATAGCACGAAAGAGGGGAAGAGATATACTTCAGCAAAAGCAAATATGCATAAACAAATACAGAAAATAAAAATATATATAGCCTGATAAAACCTTTCATACTACCCCTCATTGGTAGTACACCTTCATATGAAGGCCATTTACTAATAACGAGAGAGTAAACCTATTCATATATTGTAGTGTGAAAGAGTTCATCAGATGGACTTGAGAAACCCGAAATAGACCCTCTCAGAATGCATTAAAATTTTCATGATTCTTGGGCTTGGACGTTTTATCATTTTATTTTAGTACTACGTCACCAACCTGGAAATTTCGATCAAAATTCCTATTTTGGAACCAATTTTTTTTTGTGATAGCATGTTTCATGAAAGCCTCATAGGCTTTTTCTCTTTCCTCCTCCAACTATAGCAATTAGACTATTCTGATGCTAATAGGGTCAAACCCTTCACTCTCATCGTCCAACGATTGAAGAGACTACAACGTTGGCAATTTAATATGCACATGAAGCACTACTTATTTCCTGCACACCAGGGAATATGAGGATGTCTTTATGGATTTCTTAATGGAAATTCGGTCAGCCCATAACACAAAGTCCAAAATAGATTCTAGGTTCGCTTGTTATCTTCCAAGGTCCTGTTTAGGATCCAGAGTAAGTTGTTATTGGTAGACTCCACCAAATCGTTGCCCTACGGGTAGTAATTTGATGAAGTTTTTAGGTAAATACCATGCTTACTAGATAATGCACACATCTTAGCCCCAATGAAATGGGAACCATTATCAATTACTATGATATGCAATATCCCGAAATGGGTTATCAACCCTTCTAGAAAGACGATGACCATGTCCAAGTTATCCCACTTGATGGGCATTGCTTTTGTCCATTGGGTAAAATAGTCTATGACCATCAAGATATACTTGTGCCCCATGGAAGAATTGGGATATATAATCCTGATGAAGTCTAAGCCTCATTCCTAAAATGGAGCCTCAACCTAGATCGGGTGCAGAGGCAGCGAACCATTCTTGGTGCAGCCAACATACGTTTGATATTTGTTGCACTTTGGCTAAAATTGAAGGAATAAAAAATGGTGGGAAAATAATAACCTGCTCTTATTATATTCAAGGCCATAGGCCTTCCTAGAAAATTGCCCCCAAACATTCTAGAATAGAATTCTTCTAGGATTTTCTCTCTCTCTATCCACCTGACACATATCAGGAGGACACTATCAATGTTTCGATAAAACAATCCACTGGGTAACAATACTTACCTACAAGCTTGAAGGCTGAACCTCCTCTTCTTTTAAGAGTTGAGGTAGGAAGGACACCGTCTCGTGCTAAAGTACTCCAATAGGTTCTCTATACAATCTCTATCGGATAGAGGATGATTTGCAAGATTGCTCTCCTACACCAGATCATCTTATTGGTAAGCTGTCACCTCAGATGCGACACTACAGGTAAGCTCTTGGCATAAGGCTCAGTCACAAACAAGTTTAGTGGGACAAAATTCTATATCAAACTCTTAGATCTTGGAGATCCAACCCACCCTTCTATTACCGAGTTTGCCTTGGATGATAAAGTTTCTAACGTTCGGGTGTATCACGTACACTATCATCTTACTCTAAGAGATAAAATGACAAAACTTCTTCAACGATCGTATCACCGCATGGAATTACCTTTCAATTAAATTGAACTTTTCCTCATGCAGGAGGATAAATTGACTTAGGAATGTAATTGATCACTCATTTCTATCATCATTTTTTTGGGTAAGGATGGTCAGGTAGCTCTTTGGCTCTCTGATAGCATAGAGGCTAAAATCCTTGGAGTAGTCAGGGTTCACCAGAATGGGGGCCTGGGTGATCATATATTTTATTTATTTGAATGCCAACCTTCTCTCCTCAGTCCATTGGAACTTAGCATCCTTCTTGAGGAGCTTCATCATTGGCTTAACTACCTAGGTGAAGTCGAAAATAAAATTTTGAACAAAATTAATCTACCCGAAGAAGGATTGGAGGCCCTTCTTGCTCATTGGTAGAGATAGCTTGAAGAAGGCTTCCACCCTGGTAGGATCTATTGCTAGTCCTCTCTATGAGATGACGTAGCCTAGGAGCTTACCTTCCTTAACCATGAAAATTGACTTATTCAAGTTTATCGAGATCCCAAATTCTCGATATTTCTCAAACACCTATCGTGAATGTAGACCGTGTTCTTCCCTTTTATGGGAAAAAATAGTCATGTCATCAAGATAAATAACAATGATGCTATTGAGCAACTCACCAAAGGCTAAGTTCATTGCTCACTGGAAGGTTTCTCCAATGTTTGAGAGGTCAAACGACATGCGTTGGTAGGCAAAGGTGCCCCACTTGGTGGTGAAGGTAGTCTTAAAATGGTCTTCATATTTGACCCAGATTTGATTATACCCTAAAATGCCATCCAACAAAGAGAATATTTGTGCTCCCATAACTACATGAAGTATTTGGTCAATTTGGGGTAGTGGATAATGATCCTTTAGCGAAGGCTGATTAAGGTTTTGGAAGTCTACACAGAGGCCTATGTATCCATTCTTCTTCCAAACTAGGACAAGATTCACCACCCAAAAAAAGTGCTTGATGGGATATTTAATTTTTACTGTGAGCATCTTCAGGAGCTCGACCTGCATCAACATTTCTATATTTGGATTGATAGGCCTTTGCTTTGCCTGACAGGCTTGACTCCCTCCTGGAGCTTTATTGTATTTTGGAAGACCTCCTTGTTTTACCCCTTCAAGTTGTGGTAGCTCCAGGCGATAATGTTTGCATATTATTTACAAAGGGTTCTAATTTATTCTATCTCCAATGGTGTGCAATTAGTTTCCACTTTAATCATCTTCTTGGGATCTAATTCAAGCTCTTCATACTCTCTTGTATCCACCTCGATCTTGTGGGAGAGAGACCTATCATCTTGATCAAATTGAATTTCAAGGGTGATAAAAACCTTAGGGAGGTGGTTGTTTTTTATCTAGATTAGGCCTTTGAATTCTTCTTCATTGAGGGCTCTTTCTTCGATATTTCCTACTTCATCAATCACAAATTGTCAATCTGCTCATCATTATCAAAAACCAGCCAATGAATGTTCTTATTTGACATCAAGAGCCTAGAGATCACCCTCACTACCTTTGGATTTTGTATTATATTCATGATAGGGGAGCACCTAGCTCCAATAGATGCTAAAATATCGGTATGTTTATTTTGCTCTCATGAAATATATTGAATATTGAAAGCCGAGAAGGACTCAAACAGATCCCATACCTTATTATGGTATACTTTCAAATAGTGTTGCTTGGCAACATACTAATTCATCACCTGGTTACATATCAGATCTGAATAGCCAAAGATCTGTAACTACTTTATTCCAAGTTTCTCTACCTTTCGTAACCCCAAACATAGGGCTTCATACTCGGTGACATTATTGGTATAACTCCATGCGAGCTTGTATGAGTAGGTATTCTGATTTTTGAATGGAGAGACGAGGGCAACCTTTGATCTAGCATAATTCTTGCATCAGGTATCGTCAAAGAAGATCTTCCATAGTTGATCATCCATGGGGTCTATGTCACTCAGAATCTTAGCCTTTTTAGGCTTGGTAATCGAGTAACACCCAATGTCTGATTCTATTATAGCATTAAAATCACGTATAAAGAACTCGTACTTTATGCGAAGCTTGTCAAGAGCTTCCTCCATCAGCTCTACATTTTCTTCTTCCTCTACTTCGTCAACAATGTTGACTGAGTCCATGTGTTTCTATGCATCTTGGATCCTTTCAATGTGAAATGTAGAGGGTTTTTCATTAATTTTTTTTATCTTCCTTCCTATTAAGGGCATCTCCATGTGCAAATAATCAAGAGATAGATAACCTCCAAAATTGGTAGTGAATTCCCTTGATAAGCACATGCTAAAATAGGTCTCCAAGTCTACTACCACAACTTCTTAAATTACTGTGATCTATGATATCTTGTGCAGCATGATCGGGATGTCCTTGATGACCCCCATAGTCTTAACTAGAGTCCCATCTAGTTGAAGCACTCTAATACTACTCTTGGTGTACTCCATGCCCATAATTTTATATATAACTTTGGGCATCACAGTGGTGGCAGTGCTAGAATCAACTATGCAATTATGCATGACCTACCCCTCCATCTTGAGGGATAGATAAAATGACGGTGGCATGTTCTTCTCAATGGTGGAGGTGATCAATGGCTATGTCAAGATAGTTTGAGTTGGCCTCTACTTGCCCTTAATGGACTTGAGGGATTCTTACAATAGGTCTACCTGGCTAGGTAGTTGAAACACATCAAAGAGGATTACCTTAGCTAGATTATTTCTTAATTATTCAATGATGTTGTACACTCTAGCACCAAACTCACCTCCCTCCTTAGTTGTTTTGTATCGGGTCCGATACTACTGTGTTGCTTCCACCCTCTATCATTTGGTCAGCGACGGGTATCTTAGATTTTCTCTTATCTGATCTCTCACTTCAGTTTGGGATTGAGAAGTTGAAGCTTACGACTGATGTATTATTGCTCTTTCCCTTGGAGGTAGGTAGTCTTTTAGTCAAATAGTGTCCACTGGCTCTGATACTTGAACTAGCTTTTTTTTCTGGTGGTGAGGGTACATTCTTGCTTGGCATTTTGGGATTGGTAGACACCTTGAATGGTTCCATATGAACTAGATAAACCTCAATTGGCTTCTTTTCCATCCTCATTATAATGAAGACCTACTTGATAGGGAGAATCATGTAGTTATGGTAATTTTCCCTTATCATATTTACTTGTCCGCTAGGTGCACTATTTGTAAGTGTCTGCACATAGTTCAGATGAACCATGCAAGTTTATTTGCTATACATATAATTTTGGGTGGAGCACTGGTAATCTCTGTTGGATGAACCAACTTCATCACATTCTAGCATGGCAAAGTTTCTATCATAAGTTCTATTGGTTGTGGCAGCCTTCTCCCTAGTGATTGGGGAAGGAAATTTCCTTGGTTGATAGCTTTGATTGTTTTACCTCCTTCTCATGATGATCATCTTATTTGCGATCATCTTCATGTATGCATGCAAATTGTGTAACTCTTTGACCTAATATGGATTTAAAACTACCTTATTCATGAGCATGGGTAATGACAATGGTTCCAATGGTGCAGTAAATACCGGATATTAAGGAGTTGGAAGTTGAGGAGCGATAAGTGCTTGATACTAAGGAGTTGGTACTTGAAATTGCAGAGTGGGTACAAATTGATTATATGGATTGGGGTTCCACAACTAATTAGGGTACATCAGAGATGTAGGTGGAGCAGAGGCACTAAGATACATGTTCTGCAAGAATTTCAGGTAAATTGGTATAATCATCTTTGGAGGTAATTTACCGATAGCTACTAAGTTAGATTCAACCTTCTAATATTGCTCGTATAAAGTAGGGAAATCATCGATATTATCATGTTGGATGCTCATGCTTATATTCAAATTAAAATCTCTTAAGTAGTAGGTCGCTTTCTCTAGGATAGGTCAAAGGTCAGGAGTGACTCTCTACCAGGTTCGAGCGAACTTGACATTGAAGTTAGCTATCTCCTCTTGAGGGTGCCTCTAGATCGTTGTGAAATGATGCAATATTGAGAATGGATCTACTACTTTGTTGAACCCTTTAATCAGTTACTCTGCTAATTGGTTCCAAGAATTGATGGTGCTGACCAGAAGTGATCAGTACTAGTAGAGGAGCTTACCTCTAAGTGAGAGCACTAGCAGCTTCACCATGATGTCTTTTGCCATGATTTTATGGATGGTCACCAACGGAATGATGTATTGGATGTGCTTGTAGGTGGTCTTTCCTATACCATCAAATTTAGGTAGAGCTTTCAATACTACATGCAACACTTGATTATGAGATTGTAGGGCAAGTGGTCCCGAATGATTCCAGGTAAAAAACTGCCTGGGCAAAGCTTGCACCATTGGAACGTTAGGCTGAATTAGAATGTTTGGTTGAATCATCAGATTTGGTTGAATGGGCTAGATCAGAACAATCATAACACTTGAAACACTTGGTAGAACGTTCTATTAAATCGAAGGATTATGATGATTCAAAGAATTCAAGGGTAAGCTAGTTGGCATGCTATCAGGAGTTGGATTTCGTGTAGAAACAACAACCTCTTGCAAAGATGTCCGGTCTAACGAAATATTTGGCCTAACCACTCTAGGATGTTCCCCTAGAGCATCAATGTCAAGCTCGAAGAAATCAATTTGCTCTTCTGTATTTCTATCTCTCCATCTCATGTGCATGAAGGTGGGCTTTTAAATTCGTCTTTGAGATTCAAAGGTTTTTGAGTTCATATGAGTTGCCAGATGTTCAGATTCAACAACAATTATATGAACATCAACTTAATACTTCATTTGTAGTGGAATGTTTGAGTCCCATCGAGCATGCTAGAAACTATTGGTTAGAGATCTACCTTAGGTATGAAATGGTCTATTCATGCACCCTAGACTTGACCAATATTGAAAGGCTGAGAGGAAGAAATGCCTCCCATGTCAATCTCTAGAGATGGGTTGGTTCCCTTGCTATTCTAACTGGGGGGATTTGAGGATAAAGAACAAGAAATGACTGAAAGGAATGGAAAATATGGCCAGAGGCAAGATAGAACAAGGGTGATGAACTAATAGTAGGATAAGCTAACTATACATTGAATCAATAGCACTTAATATAGATAACTAATAGAAATTAAAACTAGATATCTAATATAAATAATATCTAGGGCTATTCCAGGGTTCACGTTTTATCAGAAACTAAATTCAGATATTAGAATTAAAGCCTACAGATAAAATGGATAATTTAATAGAAAATAAGCAATAGAAGACATACACACAAATAGAAGTCCAGAGTTAAAGCCAAACATTCTCTGTATTGATAGAATAATTCAAGTTACAACAAGCTTCTAGTAAACGTCCATAATTTTACAATAAAAGAGTAGGCTTATATAAGGAATTCCACCGCTTGAAATACTTAATGTGCACCTACAAAATGTGGTGGTGGTAGCAAAAATACGATTTTGAGAGGGACATCAATCATGAAATAGTAACCAAACATGGGTAGAACTAATGACTCCTAAAAATACAGTTGCACCCCTTCAATGATCTTATAGGTTCTTCTCGCTGGTACTACCTCCTCACTTGCTGGAATCGCTTCCATGAAAGATAGGATCCTAAAATCCTGAAACGTCTAGTCCAAAAACTTCTCAAATCGACTATGCTTGGATGGATAAGGATACATCTTGACTTGCTAATGGTAAGCACTTCTAAGAAATTCTAGCAAGGGGGCTGGGAAATAACAGGTTCTATATGCAAGTTCTACCTATATCTCATTGTTTCCTAGCCTGAAATTACTTTGCACTCCAAAACTATAGTGAAAGCACCTTGCTACCTTGGGACCAATGTCAGAGTTGAAAATTCAAAAGGTGATGCACCCAGTCTTACCTCGAAATCACATTGCACTCAATATATGTAGTGAAGTGACTTAATCCACACATAGCATTTATGTTTTCATGGATAGTGTCATGGAAAATTTAAAGCGCACTACACTCCTTCTGACCCCAAAATTACTTTGCACATGAGAAACTAGGTGAAGCACCCTGCTCTATTAGGACGTGTGCTGGTGTTTGATAATTCAATAGCCAAAGCATTGTTGTATGAGAGTTAATGTGCCTTACACAAAAATATGGAGTGAAACACCTTAGGTCCTTGAGAGCAGCATTAGAGGAGAATAGTCAATGATACTTGTGCTCATGCTTGGTGCGAATTTGTTTGTCATTTGGATATGGAAGCGAAACATCCATGTCATATTTTCCTTGGGAGATGCACTGCACTTTGAAAAATCAAAAGTAAGAAGCACTCTTAGTAGGAGTGAAATAGCCTTGCATTGGCCAAACAGAGCGAAACGCATCTCAAAACTTAGGATTTTTCGTCAACAACTATTGCTACGCTTTGACTAGTCAAAGGATGAAGGGTACCTTTTAACTCTAAATTGGTCCTGCACGCCAAAAATGAAGCGAAATAGCTTTTGTGTGTGGAGACAGAGTGAACCACTTTTATCTACACTTAACCATTTTTATATTGAGACTTGGTGTACTTTGACCAGTCAATCTATGCAACGCTCCTGAGGAAGGGCACAAAGGAATTGAAACCCGTTGGCAGTGCGTAAAGGCATTGTGCTCACTAGGAATATTTCCCTGAAGCCTAAGATAAGCCTATGCTCTTCTTTTCCTTCAAAACCAACCTATACTTGAGGACATGGTGCAAACCACCTTCACTCAAAAAGAGAAAGTCATGTACAATAAGTAAATAGAAACAACTACACACTACTTTAGGCGTTGCAAAAAGACTTTGACAGTAAAACATAAGAGAGAGAAAAATGCATCTTGAACAACAAGGACAAAGTTTCTGGGAAGCAAAAATTACTGGACAATAAAATATACAAAATATTGCAAAAATGACAACATGACCTCATATTCCAAAGTGTATGCTTGACACCTTGGCCAATGCAAGTGACAACCTATGGGAGACTAAGGTTTGATTCTAACTTTTGATATCAAACTTAAAGTAAAATGAAGATGTTTGGCCATTGTCTCAATTGACATTATGCTCTAATGCACCACTTAAGAAATTATTTTTCATATTTATTTTTACTTTTCCAATGAGAAGCCCACAAGAATTGATGTCACATAGTGTTAGAGATGCTAAATTGGTTAGTGGTAAGTGGAAAACCCTAGTGAATCATGAATAAAAAAGTAGCAATAGACAATTTGATATTTGCTTCTATAAGGTTTGGATTTTTTTTTGGGGGGGTCCATTAGGGCAAAATATTCTAGAAGCCATCAATTTTGCATACCAAAGCATTTTGAGCCTTTTTTTTTAAATCACATGATTTTATGAGCTCTACACATTAGTGGTATTTGTTTATAGACCTACCATGGTGTTAAGGGTTAGATTGTGTAAGATGGACCAAAATCCCTAGTTACTTATCTTAATGGAGAAAATTACAATATTTGATCAATTCAAATGATCGGTCTACTATGTAGTATGAACCTATGGTGTATCTATTAGGAGTATAAAGTAGTGGTTATTGATGATGAAGATTGGAACCAAGAGATAAAATAGGCTTTAGGTTTATTTTCCTTATTGATTGAACTAGAGTTGCTTTTCCATATCAAATAAGAGAGTGATCCTATCAAGGTATGGTCAAAGTTGCATGAAATTTTTGGAAAGGTTAATACTACTAAAGTAATTCACTTAGAATTAGAGATTTCTTCTTTTAAGATAATTGAGTTTGATAATGTTAACGAATATATAGCAAGATTCAATGCTTTAAGGGTAGATATTACCTCTTCTAGAGTTAAAAAGAACGATGATGTAGAATGTGTTAAGATTATCCTTGCTAATCTCTCCACCTCCTTTTAGATACTGAACCTAATAGTCCATATTATTCCCATATTCTTGGAATCCCAAAAAACTATTACTCTTGATCAATTTTTCTCTCTTCTAGTTTATTTTCAGATTGGAACATGGAATTATGGTGGTGGAAGTCCTCATATATAGGCTCATGCAAAGGAATTCTAATCTAAGGAGGTTAAGACCCAGGGACCCACAAGCAAGGCTAAGTCTTCAAAGAAAATAAAGATCACTTATAGATACTATAAAAAGGAAGGGAAATTCTACAAATATTTTCTTATTGAATCTATAGAATATTGAAACAAAGTTCTTCAAATAAGGTGGAAATATTTCATATGATGAGGGAGATTCAAATGAATCTACCTTAGTTCTAGAGGCCCACTAGAGCATCCATTATGGGGGAAAGATATTACTATCACTAATGTCTTCTCTCCTTAACCCCTTAATTTATATTATTAGGGTTGTTAAAATTATAATCTAATTTATGGCCAAGAGGTAACATTATGTGATGTACTGGTTAGGCATAAGGGAATTTCATTGTGTAATATTAATAATATCTTTTGTTGAAGAATGAGTTGATATTACTTTAAAAAAAAAGTACACTATTCATAAAGTGGATGGTATATAAGTACATCACAAAAATCCTATGTTGTGGGTCTAACAAATTGATCTCATGAAATTACACACTGAAATTAGAAAATAATAACAAAAAGAGGTACCACTAAAGAAAAGTAGTTGGCAAAATTGAATGTGGGCTATCCAAACAACAACAATTGATCAAGTAATTTAACCCTGCATGAATGCTAGACCATGTGTATCATAGAGCAATGATGATTAGTGTTGGGATAAAAAAATCCTATTGTAATACACAAAATTATGTTATCCTTAAGGCAGTGAGGTGAAATTATTTTTTACAAGTTACTGAGATGACATATCAACCATAGGCTATGGTGGTAGTGATGGAAACAATGATTCAACCAAGGCTATGACGATGATGGTGGTGATTCAACCATAGGCTATGATTATGGTGATGGCAATTCAACAACTGACTATTGAGGTAGTAGACCAAGCATAGGCCATTGAGGTAGTGAGGTAAATTTTTTTGATAGATTACTAAGGTGACATATCAACCACAAGCTACGACAATGACGATATCGATTCAACCACTAACTATTGAGGTAGTCGATCAACTATAGGTTGCTGAGGTAGTGAGGTGAAATTATTTTTATGACCTCTACTAAGGGTTGCTTGGAAAATACTGGAGAGCTTAAGGCTAATAGGGAAAAAAATTCCCATCTAGATATAGGTATACATAAAACTTGGGCAAATCTAGTTATGGGGGGAGTAAACCCTAACAAGGAATTTTTTTATCTAAATATAGAGAAAATAGAGGATGTATTGAATTTGAGGGTTCCACAGGTTATTCTAAGTAGAACCTCCAAAGAAAGATAAAATAGTCTTGTTGGAAAATTCATTAGTGTGAGGCCAGATCTAGATACAGTCAAAAAATGGGTATCCCAAAAGCGGAAATCCAAAGGTAACTTGGAGATTATTACATTGGAAAAAGGATTTTTATTGTTTAAATTTATGTCCAAGGAAGATATGAATTAGGCTCTATTGAAATGCCCATGGTTTTTTGGAATACAAGGGCTCTATCTTCAAAAATGGAAACTAGGATTTGACCCAAATATTGAGAATATAAATGTTGCACCATTATGGGTTAGACTTCCAGGGCTTCCAATCGAGTTCTAGGATGAATATGTCATTGAAGGGATTGCTAAAGGCATAGGAAAATTAATAGCATTTGAAAAAACTACTCAATCTCAAAATAGAATGGTTTTTTTCTAGATTTTGTGTGAATGTAGATTTAACCCATCCAGTACCTTCCTTAACAAAATTTGTTTCATATGTAGGGGTGTGGAGTTAGCCAATTCAATATGAATTATAAATGATATTTTATTTTATATAAGATAGTAGGGCATATTATAGATCATTTTACAGAAATAAAACAACCCAAGAAAAAATAAAATGTGTAAATGATAAAGAAAATTGAATTCTTAAAGATAAAAAACCTAGAAATAAATAAAATTCTAGATCTTGCAAGCTTTGAAGGAAGAGATCATGAGTAAACCAAATATTGATGAGGTTAGAGAAGTTAACATGAGCAAACCCCCTCTTGGAAGGTTAATATTTATGTTGAAGAAGCTAGGAAATTCTTAGAGCACATATAGGATCCCATCATTCAACATGCTTTCAAGTAGGCAAAAAAGGCTACTGATATTTTGGCCAATCATGGGACCAACATCAATAGCCTTGTCATGTGGTATGAATCTCTTCCCCAAAAAATATCCAATGTGTTTAAAACAAATAAAACCTTTGTCCTTCATGGCCCAAGAAGTCAATCTTAGCCTTCTTTCCAAATTTGCTATGACCATTCGTAATTTGCCAACTCATAGTCTCATGTTGATACCCGTTGTTTCGAGGACCATTTATAGGTTTATCAAAACCTTTTCCACATCCTTTTTAGCTGACTTAGATTATTTAAGAAGCTTGATCTAAACTCCAAGTTTTGGGCCTAACTCCGTTAGGCTCCAAATCCAATCATCCACACATTTCCCTTACCTTTCCTCTTTTCAAAGCATCTATTATCCATTATTTTCCCCTCGTTATCATGCTTTCATTCCTTCCAATACTCAATGCAAACCTTACTTGATCTTGAGCCAATCTATTTTCCATCCTTAAACCACCACTTCTCACCCATCTATTTTTTTGGTTTCCTTTGGTTGTTTGGTTACTAGGGCCCCATTATTTATTGGTAAATATTTGGACAATCCTCCAAAAATCATGTGTAGCTTTGGGCTTGATGGAATTGTGATGATTAGGAGTCCTAAGGACTCTTTCACTATCATTCACCCACCCGAGGAGAGATCTCTAAATAACTATCCCGAATCCCAAGAAATTAGTATCCCAAAGCACCAAGTTTTCTCCTTTACAAATGTTATGTTTCATAGACCCAATCCCAATACTCTGTTTCAGAAGTTTCAGTCCTCTGGTGTCTAGTTTTGAATTTGGTCCACTCTCTACCCAAACATGTGCTTCATTGAGCTGGACTCTGTGGATATGGAAGCAATTGTGGAATCCATCCTCAAAGAGAGAGGATACCTTACGTTCTTGAGAAATGTTTTAGGGAATAATTATGATTTCACTGTTACATTTTTGAATAGTTGGGAGGAAGGTTAGATTATCATCAAAGGAAGATATTTCATCATTGATACCAATATGATGGTAGATATTTTTAGATTACCTCTAATAGGGATATGTGTGTGAAGGAAGAAACACAATTGGGAGGTGGAACACAAGGAGTTCCCTGATAAAGGTAAAATACTAAAATTGGCTAAAATGAGCATGTTCAGGGCTGACTTGTCATCTCCATGGAATAAAGTTATGAAGCCAATCATGCAGTTCATCATTGTTGATGATCCTGAAAAACCCTTACATAGCTTCCACCTTGCCTTTGTGAATTAACTCTAAATTTATTTTCTGATTTGAACTATTCAATTGAAAACTGCAAAAAGAATAAGAGCACTGAGCTTCATTCCCATCAAGGCCTATTTAAGATTATTTATAATTATATTTAAATACAGAATCCTTAAAATACCTTGGTTGAACCTGCTCCTTTTGAGGATATCCCCTGTGATAATACTAGCCCAACCAAAGTTATCCTTGAGAATAATATTTGCCCTATCTTGACCTCGACATCCAAGAAAAGAAAATTTGTTGGCTCTGATAAGGAAGTTGAGGCTTCAAAAGGGAAGAATATTAAGGTTGAGGAACCAGCGATCGCAACCAAGTATTCCATCCACTTGAGGAATAAGATGTTCCAGACCTAGCAGTCCTACCAAGAAGTGGTGTTCAATGATGAGGGTCATGACTTCACGACTGAGGCCCTCCAAAATCTTGTTATTCAGATATTTTCTATGATGATTTCCTAGTGTGAGGATTTTTTCTCCACTCTAAAGGAAATGCGTAATGGCTTACATCTAATTTTATTTTGTAAGGCCTTTGTTGGCATGAGCATGGAATACTTGAATGCGTTTGATAGGTCACAACAAGGCACTCCAATAAAAAAGGGTTTCAAGGATGCGACTAAGGATGTGCTCAAGGATACAATGTAGTTGTTGCCATTGGGAACAACATTGGGGATACGGTCTAGGATAGGTTTTGAGATATTTGTTTTAAGGATGTTGGTATGGCTATTTGTTAATCTTAGGGTTTTTTTTGTACGGGCTATGCACCCTTTCCTTTTTTGTTTTTACTGCACAACAAGTATTATTGGCTATTTGTTAATATTAGAGTTTTGTTTGTATGGGCTATGCACCCTTTCCTTTTTTGTTTTTTCTGTAGAGCAAGTCTTACTACTATTTTTGTAAGAAGGTTCCAAGATTCCTTTCAAAATCCATTTTAATGAAAATGCTTTTTTACTTACCAAAACAAATAAAGAACTAGAGAATGTGTGCTTATAGTCTTAGGAGGAGAATCAATGGGATATATCGAATAAATATTTAGACCCATAATTAGAAGAAGAAAAGTAGTTAAAGAATCTCCTATAGAGGAAGGAGAGGTTGAAGAAATAAATTGGAGAATAAAACTTGAACCAGAGGAAGTATGGTTATATTTGAAAGAAGGAGAAGGCTTCAAAGAGGTGGTATATAAAATGAAGTTAAAAAGAGGTAAAGCTTTGGAGAACCAAGAAGTTCAACAACAACAAAATACCAAGGGTTCCAAAGGGGAAAAAATTCTTCCACAGAAGAAACCAATATGATGAGGCTGATAAGAAATACATGAAAAACTATATATCTGAGTAGTGTGATAAATATTGGAAGATTCAAACTAGCAGATATAGGGAATAAGAAAGCAGATAAGGATATAACAAATGGAACTCAATAGGTGTTGGTACTAAGTAGGGTGAAACCTCCCAATAAATATAAAAAATGAAAGTTATTTTTTAGAATATTCAAGGACTAAATGCCCTGAAAAAGCATAGGGTAGTTAGGGATCTTAGATAAATATATGGGGTAGATATCCTTTTACTTCAAGAAATGAAAATTGGAGAACAAATTTTAGACAAGATAAAAAATTGGTATGGAATAAAGTAGAAGACACCTATAGACTAGCTAAAGGTGCTTCTGGGGGTTTGTGGACTCTCTGGAATCCAAATAACCTACAATGGAAGTGTGTGCAATAGAATGACAAAATTATTTTAGTCCTCTTTCTATGTAAATTAACTGTTTTTTTTTAGATACAAATATCTATGCCCTTGATTCTCAAGTGGATAGGAGAAGGCTTTGGGATGATTTAGAGAGATTTGATGCTTAAATTAGTCTTCCTTGGATGATAGTGGGAGACTTCAACACTACTCTCATGACAAGTGAGATTCAATGAGTAGTTGAATTCACAAATAATATGGAGGATTTTGGTAAGTTTCTCTCTTCTTTGGGATTAATCAATGTGGATTTATAGGGGGAGCAGGCTTTTGGGTGAAATTCCCTAGTGAAAGTAGGCCAACCATGACCCAAACCCTCAAACGAGTGAATCATGGCCATGTTATATGATCCATCCTCTCTTATGGGAGCATCGCTTGATGGTGGTGAGTATGGATTTCTTCCCATGTGTGGTTCCATTGGTTGATTTCCCTTGTGGGTCTCATGTTAGCTCTAGGATCCATTCTCCACTCCTCTCGTACTACCTGGTCTCATACTTTCATAAATAAAAATTCTAAAAATACCTTGAGCAACACTACGAGAGTCTTGAGCCATTATACCACATGTATCCCATGATGGCTCTCATGATGGTTTATAAAGCACAACACCCACATAGAGATTTACAAATTAGAAAGCAGACTTTTGGATGAAATACCCTAGTGGAAGTAGGCCAACCATGAACCAACCATGTAGACACCTAAAACATGTCATTTTTAGGAGACTACTCATATGGGCATATTTTCAGACCATATGAATGACCTTGGACCTTTCCAAGACCAAGCAGTGGTTATAACCACTTATTTTAAGTATTCTAGGCTTATTCAACCTTAGTCGCTAATGGCATTAGTGGCTAAGATCCCAGTCACTGTTAACAACAATGGCTAGGGTCCTAGCCACATTGAACAACAACGACTAGCCCTATAATAAAATTAAGCTACCAGAGCCAAGAAAAATCAGTTGCAATAGCTAGCTTGTAATGATTTTCAAGCGGTTTCAAACGAGGAAGCTTCCAAAGGATTTCTCCTAATCACCCAGGCCAACAACTTCTTGATATTGGCTTCCTTGAGAAGCCAAGATTAGGATTTGGGGAGTTTCTATTTATATACCCTCCAAAGAGGTAATTAAGAGCTCAAATTTCATTATAGTGAAGCCCTGCCAAACTGGAGAGCCAATTGTAACCTGTGGAGAGGATGAAAATGCTACCTAGTTCTAGTTTGATATCTACCTTTGTAACAATGGAGCTTACAAAGGATTGAGAAGTAAACCTTATCATTCCACACCAATCCAACACAAATCCAAGTGAAATCAATCACCAATATCTATCTAGACATGAAGGTGACCCTTGTCCATCAATTCCATTGACTATTTGAGCATTTCTAGCTTTGGTTTTAAGAGAAAGAAGACTTTGCCTATGGATACTATTGTTAGCAGTGGCCCACAGGCTTAGTTGTGGTTGTTAACCATGGCTAAAAAATCTGACTGCTTTGAGCACTCGTGGCTAGGGTTTGATGCCCTTATTTCCTTATTTTAGCCTTAGATTTCCTTTTATTACTATGCACTCAGGTTAATCTAACATAGATTAGTCTTATTTCAGTCATTTCCATGGTTAATAAGTAACATTATAGGTAGCTTTACCTTCATTTATGTCACACATGCTTTCTTTCATAAGCTTTCATAGATTAATATATTTTTATACGTAATACTTCAAATTATATGCAATATTAGCTATCTTTATACATTTTAAGACATGCTTTGCATTGATTTGTCAATATCTTAAGAATATTTACATATTTAATTATTTCTTCAAGTATTTACTTCATTCCTTGCATTTCTTGGACAATAGCCTCATCATGAGAGGCTTCATACGCTTCATTTTTTTGTTATTTCTTGTACACATGTGACAAATCCTTCAAAGATTCAAAGAACTATTCAACATCATTCCTCTGGACAATAGAGGAGGCATCCTAGTAAGCCCTCACGCAAAGTTGGTGGAGACATAAATATCCCTTAGAGTGTATCACCCCCGTTTAGGGGCTTTAATACAATTGTAAACATGTATCACTTGGTATCCCTAAGAGGGACGTATATGTAACCTATTTTACCATTGATTAATACAAAGGAGGCTTACTTTCTTTCAAATTTGGTTTCATATATGTTGTTTCTTTTAAATTTTCTTATCATGTTGCAATTAGTGTAGATATACGCTCTTTAAGCCTTTCTACAGTGGCGATCATGATGAAAACCACATATTTTTTGTTCTTTTTGCTGATCTACTGTGTTTTTTATGTGCAAATATTGACTGCATTTGAAATCTATGGTGCATAGTTTCAACCATGGTTAACAAAAATGGCTAGAATCCTAGCCACACTAAGCAACAATGGCTAGCAAAAAACTAAGCAAAGCAGTAAGTAGCCTGGTTCTACTTTGGATGAGGGTTTCCAGGTAGGTGTCCTCTTCTGTATTTTTTTGTTCCTTTATGTTTTTCTTTGCATTAGGCTTTAATTAGGCCACCTAGAAAAATTTAAGAGAAAATACATGAAAATATTTTATCTGCTGTTAGCCGTTGTTGACAATAGTAGCCAGATCTATTAGCTGTTGTTCTCATCAGTGGCTAAGATTTTTAGCTTCTTTTCTATCTAGTGGTCGAGTCGGTTGCCTGCTTTATAGAATAGTGACTACTATTGAATTGTGTGCTAGGGTTTTGCTTTCTTGGGGACTATCCAAAGGCAATTCTTCATTCAATTTTGTATTGCATTCTCTGAAGCAAAAAAGCATTTAGCATTACATCTTCTTGAAAATAAAACATATTTTTCTAGGCATGTAGGAAATGATCTAATGCATTTTTAGTTTATGTAAAATTAAAAATAACCCACGCATACCATGTTTCACTTAAACATCAGCGATGTTGGGCTCTCCCATCCAACCTGTTGATTGAGACCAATAGTGGATGTCATTACCACTTGGTTGGCTCATTTGAAATTGTACTATCAAGACCCAACCGTGGCCAAGATTGATTTAATAATTGTCTTATCCATGAAAATATCATGCACTCCTCTTTGAAGGGGTGTAATGTTGACCACGGTATGCTAGGTGAGAATCAATAATACTTATGCTTCTTGTCCGGTTATGGATTTCATCTCCATATCTCAAGGGAAAGACTACCTGGATGTCATTATCGGGTTATGTCATTGTGAGTATATAGGTGAAAACCTTTAAACTATCTAATAATATCATCAAAAAATTGCAAAACATGATGAGATTTAGATTATATACTCAATGAACCAAAACACACTAAACAATTTAGGATACACAAAGAATAAATGAGATAAATAATTTTTGTATACTTTGTATTCTCTAAAAATTACATACAAGATAATTTCACATCATGGTTAACACACAGTAATGCCATCCTCAACACATAGCCAATGCAAATACCGAAGCTTCAAACCACACAAAATAATGAGCTTGAACCTCTTACACAGAATGCTTCCGAATATTGCTTGACCAACATTAGAGGTGACAACTCGACACATGGGGGTTCTCATCAGAATACCCTAATTAGAGGATGCAATATGCATTCCTCATGTGATAGAACTAAGGGTGGCTCAAGGCCCCTATTGGAACATGATAGGCATAGAGAATATTCCCAATAAGGGGCAAGAGGATAGGGTTGCATTAGAATGTAGATCCCTAAGAAATACAAATCACAATGAACCTGGAAGGTTCACAATAGATCTTGCCACTATTGGATTCAATGGCATGCCTCCCATTGAACCCTAGAAGACTAGTTAGCTCAATGGACTAGACCAATTTTTAGGAAGACTAGGGTATAGGACCTCTACTGATCACTCTCACTTTGAGAGTGCACATAGTGAGGACATACATAGGCATACCCATGAACCATGAGAATTCTCAAATTGCTCTCGTAGTGCACATTCCCCATATACGCAGGTGGGCATAGAGCACAAACTAAAACACAACACAAATGTCATATTCTTAGACAAAGGCAAGAGTGTGGCAAATAAATTTATTGGGGCTCATACTAATAAAGCCCCTTGTACAAAGCTATAAAATTAGAGGTCTTACACAACCGATATGATAGATCGATCACATAGGCTGGCTTTAGAACAAATACAATACATATTCCAAGACCAGTTGAAAGATGTGCGCATAGAGCACGAGTGCCTCGAGCATGAGGACTCTCAACATAAAATGTTGGTTAGGCAATTTTTATATGAGTAGCGCCTACGAGAACAATGCATTCTTGATCAAAAGGAGCATGAAAAGAGAGAAGATAGACTAGCTTGAGTTAATCTACCTCCTCGTAGTGAGTATAGGAAGCGCAACTAAATATGTGTTGCATAGCAGCTAGAACTATGTCCTAAACAAGTTGAGAACCGTACTCATCATACGTCCCAGCATATGCAACAACACCAAGTACTAGAACAACATGGGTGTACCCAGTATGAAGAATCATAGGAATATGGGTAAGATCAACAATATCCCAAAATCTCCCTTGTAGATGTGGATGATGAGCACAATCCTCCACCTCGACCTAAAAGGAATCTACCTCTCTTAGCTTTACATTTATATAAGAGGAAATTTTATCCTCTTAAGCATACAAAGCCTTAGCTGGAAAGGTAAAAGCTATTGAGAAACAAGGGATGACTTGAAAAAAGCCTACGTTGAAAAAAATTCACATTGATCCATTGTGTCCCTCATTTCCTAGCCCAACATATCCTGATCATTTTAAGATCCCTAAGCTAGATAAATTCTAGGGTGATGAAGATGCACAAGAGCATGTGACTAGCTTCATGAATTTGTGCTTCTAGATTTAAAATAATGATGCTTTGTTATTTATAACTTTCATAATAACTCTTTTAGGCCTAGCCCTGTAATGGTTGAACCAATTGAAAAGGTATATCATCACCAACTTTAATAATTTGGAAAATACATTTCTTGAATGCTTCTCTTTTGGCATCAAGAAGAAAACCAATCTATCTAACTTGGCTACTTTAAAGAAATATGATGATGAGCCAGTCATGGAATTTGGTAATAGATGGAGGAAGCTAATGGCTAAGCTGCCATTATCCATCCCCACTATTGAATTGATGTGAATGTTTACCAAGAGTTGCACAAAACACATCTCGTTGTTATTACAACTGCTGCAATACCAAACATTCAAAGAATCTTTGGCACAATCCAAGGTCATAGAGGATATCAAGTTACAAGAAGGTGGCTTGAAACTCAAAATGAAGGAGTGGAACAATAAGAACACAAAGAACTAGAATTACAAGGCTAAGCCTATACCTGTCAATCAGGTTGTGTTAAACCTTCAAAAAGGGGATAAGGGCCAATAACTATAAAAATATAAATCTCAACCTCCCCTACATAATATAATCAGTGCAACAATAAAAAACATAGTAAGGATAAAGAACATCACCCACCTCACCAATTTACATAATTGTTTGAGACTTTGGCATCAATATTCAATCAATTGTGTGAGGCTAAGGCCTTAACATTACCTGAAGTTCAATTGCTTGATCCTAATCATCCTAAATCAAAAGGATATAGGGAAGATCATTATTACCCATACCACAGATAAAAAGGGTATGATATCAAAGTGTGTCATAGCTTCAATAATGTGGTATAGGATATGATTGATAGGAATGAGTTGATCATTGACAATCCTCTGAATTTGAACAACCAAAATATAGGAATATTCAAAAATCCCTTACCAAATCATGAGCCATCGAGGAATAACATCGAACAAGTCAATTAAGTATGGATTGATCCGCCAATGCAAGGATTTTTCAGCATGGTGAATGTGGTCACCAGAAATAGGAGGTACAACCAACTAGATCCTCCTCCAGCACCAATTTGGATTCAAAATGTGCCTCAATAGAGACCCATGCATAATCCCTTGCCAAGTCCACCAACAAGATTAGTGGTGACAATAAGGAATAGGCTCATTCAATGTCTACAAATAGCTTTGGCAATATTATTAATATATGAGATAATACAACAGTCTCCTAGGCATAGGGAGATGTTAATGGACATCTTAAGGTCCATAGAAGTACAACCCCAATATCATGAAGCTTTCACTATTTTTGTGGGACATGTGAAGTAGTGCCAAAAACCTATGATCCAATTCTACAATTATGAAATTAAGATAGTTTCCACTACAGTAGTGGACCTGCTGCTTCACATCATCATATGTGTAAACCATACTCTATTCAAGTGGGTGTTGATTGATACAAGATCATCGATCAACATAATTACCAAAAAGACATTAGGACATCTAAAATTTCCCAAATTGCATATCGTGTCCTCAAATTTCACACTATGAGCATTCAATTATACGTTGTGCTCAACAGTAGGTACTATAATCCTTCCTATTCATGTTGGACTGAAAACCATCCCTTTGATGTGTCATGTGCTTAAGGGTACTATGCAATACAATATTCTCCTAGGCCAGCCTTGGATAAGGGAACTACAATGCATCCCCTCAATCTTACACTAATGTATCAAATATGTGCATGAGGTACAAGTGCATGTGGTTTCTTCAGATGATGAGCCATTTAGGTATATTAATCAGGTGGATTTACTGGGATACTTCATTATCCCATCTATGCATCTAGATATTATACCTGCATCACCTATCAGACATCCAACAGGTAAGTCTAAGGCAATGTGTGTCGATCCTTCAACATTGACACCACGACCAACCTCAAATACAATAGCTACTTCTGTGAAGACTACGATATCAACAAGACTTAGGAATGATCAAAAGCTAAAGGCAGTGATGGGTGAAATAGAGCCCAAAGAAATTCTCAATATTATAACTATCGAGATCCCAAATTCGATGGAGGAAGAAAACTCATAAAATTAAGTCAAGGAGGTACCACAACCTACCTCTCTTGTGTTTTCAATAGTGTCATTTACAGTGTAGGTGACTATTCACCTAGTCAACCCCAAGCTAGCTAAATACCTGGTGTAGAACATAACTTTTATGTCAATCATAAAATCTACATAGGATATGGGTAGGCTGCAAGCCCATCACTTCCCTGTGGGGATAGTGGTACCACTGGGGGTGCCACCTAATCATACTAACTTTATCTATGGAGGTTAAGATCAACTTGCATATTGTTTTCCCATAGAAGATGATGATGATGAATTATTTGCAGTAAATATTCATCTATCTAACCTAGAGTTCACCCTTTGTTATTTTGATTGTTATCATTGGTATGGTTATGGTTTGGATTTATTTGAACAAGGGCATCAAACTCCATATAAACCATGTTATCAACTACCATCTAATAGGTTCTAATCGGGTTATGATGTAGGAGGTCAGGATGATTTATTAGCTATATCTCTCAATCACCTAAACCTAAGCATAGGGGGTGATGTTGATTGGAACCCATATCATCCCAAACCTTCATATTATTGAAGGGGTCATCGATCAGTAACCATGGTCATCATAGAAACACCCTTGGTCTATCATAATAAGATTTCTTTGGAGGCTGATCCAGATGAAATTATAAGAATTGATTAGATTGTTTGAGACCGTGAGCATATTGACGACATTGGCATTGAAACCCAGAGTTCTGATATAACAACAAAATCTAAATTAGAATCCTTTTTTGAGGAAGGTGAATACAAATCCATCTCAAAGATAGATAGACCAAAATTTAATTTTGAAGAAGACGATGTTGAACAATTCTTAGAGGATGAGGAGTATGAGTATGAAACAAAAATGACCTACTTAGGGCCTTGTCATTTACGTTATTTTAGGGAGCTATAGATATGAAACCCATTTATCCTTAGGTATTCCTAGGTTATCTCAATCAAATAAGGCCATTAAATCTGAAAGAGATATACCATATGGCTTTTTTTTGGTCCTCCAAATTTAAGGCAATGCTTCCTCCTAAGGACCCAATTGTTATGTCTGTTACTAGACTAGATCCAATAATCCCTATTCTACCCAAGAAACATCTAGAGCAGGGGGAGAGATTTGGAGATAGTGTGTTGCATTCATGTGGTCTTTGATATTATTTCCATTCCATCAACATGGTCTCCATTGATTTGACCACTCCACTTCACAATACATATGACCCTTCGAAACCTTTGTACCACAATATTGAGGCCATTGATTTTGATCACATTAATTTATCCTTAGAGCCTAAATATTTATTACTTTTTTTTTTTTTTGTGGAAAACATCCCAAAAGGGATGCCACTTTCGGGTAAGACCCAAGGAGGCAGGGGTATCCATTCCGCCAAAAATGCCCAGGACTCGGACCTGGCCTACCACCTTTGACACACTCAAGGAGCAAACAAACACACAAACCCAATTAAAAATAAGCAAATAACAACAAAAATAATAAAATAAAATAAAAAACATGCTCCTTGAGTGTGTCAAAAACAAAAGCACAACCAAACACGCACAATAAGATAAAAGAAACCACAACACAAACCACATAGAAAAACACAAGAAACACATAACAAAACACAAACAAGACAAAAACAACATAACACTACAAAGACATAACCCAAAAAAAAACAAGAAAAATAAACACAACCAAAACCTAAAAAATTAAAAAATAAAACAAAAATAAAAATAAAAAACAACCAACAACAGACAATAAAAAAAACAAAAAATATAGAAAACACTCACCCATAAAAACACGAAATAACACAAACAAAGAGAAACCCAAGAACAAGAACGAAAAAAAACACAAGAACAATAACAAAAAACATAAAAAAAAAAAAACAAAAACACAAGAACAACAAAAAACAACACAAAGAACACAAAAACAAAACAAAATAAAAAAACCCACCCACCTTAAAAAACTAAACAAAAAAAACAAAAAGGAAAAAAGAAATAAAAAATGAACAAAACAAAGACCTATCTAGACCAGAAGACTATTAAGGCAAGAATCAACAGAGGAAACAAAATAAAGAATAGAATGAGCTAGGGAACTAAAAAAAACTGAATGAACCAAAGAGAAGCAAAAAAAAAAAACAAGAAGAAACTAGGTACCTTCATAACTGGAGCCATCCAAAGAAATGATAGAAAGAAGAGCTTCCCTAATTTGAGAAGCCCACCATATAGGAGGGTGGCCATAACAAGTAAGATCACCTTTGTCCAAAGCCCAATTAGCTAAAGCATCAACACTCTTGTTTTGATCTCTAGACCACATGATTGTAATCAACTTTCAAAAATCCCATCTGGATTAACTGAATCTTCTCAATAATTCTTTTTATTCTCCAATCCACCTTATGATTCTTAGAAGGATTCTTCAAGAGATTAATCATAAGTTGAGAGTCGGACTCAACTAACACCTTTTCCCATCCAACCTTAGTAGCCTCCTCGAAGACCTCCGAGGATACCATACCCCTCAGCAAGGTTATTGGAAAGAATACCCAAATTCTCAAGCAAAAGTAAAAACCAGGGAGCCATCTGAAAGTCTACCAATTCCTCCCACACTGGCTTTTCCAGGGTTCCCTCTAGAGGCTCCATCAGTATTGACTTTTCCAAAATCCTTAGGAGGAGGTTGCCAATTTCTATTCCTATCCAATTTACTAATACTCACATTCCCTTTAAGATGGTTGCCCTTAGAAGGTTTAATATTCAATCTTTGCATCACTTGATCCCATATTTGGTGGGAGTTTTGGGGGTGATTAAGGAGATGATGGACTGATTCAACTAAGTTGGCTATGGTCTTTTGCCAAATATAGTGAATATCCTTCCTATCTTGATTAAAAATTTGGCTGTTCCTTTCATTCCAAATATTCCAAAGAAGAATGGTAGAACCCATCCAAACTAATCGCCTAATAAAATGATCAACACCCTCTTGATTAGGCCAATCCCTCCAAATCTGTTCAAAAGTAAAAAAATTGGACCACTGTAAGCCAAGTAAAGTGGCCATTCTCCTCCATAGCTCAGAGGCTAAAGTACACTCAATAAAAATATGGTTGATATTTTCTACATTCTCTTCACACATTTCACATCTAAAAGGGCCATGAAAACCACGCTTCATAAGTTGCTCACCAAGTAAGCACCCTACGATGCAATAAAAGCCAATTAAAGAACCTCACCTTAGGCCAGAGATTTTGAGCCCACAATTGAGAAAATATGTCAGAAGAATGGTTGGGATTATTATGGCATAAGGTCAAATAACCTTGAGCAACTGAATACTCACCCTTAGTAGTGTTGTTCCATCCAAAACAATCTTTTTCATGGGACCAAGAGAGGGATCTCATATGAAGGATGCCTTGGATATCTTGTCTTTGCCTTTCTGGGATTTGAATAGGCCAGTCCTCAATAGGGATCCAATATCTACCAACCTTTGAATTACCAGTATGGTACCGACAATAATTAGCCACCTTTATCCAATTAGCTCGATGAAGCTCCTCCATCCAAGGCCTCCAATCGGGAAATTGAGTTATCAAAGGCTTGTGACCATCCCAAGAATCTATCCAAAAATTTGCATGTTGACCATTATGAATGATCCAAAATAATTTTTTCTTTATCAAATCCTCACCAGTCTTAAGAACTGCTAAAATGGGAGAACCTTTGGTAGGAAGTTGATAGCGAACAAGGTCTTCAGGACTTTTGTTCTCAGCATATTTAGCATGGAGATTATTGGCCCAAAGAGCATTGGGGTTATGCAACATCCTCCAATATAATTTAGCAGCTAAAGCTTTGTTGTTATTAATTGAAGACCGTAAACCTAACCCCCCTTCACTCTTAGGAAGACATAAAGTATCCCATTTCACCAAGGCCCATTTTCTTTTCTCCTTAGTACCACTCCAAAGGAAACGATGACTGATTTGATCCAATTCTCGAAGAATAGCCTTTGGAATATTCAAAATGGAAGAAACATAAATAGGAATAGCTTGAAGGACTGATTTTACCAAGGTGATTCTACCCCCATAAGAAAGCCACTTGTTGGTCCACTTTCCAATTTTCTTCTTGACTTTGTCCAACAACCAATTCCAATATTTATTTTTTTGCCTTTGAATATTTATGGGAATACCTAAATAAGTGATTGGAAGAGAGGTCTTCTTATATCTTAGCTTATCCAAGACCATGGATTCCTGTCTAGCAGAGCAGATGAAAGAAAATAACTTTAGATTTGTCTTCATTGATCAACTGCCCAGTAGCCTTAGAAAAACAGCTAATGATTTGCTTAATATTAGAAGCTTCCTTAACTGTAGCTTTACCTAAAATAGTAGAGTCATCCACAAATTGAAGATGAGAGATAGGTCTAGCTCCATGAGCAATGGTAACTCCCTCAAGGGTTTTGTTTTCCCTCTTTTTGGTTATAGTCCTACCCAAGCATTCAACAAGAATGATGAATAAATAAGGGGATAGCGGGTCACCTTGCCTAATACCTCTAGAATCTGGGAAAGACTGAGAAGGCCCGCCATTGATAAGAACTAAGTAGGAAACTGAAGAGATACATCCCATAATCCAATCCATCCAATCCTTAGAGAAACCAAATTGCCTCAAAACTTTGATAAGGAAGTGCCAATCCACTCTGTCATAAGCTTTGGATAAGTCTAACCGAATGAACATGGAAGGAGAATTTTGCATATCCATGGAATGGATGGCTTCCTGAGCAAGAACTATCTCATCTACTATTTGACGTCCTTCCACATAACCCCCTTGCTCTAGGGAAATAATCTTATGCAAAAGAGGCTTCAACCTTTCTAGCCATGATTTTAGTAATGATTTTGAGAAGAACATTACATAAAGCAATAGGTCTAAAAGCTGAGATATGATCAACCTCTTGAGCTTTTGGAACAAGAGTAATATAAGTTTTATTGATAACCTTCAAAATTTCTTTGGCTTTCCCGGCTTCTTCCACCACCTCTAATAAATCAACATGAAGGATATCCCAGAACTCTTGGTAGAACTCAATAGGAAAACCATCAGGACTTGGGGTTTTCCCTTTTTGCATTTTAAAAACTACTTGTTGAAGCTCATTGATAGTAACAGGAGCAGTCAAAATAGAGTTCTCCTCGAAGTGATAAGAGAAGGGATTGCTTGAAGAACATTATATTGTGAAGCTGAGTCAAGGGGAGTAGCAACAAAAATATTGGAAAAGTAATCAACAACAATAGAGTTCATGCCATCCCAAGTATAAACAACATCTCCGAATCTGATTTTAAGGAAGAAATAAAGTTGTGAGATCTTCGAGCTAGAAGAGATTTGTGGAAAAAATTTGTGTTTCGATCTCCTTCTTTGAGCCATTGAATTCTAGATTTTTGCTTCCATAAGATTTCTTCTCTTTTTTCCCATTCCTCTAACCGAGTTGTGAGTTTAATTTCATCTTGCACTTCTCTTCTCTGTGAGGCCATCTAAACGGATTTTCTTATTCAAATTTTCAAGATGAGCAATAACTTCATGTTTTTTTTTATGAACATCCCCAAACTCTTTCCAGTTCCAAGTCTTGATTTTGGATTTAATGTATTGCAGTATTTTGACAAAACAGAACATCTTAGTCCCATGCCTAGGTTTACCTTCCTTCCACCATTGTTGCACATGAGGTCTGAAGGAAATGTCTCTAAGCCACATTAATTGAAAATGAAAAGGAGAGAAACTCACATTGGTTTTCCACATTTCCACCATGACTGGCCAATGATCCGAACCAACATTATTAAGAGTCTTCACTTTAGGAATGTGACCATGGATTAAGAAATTTTCAGAGAGCAAAAACCTATCCAATCTCTCCATTATACAAGCTAAGCCTTGCCTTCTGTTAGACCAAGTCATAAGGCCATTATCTCGGTTGGATATCCACAAGATGGAGGTTTGCAATATATTCGCTCATGAGGTCGGTGCTTTTGTCCAAATTTCTATTTCCCCCCTTTTCTCATCCAGAGAGAGGATGGTATTGAAATCTCCTCCGATCAAGATCCAAGATTTAGGAAAATGAGAGATAATATGAGTAATATCCTTCCACTGTCTTCTTTTTTCCTCCAAAGAAGTCGGAGCATAAACAGTAATGCAGAGCATAATCTGGTTGGAATGTCTACTTTGAATAGCTATAGCCAACAAACCCCACTTGCCAACCATATGGTGAATAACTACCTCTTTTGGATCCCAAAGACAAGCAATGCCACCCGAAGTCCCTTGGGAACTGAGGGAAACCACTTTTCCAACTGGCCAAATTTTACTGGCAATTAAGTCCATATCCTCCATTGACATCTTAGTTTCTTGAAGGAAAACAAGATGTGGATGATTTACCTGAATCATTCTTCTAATTTCATTTTGTTTTGAAAGACTCCCTTTGAGTCCTCTAATATTCCAAGTGATGATCTTCATTAATACCAGGGCTAAAAAAGTTGGGAAGGGCATTAATCTTACCTTCCTCTACAAGCTTTTCACCTTCTTTTACCATATGATATTGATTGGTCTTGCGACCTACTTTTTGATTAGAATCCATCTTCAATTTTTTTTCCCTGTTTCTTGACTTATTCCAATTGAATCTGAGATGGCTTCTAACCTTGAAGAATGCTCGTACACAACCAAAATTTTACTAGATGGTTCAATAGAGTCTATATTGGGACCTGCATTATTTGAAGTTTTGACATTTGAAATATTGTTTTTCTTGTGTAAATTTTCTCCTTTTTTTTTCTCGTTGAAAACCTTTGATTTGTTGGTTTGTCTCTGAGTTCTTCCCTTCATATTTAAATTGTGTTTCTAAGATTTTAGTTTCCATTATTTCCTCTTCCTCACTTGGGACATCATTTGTGGAAAGGATTTCAAACATATTAGCAGATGACTTTGATTGATCCTTCATAACTAGTTTTTTTTCGAGTGTTCTTCTTCTTAGGTATTTGGAAACTTGCTAAGTTTATATCTTCTTTCTTTTGATCAGGAATTTTATTTGGGCAAGCACTGGCCAAATGACCATATTCATGGCAAATTCTACAACGAAAAGGAATGTTCTCATAGTCCACTACTTGCTCCCAAGTGTCTTCCCCAAATTGTAATGTGATATTTTTAGGTAGGGGTTTGTCAAAATCCATTAAAACACAAATCCGAGCATAAATAATATGTTCAAAATTTTGAGTACAATCAACGAGTCATCATAAAAGTTCCTAAAGAGTTTCCAATTGAAGAAAAAATAGTAGGATTCCAAAATTCAATAGGGAGGCCAAAGAGTCTAACCCACACGGGAGCAATAGAAGGCATCTCTTCTTCGGCTTTAAATTTAGTATGCCAGGGCTTCATGAAAAGCCCTGCCCTTCCAAAAAACCAAGGACCCCCTTGAAAAGTTTTCTCTCTATCTTCATTATTAGCAAATAAAACAAGAAAATAACCATTTGGATAAATAGAGATTTGTAACTCACCTTTAGTTTTCCAGCTTTTTGTAGCCCATACTTTGAAAGTAGATAGACTCGAACGAAAACCCCACGAACCGACAAATTAGTCCTCTTTTTTCCAAATCTTCAATGCCAGTCTAAATGTTATCCATATCAAGCTTAACAATAGGAGTTCCATCAGCTGCTTTAAGACATCCCGACTCCATTTTCCTGGGATCAATCTTAGGCATTCTTAGAGGTTTATGGGAAGCCCTAATATTGATATTAGCATTGGGCTGAGGCTGTCCACCATGAAGGGCATCCCTAAAATTCATTTTTGGGACTGAGTCTTCAAAATTCTTACCCTTGATAGGGGTTTTCACAGTAGAATTATTTTGTGGGTGCACCTTAGCACCAGATTCACTTGAGATATGAGCCATTTTTTGATCAACTGCTTGAAACTTGTTTCGTGATCTCTTTAATCCTTGCCCTAGACGTCGTGGAAAGGTATGGTTTTCACTTTTCTTTTGTGCAGCAAATTGGAAGCCGTTGTCACTCAAGTTCACAGTATGATCTATTGAAAGACAAATTTCTAACCCATCTTGTATCCCCTGCAACATTTCCTACTAAAATATTGAGAATAAACCACAAAAATATTGGCCGCTAGGGCCCGAAGGCCCTAAAAACCAACCTCTAGAGCTGCTTGCACTCAACCCAGATGAAACCCTCGCATAGCCGCTTGCCAAATATGTCGTTCACACATAGGGATGCGCTAGGATCTGTGTTGCTCCAAATGATATGAAAATTGGTGGAGACGTTCTAGGGTTTTTCAGGCATCTACCCTCAAAATTTTAGCTCAATCCGAGTCCGGATGAGTGAGATATGACCGAAACGAGTTCGGAAGTTTGGGCAGTCCTGCAAAAAATGTCTCCGAAGAACCGTGAGCAAATTGAAAATTCTACAATACTTCTTACCACTTAAAATCCTAAATATTTATTACTTAATAAAGAAATGCTACAACCATTTCATTTTGTTCCAGGATGTACATATGATATTTATCATGCTAAGGACAATCCCAATTTAGTGGAGCCTTTAAATCCAACATATATCATCTATATAATCCCTACGCATCACTAGCTTTAGAAGGGGTCCAATATATCAATAGAGGAAATATTTGAAGTGGATATCAACGATGATCCCACAAATCCAAGGAAGGTTAAATTTGGAGAGAGCTTATCTTATAATGAATGTGCCAACCTCATTACTCTATTGAAAGAGAGACATGATCTCTTTACTTAAACATACAAGAATATATCAGGTCTGGATCCAAAATTGGTTACTCACAACCTTTTGTTGGACCCACCAAGAAAACAGTAATGCAAACACTCAAGAAGATGCATCCAACCATCACTTTGATGGTTAAATATGAACTATAAAAAATTTTGGATGTAGAATTCATAATATCCATTGACTATCCAGAATGGGTATCAAGCATGGTACCCATAGGAAAATATGATGGAAGAATATGCATCTATATAGATTTTAGAGACCTCAAGAAGGCAACACCCAAAGATTCATTTTCATTGCCTAATATTGATGCTCTGGTAGATGCAACTGTAGGTCACAAAATGCTTTCTATCATGGATGATTTTTCTAGTTATAATACGATTTAAATTAAACCCAAAGACCAGCATACAAATGCTTTCACTATGCCATGGGGAATATTTTACTACAAAGTTATGCCATTTGGCCTTAAAAATGCTAGTGCCACATATCAGTGGGCTATGACATATATATTTCATGACTATATGCATAAGATCTTAGAATATTATATCTATGACTTATTAGCCAAGTCATTGTTGTGCGTAGAGCACGTCGAGGTTCTCAAAAAAGTCTTGATCGCATAATAGAGCACAATGTCAGGTTGAACCCCAAGAAATGTGTCTTTGACATAACTTCAGGTAAACTCTTGGGATTCATTATTTCTAAAAGAGGAATCAAAGTTAACCCAATGAAAGTCAAGGCTATTTTAGAAATGTACCCCCCACAAACATCAAGGAACTAAGAAGCCTATAGGAAAAAGTAGCATCAATAATGCGATTCATCACACAATTATTAAAAAATATCGATCCATGAATCGATTGCTACACAAGGGGTCCCATTTAATTGGGATGAAGACTATAAAAAAGCCTTCACTGAGATCAAATAATACCTAGTATCACAGCCAATATTAGCTGCACCTAGACTAGATGTGCCATTTGTGCTATATATATCATCCACATAATTTGAACCGAAAACCATGTTAGCCCAAAAGAACATGCAAGGCAAAGAATAGATAATATATTACATCAGTCGAACTCTGGTCAACTACAAGCTATGATATACATATATAGAAAAATTGTGCTTAGTAGTGGTATTTGTAACGAAGTAGTTGCAACACTACATGTTGAGCCATGTGATATATGTAGTATCAAAATAAAATCCTTTGTAGTATATGATGAGCAAGATATATCATAATACACGTATTGCAAAGTGGATCATGTTATTGATGAAATTTGACCTAGATTTCATAAGTCAAAATTCTATCAAGGGATAAGTCATAGAAAATCAATTGGTAGAGGCTCCTCTTAAAGATCATAGGCCTCTCATCATAGAGCTTCCTGATGATGCAGTATTTGCATTATTGGAGTCACCTAAAGCCGAAGAACCTTATAATCAAGCATATATGTCTTTGTTCTTGCGAGCAAGGGGGAGGTGCAAGAATTATTTTTTCATTCCACAAGGTGCTCCAATGCCCTTGTCATTTAAACTCAATTTCCCTTGCACCAATAATAATGTTGAATATGAGGCCCTAATATTGTGTAGCACCCTAAAATTGGCGCAGTAAAATTGGAATAATTACATTCACCTTAGTAAATAAATTTAAATTCAAATTTAACCTCCCAAACCGCCCGTTAACCGCTGAGAAACCCGTTTCCTCCTTTTTCGCGCCATTTTTAGCAGCTTGTTTTGACCGTTTGACGATATCGTCTCCGATCAGACGATATCGCCCTGCATTTGACGATTTCGTCTGGACTAGAACGTCCAGACGATTTCGTCGCAAAACTGAATTTGCATAGTTGGAATCCATTCCAACGGGTCTCCAATCCGGGCAGAAGCATGTCTGTGCCGTTGGGACCCTTCCCCCGTTGGAGATCTCCCAAATTGGGATGATCTCCAACCTCCCAACAACTATCCTATGCCTATTTAACTCTAAGGCTTTTCCCTCCCCAACCCCTGGCTGAATTTTTATGCAAATTGAACCCTTATGCTCTAAAACATCGTAATTCATATTTTGCATTAGTCCTATAGTCATTTCATTGCATGTACACCACCGGTTTTCAGCCAGAGCCAGCACCTATCGCAACCGACGAACCTCGTCAAGATCGGAGGCGATCTCGTCAAATTCGGGACGATCTCGCATCGATGCGAGACGATTTCGATCGCAGCGCACATTGAGGCAATCGATGCCTGGAGTTTGTTCTTCTGTCTCTTTTCTCTATCATTTTATGTTATAAATTAGATTATTTATTCAGTTTTTATATTATATTGCATTTGGAGTTCACCCATTTTGTCTAGTTTACAGATTAAGATCATATTCTGCTATCTAAACACAGTTATTTGCATTTACTTCTGTTCCTGTATATTGTTCAACACTCATATTACTGTTTTACATAGTTTGCCCCTGTTTGCAAAATAAAATTTCTCGTATTTCGCATCTGTTTGTCGTTTTGCAGGTCTCTGATGAATTCGTCTGACGAATTCATCGATTGCGTACGATCTTGTCGGTTCGTACGATTTTATCAAATTGAAGGAGATTCTGTTGAATTGCAGATGATCTAGACTGCTTCAAGCTTCGGAAACTCCATCGACTTCCGGATCGGTAATCTCCATTGGCCTCCTACAAATTCTCTCGTTTCTGTTTTCCTTTCTGTTTGTTGTATGCATTTAAATTGCATTTTCATGTAGTTTAAGTTAGAATCATTCGGCCAAACCTAGGATGAATGTTTAAAAATAAAACGAACTCATCAAAACTCATTCCCAAAACCTAGGCGTGGAAACTACCGTCAAATGTTTCCTGGTGAACCCACCATCCGTCGAAAAATCACCAAAATGCACCTCCCTTGAGAGGCGGGACCTTCGCAAAGTCCTCTCGTCCGAGGTACCGCACCATCCTTTTTCCATCCTCCTTCCGAGCGCGGATCCAATAGCCTGAAGGTAGGGGTGCGAAAAATTTGGAGCGATACATTTTGGTGAACCCGACGTGAATGCATCATAACCTTTTGAAAACAAAAACAAAAAAAATATATATGTGTGCAAAAAAAAAAATATAACAAAATCATCATTTCAAGTTTGTATGTTTTTAGATTCAATTCTAAATAGTAGATGCTAAATATTACTTTTAGAAGTACTAAAGAAACCATGAGTTTTTACTCAAATCAATATGAGCCCATTAGTAATGTTGGAAGAATTCATCCAAATACATTTGTTGATTATGACCAACCTCATCCCTATTCAACACCACCTCTATCACACTCTTCTTATTTTTCATCCATAACCCAACAAAACAATCCCTTTGCCAATCCTCTTCATAATGATATTATCTATTCTCCCATATATCCATATTATGTCTATCAACCCACATATAATCCTCCACCACCTTTTCAATACTCTTCTTTCAATACAACACATCCATTTCAACAAGAAAATACTTATTCTTCCAATTCTACCATTCACTCACCTCCTACATCGCAATCTTCCTATCATAATTCTACCCAAAATGAAGAAAGTAGAGGTGAGAAACCATTAGGTCCTTTTATGACGAAATTCCTAAGGCATTTATCAAAAACCTCTCAAAAACCTTCATCACGTAAATTTACTAGGCTTAATCAACCAATGGATATAATTCTCAAGTATTTACTTGACACAAATATTATTGAACTTCCTTCCATAAGACAACCTGATACCACATCAGATTGGTTTAAACCTGAGCTACATTGTGAATATCATAGAGTAGATGGACATATGACACAAAATTGTAAAGATTTAAGATGTGCAATTCAAGATTTGATTGATAAGGATCTTTTTAATATAAAGGAATTACAATCTACAACTGATGATAAACCTCCAAGAAACAATCAAACTCCTACACAACAAATACCAATAATCAATCAAGACATGGAGATCTCCCAAGAACCCCTATTCAATTATCAACAACAAGAAACCAATCAAATATTGCATGTTAATGTGTCCCATCATGATGATATTATTAATATTGTAACAAAAACTACAAATGAGCAACCTCAAATTCAATCAACTCAATCTGATATTCAAGAGATGGATTCCTCATTTGACCAACCTTCAAAACTATCCTTGGCTATAGAGAATGATCCAAAATGGAATGTAAGCATAGAAAGCTCATCTTTAGAATCAAAATCTCAATCTGAAATCCACCTTGATAACCAACAACAAGTGATTAATCCTCAAGCAAAGATATCCCTTTTAGAAGTATTACAAATTGCTCACAAGGAAATTTTGTTCAAAATACCTAGCCAACAATTTGTTCCTCATCATATTTTCTCTAAGAACATAATTAATGGTATAAACCCTCTTGAGGTTAACCATATTTCATTCTATGATGAGGATATTCCTTCCTCTACTCCACAAGAAGACTCCTATCTTTACATTATCGGATCTAGTAAAGAAACACTTGTTAGAACTATCATGGTAGATAATGACTCTTCTCTTAATTTATGCACTTATCAATTATTCCAAAAACTCAAATTAAAGGAAGAAGATATTAATGAATCAAATGTTATTATAAAATATTTTAACAATGAAATTCAAGAACCTCAAGGTACTATAATTATTCCCCTTAATATTGGATCCAAGATCCTGGATACTTTATTCTATGTAGGATATTGTCCTTCACCTTACAAACTACTTCTCCAGAGTCCTTGGATTCATACGATGAGGGTTGTCCCTTCCACTCTTCACCAATGTTTGAAGTTTGAACTTGCAAATAAAATTGTTACCATACATGGTGACCCAACACCATTTGAAGAATATTTAACGGTTGAAACATCAAGTTCTATACATTCTCTATTATCACAATTATCTTCTATCCATCACTTTTCTTCATCCATATATGATCATCCTTGTTTATCAAATAACACTCATGCATATCTTTCACATATACTTTCTCCATCTTATCAAAACTTGGAATATAATAATAAGAATGAAGAACTTTCTTATATTTCTAATATTTTATTTTGTAACATGATCAATTTTACACATATAAAAGTCAAATATTTTTCTACATTATTCTACATTATAACAAAGCTTTTGTTATCACTACCTTTTATTCATCACCTTATATTCTTACCTTCACCTCAATCAGATTATCCTTCAAAACCTCCTTTGATTTTGAAGCAACCTTAGACATGCTATACTCAAATAAACCTTGTATAGTGTATATAGATCATCTTGTATATACCACCAATTTCAATTCATAAATTAAAATCAAAATACAAAAAAAAAAAAATCAAAATCCTCAAAATCAAAAAATCAAAAAATACAAATGCAACCAAAGAACTTAAAGGTAAATTTGAGCCCAACTGGCTCGGACCATACATCATTACTACAAAATTTGAATCAGGAGCATATAAATTATCTACCTTAGATGGTAAAGAACTTAAAGAACCCATGAATATTTTACATCTCAAACGTTATTATGCATAAATTTGGTCATTTCATCCATGTATATATTTGTTCAAAATCATTATCTTGTATTTCTTTCAATTTATTCAAAAACCTCAAAAACATTCATAAAATCTTCAAAAATCTTCAAAAATATTTATTGCATTTATTTAAAGCACTTGTAAAGTTCCTTTTGCTCCAAAACAAAAATCAACATAAAAATCCAAAAACAGACTATATGCTTGACTCTTTCGAAACCAAAACAATATACGTAATAAAGAGAGAGTCAACATTCTCAAAACTTTCTCAAAATCATTATTTTCTTACAATTATTGCAGTTATATGTTTCAACTTATTTTGGATAAAACTAGCATTTATTTGGCATCCCTCACTTGCACACTCACAAAATAAATATCTTGATTTTATCTGGCATGATTACTAATCTCTCTTATATCAAAGTTCACAAAAATCAATTAAATAAAGTTTGAGCATAGAGAATTGATCTTGGTATTTACTTAAACCAAGCACATCTTTTCACAATAAAATGATTATATTTGTAATTTCCATGTTTTGCTACATAGTAGAACGAATTTCTTGAGTGAAAAGTTTCCCTTGCTATCCTATCATGCACATGGTCTAGAATCTTTGAGAATTGGCAAAAGGACAAGCTCACCCCTACCCAGAATAAAAATCCCTTGCTCTACAGCTAATCTGAGCAAGTATCCCTAGAAAAAGAAAAAGAAAAAGCAAAGAAAAATTCAAGAAAAAGAGAAAAGAAAAATGTTATTCTATATCATTCCAGCAATATTTCAAGCACTATCTCAAAAATCAAGCAAAAGAAAAATAAGCAAAGTTCAAAAGAAAGCAAGAAAAGCAATAAAATCCCTTTCCCTACCCTTTGAAAAGAAAAGAAGGGTGAATGAGCTTGAATCCCTGGAATTCTCAATTATTCGAAAACTGTGAGGTAAGCCCCATAACAGTGGTTTGTGCCCAACCCGCTTGGCCTTGGGTAACTCCTAGCGTGGCGATATGTCCGTCACATTAGCGACCTTCTTTTGTACGGACCTATGTCCGCTTATGGATTAGCTAGCTCTTGATAATCCGATCTACATAGTAGCCTAGTATGGTTATATGCATCTACATCATGGTTAATGAACACTTAGTTGGTTTATTCAAATCACTTGTATCATAGTATCTTGCTCAAAATCGGTAACTCGAACCATACAATTGCACACACATTTGTATTTGAGAGATTTTGTCTATCATTATGATAAATCAAGATTGGCAATGAATTCACTTATGCACATGGGATTCCTTATAAATCTAATTTTTTTCAAAATACTTTGAAATATTATTTTTGCAACTTGTTTGGAATAATCAAGTACAATTATCTAACAACATATCATATATATCTTATCGACTTTCGCGACGATGGTATAATTCCAAAACCAAAATTGGAATTTTATGCTTAGCGCAAGTCATTATTATCATATTTTCTCGTTCATAAAAAATTAATCATGTAATAAAACTATCTTTTCTTTGATCTTCGCGATGATGGTATAAGTCTATACCTACATATTCTATACCTAGCGAAAACCATTGTAACAATATTTTCTCCAATTTATCAAAATTCATAAAAACCATATGACTTCATTTTACACCAATTATGCTTTTCAAAAGCAAACACATTTTTATTATTTCATATCATTATGTCAACCTTTGCATTTTGCAATGATGGTATAATTCTTAAGGAATTATTCAACAATTTTTATCACACTTAGGAATTTATGCCTAGCAAAAATTATTTTACAATATTTCATGCATAATATGTTCATGGAAATCTGAAAACAAACCATCATCATCATCATTATTTGCATCGTCACAACAAAGTCTTAAGACAGTCTCTTAAGCACTCTTTTCTTTTAACAATATTTCTATCCTGGGACTAGCTTGACGACCGAGTGAGCAACGACTCCATGAAATGGTCTATAATAGCGACAATGTCCTTTGAAATTATTGTTAGAAATCTCTTTTTATTTTATCACATTTCATTACAACCAATCAATTTGTTACATCAGATTATTTCATTTAAAATATTTATAGCATGACATCCAAGTTATAATATTTTTAAAAAACAACATAATTACATGAATCATCAATAAAATCATTACATCAATCAATTCAATCAATCAATCAAACATAAAAAGCATCATAAGCATCACATAAGACAAGTCATATGATCAAAAAATATCTCATCTATATATATCAACGAAATATATACATCATCAAAACTAGATTGGTATGCCACAATATGTACCTTGGCATACTCAATCCTCTATCAATACAAGTATAAATACAATGTCAGTGGCAGTATCCTGCCCTCTAGCCTCGAGAGCCTCTAGAGCTCTCGGCCTCATCTCCTCCTCCACCCTACGGAGGGCGAGGTGGTCCCATCGCAGTATGTGTGGTACTGCGAGTCCTTGTCGTCGACCGGGATGAGCTCCTCGTCGACCCTGTCCTGATCGGCTCTGCTATGGCAGGTGGCACCTGTATCCTCTGGCCCTCTGGCATCGCCTGGTAGTATAGCGCCTGATAGAATGCGGTCTAAGAAACCGATCGCAGCAGCTCCTGAGTGCTTACCCCTCCGCCTCGTGCCCTGAGACGAGCATTCTCGTCTCGTAGCTGTGACACCTCGCCTGGTGTCGTGCAGCCGCATCCCGTAACGTCTCGCACCCGAGCTCGTTGATGATCTCTCTCTGCCCGAAGAGTAGCCATCTCGCTACTCTCTCCAATGTCCACACCCTTGCCATTATCAGGCGATGGTGGCCTCTCGTGGATATGAGGGTCTCGCCTCCCTCCTCTCCCTCTCCCTCTCCCCGCCGCGGCCTCTCCCCGTGCCTCGTGGCCTCCTCTCGCTCTCCTCCGTCGTGACCCCGGGCTACCTCTACCGCTGCCTAGCATCGCCTCCCTATCCGATGCACGACCGTGTGGATCGGTCCCTGTGCCCTCGTCATCCGAGGAGGGTGGATGCTCGCGTACCGTGCATCGTAGCCATCGGCTACCCTCGCGTCGTCCCCATCCACTGGCTGAATGGGGGCATCGTCCGCGTCCTAACTCTAGAATCTCTGCATATCTGGAGCCCCGCTAACTGTGGTGTTATCCCGGATAGTCCAGGAAAACTCGTAATCCCTGAGAGATGGGATCCCCTGCTATAGACCGAACTATCGCAAAACCCGGTCATAGTGGTGGAGCTCCACCTCTCCCATCTCCATCCGCAGCCAGCAGACTCACCTGATGCGAGCCAGCTCCTGTCCGTCCTCTGGAAACCCTGGATGCTCTCTCCATGGCCTCTAGGTGATCTGGTCTGGGACCAAGTCATCCAGCAGTCTCCGAGACACCGATAGATCGATCCGTCGCTGTGCTCCTCTCCGAAGCCACCAGTAGAAGACTCGGGGCCTCTCCCCATCAACCCCTGTCAGTGGAAGCCCTACCGGCCTCCGCACCGCAATGTGCTCCCAGCACCAAACCTATAGGAGCGATGTCATAACCAGACATCGGCCGCCCTTGTATACGACCCCATGCAGGATCCTATACAATCGACATAGAACAAAGCTGCCCCAAGCAAATCTGTAGCCATGGTCGCGCATGTCGCAGATCACATCTGCCAGCATCCATGGTACCCTGCAGCCGCTCTGGTGGCACAACAGAAGTCCACCAACCACCCCAGCCAAAACTCGTGTCAGTGTAGATGCCCTAGGCATCTGGCGTAGTGCCTCGATGTTCACTCCGCCCTTCTCCAGGGCGAAGCTCGGGTCACCGTAGAGTCGTCCCATCGCGTGGCCCTGATTGGCCGTAGGTGTGATCATCCTCCCTTGTATGGGGATTCTAAGAATCCTCCATACATCCTCTAGTGTGGGAGTCATCTCCCCTGTCGGTAACCGAAAGCATGAAGAGCCCGGGTACCACCTCTCTGCTAGGGCCGTCAGTAGCCCCATGTCAGTAGAAACTTGTGGCATCTCTGCCACATGTAGTAAGTCGGCTCGTGCTAGGCGATCTCGCTCCGCCTGTGTCAGAGCGGCCAAGTCATCTCTTAATCCTCCATATTTCCACTCTCTACTCTTTAGTAATCCTCTCTGCAAGCATAAACATCAAAACAACAAACAATCATTAATAACAATTTTAGCAATCAATAATGCAACTTAAAGATCAAAATTTTGCAATTGATGATATCGCCCACTATTGGCCGATATCGTCCGAAATTTGAGCAAAATCGTCTCCGATTTCGCGTGTCGAAATCGTCTCTAATTTGACGAAATCGTCCCTTTTTCGTCGATTTCGCCCTTGGGCGAAATCGACGAACTTGAGACGATTTCGTTGAACTAGGGACGATTTCGTCCGGACGACGTCGATGGCCAAAAATGGCCGCGATGCTCAAAATTCACCTAAAAATCCATCTACAAAGCATGTAAATTCAAATTAAATCAATCTAAATTAAGTTTAAACCCTTACCCCGTAGACCGCGGCGGACCTCTGCAGATCTGTGCGCTGTCTCTACCATTTTTGCTCCAAAGCTCTCAAAACAGTAAAATGAACAGTAACAAATGAATTAGGGTTTTACCCTATTTTTCCTAATAATTCAACAATAATTTTTGCTTTTCCGCGTTTTTACCTCAAACGTTCGATTTGGGTAAAAACACGGAGGGGGCACCATAGTAAGTCGTCGTACGATTCGACCAAGAATCGTCGCCTAAAAATGGGAATAATTTTTTGCTTTCTCGTAGATCGAGAAGAACTCATCTTTAACGCATTTTCTTCGGAAAATTCGCTAAAGAGGGGGCAAAATGTAGCACCCTAAAATTGGCGCATAGAAATTGGAATAATTACATTCACCTTAGTAAATAAATTTAAATTCAAATTTAACCTCCCAAACCGCCCGTTAACCGCCGAGAAACCCGTTTCCTCCTTTTTCGCGCCATTTTTAGCAGCTTGTTTTGACCGTTTGACGATATCGTCTCCGATCGACGATATCGCCTCTGCATTTGACGATTTCGTCCGGACTAGAACGTCCAGACGATTTCGTCACAAAACTGAATTTGCATAGTTGGAATCCGTTCCAACGGGTCTCCAATCCGGGCAGAAGCATGTCTGCGCCGTTGGGACCCTTCCCTCGTTGGAGATCTCCCAAATTGGGATGATCTCCAACCTCCCAACAACTATCCTATGCCTATTTAACTCTAAGGCTTTTCCCTCCCCAACCCCTGGCTGAATTTTTATGCAAATTGAACCCTTATGCTCTAAAACATCGTAATTCATATTTTGCATTAGTCCTATAGTCATTTCATTGCAGGTACACCATTGGTTTTCAGCCGGAGCCAGCACCTATCGCAGCCGATGAACTTGTCAAGATCGGAGGTGATCTCGTCAAATTCGGGACGATCTCGTACTGATGCAAGACGATTTCGATCGCAGCTGCACATCGAGGCAATCGATGCTCGGAGTTTGTTCTTCTGTCTCTTTTCTCTGTCATTTTATGTTATAAATTAGATTGTTTATTCAGTTTTTATATTATATTGCATTTGGAGTTCACCCATTTTGTCTAGTTTACAGATTAAGATCATATTCTGCTATCTAAACATAATTATTTGCATTTACTTCGGTTCTTGTATATTGTTCAACACTCATATTACTGTTTTACATAGTTTGCCCCTATTTGCAAAATAGAATTTCTCGTATTTCGCATCCGTTTGCTTGTTTTGCAGTGTCTCTGATGAATTCGTCCGACGAATTCGTCGGATTGCGACGATCTTGTCGATTCGTACGATTTTATCAAATTAAAGGCGATTCTGTTGAATTGCAGACGATCCAGATCGCTTCAAGCTTCGTAAACTCCATCAGACTTCCGGATCAGGTAATCTCCATTGGCCTCCTGCAAATTCTCTGTTTCTGTTTTCCTTTCTGTTTGTTGTATGCATTTAAATTGCATTTTCATGTAGTTTAAGTTAGAATCATTCGGCCAAACCTAGGATGAATGTTTAAAAATAAAACGAACTCATCAAAACTCATTCCCAAAACCTAGGCGTGGAAACTGCCGTTAAATGTTTCCTGGTGAACCCACCATCCGTCGAAAAATCACCAAAATGCACCTCCCTTGAGAGGCGGGACCTTCGCAAAGTCCTCTCGTCCGAGGTACCGCACCATCCTTTTCCCATCCTCCTTCCGGGCGCGGATCCAATAGCTTGAAGGTAGGGGTGCGAAAAATTTGGAGCGATACATATTGGGTCTCCAAAAAGTGCTCACCATGAAGATCAAAAACTTGAATATCTTTGGTGGATCCTTACTTATTGTTAATCAAGTTAAGGGAGTCTATAAGTGTAGATGTCCCATATTTAATGTATATAAAGAACTTGTGGACACTTACCTAGCCCAACTGGAATGGTATGACATTGAGACAATTCCTTGAACTTCCAACATATTTATAGACACCATGACATATTTGGGATTTGTATTTCCTCAGAATACATCTACCAACTTTACTACCATCCAAGTAAAAATTCTATTGCAATATATGATACAACGTGAGACAAAAAACAATCAAGAATTAGTCCACATGATTCAGATAGAACCAACCCATGAATGGTTCTACAGAGCTAGAGACTTTTTGAAGAAGGTACCTTGGGAATCATTGCTTTCATAAGGTCCTACAGAGAATGGTACCACTATTATCTATAAGGTTGTTTTCTAATCAACTTTTGTACAAGTCAAAATATAGTAGGAACATGTCATTCAATTAGTTAAAATTATTGCTTATCAATATTGGTTATCACAATTACACAATTTTCTTAAACTTAGAGTAATACCACAGGGATTTTCGCATGCCACAAAAAGAGCATTTAAATAAAAGCAACTAGATATGTCTTGCTAGGAGACATCCTATATCATTGTATCTATGATGGAATTCTCCTTCATTGTATTGAGCTCTAATAATCAACTTGGACAATATCACAAGCTCATGACAATACATGCACTGGCCATTTCAGTGGCATGGCTAATGAGCATCGAAAAATGCTCATTTTATATACATTATTAAGGGGTATTATTACTGGTTAATTAGCATGTGAGATATATTTTTATTTAACTTATGCATATAATTGATAGAAAATCTGGTATTATGCTTAACGGGTGTTTTTAGTGGAAATTGTGTATAAATGCAAGTTTTGCTACTAATATGTTGTTTTCTAGTCTACACCTCGCTTGGACTTGGAAGTGTGCAAGAAAGAGACCTACTCAAGAGGTTCCTTACTCAAGTAGGTTCTAGGTAGGTGCCTTACTCAAGTAGGCACCAAGCAGATGCCTTACTCAAGTAGGCGTCAAGTCGACGCTTTACTCAAGTAGGTGCCTTACTGGTGCCTTATTCCCACACATTGGAAGTGCTTGCATTGGAGACTAATTCAACATTGACCAAGTTGTCCAAGAAGCTAAGGAGGAGGTTGCACGTGAATACAAAGGAGAACTATTTTAATCATGTATTTATTAAATAGAATAAAGTATTTTTATTATTATCAACCGATTGGCCGGTTGACCTTGTAAGGCTCTTAAAGCATTATTTTTAGGATGTAATAGTTTAGGATTTGTTTGTTACGTACACCTAAGGATTTTTTATATTTATCCTTCTAGTGAACAAACATGCTTTAAAATAGAGGAATAAAATATGTGTAGAAACCAATTGTATCTAATCACGTCATGTGATTAAAATAGATTATTTGTTATTGTAACGAGATCTGGTTGTGCTTTATATAAATATGCAAGCCAGATGAACAGATGATCAATGATTAATTTTACACAGATTATTTTATTTTATTCTTTTTCTAAATTATTAAAATTTCAACTCCTCTTATTCGAGCAAACTCTATGTATCTAGCCAAGCAGACTATCTACGGGAGCTAGGGCCCACTTCCTACAGTAGTCCTCTCCTATTTCAATTATATTATTTATTTTTTGTAGATTAGATTTATTATTTTATCTCCTGCTTTATTTTAATTTAGTTCTGTGTGTTTATTTTTTGCATATTTAATTTCCCGTATATTTTCTTTCAGCACTTCAATTTTAGTTGTAATGTATTTATTTAATTTATTGCACTTAGTTTATTTGGTTTGGCTAACTTTCAAATGTATGAACATCCCCCACCAAACTAAATAAGGTACAGACAGATTCATTCCCCAAAATTATAAACATATATTATGCATGACACTCGTAAGTTTACAGACTTACTAGATTGATAATTTATAGAAGAGAAATGATTGTTTTTCGAGACATAATTTTTGCTCACCATTTTGGCACCATTGTCGGGGAGTGTATAAACTGTAGTGTTTTGATCTACAAGTTAGATAAAAAGCCCATTTAAATTTACCTATAGATCTTTTACCTCAGAAGTGTGAGTCCACCAAGTGCCTTTTTATAAGGCCAAAAATAGTTGCTGACATAGTCAGAGCCAAATCCCATAGGCAATAGTTTAAATTTACCATATTCTTAGGTAAATACGGGAATAAAACTAATGTACCAAATTAAGTGTAGAAGTAGAAATCAAATGTGTTGAAAAAAATAGAAAAATCTGGCAATGAAGGATTTCCATCATGTTTTGAATGGTTTCAAGAAATCAAAGAAATAAAACAACCCAGGTCTAATTGAAATTTTTTTAGGGATGTGTTTTTATACAGAAACTATTGGAAAATTATGCCTCTAGAAGCTTGGTTTTAACAATGAAATTTTTTTATAGACTTAACACTTTGCAACATATTGGCAAATTATTTTAATGATGTAGGGAAAATGACAGAGCTAAATTTAAAAGAACATGTTGTTATGGAGTATGCTCTTCACTTGCGCTTAAGGTGACCTGGTGAATCAGAAACAAGCACATATTTTTAAAATATTGTTACACCCTATTTTCTTCAAGGTGCTAGCCGCAGGTAGTCATTTTTTGGCCTGCACATTTTGTCGTAATATTGAAAGAGTTTGGTTGTGAGGCCATGAAGGAAAATACTCTCCTCATGCTATAGCATATCAGACTAGTTGACAAAGAAGAAGATGATTTTCAAAAGACTATCTCAGATATAGGCATGGGGGAAACCTACCTTCATCATTGCCATCAATAGCAGAATGAACGTTGTTCACAGTGTTCATGAAAAAAATAAAATAGTTAGAATTTTATTAATGTCTTTAGTTTAGTTTTTTTTTATGTTTTGTAGGACAACATGAAGTGTGGAGTGTCATACCAATAGTTTTCAGGAGTGCCTTACTCAAAAAAGCATTGAGGAGGCACCTTAATGAAGTAGGCGCCTTACTGAAGCAGACACCTTACTGAAGTAGGCACCTTACTGAGGTAGGCACCTTACTAAAGTAGGCACCTTATTAAAGCAAGTGCCTTATTAAAGCAGGTGCCTTACTGAAGTAGGTGCCTTACTCAGGTAAGTGCCTTACTAAGGTAGGCATCTTACTCAGGTAGGCACCTTACTAAAGTAGGTGCCTTACTGAAGCAGGTGCCTTACTAAAGTAGGCGCCTTATTGAAGCAAGTGCCTTACTAAAGAAGGTGCCTTATTGAGGTGGATGCCTTACTCAAGTAGGTGCCTTACTCCCAAAGTAGGCACCTTACTCAAGAAGGTTCCAAGTAGACGCCTTACTCAAGCAGGCACCTTACTTAGGTAGGCACCAAGTAGGCGTCTTACTCAAGCAGGCGCCAAGCTCCTCAAGTGGTGCCTCAATGTCCATCAGCGAAGGCACCTGATCAAAAAAATATATAGAGAACAAGCACCTTGATGTCATGCATCAAGGGTGCCTTGATTATTGTTAAAAAAAAGAGGAAAAAGAAAAAAAGTCGCACATCATCTATTTTTCTTAGCATAAAATTTCTTTTACTACTTTTGTGTGTTGTATGGGAAGTACCCGCATGCAAGCTGTAGGCATCCTAAGAGCCAGGGCCTAACAAACACAGATTTCATTGAACTGTATTTTAGTTTTTCTTTTATAGGGAAAATGACCTGATTGTACGAAAAATAGGCATCTTGGGAGACAAGGCCTATACTAGCTCAACATTCATGAACCTGCACATTTTTTAGGAGGTAGAAACTTGACTGTTTCCATCCGAAGGAGATAGTCACCATATGGGCATGGACGTGGGTGTTAATTTCTTGCAAAGGGAAGAGGTACCCACCTTTGTGTTTGGGCAACGTAGATGCTAATGCAGTATGAAAAAAATTGGAGGGCCTGATCAACTCTTCAACAACAGACACATTAGGAACTGCTCACTTTTTAATACCAAGAGGATGCCTTGATTTCATGCATTCTATATCATGTATTTTCTAGCGAAGTGGCTGTTGGAAAGTTAAAAAAAAAAGAGAATCGGATGGCTAGGAAAGAGAAGAGTACTAAAAAGAATTTGTAGCTCTTCTTGGAGAAGAGAACTATAGATCCACTTTATACCCAACAGTGCTCAAACTTCTTCTCCCTAGATTGGGGGTTCCTATCAATCAGTATGGGACCTGATGTTCAAAGGGCTGTAGACCTGTTGCATAGAGGGACCTGTTATTGGTGACGAGGGCGACACCAATTAAAGTGGGGGAGAGGATGGGTGAACCTGAATATAAAGCAAGAAACTGAATGAAAAAAAAATAGCTGTGATGTTGGACTTGTTAAATTCCACACCTAAAAAGAGCATATATCCCCTATTTTCTAGGAAAGGCGGTGCATGACCTAAGTAGAGTAATTGGGTAGAGGGGCACCATAGGGGCACAAAATTTTTATATTTTCTATTATACCTTTAGGAAGCTATGTAGGAAGGATCCATTGGTGGAAATTTCAAGACTATATCATTGTTGGAGCAACAATGCTCAGATGCAGAACAACAATGATGATTAGCGGTGTGTAATATGAAGGTATCTAGAAAAATAAATAAATAAAATAAATTCTCCAAATGCACCAACATCACATAAATATTACCTGGAACACCTTGGTTACGGGCAACATGAAAACATTTTTACACCACCAACATCATACATCTCAAGTTTTACAAAATTCACCAAGGTATGTACTATTTTTTTCGTTAATTATGTGTAGAGTTATTTTTAAAATAATTGCTCTAACTGAGACATTCAATGATGAGATGAGGGTGAAACTACTCCCAACTCAAAATTCTCCTTTTCTTGTTCCATTTTCTTTTTCTAAACTTTGGAGGACATATCCTTTTGACCATCCTCCTTACTTGATTTTGAAAGTTCAAGGAACACCATTCTACACCATTTAGTTGTATGCCCAAAATTATTACATTTGTAACAAATGATGTTGTAGTCCATGAGAGGTGCAAATGAATTGAAATTCCTCTTGGTGAATCCAAAATCATTTTTAGCATGGACCCTACAATGTATGGATTTATGACCAAATTGGTTACATGAAAAGCAATAACCTTGGAATAAATGTTAAAACTTGTCTAATTGCCTTGGAGGATATGGTCGTATGGACCTTGGTCCATGATGATGTTTTTTTTCTTCCTTATTTATGCTTCCACTTCTCAAATCATCAGCATAGGTCTTAGGCTCTTCTTTAATTATTTTCTTTTATGAATTTGTTCTTTTTGTGCTTGACTTCTCCTTTTGTTTCTTTTGAATTTCTTCAAAACCAACTCCAGTATTTATAAACTAATATCTCTATGCTTTGATAATATCATCCAATATTTCTATGATTTTCTTAAACCTAATATTTTTTGTAGCTTATCATTAGATTTTTCCACTTTCTTCCTCAGAGAGACAATCTCGTGTTCTATTTTTTCACATTCCAACACTTTTGAATTTAACTGCTTAGTCATAACTTCTTTAATTTGCTTTGCCTCTTCAATTTTAACTTTTAAATCAATAAGATCTTGTGAAAACTGTCTTTGTCTTCTCACCCTCTTGTACTTGAGTCTTCAATCTTGAGTTCCTCTTTCTAAGCCTCTTCACATCTTCAAGAGAAAAAATAAGTTACTCTTCTATGTCAACTATGGCTTCCTCTTCATTTTTTGGATATTTCTCCTTTTCTTGGTTTTCGACAACAGGAGAAAATTCTTTCACCTCCATAACCATAAATATGATTTCTTCTCTTTCACTATCGAAGAAGCTTTCATCATTGATGTTGAAATAATTACTTTCTTCTTCAATATAAATACTCTTCTTGTGCCTTCAATAGATCTTCTTCGCATGCTTGCTTTTACCGTGCCTCTTTTTATTTTCATGATGATATTTTATTTCCTTATTTTTCTTGTATTTCTCTTCTTCACTATTACAGCTTTCTGATTATGGGCACCTAGCTACATAGTGATCAATGTTACCACAATCAAAATATTTCAAAGTATACTTACCTTTGTGTTTACTTGATCCCTTCTTATTCCTTTGCACAAAGTTGACTTCTTCTCCACTGCTCGATCCTTCACTTGACTCTGGTTTTTTATTCTTTGTCTTATTTGAAACTTTGAATGTGGCCTCCCATTTGGATGTTCGATCTTTTTCAGTCCTCATCTCATATGCTATAAGAATTTTATGTAGCTCATCCATGATTAAAGTGTTAATATCCTTCATTTCTTTAATCGCCAAGACCTTCACATAAAACCTCATGGGGAGTGATCTTAAGACTTTCTGAATAATCTTAGGGTCATCAATACTTTCTCTAAGTCCACAAATGGTGTTGACAATACCATCAACATGGAGTAGATATTTGATAATATTTTCCTCATCCTTTATCTTTAAGTCTTTGCACTCCCTCCTGTGGATTTGAAGTTTTGCCTTTATAATCATATCGTCTCCTTCATATGTTCTTTTAACTTGTCCTGTATTTATTTTGCATAGGTGTAGTGCATAAATTTTACAAACTCTGATTCACATAACCCACTTAATATTGCATTCATTGCCTTGGCATTATATTCAAATGGTTTCTTGTCATATCGATCTATGGGAGGGGTTGTAGGTGGTGTGAACCCATCCGTAATAGATTACCATATATCGTAGCCATGTGCCACCAAATAAGTCCGCATTCTCACACTCCATAAGGCATAGTTATTCCCATAGAACAATGGAGCCCTAATTTATGAAAAAACTTCTTGGTAAGCCATGTGTGTTCTTGTAAGATCTTCCTTCAAGCGATTAGGTTTTCATGAAGGAACCTACTCTGATAGAAATTGAATAAACACACGCTTATACTGAGAGAGGGGTGAACAGTATAATATATAACTTTTCCTTCCAAAATAATAACTGTAATAATATGAATGCAATAATGAATCAATGCATAGAAAACCACACACATAAGAGATAAGGATTTTGTGTGGAAACACCCTTTTGGGATAAAACCACAACAAAATATTAATTTTATTGCTTCAAAAGAGTTCATAAGCATCAACCCACAGGATACATAAACCCCCTTATACAAATACATAGGCATCAACCTACGGGAAACACCAATATCCTTATACAAATATATAGGCACCAACCTACGAGAGACACCAATCTCCTTATATAAAAATTTAGGCACCAACCTACGAGATACACCAATATCCTTATACAAAACATAGGTACCAACCTACAGGAGACACCAATCTCCTTGAGGTACCAACCTTAGATTGATTTGATCAAAACTTGTACAGTTCTGCTAATAAAAACCTCTCTCAAGTCTGCTCCAAGGCATCAACTTATGCTCACAATATTTTCTTGGATATACACTCTAATCCCTACTCATCAAAATATTATAATCCCTATTATACCTTTATTTTTCTCTTTTGGAGTTAAATATTCCACCTTTGTTGCACTGTAAAGATTTCATCTTTGTTGCACAGTAAACATTTCACCTTCTAGAGTAATTTTTTAATGTTTAATTCAATCCTTTTATGGTTCACAAATCTCATGCGGTAATTTAATAATTTCCTCCATTCCAAAAATATTATTTCCTTGAATCACTCAACAATTCACTTTAAAATATTGTTAATTTTATAACATCCGTGAATAATACTTAACTTCCTCCAATTATCATTAATAAATAACATAACAGTTTAATATCCGAAAATAATAATGTAAAGGTTTAGAAATAATAATTCACTAGCTATGTTAAATAACCTTGGATTTCCATTATAATGCTCTCTATGACATACACTGATTTTTGTGTAATGAGACGGTTCTTCTTTTTCTCCTCGTTCCAAATGTTATTCTTGCACCAGTGATTCAGCTGCAACTCCAAATATTTTCCTCATGTTCATATGCTTTTAGGCCATCTATTAGATTTCAAATAATCTTTGAGTTCTTTCTTTGAGCTCTCATTCCCTACAATATTTCTTCTAGTTTTTCCAAATCGATGCCTCTTAATCTTCTCAAAAAAATCTTGGTATTACTTTTGTGCCTTAAATTGCATTCACCTGTTATTTCTTCGATGTGTAACTCAGTCAAAAATCCAAGAATAAATAATGTTTATAATAACCCTAAAAACCTTATGTTAAATCCATGTACATCCATTATCTCTGATGCTATAATGCCCTAGATCTTATCTTCTCCAGAGATATAGTTATTGTTTTATCGGTTTGTGCTAGTACAACAAATTCAGAACTCCACTTGACTATGAGAATAGTTACAGCTCTACCTTCAAATGGTAAATTCATGTGGATGATCCAAAAAAAAATTATAATTTCTATTACCTTCCATGTTTATTATTTTTTAGGAATTCAAGTTGTACAGAACAATTGACCTACATAATGCGTCTCACCCACTGGTGCATAAGAAACTTTCACGCTGCCAAAAGTCATTGTTGTGACTATTTGGTATTTGTGTTGTCCTTATTTTAAGGTATACATCATGGTTAAATGTTGCAGACAACGGGGCTAAAAAATTTGCTTATGTATATCAAAGACATTTAATCAAAATCATAATGCAAAATGAACTTTGACCTTGTATTTATATGTAAACTTTCATCTTCTTGCTTTTGGCACCCAAGAGGTCGGCCCACTCAAAATAATTATATTTTTATTTAAATTTGAAACATCACTTAACTTGGGTGCTACAACCTTATTAACACTTTATAATAAATGCATATGATATAATTTGCAAGCCTTATATTTAAATATTATGGCACTAATATTTAAATATTATATTTAAATATTAACCCTTGAAAATATATTTACCTTGAATAATTTTCCCAAGCACGCCATCGTTTTCCAGCAACCAAGTCGACCTTTGACATCAATGATAACTTAATAGTGAATAATTCTAAAAGATTCATAATTAAATCAATAATCAAACACTCAATTATGCAAGTTGCATTCATTCAAGAATCATTGCCAAAGATAATCATACTCTTTTTGCTTAGTGAATATAACAAGAAAAAACTTAAACTAAATACATAACAAGATAATTCTTCAATTGCCTGTTTAATATGCCTAAGGTCATCGCCTTGTGGACTAGACAAAGGTCCACCCTTGGCTGAAAGGTTTTACTAAAACCAAGTACTTCACCTTGTCATAAGCAATGGTTTAAAAATACATGATATTTTCATGATTGGGGCATCAAACATTGATCAGATCAATGAACATCATCAATCCTCAATTTGACTATAGGTCATATATTTTTGCTCCGTGTTGTGTTTTCACACAACGCATCCTAAAAAGGGGTATATGTAGACACCTAAATCATGTCATGTTAAGGAGACTACCTATATGGACTCCCTAAAGACCAAATGACCCACCTTGGGTGGCCCTAGGGCTTAAATAGTGGTTTTCACCACTCAAACAACAAAACATTCCCTTTACTACCCTAGTCGTTCATCCTAAGGATGGCCTCTAGAGGTCATCCCACCAAGGGATGATCCCTAATTGAGGTCATCCTACCCTGTAGAGGCCCCTAATCAATATTTTCCTACCCCAATATGGCCACGCTAGAAGTGGAATAAAAAAATAAAATCCATGTGTGGACTTATATCGTCGATTTCATGCACACTTGATCCTAATTTAGTAGGCACGCTTGACCCCAAAATAGCACTACGTAGGCCAAGACATCCAAGTGGTATCACATGGGATTTTAGAGGAGAGCATGTAGGCCACCTCTCCTATGCGAAGATTCTTTGCTAATAATAGGTTCTTTTCAAGGGATCTATAAATTGGCATCTACTCTCATTTGAAAAGATCCCAAGTTTTAGATTTTTCAAATGATGAAGTGCTGCTGGAATTGAACCACGGACCCTCTATTTGTTTTCACTGTTCATTGCCTTAACATAGTTGTATTTTATTTTACATTTTTAACCATCGTGTTTTAGTTATTTATTGTTTTTACTTATCATTTCATCTACACATACTATTAACCTTTTTTTGTGTTTCTTGTGTGCAGATTACAGGTTTTTTCACAAGGAAGGAGGAATGCAAGAGTTTGACATCATCACCCCTTGTGAAGGTCATGAATATACCTTTTGTAGGATGGTTTATGGATGCGAGAAGACCCCAAAGTGCACCAGTCCCATTCTGAGAGGAAAATCAAATCCTCTCATTTGTTTATTGTATTGATTGTATCAAAATGGTGAACTCCCTCAAGGGGATGCAATTGTAATCGTATTTTGAAAGAACAAGTCATTATTAATATAAAAGGGACCCAATTTATTATCTCCTTGTTTTATCATAGTTTGTTACATTGCATGCTTTTGGTGTTCAGTTATTGTTATCAATATTCTTTGTTGTGCACTAGTTTTTGAGTATTTCAAGTGTGAATGTGCAGGATATGCACATGTTTCATGTGAGTGTGTGTGCAAATGTAAGTTAACTATATGTGCACAAGTATCTTATATTAGGGCGTGCAAATTTAAGGTCGATAGTCATGTCTAGATGTGCATACAATATAGATTCATTTGTTTATTAAGTATGCAAGTGTCAAGTAGAGTAGCCAAGAGTCGTGAGACTTGGCATATGAAAAGAATAGTCAAGTATCCAAAGAGTCATATGTTGTGCTACATGCTTTGTACATGTATGATTTAGGCTATTTACATTCATATTATTTGTATTAATAAATATTATTTGATATATTATAAGCCTTGATATACATATGAATTTGCTCATATTATTCTACTCATATCATTATCTTAACCCTATTGTATTATGGCTATATTATATTTGATCCTATGATATTTAACATGTAATATTTGTGGTAATAGTAAGGCTTAAAAACCAATCATTGGTACCAAAGCTACTACGAGTAGTTTCTATTATAGCTTCTAACAAATTCTATACATATTGATAGAATTTATTTAGCTACTTATTAAATTTGATTGTCTAGTTTGATAAAATTTATTTTGAGTTTGTCTAATTTAAAGGTAGTTAGACTCATAATCTATTATAAGGTCATAGTGAGAAGAAAATATAGAGTCTTTCCATGGTTGCAAAATAACCAATGAAGACCAAGACTGAAATATATTGGAAGGAAAATCAACTTTAAGATAGTTTATCATTTGAGGGATGTAGCCAACCCTTGACATTGATTTCAAAGATAAAAGAAATTTAGGGATAGATATTTCTTGACATTGATTTCTATCAACTCAAAAGGAATTTGAAGAATTTAGAACAATCCAATCATCTTGACTTTGATTGTAGCATCAGGGAAATTTAAGTCACCTTGACATTTGAAGTTTGTGGATTCTTAGGTGTGACCCAAGATATTATTGTGGAAGAGTTACAATAGAGATTTATTGTTGGAAGTATGACAAGCTTCCTATAACATATAGATAATAATTTCATCTTCTAAGTGTAAGAGAAAGTAGAAAAGGAGAAGGATATATCAAGGAAGATATATCTGTTTGAAATTAAGCTTTCATCAAGTAACAAATTAATTAAAGTTGCATGATATTTAAGAGTTAGGTTTCAAAAACCTTGATATTGAATATTTAGGTTACAGAGAATTTGACCTTGACAAAAAAGGGTTCAATTATTGAAGACATACCTTGACATAATGTAAAGAAATATTAAAGTCTTGAAGATAGACCTTGATATAAAAAAGTTCCAGGTCACTCAGACCTTGACATTGGTAGCAAGTAGATAAAAATAAGAAAAGCATTATTCCAAGTCCATGAATATTCATAAGTTAGAATAAAAAAAATAAAGGAACATTTAATTCAAGTCCAAAGTAGAATAAGAGTAGATATTTTTGGCTGAATATGATGTTCAAAATTCAATATGTAGTTTGAGGTCTCAAAAATCAAAAATGAGTTGAATATGATAGTGTTTTTTGGATCATAGTTGAGCTAAAAATGGTACTGTTATTCAAGGCATAGATAAAATAGGACATCGTTAGTCTACTCAATGCAAAAGTAAAGAAGGTTTAATTAGAATAATAAGTCATTTGTCTTGTTAGAGCACCAAGAAGACAACAAAGTAGTTTGATGCAAGATTGTAGGTTGAAAACTCAAGTTAAATATGAATAAGAGTCATGATATTTTATATCATCAATATATCATCTTAAAGGTAATTTTAATCAAAGTAAAATCTTGAAAGCATCAAATATTTTAAGGCAGCAATCATCAAAACTACACTCTAAAGGTAGCCATCATAGAAGCAACATTCTGAAAGCCTGAAGGTAGCATTGCCAAAACAGTGATAAAAAATTTAGATATTGGAATAGCAACAATCACTAGAACAATGTCTTAAGTGCATCATCTACAAAGTAGTATTTTGGAAAATATAAACAATGAGTAGTGACCTAAGAAACATAGAGCCAAATATCTACAACAGAGTAGCATTCATAGACATAAGGTGGAGCATTGAGGAAGGTAAATTGATAAGCAAGAGATACCAAACATTCATACAACATAAAGTTTTGATACATTGTTGTAAGTAGATATGTTGGGATGCCAAACATTAATAAATTTTTACAATTTTTATATAGAATGGAAGTAGAAATATAAATCTGGGGAAAGGATATGACATAATTTTTTATGGCAACCATAAAAAATTATAAGTCATATCTTTTCCCAGGATTTTTATATCTACTTCCATTCTATATAAAAATTGTAAAAATTTATTAATTTTTGGTATCCCAACATATCTACTTATAAACATCAATAATTTATTTATGTTTTCCATCAATAATCAGTCATAATATTGAAACAACATCCATTTGACAATACGAATGATCAGGGTTTTATTCTGAAAAATGACTCATCTTTTAGGAGCCATATCTTTGTGAAGGGTTATCTGATTCAACTAATTCTTGGACTAACTTGTGTAGAATTTGAATAACTTTAAATGAGTGGTAATATAAAATAATCTAAGCAATATCTAAGAAGATATGACCCTATGAAGTCAATTATCTGGAACAAAGGCAATGATGATTTTTTAGGTTACAAAAAACAAAATTACAAATATTTGTCGACTAGGGTTCGGATGATGGGAAGAGCAATGAAGGGCTAGGATTTTAGTGAGGCAAGATATTCTATCTAGATAAAGAATATTTCAGATATGCTTTTTTTTCATTTCTTTATCTTAGAAATTATGCATGCAAATTATTATAAAGTTTTTATAAAATATTATATTTGTTATAGGACATTCAGATAAATTTCAATAGATTTTGAGTTTTAGTTTCATTTTCATGGACCGAATTATAGTTAAATTCTTAGAATCATATCTAGTGGTAGAGGTTAATTATTTCACCTCAGAGATATCCTCTTTGCTCCAATATAGGGTAGTTTTTGGTAAATTTAATGGGTATTGGCCAAGGGCTTCAACCTTGATAAAATGAATTGATAGGAGTTGGAAGTCTCCAAGAGTAATTCTATCCTTTCTTCCAATAGGTTTCTTCCTAGATATTTTTTGTTCTAGGGAAGAAAGACAAAAAACCCTAAAATGGAGTCCTTGGTTTATGGTAAGATCATGACTCTTTCTTACCCACTGGTATGAAGGTTTTTCACCTAAAAATTTAAATATATTCCTAGTACCAATCTGAGTTAGGATGTTTGGGTTACCTATTGAATTTTAGGAAATAGATACCTTAAAGAAAATATAAAACACTTTAGGATAATTCCATGAGATTTTAGATACAAAGAAATATGGATTCTTGGCTATTTATGCTCAGATATTGGTCATGATTGATATAAGTAAAGTTTTACTAGAATCAATCATTCATAAGTATAGGGATAAGATGTGGATCCAAACCATATATTATGAAAATATATATTTTAGATGTAGAATATGTTATGAGGTGGGGCATATTGAGAGATCATGCCCTAAGACAAGCCCCACATAATCATATATAGAAAACCTTAAGATAAACTTACAAATGGTTATGGATGATGGTTTTCAACTTCTAGAAAAATGAAAAAAAAAATAGTAGAGACTAGTAAGGAAGGATATTGGGAGAAATACCAACTCTTTTGAGACTTTAGACTATGAAGAAAAATTAGACCAAAGCTTAGAGGATATATTACAACAATTTCAACATATTAACAAGGAATCATCTATTCAGGATGATTCTGATTTAAGGAAGAACATTCTTTATGAACCTAAGAAATTTGTCTCATTATATTTTGAAGACTCTCTTAAAGTACCTATTGGTCTAAAATCTACCTATAGTAAAATATTTGCCCAAGACTTTTCAACATTGAATTATAGGTTAAGTTATAGAGCTTAACCAAGTCAATCTCCAGATAAGGATGGCTCCTAGTAGGTTCTAACTAGCTAAAATCTATGATTGTGGAGGAAAAAAGTGCATAAAGGAATAAACATAGTTGAAGCTAGAACTTAAAATGGTACAAATTAGGCAACAATAAAAATGCACAAAGTCATGAAATAAAACAACCATCAAAATCTCCTAACATACCAACCAATTTTTTATCATATGCAGAGTAATTCTAATCAACATTAAATTTAGTAGATTATAGGTTCCAAAAATAGAGAAGCAAACATGCACATAAATCCAGAAAATATAATTAATGTCATATACATTCATCTAGCTAAAGCAGAAACATTCATCCACTCATACATACATATTCTACAAGATGTTGAACTAGATGTCAAATAGAGATGTGAATTATATTGCTTTATCCAAAACTCTTCGTACATTCAACTTGTAAATGCCTAAGATCCAACCCTTTCACAAGAGGCCATTGCTCTTATTTATAATCTTCTTATGGTTCAATATTCAAAATACAAAAATAGCTTTTATTTAAAAAATTGTTACAACAAAACACCAGGTGACCAGGTTGGTAGAACACAATGTAGCATAATTTATCCAAAATGGGGTAGAATGCTTTATTCATGACTATCAAATTAAATGCTTCATGCATGTGGAGAAGTAGTGGGGATGAGCTTGAAATTCGGTCCATTCTTCATTCTTGAAAAACATCTATCATTGTTGATCTATAATGGCCATGGTGGATTGAAACCTTCATAGAAGATTCTATCCCCTATAACCTATGGTGGTTGTGACACAAAGACCTATCATGACAATGCATCCCATTTCACATCCTCAAGCCTTCAAATCCTTTGTAGCCATGACATGGTAACATGTCATGGCATTGCACCCTTTTCTTACATTGAATCCTTTTAAACCTTTCCAATAATGATGTGGGAATATTTCACAATATCATGCCTTCCTTTCCACTTTTTACTTGATCTAGCCTTGGCAACCGTGACACAAATACATGTCATGGTGTCATGCCACTTCTTCAACCTAAGCCTTCTTGAGCTTTCATGATCATGACATGGATACATGTCATGATATCATCATAATTCTATGTCATTTTATTCCATAAGCATCCATTATCATGAAATAGCAACACATCACAATGTCATGCCCTCCTTTTTGCTTCAATTATTCCTAATGCTTCACGACCGTGATGTAGCAACATGTCACGATGTTGTACTGTATTGAGGAATTCGGACTCCAATTTTTTTCTTCCAAATTTTCTACAAATGCCAATTATCTACCTATTGCCATTTAAGTAGAACATATTTGGCTACTACTATACTTACCTTTGTCATCATTGTTCATAACCTTAGATCTTCTTATTACAAAAAATTTGGGTGGATGAGGAGAACATTGAAATCACCATTATTCTTGGTGACTCACAGGGGAACTTTGCTGACAAGGTTGTAGAACTCAAATTACCTTATCACAAGCCCAACACTTCATAAATATACTCCATTAGGGCTCAAAGTTATTTCAAGAGCAGATAGATTGCCATGAGAGAACATCCTTTGAGGTGAACAAAACTTTCTTTAGCCAAACATGCTCTTCTCTGTAATTTCTTGTTTGCACCATCAGATCCATATTATCTATTAAAATTTCATTATTTTAATTTCTAATGAGCATTCGTCCTTATATAGGATCGAGCTATGAGAGAATATCTCATCAACTGATGACTAAAAAACCATGTCTCTTGGATTTAAAAAAGTTTGGCTTGCTTAAACTATTTACCTCTATGTCAACTAAGTCCTTCACTCATGTTTCTCTTTCTTTTGTGTGAGATTATGTTATGTAATGCATGATTATACTCTTTGTTTACACACATTTCAGTGATATTGCCTTTGTCACAACATATTCTTGAATGTACCTCATGTTATTCTAAAACTAGTCTACCTTTATCCTTTAGGCTACAAAGCTAGGAAAAATATCATGAAAAATATGAAAAAGGAAAAATGCAAAGGAGTAACATTGTGCTTTGCATTTTTTGATGGTTGTGTTATCTGACTCGTCAAATTTTTTTGAAGTCCCAATCCTCTAAAACATTATTTTCTTAATCTACTTATCAAACGTATTCCTACTTATTTGATGGGTATATACAAGATGATGCAAGTCACACACTCAAACATGAAACTACCCTACTTATCCATAATTATTGTAGTCAGTCACTTTATGTACTTGCTAGTTATGTACACAAAATTATGATGTATATGCCCATGCCTGGTATTGAAACTTTTTTTAAGCTTACCCTATGAACCTACAATACCTAGATCATATGGTGCCAAATTTAAGTTGCTCTTCATGATCTACATTTTTGGTGCTTATCCCTAAAATGACTGATGCTAAGGATTTTGCAGCTTATATGCCTATAAATCTATGCAATACTATTTTTAAACTTTTGACGAAGACCCTATCGAACATATTGAAAATTTTATTACCAGGTATAATTGATATCCTATAGAGTGATTTTGTGGCTAGGAGGTAAATTCTGTATGGAATCATTGCAGTCCATGAAATCATCCATTCGGTGACCAAAAGCAGTAATTCTAGGACCTTTCTCAAGTTGGATATGAACAAAGCTTATGACAGGGTTGATTGGGAGTTTCTCTTCAAAGTCTTGCATAAATTTAGCTTTAGTCAAGAGTGGATAAGTTTGATAAAATCATGTGTCTCTTCAACCAAGCTCTCGATTCTAGTGAATAGCTCTCTGACGGTATATTTTAGGAGCTACAAGGGAATTCATCAAGGAGATCCATTATCCAAATATCTTTTTATTTTACTAGTAGAATATCTAGGGTGGGCCATAAAAGCTAACTATTATATTGTAGGCTTTAATGTGGCTATGCCCATCAGTCCCATATCCCATCATAAATTTGTTGATGGTATGTTATTGTCCTTTCAAGCTTCAATTCTGCAAGCAAAATCAGTTAGAAGTATTCTAGAAGATTATGAATAGGCGATGGGTTAAAAGGTTAATTTTAGGATGTGTTATTTTTTTATCAATACTCCTCTAGCAAGACATTTGAGGATTGTGAATATTCTAGGATGTAATATTGGGTCTCTCCCTTCAGCCTACTTGGGGATGCCAATATTTTTTGGGGCTTCAAGATCATCCCTATGGGAACCAGTTGTGGAGCGTATCTAGAGAAAGCTTGCAAGTTGGAAAGGGGCTCTTTTGAGCCAAGAAAGAAAAGTGATGTTAGTTAAGGTCACCCTTTAAAGCATCCTGGTATATTTTCTTTCTCTATTTTGAATCCTAGGTAATATTCTTAAAAGAATAGAATATATCCAATGCTCATTTCTTTGGTCAAGAGAAAGTGAGAAAAATAAATTTCATCTAGTGGTGTGGGACCAAGTATGCAGTAAGAAGGAGGAGGGTGGTTTAGGCCTTAGAAGATTGAAATCCATGAAAAAAGCTCTTATTGCCAAGTAGGGTTGGAGACTGATTCAAGAGGAGAAAGTGGGATGGGTTAACATTATCAAAGCCAAATACCTAAATTATGGGAAGCAATTTATTAGACCCGTTATCCCTCCAAGTTTTAGCTTTCTGGGCTAGCCTAATTTGATGCAAATCGGATATCCGTAGAGGGGGTAGGTGGTGTTTGGGATATGGTAGGTCTGTCAACTTCTAGAGTGGCGTGCGAGTGATTGAGGTTCTACTGGAATCAAGATCAGAGCTGGATTTAGTCAAAACAATAATAGATTATTTTGGGGGGAATAATATTTGTGATTTCATTTAAAGGATTAAATATTGCCCTCGATGGAAACCATTTGACTTCCTAGGAATTTTGGTGGAGGAAAGGAGGGCATTTGATGAAATTTTCAATATCATTAAATGGATTATAATTATTGGAAGAGAAATTTTAGATAGATTCATCTGGGGATTAGAAAAGGATGGAAAATTCTCTGTCAAATTAGCTTATTTAGCAGTAGATGGTCCTTCTAATCCTTTTTTTTTATAGATAAAATTTAGCTAAAAGGACTGACTCTAAAAATCAACATTTTCTTCTAGCTGGCCATACAAGGAATATTTCTAACTTTAGACAATATCAAAAAAAGAGGTATGATTTTTCCTAATACATTTTTCTTGTACAAAAATGTGAAGGAATCCCTGCTCCATCTCCTTTTTAACTATCCTTTCTTACATGAGGTTTTTAGCTACTTTTTCAAATATTTGAACATCTAATGGGTGTTTTCAAACAACCTAGAGGATGCGTTGACCCAATGGGTTTCTCCCTTCCTATATCTCTCCCTTTTTTGGTTTTATAAATTTAGCCTTCCTCATATCTAGTGGTATATTTGGAAGGAAATAAACTCAAGGGCGTTTAAGAATGTTGCTCATTTAGCTAAAGTTGTGGCTTTTTAAGCTATTTATTTTTTTGTGGAGAACATTAGAACCCTAAATTTGAATGTTGTGACTATAGAGAAGGAATGATCAATGGAGAGATCTCTTGGATTCAATACCAATCCTCAACTAGTCATACCTACTATACCTCCATATAGAGCTAGGGTTAAGTGGGACCCACCTCCAATTGGTTAGTTGAAGTTGAGTCGCGATGGTGCATCTAAAGGGAATTTGGGTCCCACAGATATTGGGGGTATTTTAAGGAACCGTGAGGCTTGATAATTTTAGCCTTTGCTAATAATTATGGGCCATAAAATTAGTCACTCCACCAAAGCCAAGGCCCTATTGCAAGGAGTTTCTCTATTGGGTTTTGTAAGTTACAAGAAACTAATCATTGAAGAAGACTCCATTAATATTATAAATATGGAAAGAGGGACTCAATATCCTACCTAGACTATTTCAAACCTTCTTCTGGAAGTTTAGAGATACATCCAAAATTTGGAAGAGGTTTAGTTTAAGCATACATACAATGAAGGTAATTGAGTAGTCGATCTATTGGCTAACAAAGGAGTTATTAAGAATGGTTTAGTGGTGTGGTAGGATAATTTCTCGGTGGATATTGCTTCTATCGATAATGACCTCATACACAATTAGCTACTCTGGTCGAGTTGTTGTTGATGACTTAGCTACAAAACTTGGGGGTGCTTGTTGATTTTGGATTTTCATACCAAATTTCATATCTCCAAGCTATTGTTTCCTCCCTGTAAGCCACAATATCCAATGCAAAATAAATTCTTGCCTTGATGGACTGGAAATCCTGGAAAAGCAATGACCTCATGGGGGATAATGGTACTGGTGCATGGCTTAGTTTGTGGTTCAGGTCCTGCTACTGATATGTGTTCGACTGGTTATCTTTGACATCCTGATTTTATTTCAATTTGTTTTAAGTTTTAAATTATGTATGGTCTTACCTATGTACTGGTTTGGGTTTGGAAGGGGTAACTCCTCTGATTGGTCATTCCTCGATTATTATCAGATGTAAGTAATTTTGGCTCCCTCTTTTTGGGTGGGGCTTAGTTTATTTTGTACAAGGTTTGGAGATCCTTTCAAAACTCCATCCATCTAATCAAAAAAAAATCTTACCATGATGTCCGATTACCACTCACTCTAGTAAGATCTCATTCTATTTTTAGTTCTTACTTTGAAGTTTTTGTATTTTGGTCATGAGTGATAAACCAAGCATGTAGTCTTGTTCTACTAGCCCTACAAATGATCATTAGCTTTTCATGTGATGTGCATAGACCTTCTTCCTCCTAGGAACTTATTTTTTTCTATCATCCATATTTTATGATCTTTGATCATCTCTGCATAATAAGTTACCATCTTCCAACAAATACAAGCATGGTCCTTTGTACCCCATTTATTTTGAAGAATTATTATTGGGCCATCATGGGATATGTAACTAGAAAACCAAAAATTAGGTTCAGGCTAAGTTAACCATGCTTTTTATGGATTACCAAAAAATTTCTTTCTTTTACATATAAGCTTTCTAACAGGGTTCATCTTTTACTTCTTATATCCTTCAATGTAAAAAATGTGTAAGCCTTAATTGGGCACTGTGATGACTTCTCTGGCCAATGGGATTAGTATTTTATCCTGCTCTTTGGTTATGCATCCTCCCATCTATCTTATAAAATCCATGGATAAGCACATCCCAAAAAATGGAGATACATCAACCACTTCTACATATTGAATTATAGCTATATCTGGATGCCTGCATATCAACATTGGCACTTTGTGTAGTGTTCCCACCCTTTTCAATTGATTTCCTTTAAAATGCAACATTTCTAGATTCTATGTATTTGGGCTTAGACCTAACCTTCTACAAATTTCCATGGGCATAATTGAAATTTGGGCATTTGTATCCATTACACAGTTATGCAATATACTCTTTTCCAGAAAGAGAGACAGATAGAAAGGAGAAGAACTTCCTAAGTTTATGGGGAAGGAACCTTGTAAAAGTGTACCATTAGTGTCTATGATATTTCCAATGGAAACATCAATTAAGTCCATTTGATCATACACCAATATTTATTTCCTTAATCCTGCAGACATTGGGATGGAGTTTTTGAACAAATTGTGAAATCATTTCATCATTTTTGCTTTCTGTTCAATTGTTGTAGCAGGGAAACATAGCTTCTTGAATACCTATAATATATTTTTATTTGCTATCTAATTCTATAGTAATAGAATGTAAACAATGACTTGGTCACTCATACCAAAGCTTTGTGGTGGTGAAGATAGGATATCAACATTTCCACATTCTCTAGACTGAAATACTACATGACCTGTATTTTTCTTGTGTTCATAGTCTTGTATTGCATTACATTCCATTATATTGTTCATAAATTGGAGTTCTATAATCTACTCAAAGTTACCATCATCCTCCTCAAAATATATTTCAATATGGAATGAAAACTTAATTAAATTTTGATCATTTTTCCACTTTCTATCATTACCTTGTTGTTCCTCCTTTTTTGAATTTGTTCTTTATTTTGTTATTATCTTAAAATAGTGAGGTTGATGAGGTTTATGTCTAATAGACCTATAGATATTGAGATATTGTCTTCTATTCTCTAATATTTATCTTTCCATATGTCTAACTTCTTTAGCTAGTCTTTGAATCCTCACCCTCAAACCTTGCTCTGTTTGGTACCTATGTTCATGACAATTGGCAGGAATGTCACCTCTTGTGATTCGACATAGGCATGACATGACCTCTTTAGGGGAATATTCATAAGAGTAATTTAAAGAGTTTTGTAGAGGATGTGGATTTTTCGTGGATGGTATTTTCCTTGCTTGGACCAAAATATTTTTAGCATGGATAGCTTCTCTAAAAATTTGTGGGAACTTCTTTTCTTTAGATTGCTAAATAAGAATTCTTATATCAGGGTGGAAGGCATGGATATAATATAGATGTGCCTAAGTAGGGAATGGTTAGAATTCATGTGGAATCCTTCTCCACATCCTTTTGAATTAGATATTGAATTCAAAGATATTTTATGGGGTGTTCATTTAATAAAGGAGAGTTGAGTAAGCAGTAGGAAAAGACCTCCAAAATTGTCAAAGGTATCAAAGAGAGATTTTTATAAATTTTACCATGTGTATATACTTTGATTCTCTAATTACCTATACCATAGCAATTTTTTCCCTTTGAGGGAGAGAAATATCAATCTGAGCATCACATATTCAAATGTGATATTATGTATAATAGCCAAGGAAGCTACATCCTGACAATATTCAAACTTATTTTCTCTATATCATCAAATATTGGTAAAGTCTTTAAGGTGGTCGTAGGAATATAGTGTAAATACCAAATATTAAGGGGGCATGTATCATTCCATTGGATATAATAGTGTTGAGCCATCGATCCTTGGCATGACATTGATATTTTTAATATTTTGAGGTTCTTTCTTCAAGTGAAAGTCACTAGATGATCATGATTTGCTTGATGATGAGGTCTATATTGATCATAAAATTTTGAGTTCTCCAATAAGGTAGAAACTTATTAGGATTTTAAAGGCAACCAATTGTAGATCAAGGTTTGGATTTGTAGTAGATTCACCAGGTGATTGAAAAAATTAATTACTCAAAACAAGGCATCACCGAATCCTGGTTTATCCAAATGGTAGGATACAGGTCCCATTGGGTGTACCAAAAATTATTGGTCCAAAATCTACCTATGGTAAAATGTGCACCTAAGACTTGGCCAACATTTAATGACTAGGCAATTTTTAGAGCTTAACCAGGTAAATATCCGAAGAAGGTTGGCTCCTAGTAGGTTCTAACTAGATAAAATCTATGATGGGGGAGGAAAAGGTTGTAGAAAGGAATAAACATAGCTAAAGCTAGAACTTAAGATATTATAGATTAGGAAATAGTAAGAAATTCACAAATATCATAAAACAAAACAATCATCAAAATATCCTAATAGACCAACCAATTTTTTAGCATATGTAGAGTAATTCTAATCAACATTCAATTTAGAAGATTATAAGTTCTAGAACTAGAGAAGCAAACATGCACAAAAATATAAAAATATAATTAATGTCATACACATTCATCTAGCTAAAGAAAAAATATTGATCCACTCATACATACATATTCTGCAAGATGTTGAACCATAGGCCAAACAGAGATCTCAATTGTATTGATTTCTCCAAAACTCTTTGTACATGCAATTTGTAAATGCCTAAGATTTGACCCTTTCACAAGAGGCCATTGCTCTTATTTATAATCCTATTAAGGTTCACAAGAATAAGCGTAACCATAAACACTAAAAGTATAAAATGTAAAACCTATAAAATTATTAATAAGACAATGAATATATGTCCTCACAATAATGTAGTCAAATACAATAAAGGTAAAAGCACCTAAAATGTAAAACTTACAAAGATATTAGTGAGACAGCCTAAAATATGAACTAAATTAAACATTCAAAATATAATTGGATTCCATTTTTCTATAACATTAAATTCTAGCAGTCATACTAGGCCGCTACCATCTAACAGGTCCTATCCTTATTGGTATAAATCCTTATGTTGCATTCATTTTTTTGTTGTAATGATTTTTTATTTTTAAAAATTTGTTACAACAAAATGCTAGGTGACCAAGTTGGTAGAACACCATGTAGCATTGTTGATCCAAAATTAGGTAGTGTGCTTTATTCATGACTACCAATTAAATGTTTCATGCATGTGGAGAAGTAGTGGGGTTGAGCTTGAAATCTAGTCCATTCTCCATTCTTGAAAAATACCTGTCACCATTGATCTCTAATGGACATGGAATATTGAAACCTTCATAGAAGATTCTATCCCCTGTAACCTATGGCAGACATGACACTAAGATCTTTCATGATGCCACATCTCCTTCCATATTCTCAAGCCTTCCAAGCCTTTATGGCCATGACATGGTAACATGTCATGATGTCATGTCCATTTCTTACCTTGAAACCTTTTGAACCTTTGTGACCGTGACCTGGAACATGTCATGATGCCACACCTTTTTACTTTTTACTTGATCTAGAGTTGGTAACCACAATGCAAGAACATATTGCAATATTGTACCACTTTTTCAACCTAAGCCTTCTAAGCTTTCATGATCATGGCATGGATACACATTGTGATATTATAAAATTTATTTATCCTTTTCTTCTACAAGCATTAGTGATCGCAACACAACATGTTGTGATGTTGCCCCCTCATTTTTACTTCAAGTCTTCCCAATACTTCACAACTGCGACATAGCAACATGTTGCAATGTCATACCCTATTGAGGAATTTAGACTCTTCAGATTTGTTCTTCCAAATTTTCTACAAATACCAATTATCTACCTCTTGTCAGTGAAGAGAAACATATCTGATTTTTTTTGTACTTACTTTTGCCATATTCTTTTGTAGCCTTAGATATTCTTGTTACAAAAAAGTTGGGCGGGTGAGGAGAACACTAAAATCACCCATAGTACCATTGCACCATTCAAAAGAAAAAAAATGGTAAAGAAAATGTAGTTTTCCATTAATAAGAAAATACCAAAAAATGAGTAGGACAAGGCAAAAGCTTTTGTAATAGAACCAGGAGACGATAAATATGATGAAAAAAAATTGTGAAATAATATTGAGGAATAGAATAATAAGACCTACTTCTAATATAGGTAAGGCAAAAAGAGGAAAACTCTCAAATTATCAAGCAAGATCCAGGGAAGCAAGAGCAAACATAGAGAAAGGAACACAAATTAAGTTAGCTAAACTTTTTTTTACCAAAAAATAAAATAATATTGGTAATACAGAAATGGGACCAAAAGCTCCTAATAAGATATGATTATCATCTCATGGAATATAAGGGATTATAATGCCCCCTCAAATTGGAGGTGTATTAGGAACCTATGTTTAAGTAATAAGCCTAATATTCTTTGTATCCAAGAAACTAAAATGATAAAAGAAGTTTCAAAAACTATGAAAGGGATACTATGGATTTTGAAGGAGCAATGGGAGGAATTCTAAATTATTAAAATCCTTCTATAACATCATGTGTAACCATTCATAAAACTAGGCATTGGTTAGCCTCTTTAGTCACTTGCTACTTTGCAGATATTTGTTTCATCCTTATCAATGTTTATGGACCTACAACTTAGTCAGGTAGATTAGAATTTTGGAGTGGGATTGAAGCCTTTATGAGAAGTAAAGACCAAGAAACCTGATTCATGATCATATGATATTTTAATGCCATAACAAATCTAGATAAAAAAATTATGGGAATTAGAAAATTACCCCAAAGTATGAAATATTTCTCAGTTTTTATTCAAAATAATAATCTATGGGAGGTTGAGTTTGAAGAAGACAACTATACTTGGACTAAAAATAGGAGAGGCCAGAACCTAATAGCAAAAAAATAGACAGATGCATACTCTTAAATCATTGGCTAGATGAAGGAACTTGTGCTAAAATTAATACCTTAACAAGAATTAGTTTAGATCATTGGCCAATAAGAGTTAAAATGGTGGTTAGTGAATTCAAAAAAGGATCATATTTTAAATATGAGAATATTTGGGAAGACCATCCTCAATTTGTTGATATGATAGCTCAAATGTGGAATTCTTTAGGTAGTCATGGGTTGTATGCTCTTCCAAATCAAATTAAATATGACATCTAGATTAAAATAATGGAACAAGAACACTTTTGGAAATATTTTTGAGAAGAAGAACTAAAAGGTAAACTTTCAAATTTTCAAAAAGATGATCATAATAATCCAAGCTCAGAGGAAAGGGGGTTTCTTGAGGAATATCATAATATTTTGAGTAAGGAAGAGATATTTTGGAGATTAAAATCAAGATAGACTTGGTTAAAAGGAGATAAAATACAATTTTTTTTCATAAGATGGCTATAGTACAGAGATCAACATCTAAAATTAATAGAATTAAATCAATATAAGGGGTTTGGATTGAAGACCAGAGTGAAATTAGAAAAGATACAAATATTTTTTTATCAAAATATTCTAGGATTAGAGGTGACTGAAGTTCTTAATGATAAACTTCTTTAATATGTTCCTCCAATTATAACAAATGAAGATAATAGGAAATTGATGGAACCTATTACCCTTGAATAAGTTCATTTATCTATTTTCTCTTTTAATAAGGATAAATCCTCGAGTCCATATGGGCTCTCTACAAATTTTTACCAACATAATTGGGATATAGTGAAGAATTCTTTATTGGTGGAATTGGAACAGTCTAAGGTAAAACAATACATACCTTGTAAAATAAATGTAACATATCTTACCCTTATTCCAAAAAAGAAGGATTTTGAATTATTTGATTCTTTTAGACCCATAAGCCTATATAATATGGCATATAATATTATATTAAAGTGATGGCAAATCTATTAAGGTCATTTTTAGGGAAAATCATTTCAAAAGAGCAAGGAGGATTTGTGAAAGGGAGATAAATTTGGGATAGAATCATAATAGCTCATGAAGTTATGCATTCAATAGCTTCAATAAAATATAAAGCAATGATCTTAAAACTTGATATGAGTAATCCTATGATAGGGTTAAATGGGATTTTATTTTTGCAGTTTTAGAAAAGTTTGGATTCGAGAAGAAATAGGTTGGATTAAATATTGTGTCTCTACAATTTCTTATTCAATATTGATCAATGGGTTAGTAATAGAATATTTTAAAACCAAGAGAGGCCTTAGACAATGATATCCTCTATCTCCTTATTTGTTAATTATTTTGGTAGAGGTTTTGAGTAAGAACTTAAAGAAGAATTACAATTATGGGCTTATAAGTGGAATTAAGGTTAGTAATAACATCAACAACATCACCCATAAATAGATTGTAGATGATACAATCCTTTTTGGAAGAGCAAGGATACATAAGGCTAGAGCTTTTAAGAGCATCAAGGCAAAACGCTAATAGGATAAAATCCAAAATTTACTTCCTTAACACTCCGAATATCAAACAAAAAATTTATAGGTCGCTTCAAATAGAGGAGGTAAATTTACCAAATTATCTAAGGATTACTTTATTTTAGAGGAGAATGAGGATAGAATTATATAATCTTGTTATTAGTAAAGTTTAGAAAAAACTTCCAGTTTGGAAAGGTAGATGGTTATCGTTAGCAGGAAGAGTGTAGTTAATTACGTCAGTCTTATAGGCCATTCCAACATATTATATGTCATTGTATTTTATGCCAAAATTAGTTGAAAAAAGTTTAATCTATATTATGCCATCCTTTTTATGGTCAAGTTTACATGATAAAATAAATTTTCCCTTGGTGAAATGGATCAAAGTGTATAATGGTACAACTAGGGGAGGTCTTAGTTTAAGAGTTCTTATAGATGCTAATTTAGCTCTTAGGGAGAAAATAATATGGAGATTGTACAAAGAGAGTCAAAAATAATGGGCAAGAATTTTTCTATGTTGATCCCCATGACTCAAGTTTAATATTTACAAATTTCTCTCTACCAAATGGTTTTGATATTTGGAATGGTTTAAAAAAATCTATTGATCTTATGATTAAAGGTTTAAGATGGGTGGTGGAAACTAGAGAAAAATTTTCTATTTGGATGGATACTTGGTGTGATAAAAACCACTCAATTTAGATCCAATTTTGAAACCTTAGATGAGATTGCTTCAAGATAAATATGGTGATAGGGTTTCAAACATTTGTACAAGGATCAAGAAGGAAGATACAATTGGAACGAATATTTTTTTAGAAGTATACAAGACATTGATACCTACTTTGATTATTTTAAGGGAAGCCAAGGATAAATTTATTTGGGAGTTGAATAGATTAGGAAAATACACAACAAGAAGTGGATATAATTTACAACACCAACAAAATAATAATATCACTAGAATATGGAGAGATATTTGGGATAGCCCAAGAATTTCTAAAGTAAAAATGTTTGTTTGGCTAGTAGATCATAGAAGAATTTTATCTTGGGATAACCTTATGAAAAGGGGTTTTCATGGCCCCTTTTAATGTGTTTTTTATACAAAGGAGGATGAGAGCATAGACCATCTCTTGGGACATTGCTCAATATTCTAGAATCTATGGTAATGGATTCTTAATAGGTTTGGTAAATGCATGGTGATGAATAGAAAAATTGAATATTGGTTAAAGCAATGGCAGAGCACTTATAAAAGTTAGGCTTTACAAACAATATGGGATATATCAAATTATACAATACTTTGGACTATATGGCTAGAAAGGAATAAAAGAATATTTAAAGGAAAGGAAAGAAGTTTAGAGGTGGTAGATATGTTTAGCCATAGAGGAGTCTAAACTAACCTTATCAACTCACCCAATCCCTAATATAGAAGCAAAGAGCCTTAATATATGGAGTCAAGTCATTAAATGGAATTATGATGTTGGGTACAAGAGAAGAAAAATGAAGGTAAAGAATATAAAGTGGAAACCACCAGATGTGGAGTGGGTTAAATTGAATTTTTATGGAGCATCTAAAGAAAATATAGGACCAATAGGAGGAGGAATAATTAGAAATAATAGAGGAGATATTTTATCTCATTATGCTTTCAATAGTGGATTTAAGACAAATAATGAAGTTGAAGCTTGGGCAGCTTTAGAAGGGTTAAAAATATACAAACAAATGAAATGGAATAGAGTATGGATGGAAGGTGATTCTCTCATATTTATAAATATAATTTTGAGAAAAGAAAAGGGTCCATGGAACATACAAGAGATAATTATGGAAATTCAAGATCTTGCTAAGGAGTTTGAAGAAATCAGGTTTACACATACTTTAAGGGAAGGAAACAAATGTGAAGATAGGATAACCAATAGAAGGGTTTTGATTGAGGATCACAAATTTAAATTCTCCTTTCCATGGTTAGAGTAAGTAGTAAGTTTAGTTGAAGCTGACAAGAAAATGTTGATTGCTTGAATAAATTAGTGATTTAGATTTACTTTAATATTTCCATTGGTAGAATCTATTTTTTTGTAATAATAATATGTTTTCATATAGACTATTTATTATAATTTCTATGGTTGCACTTGTATTTCAAGAAGGAAACTAGTAATCCAGATTTGGTAAAGCATATTATGATAGTGCGATGTTTTGGAAATATTACTCTACTAGGATGCAAGGCATGGATAGTAGAGGTGAAGTTTTGGTATTATAAAGGTTGCTATAGAAAAATTTCAAGAAGGATGCTAAATTCAAGAATATTTGTATCCATACAGAAAATTGAAAAGATCCAAAAAATGAAAATCTAGAATTTATATATTTTATGTAAAATGATGTAGGTTTCTAGCTATAGCATCTCAATTGAGATGAGAATTGTATCTATTTGTAAACTCTCAAGATCTAAAGAAGAGAGGTGTAATTTTTCAAAGGTGGGGCACCTAAGTACAACCCCTTATTATCCAACCAAAACAAATGTATTTTTACCTAAAAATAAGAGTTTATTTTTCCTTTCAAACATGTCTTTAACATTTATTAAATGAAGACTCAGGACTATATTAAAACTTAAGAATTTTTAGAGGGGAAAAAATGTCTTCAATGAGAAGTTTTGGAAGTATCACCCACTTTTTAGAGGAGAATTTTAAATCTATCAAGCACCCTATCAAGCCAGAGAATATTTAAAAGACTTTGATAGCTAAGGCATGGAATTTAGAACCTATTAGTGGTGGAGAGGCAAATTTTTAGGTTAGAACTGATGTAAAATGGCAACCACCTCAAGATGACTAGTTGAAGTTAAACTTTAATGGGGAATCCAAAGGTAATCCAGGTAAGGCCAGATTAGGAGCATTTTTGAGGTGCAATCAGGGTAGATTAGTGGGAGCAGCCTGCAAGTTTTTGGGAATTACTACTAGTCATAAAGCTGAAGTTAATACTTTACATCTGGGTGCAAAGCTATCCAAGGATCTAGGTGCTAAAAAAATTATCTTTGAAGGAGACTCCTTGAATATTATCAATCTTTTGAAAAATGAGAGAAAAGCTAATTGGCAAATTGATTACATTGTGCAATATATTAGAGATATTGGAAATATGAAGTTGACTTTGTCCATGTCTATAGAGAAGGTAACAAAATAGCAGACTAGCTAGTGAACTTTGGTGCCATTAAATATGAGGATAAGATATGGATCCCCCATGGGGTGGTCCATGAGGACTTATAAAAGTTCGTGATGGATGACTACAACTAACTAGGTTCTAGGATATATACTGTTTGTCTTGCATCCAAGGGATCTCTGGATATTTTTCCTTCGTAACTGTGTAATTGATGGGTTGAATTTGTGTTGTAAAAGGGTTCGGGTCCTTTCAAAATCATGTTTTTACCCTAATAAAAAAAATTAATAATAATTTATATGTTTAGAATCTAATATTTCATTGCAAAATGATATGATTCAACCCATATGAGGCCTCCAAAGTTGTGTTAGTGATCTTGTTAGCATAGAATTTGATGTGTGTGTGTGTGAACGCGCACGTGCACTCTATATTTACATTCAAATAATTTTCAATCCATAAATTTTTATTATAATATGATATGATTTGACCTCATTTTGAGGTCTTCAAAGTTAAACCAATGACCTCTTAACAATAAACTTAGATTTCACTACAGTGTGTTAAAGCACCATGCTTTTAACCTTGGATTTCCATGGATTTCCTTTAGAATCATCATCAAAAGTATTTTTAAAAACCTAAATTTTGACCATATTTTTAACCATCGATTGAAACAAATCATCGTGTTAACTCCATTATTTTAGATGCTTGTTGTGTATATATTTAAACATATTTTAACCAAAATTTTAACACTCATTTTTTTACACTTGATATTCCCAACGATGAGAACCAATATTCTAGATGTTTTTCAAGAGAGGAAACAATACAATTCTAAAATTAGATATGATTTTGAGATTTATTTTTGAAAGTTCTATTATTCCTTTCAAGCTTTAGATTACAACAAATAATGGTAGGACCCATCCTTTACAAAATGCATAACGCTTGGGAGTTGAAAGAACTAATCTAGCATGTCATCTACTCTTTTAATGTTGATGGATCTACTCAAATTTTTGAAATAAATAGGTCTTCTAACTCTTCTTTACACAAGATCCACAACATCATATTCTTAATAGATTGTTACATTTATAAATTTTGATTTGGACTATTAACCAAAATAATATTAAGGCCTTGGGGAGGACTTCACGTGGTCAAGCATTCCTCCAAGGCAAATCCTTAAGAGTAGGTAATTTTGACTGCTTTAAAGCCTTACTATTAGATTTAATAGTAATTTTCAAAAATAAATAGAATCAACACATTATATAGAATGAAAAACAACTCACAATTAAACACAATACAATATTAAGGGTGTCTATAAATACTAAAGTAATCTCACAAAATAAATAATAAGCACTCCAACTAATAACAAAATGGTTGGTCTCAAGGGGTATAAATACCTAAATTACGTGTTACCTTTTATCAAGGTTAAAGAACTATTCTTAAGGTTCATTTTTTAATTATTACAATAAACCCACCTATATTAGGTGTACAAAGGCCCATATTGTTATATAAAAAATATTATAATATAGTCAAGCATGGCCTCAAGTGAAGCTTAACACCACATATTCTAACATCCCTCAAGCTAAGTGTGGAGAGTGACCTCCTCCTTAAGGAACACTCTTTTACTTCAAGTCACTCTTGTAATGACACAAAATGCACCTTGAGTATGATCTTAGAATGTTTATTTTCTACACCATTGACAACACATAGACTCGATGAAGCATCCAATAGGCATCAATACATTAAATATAGTACATCCAAACCTCGATGTGCTTATCCAACTAATGACATATTGGATTATGGATAAGCATTAATGGAACTCTAATTATTACAATGAAGGGTGATCAAAAACTACTATAGAATACCCAATTGCTCCAAAATTATGGGCATCCATATAAGGTGTTTGGTAGTCTCATTTGCAATACAATATTAAGATTTCATCAAAGATTAAGATATGGTGAGGTATCATCACAACAAAATAATAGTCCAAAACTAATTAAAAATAAACTTGGTGGTGGAATATCACTATTCCAAATCATCGGCCCAATACACATAAAAAAAAACTATCAAAATTTAAGGTGCTTCAGCTAAGTAGTAAGTATCGATGTAGTAGGTACCTCTAAAATGCCAAAAAATCTACTTGGTTATTGTCTAATAATTCTCATGGTGTTCATGCATATACCTACAACAATAACTGATAGTAACTACATATTCTACTGAGAGTGGATGAGATAGAGAAGTTCTCAAACAAGTGATCAATACAAAGTGGCATCTACTAAAGGTGTAATGCAATTTGCTCACATCGTCAAACAAAAATTAAAGTGAGTTCGAGCAGGTTTTTATTCTAAGCATACCATCGTATAAGAACTAAAGTATTCTTGTTGGAGGTATTACATTATTTGGTACCTTGTAATATAAATTTAATCACCTTGTAAATAGTTTATATTAGGGTGTATTTAATATTTGAGTCTATTATATGTGTCATGTTATTAATTGAGAGTTATGTGTCATGTAAAAAAATGTAGAGTTAGGTGTATGAAGTTTCATGTTAGTAAATGTGAGTTTTATGAGTGAAGTGCCATGTTTAGAAGTGAGGTGTTATACAATCATAAGAGACTTTGTCTTTATGTAATTTGTGAGATTTATTATATGTAAGAGAGAAATGTGAAGAGTTGGATATCCTATGAGTATGAGGAGATGAAGAGTTTATGTAAGTGTAAATGTCAAGAGAGTGGATGAGATAGAGAAGTCCTCAAACAAGTGATCAATACAAAGTGGCATCTACTAAAGGTGTAATTCAATTTGTCACATCGTCAAGCAAAAATTTAAATGAGTTCAAGCAGGTTTGTAGTCTAAGCATACCATCGTATAAGAACTAAGGTATGCTTTTTGGAGGTATTACATTATTTGGCACCTTGTAATATTAATGTAATCACCTTGAAAATAGTTTAGATTAGGATGAATTTTAATATTTGAGTCTATTATATGTGTCATGTTATTAAGTGAGAGTTATGTGTCATGTAAAAAAGTGTAGAGTTATGTGTATGAAGTTTCATGTTAGTAAATATAATTTATATGAGTGAAGTGATATGTTTAGAAGTGAGGTGTTATGCAATCATAAGAGACTTTTTCTTTATTTAATTTGTGATATTTATTATATGTAAGAGAGAAATGTGAAGAGTTGGATATCCTATGAGTATGAGGAGATGAAGATTTTATGTAAGTGTAAGTGTCAATAGTCATGTGCATATGAAGAGTCTCATGAATATATATTGAAGATAAATATTTGTAATATGTAATCGAAGAAGCATTAAATTTACACATTTCTTATGGTAGATATTATCATTAAATATTTTCATGAGTTATTGTTCAATTTTTTGAGTGAATGCATGTTTTTATCTTGATATTATGTGAGACAATAGAAAACTCTATTGCTAACAATGGTATCAGAGCCACTCTAGGTGTGCTTTATCAAACACCACAACATACAGTGGATTTTTTTTGTCTGAATCATGAGCTGTGAGAAGTGAAGGTTCTCAAGATAGCGGAAGGAAGAAAGAATGAGTTGAAGGAGACATTAGATGGAGCTATTTTTTTATCATCTAATATGGAAAAACATATAGCATTGATTACATTGAGAGGAAACATTGATATCAAGAATGTGAACACTCACAAGATGTAGAAGAAGAAGACTTGAAATATAGGAAGCCTACTGCTAGGTTAATGTTGAAACAAAGATGTCAAAAACATAGAATATTGGTGCAAGCTAAACACAAAAAACATAAAAGTTTGGTGTAAGCTAGACATCGAAATGCAAAATATCATTTGGAAAAATTGCATGCTAAAGATAATTCAAGGCTTGGACTAAGGTAGAAAATATCTCAAGGAATGACTACAGGCATCTCAGGAACAGAGGATATTAGACAGGAAACAAAGGTAATTGGTTTGCGCAAGTATAACGCAGATAATGCTCGTAATGCATAGGCAAAGATATAATTGGAAGGTGAAACATTTGAGAGAATAAAAATATTTTAGATGTCCTAATTCAAATTAAAGAGGAGTGTCATTTCCTAAGGTACAAATTTACCTCTGAGTATTTATTTGAGTAAGGTACATAATATTGAAGGAAATATTATAAGTTGAAACATTGAGAGGCATTTATTGAGTTTTTTATTCAGAGAAAAGAATATTTGATGATTGAGGGAGTTAAATTGAAGAGGAATATTATTGAGAAAGGAATTAATTGAAATAAAAAGTGAAATAATAAATTGAATTGGTGATTGAAGGAAATGAATTAAAGTAAAGAATAAGATTGACGATCTCTCATGAGTATGAGGAGATGAAGTGTTTATGTAAGTGTAAAGGTCAATATTCATGTATATATAAAAATACTCATGAATGTATGTGTTTAAGATAAAGCTATGTAATATGTAATTGAAGAAGCATTGAATTTATGCATTGCTTATAGTAGATATTACCAATAAATATATCAATGAGTTATTGTTCAATTGCTTGAGTGAATGAATATTTTTATGTCTTGATATTTTATGATATATTTGAAGAAAACTTTATTTCTAAAAATTATTAGAATCATAAATTGTGATCCCAAAGGATAAATTATCGATCTAAATCCCCAAGAAACAATGGAGGTCCAAAATCATCATCTCAAAAGTGTTTTAAATTTGTGGTTTCATCTCTTGAATCAATGATGTTGAGATTCCTATTATGAAAATATCATCAACATATAACACAATCATAAAAATTAGACCATATTGATGCTTTTTGTAGACATCATGATCCATATTGCATCATCAAAATCCACAACTAAGAAAGAAGAAATATTTTTTTACATATGAAGCACAAATATTGTACTTAAGCCCATACAAAATTTCTTCAACCTACACACCAAGGAAGCGATTCTATCAAGCTCAAAATCATCTCATATAAATATCCTCCTAAATATACCCATTAATAAAGGTACTCTTTACATCCACCTAATGTACCTCTTATCCATTAAAAGTAGCAATAGAGACAATTATCCAAACTAATTCCATCCATACAACCAAGGAAAAGGGATTTGAATAGTCAAATCCTTTTTTTTAAGAAAAATCCTAAAAAATAAGGTATTTCTTATGCTTCTCCACCTAACCATAAGAAGTATACTTAGTCTTATAGGCCCATATATAACCAACAATGTTCTTCCCTTCAATAATATGAACAAGCTCCCATGTCTGCTCTTCATTAATAACTTGTACTTGGCAAGCATATCATCCTCCTACTTTGTAAAACCTTGAAGGAGAGTTCAAAACCATTTGGAAACTAATTTATCTATGTAATGTTGTGGCACATCTTGCATAGAATTAGCATTAGAGTCCAATATTGGAGTATCAATCCCAAGCTCAACATTCACCTCAAATTCCAATACTATTGCACAAGTAATGGGAGGATTAGGCTCATCAACTATAGGATTCAAAATTAGAGTAAGTATTGGATAAGGGTCTATAATAGAATTATACATATCAATATAACCTATTTATGAACTCATAATTGGAGGCTAAGAGTTTGTAACAAGTGGAAAAGAACCAATGAGCATCTAAATGAGGAAAACAAGAACCACAAGAATGGCTATAGGAATAGAGCCATTTTTCAAAATTACAAGTGATTTAGGAGTGGATGGAAGCACCTCATCGAATATCACATTTCTATAAAAAATACATATTGATTCATGGTATCATACAAATAATAATCCTTGGAGGTATTAGAATACCCCACAAAAATGCAACAATGACAATTGGCATCAAACTTGTTCTTTATATCTTTGTGAATATGAGCCCATGTAGTGTATTCAAAGATATAGAACTTGGATACATTATGCTTATTTCCTATAAATATCTCAAGAGGATTCATACCTTGAATGGTCTAAGTCAAAATCTGATTGATGGTATGAGTTGCACAAGTCACTACTATCTCCCAAAACTTGGGCTTCATTTGCTTGGAATGCAACATCCATATAACCATCCCCATGATAGCCTTATTATTCCACTCAACCATGCATTTTTTCTCTAGTGTGTAGATAACAATCCTATAAAATAAAATATCATGAAAAACCAAAAAAACACCAAAGGAATGACTAACATATTCACCTACTCTATTAGTTCTCAAACACTTGATCTTCCTCTCAAATAAAGTCTCCACAAGAGTCTCGAATTCCTTGAACTTTTCAAAAGCTTCATATTTGGTGTGAATGGTGTACAACCAAACATACCTCAAGAAATAATCAATAAATTTAAGAAATTATTTATTCCTATATAGATGTGGAGATCCCATGGGCCCATAAATATCACTATGAATGAACCCTAAGGGTTGTGTAGCATGCCTAGTTGTTCCTTTTGAGAATGACTCTCAATGATGCTTCCCCAAGATGTACCCCATCACAAATTATAGTAGGGGATACAAAGAAAGAATACTAACACCCAATTTATGTTGACTCATGTACCTCACTGATCCATAGCCAATGTGTTTAAGTGTATGGTGCCATCACTTGCTAGTATCATATACCAATACCACCATATCCAAAAAATCTTTCTACTTTGAGGAAGAAGAAGAAGAGTGGAATTCATCAAGCTTGTCCATTTTATCAAACTCACTATACTATATTGAGATAATTTTCTTAAAGGTGTCATCAATTTCCTTAATAATCCATCCATCTAACCAAAACTCAACCTTCTTATTTGTATGGATGATGAAATAAATACAAAGAATATTTGATATCATACCTAAACTATGGACTTCATAAAATTAATAGAAACCAATTGTTTCCTCACCTAATATTGCTACCTATAAAGAGAAATCATCATCAATAACCACACACTTGTCATAATGTTGTTTATTATAGTCATGCAAGAGATGGCAATGCTCAAGTTGCCCTTGACTTTGTAATCCATTTATTGGAAGAGATATCTATCCAGTATGCTAAGTAAATAGCTATATGTGCCTATGATATCTATCCATCATGATCATCCTTACCCTAGGTAAAGAGGAACGCAGCATCAACACATCCCTTTTTGGCTATCTCTTTACTTCTTAAATCATAATTGGCAAAAATTTACCTTGTGTTCTTCCTTCTTACAAAAACTATAAACTAGCTTCTTGAAAGGCTTATTTGCTTTCTTCTATCCTTGATTTGATTTCTTTGCAAATATGGCTTATGAAATTCCTTTGTATGAGCTTAAATTATGAGAAACAATCCTTGTCATTACCACCAAGGTTGAAGGTGAAGGCCATATTTGAAAATATCATCAAGATTTGGAGTAGGATGGTTGCAAAAATACACTTGAAGCATCTCAATACACTAGCAATTGTCTTATATGTCTTGAAAACATTGTTGAACACCATGTTGAGAATTTCAAATTTTGATTTTCCATCAGTACTGTCCCTAAAAAAGCAAATATATTCTTGTAATTTCTTAAATAAGTGGATATAACCATCAATATTTGCAAAACTATTCATTTCAAAAGTAGTGAGCTCTACTTCCAATTTATTAATCTTGATAAAGGCTATGTGGTTGCAAATCTACTGCGTAGTAGCCTCGTAAGAACTAAGATGTTGCTAATGTAGTTATAGATTTTGTGAACGTGTGAGGCAATCGTAACATGGGCTTCCTCCTCCTTGTCCTTGTACAACTTCATTCTCTCCTCAAAATCATTGTATGAAGGGTCCTCAATCACATATTGGAGGATTCTATTACTCCACAATATAGCTTCTGATGAGGAACACTTGATGTAATAGTTTTAATACATGATGAATAAACTTAAGCTTAGTATTAGGCTTTAATTATATGCACTCACATGTAATATTAACGTGAATAATTTATGGTTCATGTTGGATTATGCCTTGTATCATGTGTAGTCCTTCATGGATATATTTAGATCTTGTTGGTTAGTTTGTTAGACTAACCTACTGGTATGTAGGTTAATTTTATTAGACTACGGTTGGCATGTTCCATGTGAAGCCCTCAGGGATCATATGATCAATCTTTTGGAAGGTTCCATGTGAAGTCCTTCAAGGTTTATGCTATCCTTTCCTTATTTATGGTTGTAACCAAAGTTTTCCTTTAGGGTTACTATTTAAGTACCCATACCAATGTAATACATAAATTTTTATCTTCCCATGTTAGTGGTATCAGAGAGGTTAATAGAGGTATTGGGTGATTTTCGACCTCATGCTACTTGTAATAGCTTTGGGTAATTTTTGGCTAGTATTTTTTCCTTGTTTCTATGGTACAATTGGCGTTGGATAATTTTTGGCCATTCTTGCATCATATATGAAGCTCCAAAGTAAAAAAACAAATCTAGGCAATTGACTACCTAACCTACTTGGATGAGGATTTGATCTGAAATTTAGATAATTCTATGTTATTTGAGAACCATTCATTTGAGGAATTTCCTTAGGTACCAAATCTCTTGTAGCATCTTCCTTTACCTTGTTAAAATCCCATGTAGATGAAAACTTTGGAGTCAATCATTAAGAAATATTACTATTGAATTAGAAGTCTCTGTATTCTCAATAGGTTGTTGTACATATTAAAATATTATATTAATCAAAGAAATCTCAAATGCAAGAGCTTCAACTCTAGTTGACATCTAAGTTTACGTGAAGTTTTCAAAAATCTTGAAGTTTTAAGACTTATCACCTATCTTCCATATCCTTCATGGAGAGTCTCTGGGAAGATAGATTCACACCAAAACTTCATGGATATAGGTCTAGAAATTTCAAATTCTTTAGGTATTCACACCTACACCCTTGGTTGAGCGATGTTTTGGATTGATATCAAAGAGCAAGAATAGCCTCCAGTAAAGGATACATTGAAGTGAATAGTGATTCTTGGTAGTGGTCAATTCCTACACAGGTAATCTCTATTTTTTATTTTTATCTCTACCAATATGAGTTTTCCTTTGATCCAACTCATCACCTTTGATGTATTTTTCATAGCCATGCATTCAATTTGTTGATTGGTCAATTTGCAAGTGATTAGTGAGTTGGTGTTGTCTAGCATAATGAGCAATGACCTAAGTTTTAGATGACTGTGAGTACCCTCTTGGGAGCATATATAGTGATATATTCCTTCACGCATGCTCTCCAATACCAAGCACCCATGTTGCAGGTATCTTGGTCCACAAACTATTACAAAGACATCAATCTTGACATTTGGAAACTCCTTTGAAAAATATCTTTTAATCTATTTTTGGCTACTTCAGTTCTGTTACGACATTTTAAAACTTCTTTTGGAATAGAGAAAGCTAGCCATTGAGTAAATAATTTCATGGACCAATTAGGGGTTTTAAAAATACATGACTTAGAACTAACTATTGGACAAATATGCATGACCTTGTCTGACTTGTCTTGCACCAAATAATGTTGTTCTCAATGGTCATAGCCTATGTACATAAGCTCATGAATAGGAAATACTATGGATGTTAGTTTTTTGTTCAAAATCCACCAACATAGAGGCACCACATGGACGACTAGACAAGATACTTCAACCATGTGCTAAAGGATAAAGTTGGATCGATTGACTAAAACTACGAAGGAAAGCTTTTTCCAAAAGGTGAAACTAGAAATTTAAAACTTTGGAAAAAATGATAAAAATTATTTTAATTATTAATTAATTAATTAGGAAAAATTATTTAATTAATTTATTATGCTTTATTATTTTACCTTTTCATTAAAACCAAGTATTATTGAATTGGTAAATTTTCAAAAACCCTTGTAATTTGTAATAGACACCCTTGTAAAACTAGTTGGGAAAGCACAAGACATTACCCCTCATTGTGAACTCTTTTGAGTTAAATTTTAATCCTTTAAGAAGGAAAAAATTTGTAACTCTTGGGTCAAACTTAGGCACTTTTGTATTCTAGGACCAATCAAAATGCAATCCTTGTAAGTTCCTAGAGAAGGATAAATTTTTGTAACCTTTTGGGTTGTTTTTGTTAGCCTAGCTTATACTCATTCCATAATAGCCTCCTCATTCCATAATAGCCTCCAATTTGGTAAAATATATGGTCATAATAGCCAATGTAGTTGGTCTATTAGTCGATAAATTGCATGATATAATAGTTCATAACACCCCAAGTGATGTGGAGATCTACAATAATAAACTTTGTACTAAGGCTAAATGTTAAGTAAAGCCTTATGATGGTTCTAGGAACCTTGATGTCTTATCCAGTTGGATCTTGGACATGGATACATGGTTTTCCTACATAGAGACTCCTATCGAAGAGAAATTCCTCTTTGCTAAACTCAAGCTCACGGGTTTGGCAAATATTTTGATTATGAAAAGGCAACAAGCAAAAACCAATCAAAAATTAGGATATTCTCATCATGGCTTTGAAGAATACCTTCTATAACTCAAACTATGAGCATGAAATCAAATTAAAATGGTACAAATTAAAGCAAACTAATAATATGTTTGTATAAAATTATATTTTCAGTTCAACAAGTTGAGGATCCTACTCGGTGTCAAAGATCTAGCTAAAGCACTCATCACAAAATTATAAAGTGGCTTGCAGGATCAATTGTATATGGAGTTGAAATTCACTCCCTTAGCCAAAATTGATGTTGCATTCAACCATGCACTGCTTGTAGAGGATAAATTTGTTGCTCAATTGAGATCTTGGTCTTCTTTTTCTATAGGTACTTCTAAGGAGCCAAACCAGCAACAACACGAATAGAAGGAAAATCATCCCCCTTCTTTTACTTCTCCCTCTTAATTCAATTATTTTTCTTATTTTCTTCTCAAAATTCTTCTTATCACTTAAAATATTCAAATATTTGTAAAATTTCTAAGATAGGACATAGTAAATCCCAATGCTATAAGTTCAAAAATATGAAGAAGAAACCAATGCTTGTACAGTCTACAAATGAGAACCCAAAATATGGTCCCATTGAGACTGTAGAGGAAGGTGTAGTACAATAGATTAAAGGGTAGACTAAACAATTTCACCCTAATGAATCATAGCTCCTCAATAGGTGACTATGATACCTTGTTCATCATGAGGACACACCTGACACATGACTATTCAATCAATTGTATAATCGATAATGGCTCACAAAAAATAATAATTATGATATCCATTTTCAAAAATTTGAAGTTCCCTATGAGCCCACATCCTCACCCATATTCACTTGGGTGGAAGGCTAATGGGACCTCTTCTAGCATTATACACTCATGCATGGTCTCTTTTGTCTTTGGTCCTAAATTTGTGGACAGAGTAACGTGTGATGTTATGACCATGGATTGTTGCTTGGAAAACCCTATCAATATGATAGGAAGGCCACATATAATGCATACATAAATACTTACACTTTGCAAATGGATAATAAGTCATATCTAATTAAGTGCACACAACAAACCACCAATTTGGTTTTAAGTTGTAGACAAGCATGCAAAGTGATAAATTAGGCACAAGAATTAACCCTCATTTTCATAAGGTCGTTAGATAAATAAATCCAAGCACCATCTCATAAGTCCATCAAGCATGCATCACTTAATTGTAATCATATGATCATGTGTTCAAGGAACCCACAACTCTTCCTCCTATGCAAGATAATAATCACAGCATCGATATTGTCCCATGTGCTTATGAGTTACCTCTAGCCTTTCCCTCTTTAGCAAATACACACATGCCAAAGGAGCAAGATAAGGCAACCTATTTCATATAGCAATTGTAGGGTCTTCAATCAAAGGTGGTACAAATTTTACAGAAGAATCAGTAGCAATAGAAGCAAGCAAGGGATCGACATCATATTTATCATCCTTTTCAGGTTGGAGATAAAGTTTGGCTCTACTTGGATAAATGATGTTTTTTAGAGAAGGCACATAGTAATATCAAACCACTTCACTATGGGCCTTACACCTTCCTCTAGAAAGTATCCAAGAATAACTTTTGCCTGGATCTCTTGGCTCATCTTGGCATTCATTACATCATCAATGTGGATCTTCTCAAGCTATATCATGATTACATATTGGAGACTAATCCTGTCATCAACCATCTTGCAAATGTTGTGGTACCTGACTTCCAGTTTTTTCTCAATTTAGATAAAGTATTTAACATGAAGACTTATTAGACTCGACAAGGTTCTTTCAATTCATACCCTGTTACCCCTTGTGGTTAGCTTCCACACCTGGGTAGATAGATATCACACTACCATATGGTCTGCGACTTTCCTTCTCATTTAAATGCATTGGGGTTTAATGCTTCTATGATGGGGAGGAATGATGAGGAACACTTGGTGTAATAGTTTTAATACATGATGTAATAATCTTAAGCTTAGTATTAAGCTTAGATTATATGCATTCACATGTAATATTAATGTTAAGCCTTCATGGTTTACATTGGATCATGCCTTGTATCATGTGTAGTCCTTCATGGCTCATGGTAGATCTTGTTGGTAAGTTTGTTAGACTAACCTATTGGCATGTAGGTTAAGTTTGTTAGACTAAGGTTGGCATGTTCTATGTGAAGCCCTCAGGGCTCACGTTGACCAGTATTTTGGCAAGGTTTATGTGAAGTCCTTCAAGGCTCATGCTACCCTTACCTTTTTGATGTTTGAAACCAAATTATGCCTTCAAAGTGCCTATTTAAGCACCCATACCAATGCAATACACAACTTAATATTTCTTCTCGCATTAGCTTCAATATTGTTTTTCTAAGTGGTATAGTTAAGTCCATTGAGCAAGTGCAAAATTTGATACATGGAATCTCTACAAAAATATAGTTTGTGTATGCGATTATAATAAAAATAATGTTGGTAATATGAAGAGCTCAAAAAAATATGTGATTTGATAAAATGCTTAAAACATGTTTGCAAAAGTTATAGCCCTCAAAAATTTTGCACAAATTTGTAAAAATTACCACCAAAACCTTTCAACTCATGTAAGAATTTAAAAATACCTTCAACAAACTAGATGTTGTCATGTGTTGTTCAGATAGGCAAGGGGTGCCAACCATATATTGACTAGTTTTCCAACTAGATAGAGCTTCAGTAAACCATCTACTACCAAGTGTCATTGAACTAGGCTAAGGGGTGTCACTAGGACTCTATTTGTGTAAGCTACTAGATGGGGTATTGATAAACCATAGATTTCCACTTGTCACCTTTTGGGAATATAAAAACCACTTGCATACCAAGTCTATTATTGACTAGTCAAAAGCAAGTATAACTCAGTTTGTGAGATGGCATCAACTACTTAGTTGATCTCACTTTGATACTCAAAATTTGGATTTGGGTTCCATGTCCTCACTACCACTTCATCCACCCATGCCATGTGGACCACTAGACCTCAAATGAATCCACCCAAAAGGGCATGCAAAGGATTCAAACCAAATACCTCTAGGGTACCAAGCCTTAAGGTACTCTCCTCTAGCCATAAAATCATCAAGGTGCTTTGGATCCAAAACACCTTGGTGAAAGAATAATGTCTACCATGTAGACACTAAAAGAAATTTTTCATGCCTTCGCCCAATAAATATGGAGGAGATAGGATTTTAACCCATATCCAAGGGGATAACGCCTTATCACAAGGCCTCTAATCAACCACACCATGTAATGTACCAAACATAGCTAAGGAAATAGTTTTATCCTTCTTATATTGATATGAGTGGTGAGTGTGTGCTCTACCAACTCCCCATCGATTCACCAAAAAATATACAAATATCTAAACAAAATCTCAAACTGACAACCAAGTGGAGTCAATGTCTTAGCAAGGCATAAGATAGCCACTAAACCTCCAATGGGGTCAAGGCTAGGGCATTTAAAAATGAACCCATACCCAATCAGAATGTCTTCATCCATTACATACCATCCACGTATTAACCACCCAAAAAAAAAAAATTGTAGAAATTTTTTTTAAAATGTCAAATTATAAAATTTGGAGGCAAAATATAGTAACTTTCAACACAAACATGAAGCACCTAGAGGCAAAATGATGATAAGTGTTGAACCCAACCCTCCTTGAAATTTCACAAAGATTTCAAAAATATTAATGGTTCATCCATAACCTTCACAATTTTCCCTATACAATATTTTCTTGGAATGCAACCAATTAAACTATGCTATCTCACCAATACAACATAAAAGTTGTTGGACTATTTTTACAAGTTTGTCAAGTAGCTTAAAGGTCTTTACCATGTACGAAAGTCTTCCCATGATTTCTTTGACATATGGGGGTGATAAAAATTGATCAACATTTTATTCTCTCCTATGACAATCATGCAAAATGTCCTATCATCTATGTTCCATAAATACCAAAAAATTAGAAGTAGAGAAGGAAATGATTTTTTTCAAAAAATCTATAAAAGATAAATGAGTGTTTCAAACATCTCTAAAAAATTCAATCCAATGGTTGTGTCAAGAGAGGAAAAAAAACCTATAGTGAATATTTATCCTAAAGCAATATTTATTGTGACACAATGAGATATTTGCAATCTAATTTCACTTAAGGTTTTTATACATAACCCTAAAACCTATAAGCAAGTAGAGCATCCACAACCTTTTCTCTAGGATACAACATTGCTTCTGGAATAGCCATATAAGAATGTTCATTTACCAAAAACTTGATGCTAAGTGATGAAGATTCACACCTTCTTTGATGTCATATTAGATTCAACAATAATTTTTAAAAATGAGTAGAATCTACACATTAACCAAAATGAATGAACAATCACAAAAAAAACAATTATGCAATATGAAGGGTATACATATTACTAAAAGCACTTCATATAAATAAAGAAATTGTTGGTTTTAAAGGATATAAATACCTAAATTAAATGTGACCTTAAATGACCCAAAGAAAACTTAAAATAACCTTAAAATTTATTATTAAAATATTACAATAAATCCATTTAGATCCTATAAAACTATATAACAAATATAAAAAAATAATAATCAATCATGACCCAAAGAAAACTTAATACTGAATATTTTTTTTATTTGGTTAGTGTGAGAAACCCCTACGACCAACACACTACTGAGCAATCTCCTTCCAACCATAACCCATCCCCTTGTAGAGTTATGCTTATCAATAGGAAATTTAACACGGCCACCACACACCCACCCCCTCACACACTCGTCCACTTCGCAGTTTGAACCTTAGACCTTCCAAAGAAGAGTTAAAGCCCAAACCTTTGTGTTGTCCCCGTGAACAAACCTTGATTGAGGAAAATTGTTCCCCATATCCCCTGGGGACCAAGACTTTGCGTTCCACGGGGCTTGCTCCATCCAGATATACCCCTCAGGTTAGTCAAGATTTTTTTGTATCTGGCTTAGGCCGCTAGGCTTGAACCCTAGAGAATTGAGGGAACTTGCCAATAAAATGTGTGGTACAAATAATAATAAATATGATATATATATACTTTATATTTTATTTTATTTTTTGTGTTTTTTTTATTTCTTATTTCATATTTTAGTCTTATTATTTATATGAATGGTCCTATGGGATTTTGTTTTTGAGAGTGAATGAAGACATTAATCTTGGAAAATTTTAATTGAGTCTATCTTTTATTCAATTTCATTAGAGTGAATGTGCTATATACCCCTCAAGAGATTTTTTTGTATGTGGTACAGGTTGTTAGGCTTAAATTTCGGATCTCCTTTGAAGAATTAAGGAAACTCGCCAATAAAATACTTATTACAAATAATATCAAGATAATAATACTACATATTTTAATATGATAGGTATACACGCTATATTTTTTTTTTTTTCTTTTGTGTTTTTTAATTCCTTCTTTCATATTTTAGTCTTATTATTTATATGAATGGCCCTAGTGAATGAAGATATTAATCTTGGAAAATTTTAATTGAGGCTATTTTTTATTCATTCAATTTTGTTAGAGTGAATGTGCCTATGGAAAGAGATTATTACAATGTAGTTATAGGCAAAAGATCTTTAAGTTTCTGGGAAGATTTATTGTGTGCAATTGGGTTCAGATAATATTCATTTTCATTGTGTGATTTTTTAAAAAATTTAGTACCACTTAGTGATAGAAAAAAAATAGAAAAAATTTAGATTTAATTAGATATAAGTTTAATTTTTAAAAAATATTTATTGTCTTTTCGATATTTATATCTATTTTAAAAGTAATAAAATTTAAAGAAGTTAGTGTTATATTAAAATATTATTTTCTTTAATGTTTTTTTTTATTATTTGGTTATTGTTAAAAACTTTTATACTGTACATGGCTGAGTAGTCTTCTCTCAACCATGACTCTTCTTAAAGTTGAGAGCTATATTTATCAATAGGGAATTTAACATAAATCTATCACACACCCCTTACACACTTACCCACGCTGCGATTTGAACTTTGGACCTCTTGAAGAAAAGCCAAAACCCGTACCTTTACACCCCATGTACCTTTTTTTAATATTATTATGCTTGGAAAGATATGTTATGTGATTAAATTTTATTTAAAAATCACCACCAATATCACTAGTGTCACTTTTGAGGATGTATATTATTTCCATATTTGACTTACAACGACACCATTTTAGCATATATATATATATACATGTTTAGTTAACCTGAAGTTGTTTTTTCTTCATAGATTTGTTACCCATTAAAATTCACATCACTTTTCTTATAAATCTGAGAAAACCACATCAAATACTTTTAAACTATAAAAATTTCGAAAATGTTTGTTAAATATAGATGTCTCTATAGAAAATAGATTTTCATAAATCACAATCACATGGCTTACGGACTTTCTCGGTCATATTTGAATACTCATTGTTTATTTTCTTAATAATAAAGATTTCATTTTTTAAACTATATAACAGTCTAATGAGGGTTGGATGAGGATAATTCAAAACCTTTATTTAAATAAAATCTGAGTGTGTGCCTTCCACGTAAAGTAGACCATTATTACTTGTGATTTATAATTAAATAAATACTAAATTGACGGTCGTCTATAAGAATAGAAGAACAAAGAAATAAAAGACAAACATAAACTTTCATGTAACAAATACTCCTCCAACACACATTCACTTTTAATATATCTAATATAGAACTATAAGAAACCAACTTGTGATCTCATTAAATATGAGTAATGTAAGGGATAGTTTGGTTAGTAGTGGTTTTGTATTTATCTTTCTTTTATTGTTTTCATCTTTATTTAAAGGACTAGAGATTATAGAAATTTCCTTACAACCAAAAAAATATTAAATAATGAGTAATGCAAGTGATCTTTAAAAAAAAAATGCAAGGCTTAAAACGTGGGGTGGGTGAGTGTGTGAGGGGTGGGTGTGTTCAAAAAAAATGCAAGGCTATAAGAAAAAAATTTAAGTAGTATAAGTAATTTTTAAGAAAAAAAAATGTAAGGCTATAAATTGTATCTATTATTTATATTTTTATAGTTAAGGGTGCATGTAAAAGGTGTGTTGGAATAATGGTTCACCTTTCATGAGTTTCATCCATGAAAATGTGGTGGTTCATCTTTCATGAGTTTTATTCATATGAAAATGCGGTGATTCACCTTCCATGCTTTATAAAATACATATTATTTTAAAATTACTTAAATACAGTTTGTCTTTTTATGTTATATTTTTTAATGTATTAAATGATGTATCAATATAGTTAAAAATACATTTTGGGTATGAAAAAATTTATATATATAATTTTTATTAAATATTTTGTTTTACATTTTGTAAGTTTTTGGAACATTTTCCATGAAATTGTTAGCAACTATGTCTTAGTTACCTATTAAAATTGTTATTTTATTTTTAATGTTTTCAACATTTCTTCAATGGATCAAAACAGAGCCCCATACACAAAGTTACGTCCCTAAGAGTTTAGTTGAGATTAAAAAATAGATTTTTAAGCATTTTCAAGCATAAAATCATGTCCTCAGATAAGGTCACATGACTAGATCAATTGACACTCGAAACCTTTAACTATATTTCAATATATATTAAATTCATGTAAAATGTTTATATAAAAACTTTATTTTATTAGATTTTAATATTAACTTTGTATAATGATGATTATATCCTTAAAAAATAAGGATGATAATATTTGCTATGGTATGTTCAAATAGTATTGGTTCAACACATTAAAATTCTTTGACTTTTGACGAGACCCATGTTTAAATATTGTCAAGCAATACGTGCATAATAACCAAGTTGTAATACAACTGCATCATCATTCAATTAAGGTAGAACCCGTCTCAATTCCACATACCATGATATTTATCAAATCATATAAGCTAAGCACATTAAATTCCTCAACTTTTCTAAAAAAATAGCAAGGTTGGAAACTTACCAAACAATACATATATAATTACTAAATTGTAATAATGCTATGCGGTCAAGATGTACTATGGATGAGATCTATTTAAATCCTATATAATCAATTAAAAAAAATACCATTACATTTGGCCATGGAATTTAGAGCAAATGGTTGGAAGCCAAGAGTTTTATACCATAGACCAATTGACTTTCCTTGAGAAAAGCAAGGTTTGAATCTTACCAAACACTATATTTAATCAAGTTGTAGTACCACTATATGGTCATGATGTAATATGAATGAAACTCGTTTAAATCCTATATTACCAAATTTGAAAAAAATTAATACCATTACATTTGGTCATAGAATTTAGAGCAGATGGTTTGGATGCCAAGAGTCTTACATCATAAACTAAGGTTTAAATCCTATAAATAAACCTTAACATTTTTGTTTTATGGATTTAAACAATTGTTGGTTGGTGAAGAGATTCACATGTATAAACTCATGGGTTAACCTTAATATTGCAATCAATACCAAGGTTCCAAGCCCATAAGTAAACCTTAATATTGCAATCAATACCAAGGTTCCAAGCCCATGGGTAAACCTTAATAATTTAATCAAAGGGTATAGGCAAGCAAAAGGGAAAGAGGAATTTTATACCATAAACCAAGGTTGCAATCTCATTGGTCAACATGTAAATTTTATCTCACTTAACAAGAGTTCAATTGAATAAGTCTATAAGTGAATCTTAGGATTTTATGACAATTGACTAGAATTCAACTAAATAAACAGATCTATAATGAACCTTAACATTGTATGTCAAATACCAAGAGTTGGATAAATGCCTTGATGTTTAAGGTAGAGGTCAAGGTTCAAATCTTACATAACGACATATGACAAGATATTATGTAAACGAGGTAATGAGATGGCAGCGCAGTGTAAAATTTTATTTAAATCCTATATAATTAATTTTTTTAAATATATTATAATTGTTATGATGATATTATTATATCAATATAATTAAAAAAATCATTTTAATACATATAATCAATTAAAAAATAATAATAATTATGCTTACATTAATCACATCCTAACTCATAAGTTAACCTTATCCAATTTGTATGATACCATATTTATGTGTATAACATCATAACATAGTTGTGAGTATATTTTTTAAAACATGGACCCATCTTCAAACTTGAAGGTGCATCTATTTGCCAAAACGGCAATTAATGTTAATGTGTTATCGTTTCACTTCCCCATCCCTTTATAACTTATACTCTTTCATGCACTATCATCAAAACTAATTTCTTTAATAAATTGTATGGCTTATTTGATAATACTGCGTAAATCGTCTTTCGTTTTAAACACTTTTTTTTATTGTTAAGACTTCTATAATCATTGAAAACGGCAATCATATAATGGTATGTTGGTAATTATTTATGTTTTGTTTTATTTTATTTTTATTTTAGATTTTTTTTTAATTTAAAGTTAAAAATTTTGGTTAGTTAGTATACACCAGATATATAATTATTTAAAATGAATGATTTTTCATGATATACACAAAAATCAAAATATTTTCCACTAAGGTAAAGTTGAAAATTTTATTTTTTTCTTAATAATGTTGAACATTCTCTCTTAATTTTTATATATATATTTTTAATAAGATTTATACGAACGATAATCAAATGGTATTTTAATTATTATATATGTATTATTTTGCATTATTTGAATTTTGGTGTTCATTTGAAAAGTTAAAATTTTTAATTAGTTGAACTAATACCATTTAATAATTTTTTGAACATTTTTTATATATATACAAATTTTTCAAAATTTTTAAGAAATCAATATTATTAAAATATTGTCCAAGGGGATAATAATAAAATGGTATTTTAGTTATAATATATGTATTACTTTGCATTATTTGAATCTTGGTCTTCTCTTGAAAAGTTGAATATTTTAATTAGGTGAACTAATATTATTTAATATTTTTTCTTTTTATATACAAATTTTTCAAAGTTTTTAAGAAATTAATATTATTAAAAAAAATTAATTGGTTTGACCAAATCCCAGAAGGGGGCAGAGGTCCAAGGTTCAAATCTGGGGCCTCGTCGGATTGAACGCTTGTACCTTTCATGGCGCTTTCAGCGTCGTAAAAGGTTTAAAATGATTGTGACATGGTAATTATAAGGACGAACTGCACAAAGAACTGTATGGCGGCTTCCGAGGTGGACAACGCAGAATACTGTGATGGCCATAAAAACGAGATAATGTGCCCGGATTCATGGCGGCTACCTATTCCACCATGTAATTTAAAATAAATAAATATATATATATATATATATATATATATATATATATATATATATATATATATATATATTATTTATTATTTATTTATTTTTTTGTTTGTGAGGGGGATAATTATTATATATGTATTACTTTGCATTATTGGAATCTTGGTCTTCTCTTGAAAAGTTGAAAATTTTAATTAGTTGAATTAATATCGTTTAATAATTTTTTAAACATTTTTTTTTATATATACCAATTTTTCGAAGTTTTTAAGAAATCAATATTATTAAAATATTTTCGCAGGGGACATCGCAACGGTTTGGACTTTGGTTCTTCTTCGGGAGGTCCAAGGTTCAAACCGTGGTGTGGGCAAGTGTGTGAGGAGGTGGGTGTGTGGTGGTTGTGTTAAATTCCCTATTGATAAGCATAGCTCTCGGCTTTACGAGGGATTATGGTTGGGGGAGACTGGTCGGCCCCTGTGTGTTGGTCGTAGGGGTTTCTGACACTAACCAAATCTAAAAGAAAAAAACATTATAAAATATTAGAACAATTAAAAAAGACTTTTCTTTCATCTTAAAATAATATATTTAATGGTTGGGGTGGAGGATAAACAAAGGGTGTCCCTTGTCTCTTGGAATAAGGTCTGCTCTTCTAAGAAAGATGGTGGTCTTGGGATTAGAAATTTGATGTTGCTCAATAAGGTGTTGGTTGTAAAAACAGCCTAGAGAATATGTGTTGAGAAGGATCAACTGTTCTTCTAAGAAAGGTGGTCTTGGGATTAGAAATTTGATGTTGCTCAATAAGGTGTTGATTGTAAAAATAGCTTGGAGAATGTGTTGAGAAGGATCAACTGTGGAAAGATATAATGAGAGGTAAGTATCTAGAAAATCACATATTTTTAGAAGTGTTGCTCCTCCTAGGGGCTCTGTGATTTGGAATGGTTTGTTGGGGGTCAGAAGTTTGGTTACGGAGGGGATGCGGTGACAGATTGGGAATGACAAGGATGTGTCCTTTTGGGAGGATACTTGGATTTTCCCTAAATCTCTCTTTCTTAGTCCTAAGTTTTATGAGTTGAAGGCTCCATTGTCACTGAAATATGGAGAAAAAGAAATTGATTATGTAATCATCACTAATAGCAAGAGGATTTGGAAGCATCTGAGTTTACATGTAGTTGATCTTCATATCCTTTAGAGTTTGGCAAATTTGAACATATTGTTGCAACAATAATTTCTTCCACAACGGAATAATAGAGACTTCCTTCTATGGACTCATTTTCCTGAAGGTCTTTTTTCTATCAAGACTGCCAATGAGGCCCAATAATTGTTCAAGGGAGGATCTTTTTCGGTGGAAAGGGTTTAGTATCCTCATTTGATCCCCAAGATTGCATTTTTTTGTGGCTGTGTTTTTAAAACAGAATTTTGAATGTTGATAATTTATGTAAAAAAGGCTTCCATCTTCCTAATTTTTTATCTCTTATGTTCTAAGGATGTTGAATCTATGGATCATCTTTTAATCCATTGTGATTTCTCAAATAAGGTGCTCAATGCTTTCCTGGATTCTTCTTTTGTCAAGTGAGTGTTGCCTCGAACTTTCAAAGAACTTTTCATTCAGTGGAAATCCTCATTCATCAATCGCAACCTAACTAGGGTGTGGGACCTAGTTCTTCCTTATTTTTATGGGGTATCTAGTGGGAGAGGAACAAAAGAACTTTTAAGGATATTGCTAGGGAGAAATCCTTTTTAGAAGGATTAAAGTTGCTATTGAGAATAACCTCGCTACCTTTGTTGCTGGAAATGGTAGGGAGAAAGTTGTGGAGAAAGGGGTTGTTAGTTGAAAATTGAATCTACAGTATTTTGCTTATGTATCCACTATTCAAAAAATATTGGCTACTAGATGGCATAAACCAGCTAAAGGATGGGTCATTCTGAACTTTGATGGGGCTGCCAAAGGTAACCCCGGGAGGGCTAGTGGAGGGGGTGTTGTCAAAAATGATAATGGTGAGGTCATTTGGGCTTACACCGAAGATTATGGTATTTAGACCAACCACCTAGCTGAAGCTAAGGTGCTTTTCTCGAGTGTTCATCAAGATTTTGAGAGGGACTTCAAAAGACTTCTCATACAAGGTGACTCCTTGAATATCATTCGGGATTTGCAGGCTGGAAACTGAATATTATTAAGGACACCTCAAAGATTCGAGAAGGTATGTTAAAAGTTAAAATTGAGCATATTTGGTGAGATGATTGGAGAGAGGGGAGGGCTCTGGTCCCTCCCCTGCTCCCCCTCCCATGGCTCCTGGTTCCTGCCCAGTCCCTGGCTCAACCCAGGTCATCCCTCCCGAGGAGTGGTTGTTTGCAGATGATCTCCTGGGGGAGATCCTTCTCCACTATCTGCGCCCTTCCCGGTCGGCTAGGGTTTCCTTGGTTGTTTTTTCGGATTGGTGCTTCCCAGGGATCCTTGTTTGGTTGGGGATCCCTTCCCTTTTCCCTCGAGGCTTCCCCCCAGGGTTTTTGCGAGGTTATTCGCGTGGATCCGGTCCCCTGCGTTTCTCGGTGCGGTGGAGGTGACGGTTTAGGGTTTGGACAGACTTCCCCCTTTTTTTCTTGTGAATCCTCGACGGGCTCCGTGCTTGGACGGGATTCTTGGTCCTCTTCTTTGGGATCCTCTTCTGTTTTCCGGGGCGGGTTCCTTGTGGTGCAACTCTCTGGTCGCTTCTCGATGGGTTGGATCCTCTCTGTGCTGGCTGTCGGCTTCCTGCAGGATGGCTCTCGCTGAACAAAATGTTTTCCCGATGGGCGGCTGGTTTCTCCACAGGGCGGGATCCGCCAAATCCGCCGGTTTTCCTGCGAGGCGGGATCCTTTCTTTTCTGCTGGTTTCCCGGATGGTGGGATTTCCCTGTTGCTTCCCGCTAGGCGGGACTGTTTGTGGTGGTTTTGACTGCTTCCCACGAGGCGGGATTTTATTGTAACAATTTTTCTTTGCTTCCTGCTGGGCGGGATCTTCTCGATGGTGGTTTTTGGCTACTCCCCGCTGGGCGGGATCTCCAAAACTACTTTCTTTCTTATTTGTTTGTTTCCCGCTGAGAGGGATTGTTTCATGCTTACTGTTACCGCTAGGCGGGATTTCTTTTGGTGTTTAGTTTCAAGGGATTGATGCCCTAGGCCCATTGCTTATGTAATCAGGTTTTGGGATCCTTGTTAAAACCCGTTGTAAATACAAACACTACTTACCAAAAAAAATTGAGCATATTTATAGGGAAGGTAACCAGGTTGCTGATGCTATGGCCAATTTAGAGGTGGATAGTGGCTAATTCAAAATTTGGAAAGACAAATTCCCTTCGCGGTTAATGACAATTGTTGCTTTGGAAGCATTGGGCCTACCTATCCAATAGGACTTTTTATTGTCTTTCTGCTTGGACAAGGTCTTCTTTGTATTGTAGTGATCCTCTCTTTGGAGGGCTGGTCCTTTTGCTCCCTAGCAGTTTCCATTCTCAAGGAATATGTTTGATGTATTGTCCTCACCCTTGCTTTCTAGGATTGCGGTTTTGTTATCTGCATCTTGATGTATTTGCTGCCCTTCCAATCTTATGCAAAAATAGGGCAAGATCTTTGGTGCCTCTAAAGGAAAGTTGAAACCAAAATTCTCCTTTATGCCCTACTGGATGATGGGCTAGTCTATGATGTATCATGACATTATCTTTATCTTTTGTTCTCTTGGGTGGCTGTTGGGTTTAGTTTCTGTTCTTTTGGCCTCCAAGGCTGGCCTACACTTAATTGGCCTTATTTTTCTCTACCTCCTCTAATATAAAAGGTTTTGAAACCTTTCAAAAGCTTGCTTTTTCAACTTAATATATTTAATATAATTATAAATTTAAAATTATAATACTAATACCAAGTTCAATAGTTAAATTAGTGGCGAGTGTCATTGAAACAAAAAAAATCCTTTTAAAGAAAAGACATTTCACAACCATATCATTCATATATAGCAATGTAATTTGCATTATTCATCCGGATACCCATTAGAGCTCTGAAATGTTTTGCTCACTTATCCATTATATCCTAAACACAACAGGCAAACATATAATTGATCCCGATGAAATCAATTTAAATTTATTTTTATGCATTCGAGAGAATATTAAATACAAGAACCATATTGCCTTCAGAATATAATCATTTGTTAGGCCTCTTTGGCAAATAATATGTGCCTTATTTAAGCTTTTGATTTATATTGTCCAGCACAATAAGGCATGATTAGGACCAGACTTGAAATTTGATAATTAAATTGTTGTCACTGTCAAATTATGGTAGTTTTTCAAAGTTTTAGTTTTTAAATTTATTTATTTATTTTTACGACTTACAAAGCAGCGCATGTTTTTAAATTATTTATATATTCAGATACATTTGAGTTTAATATTTATACCTTTGTTCAGTTAAACTGGTTATCATTAGCGAAAAAAAACAAGCATAAAAATCAGCATACATAATAACAATGGTCAAAGCGAGGAGAGGCTGTGAAGTAGAGGAAGATTTATAATTGAAAGTCATGTTTTCTTGGAAACTAAGTGTATTATTGTTACTTACATGCTATATGCAGAATGCTATTAATTTAGAGACATCAACAAAATTTCACATGCTGGCCAAGGCTATGTAAAAATAATAATCCATGTAAAATAACTTTATACATCATACCAATAGTAGAACCTCCTATTGACAGGAGGAAATGATTAAGAGCTTACGAACCATTTGGTTGTTCCGTGGACTGTTGTTGACCGTTCCATTTGGAAATCAATAAGATTCTCCCTCCAAAAGAATTTAGGAAAAAAATTAACGAGTGTGGATCATCCATTTGTTTGATTCAAACATAATTCTCATAATCTTGGCCAATAATTTATGAAATGGCATCATTATGAATAGAGCGTGAATTAAGTCAGTTTGCATGCTGGGTTAAAAATATAAGGCATCACTGGAAAAATTGTACTGATTGAAAAGCATAAAAACTCCCAACAAATATCCAGGTGATGTTAAACAACCAGACTATTGGTGTTACAAAGAACCATGGCTTCCAACATCTTTTTCTTTCAGAGCAGTTTGCACTGCATTAAGAAGCATTGGCATCAGCTTAGCATTGGTTGAAATTATACCCTTTTCCACATCCAAAAATCTCCCTTTGGAGAAATCAAGAGGCTTCCCAGCAGCATCAACCACAATACCACCTGCCTCTGCAATCCACAAGAACAAGAGGTATTAATGTGGAAAGAATAAATTTTTCAATAAATAAACTTGGCCATTCCAATTTGAATTATTTGTAAATTTGTGTAAAAGTGAAAAACTTAGGAGGTCCAAGCAAGCACATAAATGGAAAATGATTCAATAAAACAAAAAATCATATACCCAAAAAAGAAGGGGAAAAAACAACATATTTGTCATACACAGCAACCATGAATACATAAAGTGCACAGTAATGACCATTGATTGATCAAAGTTGCCAAAAAAAAATTAAGAACTTTCCAACTGAGTTGTCAACTATATTCTACTAGGTCTAACGGGCAATGAAGTATAGGATTCATTTAGAGCATCCATCAACATATGAGGATGCTTGTCCCTCCATTCATAGTGACCAACTAAGTGGGGTCCAAGGAAACTTAGGTTTTGATTCTCAAAAGATAGAGTGTCAAACATACATGCAAATGATGCAATTCATTGAAAGCATGCATTTATGTCATGTTGTTATCATATACATGCCAGGCATGCAACTCAATGTTACCACCTCCAATTTTGCAATGTCATAAAACAAGCACATGCATTATATTGCAGTTGTTCTAAGCCCAGAAAGAAGCTAACTTATCTTTAAAAAAACTTTCTTCCTGAACAGCCTAGTTGAGATTTGAGATAACCTAATCCCCCTCAAAGCGGCTCTGCTCTCTCATTTGTAAGCATATTCCATGCACTTTGGATATATTTTTATAAACTTTTATTAGTGTTGGAGTTCTACCCCTTGATCTTCTCAATAACTTCATTCAGGTTTTGTTTGCATACTATCTCTTGAATGCCTTAACCTGTGCCCTTACCTTGTTCTTCATGAATATTAACACTATAAAATCACTTTGTCAAGTGCACACTCTTGATTGGCTTAAGCTGTGCCCTTCCTTTATTCTTCATGAATATTAAAACTATCAAATCTCTTTCATAAGTGTACTATGAGAGCATTAAACAAAGTAAGCTTCTATATTAAGCTTTTAAATTTGACAGTCATTTGGTCTCTACCTATCCAGGTCAAGTTTGGCATAAGATCCAAATAAACTGGTAATAATATATCTGAGCTGATATTAATGACACTATAGCAATATCCTCATGCCATGTATTGTCCTTGGTACAAATAGAACATATTAGACAACAATGTCAAGCTGTAACTTAAAATTTTGACCTCATGGGTAAGTTTACAAAGGCATATAAGCTCTAACATTGTGCAACAAGATTTGCACTAAGAAGCATGTATAAGAAAATATATAATTGTGTTAGCTCATGATCACATTTTCACCCAAGTGAAATGTCAATTGGAAAGCTGTAAGCCTGATGTGGACATTATGATAATCAGTAAAATCAAATACGGAAAATTAAAGGAAAACTCAAGTGATATGATGAGGGGATACTGGGACGAGTGCAATATGGAATTAGCCAATTATATGCTTGCAACTCATCTTTCATGCAAACAAGCCTCTTGATGCATCTTGCATTAAAAGTATGAATCATTCACCTAACTTCTTTTCCGATTTTCTCAAGATAAGCTGCGCAGATAGATTGTGAACCTTGAGTTACTGAAATTAAGACTCTAGCTTCATGGAAAAGCTATGACTTCCCTGTGGTAATGCTGTAATTGAAATTTATTAGAGCTTTGGCTTCCAGTATTTGTGTGGAAGTCCAGTCTCAGTTTAGTTGGAGAAGCAGAATTCTTTGCAAAGATCAATCTTGCTTCTTGCTCATAGAGTCATTTGTTCATTCTACTTGACATGTTATAGCCTGGCACAAAAGACTGGGTTTTGAGGAGCTCTGAAGATGAATCTTGCAGAATCTAGAAGGCCAGAGAGTTTCCCCAAGTTTATCATATATTTTCAGAGAATATAGTGTCTTTTGTGGATGATTTGTGACCTCATTATCATATGCCATGAATTAATATCGTCATACTTTTCACCAAACTGCTGCAAATCCAAATTCACATGTAGAGAATTCATAGTCAAAAATATTTGCTACATTTGAAATATTTCAAGGTCTAATTTTTATTTTCATTCGTGAATCTCTCCTTTTAAAAGCTTCTCCATATCTTAGAGGAAATGGCATACAGGATACAAGCACCATGGAAGGGTGAGAACAAGACCAAAAATCAGGAATGAAGCAGCCTGAAGATATTGCACATCTGAGCCAAGGAATGAACCAAACATAGCATTTGATTGAGGACAAAGATTGATGAAAATAAATATTCCTACCCAACTCAAAGTGCTTGACTGTCAATAAGAGTGCACTCAGCCCAAACTGACTTAGCAAGATATAAGAATTATTCCATGAGGCCATAAGCCATATGGGACGATGTGGTTATCTAAGTGTTTATCCACCCATACCGGAGTATGGCATAAAACCCTATCCCCTTTCAGATTCAAACCTTGGACTGCCTCTTTGGAGTTTCAAAGACTTAACCGTTAGGCCCACTCAAGTTTTACAAGAAATACATGCAACTTGGATAAGTGATTTTGTAAACCTGACATGTTAATCCAAAACTATGGAAGAACCAAAAAAATTAATCCCACATATGTGAAGATAAGAAGAATTTCATTCCTGTGGTGAGATGTGCCTGCCCTGGGAGCAGCAAAATTGCATTACAGTCCAGTACTGTAAAGAGGTCAAACTAGCCCAAAAGAAATTTTATCAATCTTGTTATTAAAAGAACTAAATGACGACTTGTCGATTCCTGTGTCAGAAGCAAGGGCTGCCCATAGAAAACCATGTTTTTTTGTCCAATCTGTATAAAAACTTCCTGAAGATAAAGAACTCAGAGTGGCATGCTAAAGTGCACAGGCAGGCCCTATACATCAATCCAAGAGTTGGCACTTTTGTAAACCTTAGTCTTCATTTAATATGTTGTACATTGGGCATTACATCAAAGTTTGAACAAGAAAATAAGGAATCAAAAAGAAAAAGGTTTAGAAAGGGACCTAATATGAAACAAAGTTGGGAAACAAATGGACAGAGGGAAATACCTTCCATGGAGAATTCCACAGACCTGAAGTGGTCCAAGTATACATTCTATTTAGAGCCAACATGACAATAAAGCCCAATGTGAACATGGAAGTTCAATGCAAATTAATTCAATTCTCAAAGGTCACAAGTTTGATTGAAGCAGAAGTGTATCCTAGAATAGCCACAAGCTTGCAAGTTTGACCTGTGTGAAGACTCGTCCCTAGTGAATGGAATCTTTGTGCTTGATCAAAGCAAAGGCTTGATCAGTTAAAAGTACAATGTCAAAATCCTGGGAAGAGTGGATATCCAATCACAGATAGATGCCTAGGTCCAATCCAATGTTAATCCCACAATGGTGTAGGTTCAATCAGATCTGATATAGTTGGGGCATGAAGCAGAGCCCTGGTCAAGCTAGAAAGGAACTCTTCTTTTGAGAGGGGGGTCAGCTCAACTGTAAAAGGACCAACAATCAGGATATGGCAGAGCAGAGCTCTGATTAGGGACAATCAGTAGATAAACAAATACAATCTATGGCAGAGTGAAGAGGCAATGCGTGCGCGCGCACACACAAATGCGGTCTTTGTTAGCATTCGAAGGAAATTGAAGCCACATTGCAAATACCAGTCACAATGCAAACCCAGGCACTAGGCACTGGTAGGTGCTAGCCTCCAGCCAAAAGCCAAAAATTAGCACCATAACCAGTGTGCGAAGAAGGCCAATTCTCACTTGCATCTCATTTCCAACACAATCCATGCACATGTACCAATAGCATGACATAACCATCAAAAGTAGTTACAATTGAACCTGCTCGCATTTCTCTTGCAGAAAATTGCACAGATGCACCTTCTAATCACGTGCTTAAGCAAAAGGCCAACTTTGAGACACTTCGGTGCTTTCACAAGACTCAGCACCTATACCTCCACTAGCATTCTGTGGCAAAATACATCCTAATTGACTCCTAACGCACCCCACATTTCACCAGCTGAGATAGAACTTGTCATCACAAAGGATAGCCAGCGAAGGATATCTCTTCCTTGGAGTCTATGCTTTGTCTTATTTGGCAACTCTTTGCAAATACCAGTTAAGGCCAATGCTCACCATCTGAGCTTTGTGCCCTATCATCTCTCTACAGAGATTCAAGCACCTACATCTCATGATATTCTTTTCTTGCAAATCTTTTGGAAGGCAAATATGTATCATTGCATTCTGCCCCATTTCATCATAATACAGTTATGGACAGTTTGATAGAAGACAAATCATACCAGTTTCCTGTAACCAACAGATGAACCAATTCAGCTCTCTTCAAATGCGATTACATTCAGCGCATTCAACAGAACACCAATAGAGCACAGTGAAACTAACAGAGAACATAGAAGTAATAGTGCTCACACTAGTCCACCAAAGCTCAACATGTTTGGGGCATGCAACCATACTACATCCCTCCAAAGCACCGCCCACATCTGTTATCAAAGTTATGGCCTGCGCCTCTCATGTCTCTCTATAGAGATCAATTTTGTAATCCTCCAAATAAATAAGATAGTTCTACTTTAGCTGGTAATTGATTGCCTTCCTCTATGCAATGATCTTAGATAACTTGTTTCCAATTCCTTTGTAATAACTATATGTTAAATTCATATCCTGCTTCCGATACTTCGTTTCTGTTCTGCATCCTGTTCAGTTAATTATGTTTCATAATTCTTGAGCTTGATCTTGCAACACGTGGCCCTCTTATCCATGCACTGTCCAGGTGCCAAGTGATTCACTGCCACAGTGATGGATCGTTGCCACCATTAGGCATTTCAGATCATGAAGAGACACCAAAGGATAGGAACTCAAGTGGTCCAAATACCTTGCCATAAGTCAAGTGCCACAAGAACTTGAATGGAAATTTGAGGTGCTAAAATAACCTTAAAGAAAACCATTTCCATCCATTAAATGTGACAGGTATGCAGCTGATAGGAAGAAAAATACAACTAAAGTGTACAGAATCCCAATGCACTGACCGTTTATGAGTTTTCCATATGCTTTTGGGCTGTTACAAGCATGAATTCTTAGTTGATATCCTGCTTGGCTACATCATAATGCAATGCAGGTAAAGTAGTCCAAGGTTTTAACAGGTTTAGTAGAGGATTGTTGCTGCTATTCCACCGAAATTTGCTGTATTTCTGCTGTGGTCGACCCATTTCAAAGGTTGATATATTACAAGGAAATCACTAAACCATTCCTCACTTTGTTCTTGTCTGCAACAAATAAAGAGTTCTGATTCATTTCATTTTCCAAAAAATAATTCTGCTTATTACCATGGATGGTATCAAATTTGGTATTTTTGCTTGTCTCTGAGATTACATGAGCTATGGAATGACCAAGTCTAGTGTGGCCCTAGGCCATGCCTTGTGATGAAAAGGGATATTGTGAGTTAAACTTTATTTCATAGGAGGGTTTACTGACCTATCATAATAACATGGATAACCTCCTAGCTAATGTTTAAGGACCAAGCATGTCTCAGACAAACATCTCTTATGGAAATAAGACTTTGACTCGTTAACGGACTGCATGGATATCATACGTTTTTCATCAACATATTCTACATGGTTATAAGCATTGTTAGCGTGGGGTATCTATGTGTGGAAAGCATAAGCATATTACATCTGCAACTAATAATTACAGCTCAACTGGGGATAAGGACACCTTAATGTGGCACCGAATTCACATGAAATTTCAGGTTTGGCATTTATGTATTTAAAATTGTGGCGACGAAGCTTAAAGGCACAAATAAGGACCATCATGTGCCCCTGCCATTGCAATAGAGAGGTGGAATCACATACACTGATACAAGCCATTGTAAGACATTGTGATTCCAAGATTAAATTAACCTTAGATTAACATTAGCCAAGGTAATAATTGACACGAAATATACAAAGCCGAAATTATTCATAAAAACTAATCAACATGATAATTACATTATAATAAACCTTATATAGGCTTAGAACATGCGCAATAGTAGGAAAGGGAAGGTGGAGGAAGATCGGGGAGATTAGAGAGTACGGAGGAGTAGGAAGTGGAGTGGGAGGTGGCAGCGAGCGTGGGGAGAGGAAGGGAGTGGAGTGATAAGGGAAAATGGACGGCAGGAAAGGAGGAAGGAGAATGGAGGGATAAGGAGAAAATAAAGGTAAGGGAGAAAGAATATCATGCCGACCATCCGACAAGATTAGCCGACAAAAGGTAAGTGTGTTCACACTGGGCTTAGAAAAACTAGATTTTTCTAAGCCGTTTCAAGCTAAGTCCTGTTCACACTTGCTACATTCTCCCCCTTAAAGTTGAGAGAACTGACTATACAGTCTCTCAGCTTTACAAATTGAGCTTTAGCCAGTGCCTTGGTGAAGATGTCAGCGACGTTCTCCAAAGTGTGGCAATAGTGAAGCTCAACAATATCAGTTTCCACCATATCTCGGATGAAGTGGTACTTCATATCAAAATGCTTTGATCTACTATGGTGGACAGGATTGTATGCCAACTGAATGGCACCGATGTTGTCACGAGAATATTCGAGTTGGACCACTTTGTCTGCTCTCCAATCTCTTCTAATACCTTTCGTAGCCATAGAGCTTGAGTACTAGCATGAGTAACCGCTATATACTCAGCTTCGATTGAAGATAGCGCTACTCACCATCTGCTTCTTGGAACTCCAAGTTATTAGGCCCGAACCAAGACTAAAACAGTTACCCGATGTGGATTTTCTATCATCAATATTGCTGCCCCAATCACTATCACTAAAGCCTTCAAGCTTGATAGTATCACTTTTGTAGTATTGGATTCCAAAATCCAATGTACCCTTCACATATCTCAAAATCCTTTTAGCTGCCTGCAAATGCAGCTCATATGGATTAGACATAAATCTAGAAACAAGAGATACAACATACCTGAATGTCCGGTCCGGTGTTGGCGAGAAACATCAAACTCCCAACAATGCTTCTGAAAGTGGTCACATCAACTTTCGGTGCTCCATCATCCTTGCTTAATTGGATCCCATGTCCAATTGGAGTTGCCACTCTTTGCATTGCTCCATAGCAAACTTCTGAATCATATCTCGAGCATACTTAAGTTGACAGATGAAGATCCCTGAATCTGTCTGATGTACTTCCATTCCAAGAAAGTATTTCATTAAGCCAAGATCCTTCATCTCAAATTCTTGCATCATGGAGTGCTTGAACTCCATGTTAACTTTTTCATTACTACCCATAAAAATGAGATCATCCACATACAAACAAACTATGAGGATGTCATTTCCTTGATTCAGGTAGTAGAGCGTGGGTTCATTTTTGCTTCTGATGAACCCATAATCTTTAAAGTACCCATCAATGCGTGAGTACCAAGCTCTCGGTGCCTGCTTGAGGCCATAAAGAGCCTTCTTCAGTTTGTAAACAAGATGTTCCTTGTCTTTCTCTTCAAATCCCCGTGGTTGCTCAACATACACTTCTTCTGTCAAGTAACCATTTAGAAATGCACTCTTTACATCCATGTGTTGATTGTCCCTCCCCTTTGTGCGGCTAAGGCAAAAAAACTTCTCGATAGTCTTCTGTCCGCGACAGGAGCAAAAGTCTCTTCATAATCAATTCCATATTTCTGAGTAAATCCCTTTGCAACTAATCTCGCCTTGTGCCTCTCGATGCTACCATCCGCATTAAACTTGGTCTTGTAGACCCACTTACATCCAACACGTTTCTTTCCTTTAGGAAGCTTCACCAGCTCCCAAGTGTCGTTGTTTTTTATAGAGGTGATCTCCTCTTTCATGGCATCTTGCCAAATATTTTGAGTACAAGCCTTCTCATAACTAGAAGGTTCAAGCTGTGTATTAGTTAACAAAGCATAGTTAACTAAATCTCCCCTAGGTTCTGGCTATGAAACATCATCACCATACAAGTGCATATTTTCTAATCTTTGTAGAACAGAATTCATTTCACTAGCTTGACTCCTAGTGTATCTTTTTGAAAAATTCTTATCCAACATCCGATATGATGGATGATTCCGTAGAGTTCTCTTACCTCCGGATGGAGAATCGATGTCCATTGGTGAGGAACTTACCGATCTCTGCGGAGAAGGACTTGGTGAAGAAGTTGAATCAGAAGATGAACCTGGATCTCTAGGAGGAGACTTCTTACTTTTCTGTGGTGTCTGCTGCTGCACCTGCTTAGAACCTACATCACTAGATTCATCATCACTGAAAATCTGGGGCTTACCCCATTCTCCCCCTTCATCAAAAATCACATCCCTGGAAAGCACAAACTTTCTAGTCCTGGGATTGTAGAGTCTGTAAGCTTTTGTATTCTCACAATATCCTACAAAGATGCATGCCTGACTCTTTGGATCGAGCTTCTTTCTTAGCTCATCAGGAATGTGAGAATATGCCAGTGAGCCAAACACTCTAAAATACTTAACATTTGGCTTTTTACCATACCAAGCTTGGTAAGGTGTCTGTCCTTCCAAACTTGCAGTAGGACTTCTGTTCAAGATATGTACGCTGGTCCTGGTTGCATCTGCCCAATATGAATTAGTCAAATGCTTCATATGAAGCATAGACCTTGCCATCTCCACAATGGTGTGATTCTTCCTCTCTGCGACACCATTCTGTCGTGGAGTGTAGGCAGTCGTGAACCGCCTCTTAATGCCATGTTGCTTACAAAAATTCAAGAACTCATTAGAGGAGTATTCTCCTCCCCTATCCGATCTAAGACATTTTACAAAATATCTACTCTCACTTTCAACTCTTGTTTTGAAATCGACAAAGCATTCAAATGCTTCATCCTTATATTTCAAAAAATATATCTAGCACATTCTAGTAAAATCATCAATGAAGAGTAGGAAGTAAGAGTTGTTACCCAGACTCTTGGTCTGCATCGGACCACAGATGTCTGTATGCACTAGCTGGAGTGGATAGCTGGCCCGCCATGCTTGTCCATGAGGAAATTTTGATCTGGCATGCTTCCCAAGAGCACACCCTTCACGGACTTCCTTACTATCCCGAACCTTAGGAAGTCCGGTTACCATCGCTTGTGAAGTTAGCATTTTCAAACTAGCTGAATTCAAATGACCATATCTCAAGTGCCATAGGACACTTGGATTGGAAATAGCAACATTTGCTAACTTATCTCCCCCTGGCTGGCCAAACTTTAAAGGAAACAATCTATTCTTTGACATTGGCACTTGTGTAATGATTCTATTATTGTTATTTTTATCAAAAATAGTGCATTTACCCTCATCAAAAAGTAACTTGTAGTTCTTTTCTAACATTTGACCAACACTTAAAAGATTGTGTTGAAGATGGGGTGTGTAATAGATATCACTTACATGTTTGACGCCTTCTTTAGTTGGAACTGCCATGGCTCCAATGCCTTCAACTGCCAATGAGTTATCATCTCCCAATTTGATGTTGGATTTGTATGAAGAGTTTAGAGTAGCAAAGAGCTCTTCTTTGCCACTCATATGGTTTGAACACCCAGTGTCCAAGATCCATGTATCATTCATGTTCTGATCTGCTTGACCATAAGAGAGAAAGAGATTTGTGGCCTCTTCCTCTTCTCCAAAATTTCCAAACCGATCGCTCTCGGTTGCTACTAGTTCCTTGTGAAGTCTTTGTCCAACAGATCACGAGCATAATGGCCAAGTTTGCCACAGTTGTAGCAAGATTGTTTTGACTTATCTCCTCCTTTGCCTCTCGCTCGATTGTTTTTATCTATTTTGTTGTCCACCTCTATTCTGTTGTTCACCTCTGTTTGAGAATCCTCCTCTGTTCTGATTTCCTCCTCTCGTTAGGAGTTCCACCTCTCTGATTATTTTTGCCTCTACCTCTATACTGTCCTCTGCCACGGCCTCTACCTCTGCCTTCTTGTGAAGCAAAGGCTTTATCATCTCCTCCGTAACTTGTGGAAGGAGTTTGTTGTAACCTCTCTTCATGTGAGAGAAGTGAGCCAATTAGGGATTCAAAAGACAGAGAAGTTAGGTCTTTGGATTCTTCTATAATTATGGCAACCGAATTCCACTTAGGAAGAAGTGTCCTCAACACTTTCTTCACTATAACTTCAGGCTTTACATCTTCTCCTAAAGTGACCATCTTATCTACTACGGCTTTCACACGCACGCAATAATCACCAACCTTTTCACTCTCTTGCATTTTAAGAGTCTCAAACTCTCGTTTCAAGGTTTGTAGTTTAACTTGTTTGACTTGGTCACTACCCCTATAACTTTCTTTTAAAGCATTCCAAGCAGATTCAGCAGTTATAAAAGAAGCTATTCTAGGGAAAATACTTCTGTCAAGGGCGGCTTGGATATGATAAAGGGCGGAAGAATTATTCTTCCGTGCTTCCTTTCTAGCCCTTTTATCAGCAACATTCAAAGCTGCCCAATCAGCAGCAGTAGGTTCAGTATATCCCTCTTCAATCACATCCCAAAGACCTTTGCCTATCAAAAGAGTTTTCATTTTAATTGACCAATACTCGTAATCACCACCATTGAACTCAAGGATTGGTAGACTAGTATTGGAAGCCATTTTAGAAAGCAAACTTTATTGCAACTTCAAACAAGTAGTACAAAGAAGTACAAAATAGATCACCGATTTACTGATTTAAATCAAATCTAGCTTTCTTAATATGCTCACTGATTTGGCGTTCTTCTTCTCGAGGATCACCCAAAACTGGAAAGGTGAAATTGTCCGCTTCGTCGTCACTAATTATAATGACTTCTTGTCTTGCTCGCTGGTTCATAACTTCTTTTGAGAACATTTCGTTCTTCGATTGTGTGTTTCACCTCCCTCTTCTTCTTCTTCTTCTTCTTCTTCTTCTTCTTCTTCTTCTTCTGGTTCTGAATCAGGAGAGCGTGGTGTATAGCTCTCACTTGTTTCTACTTCAGGCACTGCAGGTGAATAACTGTCACTTGATTGTCCTTCGAGTACTATTTCAACCGTCTTGGATTCAACTATCCTTTGCCCGAAGATATTATCTTCGAATCCGCCTCGTAGCCGTAATCTGGTTTCCTCGGATGAGAAATCACTTGATTTTCTAATTGGCAAAACACTGTATGAAGTCCATACCGCTGGACTTTCCCGTCAAAGGAATCAGGAGTCTCTCTTCTCAACAGAGAGAGTAATGCATTATAGCATCCGGCTGACCGGATCATCTACCCAGAATCACACCGTATGAACTGGGTTACAACTTAGTATGATGCCAAAAAAAAACTTTTTATATCAAAATATCTTTGCACCCTTTTATTTTTATAAAAAAAAAATTCTAAAATTTGTTTTAATAAAGACCTTTTTTTAAAAAAAATTAACAATTTCCTATATATATTTTAATTATTATTTTTAAATGAAATGGATATTTAAAAAAAACATAATCAAAAATATATATAGAAATTATTATTTATTTTTTTATTTTTTAACTTTTAGAAAAAACAAATAATAAAAATTTAATTAAAAAAATAAACCTTTTTTTTTTTAAATCCCCGATGAGATTCGAACTGGTAACCTCCGCCGTCTACCCGACAGACTTAGCCGCTGCACCACGCGGCTGCTGTGGTAGGGAGAGTAAAACAGAGCAATGTTAAACCCTTACTATCGGCGAAGAACAAAAAAAATAAAAAATAAAAAACTTTTTTTTTTTAACCCCGACGGGATTCGACCCCGGGTCTCTACTCTGCAAGGCGGGAGACTTGACCGCTAGACCATTCTAGGCGGACGGGAGAATGAAGGTATCCGGAAGTACTTCTACCGGGCGGCTAATACATTTTTTTAAAAAATTTAGTCCCACATTCAGTGGGCGAAGAGTGTGTCCAGGCTTTATCAAAGCCTGCGAACACTCTATAGGTCGATTGCCTTCGGGCAATCGATCTCGCCAACCTTTTGCCTGTCCGTCGACCAAACAAACTCTGCCACGTGGCACACACCCGAAGCGTCCACGTCGTCCACGTCAGCACTCGTCCACGTCTGCTCGCGCTCTGCCACGTCGTCCACGTCAGCTCCTGGTCAGCTCTGTCACGTCGTCCACGTCAGCTCTTGGTCAGCCTCGATCCACGTGCTGCCAGCTCCGTTCCACGTCAGCAGCTGCCGCCTAGCTCCGCCGCCACGTCAGCCTGCTATCAGCATCCAGTCAGATCCTCGGGATCCATGCGCTCCTCGGGATCCGTGCGACAGCCTCTCCGCCGCTCCTCGGGATCCGTGCGCTAGTCTCTCGCCAGTCGCACCTCGGGATCCGTGCGCTTCGGCTTTCGTGCCTTACCTCGGCCCTCGGGATCCGTGCCCCCTCTGCTCTGATACCAGTGTGATTCCAAGATTAAATTAACCTTAGATTAACATTAGCCAAGGTAATAATTGACACGAAATATACAAAGCCGAAATTATTCATAAAACTAATCAACTTGATAATTACATTATAATAAACCTTATATAGGCTTAGAACATGCGCAATAGTAGGAAAGGGAAGGTGGAGGAAGATCGGGGAGATTAGAGAGTACGGAGGAGTAGGAAGTGGAGTGGGAGGTGGCAACGAGCGTGGGGAGAGGAAGGGAGTGGAGTGATAAGGGAAAATGGACGGCAGGAAAGGAGGAAGGAGAATGGAGGGATAAGGAGAAAATAAAGGTAAGGGAGAAAGAATATCATGCCGACCATCCGACAAGATTAGCCGACAAAAGGTAAGTGTGTTCACACTGGGCTTAGAAAAACTAGATTTTTCTAAGCCGTTTCAAGCTAAGTCCTGTTCACACTTGCTACAGACATGAAGTGGCAAAAAAAATGCAATGCGAAACAGAGAACAGGGCCTCTTATGAAAGTCCAGGGATAGCCAAAATTCTTTTCCTACGGTGGATTGGAGGAGTCATATTTCCAAACTTAATTTTAACCAGGAATGCATTTTGCACACTAACTTGCTCTATAATATATGCTTTATCTAGTGTAGTCTATATGTTGGGAAGGTTGGCCCTATAAAAATGACATAAAATGAAGATAAAACAGTCAAAAAACAACAGAAATAAATAGAAGATGTCTGATGTAATTCAAGTATAAATAGGTCACATGTCGGATTGATTGGTAAGTTGGGGCGCTTGCCAAGATGAGGAGCCAGGTTCGAGTCTCGTAGCCATCCCCAAAGGTGTGCATGGGCCCACTCAACCCAGCCCCCCTTTACAGACCAATCAACCCAGTTATCAAGGATGTCATGAGGAGGTCTCTATAGCCCCTTTTACGCCATGTAGTTGTTTTTAGTATGTAATATAGTAGTCATCTAATTGGACGCTAGATGTGTTGTCTACTTGGGAGCTAGATGTAATGTGTGGCAGTCCTAGTCAAGCTACTCCAGGATCTGTAGATCTCTAAATATTTTAACATAGTTTAAGCATTATACTTGTATAAGTGACCAACAGTAGGAAGCATACAATAGAAATCATTGGTTGTAAAGACATCCTCTCTCAAACTTAATACTAGTTAGCAACAGAACACAAAACAATAATTAGTAGCAGAACCAGGTATTAAAGTGGAACAAAATTCCATCATAAGAATATGCCACTAGAAACAGTCAACAGAAGAAACAAGCATCACAATGATCCAGTTAGAAAGCATGACGGCCAACTACACCCCACACATATGCTGCAACTCAATGTTAAGAGGGGCAAGGAATCCTACATAAGTGGGACCGAGGACTTGCCCCTCTAAGCAATTATAAACATAGCACTCAGCAACTACATTGACAAGAGAAGACGAAAGACAATCTCATTATGCATATGCCAACATTGACGCCAAGCACAATAATTTCTCAAATGGCTGTACCATTTAGAATTAGTTAGACCATAAAACTACCCAACTATCTTGACAAGCTGATAATTATTTACAATAGATATTGAATGTTATATGACCACATGAACAATTACTTGCAATTATGCATTTATTTGCTTAAAATAATGTCTGCATATTATTTTCACCTAACTCAATTGTTACTCAGAGAGCAAAACAAAGACAAAACACAACTTTTGTGCAGTGAATCCCATCCTGTGGAAAGAGTGAGCTAAGATTTAAAGGTCTTAAATTGCAAAATGAATGTACCAAGGAATTTTGAAATTTTCTTGGACTACGATGGAACCAGATAAAATACAGGTCCCATGTAATGGATCCCAATAAGTTAGCCAAAAATAAAAAAATCTTTAATTGCCAGAAAAGACTAGGCTTTTGAAATTACCCTGGACTACAATGGAACCGGCAGCATGATCCCAAATATTTTCACGATAGCCTGGACGGGGAAAGCGAAGATATATGGCTCCATCACCCCTTGCCATTGCCCCATATTTTGCCTGACTGTCCATTCTAACAGGTGGTGCTTTTACCCCTAAAATCTGTGTCAAGGACATTTTCACAGGAGTCAAAACATCAGACTCGTATATATACAGTATACAGTTTATGCTCTACTGTGAGAAATTCAATTTAACCCTGAACGGCAAAAATAATTGCCTTCGCGATGGCAGCTGACAAGTCATGCATGGAATGTTTTGCCTCGTATGACTCAAAGAAAGATGCTTCTTCAGGATTTTCGACAGCACTCACATAGACCTGTGCAGAACCATATCAATTCAACAAAATAACTTGAATTTTTTTGCAGAACTTAACAGAAGCATCAACTATGTTCGTGAAATCAGTCCAACTAGAATTTCCTTCTGACAAAGGCTGTTGCTCTTTAAGAAATCTCAATTCCATATCATACAATGCACACAAAATATTCTTTCACAATATTGAGGCAATAAATGAAAAAAATCCAGCCCAAATGGTGGGGCCAACCAGTGGAAATGGAAAACAAGGAGTTTCACTCTGTCGACCAAATGTTAACGTTTTTATCAAATGGCATGAGCTCAAAATGTGGACTTTCAAGTCACAGACTTCGGTTCAAATCTTGCTAGTAAATATATATGCATAATGGCAAACAACACTATGTGATTTGCTGAAATACTATGGTAACAAAGTCATCATAAAACACAGGTGGGACCTGTTTCAATCTTATATAACCAATTAAAAATAAAATACGTAAAAAAATCCACACCCTTTTGGGTTCTATGGAACCATCCAATGATTGCACTGTTGTGCCAGCTCCTTTTGTTGCAGAAAAAATACAACCAATTTTATCATCTGAGGTCTGACCACTGCTGCTGACAGATGTCCAAGGCAAATTGGGGCAGCCTAGGATACCTAAAACAACTTCCCCCTCATCCAACAGCCCCAAGGCTATAGCATATTGATCTCCTCTAAGAAACCTGTAAAATAAGTTCATTTTTCGCTCAGAATGAAATTGATTATATCTATGCTGTTTGCTCATAGATGCAGTACCAGGCAAAAAAGCATGGACTCCAGATGCAAGTTCAAATCTAACAACATTAAGGAAAATGATAAAAGTGCAAACTAATTGGAAGCATGATTGGAAGTGAAATATAAGTCGGATAGTTCATGCAGGGAGTATAATGTTATGTTAGAATGTGTGTTTATGTAAGCCCAACTTTTGAGGCCCTTCTGTGTTTATATATGCGATTGTATGGGCCCACCTCAGAGGCCCTTGTGATCCATGTGGTTAAACCACCTGATAAGTCACCAACTAGTGGCGTCCTTGGGATTTGTCATATTTTAATTTAAGCAGTATAGATACTTCACCTAGCTCTTACCAATTTGAATCTTGTATGGATCATATGCTCTTTTTTTATCAAGTCATTCTTCAGTTCTTTGCTCCTTAATACTTTGGCATTCTTCTCTATATTACCATTTTTCTTCATATCTTGGCTTCTTCATCTTTTATTGCTTAGAGTTCACTTTCAATTCTTATTTGGAACATGTGGAAATCCCTAAATGATGGAAATAAGAGTTAATTCCTAGTGTGCGGGTACGGGTGCAGCGGGAATCGCGGATACGGATACGAGTGCGGCCCATGCCAAAAACAGGGTTCGCCCGGTGCAGGTGCGGCTATTTTTAATTTAAAATATATATGTATTCTTTTATCAAACCAATTAAAAAATGACAGCATGTCAAGTCATAAAGAGATAACAATATACTGTATAACAATGTGCATGTACAAATATAAGATTAGTCTCATTGTTTTTAAAAACTTTGAACTTTAAAAAGACTTCAAAACTTTAAACTTTATAAAAACTTCAAAACTTTAAACTTAAAAAAAAAATAAAAACTTTAAACTTTAAAAAAATTAAAACGTTTTTTTTTTGTTTCCATATAGGCTGGGTGCGGCTGGGGCCCACACAAATAAAAAAAAAAATTATAAAAATTGTTTTTTTTTATGCCCAAAATGGGTTAGGCGTGGCCAGCCAAACCCTACAGCCCGTTAGGGTTCGGCCGACCATCCACCCAATGCAGGTGTGGGTATGGGTTCGCGCACGTGGCTTGCCTGGTGCATGAACCCTGTTATCCTGGGGTATATACATTATGATAATTTTCCATTCAACTATTCCTTTCGTCTTCGTATAACTCATCTTTGACATGCCCTCACTAGTCCATGTAAGTTAATATGGCTTGCCATAGATTCTTGTCACAATGTATCATAAGACTAAATTTTTTCTAGACTATTGTTCTTGTAGACAATTATGTTGGTTAAAATTGTTGGTCGTGAGGTTGAGAATATTTGTTATGTTGTGCTGCTTTAATGTACTTGAATAAATAATTTAATAATAACATGTGTTATACATAGTTAGGGATAATTTTAATTTTTGGTTATGAACAGATAGCTGGATGAGTGAGACAGTTGCACCCTACAGTTTTGTCACATTTTGTCCAAGGGGTAAAATTTTGAAGAGATTGTTTGTTTTTTCATGATTAAATTCTCCTTCTCCTCCATGCTTTGTTTTCTATGCTCTTCTGTTATTTTTATGGCGCTTCGGCGCAGCCAGTTCCCCCCTTTTTGGTAGCCCCCATGTCCATTTCAGATGCAGGGGCAGCTTCACTAGCAAATACAAGCAAAAGAGGGCAGCTTCGCTCGAGACAGGAGTCAATCGGCAGCTTCGTTGAAGAAAACAGGAAAAAGTCCGTTTTGGACTTGAAAATATTCAAAAGCATGAAGGGCGCTTCGTCCAGAATGCTCCCGAAGTTGTCACTTCCGGCACTTTAGTAGCCGAACCTCCACTTCGGCTATCACTCCAGCGAACCTTCCCCGATGGCAAAAAAGAAAAGGAGTCAGGCAGTTAGTTGCTTCGCCAGGAAAGTTGCCGAAGTGCCACTTCGGCCCATATCTTCAGCGAACCGCCTCCAGGAAGGCACCACTTCGGGCCCAGACTCGGCGAAGCAGGCACTTCGGGCACTAAAGCTGCCAAACCGTCACTTCAGCCCCAGTATTAGCGAACTTCCGCTGGGAAATCGAGGAGAATTCTCAAGGAAAAAGGGGACACTTCGCCAAGAACTCAGTCGAACTGTCACTTTGGGCCCCATCTTCAGCGAAGTGCCAATTCAAAGCGAAGCACAAGTTTAATCCGAGAGTTTGCCAAGGCAAGGGAGTTAGAATGTTCTACGCCCCTCATCGCCAGCAACCAGCCACTTTGGGCGACTCTCTGCCGAACTACCACTTCGGGTCCCCATTCCAACGAAGCGTTTGTCTCCTGCGAAGTAGTAAAGCAAAGAAGTCTTTTGCTCCCAATCGAACCTCCACTTCGGTCACTCTTCCCGGCGAAGCTCCACCTTGGGGCCAGCCTCAGCGACCCGTGCCTAGTGAAATTGATTTTTGACTTAGGCAGTTTGACGCATTCAAGATTCAACTCCTCCCCCCCCATAGCCTCTGCAGACTGGCAGTTCGGCCAGATTTTCTAGCGAAGCTGCACTTTGGGTGTAACCTCTGCGAACCTTCCCCCCAGGCGCGATCCAAGCCAAATCTTCAGCGAAGCTTCCCTTAGGCGCCTCCTGACACCAATGCTACTCCCGAGGGGCACGCGTTCACAGGAAAAGTGGGTGGCGCTTGGATCCAAGACATCTTTATGGGGCATAAATGCAAATCCGCCCCACAAAGTGGTCCCCTTACCAACAGCGGTAATGAGATGGGAGGTTTCAGCTACCAAGTGCATCAGAGGTCAAATCCTAGCTACTCCAGCGTCCTGGTACGCTTAGGCATTAATGTTTCAGAGGGAGGGTCCTCTATAAAAACCCATGTCCTCTATAAAAACCCATGCATTGTAATGAAAAAAGGGGGGGAACATATTGCTAAAAAGTCGTATTCAAACTCTTTGCATCAATACTGAGAATCCTTGGCTCTAATTCTGTCTCTTCTTTTTATGCTGCCTTCTGTGATTATTTCTGCTTATGTCATTTATTTTTCTGATTGTTGTAATTCTGATATCTGGATTTAGGCATTAGAGGATAAGTGAATCTGAAATTCTTCTGAAGGATACATAGGGAAGTAAATGCAATGTTAATTTCTGTTACATTCTCCGTGTTGACAGTTGTTGGTTAAAATATAGATGGGTGATTGTGCTGCTTGTTCTTCCCCACTGTTACCACTATGCATTTTACATTTCTTTCTGTAATTTTTCAATCTCTTTCCAGTTCTCTTATCTCAACCCCCCAAGTAGTGTAGTATAGGAGCCGGCCTTCTCCGGAGATTGGCACGGGAGGCATCTCTTCCTCTCGGCCTTTCAAGGTTGGTCCGGGTCTAGGGCGCGTATGTAAAACCAAACCCTTTCCTAGGGCGGATTTGTGACCAACACTACCCTCCACCCGCAAGATTATATAGTTAGCCAAATTGGCCTTGAGAGTATGCTCATATGCATGCTTAGACATGGCTATTCTCCAAGTGAATAGTGGATATTTGTTGGAGAATACCAGATCCATGCCTTCACTACATACTTGATTGTGTAGGTGAGTTTAACTTTTATTAATTATTACATTTCCTTCATTTCTATTGCATAGTATTTCATTTGTTTACAACTTTATTGCATTTCTAGTGTTGAGTGGTTTGATGTTGTTTCTGAGTCTTGAATACTCATCCATATTAAATTTTTTGCATCGCTGCTTATGCAAATTTAGATCACTCACAAGCAAAAGCCATGAAAGTGAGAAGCAATAATGCCAAAGAGTAAAAAGTTATCTGTCTTTTCATCAACAAAATTGTAAAATGAAATCTTTCTACACTGCCCCCTCAAGATGAGGTAAGTCAAAGACCGCACATAAAAAGAACTTGATTCAATTGGAAAGGTTGATGATCTCCAACAGGGAACTGAGACAAAATACGATTTGGAAGAATGTGTAAAAGATTGTTCAGGAACTAAAAGTGTGATGAGGAGTGGTGTCTCCAAGGATGTGCTAAACAGGAATTCAGCACAAAAGCAACAAGACAATGCATCCAATTGTGTGCAGAGACCTCAATGAGTTTGACAATGCAAGACACAAGGTCTCAACATGAAGGCAAACTGCCAGAGAGCTAATGATTAGGAACGATCCACATAATGAAATGTCAAAGGTCCGAGTGGTATTGGACAAGTCTTATAGTGGGTACAAGAGGCAGAAAGACAGAAACTATGATGCAAGTAACTCTTAGGGTGCCCTCCTTTCCCGTTTCAAAAAATTGAAAACTCAAAGACTACTTGGAAACTCCCGGAAACTTATCTTGACGTTCCACATTTCTTGTTGTTTCTAAGAGACGTTGCCAACATCTCTTATCATTTTAAACCAAATAAAAAGTCTAAAGTTGAGGTTTTTAGAGGTTTCATAGGTATTGCACATGGCCCACATGGGACACACATGGTCCAGAATAATGAATATTAAAAGGGAAACAAAATTAATAACTTCAAAATAATTATAGGTTGAGATCAATCAAGCATTAGAATCTAGAACAAGTGATAAGTTCTTTGGCAGAAAAGAGGAATTTAAGTACATGTGGGTTCATTCACTTGGTGAAGCAAAACAAATAAGTAATGGATCTAGTTTTTTGCATTCTAATATTTGTCTTGTATATTGGAAAAAAACAGCACACAAGAGGGCAAACAAAAGATTGGGATGTGGAAAATCCTGACTTAGATATTTCCATGGCTGCACCCAATCTTAAGGATGATGAAAGCCCTCCTCGTATTTCCATGGCTTTGTTGTTGAAGCCATAGGATTTGGGTCTTCTTTCAGTTTAGGTAGTGATTTTAATGACTGAAGTTTAAGAACTAAGTTTATAGCCTAATCCCATATAGTTTAATTTTGCATGACACATAGCCTGCTTTATAAAGCTTGAGCTTTGAAATTACTCATTGTCCTCTATATAAGTTTGAACAACTAAATTTCTTTTCATCCATTTATGATCTCTTTAATTCAGTTTTGTCTACAAGCTTTCATTTCTTTTGTCATTTCTGTGTTTCCAACTAAGATGTTCCCATTTTGGAATCTTTATCCGTTTCCAAGTTTTGGGAAACTTAGGATGGAAATCAATCTAACATCAAATCAACATAAAGCAATAACAGCCAGCTTTCAAAAAAAACATAAGAAAAAAGAACAGTGCGCCATCTGGAAGTTGGACATAGAGTGATAGATAGTAGAGACACAACAGACCTACATAAAAAGTGTTTACAATTTATGAATGAGAAGCTAGAAAAGGGGTCAGTTTGACAACAACAGACTGACAGAACAATAAATAACTAATCAGTTAGGCATCAAAAAATAGACAAAAAAACGTCAATTAATTTGTAAATGCCACAGGTGAATTTGATTGACCCAATGCAGTTGATTAATTTTATTGGACCTCAAGTGACATTGATTGAATTTACTATGTCCGAAAAGTTTGTTTCCGAGGAAGGCCATCTAGTGCTTGAAAACGGTCATCTAGCACTTAAGGGTCATCCAATGGAGTGCATGGAGAATTAAAACTCCAGTAAGTGCAGTCCTGAAAAGTGCAATTGGAAAGCCTGCAGTTCAAAAATGTGTTGTCCATGTTTATGCAAATCAAGGATGTGCAATCCAAGTGTGTCATTTGAGATAGGTTGTCCAAGGAAAGTTGTTTGGGTGGAATGTTAAATGGAGGTCCTCTAGTGTTTTCATCTGAACAAGCTATGCATGGGATGCCATCTAGGGCTGCCATTTGAGCTTTGTCATCTGCGGTTGTCATCCAAGGCCTGACGTCCAAGGATGCTATCCAAGAGTGGGGCCCAATGTTCTCCAAGGCACTCAAGTCATCCAAACCCATCACTAAGTCATCTATATTTTTGTTTGTCATTCATATGTATGTATGTTTCCCATCACACAAAAGTTGTGATCCAAGGAAGAGAACGTCCATACGATGCGCCATTCAAACCCTAGGTGTAAAAACATGCTAGCATCATGACTATGCATCAAAAACCCTAAAAATAATCAAACGACCAAGCTCCCCGCTTAAAGCGACGATCTTGCACCATCAATTTTTAGGAAGTGTGCTTTGGGGGACATGTGTCACGAGTCCACGACATCCCTCAATCATGACTCTATCCTTATTTTCAGGTTTTGGGAAAGTTACAAGACAAAAACATCATGAATGATGGCGTTAAAGTGGCATTTGGGTGAAGTAAGGGAACCAAAACCACCGGCCAACACGGCTCGCTATCGTCCTAGCCAAGGACTAACAAAGTTAGTCCACCCTATCCCATAAATATGAAGACAGGACTCTCAACCACCTGCAAAGTCAGCAGTTAGTGCTCTTTTTACAAATATAGATCAAAATGTGTCTCTGAAAGACAGACAGAGTTAAACAGCTATTGTTTCAATGTGGTAATATAAAATAGTTTTTTTTTTTTTTTTTTTGGCTTTTAATAATATTGAAAAGAAGAAATAAAAGACATCCCATAAGATGTGTCATTTCATATGGCAGGGCTTTCGACTACAAAGATTCCTTCAGATTATTATAAATAGGTCGTAGTTATCCACTTTATTCTATGAAGAGGAATCTAGGATTATTATTTTCAAGAACTCGATTACTTCCATTCTTGTTAAAGATACAGTTGTATTCTCATTAATGTTAGGTAGCTTTTTGATGTGAATCATTATTAGTTAAATACCATTCAACAATTTCTTTAAAATGTTCTCTTCAAATTTGACATAAACTAGATATCAGTAATGATAATTACAAAGTGAATTGAACAAAACAAAACATGAAGGTCATGCACATCTCATATAGCAGTAAAATATTTTCCTGTGCAAGATACAATAGTGGAGAAACAAAAGAAGCTAAGGCAGTCAGTAGAAAAGTAGAGCATTATAGAAGGCTTTGATGACTGAACTATCAACTTCAACCACATTACAATAAGAAACTAATGAATCAATAAAAAAGATATCAGCTCTCTAATTACAGTTATGATACTTACCCTTTTGTCCCATCAATAGGATCCAAAACCCAGTGATGACCATGAGACCCTCCTTCAGATTTACCTTTATCAATTGCTGTAAGTACATCTTCTGTGGTTAATGGAGAAATATTATAAGCACCATCAATAGAAATGGTTTGGTTTACAAGTTCAGTGACACGATTTGCCTTGTCATGTGAATCAGTCTTCCGTAAATATCTTGCATCCTAGAAGGATAGACCCATTTTAGATATGAAGTTTAGAAGCAAAAAGATATACTTCAGTTTGCAGGCTGAGAACAGCAAAGCACATCATCATGCACCTTTTTATTAGAATTACAAAAGCATCATATCATTACCAACAAATATCTTGAAAGGCATGTGTTTTGAAATTATACCTATATCATGAAAAATTTTAAACAGAATTACCTCTTCTGCAACCAAGGAAAATGATCCAGGGGACAATTCTCTTTGAAGTACAAAGCTAACTAGAGCCTGAGAACCTGAAAATGATGATAAAAGGATTCTCTTTAATTTCTTTTATGAAAAAAGAACTACACAAAGTAGATAAACAGCTCCAATGCAAAAGGTAATAAAATAAAGCTACGAATATTTCAGATGAATTCAGGAAAAAAGCATGCACAGTAAAAATATAGTTCATGGTTGAATTTAAATAAGAAATGCAATAGACATTGCAATGTGACTGATCCAGACAGTAAAACTAAAATAAGAGAAATAAAATAATCATAAAAATCGGATATCTGAATTGTTGTATTCAATATTTGCCAAGTTGTTTAACAAGAGATTATGATATTCCATTTTTGAAAACCTATTAAATTTAAAGGACCAAAAATAGCAAGAAACACCAAAGTTTCAGGGACAGATATGTATGTGAATACATTTGAAGTCATGAAATAGATTGCAGGCAACTTCCCACAACGAGATAAACTGTGCTAGATCCTTAACAGCAAAATTTGAATCTTTGCACATTACATTGTTTGGCATCAAGGTAAGCAACTTAAAATATAAATAGATTTTTCTGTTCATGAGGTACTTGGGACTTAGATATTTCTGAGTTCATTCATTAAATCAAATCAACCTTTAGTGAAACACTAGCCAATGTGAAGTTTCTCTCAGGTCATTCCATTAAGGAAATTTGACTTGAAATTTTTTCTTCCATATTTTAATGGAAGAGAAAATGTACCATAGATTTCAGAGTCCACAGTCAAAATACAATAGAATGCTACAGCTACCAAGGCTGCCTTCAAAATATTGGATCTTGAAGCTTAGCATTACACAAATCTTATTTTAAATAATATATGGAATATTTTCTCTTAGATTTCTGGATGAAAACCAAGTTATTATTTACGAACAGCAATGATCCATTGCACCTCTTACATGTTTAAAAGCAAGAAAGAAAGAAATTATATTATTTCCAAGAGTGACCAAAGGAGGTAAATGAAAGTCAAGAACCACATCCAGTTAGAATATTAAGTACTAGGGCAAAAAGAACCCAAGGAGCTCAAGAAGTAACTAAGAGATAAAACAGTAAACCATTGTAAATATAACCACAGTGGGCAAACCCAAAACGGACAAACCCTAATTCTGTAAATCAAGTACAAATACAAACAGCCATATGAGGGGGATCCCCTCAAGGTAAAGCATCAGCAGATGAAGGCCAAGAGTGGAGACTGAAACTTAAGTCCAGAAATGTCAGGTTTTCATCAACACTTGAAGCAGAACAAGTGATAACATCATTATCCACCAACACTGTAAACCCTGATCATCTAAATCAAATACAGATACAAACAGCCATGTGAGAAGGGCACTCGTCAAGGTAAAGAGAACAGAAGTGGTAAAGTCATCATCCACCACCATTAGAGACATGTAGAAGACATTACGGATATGTTCTTTCCTATATAAAGTTAAAAGATCATTTTATAAAGCGGTGACAAAAGCCCAGAATATTATTTTTTGGAAATGAAATGATTTTAAATACATCCACGAGACCGAAACAGTCTATGGGACCAAGAGCTTTAATTCAAGATGGGGTATCAAAAGCTGGCTGAAGCAGTCACAGCACAATTCCAAAATCTGCAAAAAAAAACATATCAGCCATCAACAAAAAATGCAAGATTAATCCAGCGAATAGTCCATAAAGCCAGGTAGGATGCCTAGTAACTATTTTCTGAATACAGTTAGAAGGTATATGGATAAACATAATAATTTAGCTATCAGAAAATGCATTATTCTCTCACTTATTACTTGCATCTTTCCTGAATAAGCCATCTAACATAAGGCCTCATATTCTCTCGATTCACCCCACAATGATCTCCCAGGAACCTCTTAAGATGCTATGAACATTTTTTAATGCTGACCAAGTCACTGTCAACAGCCTCAAATCTAATGTTAATCTGTTCTATATCTTGCCAATCTCTGGTCCAACCTTCACATTCATTATTATTACAGTATATGCCTCATTCTAGCTGTACCTAGAATTGGATATTTGTTGTAATAAGGCTGTCATCAAATTCCCTTAAGTGCCCAAATTTAGAAGTGCGTGATAGCATTTTTTCGTCTGCTTGGACTCTCCCATAGTGAGCAACAATTCTTCATCTTGTAACGCAACTCCAATTTTGGAGTTTAATGTACCTATGGCATGTATGAGCTAGTTTTCCTAGGTTTGTTGATCCTGTGGATTATACAGAATTATTATGAATTCCAAGATGGTCTCAGAGCTTCATGGATCTAGCTCAAATATTGCTCATTGAAACATTATTTCAACATGCTCCTGTGCATACTTGCTTATGTTTTTGCGACTTTGGCTGCATCGATGGAGTTCTGAATTTTTCTTTGCAGCAAAAAGGAGTCATTTGGCTTCAAAACAGACTCCATTGTTGAATTTTTTGAGTCCCAAAACTCAGGACCTTGTAATGTCCCCCCCTTGTTCTGATATTTTAATATTTGGGACACTATACTGTTTCTTAAAATCAGAAAATGCAACTCCAAGAAATAGGAAATAACTAGCAATTTTATTTTTCAAAATAGGGTTCAGATTACAATATTTTCAAAATATAATCTTTCCACAATATGTCTGCAAACCCTTGAAATATACTAAATCAGCAAACATGGAAAGATACCTCTGAAAACTGATGAAGCTCCAAGTGTGAATCCTATGTGAATTCACCAACAAAGAACTGGGATTTCGTCCAGCTCCAAAAATCTGAGGGGTTTCGTCCTCAGCCACACCGTTGGGGTTTTTGTCCCTTCGGAGAAGAAGTCTCAGCCACTGGCCTCAAACTCCAAAGAAAATAACCAAAATCCAGAATATATCAAATGAAGCTCTCAATGCCCTTTTATAACCCACAAGATGCAATGCCCTAATTAGGGTTGCACATAATATAAAATATTATAATATCCCTTTTTGCTCCGAAAATTAGTCACTTATATAATATATTTCACTTTTAAGTGACTTCCCTTTAAGTTCTTTAATATCATAAAGTTTGACTATATAAAAATAATTAATATTTCACTTTTCACATAGCCAAACCTTCAGGCATTAAAATCTCTGACCTCTAGCGAACCGATTGACCAAATGAAACCTGTTCTGAGTACCCATTTCACTGAAGAATATAATTCCACTGTCTGCTCGACTAGAAACCCTAAAAACTAACTTACTAAAAATAGTAAGTCAAGGCTCTGTCCATCCGATTCAACATCTGAGAGTGGATTCAAATACCCATTTTGCTCAATTATCCGCTTCCAGAATTCCAGTTACGCTCCCCTACAAACTGCCCTAGCCTACGGGAACTCGTGAGTAGGCTAAACCACTGCATCTAACTAACTACTCAGAAAGGGGACATTACAGACCTGTTCGAAGTTGAAGTTAGCATGGCAAAGAAGCATTTCCATACTGGAAGGAAAAAGAAGCTCAAGTCTAGTAATGATGAGAGTATCCATTTGTAGAGCATTGATCCAAGGAAATTAAGATCTACAAGGTCTCATTGTGCAAAACATCTTTCTCATGCCCAGCATATGCACCATTGCATTTGTCTTTTGGTCCTACATAGAGATTTTGGGCAGTGCAGCATGCCTGGGTGAAATGACACTAAAATAGCGTAATCATCGTATCTTAAGCCCATAATGTTGTCTGCACTTCTGCTCCCAGCTCATGTCATCATTCTTGCACATTAATGTTATCTGCACCCTTTTTTAATGCTAGTTCTGCCAAGGCTGAACCCATAATGTGAGTTTTCTTGATGGCCTCTTTTCAATAATGGGGGTCATCATACCAACATTTTCTTTTAAGTCAAAAGGCACATGTTCTTTGCATTCACAGACTACCTTTTCTGCCACGTTGACCATTTTTTTTTCTAATTGGTTATATGGGATTGAAATGGCCCCACTCATATTTCATCTTGACCATATTACCACGGAATTTCAACAAACCACATGGTGGTATTAAAACTAGCAATTAAACATATCGCCAAGCAAAATTTGAACCTGTGTTTCCACATAGGGAGTCCACTTTTTAAACCACTTGACCTCACCCCATCCTATTTTTTGACTTGGAATGTGCCTGCTGGTAACATTTCCATACATTTGATCAAGGTGAATATTCTCTGGTGAAGTTGTTCTACTGAAACACACACTATGCACCAATTCAAGCATGTACAGTCTACATCTAGTAAAGGAGTCTGCATGCTGCTAAAGGGGATTGCATCCTGTTAAAAAGTATCTGCACTTATTTGGCAGTATTGCTATTTTTGGTTAATTCCATTTGAGCCGCACCACAGGCTACAACACATGTGAGTGGTAATGATTAAAGGGGTCTACCATATCCAAACATTTGACTGACAAAGCATTCACTGCTATTTGGAGTTTTTCTTGATGCTGTCTGTCACTTACAAAAATTTATTTGTCTTTTTTAAATGATTTAAAAAGAAAGAAAAAAAAGCATTCTTAAATTAAAAAGCTGGAGCTTTGTATATTATTCTTTGTTGATTTTGATGACATATCAGTTTCTTTAAGTCTTCCAGCCATCATATGACGTTTTTACTGGATTTTGGAAAAAAAGGTCAAAAGTTAATTTTTTGTCCTCAGAAATCAGAATAGCTCCTACCTTTGAAGACTTTTACTCCTCTAACTCCCATGAAAGGAGGTTTTTCTCCTTGATTTCAGTGCCATTACAAAGTAGACTCCGAGTGCTCTCCAATAATATATTAGGTGACCTAGTAAGTGCTGAAGATTAGGTAACCATCCAGAATATCAATCTCTGATGGCGTTTTCTACACTAACTGCAGCTGAAAAGTTCAAGCTAATGTATCCTGTCTTTTTTTGGCCATATTTTCATACAACCACTCATTTTATAGGTTTACCCCCATCTTGGACACATCTAAAGGCTCAGAATCAATATTAGAATCCCTTTTGTCTACGTGTTCATTCAGATTACATTTGCTCCCATATTTCAACACCTACATGAATCAACCTTGGAAAAGACGGTTTTTGGCCATATTTTCATACAACCACTCATTTTATAGGTTTACCCCCATCTTGGACACATCTAAGGGCTCAGAATCAATATTAGAATCCCTTTTGTCTACGTGTTCATTCAGATTACATTTGCTCCCATATTTCAACACCAACATGAATCAACCTTGGAAAAGAAAGGAAACTCCAGCAGAGACATTTGGCTTTCAATAGAAAAGAAGACTGTTTATTGCACCAATTGCAGCAAATGTATACACTAAATAATTGACATTGGACGAAGATACCGGCTTTGGAGGGCAGTGATGAAGACATAGAAGACAAAGGTCTCTTGTCCTCCTTCTAAGAAAGGTTTTTCCCTATTTGCTCATTCATTTTAATAAATTTTAGTTCCTCCATTGTATCAATAGATGATAGACTCCAGGCCACTTTTTAACGCCACTTTGATTGGTGATTTTGCCCATTTCTTTATGCTTTTTAAGCGTGTTTGGCCGTTATGATCCATGGCATTTGGCATACTCATTGTAGAATTTTCATGTTGAAAGAAACTCACTTTTCAGGTTGAAACATGCCCATTTCAATAGTCATATTTTGGACATCCTACACCAGTATTTTGTTGGAGCATTTCCCAGCACTTCATCTCAATATCTGTCACATGGATCTTGCCTCATTGAATGGCACTTTTGTGCATTTTTTGCACCTTGCTTGATGAGAGCAATTTGTTGGTTAGAAGCATTTTTTGCCTTGGGTAGATGTAGCATGATGATGGTATTCCCCAGTTGAAGGAACAGAGAATAAATGACAAGAGTGGGTTAGTGAGGTAACTCAGCAACATGCAGTCTGAGTAACACAATAGCCTTCACCCTTGACAGCCCTGTACAACACAGCAATTCAAACAGCCTTGTCTACAGTCTATACAGCCTTGGACATCCACCTCCCCATCCTAACTGTCTCCTCCATCATCCACTTCTTTGCAAAGGCCTCCCAGGCTCTACTTCAATTCCCTCATACCTCTTCTAGCAACTCATCTTCTCTTTCTTCAAACGGCCTGGCTTCTCTCCTCTCTTATTCCCTACCTCTGCCAGACAGCCTTTCCATTGCTACCAGTCGAACTAAATACCCTAACGGCCTTTGGAAAAACCAAACAACCTGACCCCTAGGTCTGACAGCCCAAGGGTCATCCAAAGTCTTGTTCCATCTTTAGGACAGACAAGGGGTGGTCCAAACAGCCCACCCTACTAGCTAAATGGCTTGTGGGCCATTTGGGGAAGACCACTCCCCTAAAACAATGAGGAAAGAGACCAGACAACCTCGTCCTTAGCTTGATTGGTCCAAATGGCTTGGGGGTCTTGACGGCCCACCCAGATTGCCTGAATAGCCTTGACAAAAGTTTGCCGCAGGTCATTGAGCAGCCTTTGCAAACCACTCCAACTTCCCAAAGAACCGTCTAAGTTATTTGGCAGATCTCGTCTTCTCCAGTTTATCCACCTCCTTACTTCTACCTCGAAGTATTTTGGTCTTCTTGCAAAGGTATTTGTTGCATCACAAGTTACAACATTCAGCAGTATATTTACATTACCTGTTGGTTGAGCAACTTGTTGTGTCCTTGGTGTTCCTTGTCACTCTTCTTCCAAAGTTCTAAGCCTAAACCGACACTGCTCCAGTCTTGCTCCTCATTGCTTGAACTCATCAAGGACACACTACAAGAATCATTTTCCAGGTTCCCAACACCTGCTACTTTACTTGGCAATGTTTGTCAAGGCACTTGATGAATATCAAGCCATTCCACTTCTCTTGATGCACTTCTACTAGCTGAAATAGAAGTTCTTTTCCAAAAACTCAACTTCTTGTGCATAGTCATCAGCAATCCCCAACACTTGCTTGTTTGTTGCGCACCTCCAAGGGTCTTGTCTAAACTTTTCCCTTTTCCAAAAAAACTTCTACCGGTAGCTTAGATATCTTGCTGTATCCTCAATAATTCTTGTGGACGTTGTCTTCATAATTCAACCATTTTGTTATTCAATTGCTCACTTTGTTCACGCAACTACTGTGTTTTCTCACACATCCTCTATTGTGCACACCCAATGGCTGCTAACAAACTCATTCCTTCATATTTACTTCCATCACTTCGAGGTTCACGTTCAGACAATTCTCATCTAACATATATCGCCGCCATTTGTTGTATGTTCTTTGCATTAAGTGATCTCAATCTTTGTTCCTCTTCAACGTCTAGGAACCTTACATGCACCTGAATTCATCTACGCTCCATAAATCGAGGCTACAATTCTTCCTATTCCACGATTGGTTGCATGTTGACTTCTTGCCTACTTGCATTCTCTCCACACAACAATGCTAGCTACTCTGTAAGCTCGCTATCATTCGAGTCAATTATATTTGTTGCACCATCATCCTCTGTACGACTTGACTATCCAACTTCCTAATTCAAGATTCCTTGGAAGGGTCCCAAAGACTGACTTGGTGCAATTGTCAACCTTCCCATACTTGTTCCTTCTCCTGTTGGTTCGAAATTTACCAAGTTCACCTATGCTCTTACTTTGAACGACTTTAACTTCAAAAAGTGAACTATCTTGGAACACAATGTCCCATCTAGTTTCTTCAACCTTACTGCGTCGTTATACATTACTTCACCTACTTGGAAGGGTCCTAGCCATAAAGCTTTCGATTTCCCTCGCTTGATTTCTCTCTTGCCATTAAACTTCAGCATTAAGTCGCCTGCTTTCAAATTCATCTTCCTCAGATGCTTATCATGCTACTACTTCTGACAACGATGGGCAACCTTTGTGGCCCATTATGCCATCACGCTCTTCTCATCCACCTTGATGAGTGTGGTTAGCCTTTCCTCTAAGCCTCTCTTGGTCACTAAGATGGTTATGTACCACCACTCTCAAACTTGATATTAGAAACTCTACCAACACAATTGCCTCTTGCCCGTATATCAATTAAAATGGAGCGTGGTTTGTTGTCAGCTTACACATAGTCTTGTACGCCCACAAGATCGTTGGCAATTTCTCCTCCCAATCAGCATCTTCAATACCACATGTCTTGTACATTATGGAAACTAAGACCTTATTCATCGATTCTCCTTGCCCATTTGCTTCGGGTTAATACGGACTAGACAACGAATGGAAAATCTTAACTCCGTAGTCAGCTTCTGAATAATCTCATTGACAATCACTTGTCAACTAAAATCGTGCAAGAATGGTGTTGTGCTCTTTATGGAATTACCTGGCAACGGTCTTGCCTCCACCCTGTCAAGTATTTAGTAGCTACCACAATGTAAAAACATCTTTTGCTAGTTTTCAATGGTCTAGCAAAATCTAGACCCTATCTCTCAAACAATTCTTGCAGCTATGAGAGATGCAATAGCATTAAGTCCCCCCTCAGTGGCTTCCAATATTTCTAGCATGTATTGCATGCGGTCACAAACTCCTTCGCATCAAGATAGAGGGTGGGCCCCACAATCTTACCAAAAGCACCTTCCTCGTACTCGCATCAGGCCCCATATGCCCTCTTGCCAACCCTTCATGAGCTTCCTTTAACGTTGAATTCACTTCCTCATTCATTACACACCTCAAAACTCCATCAAGTCCAATCTTGTATAGTATACTAGCTATCAACTGAAACAATGCTAATTTAAGTCCCCCTTCAACTGCTTCCCATCTTTCTAGCCCGTATTGCATGCGGTCACAAACTTTGCATCGCAATAGAGGGTGGGCCCCACAACCCTACCAAAAGCACCTTCCTCGCACTCGCATCAGGCCCCATATGCCCTCCTGCCAACCCTTCATGAGCTTCCTTCAATGCTGAATTCACTTCCTCGTTCATTACACATCTTCTCAGAACTCCAACAGGTCCAATCTTGTATAATAAACTAGCTATCAACTGAAACGATGTTGATTAAATGATGATTTTCTTCTATTTTGCTACCATCACCTCCTTTGGCAGCTCCCCCGTCAACAGGTATTCACCCACGTACTTCTACCACGACAATAGCACAATGGTTGAGAATAAATGAGGAGCATCTGACACTCCTTCCCACAAGCTCTCCTAATCGAATCATCCACAACTGAACCACTATTACGTGCTTCTTCCTTAGTCTCACTACCACTCTAAACATAAATTCCTACAACGTGATGAGCCACCTGCTATCTCGTCTATGAATGGTCAGCTTGTGGATCAAGTATAGCAATGCTTGATGATCTATGTAAAAAGCAAAAGGGTTGGCAAGCAAATAATGTCTAAACTTTTGTACTACATAAACCATCCCTAAGGCTTCCCACTCTGTAGTTCTATAGTTCTCTGCTCGTGACAACAACTAACTTGAGAAGTATATGAGTTGATCCAACCCATATTGCCCCTCCAAAGCAAGCCCACATCCAATCACAAAATTGGACGCATCTACATGGATATAAATTTCCTTTCCGCAATCTAGAAACACCAAAATGTGTGCACAAACCAACTTTGCCTTCAGCTCTTCAAAGGCCTTCTAGTGCTCCTCTGTCCACCTAAAGGGAACACCTTTGCGTGTCAATGCATCAAGAGGATGTGAAACTTGTGCAAAGTATTTGATGAAGAGCCAATAGTACCCGACATGCCCCAGAAAGGACTATAACAAACTTATGTCGTATGGCTCTTCCATGCTCATCACAACAAGAATTTTATTAGGATCAGCCTTCAACCCCTCTTTACATACCACATGCTCTAGCAACTTCCCATACGACACCAACAACTTGCACTTCTTTGGATTCAAAGACAATCAAGCATTCATACACAATTGCATGCACTCCTCCAATGCCTTCAAATGCTCATCCTTTCTCATGTAAAATGACCAATCATCCAAGAACACTTTAAATTTGCCTGTTGACATTTGTTCAAAAATGTACAAGATAATCCTTTGAAACGTGGCAAGAGCATTGCACAAACAAAAAGGCATTTAGTTATATGCATAATTCCCATTTTCAACTACAAAAATGATCTTCAATGTATCTTGTATTGTAAATTATTTTTATAAATTTTATTTAAATTATTTTTCCTTTTTTTCGGGTGACAAAGCCTTGGTGAAGGTTATTCGTCTTGTTGATGGAGAAGAATCACCAATGGCATATATATATGAGGCTATGCATAGGGCAAAAGAGGCAATTAGCTCAGTTTATAGACGTGTCCAATCCAAATATGGTCCCATTTGGGATATTATTGACAGGCGTCGACATCTAAGCTCCATAGTCCTCTTCATGCAACAAGGTACTACCTCAATCCCAAAATTTTTTACTCTAGCACATTCCATGTCAACTATGAGGTGATGGCAGGCCTTCAATTATTTGTTGACCGCATGTACTCTGATGAAGAAATGAATGCTAAGATACAGTTTGAGATGCATTCTTATAAGAAATGTGAGGGCATCCTTTTCCCGTCGACAATGTGCATTCGATCAAGGTCAACTACGAGGCCAGGTAACCCTCATTGAATTATTGTTTATTTTGTCTTTTGATTTTGTTTTAAAAAATAATCTCAATTTAGGATTTACATGTGAATTATTAAATTTCATTTTTCTTGGTTGTTTCTAGATTTATGGTGGGAGGACTTTGGTGCATATACGCCCAATCTACGATGCTTCGCCATTAGTGTTTTGTCTCAATCATGCAGCGCTTCAGGTTGTGAGCGCAATTGGAGTATGTTTGAGCACATACACTCCAAGAAGTGCAATAGGCTTACACAAAAAAAGTTGAATAATCTTGTGTTTGTTCATTACAACCTTCGCCTCCACCATAAGAAAATTACAGGAACAAGTATCGAAGCCATAGACCTAGATGAGATTGATCCATCTAATGATTGGATCACAGAGGCATAGGAGGAACAACAAGAAGATGCTTTATTCAGCATGGATTATTTGAAAACTTAGAAAACCTAGCAAAGGAGAGGGCAACCAAGGCACAAGAAGAGGCACAAGCACAAGAACAAGCACGAGCAAAGCAACAAAGAGAGACTAGAGCTTCTGCTAGGGCAAAGGGTAAAGGATTTCAAAGACATTGATTGAGGCATTGTACTTGACATTTGTCATGACTCATGACCTTATTTTGTAATTTGTACTATTATATATTATAAACAATACAAGATGTGCTTTGTCATTTTCGTGTGTAGTAGTTTAATACTTTGGCTTTAAGCTTGTATCACTTGCTATTTTTATGTGTAGTTTAAGCTTGTATCACTTACAATATTAATATTTGATTTGCATAGTGTTAATTCATTGTGATATGCATGAAAAAACAAATTAAAAAAAAAAATTGCATTTTCTTAGGTTTTTTATTTGCCGATTTTTTCGTTTTGTTGATTCCCAATTCGATCCGATTCTTTTCCAAGCCAATTCCGATTTTCTCAACTATGGTCCCCCAAACTTATGCTAGAGTCACTAGTTGCTTTGCCTCATCTTGCGCATAATCCACATTTGCACTTCCTTCCCCACTCGCATGAATGTTCTCCTCGACTCAATCTTCATTTACACACAACGCATCCACTTGCATGTCATCCTCTGTCGTCAAAAACAATGTGTACCACCTTTCACTTTCTTCATCCAAACTTCCCTCCTCCTAAGGATTCCACACTCACTCTACCTTTAGAGCTTGTATCTCCTTACTAGCAAACTCTATCAGTACTCCACTGTTAGCATCCAAGTCTTCCTCACCAACATGCATGTCATCCATGTACTCTGCACATCCATGCTCTCCTCACTCTTGTTGTTGTGTGATCCTCAAGCTTCAGCTTGTTGGTTGTTCTCTCGTCCTTTCGCGTCCATGTCTCCCACGTCATCATGCCAATTTATTTGTCATCCATGTCTCACGTCTCCAAGCTTGATGCAGTCACTAGTTCGAACTTTAGATGGCAACAACACCAAATATAGCACAACGATGGTATTCCACAATTGAAGGAACAAAGAATGAATGATAGAGTAGGTTAGTGAAGTAACTCAGCAATATGTAGTCTGAGTAACACTATAATGATCTCTAGTCCCAATCCAGATGGCTTGCAACACAATAACCTTCACCCTTGATAGCCTTGCATAACACAACAAATCAGATGACCATGTCTACAATCCAAACAGTGTTGACCACACTCCATATGGCTTGCCTATCAGTCAGGCGACATCAACCTTGGCATGGGATGGCTTGGGTCCAAGATCCAGATGGACCAATACGATTATCTAAAGCAAACAAAAATAAGTGGAAACAATTTGGATCTTCTATCTACAACAGTGATAATCAAATACAAACACATGCATAAGAACTAGACAACCTGCATGACAATAGTTGAATGGTATATTATTATTACCAGAAAAAACACATGTTTGTAAGCAATAAAGTTATCTTTGTACTCTCCTATGCATTGTTTGCTCTATATGCACATTTGCCTATACTTCCATGCCTGCTCAAATGAATTAGAGGTTGTTGGAGAATATTACATTATTTGGTACATGCCAATGTACCACCTTGATACAAAATTAGATTAGGTGTCTTAGATTACAGCGTGATTTTATATTTCATGTAATGTAATATTGTGCAGGAAATGCACAAGTGTCATGTCATTAAGTGTGCAAGTGTTGTGAGTGTGGATGTGACAAGTGTTCATTATGTAAGAGTGCACGTGTCCTTAGAATAGGAAAGTGAAGAGTTTCAAAGAAGAGTCACATACTATTATATATTTGTGACAAAGCATTGTAATTGGTATTGAAAATGCATTGCAAATAGCATGCATTAGTAGACCTTTATTCTATAATATTTTCAATATTTTCAAGAGCAATTTTCCTGTGATTATTTAGTGAGTATTTCTTAGTTATTCCAGCTTTATTATCATCTTTCTTGAGTTCATTTTACTGCAACTTTATTATATATGTTTTTGTGGTTATTCACATTAAGTGTTAAGCTACAAAAGCTATCAGTGGTATCAAAGCCATAGCAAGTTTTCTTGCACAAGTTTTTAAAAGTTGCAAACAGTCTAAGGACATTTCCACTAGCCAAGGAAAGACCAGTGAAGTTGAGGACATTACCACTGAACAAGAATGTTAGAGTTAGAGTATATTACATCATTTGGGTCATGTAAATGTACCACCTTAGGTACATAGTTAGGATAGGAGATTACTTTAGGGGAAGTTATCTAGTTACTTCATGCAATGTAATAAATGCACAAGTGGCAATGTGCAAGTTGTAATGTGCAAGGTGTCCCCTTGTACAACTAGGTAGAGTGTTGGCCAAGGAATCTATCTTCCTATATAAAGGGCCTCATAGTGGTAGATTAGATATCAAGCAGACATCAAGTCAAGTTCTCATCTAGTGCAATGTAGTAGATAGTGGTACTCCCATATGGAGTACCATGTAGCTCTTTAGCTCATAGTAATGGAGTGACCATTTCCTCCATACTACATTGTAATTTCATCATTTCTATTTATAGCATATTTCAATCATATTGTTATTTCACTGTATTTCATTAGGACCTGTGTTAGATCTCTCCACAACATACATCCTCAAAAGCTAACAGTGGTATCAGAGCCACAGTGCATCGAGATAGGAGGACCTACATCCATCATAAGAGAAGTCCAATAGGTCAAGAGGAATAGGGAGAGTCACCATTACTACTATTGGCCTGCATCTTTGCAAAAGCTACCATTAGGATTATTTGATAGAAATAATCACAATAGTCAACAGGATTAGAAAAGTGAAGACTGAAATAAATCTCAGTTGCAAAAAACCTGAGATTATATTTGGCTAGAGTCTTTCCACAGAGTTGCAAAAAAACTCATGAAGACTAGGACTCAACATTCAAGCCACTAGTTTGACAAATCAACTAGTGAATATTATTATCTCCAGAATTACAAATTCTTCCATTCCAGTTTCTAACAACTTGTTGCAGGAAAAGGAGATTCAAGAAAAAGTTGGGAAGCTTCCTACAAGAGAGTTAGGAAGAACATCTTCAAGAATCATTCTAGCACTTGCAACAACAAGGTAGAAGACTAAATATTTCAAAGACCTCGAGAAAGGTCCCATTACAAGAGCTACAATCCTGCAAATTGCAGAAGTAAAGAAAAGGCCATAGTAGCCTTATAGTAGACTCAAGGAAGAAGAGACTCCAGAAGTTGAGTCAAGGAGGAGATAGGAGATTGGTGATCTCCATTCAAGATCAATACCTACAAAGTGCAGAAGAAGAATAGGCCAGAGAAGCCTAGAAGAAGAATAGGCCATAGAAGCCTAGAAGAAGAAAAAGGCCATAGAAGCCTTAATCCTGAAGAAAACTTCAGAGAAGATATCCTGATTCAGAAGATAAATTCCTGAATTTAGAAGAAAACTCCAGAAAGGAGTTCTTGAAGAAGACTCCTAAGAAGAGTCCAAGAAATAGGAGATTGGTGATCTCCTTTACTAATTAAAGACTTCTTTCAAAAGAAGCTGAAGAGATCCAAAGTAGATCTCATTGAAGAACTTCCATTTTAGGAAGAAAGAGAAAGGACCAGCGAAGTCCTATTCCAAAATCTAGAAGTAGCATAATCAGAGATCCGAGAAGAAGATCTCATCACCAACACTTCTAGAAGCAGAAGGTTGAAGAAAAGGTCTCAAGCGGAAGACCAGAGAAGTTGCAAGATAGAAGACCTTGGAGAGGTCTCAAGGAGGAAAAGAAGAAGGCTTGGAGAGCCTTGTTGCAGAGCTCATAGAAGCATCATCAAAAGAGTTCCTAGGAGAACTCATTGGAGAATTCCACTACCAAGGAGAAGTTCTTGATAGTGAAGGACTTGGGACAATTGTCACCATCCGACAACAAGCCCAAGAGAAGAAGAATTTGGCAAGGAGTGCCAAATCCGAGAAGAAGAATTTGGCAAGGAGTACCAAATCCTAGAAGAAGAATCTAGTGAAGACCTCAAGAAAATCAGAATCTTGAGAAGAAGAAGATCCTGTTTGAAGTCAGAATTCGACAAGAAGCTTGAAGGAAGATTCAGATAGAAGAAGCCTACCAAATCCAGGAGATTTGGAGATTACCTCTCATAGCAAGAAGGCACAGTTCAGAGAAAGGAGTTCTCTGAATCTACAACAAAAGTAGAAGATCACTGGAAGGATTAAGCCACCAAATCCAAGGCTCAAGATAGAAAGTTTGAGGCTAGAGATTGGTGAAGGAGAAAGTTGTTCGAGACAGCCAACAAAGAAGTTGCGTATCCATCCACTACAAAGCAGCAACTTGGTGAATCAAAACACCAAGATCTACATCATCTACAGAAGCCATTAAAGGTAAGCAACTAGGGTGCAATTAGTTGAACTTCAAATTAGGGTTCATTATCAAATTCCATTAAGCACCATATTTGGATTAAAAGTTGCAGAAGAATAGATTGCATTATAGTCTTCAAGTGCAAAAAGAAAGAATTCCTTTTAAGGATTATTTGCACAATTAATAGGAGTTGGATATTTTTGAGAGAAAGAAAATTATCATCTACCTATTTTCTATCTAGAAAGCAAGAAGACTATATCCTACAATATTGATTGTAGTGAAAATTTACAGAATACTTATTAAGGGTTCATTACAGATTACTCTTAAAAGTTGCAGAGATTATTAAGTGCATCTAAAATTATTTTGAGAGTTTATTGGAGTGATAAGGTGAGATTGTTAGTGCATTAAATTGGTAGTATTATTAAGATCATTTGCACTACACTAATTACTCTCAAAAAGGTTAGTTTGTGTTTGTTGATTAAAGGATCAAGAGCACAAAAACCAGCAGATTATCAAAGTGTCTAGAGACACTATTGGTGCATAGAACCTGCAGCATCTCATGGCCCAAAGAAGCCACCAAAAATAGATAAGATTCCTCCAAGGAGTGGAGAAGAAAAGCCACTATCAAAATCAGCAATAGAAGCTTCAAATCGAGACTTGGTGAGTCTCAGATTCAAAGTGCACTAAAGACTATTTACAAAAAGGTGCAGAAATTACTTCTACAAAAAAGAGCTTCTATCTAAGTGGTTATTAGCTTGGGTTTATTACCAAAGTCACCAAGCAATGGAGAGAGTTGTCTAGCAAAAGAGACAACATCAAATCTGCCATCGCCTATTTCAAAATCTGCCATAAGACCAGAAAAATCAGATTGCAAAAGGAGGTGCAAAAAAGGTATTTTATATACAAAGTATTTACATTTGTTTTGCACTACTCTAATCTGCTCTACGTCAGAAAGAGGATAGGTCTTCTGTGCCAAAGAGGCACACTCTTTACAAGGAGAAAAATACTCCAAGGTAGCCGTGCAAAAGCATTCTCCTCGCAAGGGAATAGAGCCGCTCAAAAGGCTCACATCTACTACGTTTTGGATAGCCGAACCTGCAAGCAAACAAAGCAAGGAGAAGCATTACATTAAAAGGTAATATCATCTACAAAAAGGAAGGCATAATAGGTTGAAGGATGTACGTCCAAGGAGCACCATTGGAGTAGCCCAAAAACTCCACTCAAGCATTGGAAAAGCATTGCTCCAAGATCTCAAGGCATCACTAGAATCATCTCATATCAAGCTCCATCGAACAAAGGAAGAGCTCGCAATATTGCATGGTTAATAAGGGGATTACAAGATACGTTGGAGAGGCGTTACATAGAAAAGCCCATGCATGAAGGAAAGGTGACACTTGTCACCTAGAAGGAAATAAAAATGTTTCCCACACAAGCGCCCATCCGTTACAAAGAAAACGTTACTAAGGAAGAAGGTTGGAAAGAATGAGCGCTCGTTCAAGATCGTAACGCTCATCTACCTGGTAGAGTTTCACAAATGACAATAAGCATCTCAAGCGCTCAAGAGTAACCATTGTGACACTTGTCACAAAGTCCAAGATCCTCCATCTATTAAAAGGTATCAAAGACTATAGAGGATAGTATTCGGAGCATTCATAGGAGTCATAGCACTTACAACAGCCTGAATCATAGTTTGGAGGAGAGGTAAAGAGCATTAAAAGCTCTGGTCAAGGCATTCAAGGAAGGTCAAATCTCTAGAGTTGAAGCACCACCATCCAAACTTGAAGTCAAAGGTGAATCAACGTTCACCATAACATTCAAGGAGAAGGTATTAAGAGGACTATCATATACGTCCAAAACCTACGCTGAATACATTGGGAGTACAACACTAAAGGTAAGGTTTATACTTCATCAAGATTGCTTTCATTAATAGGGAGTTATAAGGTATAATATAAGGTTGAAATATTAATAGAAATCAACCATATTTGAAAGCAATATCTAAGGGGAAAATATCTATTAAAATAGCCTAATATTTGCAATATTAAAACATAGGAGAAATAAGGATTTCTACTTGAATTTCTATTATTGCAAATAATTGTTTTCTAATATTCCACATTAGGGAGTTATAAGGAATACTACATCAAAGTAGGAAATTGGAAATTAGAAACAATAAATATCAAATTATTAAAGGCTATAAAAAGAGGTTTATTAAAGAATATTAAGAGTTGGAAATTAATTGGTATACTTGTCTCAAAATACATTAAAGGGACAAAAGAAATCCAACTATTAAACCTCATCAAAATAGAAAGTGCTCAAGTTCAATAGGAGTAATAAGGTGTAAAAGAAGTTGATTTTTGCTATTCATAAAACTTTACAAAATCAACTCAAAATTGAACTATTATTCTCAAAAGCACTTTATCTATCATATAGCATTTCCAAAATCACTAGGGAGACATAAGGCATTCTACAAAACCTAGAATTTCACCAAGGTGACATCAAATCAATACTAGGGAAAATAAATACTACAAGGATCATCATGGCATCAAACAAATTCTTTCTTGCAGAATCCCAATTACTTAAGGGACCAAACTATTTCTCCTGGAAAAATAAGGTTAAAGCAATCTTAGTATATGAAAAACTTTGGGAGATAACTCAAGGAATAGAAAAAAGACCAACTGCAGATGATACTGAAATCCAGAAGTTTGATGAAAAAGATGCAAAAGCCCTAATGATAATAACCTTTGCCATCACTGATGAAATACAACCTTATATCAGTTCAGCAAAGACATCTACAGAAGCATGGAAAATCTTAGAAAAGATATTTGAAGGAAAAAATAAAGCCACTATCCTTCATCTTCAAACTCAACTACATTCTCTAAAAATGAACAGTGGCGAGAGCATAGAACTATTCCTAAGGAAAGTAGCAGATATCAAAGGGAAATTATTAACCTTAGGAGAAGAAATCAAAGATGAACTTCTTACTCAAGTAACCATGAGAGAACTTCCAGATGGCTACAAACATTTGGTAACATCCTTACAAGTCCTAAGTAAAGATACTTCTTTTGATGACCTAATCAATATTCTTCAAGAATATGAGGTAGAGAATACAGTTAAAGATGAAATGACTAACACTGCATTGGCATCAAAAGACAATCCACAAGGAAATATTGCTTCATCATCAAGAGGACGAAGACCATGGTACAACAGGTATTGTCAGATATGCAAGAGAAAAGGTCATAGCACTAACTATTGCAGATTCAATCCCAAAAATAAGAATCAAGGGAATCAGATGTACAATGGAAGTAGATTTCAATCAAGACAATACCAGAATCAGTAGCAAGCTCAACGTCCAATCAATTATCCCCAATTGGAGTATCGAAAAGAGAATCAAAAAGGACACCTAGCTCAAAGGATAGAAGAAATTGAAGAACTGGAAGAATCTACAGATGATTATGAAGTCAAAGCTCTTTCAGCAAGAACAACAGGTTATGAAGACACTAACTACTTGCTTGAACAGGTTACAAAAAATAGAGAAGAAGATTACAAGCTCCAAGACAAGGAAGAAGATCCATATTGAAGATTGAAATCTTCAATACCCAAATAATGTAATACAAGGGGGTGTTAGAGTTAGAGTATATTACATCATTTGAGTCATGTAAATGTACCACCTTAGGTACATAGTTAGGATAGGAGATTACTTTAGGGGGAAGTTATCTAGTTACTTCATGCAATGTAATAAATGCACAAGTGGCAATGTGCAAGTTGTAATGTGCAAGGTGTCCCCTTGTACAACTAGGTAGAGTGTTGGCCAAGGAATCTATCTTCCTATATAAAGGGCCTCATAGTGGTAGATTAGATGATCAAGGAGATATCAAGTCAAGTTCTCATCTAGTGCAGTGTAGTAGATAGTGGTACTCCCATATGGAGTACCATGTAGCTCTTTAGCTCATAGTAATGGAGTGACCATTTCCTCCATACTACATTGTAATTTCATCATTTCTATTTATAGCATATTTCAGTCATATTGTTGTTTCACTTTCTTTCATATTTCTTGTATTTCATTAGGACCTGTGTTAGATCTCTCCACAACATACATCCTCAAAAGCTAACAAAGAAAAACCAGTGAAGACAAGTATTTCCACTGAGTTGAAGAAAAACCAGTGAAGGTAAGAATTAATACCACTAGGTTGAAGGACAACTAGTGAAGATTAAAGATACAATATTGAAAAGTTTCAGATAGATTGAGTTTACCTATTCCAAGAATAAATTCGGAATAGAAGGCAGTCTACATTATAGTTTCAGGTCTTGAAGATAGACCTTGATATTGACAAGAGTAAGGAGACCCAAGAGAAAAGAGGTCCCATAGAAGCAAACAAAGGAGACTTGAAAAAGTCCCATTGAAGGCAAATTAAGAGACCCAAGAAAGAGGTCCTATTGAAAAGTTTGATAGAGAAAGCAAACTTGAAGGTAGAAGAAGACTTCAAGAGACTTCAAGACAGTAGAAAGTCTTGAGGACAGTCCAGGTAAAAGGATAGCATAAGAATTGCACAAGGCAGAATAGCTGGAAGGTAAAGACAGAGATAAAGCATCATAGAAGTCCACATTGGACAGAAAAAACAGAGAATTCAGGACAATAAAGAGAAAGGTAGTATTTGAAGGCCACAAGCACAATATTGAAAGCAAGTGAAGCATTACAATAGCATCAAAGACAGAAGAATTGAAGCTAGAGAAGGCAGCATATTCAGTCAAGAAAAAGACTGAAATCTTGAAAAACATTGAAGACAGAAAAAGAGAGAGAATAGTTTCAAGAGAAAGAAAGGAGTTTCAAGAAAGATCTCACTGGATTTGGAGCAATCGTCGCCATTCGACGACAAGCCCATAGATAATAGAGAAGTAATGCTCACAATTAAACTGAGCACAGGGGGGAATAATTAAGGTTCAAAGGAGCTATAAGAAGTAAATAAGTCAAAACAACAAAGATTAAAGATGGATTCAAGAGTAGCCAGAGAGCACTAGCAAAGTCGAAGGCATAGTAAAATATACGCCCATCAAGTTTGAGAAGCTTTAAAGAAAAAGCTTGTTCAATAATAGATTTGAATAAAGAATTCTGGAATCATATACAAAGTAGAGAACGCTGCATATTAAAGGTGATTAAGTGCATTTTTAAGAAGTTTAAATTATTAATGGTTGCAGGTATTCAAGAGGACAACATAGTGCGAGTTTAATCTTGGAGAGCACCCTACACCAATGATCCAACACTTGAGTTTCTTGCACCTACATCTGCAAGAGGATAACAAAGTGAAACAACAAAGGAAGAAAGCATTAGCAAAGCAAACAGTAAGGAGGAAAACATAATCTCCATTAGCACTATGAAGCATTTGCAAATGCTAAAGTGAAATGTCAATGTAGAAGAATGCTAAAGCAGAATAACAAGCAACGTCAAGCAAGGCAAAGTTTAAGGAAAGCTAGGCAGAACTAAAAGTGCTAGCAAGTTGAAGGCTCAAGAACCAGAGAAGAAGATTGCAGGCTCCAGAGGAAAGAGTAAAAAAGCCTCCATAAAGAAGTTAGAAGAGAAGATAGACAAGTACAACATAAGCAAGAGAAAGAGATTCGGCCATTTACAGTGAGAGCAAGGTTTCAACCAAGGGCAAAGAAGATTTATATGGTCAATATCAAATAGCAGAGGTCAAGTTATTAAAGTTTATTAAGGAAAGGAAGTATTACTTCCTAGCTGCATTCAAAAGCCAAATGGATGCACCTGCAAAATCAGAAAGATGCATAATTACGAAGCAAAATATGCACTAGACTAAGGTTATTCAAGAAGCATCTAGCGCAGTTTAAGAGGAGCGCCATAGTAGCGCCAAAAGCAAAGATACGTCATAAAAGCGCCATTCTTGAACAAGGTATGTTGGTATAGTTGAAGAGTTTAAGAGCGCCATTTGTAAGAGCTTAATATGTGCACCTGCAATAGATAAGAGAACTTTGCAGCCAAGGAAAGGTTTGTAAAAACATTCTATATCAGGGCCAAGGTATTCAAATCTACATCTGCACAAAGAGTAAGAGCATCAACAATAGACGATAGTATTAAAGTACTCAAGGCAGTAGTGAAGGGTGAAGAGTTCACCATACAAAGTTGAGAAGCCAAAGAGCGCCAAGTCAAAAGCCGACAGCACCATAGCAAGGCAGCAAAGCTCCAAAAAGGAGTGCAATAGCACTCATCCCAAAGAAGACAGCAATACTAAGGCGACCAACGCCATCAAGGAAACCAACGCAAAAGTTAAGTGCAGCGCCATCAAGGCAACCTACGTTATCAAGGGGCATAAGCAGCATCAAGAACCAAACAAAGAAAAGTTTACCTCAGGCAATAGCTTCATTGAAGCCATTGAGCAGCAAGAAGAATTGAGAAAGACGCTAAGGACCAGCAAAGTTACATAGGCACCATCCAAGACACGGTGAAAGTGCCATCCAAAGATACATGAGCCAAGGTGTGCAAAGGATGCAATAGATGCCAGCCAAGGAACGCAGGGACTGAGCACTGCACACAGAAGCTCGAGCGACCTAGGAGACAAAAGGTTGAGCAATAAACTCGTTTCGCAGGAATCGAAGTGCCGAGGAAGTCAAAAAAAAATAGGGCAAGAGAAGAGCTAGAGCTATGGGAGATCAAAAGCCAAGAGTCTAGCAAAAGATATCAAGCATTCAAAGGTCGTTTTTGCCATTCAAGAGGAGCATTGAAAGCTAATGCATTAGTGGTCAGAGGGAAGTGCAAGCGTTACCCTGATCTGAGCGCCCAAGAAAGCGAAACGCTTGAACGTTACAAGCGTAAGAAAGAGCGTCAACCATTCTAGCATGCATCGCCATGTGGCACAAGGAAGATAGATGGGCAGGTTTTGTAATGTCTTATGAGAAGCTCAAGTAGGGATACATGCAAGGAATCTCTATCCACTTCTCACATTCTCAAGTAAGGTGAAGAGATTACAATCCACTTCTCACACTCTCAAGCAAGGTGAAGAGATTACAATCCACTTCTAACATGCTGAAGAAAAGTGAAAAGCCAACACAAATTTAGCACTGAAGCCTCGCTTGATTGTAGTCGAGCAGTCATTCTTTTAAAGTCAAGGGAAGCACATAACGACGCGCTAGATATCATTCGCCAAGCTACACGCCTTAAGGAGTTAAATTGGGTTTTTAGAGGTTATTAATTTTTTCCCTAAGGTTAAAAGGAGAAATAAGGAGTATATAGTTCTAGTTATTATTTCTTTGCTAAGGTTAAATAAGTCTAATGGAGAGATAAGTAGTTTAATAGAGAAATCAATGCCTTAACTACTTTTTGGAGTGATAAGTAGGCTTTATTATTTTTGAAGTCTTGTTTTTCAAAGGGTTAAATAATAGCTTTATTGATTTATTATTTCTTGAAATTCAAAAACCATAGAATATTTGCAATAATTTGATCATGGAGAGACAAGGAATTCTACTTAAAATTTAGGAATTCGTAAGTATACAAACATTCTAGTTTCTATTCAATTAGGGAGTCATAAGGTATTCAACAACAAAGTTTTTTTCAGAGCATGGAAATATTTGTCATTCAAAACTTAGGGAGACAAGGTAGACTACATCAAAGGATATTCATGGATAAAATTGTTAAGGATGCATTTAATGAAGATAGTGAAGGAATGTTGCATGCACTTAGATTTTACTCACACAACTTAATAAATAACTTTGATGGAGAAAGTCAAATATTCTATGTTAACGGTTCGCCCCCTAGGACCCCCAGATCCTGGTACGGTCCGTATCTGATCCCATTACGGACCTAGGAAAATTATAATTAAATATTAATATTAAATTTTAAATTTTTTAATATTTCTTTAATATATTTTAATAATAACTTGCATTGTAAAAGCCCGCCTACTCTCGTTGCGATTGTAAAAGCCCACCTACTCTGTTGCAAGTGGCATCGTTCCGAGAATTAAAAGACATATACTATACTAAGATACTTCATTTATTCAAGACTACTTAGCTAATAAACCATTCCTCAAAGACCAAACCCTAGCTATCAAAGCGTGCTTGGAGAAAGGTTCCTCCAAACCCTAGCTATCATCAGAATTGCAGAAGGCTCTTCCAAACCCTAGCTGTCGAAGTGTGCTTCAAAATTGCTTTAGAATTGCAAAAGGTTCTTCCAAACCGTAGTTGTCGAAGTGTGCTTCAGAATTGCAAAAGGCTCCTCCAAACCGTAGCTATCAAAGTGTGCTTCATCGTCGCAAACCTTAGCTGCTTGCAGATTGCCGCGCGGGTGAGGTATGTTTAGCAGCTTTATCTCTTCCTCTATACGCAAGACTGAGTCTGAAATGATTTAGCAGCTTTATCTCTTCCTCTATACGCAAGACTGAGTCTGAAACGATTTAGTAGCTTTATCTCTTCCTCTATACGCAAGACTGGGTCTGAAACGAGTAGGAAAACCAAACTTTCAACAGTTTATATTGTTCGAGCACCAATTTTATGTAGGAAAACCTATTTATATTGTTCGAGCACCATATTTCTCACAGCCTTAAATTGCCACGTTTATTCTCCTCGGACAATATCTCTTCCACACGTAGCACTTCACGGGCCTCATGTAAATTTCATTTGTTTTTTATAAATTTTTAGTCTTAAAAGCTTAGACTCCCCAAAATCAAATCTGACTATTAAGTATTAAAAAATAGTATTTTGATTTAACCGTGTTAAATTAAGGGTGTTATATATAATTATATTATATTTAATATTATATATAGCTTATAGGGTGTTATAAACTTATATATAATTTATTAATTTTTTTTCAACCGTGATTGTTTAGTCAAACAAAAAATTTAATATTTTATATTTTTAATATTTTTAGTAAAGACAAATCGGAGGAAGTAAAAATTAAAAATATTAAAATAACTAAAAACTTCTAAGTTAATAATTAATATATTAATATAATAGCTTATTAAATATATAAACTTAATAGTATTAATTAAATGTGATACATCAATTCGTTGAAGAAATATTAATATATAACTAAATTTGTTTTTTAATATTAATTTATTAAAGAATAAAAATATTAAAATAAACTAAAACTTACATAAATAACCAAGTGCCTATCTTCACAGTGCAACTGCTTTAATTTAATATTTTCTCTCTGATTTAAGGTAACTCCAATAATAGTTTACGAGTGGCTGTAACGATGACGTAAGTTTGACATGTACAATAAATAATTAATTATTAAAGCAAGACAACTCTGAATTGTAGAATTTTCTAGCTGGTGTCGAAGTCAATGCACCTACCATTCACTCATGGAGAGGACTGTTAACGTATAAGATGCGATTTCATTCATAACAATGCCCAAAAGTAGAGGAACACTATATGTTTAACCAAACCTTTTGTCGTCGAATCCAAGACGAGTCTCACTAGATAATGAAATAGATTTTAGATACCGAAGTTGTAAGACAACGATGACGGCACTTGAGCACCGGATCTCCGATCTACAAAAATTGTTTTCATTAAAAAAATAAATTTGGTGTTTGGTGTTTGGTGTTTGGTATTTGGTGTTTGGTGTGAGATATTTTAGTAATAATAGTTTAATATTTTTAGTCTTTGTATTTTAATATTTTTATTATTTCATATTAGATTATACTAAATTTAATAAAAATTTAAAAATTAAATAAAAAAGCTTTTTCAAAAATTTTTTAATTAAAGCTTACTAAATCAAACTCCGAGTTTATTATTACTTATGAATAACTATTGTATTATGACATGACAATCTAAAGCATACACAGTTTAAAAACAAAGGGCGAAAAAGAAACAAAAAGTTTCGAAACAATTGTTGTGAAATTATACCTAAACATTAGGTTCATTCTAAAATTTAGGGTTGTATATATCTGTGAATTTGTGAAATTACGTTCATTCTAAAATTTAGCTGAAATTGCGTTAATTTTCCTCACAGTCACAACTTGCTGCCATTTTAATTTTTTAGCTGCTACTGTTTATTTTAGGTTCAAAGTTCATCAAGTAAAGGACAGATTTTTAAACTTTCAGTTTTCACCTACAAATTCTAAATTAGAATGGCAACAAGTGCAAGCTCTGTAGGCAAGTCTCAATATAGAATTGATCCAAAAGCCCCACTATGGAAATATGTCAGTATGTTAGAGCAGCTTCCATGGGGTGGGGGCTACGTATGGGATTGTAATACTTGCAATGTTCGATATAGCAGCTCATACAGCCGAGTGAAAGCTCATTTGTGTGCACTGCCTAGCCAAGGCATCAGAGCTTGCCTAAGGTCAAAAGATGCACCAATGCCAACATCTGTGATTATGGAATACATAAAAGAACAAGAAGACGCAGATGCTTTAGCTGTCTTACAATCAAATCATCCTTTGGCAAAGAAAGGATCTCGATCGAAGAAGCCACCTACTGTCCCACCTCCTACTGGTAGCCCATTTGTGGTTGCACCCCATCCATTTTTAACCACACCTTCCACACATGAAGAGGATTCTTTCCTTTCACGGAAAAGAACAAAAAGACCGTTGGAAAAGGCATTCCAAAATGAGTCTAGGGACATTGCAGATCAGACGATTGCACGTTGTGTGTATGCCAACGGCTTGTCTTCCAATGTGGTTAGATCACCATATTGGCAAGATATGGTGAAAGCCATTAATGAGGCTCCAAAAGGGTACCAAGGACCAGGTTATGAGAGGGTGTGCACCACTTTGTTAACAAAAGAAAAAAAATTTGTAGAAGATTCATTGCAGCCCGTCAGAGATTCATGGGTTGAAACAGGGTTGTCTATCGTTTCTGATGGATGGAAAGATGCAAAAAAACGTCCTTTGATAAATGTCATCGCAATAAGCCCCAAGGGAGCAATTTTTTTGAGAGCAGTTGATTGTGAAGAGCAAGTGAAAGATGCCCCATTCATTGCTAACATTTTGATTGAAGCAATCGAATCAATGGGCTCTCAAAACGTTGTCCAAGTCATAACGGACAATGCCAAAAACTGTAAATCAGCAAGGATGTTGGTGGAGGCGAGGTACGAGCATATATTTTGGACACCTTGTGTTGTCCATTCACTCAACTTAATGCTGCAAAAGTTGGGGAATCTAATTGAATGGACAAAATTTGACAAACCATCACATGTCGCAAGCTATCTTCAAACAATTCTCAAAATTGAAGGTGTTAAAGGTAACAATTTTGTATGATTATGTTTCAGTTTAGTTTGTTTTAAATTTTGAAAACATTTTTGTTTTGTTGTTTAATTTTTTTTATTTTACTAGGTTGCTGAGACTTGATTTGCCTCGCACACAATCGTCTTGAGGCGACTTGTGGAAGTGCGAGAGGCATTGCAAAATATGGTTATTAGTAACCTTTGGAGTATATGGCGGTAGTCAAGCACTGAGAGGGCACAAAAAATAAATATGTTGATCCTCAATGATGATTGGTGGGGTCGTGTTGATTACTTGCTCAGTTTCACTGAGCTTATCATAAGCATGATCTGGTTCGTAGACATGGATCAGCCATGTTTAGGAGAGGTATATGAGGGGATTGACTCAATGATTGAGAAGATCAAAGCCATCATCAATGCAAAAGAGCAAGATCCCCATGAGACATTTTTTCAAACAAGTGCAGTAATTTCTAATTGAGCGGTGGAACAAAATGACAACTCCATTGCATCTCCTTGCCTTCACATTGAGTCCCAGATTTTATAGCAATGAAATCCTTTCTTTGCCTAGTAGAGTGGCACCATATAGAGATATTGAAGTTAGTGAAGGGTACAAGGCAGCATTCAGAAGGCTCTATCACGATCCTAAGATTGAGGACATAGTTTCAGCTGAATTTGCAGACTTCATTTCCTCTACAGAACATAGTCTTAGCGCTTGACGTGACAAAAACAAGAAGGATGCCCGTATTTGGTGGTGTTTGCATGGGCAATCTCTTGCAATCAAAATATTATCACAAGTCTGATTTTAAATCTTAAAATTTATATTTAATAATTTATATTTTCTAAATTTTGAACTCTTCAATTTTTTATTTTGCATTGGTTTTAAAAAAAATTCCCTTGTGATTTTCTTAATAGGTTGTGAGTTCATCTTCATCCGAGCGGAATTGGAGTACATACTCCTTTATCCACTCTCAAAAGAGCAACAAGCTAGCAACAAAGAAGGTTGAGCATTTGGTCTATGTGCATTCCAACTTGCGCCTTTTATCGCATATGCAATCAAACTACAAGGAAGGGCCAACAAAGCATTGGGATGTTAGGGCAGAAGATGTTGATTTAATTGCTTCCCACTCCCATCATTTATTACTTGACACAGAGGCTTTGGCTTCGCCAAGACAACTGAGTGGTATTGGTGCTAGTGCTAGCGGGAGTGGGAGTGCTAGTGCTAGTGTTACTGCTACTGCTTATGGTTTTAATGAATCACTTGTTGATGTTGATGCTTTCGATGAAGACATTGGAGAGGAATATTAAAATAATAAATATTTGATATTTCATTGTTTCAATATGTGATAGTGTTGATGTGGTTCATTAGAAATGTTGGCATCCCAGTTGTGATAGTGTTTGTACCAATGTGAAATGCTTAATGTTGATTTAGTAAATGAAAATGTTGATTTAATAAATTAATATATGATTTTTATTAATTTTTGTACGGCCAAACCCAAAACAAACCCAAGACAAAAAAAAATTGTCGTATCGGCGAACCGGGTTCTTCGAACCCGAACCCAAACCCAAAACAAACCGGTAACTCAGCAAATATTTGATGTTCTAAAAGACAAATTGACTTTGTTTTTTAAAGAAGCAAAAGAAGGAAAATTTACAACTCTTATAGGTTATCTTCATGAAAAACTTTTCAAGTCATGGTGGGATTCTCAAAACACCATTATATTTACTTCAAAAGAATGTTTAATGATGTATCTTTCATTAATTAGTTTTGAACTTTTTCAAGGGAAGATACAAGTTGATATTAATCTACTTGAGGTAGATTGAAGTTTGAAGGATAAAGACTGTATTGAAGGCAAAAGTCTTCAATAACCAAATAATGTAATAAGGGAGGTGTTGGAGAATATTACATTATTTGGTACATGCCAATGTACCACCTTGATACAAAATTAGATTAGGTGTGTGTCTTAGATTAGAGTGTGAGTTTATATTCCATGTAATGTAATAATGTGCAGAAAATGCACAAGTGTCATGTAATTAAGTGTGCAAGTGTTGTGAGTGTGGGATGTGCACAAGTGTCCATTATGTAAGAGTGCACGTGTCCTTAGAATAGGAAGGTGAAGAGTTTCAAAGAAGAGTCACATACTATTATATATTTGTGACAACGCATTGTAATTGATATAAAAAATGCATTGCAAATAGCATGAATTAGTAGACCTTTATTCTATAACATTTTCAGTATTTTCATGAGCAATTTTCCTGTGATTACTCTGTGAGTATTTCTGAGTTATTCCAGCTTTATTATCATCTTTACTAAGTTCATTTTACTGCAACTTTATTATATACGATTTTGTGGTTATTTACATTAAGTGTTAAGCTACAAAAGCTATCAGAGGTCCTATTTAAACCTTGTGGAAGGTAGTTATTCCTGCAACTACCAAATCGACACCTCACCATCTTTCATTACATTTGGATTACATTTCATTTCCAACTATATGATGCATTATTCATCCATACGTTAACTAGTACTTCATTAAACGTTACAAGGAATTCAAACAGTTACATTCAAAATTGCATGTGCATGTACTTGACTTTCAATGCACTTATCTATGTTCAAGTACGAGGTAGCACATCTGATGGCGCCATGTCAGAACTAGCGTCTACACTAGGCAGCTTTGTCAACCACTTCAACTTCACCATGTGATATACCTTACTTCTATCCTGTATCAGTTGTTATCCTTTCTACACTATTGGAGTGGATGAAGTAGCTCTTCAAGGGGGATATTGTGGAATTTCTCCTTTCTCCCCAAGTTAAGCATGGGGGGGATGTTAGTGTACTGGGATTCTCCTACAATGAGCAACGATTCTTCAACTTGTAGTGCAACATCTATTTTAGAGTTTTGCACAACCTCCAAATTTGGAGGTTAATCTATCAAAGATTTGGTTACAACCAAATCTACTATTCTAGCCACAATCCAAGTTGTGGATAAGCTTAACTTGGAACAGATTCTCCTACTCTTCCCTATAAATAAGAAGCAGAGATCCATAGCTAGATGGACTCCTAGAATTCACTAATCTATCTTATGGAAAACCCAATGTTTACAAAGTTATATTTTTTGCATAATTGTTTCTTTTGTGTATTTGATGGCTGATTGTGGGCTAGATTCTCAGGTGTTTAATTTGACAGATTATGTGGAAATATTGCAATTTCCAACAGCAGTATAATGCCCAAGTTTGAGAAAATGTCTGCTGGCATATTGATCTTCCATCAATGCGTGAGAAGATTGAATCCTGAAAAGAATCAATGAGTTTGTCTCCTTATAATAGATATTATGTGTCAACTGATCACTGCAAGTTTGGTTCAGTTCTCTAGGTGTAAGTATTAATATTTAATCTCCTTTTATTACTACATTTGTGACATGAAGTTCTCTTACATATGGAATGTGGCCGGACAGGACTGGCTTTCCGGTACCATGTTTTGGCCACTCCTCGTTTGTCAAGGAGGTGCAAAGAGGCACAGCTTACCAATTTTGTGTCCGATGATACAAGAGATCTAAGGGAACGGAACCTGTGCCCTCCTAGGATTATCCAACCAGGCCCCCTTGGTCCCAGCAATTCTCCTAGGAGCATTAGTAGATCCTATCTTAGCTCATTTAGGATGATGAACTTGACGACTCTGCTTCTATTTCCATCACTGATTAGAGCTGGTGGTTGGATCCACCTGGGCTCTTCTTCCTTGGCTGCCAGTTCTCATATTTCTTTGTTATTTATGACTTTTTAGGTTTTCCATTTTCCTTTCTACATCCATCCCACGATGTTAAGATCTGATGCTGTACAGTTATCTTACTTTAGTATACCTTTCTTTAGTTTATTTGCTCTACTTTTGTTTATCTTGTGAGTACTTTATTAGGCTTCAATGCATTGTAACAAGTTATTTCCAGCAAGTCCCATGGGCCTATTTTGGTTGTGCGGAAATTAATAGAATTTCCATTTTCCATTCTAGATCCACCCCATGATGTTAAGACCTGATGTTGTACAGTTATCTTACTTTAGTATACCTTTCTTTAGTTTATTTGCTCTAGTTTGGTTTATCTTGTTAACACTTTATTAGGCTACAATCCATTGTAACAAGTTACTTCCAGCAAGTCCAAATGGCCTATTTTGGTTGTGTGGCCATTAATAGAATTATATTATATCTTATCCTACAGACTAGAGGAGGAATGTGGCCACAATGTTCAGCCTCATTATTAGTGCAATTCCCAGCTAGTTGTACTTTCCCTTTATTGGTTTTGACAAGTCTTCCAACTCCACCTTTGCCTGGGTTGTCTCTGGACGTTGCTTTGAGATCAACCCTTTCATAGTATATTGGTGTCTGTTGCCAACATACTATTTATCCAGTTTGGACATGGCAGGTTCTATAACTATAGGCAATTTACCCTTTGCTTAAAGTTGCTGCCTCACCCAGAGATCGATATCCATACACGTTGTTTCTGTTAAAGGCTCAATGTACCTCTCTAATACAGGTCTATACTGGTTAAGAAAATATACTATAAGCCTGTCATCTCCATGGAGTTTCATATGTTTTCTCTCTAAGCAGATGCTCCACACTGTGGAAAATGGGAGCATGAACATAAGATTAGGCAAGGACTTGCACTGGGTCATCTCCTTTTCACTCGACGCTTCCAGCATACTTTTATGTACTCAGACATCCATATTTCTTTTGCATACTGCTTGACAGAATATTATACATATTGAAGGGCCTTCCACGACCTTTTGTTTGTAAATTGTAACTTATCTTGAACGTTACAGATTCCATTTTCAGTTTCAATTTCAAATATGTTGCCATTAATCATTCATTTCAAACTTCCAATACTTTGAAGTTTCCATTTCAAATTCCTCAGTTTGAAATTTTTTGAAGAGTGAGGGCATGAATCACGTCAAATGGCACAAGTTAGAATGGAAGACTACATAGTGCCTAAATCCTTTGTATGCTCTGATGGCAATCAATTAGGAAATAATGAACAAATAAATGCCTTGCTTTCAATTACAAACAAATGAATTAAGCATCAATAGAGCCAAATGAAACATCAAAAATTGAAAGTTATAGTGTGAAGACAACAATTGGTGTGCATGCATATGAAGACAAGGCATCAAATATCAAAAGTAGATAAATCAACCAAAGAGAACATATTTTATATTCAGAAAAACTGTACAAGAAATCATCCAGTTTCCTTCCAAAGAAGAAATTTCTCAAACTAAGAAACTAAAGCACAAAAGCCAGAAGAGTCTGAGAAAGTGGGGTCAGAGCAATCTAGGATCAGGTGACATGCCTTAGAAGTGGCTAGAGGATGCACCTGACTTCCCAAGGTCCGGTAAGGGAGGGCAGGGAACAATGTATTAGAAGAGAAAAATAAAAAATAAAGAGTAGCTGAAATGCTTTAACATATGAAATAATATCACTCATATAATAGAAATGCAAAAATGCAAATACCAGTATAGAGGTATCACTGATTTCTTACTAATAACTATCATTTAAGACAATGACATAAAAGAACATCAAAACCATGGTTATGAAACTCGATAATTAATTTTTTTCCTCATCAATTGTTTTCTTTTAAAAGTCGCCAAGACTTGGTAATCCTTTCTTTTAAAAAAAAAAAATTAGACTTGTATGCGGGGTGAAAATTAATTAGTTTCTTTTAGTTCAAAATTGCATTTTTTTAATGTTCTTTCCTGTCAAGATTTTCCAAAGTTCCGAGCCCAAGTCAAAGTTGGCTTTTGTCGAAGTTTTTTCAAGTCCAAATTTCTCTACTATGATCAAAACCATCAGTAATCATCAGGCAAAAAGACGCACTCAAATATATATAATACAACTCATGATCATGATTAAAAATAATGCATTAGATAGTAGACAGAGGCTCTTGATTCTTTGCGCAGAAGCTGTACAAAGATGTTGAGGCATGAATAGGCCCTACATTACCTAAATTTATATCCTTCTTTTCTACACTTAATGATGGCACAGAAACTAGACCAACTCTATGTTCGTAGAACTCCCCTCCTCCTCAAGATGTCCAATATCCCCAAAATTTACGGCCCAAGGTGCTAATGGTTCCTATAGGTATTCTGCCCTTTCCTCCTCTGAAGTAAAGTGTATATAAACCAGCTTCTCTACTGTCTTAGCGAAAAGTCAATACCTCTCATAAACAACAGCATGTCATAACAACCCCAGAGCCAATTAAAAAAGCTTCAGATCTATTTCATTATGCAACAACCACCATCCAATGGGAGGAGGACTAATATCAGAAAGTTCCAATTTCCTTCTCTCCCGATTGCATAGTGTGTGCAGAGTCACAGACTGAATTATTGAGCTCATAAAAATAAAAGATCTGCTAACAAAGCATGGCCATCTTCTTTGAATTATACAGCTTAAAATGTAGCATCAAGGAACACATTCAGGACCTTTAAATCATTAATAGGTACTCCTATGCCAGACATAGGCACATAACATATGGGATGGAAGGCATATACAGCCATATAAAGAGAAATGTTCATCATTTTTTACATCTTATCTACTATCAGTTAGAGTTACTTGAAAAACTTGATAAGCATGATTTTGACACCATGTTAGCACTCCAAAATGAAAGTATATCTGTCTCTGTAGGAATAGAATGACAGGTACGGGATGCATATAGAATGAATGGTTAATTGAGCACAAACTGTTTTACTTTGCTTTCCTTCATTTAATGGTAAACTATATGCTAAGTTGCAACCATCTTGTAGTTGAGAATGTGGTTACAGGGATAAAATATTTCTTACCTGTAGTCACACATAGGGAAAAGGTTTGAAAAAGTGAAGAGACCAATTCTTTTTCAGCATTCTTATCATCACTTCTCTACATGCATTGTATAGGAAGATGGGAAAAAGGATGTTCACACAATGGCCAGGAAAAAAGAAAGGCCTAACGGACACTTCTCTTTATCGAGTGTTTATATGGAGGCACCTATAACTACACATTCTATAATATTGACATACTCAGTCCATGCAATCAATAATGTGTTGAGAGCTCTATGTGATTAATGTAAAGTCACAAAGTCAAATTTGTATTAATAATCGGGCCTATCTAATAAAGTAGATTACACATTGTTTAATAATTAATAACGTATGCCCCTTAAAGATGATGCATAAGGCCTTACTAAAGTTCTATAATGAAAAGGACTATCTAACGTATTATATGCAATAATGTTTAATGATGAATTATGTATAGGACCATATGTGGTTGTCCAAATACTGTGGGTTCCTAACCATATAAATGTTGATATCAATTCTCTTAAAATAATTAATTATTTTCTCTCCAACCTTGTAGATTGATATTTGAATTAGTAAAACAATAAAGCAGAAGAATTTTATTCATAGTTACCAGGCTTGGCTGAACCAGTTAAATCCAGAGCAAACCAACACCTTTTTTCAGCTGCTGCCAGAGAAAATACACCTTAATTACATTCGACCAACCTCATTGCCATGGATTTATGGTTAAAGATGGTTGTGATTCACAATCATCTCAGAGACCTTGCAGATTTACCAGTGGTTGGATGTCTAGTAGAGGCAGAAGCAGTGTATGTGGCCCAGTTCAAGATTGAAATATCTGCAGTATTTTGAACTTACCATATTTTCTGTATTTTTCCATAATTGCATATATTTTTATAAATATTACTTTTATGAGTAATTATTTGAATTTTCCCAACAGAACTGAACCTCTCTGGGAAAAAACCAACCTCTGAACTTCTTTTGCCTTCCATTCAAACCAGCCAGCTAAATCTGGTAACTGTGATTTTAATTGCCTACTTTTACAAAGGGATTGGTGATCATTCCCCAAAGACAACCAGAATTAGCTTGTTACGTGATCTGCCTGCATCACAGCACAAGGGGAGATCACTAACTTTGATAACATAGATTTCATTTGCTTTCTTATATTATATGGTATATAAATTTAATAATTTATTTCTATTGTATTTAATTCAAGTTGATTTTCCTACTCAAAATCAATTTGGTTTGAAATTGAATTTTCTTCCTGGAAGTTTTAATTCATGTTGTCAGAGACAACAAAATTTCAAAGCCATTTTCTAGGTGGATGGGCATTGTCGTTCTTTTGCTTAAAATATATTGATCCTTGGGTTGACGATCCATGGTAGCAAGAATTGGCTCATTGAAACTCTAATGTGCGATCCTTCTAAAAATGACAAAACTTCATTTTCTCCACAACACTATTTCTGAATGTTTTCAAACAGGGGCTACCCTTATCTGCATAACAGATCATCTCAAATATTGGTTAAACAAAAAGTCACATATTTGCACTTTGTCAACCAATTGTAATCCAATATAATTTGTTTCATATTCCTTTGCATTACAATTTTCAAATCTACCTGCTTCAATCACCACTAATCATAATCACATTCACAGCCTCTTTCACCTCAAGTATGCACTCTATGAACAGGAAAGCATTCACATCCAAGAAATAACTCAAATTATTGATCCCCAAATAGAGTGTTGCATGGCAGATTATGTATTTACTTTGAAATGCAACAAAAAGACCAACACCATGATGTTATGGTTCAGGATAATCCAAGCTCACTCCCTTTTTCATCTATTAAATCCATTTGGTATGATTAACAGTGAAAAAAACAGCATGCTTCAAGGTCGAAGGACTTAAACAATGATAAAAGTTAATTCTCAGAAAGAAGGCAGTTTAATATAATTTTGTAAAATGTGACAAAACAAGTAAACCATTAAAGAGAATTTATTCAATTGACACACAAATGTTTAAGAAATTATTAAGCATACCATAATCAGCAACTGTAACAGGAGAATCATCAATCTTGGATTGAGTATCTGTTTGTAAGAGGCTCTTCTGCACTGTCTGAAGATAAACATTATGTCAGTTGAAGTAGAGCATTTGGTCTATATGCAACTCCTTACATTATTTACAGTCAGTAAGTATAAAGCATACATGTGAGCTACTCCTATTTTATTTTCCCTCATTTTTTCATAATTTAATGTTTAGTAAGAAGAAAACCGTAAACTTATTCATGACACTAAGAACAAAACAGATACCCATATCAAAACTATAAAAATCATCTGATAAAATTCAACCTTCAAAAAACAAATGAATATACAATTTCTATAAATAGATTCCTGAATCTGAGTTTCTAATTGCAATGGTGGATTATACATATGATAGATTATTAAGCAAGAAATAAAAATGTACAAATGTTATGCATTAACATTTAATATTTAATCTGTCGCACGTGAGCAATAACAATGTAGAAATGTTACGCATTTACATATAGTATAAATGCAGTGAAAATAAATAACGTATATGTAATTCAGTATACGTCATACTAACACTTTCTGTTATGGCACTGCTTACACCTATACTTAAGCAGTCTAGAAAACCCCCTGAGAAACATTATGACTCCACTACTCAAATTATAACATCAAATTGAAAGTTTTTAATGACGTCATCATCTCACCATCATCAGAATTGAGATCAAGATAAATGCCTAGTGTAATTTCCAAGAAATATAGATTTCTAATTTTGTTTATATTTTTCAATGGATTTCTAATTTTGTTTATATTTTTCATTGGATTTCTAGCTTTGTTTATATTGTTCATGTTCATCTCACCAAGTTACTGATTTCAGGTGGCCTGCCAGCCACCATAAACAATAATAAGAAGCAGCAGCAGCAACTGATATCAACGTAATATCAGCTTCCCCTAAACATGACTTTTATGGAAAGAAATATACTTAACAAGGAACTTGTTTCCAGCATCAAAATGACCAAGATTTGAGTGATTTTTGACTAAGCTAATATTATTGGCTAAAAAAACTTAGTCTCAAAAGTTGTTGCCTTAATTTCTTGGTTTCCTTTTTTATTAGAATCAGCAAATGCTCTCCATTCAATCAGCAAGACATGCACATCAACCTAAAAGCCCAAATATTGAAATAAAAACCTAGAAGTCAGCCCACAAGGACAAATACCAAAGTTACCATATCCAGCATTTTTCCTGTCCAGACACACGTAATCCACATATCAGATATGGCTACAGTAACAATATTTCTCGGATACCATATCCAAACTTATCTCAATACATGGACAATGTATCCAAACATATACAAATAAATGTCCCTAACTGGTTCATATCTAAAACATTGAGACATTGCCTAGGCATGTTCAAAGCTGTATCCACAGCAAAAGAATAAAAGAATACACAATTTTTAGAAAAATAATTTAAATTTTAAAAACAATGGCAATCCTCTTCTTAATTAATGAAAATATTTTATTTAAAATGTATATTTGTGTAATCAAATGGCATGAGAGTAAAATTACTCGATTCCAAGGAAGAGACCCGGGTTCGAATCTTGCCAAGAGATACATGCATAATTGCCAAGTTGTTGCAAAACCACAATGTGGACATAATGTAATATGGGTAGAGCCTGTTTCAATCCCATATAACCAATTTAAAAAAAAAATGTATAGTTGTGTATAAGTTTTTGTATTATATGTTTTCTGTGTCAATATATAAAATATGTATGTTATTTAATGTTATATCCACCTATATCTATATTAGGGATGTCGACAGTTTGTTGCATCCATCCAATACCATGTCTGTGTGGTATAGATTTATTCCCAACAAGAGAGCAAATAAGTTCAAACAGAACAAGCAACAAGGAAATAATAAAGACAGTTCAATAACAGATCGATTTCATTATGTGCAATCTAATCTACATCACTTCAACAAAATGTCTCTTGTCCACAACAGTATTACACAATGATGATGTCAGCAACAGTACCATTCCATTACCATCCAATGGAACATATAAAATTTGAAATATGTATGTTATTTAATGTTATATCCACCTATATCTATATTAGGGATGTCGACAGTTTGTTGCATCCATCCAATACCATGTCTGTGTGGTATAGATTTATTCCCAACAAGAGAGCAAATAAGTTCAAACAGAACAAGCAACAAGGAAATAATAAAGACAGTTCAATAACAGATCGATTTCATTATGTGCAATCTAATCTACATCACTTCAACAAAATGTCTCTTGTCCACAACAGTATTACACAATGATGATGTCAGCAACAGTACCATTCCATTACCATCCAATGGAACATATAAAATTTGAAAAAGGAGGTTTATGGTTACGACCTAACTGTCACCCTCTATCAAACTATCAAACTAATGCAAACTAATTACAAACACAACATATCGTCTTATTCGCATGCATGACTCTGTGATGCGTAGAAAATGACAATATTTGATCAATGCTAATTACAAGCCATTGATCAACATAACAAACTTGTAACAACACACATGACAAAATTGTTTATGTACAATTACAAAATGGATGCATTCGCTCACTGAGGTGGTACCACATTGGATGGGTTCGGCTTATCTGTTTGACTGCCTACATCTTACCCCTCCTCTACATTTGTCAGCGTCCTCACCGACTACACAACTGTACTCTCTGCATGGGCAGTGCTCTCTGTGAGGCCAGTTTGTGTAACAGAAGCAATGGGTAACTGAATGTTATGTTGAGCCAACAATGCCTTCAACTGCTGATTTTCTTGCATTGTTCCCATTATTTCCTCTGCATTTTTTTGGCAAGATCATTCCACATCCATTCCCATTCAGCTTGGTACAACTGAATCTGTAAGTCTTCTGATTGGTGGAATGCAACAGTGTATTTCTTCTCTGTGTTGTTCAACTTCTGCTCTGTGCTGCTCGATTCTGCTCCAGATCAGTAATAGGCTGCTTTAGCTGATCTATCCACTCCTAATACATCTTGTGAACTTATTCCAATTCTTTCTTATACCAAGTTGTTGTCTCCTCCATTTGTTGCTTCAACTATGTCAAATCATTCTCCAATTGGTGCAACCTTGCTTTCTCTAATTTCAACTCTCCTATACTTCTGGTTTGTTCTCAAAGAAGTCAACAGCATATTGCAAGGTGTTAAATTGCTAGGGCAAGGCAATTTACCTGTCACAAGGATACTTCCATCTGATCAAGTAGACAGTATCTCTTCATTTCAGGTGGTGTGACAATTTGTTTCTCATGTTCTTGTGTGAGATACACCATTGGGGACTCTCTATAGAGGACCTCCATACTCAGCGGAAGTTCTTTCTGCTTCAGTAGTTTTGTCATCTTCTCATCTCACTTCTCCAGATGCTGAACTTCCTTCAACCGGTTATGTCGTCTAGTACTCACAAACCACTCGCAGATTTTGTCAATCTCCCAAAAAAAACACTCCGTCTAGAGTCGCCACTCATTCTGGTAATTCTCAACAATGTCCTCGTGTGCTCTGCCCAGAAAATCCGGCGTTTGTGTGAAGAACCTTGCAATTATTTTCTCCTCTAACCCCTCGGACTGTATCATTCCTGTGTAACATTGGCAAAGCAACAGGTACTACAAAATCTGGCAGCTCAAAACATTCTTTACTTGGAGGACCACCTTCCTCTTTATCCTCATCTTCCGCTTCATCATCCTCTACTTCTGCTTCTTCAATAGTTTTCCCCTTGCACACACCCCCTTGTAAGGGAGCATTGTCAATATCTTCCTCCTACCCTATTTGTTCTTCCCCTGGTACATGAAACACTCTTAATCCATGATTGGCACCCACCTCCTCTCACTGAGGTTGTTGTGCATGCTCCTCATGCTACATTGGTTGGGGCTCCTCCACTACTTGAGGAGTCCTAATGGGTGTGAAACTACTTGTTGCAAATTTTGTTTTTGAGTCGTTGTGGTGATGAGGGTATCTCTCCTCCCTCTAAATCAACATCCTCAATTTCCACCACATCATCATGTCTTGCCACCAGTTCTGCAACCAATGGCTCCACTAGTTGCTCCTCCTCCTATAACCCTGTCTCAAATTCTTCATCCACAGCATGCTCCTCCTGATTACCTCCTTGTTGCATGTCTCTCAATCCATTGTTCACCTTATCCTTCATTGCAAGGTCCTCATGCATTGGGCTAGGAGTTGGTATGGGTGAGAGCACCAACGCCTCTGCAAGGGTTTGTTGGGAATACTTAGTTGCTCCTCCTTGTCTCCTCAAACACGTCTTTCTACTCCCTGCTTTTGCAATGTGCTCCTCTTGTACCGCTCATTCCACTCAACTGTTTCATTGCAAGCAAATCTCGAACCGTAGTCCAACAATATATGGTGGGTGTGCCATCTCAAATGGGTTTTGGCTCAACCCACTCTGGTACATGGATTCCCTATCTCTTCATCACATCCAAAAACAATGCGATAAAATGGAAACCCATCAAAAAAAAAATGTTACTTCCCCACATGAAGTAATTAATTCACTCTGACAGTTGCAACGCCCAATCATACCTTATTCCATCCATGATGCCTTGCATGTAAGCTTAGTTATCAAGTTCGAGTTTGTGTTCAAGTTCGACACTCTTGAAATTCGAAATAAATTCGACATGTTCAAAAATTCGGAATAAAATTCAACATAAAATTCGATATATTATAAATGTACATATATCCTACTTGTTTTTTTTTTGGTAGTCGGATGCAAAGCAATGTGCCAAGAGGCCGTCGATGCGGTATCAATTTATAGGCACACATGTAATTCCGGTCACAGCCATAACCAATGTCTAATTAGTGTCATTCGGTTAGTTACAACACCCAATTAGTTTGGGTTGTTCCTCTATCAATCCAATTACCCGAAGTTATATTCATTTACTAATTTACTCAGACAAGAATCGGTATAAATCTATGATTGATATGTTTCTTTACTAATTGTGGCATTTACTGTGTGGGTTTGCACCAATCATAATCTTTTCAAACCTAGGTGTTGTACAGGCTTGAAGTTTGGTGTCACTAGATTTGTGGATCAAATTTGTCACCTTAACCTTATTTTATTTTTAAAAGGTAATAACGGTTTAGTTTTGGGTATCCAAACTACCAATACACAAATCAAGGTAAACTTGTTTAATTTTTTTAATTAATATTAAATATTATTTATACATAATGGTTAGACTTAGGTGAAAAAATATGTATATGTATGGGGATTTGAGGTCCTGCACTCTGGATCATTTGCAGTTACTAAAGTCTATAGCGACAGGTATGACCTGACCAGGTTGTTTTAAGGAGCTATGTACGAAATGCACCGCTTGACCTGCCGCAATTGGTTTTATATTCAAATTCTCATTCGTGCCAGACAGGAACAAAATAAGATGCTCCGCACTACACTTTGAGCAAAGGTTCCTGACCGTAAATTCATATGGTTCCTTTTTTCGCCCTTGTAATGTGGATGTTGATACGCTTGCACCTTTCTTCCATGTCGTACTTATGTCTGACAGTCTACACTGCCCTGCAACTTCAAACATCCCCGGTTAAAACAATTTTAAAAACTAACAAGTTGACATCTACATACGTACGTTCAGAAGAATAAATAAATAAAACGATTTACCCTGTGCCAATGCTAAACTGAAGATGGCAACATGTAGAACCAGGAAAAAGGAGAATTCATAAATATCAAACCTGTTTTCTGTCAATTTTTTTCCATGCCGAATTTAAGGTTTGTTCGTCGAATTTATTCGTCAGGGTTTTAAATTCGACGAATTTCGAATTTTATCTCAAAAATTCGACGAATTTGATAACTAAGCATGTAAGGTACTAGCCGGGTTGGTATGTCTAATGTGCATCCCTCTCCCGCAATCATGACATGATTAGGCACACTACACATTTATATTCGTTGTTTTTCATCAAGTTCTACTTCACTACTCAAGAACCATGTTGGTATAGTTTCTGCACTTCATCCTACTACAAGGCATTGGTGTCACAGTACTGTGTTAGGACCCTATCCTAACACAACTATGTACTTGTCTAGTGTTGGTGTATGTTTGCACCATGGGCGCCTAGTGTGCATGGGCCCATTATGATGTAACCTTTACTTTTATTGTAAGTAGGAGTTAGTAGCTCAGGTCCCCTCTTTCATGTGGTCCAACCCTTGAGCATTAGGGTTAGGGTAAATAAGAGTCTATATAAGGACATGGGTTTGGAGTAGAAGGCATCTCATATTTTTCTCATTTTGTATCGGAGCTCTGCTTCCAAGGAGGTTGCCCCCTCGAAGAGGCCTGCGATATCTGTTCTGCTTGATTAATATAAGTTTGTTGTTATTTCCATCCAGTTATTTTCATGAGCACTTCTGTTATTTTCATTTTCATGGTCATTTAGTTTGTGAGCATTTCCATTAATTCCTGCATTGCTACTTCGGTTATGCTTATTTTTATATGAAGGTTCCTAACAAGTGGTATCAAAGCTCTTTCCAAGGCCGTGTTCTATAGCAGCAACAGTTCTTGTCCTTCCATCCATTTTTCTATTCTACAATTTTTCATTCTATTCATTTTCCATTAAAGTATCTTTCCAAAAAAAATAAAAACACAATTTTTTTTTTGTTTTTAGTGGATTAGGTTAGAAACCCTATGTCGGGGGTTTTAAAATATCACGGAGGAGCTATCATTATTGGCTAAGCTAGATTGCCCATAAAGCATCTAGTGAAGTGAGAGGTGCTCAAACTCTAATACCTAGGCCTTAGACAACACCCATATACAATTGTAAGCTCCCATGTACCCTCAGGTATATAGGGAGACCCCCTAGGAATAGAAGAAGCTTTCACCCATAGGAAGATATCGATCGTTTGAGTTTTGTGGTGCACCAGTAAGCAGTTAGCCCTAGGAAGTTACTCTCATAGTACCCTTGAAAATGGATAGTGTGACTATGGGTATGGTGGAACCCTCCATAGTTAGAGTTTTGAAATATTGGGCCGACCACTAATCATGAACGAGATCGTATATCAGAGAGCCCATGAAATCAGACACACCCTAACTTAGGTTGTCCCTATTGAAACATTGTTTTAGTCCTTTCCCATTCAAAAACAAAACCAGATCTGAGCATACTATAGAAGAGACTACTAGTCACAATCTGATAGTGCAGATAATACCTAATCTGTCTGACAGTGAAGAGAATACCCTGTCTGACAGTGCAGAAAATATCTAGTTTGATAGTGCATAGAATACCTAGTCTGACAATGTAGAGAATATCCAATGTCAATGTAGAGAACATACTGTCTAACAATCAGAGCAATCAGTTGTCAGTAGTCTGTCTAAGAAGTAGTCAGTTGCCAATAGTTTGCCAACCAAAAAAAATACAAAAATTTGCCATTTTGCGAGATAGCCCATTGCGATCCCCTCTTCGAGTTGATCGTTTTGAGACCTAACTCTAATAACCCATTTTTGGAACCCTACCTTCCAAAAATCATCATTTTGTGGTATAGTCCATTCTAATCCTCTCTTCGAGCTGATCATTTTGAGATATAACTCCAATAAACTTTTTTGGAGACCCTAAAGTGACAAATGGCTGGTGGTACTAGAGCTACCCAAGAGCTAGAGCGATTGGGTGACCAGGTGAAACAAATTGAAGCTTCTCAATCAACAATCCTCCAGGCATTATCCAAATTAGACAAATTGGATAAAATTGACGACCTCGAAAGTCGTTTAATAGGCCTAAATGCAAAATATGACACTTTGGCAAGACAATCATCAAGGAGTCAAGGTGCTAGTTCTGAGGGAGGAGCATGAAATACCCTACCTCTAAATACAAATTAGAGAATGCCCAAGCTAGACTTTCCAAAATTTGATGGTGATGATCCAACTAGTTGGTTGTATTAGGTCAAACAATATTTTTCTCTTCATGCCACTCCCCATAATCAGAAGCTTGCAATTGCATCTTTCAACCTAGAACATGAAGCAATCCAATGGTACCAATGGTTAGAGAATATGAATCCGAGGCTCACTTGGCCTGAATTTGAGCATGAATTACTCACCTATTTTGGACCCAGTGAGTATGAAGATTTTACTAGAGCCCTCACCAAGTTAAGATAGACGACATTTGTCCATGATTACCAGACAAGTTTGAAAAGTTGGCAAATCACACTAGGGGATTGAGTGCTGAGTTTTTCCAAAGTTGTTTCATTAGTGGATTAAAGGAAGATATTCGTGTTGAAGTGAAAATGTTCAAGCCAAACAACATGATGGCAGTTGTAGGATTGGCTAGGCTTGTTGAGGATAAATTCATAGCACAAAGGCGTACTTTTAAACCTCCACAGGCTCAAACCTTGTTTCCATCTTAGACATCATCAAACTCAAGAAACAAACCACCCTAGGTTAAACGTCTCACCCACAAAGAAATGGAGGCACGTCGAGGCATAAGGTCTATGTTACAACTATGATGACAAATATTCTCTGGGCCACAAGTGTGTACAACAAAAACTATATTTACTAGATGTGGGAGAACCTTCCACCAGGGAACCACATGATGAAGGGGAGGACCAAATAGAGGTAGATCAACCTGAAGATTCCAAACCGATAAAGGACCCACCACCCAAAATTTCAGTACATGCATTAGCCAGGATTTCTACTCCCCAAACCATGAAGGTGGTGGGGTATTTCAAAGGCCAGTGACTTATCATCCTCATTGATTATGGTAATACCCATAATTTTATTGATCCTCATAGCTAAACAAGTCTGTTACATCTATTCTTGCAATTCATTTGAAGTCATGGTTGCCAATGGGGGTACTCTACTGTGCAAGGGAAAATGCAAAAATGTAAAGGTGGTGATGGGAGACTACAACCTCAGGGTAGACATGTTTGCCCTTCCTTTGGGGGTTGCGACATTGTGTTGGGAACTCAATGGCTTCACACCCTAGGCTCAATAGTATGGGACTTTTCTGAGCTATGGATGCAATTCACAGAACATGGGAAGCAATACACTCTCCAAGGCATGACCGTAGGTCCTACCCAACTCATCAGCTCACATTGAATGGAAAAGATTTTGAAGAAATCATCTCAAGGGGTAGTGGCACAATTGTTTGCACTACATGCCTCGAATACCGATGATACAATTCAATCAGTTGAATTACAAGAAATTATGGATAAACATGCCCCTGTATTTGCAGAACCACAAGGGTTACCACCATGTCACTCCCACGATCATGCCATCGAGCTTGTTTCGGGAAGCTTACCACTGAACATTCTTCCTAACTAGTACCCGTATATGCAGAAGATGAGCAACAAGGATCATTCGATCAAGTGTCAACCCATATTCTTCCCCAGTACTTTTGGTTCATAAGAAAGATGGGTCTTGGCGGTTGTGTGGATTTTTAAGAACTCAACAAAATTACCATCAAGGACAAATTTCCCATTCCCATCATTGATGAGTTATTGGATGAACTCCATGGTGCTCACTTCTTCTCAAAGTTGGATCTTCGTTCAAGTTATCATCAAATCAGATTGTAGGAAGAAGATATTCCAAAGATAGCATTCTGCACTCATGAAGGCCATTATGAATTCCTCGTCATGCCATTCGGTCTTACCAATGCACCATCCACCTTTCAGAGTCTCATGAATGCAATCTTTCAACCATTTTTGCATAAATTTATTTTGGTCTTTTTTGACGACATTCTAGTTTATAGTCGTACATGGGCGGAACATTTGCAACATTTAGACCAGACACTACAACTCCTGGTTGATAATCAACTGTGTGCCAAATGATCCAAATGTTCTTTTGGGATGCAAGAAGTGGAATACCTAGGCCATATAGTTTCAAGGGAAGGGGTCAAGGTGGACCCTAAAAAGATTGCAGCCATACAAGAATGGCCCAAACCACAGACTCTCAAAAGTCTTCGGGGTTTCCTAGGTCTCATTGGCTATTACCAAAATTTGTCCGTGATTATGGGAAGATTGCATCCCCTTTGATTGCTATGTTGTGGAAGAACTCGTTTCTATGGTCAGAACCCACCAAACATGCATTTCTGCTACTCAAGCAAGCTATGCTCTCTACTCCTGTCCTTGCTATGCCTGATTTCTCCAAGCCATTTGTGGTTGAAAGTGATGCCTCAAGAAGTGGAATTGGTGCAATGCTTATGCAGGAAGGGCGGCCATTGGCCTTCACTAGTAAGGCACTATTGGGCAAAAACTTGGGAAAGTCGACTTATGAGAAGGAGATGATGGCGATCCTACATGTTGTAAACCAATGGAGGCCTTATCTTATTGGGCGACATTTTTCCATCAAAATGGACCACCACAGCCTTAAGTACTTTCTCGAGCAACGTGTATCTACGCCCGAACAACAAAAATGGGTTACCAAATTGTTGGGGTATGATTATGAGATCATTTATAAGAAGGGCAAGGAAAATGTAGTCATTGATGCACTATCCCACCAATATGAGGATCAGGGTATGCTATGTGCCATCTCTACTCCACTTCCTCAATGGACCCACCAACTTCAAGGAGAAGTGACCCAAGATCCCACCTTGCAATCAATAATTCAGCAACTTCAAACTAATTCCGACTCTCACCCAGGATATACATGGGATGGACAATATCTGCAATATCGGGGTCGCCTCGTTCTCCCTAAAAATTCGCCACTCCGCGAGTCCATATTACAGGAAATGCATGCTTCTCCGACCATAGGACATTCAAGCTTCTTAAAAATGTATGAACGGGCTAAACACACTTTTTTGGGTAGGCATGAAAAAGGATATCAAGACCTTTGTTGCAGAATGTGACACTTGTCAACACGTTAAGGGTGAAACTATTCGCACACCGGGCACACTCCAGCCTCTTCCAATTCCAGAGACCGTTTGGATGGACATTTCTATGGATTTTATTGAAGGGCTCCCAAAGTCTGGAGGCAAAACAGTCATTCTCGTGGTGGTGGATCGTCTCTCTAAGTATGCTCATTTTTGTCCTCTAGCCCACCCTTACAAGGCCTCAACTGTTGCCCAAATATTCCTTGATTCCATTTTTCACCTTCATGGCATGCCCCAGTCCATCGTATCCGATCGTGACCCCACATTCACTAGTCATTTCTGGCAGGAACTGTTCAAGCTGCACAACACACAACTCAAGATGAGCTCGGCATACCATCCCCAGACCAATGGGCAAACTGAAATTGTCAACAAGTGCTTAGAGACTTATCTACGTTGCTTTGCATCTGAGCAACCAACTCATTGGGTCAAATGGCTTCCTTTGGCCAAGTGGTGGTATAATACTTCCTATCACTCCACCAAGATGACACCGTATGAAGCAATTTATGGACAACCACCACCGTCACTCCTGTCATACATTTTGGGTAGTTCCAAGGTTCAAGCAGTGGATTCCACTCTCATGGAGCGTGCACAACTACTCCAAAATCTCAAAGATAATTTGGTCATGGCACAGAACCATATGCAACAACAAGCAGATCAACACCGTTTTGAGCGCAGTTTTAACATCGAGGACATGGTTTTCCTATGCCTACAGCCCTACAAGCAATCATCATTGAAACTCCATGGCAGTCAAAAGCTAGCACCAAAATTCTATGGACCATATAAAGTGCTCCAACAAGTTGGCCCCATGGCCTACAAGTTAGAATTGTCGCCTTCTTCCACGATACATCCAATTTTCCACGTCTCATCTTTAAAGAAGGTCCTTGGCAACCGTATACAAGTCCAGTCCACACTACCCCAGTTGGATGAGGAAGGCTCGATCATCTTAGAACCCGAGAATATTCTAGACCAGCATACACGCACACTTCGCAACCGCACTCTCACCGATGTCCTAGTACAGTGGCGTGGACTGCAGCCAAAAGATGCTACCTAGGAGCCGCTCCATCAACTACAGCAATAGTTTCCTCACTTCAAGCTTTGAGGACAAAGCTTCTTGAAGGGGAAGGGCATGTTAGGACCCTATCCTAACACAACTATGTACTTGTCTAGTGTTGGTGTATGTTTGCACCATGGGCACCTAGTGTGCATGGGCCCATTATGATGTAACCTTTACTTTTATTGTAAGTAGGAGTTAGTAGCTCGGGTCCCCTCTTTCATGTGGTCCAACCCTTGAGCATTAGGGTTAGGGTAAATAAGAGTCTATATAAGGACATGGGTTTGGAGTAGAAGGCATCTCATATTTTTCTCATTTTGTATCGGAGCTCTGCTTCCAAGGAGGTTGCCCCCTCGAAGAGGCCTACGATATCTGTTCCACTTGATTAATATAAGTTTGTTGTTATTTCCATCCAGTTATTTTCTTGAGCACTTTTGTTATTTTCATTTTCATGGTCATTTAGTTTGTGAGCATTTCCATTAATTCCTGCATTGCTACTTCGGTTATGCTTATTTTTATATGAAGGTTCCTAACATACTGGTTCATGTAGTGTTGCAGTCTCTTATGTCACGCATCATCTTTTCACACTGCTTTGCTCCTATGATCGAAACCTGACAAACTAAAGACCCTCACAAAATCTTGTGGGTCATATGTCAATTGCAGTGTACTCCCTTCTATAGGAAACTTCAAACACCTACCTTCTAGCCCATGGCTCGACAACATTGCAATGAGATACCCACAAAATCTGACTGTGACAGCCTCCTTGTCAAATTTGAGTATGTGGAAAACATGTCGAATTGAGGCCTTTCAAAATGACTCCTTCAACTAATGCTGGTCATTATGTTGATCTCACCACTCTATGCAAATCTCCAGTGGCATTGTTACATGTTATGTCTTTGGGATTAAGCCTTTTCTTTTCCTCAACCACCTTCATTTTCCCCTTTTTCTTTAAAGATGGCTTAGGTGGAGAGTGAGACCCATTTCATCCCCCATTTCATCCTCTCCTACTCAAACTCCTCCATGGACTAGGTGAATGTGATCTCCCTACCCATGTGCATGTGTCTGCCTTGATTGGGGTTGTTGTGGAAACTCACTTGTGAACTGCAGTGGCATATGTTACAACCCAAATCTCTATCTCTTGGCTTCATGACTACTTAGTCTCAAACATCGCCTCCTTGAATCCCGGTTTCTAAACTAGAATGTGATCTCCCTACCCATGTGCATGTGTCTGCCTTGATTGGGGTTGTTGTGGAAACTCTCTCGTGAACTGCAGTGGCATATGTTACAACCCAAATCTCTATCTCTTGGCTTCATGACTACTTAGGCTCAAACATTGCCTCCTAGAATCCCAGTTTCTAAACTAGCACGATTCCAAACCCTCTTGTTGATCTATACCCAACGAAGCCAAACTATTGATGCAATGGTTGTCGAAAGTCAAATTGTTGTTGTGCAATGGTTGCTACTATTAGGAACCTACTATTAATAATAAAATCAGTCACACAAAATACTGAAAATAAACAAAAATGCATCAAATAACAGAATAACACTATGCAACAAAGTAATTGAAGAATTGAAACAATCTCACAAATAACATAATATCACGAGCCTCTTTGAGGGGGCAACCTCCTTCAATATTTCATTAACTTTCAAAAGATGCATTCATACATGGCTTCATAGCTTTTAAAGAAAAGACTTCATGCAACCCTAACCCTAAGCTCAAGAGTTGGCTTACATACAAAATGCCACTCGAGCTAGAATCTTCTACCAAACATCGGTTACATCCTTGATAACGGTTATATGAAATGGCCCCACTTGTCTAGGCACCTTACTTGCCACATACCATTACAAAAGTATTACAAAATAGCATTATAAGTGGATCCCCATGTTGGACGTGGGTCTTTACATAATCAATTGAGAATTACAAAATAATGTTAAGATGGGATCCTAGCATGTCCTTCCCCTTCAAAAAGCTTTGTCCTCAAAGTTATAGATGAGGAAACTATCATGTAGCATCTTCCAGTTGTAGACCACGCCAATGAACAAGGACCTCAGTAATTGTGAAGTTGCAAAGCGTGCGTGTCCGTCAATCCAATAATTGTTTTGGCTCGAGCAAGATAGAACCTTCTTCATCCAATTATGGAAGAGCAAATTGAACTTGTACCTGATTTCCCACAACCTTCTTGACAGAGGAAACATGAAAAATAGGGTGGAGCTTGGATGTGGACAGTAGGGCCAATTTGTAGGTCGTGGCACCAATTCGCTGTAAAACCTGGTAAGGCCCATAGTACTTGGCCACAAGTTTCTAGCACCTGCAAAGCTAGAGGGATGATTGTTTGTATGGCTGCAGGCGAAGGAAGACCATATCACCAACATCAAAACTACGCTCGGAACGATGTTGATCAGCTTGTTGGTGCATTTGATTATGAGTCGCTTCCAAATTCATCTTCAGTTGACGGAGGACTTCGACATGTTGGTTGAGTGTATTGTCGACTGCATGGACCTTAGAGTTGCCTGAAATGTAGGAGGGCGTGCATGGAGGTTGGTCGTAAACTGCTTCAAAAGGTGTGACCTTGGTCGCCGTGTGATAAGAAGAAATATACCACCACTCGGCCAAGGGAAGCCACTTTGCCCATTGTGTAGGATGCTCAGAGGCAAAGCAACGAAGGTAGGCCTCCAAACATTTGTTGACAATCTCAGTCTGGCCATCCGTTTGCGGATGGTAAGATGAACTCATCTTGAGCTAAGTTCCTTGCAACTTAAACAATTCTTGCTAGAAATTACTAGTGAATGTAGGGTCATGATCAAACACAATGGAGGTAGGCATGCCATGAAGGCAAAAGATAGAATCAAGGAAAATTTGGGCAATGGTGGAGGTCGTGTAAGGATGGGAGAGGGAACAAAAATGAGCATACTTCAAAATATGATCCACTACCACAAAAATAACCAATTTACCACCGAACTTAGGTAACCCTTCAATAAAATCCATTGAAATATCTATCCAAATTTGTTCGGGAATCAGCAATGGCTGGAGAGTTCCTGGAGAATGCACTGTTTCACCTTTCATCCATTGACAGGTGTCACATGTTGCCACAAAATTGTATATGTCCTTCATACTCTTCCAAGAAAAGGTACGTTTAATCCTTTCATATGTTTTAAGGAACCCTGAATGGCCTATCGTGGGGGAAGCATGCATTTCCTTCATGGAAAGTTCCTGGATGGAAGATGTGCGAAGAACTACAAGGCATTGATGGTAGCATAAATCTTGTCCATCCCAAGTATATCCAGGACATGAGGTAGGATTGGTTTGAAGGGAAGCAACCAAAGTTTGAAAATCTAAATCCTGAAGCACTTCCTCACGGAGAGAATTTATCCACTGAATGGAAGAGGAAATGGCACATAACATACTGTGAGCCTCAAATTGACGAGAGAGGGCATCGGCCACAATGTTCTCTTTGCCCTTTTTATAGGTAATATCATAATCATAACCCATAAGCTTAGAGACCCACTTTTGTTGTTCGAGGGTGGCAACCCATTGCTCTAAGAAATATTTGAGACTTTGATGATCCGTTTTAATGGAAAAATGACATCCAATGAGATAAGGTCGCCAGTGAGTGATAGCATGCAAAATGACAAGCATTTCCTTAGCATAAGTGGATTTTTCTAGATTGCAACTAGAAAGCGCTTTACTAGTGAAGCCAAGGGACGCCTTTCCTGCATCAATACTGTGCCAATACTATTGCCTGAAGCATCGTATTCAATTACAAAAGGCTAAGAGAAATCAAGCATTGCTAAGACCGGAGTTGTCATAGTGTGCTTCAAATCAAGGAAAGTCTGTTTAGCTGGACCCAACCAAGTAAAGGAATCCTTTTTCAACAAGGATGTTAAGGGAGCGACAATTTCCATAATTGCGAACAAATTTGCGGTAATAGCCAGTAAGCCCCAAAAATCCACGAAGACCCTTGAGAGTGTGAGGTTTCGGCCACTCTTGAACCGCCTGAATCTTTCTAGGGTCAACTTTAACACCATCTTTGGAGACGATGTGTCCCACATATTCCACTTTCGTCAACCCAAAAGACACTTGACTGCTTAGCATAAAGTTGATGTTGTGCCAACATTTGTAGGGTCTGATCCACATGGAAGAGATGCTCTTCCCAGGAGCAACTATAAACCAAAATGTCACCAAAGAAAACCAGAATGAATTTACAATGAAATGGACGGAAAATGTTGTTCATGAGACTTTGGAATGTGGAAGGTGCATTGGTCAAGCCAAATGGCATTACCAAGAACTCATAATGGCCCTCATGAGTACGAAATGCGGTTTTGGGAATATCTTCTTCCTTGAGTCGGATCTAATGGTACCCAAAGCGAAGATCTAATTTAGAGAAAAACATAGTCCCATGCAACTCATCCAACAATTCATCCACTACTGGAATAGGAAACTTATCCTTAATGGTGAGCTTATTGAGCTCACGGAAATCAATACATAATCACCATGAACCATCTTTCTTTCTCACTAATAAGACAAGCGAAGAGTATGGGTTGTTACTGGGGCGAATGACTCTAGCTTTCAACAATTCCTACACTAACTTCTCAATATTCGACTTAAGAGAACAAGGGTATCGGTACAGCCTAATGTTAGGCAGTACACTAACAAGGACCAATGGAATGACATGATCATGTGAGCGGCACGGTGGCAATTCAGTTGGTTTGGAAAAAACAGCATTGTGCTTTGTCAAAACAAGTTGTAAATCTTCTGGACTTTAATCCACTATTGTAGTAGGTGGTTGGATGGCAAATATTTGTGCAATGACCCCATGAGACGATTTTTTTAACTTCTCCATACAGTTGGAACTAATAATCTGAGGAGGCCCTACTTTTGAACCATGAAAAGTGTACGACTATCCATTTTGTGAAAACTGCATCCATAGTTCTGCAAAATTCCATGAAATGGTACCCAAAGTGCCCAACCATTGAGCGCCTAACACAATATCACATCCCCCTAATTGAAGGGCAAACATATCTTGTTTGGGCTCATAATCCCCAATTTTCAATTTGACATTACGGCATTTACCTTTGCAAGGTAAGGTCCCCCCATTTGCCACCATCGCCTCAAAGGAATTGCATGTGTGGATGTAACAATTGGCCTGCTTTGCAACTCAAGGATCAATAAAATTGTGTGCTACCTGAATCAAGAAGGATTGTAAGGCGTTGGCCCTTGAAGAAACCCACAACTTTCATGGTCTGTGGAGTAGTAATCCCTACAAGAGCGTGGACCGAAATTTCTGCCTAGGGTTCATCATGTGTTTCCTCTTCATTTTGAGGTTGTTCTTCGATTGTGTCTTCTTCATCATCACTATGGTCATTGCTAGCGGATTCCTCTACATCTATTGAGAACAACTTCTTTTGGGCACACCTATGCCCCCTAACATATTTTAAATCACAATTATAACACAACCCTTGGGCTTGTCGAGCATCCATGTCCTCAGTGGTCAAGCGTTTTGAAGGGATACATTTATTTTCTTGATTGCCTGTGAACTTGGGAAGAAAGGGGCTTTTGGTTGGTTGAAATTTGGGCGTCCTCCTTTGAGCTGTAAGTTTAGATTTGGCCAACCAGGCGAGGCTTATGGCCTGCATCATTGTCTTTGGATTAAACATCTTAACCTCAGCTTGAAGATCGTCCCTTAAGCCACTAATGAAACAACTCATAAAAAACCCTTCATTCAACCCCATAGTTCTGTTAGCTAATTTTTCAAATTGAGCCTGATAATCTCGAACTATAGAAGTTTGTCTCTACTTGGTCAATGCTCCTTGGAAATCATCATACGCACTAGGACCAAAGCGGGTGAGTAGTTGTGATTCAAAATCTTCCCAAGAAGGATCAGTAACTGTTTGTCTAAACCATTGGTACCACTATAAGGCTTTCGATTCCAGATTGAAAGAAGCCATCTTGACCCAGTAATTTCGAATTGATCAACACGACATAATCATCCCTCTACATCTTTCCTATTGAATTTTGGAAAATCCAATTTAAGCATCTTGAAAGTGGTATTACGATCAAAGTTAAGGTGAAAATTGTTCGGGTCCTTATGGGGTCCTTTTCCTCGCCTTGACTGTTCAATATCATGATACTCAAAATCCTGTGGACCGGTTTGAAACTTAGACTCCACTTCATTAAACTGTTGTTCTATGTCTGATTTGGCGGCGGTGTAGTCACTTCTTAGGTGGGCAATGTCTGCCCGTATGGATTTATTTTCGTCGATAAGGGTACTAAGTTGTTTGGAGATGATATTGAGTTGTGATGCGGTTCGTTCCATCTCTTTTCAGTGTCCACGAATCCCTCAACCATTTTGGAGAGATTTGAACGACTAGTGACTTACTAAAAATAGAAATGTGATTTCAAGGGTTACTATTTTTAGTAATATATCCAAAAAAGTGTTTGGGTGCTATATATCAAATTGATCAACTTGAAAAGATGGTCACAATGAGCTATATCCCACAACACTGGTTTTGGGCACCCCAAACTTTTTTTTGTACTGTTGTTTTGACGAGTCTTTGGTGAGGTTAGTTTCTCCTCTGGAGGTTGGATTCAAAAGTTGGGTACTGCGTCAACTGACTTTGTCTTGTCTGTTCTGACTACCGACCAATCCTGTCACTATCCTGTCTCTGTCTCTGTCTCTGTCTCTGTCACCTGTATTGCGGCTACTGACAATGCTCAATCGCTGAATCTAATTCCCTATACTTTGCGATTACTGACATTGTCTGTTCTGTTTTTGCAACTGACAATCCTTTTACAGATGACTATTACTACCACTATCCGCCTGACTATTACTGCGATTGACCTGATTGTTACTACCACTGAAATATTTTTTACTATCACAGACACTTGCCAACCTTGTCCAGACTGTTTGGTGTATGCAGTTGTTTGTTCTCGTGATAGGGAAATCTTCTCTGTATGCTCACTTTTGTGGAAAAAATTACAAGTTCAACAGACAGAAGGCTTTGTTTTTGCAGGTTGAAGATTTTTGTTTGGACAGAACCAAGGTGCGCTAGGCAAGGGAGTATGTAATACCCATAGGCCCTTTGTTATACCACAGTGACAAACAATAGTGCTCAGACGAATATTTCAAACCACTACCCAACGAGGATTCCACACATGCCCTTTAGCACACTATCTACTTCTTTGACAGTACGGGAGAGTAATCTTTCGGGATATTGTGTCCCGTGCACTATGGATAATACAAGGCCGAAAAGCTTCATAATGGATAAAAGTTTGTTTAACCCTAGGTGGTCTCCCTAAATACCCGAAGATACGTGGGAGCTCGATATTGTGCACGGGTGTTGTCTAAGGCCTGGGTATTGAAGCCTAATCGCACCTCCCTTCACTATACGCTTTATGGGCTATCTAGCTTTGCCAATAATGACAACTCCTCTACAATATTTTAAAACCCCCGGCACAGGGTTTCTAACCCACTCAACTATTGTGTAAAAAGAAAAGACTGTACTTTTGTTGTTTTTTTTTTAAATAAAGGGCAAACGAAAAACACAGGAAAATTATACCTAACAAGCAAAAATGGATGGGCAAGGATTGTCGCAATCGCAGCAGAACTTGGCCTTGAAAAGCACTCTGATACCACTTGTTAGGAACCTACAATTAAAAATAAGCTCACTCACACAAAATACTGTAAATAAACAAAAATGCATCAAATAACAAAATAACACTATGCAGAAAGTAATTGCAAAATTGAAACACTCTCACAAATAATTCAGTATCGCGGGCCTCTTCGAGGGGGCAACCTCCTTCACTATTTTATTAACTTTCAAAAGATGCATTCGTACATGGCTTTATAGCTTTTAAAGAAAAGACTTCATGCAACCCTAACCCTAAGCTCAAGAGTTGGCTTACATACAAAATGTCGCTCGAGCTAGAATCTTCTACCAAACATCGCTTACATTCTTGATAACAGTTACATGAAATGGCCCCACTTGTCTAGGCGCCTTACTTGCCACATACCATTACAAAAGTATTACAAAATAGCATTATAAGTGGATCCCCACATTGAATGTGGGTCATTACATAATCAATTGAGAATTACAAAAATAATGTTATGATGGGGTCCTAACAACTACTACCCTACCAATCGCTCGCTTATCAACTGACTATGGCAATTGTCACTATTGTGTTGCTAGTGGTGGGCACTCCACTCTTCTGCTAGTTTTGTCAGACATTGTCTCTGCCAGCAATGGGAGCAATTTACTTCTTTGCAAATGCACTTTAGGTACAAACCTGCAGTCTAAGTGGAACTAGTTGTTCTAATCGGGACATGGCAACGATGAGCAAGAGGAAGACAGTTAATAGGGCGATGATGAGCAGGGGGAAAATAGTTAACATGGCGAAAGTAAACATAAGGTGACATTGAACATGGGGCAAAGGTGAATAGTGTGACAATTAACAAGGGGGCTACAGTGAATAGGCGACGATGACGATGCAATGAGAACGACAGTCGACGATGTTGGATGTAGACAAGGGTTGGCAACAATGCAATTAGGGTCAATGAAGGCATAGTGCAAATGGCAATTGACGATGATGGATTGCAAATGGTCATTAGCAACAGGGGAGTGCAAACGATGGCCGACGATGTTGCAATGGGGGACGATGACGACACAATGCAGATGGCAGCCAACAACAATGGACTCCAGACAGTGAGTGGCACTGCAACAAGGGACAATGATGGCACAATGCAAACGATGGTCGACAACAATGGACTACAAACAATGTTTGACAATGATGTAGTTCAAACAAGAAACTTGGGCAACACAATTCAGATACAGACAAGCAAGTTTATCGGTGTCAATTTGCAAAATGGTCGACGATGGCCTTGCTAACAGGGTGGTTGTTTCTATCAATGACAACTTGGCCAATAAGATGGTCAGCAATAAATTACAGTGACTTGACCAACTGCAAAGACAATCCACAAAGAGTCAGCTGACAACAAGCCTACCAAAATGGTTTAGGCCGACGGAGCTCTCTTGGGGGTGGCTAAGTGAAGGGACAAAGCATCGACTAAACATGAATGGGCCATTGCAACCCTACTCGATGGCATATCAAACATTGTCAAAGCTGCATATACTTCCTTTTCTAATGCTAACAAAACCCTAACTAATGGCCATCTCTCTGCCTTTCCTTCAGCAACCATCTCTGCTTCTTCCAATGGCTAGGGTTTTTGCTCTATTTATGTCAACAATGTAGCAAACTACGACAATGGTTAAGTTCTCGTCCTTGTTCATTCGGCCTCGTTGCAAACTCTCTTCTATCCATATGATTGTTTTTCTCCTTCATACGACAATGAAAATTGTTGATATTATAACATTTCTCTTTGCAAATATGCCTTGGTATGGTTTCCTCCTTCCTCTTCTTTGCGTGCTAAATGAGAATGAAATTGGTTTAAATTTTTCTTTCCCTTTTATACCCAAGATTTTTTAATTTTTCTTTTTGAGTTTTTAAAATGTCACTATGCCCATCAAGGTAATTATATCCAACAGTCTCCGTCTTCGTCTTCCTTTGCCTCCATCTTTAGAAGACGTGTGTTTTGCCAACGTCTCTCTTCATTCCACCAAACTAAATTATTTCCTTGTTCAAAATTTTTAAAATTTTTACATTTTCTGTCATTGAACATTTTTAATAATTTTATTATGTGTCAATGTCTTTTTTCACTCCATCGAATTAAATTATTTACATGGGCATAGGATTATCCTCACTTAAAAAAAAAAAATTGTCATTAAAGTTTTATTATTTTTATTTTTTAAATTCAGACAATTCACATCATGCCGACATATTTTTCCATTTTGTCTAATTAAATTATTTCCTTGCTCAAAATTTTTACAAATTTTAAATTTTCCGACATCAAAATTTAAAAAAAAAAATCTTATTTTTATTTTGCCCTTTTTTTCTCTGTAATTGCCTTCAAAAATAATCAGTTTACGCTTTTCTTCTCACCATTTGATAGTTTCTCTCAACTCTAATACATTCAACCTCTGTTGTTTTGTCAACATTTCGATCTATGGCTACAACCTTCCACTCTCCTGCTATAGTCCTTCTCTTTTGCATCATATTTCTAACTATGTGTGTCCAATCTAGTCCAAGATACTAGGTCCCTCCATCCAATATTTGTTCATTCCGCATTGTTCGAAGTGTTCGCTTCCTCGGGTGTGTCATCTTCATTCGTTTTCGATTTTCTCATCAAGACTTTGCCTTCTTCCCATAGTCTCCTATTTCAAAAATAGTACATCATCAACCACAATCTCTGGACTTCAATTGAAATCCTTCCTTGCTTCAATTCGCCATTTTTGTCCTCATGCCCTTCATCCGCATTTCCTTCTTAAATTGCTCGATGCGTGGCTGGGACCTGTCCCTTCATGTCACAATAGAAGCATCTCATTGGACAATGTTCCAAGTCCTCTGAAAATCAAATGTATACTTGAAAGCTTTGTTCGCCAAGGTAGGTGGGTTCTCTCTCTTCAGGTTCCACTTCTAGCCTTGGTGTCAATGCTTGAATCTCCATTGCGTCCTCCCTTGTCGAATCACCACTCCCTAGACCATCACCGATTGGCAACATCTGATTGCTTTCGCTAACTTCAAAGATAGTCAATCCCTTGAACAAGTCTTTGGATTGGCTTGACAACTCTGATAGTCCATTAGTACTCCCTTCCTCTGGCTCATAATCGAGGAAGTTATCAAGTTCACCTACTCTATCTTCATTCTCACTCTCATCCATATCCAGACACAAAAAATTCGATTGAAAGACTTCAACTGTCAAAGTGCCCTTAGTCTTCCATGCACTCCTCCAACTGCAAGACCTAATCTTCATTTTGTTCTTAGTCAGCATGTTCTCCTTTGTCTCCATCAAACAACAAAATTTTCAATTCGTCTAACAATGTGACTTCTTCACTAACCAACTAGTCTTGCAAGTTTAGTGTAAACGTGCAATGTCCCTTCTTAAAAGTTCGTCTATCTTTACCAATTGTTGCATGCCCAGGGTGGCTCTTAGCCCTGAACACACGTGGCAGCGCGCACTCTCTTTGAGTCTACCTCTTCGGACTAGTCTCGCCAAGAGCCACGGACTACACCTTCCAATGTTCTCCTGCACATGACAACACACATAGTATGGTTTTGCATTTACATGGCGGATTAGCAGAAGCACACATACAATTGCAATGAAAGGAAACCTACTCTAACCAAGAGAGCACATCCACAAGGCACACATTTGAGGAACAAACATATTTATTACATCCATTGGGACCAAAGGTCCTATATTACAACCAACAAGCCAATGGCTTCCAAATATACTTTACAACCATCAACTATAGTGCACTACAAACAAGCCTAAGGCCAACACACCCACGCTGAGTCAGGCTCTGTCAACAATGCTCAACAAGTACATGATAATAACATGGACAATCCTCCCCAAGGACTCAACTCTTGAACCAACTCGGTCTTCAGCTAGGTACATCGTCCCCGAGCCCAACAAACTGTCCATCTGCAACCGACCCTTTGCTCTTCTCAAAGATAACTATCATTGCAATGACATACCTCTTGAAGCACAGCCCATAGAGGACCTCACTACTAGCTTGTTGCCCTCACCAAGCCTGATCTATAGAGCAACACAACTCAAGATCCCCCACTTAAGGCAAAGCCACAATGCTTATTGCCTGCTTTGAGTCCCTTTGGCACCAACAAGCTTCCAACATTCAAGTTCAGCCCACATGACAACTCCTTGCACGTCCCAGCACACTAAAGTTGCCATCATGTCCACTACCCCTTCCAGCATAGCCCACCTACCACACGAGCAATGTTCATCACCATAATGGTGCTATTCACAGTCTCACTGCAAGGCCCCAACGCTGCCAACTCTGCGGATTCACGTTGGTCTCTGTTATCGCACAAACTAGGACTTTTCCTTGCCATCCAAGAACCATAGGACTCACACTCGTCAGTGCCCGCAAGACTCGTCGTCTACACTTGCCTCTAGCCCTTACACAACATAGGTACACAGCAACATCATGCTCGCCGCCCTAACAACACAACCTGTCATCACACAAGAGCAGGAACATCTTTGAGCTCTCTTCAACACTTAGGACTCAAGCACATATAACATGTCTCACACAATGCCAACAACTCCCTCCAACATGAGACCCTACCATACAGCAGCTACTCACAAACTCCTTCAAGCACAACACGCCCTCTACACAAGAGTTGTCGACATTCAAGCCATTTGCACCCAGACAGCACACTGATACAATGCTAGCTACTTCGTGGCCCCTTGCCATACGAAAGCAACTCATGACTCCTTGAGCCAACTGCATCCAGATGCCAGCAATTCAGCATGCCCTTCACAAACCAACAGCATTGCCCAAGCCTCGACATGCCATAGTCCACACATGCTTCACAAAGCCAAGGTCATGGCACACCTACTGCACATGGCCTCCTTCGGCTTGGCACTCAGACACGCCCAAATTTGCACCTCACAAGGACTTGCCATTCTTGTCGCACAGTCCCTCCAGCTTGGCACATGGGCAAGCACCTCTTACTTGGCACAACGCAACAACCAAGGGCATCCAGCCTTCCCATGCATATTACGCATCATCTTGTAGCTCAAGAGCTTCAAAGAGCAAGTCAAGGTGTGCACCAACCAGGACTTCCTAGGAGGTCACCCATCCTAGTTCCACTCTGTCAAGTCATGCTTCACTTGTGGAAAAACCTGGGATTCAGGCCACAAAGGGTGCCAAATTCACCCCTACTGTTATTTCCACCATCAAACTGACACTTTACAAGATCAGGAAGCTATCTATCTCATCTCGCCTTTCCATTCTCGCCATGCACCTACTCATGGCAATTATTGCCTAAGGCACTCAGGGTGTGGGTAGAAGGTGAGACTAACCTTTCTACCATATCCTCCCCCACTTAAGTCAACGACGCCCTCAACACCGTGGAAGACTGCACCGCCTCATCACTAGGGAACAGTTCTGTTGATCCAACACTGAACCAAGGGACCCTCAGCACTCCCTGCACCAATTGCATAGAAAGTACTCTACCTGCTTGCCTACCCTATACATGCACACCCCTATACACGAGAACAAACACAACTCAAACGGCTCTCTACATGCACAACTTGCACCCAAGAACAATCCCATGCCAACCAACCTCACCAAGCGCCCATACACCCTAGAGTAGAAGACATTTGAGTTTGGCCCACTGCTCTCTCCATGCTCACTCTGTCCAGTCGCAACACAAAAGCTCCACACTGAACAAATCACATGCCAAGCACAAGAGCAACCAACTAGCCTCATCCCAACAAGGCATAATATGCTAGCTTTTACATCATGATGATTACAAAATCAAGAATGAATGCCTCATCGGTGATACTTAATCTTTGTGTTTTCAACACAACCTTCATCTTGATGCCATATTGTCAACTCCTACCATCCAAAAACTTGGTCATGATAATGTCGATTCACCCAACTCCTTCCATGTTTTTTCTAGGAGTACATTGACACTTAATGAGCCATCTACAATGACTTGTGTCAAGATGTGACCTAATATCTGTATGAATGCTAGCCACTTCTCTCCGTCAATCATTAAGATTGTGGGGTCAAGAAATTGATCCCATGTTGTAGTCTTCTGTTGCACCTTTTGTCTTCATCCTTTCTCCATCTCTAGTCCTTGCAACATTTTTCCAACTGTTGCATGCAAGTTTGGAACTACCCTGAACAAGGTTGGACATTCACAAGGACACTCGTTTACAAAAATCGCTTGTCGAACTCTACAACATTGTCAGGAACAATGTTGATGGTGCCTTCATCATTATTCCTTCTTGGTCTTTGTCCTTGTCTACGTCTCGCTCCACCATTTCATCTTCAATCTCGTCTCGAGTTTCCTGCCATCTTTTCCTCTTTGTTGCAAGGTTAGGATGCTCCATCTTTCTTGCCTACGCTCAAATTACTGTGAGGGCATCCCTTGTCCTCATACTTCGTTCTGTAATGTCAATTAAATTAACATTCTAATTGTTGCTACTACTGGGCTACCTTGGGGCAATTCGTTTCCTTATGATTTCCAAGTCCACACCACTGACACATCATCATATTATTGCCAAATGTTACATTCATGTAGATTCATGCAAAGCAACCCTACTCATGGCACTTCCTACATTGCACAAATACGCCTTCAAAATCATACTATAGTCTTTCTCCTCCACCACGCTTGTTGTCGCCTTCGTTTTGTCCACCAAGTCTTCTTCCTTGGAGGTTATTTCTATATCCTCCATCGTTGCACCTTGACCATTTCTTGAAGAACTTGATTTGTGGTCAGCTTCTTCTTCCTTTTGTACCACCAACATCTAATATCTTCCATTGTTCAAGTTAAATGGGTAGTCTCCAACAAAATGTCCATTAATTTCATAGATACCGCAATATGCCTTTGTGTTCGACAATCTGAAAACCAAATGTCCTTCATTTCTTTGTTCTTCTTCTCTATTTTCATCTCATGGATTGCTCTTTCCAAGTCTTTCCTGAGCGCTTGGATTGTTGTATCCATATTATCATGATCCCTTTCAGAGTTGCTTTTTTGCTTATTTTCACTTCCACCTGATGATGTCGTCTTCATCTTGCTCTTTGAATTTAATGATCTATCAAATGCTTCACAATACGTAATCAATGATACAATCTTCATCTTCTTCTTGTATTTAGAAAGAAGTTGATCCATAAACCACCGCTTCTAGAGTCCATCTTTAGGTTTATTCTTCGTCTTGTTGATGAGTTTTGTCAAACGATAGTTGTAGGATTTCACATTCTCGTCCTTCTTCTTGGTGATGTAGATTTTTCCAATCATCTCTATGTCGTCATGTAGCAATTTGACTTCTTCTCAAACTCACTATTCAGATTTGCCCAAGTTGTGAACAGGATTTCTTGGTTCAAATGCTAGTTTATTGCGATCCCTCACAATGTTGCTGGAAACAACTCTAACCATATGTCCTCATCCCTTATTCTATTCGCTTTCCATATCATCTCACAAATGCCAATATGTCTCGAAGGGTCTTCTTTCCCATCTCCATTGAATTTGGGGCACTTTTGCCTACCTGTAGTGGCTACCATGGTTAGCTGATCAACTAACTCACTCCCTCCGACGACGTTGAAGACTTTGTTGTGCTAACTTCTTTGATCACCTTTTCAAATTCAATGTCCAACTAACTCCTAGTTGGAGTACTTGTGGCTTTGGTTCGTAATCGTCTTTGTGAATAGCCATGTGTAGGCTCCAAAGACTCCCAAAAGTCAACCATCCTATAGACACACTTATCCATAGCGATTGTCTTTGTGTTGAACTCCCCTCTTGTGCGCCTCTAGACTCTCCCTCCTACTCGTGTGTTTGTACTAGTCTCTCTTGTCGTAACTTCGTCAACTTCACTATCTTCGTCAACACCTTCGTCACCTTCATCACCTTTTTTGATGACACGACCTTCTCTGTGTTCAGCACTATAGTCATTAGCACTCTCTCCGCCTGCACGACCTGTCTCTATTGCACAATCTTTTGTTGCAAGACCTTTGTCATCACCTTCTCCAACAGTCAGCAATTCTAACTAGATGCTGAAATCTTTTATACCTTGGATATCATAGAACTCATTTTGTTGCCATCCAATTTTTGGTGCATTCACAAAGCCACACATGTAACTAACAGAAAAAATGAATTTATGCATTGTGGCTGTAAAATTAAACCAGGATACCCACCAATTTCTTGAATATGACTCGTCAGCCTACTTTATGTCACTAGTGACTGACAGTTTTAAACCAGCAACCACACAAGTAGAAAACTATTTGCATTAGAACATAAGGAACTTTCCAACAAAACTTTGGTATCCTGTATTTGAGAAAAGAATATTCATCACCAATTTGCAAAAATTGTATTCCTAAACAATTGTGCAAGAGACCTAGATCTGTCATTCGAAAGTAGAGCACAAATCCAATTTCATTAATTGTAGAGTGCTAAACCCATTGCCAATCATGATTAAATCCACATCCACTATTGTAGGAAGATGAATTAACATGTCTGCATTGTTGGAAATATGTTGAATATTTTCCATGTTATTCTGGTGGGGTTAACACTAAAAGGTACTGGACGTTGTGTACGATATACTCACCGGGGTTCGGAGCCGGGACGGGCCCCGAACAGGGGTTCGAGGCGGTAGCCCTCCGAAAAGCAAGGGTCCGGGGTGGCAGCCCCCATCCAAATTTTTAGGGTTTTAAGTTATTTTTAGACCCATATGGGCTTTTAGGGTTACTATATTTGAACCCTTGCTTTTTCGCCCATGATATTGTAAAATCCGTGCATGTGCCTTTGTTATATATATCGCACTTGCATTAGGGTTTGAAGTGAGACGAGAGGAGAATATTATTGTATTGGAGTCGGTCAAGTTAATGCAATAATAAGATAATACTGTGTTGGTTTTCTCGGTTGAGGGTTTCTAGGATAAATATTGTGTAATGTGTGAATCTGCTATCTTCTTCCTTTGATTCTGTAATTATTGCTTTTCTAGTTTTAGTTTATTGGGGCTCTTTATTTCTCTTCATTTGGTATCAGAGCCAGGTTTTAGCTTTGTTCGAGGAGTAAGGGTTTCAACCCCGTGATAAATTAATTCTTGAGTGGGAGCCGTACGTGAAAGGATCAAGGCAAAGGAGAAAGATGGGAAGCACACGAATAGAGATTGAAAAATTTAATGGACAAAATTTTGAGTTGTGGAAACTCGAGATGGAGGATCTGTTGGTTGATAGAGATCAGTGGATTGCGGTCTCGAGAACAAAACCAACATCGATGACAGATGAGGATTGGCTAAAAATCAATAGGAAGGCAAGGAGCTCTATCAGATTGTGCTTATTTGATTCGGTATTGTTGAATGTATCTACAGAGACCACGGCAAAGTTGTTATGGGAGAAGCTGGGAACATTGTATCAGACAAAGTCATTGGTAAATAAACTCTTTCTTCGAAAGAAGTTGTATTCGCTTTGGATGAATGATGGTGACTTTGTGGTTGAACATCTGAATGCTTTTAACACTGTGGTAAGTCAACTAACCTCTATAGAAGTAAAAATGGATGAAGAGGAAAAATGTATTACTTTACTTTGTTCATTACCTGATTCATGGGATAACCTTGTTATGGCTATCACCAATACTACATCTACATTGAAAGTAGAGGATATAGTAGGAAATTTGTTGTCTGAGGAGATGAGACGAATATCTTCTGAGGATTATCATAAAAAGGAAGCTTTGTTTGTGAGAGGTCGTTATTAAGAAAGAAGCAAAAAGAAATCAAGAGAAAAGAAATCAAAATCTAGAGGTAAATATGTTGCCCCAGAAAAGAGGAAATGTTGGAGTTGTGGTAAAGCAGGGCATTATAAAAAAGACTGCAGATCTAAAAAGGTTGATAATAATCGATCATCTGATGAAGGAACTTCTACAGAAACGAAGACCACAAATGAAGATTCAGGGGACTTATTCTTAGCTGCAGCATGCTCAAGTGAATGCGGTGACTCATGGTTGATTGACTTAGGTGCTTCTTTTCATATGACTCCTCATAGGGAGGGGTTTTGTGAATATGAAAAGATAGATGGAGGTAAAGTCTTCTTGGGAGACAATTCGACATATAAAATAATAGGTCGAGGAAGAGTCAAGCTGATGCTAAAATATGGAAGAATTAAAACCCTTCCCGATGTGTTGCATATTCCGGGTTTGGCAAGGAATCTGATATTTGTGAGTAAGATGAATGATGCAGGTGTGAATGTGGTATTCAATAAGGATAGCTGCAAGATGGTCCGTGGATCCTTGGTGTTGGCAAGAGGAGTTCGCACAAGAACTTTGTTTAGACTTGAGGCTAGCACTGTAAGTATTAATTGCAATAACTCTTCAGTTGTACAGGAAAATAATATGGTTGAAATGGCTCCGAGTATTCCTACAGCGAAGACAATGTTGTGGCATCAACGCATGGGGCATATTGGTGAGAAAGGACTTCGAACATTGAAAATGAAAGGTATGGCTGAAGGAATTTCTGATTGCCCATTAAATTTTGATTTTTGTGAGCACTGTGTTTTCGGAAAACAAACTAGAGTCAAGTTTCCAAGTAGTGCTACAAGGTCTGAAGGAATTCTACATCTAGTTCATAGTGATGTGTTTGGACCTGCAAAAGTACCATCATTAGGTAAATCTATCTATTTTGTTACATTTATAGATGACTTCTCAAGAAAGACATGGGTATATTTTCTACGGAACAAATCCGAGGTTTTTAATAAATTTAAAGATTTTAAGGCTCTTGTAGAAAATCATATAGAGAAAAAGATAAAGGTTTTGAGAAGTGATAATGGTGGTGAGTATTGCTCTAATGAATTTGAGCAGTTTTGCAAGGATTGTGGAATAGAAAGGCAGAGAACAACTCCGTATACTCCACAACAGAATGGGGTTGCAGAACGGATGAACAAGACATTGATGGATAAGGCTAGAAGCATGCTAAGTGGTGCAAGGTTAGAAAAGAATTTCTGGGTAGAAGTTGTGTTAACAGCTTGTTATCTCATCAATAGATCTCCTACCTCAGCTTTGGTGGACAAGACTCCACAGGAAGTATGGACTGGTAAGAAACCCTCTTTCAGACATATAAGGGTTTTGGTTGTGATGCTTATATATATGTCCCAAAAGAGAAAAGGACTAAGCTAGACTATAAATCTGAAAAATGCATATTTGTGGGTTATAGGATTAGTGTTAAAGGATATAAGTTGTGGAACCCAGAAACACAGAAGGTTGTTTACAGTCGTAATGTGATCTTTAGAGAAACAAAAGGGGTTTTAAAACAGGAAATGCAACCAAGCAAAGAACCAGAAATAGTTCAGGTAAAATTGGAACAGGAGGAAGAACCAGTGGTAGAACCTGAATTACAGAGAGAGTCTGAAGAGGAATATTCAAAGGAAGAAGGTGAGGAGGAAGCTGAAGATGCAGAACCTAGAACTCCAATTTTGAGGAGATCAAATCGAGAGAGAAGACTTCCAAACAGGTATAATCCTTAAAATTTATATTCTGCATTTAATTTATCAATTACTGATGAAGAACCCAAGACTGTAAAGGAGGTACTTCGGTCAAGTGAGAATAAGTCTTGGAAAAGGGCTATGGAAGAAGAAATGGAGTCCTTGGATAAAAATAAGACATGGGACTTAGTGAAATTACCTCCTGGTAGAAAACCTGTTGGTTGTAAGTGGTTATTCAAGAAGAAGTACAATGTAGAAGGAAAGTTGGAGAAGTACAAGGCTCGCTTGTTAGCAAAAGGATTTTCTCAGGTTGAGGGAATTGACTTTGGTGAGATTTTTTTCTCCTGTGGCTAAACTAACTTCTATCAGATTTTTGTTGGCCATTTTTGCTGCTTTTGATTTTGAAATAAAAAAGATGAATGTAAAGACAGCTTTTCTACATGGTGAACTTGATGAAGATATATATATGTCACAACCAGAATGCTTTAAGGTAAAAGGTAAGGAGGACTTGGTATGCAAGCTAAAGAAGTCTCTTTATGGGTTGAAGTAGTCTCCAAGGATGTGGAACCAAAAATTTGACAGGTTTGTCTTGACACTTGGGCTTGGAAAAAGCAAAGCAGATCCATGTGTATATTTCAAAAAGGAAGGTGAAAATTTTGTTATCATTGTATTGTATGTGGATGACATGCTGTTAATTGGTAACAGTAAGGAGATGATAAAGTTACTCAAATCTTAGTTATCTTCTGAATTTGACATGAAGGATTTGGGTGCTGCAAAATTTATTTTGGGTATGGAAATAATAAGGGATCGTGCAAATAGAAAGTTATGGTTAAATCAAAGGAAATATGTTGATTTGATATTACAGAAGTTTAGAATGCATGATTGTAAACCAGTATGTACTCCATATCCGGTTGGTCAAAAGTTATCTGCTGAACAGTGTCCCAAAACAAATAAGGAATTTGAAGAAATGCATCATGTTCCTTATGCTAGTGCTGTAAGCAGTTTGATGTATGCAATGGTTTGTACTAGACCTGATATTGCACATGCAGTGGGAGTAGTTAGCAGATATATGTCAAATCCAGAAAAGGAGCATTGGACTGTCTGAACCTTTTCTTCAATACTACAAACACAAATGTCTGACATTGAACCAAAATGAAAATGACTGCAGATCTCCTATAATAGCAGAATTCCAATTATGGCTCAGAGTGCAAAAGATAAGAGCGCAGTATAAGCTTTCATGGAAAGTTTCTTTTCTAGAAGTTGAAATCAAGTAACTCACAGAAATATAATATATCAGAGCAACACAACAGAGATACTTTTCAAAGTAAGAGAAGTCAAATGGGAAATGCAACCATTTTGTAGAGGTCGCCTTGCCAAGATAATGTATTGCAACCTGCCCAATTCATGATGCAGTTACCATTTGACAATTTAGGCAATGCATACATCTTTTTGGCTTGTCTTCAAGATAGATGTGTCGACTCTGGTGTGCAGTTCATGCAGAATGTTGTTATATTGAATCATTTAAAGTTGATGATTCATGCCCTTGGACAGGGTACATTCTTCCGACTTGGCTATGTGACTTCAATCAGGATACACCTTCCTACTGCTAGAGACGGCTCTAGCAGGAAAAAGGTGTCCCCTAATGTCTTTGCCATGGCCCTCTCACATTAAAATAGATAGAAAACAAAGAAAACAAAAAGAAATCAATTACCTGAAGATCTAGAGCTATGAAGACTCTGTTGAAGCTCACCAAAATCTTGATTGCTGTTGTCCCAGCTTCAAATCTCAGTGGACTCATGCCCTCAACAATTCTTTGAAGTCTCTCACAAGTGTCGATGCTAAATGTTTGTTAAAACACTTGGGCATGACACTAATAGCAAATGCACCAACGAACAAAAGTGGGATCTAAGAAATCCCTTTCGATAACATCATTGAGCATTTCCAAGCGGTTTGCACACATGCAGATAGGCTACAGCTCACACCAATGTTTCTTTTTCTTTTCTTTTTTTAAATGGACCTACATATATTGCATAGCCTGGCTATTATATATGTATTATTTGACAAGATTTAAACTTGGATCTTCTCATTATCAAAAAAATTTAATTGATTAAGCTAATATTATTTGATAACTCACACCAAAATTTTAAACATAAAACTAACTAAATAAAACTCAATATTTCAAGTTAAATTAACAACCCATTATATGTAGAACTTAATGTTTGTATGTGTATGCTCTAATTTTGGTACAAGTATAGCCAGAGATCACTAGTACCTCGGCTACACAGAGCCCTATTGCAAAGCATGGTACAGCTGGGCGATAGTTTGTCATTGTGAGAAAGGCTCACATTATTTCTCATTCTAGAAATAGAATCATAAGGCTTTTAATGCCTGTAGCAAAGATTTCTTACTTGTTCCTGAACAGGTTTGTGTAAAAAAATGAAGCATGAATTATCATTTACTCTTTCCTGAGTATTAATCTACGGATACTACTGATAAATTTCCTTAGCTTTTTTATTATGAAAATGAAATAACATTAACTCAGTTAAATTCTTTGACTCTCAGGTTCCAATCTTATAAAACAATATATCTTCTGCATTTAGCCCTTTGACTCTCAGGTTCAATCTTACAAAACAATATATCTTTTACATTTATCCAATTTTATTATAATATCACTATATAATGATAATAAAATATATGTAAAACCATTTTAATCTCATATAATCAATTATAAAAATAATAAAAAAAAAAATTAACAATTATAAAAATATTAAAACATATAACATTATATTGCCTTACAAGATCTTAACATGAATATCTGCATTAAAAGCCTACAATTTTAACCACTTTGTTAAAGAATTCATATTTTAATTAAAAAAATAAAATATAATTAAATAAATAAAGAAAAAAAAACACCCAGGCCATCTATGAGTTATTCAAACAAAGAAATGATCAGGCACTTGGATTTTGATATCACATATTTTTCACTCATTTAAACAAAGAAAATATGAACAACTTTGCAACGCATACCAAAATATACATCACATTTTGCAAAGCATACCAAAAAAGACATCACTTTACCACACGATTTCCATAAGAGCACAACATTTCACAAATTCGCAATCTATATTTCTTTTTAAGATTTTTCGCACTTATATGGGACCTGGGACCACGAAAATAAAGGAGAAAGAAAGAAGAAGAATGACATGCCTGGCATAGATTGGCTGCAAGCTTGACAGCCTTTGTTGCAATTGCTAACTCTTTCTCATACCCCATTGCCCTTGCCCTTATTCCCCTTCTACTATGACTCCTCTGGTAGACGGAGAATTGTAAAGGAAAATATAATGACTTAGGGGTAAACAGAATCCGTGCTCTACTTAAGGTCCTCCTTGAGATTGTGGAAGAAAGGGCATGCACATTATTTACACAGCCCAGCCCCATGATATTTATTAACATGGGGAATGACGTCAACCGATATCTGGCAGCAAATAATTTTTGCTCTTCACTGCGCCTGTTTCCATATTAAGGTTTTATCGTTAAGAAAGGCGTATCTTTGTTATTAAGAAAGGCGTATCTTTGTTAAGAAGTCAAACTGGGCTGTAAAACCAAAATCCTCGTGAATATGTCTTGGTGGAGTGGTAAATGTAGAGTGTGAAAGTGCAAGTAGAAGAGATTTAGATTGGAATTTTGGAAGAAGCCAACCCTTTGCAAAGGTAAAAGTTTGCTCTAAATCTTGTTAGTGCGCATTCAATGGCAACAGTACAAAAAGTTTGCTCTAAATCTTGTTAGTGCGCATTCAATGGCAACAGTACAAACCCAGAACGGCCGGTGGTCCCCATCATGCCGGGTCAACAAGAACTAGATAACCTTGTGTCGTGGTGGTCCTCATCTCACGTCGGGTCAACAAGTGTTTATCGATTAATTATCCCAGTATGATATCGTAGAGGATCAAGGTCTCGTTGACTTCAGTTGATCTAGTGCGTTAGTTGTTTGTAGTGTCAATACCTAAAACAAAAATAAAATATTTTAAAATTATTTTTATATTTAAAATTTTATTTTTTAATATAATTATAATAGTTTAAAAAATATATAGTCTGAGCTCAAGCGTAAGTCGAGAGTGAGTGTAAGTCGGGAGTGAGTGTAGCCAAAAGCGAGTGCAAGCTTTAGTTGGGAAGTAGCGAGTGCAAGCTTTAGTTGGGAAGTGAGTGCAAGCTTGAGTTGGGAGTGTGAGCGTGAGTCGAGAGTGAGTGCATCAGCAAGTGTAAGCGTGAGTTAGGAGTGAGTGCAATCGTGCAACCATGAATCGGGAGTGAGTGTAGTCGAAAGCGAGTGCAAACACAAGTCAAAAATGAGAAGGAAGCGTGAGCAAGAAGTAGAAAGTGATCTAGTTAAAGAAAATTCAATGCAAGTTGAGCGGAAGTGCATCTAAGAGGGAGTGCAATTCGAGATTCAATCATGACGAAAGAGCAGTAGGTCCATCTGGAGTGCATCAATGTTTCAAACCCTTACCACAAATGCGTGGAACATTGTTTCTAAAAAAAATTTGAAGCGAAGGAATGCCCAAAAAAAAAAGAGACAAGGGTTATTGTGAGGTAAAAAGGAGTGCAAATCGGGAGGTAAAAAGGAGTGCAAATCGGGAGCGAGTGCAAGGCAAGAGAGAGTGCAAGCCGAGAGGGAAGGTGAGCCGAGAGGGAAGGTGAGCCAAGAGGGAGTCCAAGCCAAGAGCAACCTCCATTAGCTAGTATGGAAGGAATGTCATATTTGAAAGTCCTAATGGGAAGTCAAGATGTCCTGGTTGGAAGTATGGAGGCTCAATTTGGAGATAACCAGAAGAGAGAATACATGGCAAGTTCAATCCAGGTAGCAAATGTTACACCAAAAGTGAGTATCAAAGATGAGATGATTGAGCATGATATAATGGTTTTTTAAAGTAGAGGGTTAATATGTAAGTTCCATAGATCATGGCCAGGGTTTTTGGAGATTCAAAATTGGATCAAGTGGAAGTGGAGATTAAATTCAAATTACTCTCTCACTTTTCTTCCTAAAGGTTTTTTCCTCGTCATCTTTTTCGGTTTAGAAATTAGGGATAAAATAATGGTTGGTGGCCCATGGTTTAGGGGAAAAGATGCACTTTATTTGAGACCATGGAATTAATTTTTTTTTGTTGAGATAGAAACTATTAAGAAGCTTCCAGTATGGGTTAGGTTTTTTGGACTTCCATATCAACTTATAAATAAGGATGTTCTAAAGAATATTGGAAATACCTTATGGGAATTCATCAAGGAAGGACTAACTACTAAGGAGAGAAAGCATGCTATATATACTCAAATATGTGTAGTTATAGATATTTCAAAACCTTTTCCACAATCGATTAAGATAAAATTTGAATCAAGAGAATGGGATCAACAAGTAGATTACGAAAATATCACATTCCGCTGCCACAATTGTCATGAGATCGGATACATAGCAATAGTTTGCAAAATGAAAACTATGAAGAAAGAGACAAAAAAATATAGCCATGAGATAAACTTCAAGATGAAGCAAGGAAACCATACAGTAATAGAAGCCAGATTGGATCAAGGATATTCCACGTTACAAGAAGAGGCAAAGAAATCCTATCTCTAGTATCATTTGGCAAGTTCATAAGGAATTAAAGGTGCAAAAGAACATGTGGAGAGAAATCCTAAAACAAAGACAACAAAAGAGGTCAAGTTTATTCCAGGTAAATCATCTTCATTTTCCTCAAGTAATATACAATCCTCTCCAAGTAATAAGAGTGAAAGGGATGAAGATGTTATCCCTTTCACTTCATGGTTTCAAGAGCAACATAATAAACAATTGAGGATGGAGGAAACCCATAATAATTTAGGTTTTTTATAGCAAGATAAGAAGGTAATTTCCACATAAGAGCATCCTTGTACTTTAGGTTTCTAGGGCAACATAAAGAAGATTATGCTTTTGAGGTTATTCTTTGCACTTCATATCCTTAAGAACAAGGTAAACCTAAAGATGATAAGTCTTACTATGAGCAGTGTGAGAAGAATGAAGAGATTGATGAATATGAAAGTATCGTTGGGAATGAAAAAGAGAGGAAGACCCAAGAAGCAAAAACAAAGAGAAAAAGAAACCAAAAGAGATATTGATATGGGAGAACAAAAGCAAATACCACAAGTGCTACCAAGAAGCGGGGCTAAAGCCACAAATAAAATTAAAAAATAACAATGAAAATAATATCTTGGAATATTAGGGGTATGGATAAGAACCCAAAAAAAAGATATTAAGAAATTGTGAGGTTGTTAAAGACAAAATATTTATAGATATAGAAGATGGGCAGTAAATATTTTAGTCATATGCGGTGTTGAATTTTATCTTGGCAAAATTTAAATTTTAGAAGGCATCTGATAGAATAGGAGTTGATTTAAATTTCAGATTGCATCTGATATAAAAGGAGTTGATTGTGGAAACTTAGTAGTTTGAGAAATATGGAGAATATCTTTGATAGAAAGGCAAATGAAGAATATCTTTGATCGAAAGGCAAAGTTGGATATGCTTTAATTAACTTGTTATAAATGTAATAAGAGCAATGTAATGTTTTGTTTTTGTAATGGAAGAGGCCCCAATAGAAGCCACACATAGCTTATTATATATATATATATTTTTTTAAAATATAATATTTGTTAATATAAGCATGAAGTGACTCGGAGTAAGAAAGAGAAAGGAATAAAAACCATTTTTTAAGTTTATAATTTTCTCTAACCATAGCCCACTTCTTTTAGAGTTTTTTAAGGAAAAAAGGACAAAAGAATTTCCTTTTCAATTTGAGATGATGTGGCTGAAGCATCCTCAAATTAAGGATAGGATTAGATATTGGTGGAACACAAATGTGTATGGAACCAAAATGTTTCAAGTTGCAAAAAAACTAAAAATCATAAAGGCAAATCTCAAGAAATGGAATCAAGATGTGTTTGAAAATATTTTCTAGCAAAAACATGAGATTTTATAACCTGAAGGAAGTGGAATTGAAGCTTCAACAGGAAGGAAAAACTTTGGAGTTGGATAAAAAAGAAAGAGATGTTCTTTTAGAGTTTCATAATAGGAGGAAACTCATTGGAGGCATATATCCAAGGCAACATGGCTAAAGCAAGGAGATCGTAACACGAAGTTCTTCCATCTCTCAACCATAAGGTAGAGAAGTGCGAACAGGATAAAGAAGCTTAAGGTGGATAATGGTGATGTAGTGAAAAAGGAGGAAATAGCAATAGCAATAGTAAATTTCTTTTGAACTCTATTTTCTAAAGATTAGGATGAAGATGAGGCAACAATGGACTCCCTTATTGGAAATATTCCTTCACTAATTTCAAAAGAAATGAACAACTTATTACTTACTCCCTTCTTGGAATAAGAGGTCAAGGAAAGTGTGTTTGATATGGTAAAAGATAAGGCACCAGGTTCGGATGGTTTTTCGGTTGGCTTCTTCCAGAGTTTTTGGCACATAATAGGAAAAGATGTTGTAGAGGCAGTAAGAGAATTTCAAGTCTCTAATTCATTACTTCAAGATTGGAACAATACTTTTTTTGGTTTTGATTCCAAAGAATCATGGAGTCTCTTCCCTAAAAAATTTTAGACCTAGTAGCCTCTGCAACTCCATATACAAAATTATCACTAAGATATTGGCCAATAGACTCAAGAAGGTACTTTGAAGGATCATCTCTTCTATATAGGGAGGTTTTGTTCAAGGGATACAAATAATAGATGGAGTAATAACAGTACATGAAACATTGCATTTGATGGATAAGAGAGGTGTTGTAGGTATGTTATTTAAACTAGATATGAATAAAGCATATGATCGAGTGTCATGGATTTTCTTGGATAAGGTAAAGCAAAAATTTAGTTTTTATTTTAAGAGGAGACAATGGACAAAACTATGTCTCACTTCAACAAATTTTTCGATCATATTTAATGGTAGATCAACAGGTTTCTTTAGGGGGCAACGAGGTCTAAGATAAGGAGATCCTATATCCCCATATTTGTTCATCATCATGGTTGAAGCTTTAGGTAGAACTTTGGGAGCAGCCATTGCCACTGAAAAGATAAGAGGGATTAAACCTATAGGTAATGTTGCAGTAGTGTCTTACCAACAATTTGTGGATGACACTATCATATGGGTGAAGCCTCAGTAAGAGAAGCGAAGGAGATACTCAATATACTACATATTTTTGAAAGAACTTCCAATCAAAGTGTCAATTTTGGAAAAAGTCATGTTTATTTTATCAGCACAGCTAGACAAGTGCAACAAAGGATATCTAGGGTTTTGGGATCCAACATATCATAATTTCTAGTTACCTACCTTGGATTATCTCTTTTCACAGGTAGAATGAAAGAAGAAATGTGGGCTCCTGAACCAATATACTTCGTAAATTAATTAAATATGAATAAAATATTTAAATGAATAAATTTTTAAATAAATCAACAAGCCACTTAAGGAGGGCAAAGTCTTGTAGCCACTTAGAGAGGGTAGAGTCTCTTGCGAATACGCAATTGGATAAATGATCGATGATGATAAATCAAACATACTTTACTCCTATTTATACATGAATCGATGAATAATAATTAAGTTGGAAATATAGCCGACTAGGCTATATTAGGGTTGTAACATGGCTCCCCTCCTCGGAAAGCTTTGTCCTCAAAGCTAGAAATGACTGGAATATACTCTTTGGTTCCCATGTAGCATCTTCTTCTAGAAGGTCCTACCATTTAATCAAAAATTCTTGAATCTGGCGAGATCGAAGATGACGTACTCTGGCTTGCAATATTGCTTCAGGTTGAAGAGTTATTCACCCTTCTTCATCTAGTATTGGAAGCTCTGTCTGGGATTGCACCTTCTGGCCAATCACTTGTTTGAGACAAGATACATGAAAAACTAGATGTATACGAGAAGAGGGTGGAAGCTCCAATTGATATGCGACTTCACCAATGCGATGAACTACCTTGTAGGGCCCATAAAATCGAGGAGCCAACTTTTGATTAGACTTGATCTTCAAGGACAACTGCTTATAAGGTTGCAGGCGCAAAAAGACCATATCTCCTACATTGAATTGTCGTTCTGAACGATGTAAGTCATGTTGCTGCTTCATACGATTTTGTGCCTGGGTCAAATTGTCTTTAAGAAGGTTGAGCATTGTCTGACGATGTTGAAACAAGTCATCTACCTGAGCTACTTTGGAAGATCCTGGAACATAGTCTGTGATTGTTGGTGGCTTCTGACCATACAAAGCTTCGAATGGAGACATCTTGAGGGAAAAATGGTAAGAAGTGTTATACCACCATTCTGCTAATGAAAGCCATTGAATCCAGTGATACTACTTATCTTGAGCAAAGCAACGAAGATAAGTACCCAAACATTTGTTAACTATTTATGTTTGACCATCAAATTGGGGGTGATATGCGAAAGACATATTCAACTTGGTACCGCTAAGACGAAATAATTCTTTCCAAAAGTTGCTAGTGAATATTTGATCACGGTCGCTCACAATAGTTTTGGGCATACCATGTAACTTGAAAATGGAGTCGAGAAATACCTTGGCCACTTTACTTGTTGAGTAGGGATGTTGTAGGGCACAAAAGTGAGCGTATTTGGAAAGACGATCCACAACCACAAAAATCATTGTTTTACCCTCTGACTTGGGAAGACCCTCAATGAAATCCATGGATATGTGTTCCCATTGGTGGTCTAGAATTGGTAAGGGTTGCAGTAGTCCTGGAGATTTAACTATTTCACCTTTATTACATTGGCATACCTCACATTCGGCCACAAATATCCTAACATCAGATTTTAAGCCTTTCCAAGAAAATGATTGTTTCACTCGCTGGTATGTTTTCAAGAATCTCGAGTGTCCTGTTGAAGGGGATGCATGCAATTCTTGGAGGACCATAGATTTAATAGTGGAACCCTACGGAAGGTAGATGCGATCTTTCTTGCGAAGCACACCATCTAAATATGAGAAGTAAGGATGCCTTGATGATCCTGTATTCATATCTTGAATAATTTGAGCAGTTTCAATATCAACCAACCATTCTTCTTGAAGTTGAGACAACCATTGGGGACAAGGACCCGAAATGGCATTGATGGAGACCTCATCCTCATATTTGTGAGACAATGCATCAGCTACCACATTTTCTTTGCCTTTCTTATACTCAATGATGAAATCATACCCCAAAAGTTTGGTCATCCACTTATTCTGTTCAGGGCATGAGAGACGTTGTTCTAGAAAATGCTTAAGGCTACTATGGTCAGTCTTAATGATGAAATGACTGCTTAGTAAATAATGCCTCCATTTCTCAATGGCGTGTAAAATAGCCAACATTTCCTTCTCATAAGTGGATCACCCCAAATTCTTGCCTGAAAGTTGCTTGCTCTCAAAAGCCAAGGGGTGACCTTCTTGCATTAAAACAATGCCAATACCTGTACCAAAAGCATCACACTCGATGATGAAAGGCTTGTTAAAATCAGGAGTAGCCAATACTAGAGTGGAGCACATAGCTTCTTTGAGTGATTGGAATGCCTGAGAAGCCGCTTCGTTCCAAATAAAAGCGTCCTTTTTGGTAAGTGTCGTGAGAGGTGCTGCAATCTTGCCATAGTTGCGGATAAATTTCTGGTAATAGCCTGTAAGACCTAGAAATCCCCAAAGTTTTTTGAGGGATTTTGGTAAGGGCCAATCTTGAATAGCTTTGATTTTTTGGGGATCTACTTTGACTCCTTCATGAGATACGATATGACCTAAGTATTCGACTTCTTGGACCCCAAAGGCACATTTGGATCTTTTAACAAAGAGTTTTTCCTTTTGTAATAGATGAAGGACCTTGTCAACATGAATTAGGTGATCCTTCCAAGATTTGTTGTAAATTAGGATATCATCAAAGAAAACTAGGACAAACTTACGAAGATATGGCCTAAAGACATGGTTCATAAGGCTTTGAAAGGTTGATGGAGCGTTAGTAAGACCGAAAGGCATGACTAGGAATTCATAATGACCTTCATGAGTTCGAAAAGCAGTTTTAGGTATGTCCTCTTCCCTAACCCGAATTTGGTGAAAACCTGAACGAAGGTCCAATTTAGTGAAGTAACTAGCACCATGTAATTCGTCTAATAAGTCATCAATGACAGGGATAGGAAACTTATCCTTGATGGTAATTTTGTTGAGAGGTCAAAAATCGGGACACATGCACCAAGAGGTATCCTTACGACGTACCATCACTACTAGTGATGAATAAGGACTGATGCTAGGATGAATGATGCCATGTTCTAACATTTCTTGGACCAGCTTCTCTATTTCTAACTTTTGAGGTTGAGGATAGCGATAAGGACGAACATTAGGAGGAAGACTTCCAGGAATGAGATGTATGGCATGGTCATGTGATCGTTTAGGAGGTAGACCCCTTGGTTCGTTGAAGACTTCTTCATAATTATCCATAATATCTTGAAGATCCTTTGAGAGAATTGCAGGAGTATCCAAGGATTGAGCTTCCATGGAATTTATTTGAGCTATAAAACCATAACCACCCTTCTTTAGTAACTTCTCCATGCAATGTGAACTCACAACCTTGGATGGTGGAGATTGAATTCCTTGAAGACAAATAGTCTTCCCATTCTCTATCCACTTGATGTATAATTTTTGAAGATTAAGAGTAACATCGCCGAGTTGAGATAGCCATTCTGCACCCAAAATGACATCTGAGCTCCCTAAGTTCATAACGAAGAGAATTCCCCGCCAATTATAACTCCCCATTTGTATCAAAACTAGAGATGTTTGGCCCACACATTGAGCATTACCTCCATTTGCAATCAATACTTGAAACTTATCTTGATTAGAAGTATTCATATACAAGTTCAAGGATTTGGCAGTTTTGAAATCGATAAAGTTATGTGTACTACCTGAGTCAATCAACACATTAATACGTTTGTGCCTAATAAATCCTTGTACCTTAATTGTATGATGAGATTTTAAACCCATAAGTGCATGTACTGAGAGAGCAATAGTATCTTCTTCTGGTGTTACTTCATTAGTATCTGTTGGTTGTTGTTCTGTATCAGTGAGTGACTCTAGTTGAATTATATCTTCTTCTTCATTAGTGTCATATTCCACTTGAAAGGTTTGACGCACTACACAAGCTTGATCTCTTGGATGATAGGAATGACATTTAAAGCAAAAAAATCTTGAGGACTGTTCATTATTGCGAAAAGGATGATGAAAATTAGAATCACGTTTATAGGGTGCCACATCTTGGAGTTTATTTTCGGTTGCTTGAGCTATACGGGTGGCATCATCAAGAGTACATGGATCATGCATGTCGACTTCCTTTCTTATTTTATCCTTGAGACCATGACGGAAAGCGGATACCACTACTGTTGGATTCAATTCATATGTATAGGTAAGAAGACTTGTGAACTCAGCGACATAGTCTTCTACTGAACCGGTTTGCTTGAGTTCCATGAGGTGAACCACGTATGATGAGGAAGAGCCTTTATCAAATCTTCTAAGGAAAAGTTCCTTAAATTCAGGCCACATAAGGGAGCGATTATGTTGACGAAGCTGCCATAACAACCACTGATAGGCTTGGGTACCCAGTTTACAAGATGCAAATGCGACACGACCGATCTCTAGAATATGGTATAGATGAAAAATACCATCCATTTTGGCTAACCAGCCTCTGGGATCATATCCCTCAAAAGTGGGCATGTCAGTACGAGGAACTTGAACATCATGAGGCCATTCTAAGAATCGGGAGGCATCACCTGCTGAAGGATCAAAATCGAAAGAAGTTTTTGGAGGTACTGATGCTTGACGAGTATTTAAAGGTTGAGGGTTGACAATATCTTGAGAGGCTTGATTATCGAGAGGGAGAAGTTTAGACATTGAATCCCGTATATCTTGTAGTAAGGACTACATACTAGCAATATCTTTTTGTTGTTGCCCTAGACAATGACGCACACCGACGTCCACACTAAGGGGAATTTTAGAGACGAGGTCTTCTTGGGTAGACGAAGAGTTATTGTGGTCTGGTGTAGGAGGAGTAGAATTGTTAGGATTTGGAGAAGCCATGGACCAGTGGTGTGGGTTAAAACTATTAATTCTAAAAGGAGAATTATGTTGCGTACCTTGATTTTATGGTTGTCGTTTTGGTGTATTCAGGGACCCTTCGTTTGGTCTATCTGTGCATTGTAATATTTCGTTTGCTCCTCTATTCCACTTGTTTGGGGAAGGTGTATCACTCATGCACTATGCCAGGAAACTAAAAAAAAAATTGATTTTTTTTTTAGTTTCCTGGCATGTTTTGACTCCAAGGTGAGTTGAAATTGAATTTCAACGTCTTCCTAAATTTAAATCTGAAACGATCACCTTTTGCATCCGATAAATTTGAAGCATTTACTTCGAAACAATCACTTTATGTGCCCAATCACTTTGGACCAATGGTTACAACCTAACTGTTTTGAAATTTGCAGAGTATGCATGGCCAACGGTTACCTCCAAAATGGTAACTTCTATGCAAAGGTATGTTTGATCTTTAATTAATACCTTCTGTACAAAGGATAGTGAGTGGACTTAACACCTTCGAGCAGAGAGCGGATAATAAGCAGACTTTGAGGAGAAAATTGTGGGTGCAAAATTCAAGAGGACCACGATCGCATGTGCGAGGGTGCAACTAGAAGGCTACGAACATGATGCATAAATTAACTAGAGGTTGGATGGGGACAATAGACAATTACGAATATGCTAGGTAAACAAGGAGATACATGGTGAATGAAGGATAGGTTGGATGTTGGGTGTGTGGAGAAAATGGTTCACGTGAGCACCATGAGGTGTTCACAACTGTTTTAGTATGCCTCAGTGCTTAAAAATCCTTTTTGGGTGCTCAACACGAGGGATGTGGGATATTATCCTAGCTAAACCGAAATGAATAACAAATATGAATGATTATCGAGTGATTTAAGTAGACGAACTATGTTTGACACGTGACAAGGGTTGATTGTACATATGTTTTGACGAAGGCTAATTGATCTGTTATTTACTCGCCTGTTTTGATGCTACTTTAGGAAATGAAATATTAAAAAAAAATTACTCGCCTGTTATTTTCGTAGAAACGCCAATGGTTTGACGTGTTGTTTTGATCTGTAGAAGACTACCGATTTTAGCTACCCGGACAAAGTTTTTTAATGTGATATTTTATCCAGATTAATGTTCTTGGCTACAAAACTTTCATTAATTGGATGGACAATGCTAAATGTTAAGCACATAATGCAATGACTATAATGCTTTTATTATTGAATGATCATTGTCAATTTTCAAGAGGGAAAAAATTGGACGTCATCACGTGGCACGTACATGCAATTTGGAGTTATTTAAACCATAGGAGAAGACTAATATATCTTTAAAATTTTAATTTATTCCTTGACGTCACTTAAAAATTATATGCTTCCTACACAAATCTGCGTGCGATCTACCAACACCCGTTGATATGGAATGAACACTCGAGAGCAAGTACACAAAGAATGAGCACAATGAAAATTGATTTGCATTCACACCAAAAACATATTTATAGGCATGTTTGCCTTTACAAAGTGGCATTTAATGCACCAATCCATGTGAGCATTAAATGTTGTACACAATGATCCATGTGAATAGGGATAATATTGAATATTAATCCCTATCATTCCTCCCCACCCTAGAAGCATTGGCCTCCAATGCATCCAAAATAGAGGGAAAATATTGAGCCAGTTGTGTTGAAGTGATCCACTTAGCCTGGTGAGGAAGCTCTCCACGTCGTGCAACCAGATACGAAGTGGAAGAACCCTGGCGAGTGTGGCGAGTCCTGGTGTCGAATAGACGGTCCTCCTCCAATGGAAGCTGGAAATCTGGAACAACATCGAAAGGATGACTAATGGTCGGTGGGCTCTCTAGTGTGGACTCATGATATGGACGGAGTAGATCAACATTGACAACATCATGAATACCCAAGTGTGCTGGAAGGTCCAACCTGAATGCATTCTTGGATAGTTGTTGAATGATTGTGTAAGGCCCATAGCGGAGAGGTTTGATCTTGTTGTGTGCCTTCTCTGGAAATCTCTTACGATCAAGGTACAACCAAACTCGATCACCTATCTAAAAGGAGTGTGGAACATGGTGGTGATCCATAGCCTATTTTTGCTGCTTCTGTGTCTATTGTAGGATGTGTACAACCTTGGACTATAGCTGCTGCAGATGTTGGATGAAGGATTGTGCTTTCTCTTGTTCTTTTTGCATGTGGACTGTGACTGGAGATGGAAGAGCCAAGGGTAACTCATATGGAGCGATAGGTTGAAACCCTAGACAGACCTCAAAAGGACTATGACCAGTGGATGTATGGACTGCTCTATTATATGCATGCTCAATATGAGTTAGACTGAGATCCCACTTGGCTGGTGATGCATGGTGGTAGACTCGAAGACTCTGGACAAGTGTACGATTGACGACTTCTGTTTGACCATCAGACTGAGGATGAAATGTTGTGGAAAAATTAAGGGACACACCTAATAGTTTCCACAAAGACCTCCAAAAATGATCGACAAAATAGGAATCACGATCGGACACAATACTTGTGGGAAGACCAAAAGATCGCCAAATGACATCAAAGAACAATTTGGCTAAGTCTGCAGCAGAACTTATTTTTCGACATGGAATGAACTTAGCCATCTTACTAAAATGATCGACTATGACAAAGACACAATCATGTTGATGAACAGTCATGGGAAAACCACTTACAAGATCCATAGATATACTTTCCCAAGGATGGGAGGCAATGGGTAAAGGTATACTAAGACCAAGCCTACGGTTGGATGACTTAGACCGACTACATGGGACACATTGTTTTAAATACTTGAGAACATCTCGCTGCATGTGTGGCCAATAGAAGAATCTTTGCAAATGGTGAAGGGTCTTATGTTTGCCAAAATGACCGCCATAGAGTGTGGAATGAGCCTCTCTTAGAAGGGATGGTCTGCTCTGAGTAGGGACACAAAGCTTATCTAGACGGTAAAGCAACCCCTCCTTGAGATGGAAATCCTGAAAGGGACTTAAATTGGAGGAGGATGGATGTTGTAATTTGTGATAAACTATGGCAAAGTCGGGATCATTAGGATACTCAGCAGGCCAATATTGGAAAGCTAAATGAGAGGTAGTGACAATGGTTAAGGCTTGTGGCAGATGGAGGATGGCTGAGGCAATCGACAACAAAATTTTGACTACCCTTCTTGTATTTGATGACTAAATGAAATTGTTGTAGATAGGAGGCCCATTTCATGTGGCGTGCTTCTTGGATTTTTGTTTGGGATTGAAGAAACTGCAAGGGCAAATGATCTGTGTGGACAATAGTTTCTTTACCAAGAAGGTAGTGACGCCAATATTTTATAGCTTGGACTAAGGCATAGAGTTCCTTATCATAAGTGGAGTAATTATGTTTTGTTGTGGAAAATGACTCAGAATGATAAGCAATAGGATGGCCATTTTGTTTGAGAACAACACCGAGAGCAAATTGAGAGGCATCAGTTTCTATTTCAAATGGTTGTCGAAGATCAGGAATGGCCAAGATAGGAGTGGAGCAAAGCTTATCTTTGAGAGTGGCAAAAGCTTGGTTGTGGGTATTTGTCCAATGAAACACAGATTTGGCTTTAGTCAATGAATGCAATGGAGCAACAATGGTTGAGTACCCTGGAATAAATTTACGGTAGAAGTTAGCAAGGCCAAGAAAACTTCTGAGTTTAGTGATGTTTGTGGGAGCAGGCCATTTGAGTAGGACTTCTACTTTGACAGGGTCAACCTGGATACCGTCAGGATTGATGATGAAACCAAGGTATGAAATGGATGTTTGGGCAAATGAGCACTTGTTCAAGCTGGCAAACAACTGGTTCTTTTGAAGTATGGCAAGGACATTCTCTAGATGTTGCAAGTGTGTTGGCCATGTTTTGGAAAATATCAAGATATCATCCAAATAAATAATGACATATTCATCTAGGCATTCCCAGAATACTTCATTCATGAGCCTCATAAATGTAGTTGGAGCATTAGTGAGGCCAAAGGGCATAACCAACCATTCAAACAAACCCATATTGGTCTTGAAAGTTGTTTTCCAAGTATCCTCTGCCTGTATTCTCACCTGATGGTATCCACTTTTAAGATCAAGTTTGCTGAAGAATTTAGCCCCTTGTAGTTGATCTAATAGGTCATCAATTCTTGGAAGGGGATACCTATTTTTGATAGTGATTTTATTGAGTGACCTGAAATCAATACAAAAATGCCAAGTGCCATATTTTTTTAGAACAAGTAAAATTGGTGAGGCACAAGGAGAAGTGTTGTGTTTGATGAAGCCCTTATCCAACAATTCCTGTAATTGTTTTTTAATCTCATCATATTGAATGATGGATTGCCTGTACATTGGAACATTTGGAAGAGGTGTTGCTGGAATGATCTCAATTGTATGATTAATTGCCCTTTCAGGTGGTAAAGAAGTGGGTTCTTGAAACACACTTTCATATTTTTGCAGTATTCTATTTACTTGGGAATTGTTGACTTGAGAAGTAGTGGTGTGCTTGTGCCCTTTTTCTTGTGCTTGTTGTACTTTGGGATGAATGAAAATTAGTGCAAGTGCTTGAGCATTATTACTGGCTTTTCTGGCTTGGCGGCAAGTAAGCAAAATATTAGTGGATTGCTTTGCAGATATTGGAGTGCTTTTAATGAGAAAATGTTTTTGATCTTTTTGTAGTGTGTATGTATTTTTATATGCATCATATGTTGCTCTCCTATCATATTGATATGGTTTACCCAGAAGTAACCCACAACAATCCATCGGTGTGACATCACACGTTACTGAATCTCAAAATTTGGGGCCAAATGCAAAAGCCAGAGTGCACGTGTGTGTTATGTGTGATGTGTTTGTGTTGTCCTTCCACCCAAGAGAGTATGGGCGAGGATGTTTTGATGTAGGGAGCTTAAGCTTATCGACAATGGACTACGCAATCAGATTCTTCTACGATCCATTATCGATTATACAATCAACTGCAAAGTTATGGAGCAAGTGAGCCCTAGTGACAAACAAATGGTCACGGTCACCGGCTCTAGAATGGTGATTCATGAGTGTTACATTATTGAGTTGCCCTCTCAACTCTTCATAAATTTCTTCTTCACCCAAAGTCTCAATGGGGTTATCACAAGTCCCCTCATCGGACTGTACAAAAAGATTCTTCTTCTTTTGTAGTTGTGGGCATTGAGTTTTATCATGTCCTTGCCTCTTACAATAGTTACAAAATTTATTTGTTTGAACATGAGAAAGTGAAGAAGAATGAGAAGAAGGAAATTTATTTTTAGAAGAAGAGGATGAGTAAGAAGTGGGGGTAGCAGAAGAAAAAGTAGATCTATTTTTGTCTAGCTGATTCTTTGTCCCTTCTTCTGTTGATCCATTGGACGAGTATCGTGGTTCCCTTCGTTGTGCCCCGTGTTTCTCCTCAGCTAGTTGTGCATATTTGAAGACATCGTCCAAAGTAGTGCCCGTAGTGTATTTGATCTCCCTATAAAAGTGTGCTTGAAGACCACTTTTAAATTTTGCAATCAAGACAGCATCCGAATCAGAGATGTCAAGCAAGACTCGAAGGCGGTTGAAGTGATGAATGTAATCTTGGATAGAATCCCTTTTTCCTTGATGTAGTCGTAGCCATTGATGCAATAAATCTTCCTCATAATTTGATGGATAAAATGAGGCCTTCAACACTCTTACCATTTCCTCCCAGGTGGCAATTTTGCGATTGGCGATGAGGACTTTGGTCATGTTTGAGTTTTGCTACTGGGACCTTATCCTCATCAGGAGTGTGAGTATATTCAAACCATGTCTCCATGTCCAGGATCCAACTATTGAGTACATCAGGGTCTCATGAGCCTTCATATATTTTTACGTCACACTTTGGACGAGGAGGATGGGAAGAACAATGGATGTTTTGCAATATGGCAGCCATTTTTGCCATTCTTTCTTCGTGGGCTGCCAGTTTTTCATTGGCTGCCACTATTTTTACCATTTTTTCATCATGGGCTGTCGTCATTTCTACCAATTTTTTAGCAATGGCCATGTTTGTAGCCATTGGTCTACTTGGAGTGGCCAAAGACTTCCTAGTTGCTAGTGCGGCTGCAAAAAATGTTTTTCAGCTTTAGTGGGCCTTTACTCTCTAATTGACCAAGGGTTAGACAATGAACAATTTTTCTAATTTTGTACCTCGAACCAATTTCTCCAATGGTTGCCAACGGTCACCACTAACTTCTAAATTCCAATTAACGAACACCACACAATTCCTTCCAATGGTCATCAACAATCAACCTAAATTTCAACCGAATAAGGACTAGTGATGCAGGACACGAAGGACATTAATGTCAAACCAATAACCAAATTTCAATCGACCAAGGACTAGTGACGTAGGACCGACGATGCAACCGACTAGGGGACACGCGACATGTTAAACTGGCAATGCAACTGACTAGAGGACACATGACACAAGAAAAAAGTGATGAGGGAGAGCCTACGATGACAGACAAGTTGAGTGATGAGGGAGAAACCTACGACGACGGACACAACCAACCAGGTAACACATGCTACACAAGGGACAACGGGTGCAAAATACTATTTTACCAATGATACGGACAAGTGGCATTATACTGACTATGGACAGTAGGGTCAATGGAGGGAAAGGTACTAATGGATGCACGGGGCATAAAACCAACTAAAGGCATGCCCGCTGCATACATGTGGGATAAACCCACGAACATGATGGAACACAAACCTTTTCTTTCGACCGACGTTATGAACAACACCGTCGGTGACCACAAAATTGCCGAAAAATGGAAAACGACGAAGAAATACGTCCAAACATTAGTAATAATTTATTGGATGCCAAAAAATCATTTAGGTTATTGAAAAACACAGACGATAGGGAAAAACTGCGATAGATGGATTACGGAGTAGTGTATGGATGTGCCGAATGTTTCAGGATCTGTCGATGATCTGCAAACATCATCGGGAACTCCAAGTTATGTGTGTACCAATTGGAAAGATGCAAATTATTCAGGGTGGTGAGACTCGGTTACAAAATACGATCGAAAGGTGTTGAAAATTGTAATAGCATCTATGGTCATCGAGGGTCACCAAAACCCTAAGCGGAGTTTGCAATAACTGAGGAGGCACAGATCGGTAAGGACGATGGAACACTGTGGTGGTAGATAGTCTGGAGGCATCAAAAAGTTGTAGCAATATCAGTGTTCTTCAAACATCATTAAAAATTGTAAGCAGTAATGTTTTTATCGCGTCGCTTGGTCATCGCCTTGAACTGTGTGTGGGTAACTGAGTGCGAGTATGAATTTGCATCTACAACTGGTATACTATCTTTGATGAGGGCAAAAGCTATTGAAACATGTAAGTTTTCGTCAATGGGCTGGAGTTGCGAAAATAGTGCGTTCGCTGAAGAGAGAGTTGGGCACAGGTGGAGATGCAAACAATGAAATGAGATGTTATGTCATCGGGGAGAAAGAATTGCGATGGCGCTACACTGAGAGGAATATTGGATGACAAATCCAAGTGCAGGAACTTGGATCTGATGGTGATGTCAGAGGAACCTTGGCTGGCTGAAGGTCGGTGATCAGAGAGACACCAACGAGAGTTTTCAAATAAGGAATGCTTCCAAGCCAAGACTTGCTGGTGGTTTTCTCGTTGCCCCTGTGAACCAACCTGGCCTAGGGGAAGAGGATACTTGCCAATCCAGCACTCTGCTCTGATACCATTGATATGGAATGCTCGAGAGCAAGTACACAAAGAGTAGTACGATGAAAAATGATTTGTATTACACACCAAAAACATATTTATAGGTATGTCTGCCTTTACAAAGCGGTATTAAATGCACCAATCCGTATGTCTATTAAATGTTGTTCACAATGATCAATGTGAATAGGGATAATATTGAATATTAATCCCTTTCACTCGTTCGTGCTATGGAGAGAAAGAGATGTTGTATTTATATCTGATTTACCTGAACACCATATAATGTGTGAAACTAGAGAATGGAGATAACGAGGAATTGTGTATTACCATAATTATGCTCTAATACCACTTGAAACAATATGCTTTGTAAATTAATTAAACACGAATAAAATATTTCAACGAATGAATTTTTAAATAAATCAACACACCACTTAAGGAGGGTAAAGTCCTATAAGCTACTTAGAGAGAGCAGAGTCTCTTGCGAATACGCAATTGGATAAAATAATCGATGATATAAATCAAATATACTTTACTCTTATTTATACATGAATCAATGAATAATAATTAAGTTGGAAATATAGTCAACTAGGCTATATTAGGGTTGTAACAACTCTAGTCATAGATCGAATTCAAAGAAAGTTGGTGGGGTGGAAGGGTAATATGTTATCTCAAGCTAGGAAATTACAACTTCTAAAGGCAACATTACAAAGCATCCCAATTTACTACATGTCACTTTTTATAATCCCCTACAAGGTAAAAATAGACTAGAGCAAATCTTCAGAAGGTTTCTTTGGGCAGGGGTAGAAGAAAAACAAAGGCTTGCTTTGGTATCATGGGATAGAGTTTGCTCTTCGAAGAGGGAAGGTGGTCTAGGGATAAGAAAGTTGTGGCACTTCAATAAAGCATTGCTAACTAAAATGGGTTGGAGATTGACCAAGGAATAATATTTGATTTGGGCTAATATTCTTAAAGGTAAGTACTTGGAAGGTTTCATACCCTTCTTTAGAAGTTCAGACCCTCCTAAAGGATCAACAGTTTGGAATGGAGTTTCAAAAACTAGGAAATTGTTGAGAGGTGGTCTAAGATGGGTGGTAGGAGAAGGCAAGGAAATATTTTTTTGGGAAGACACTTGGATTGCAGATGGTCCTTTACAGCAGATGAAAGAGTTCAGAAGACTAAAAGATCCCTTGGTTCAAAAATATGGACCGCTAGTCAAAGATTACATAGAATTTGGGGAAGGTCAAAGGTTTTGAAAAGAACTAACTTTGGATTTTGCTGATTCGAAACTGCAACAATCTCTGCTAAATATTAACAGGTTGTTGCAGTAGTACCACTTACCTCATAATGAAGATAAGGACTCTTTGATTTGGTTCCCTACTTCCTCAAGGGAATTCTCTATGAAATTAGCTTATACCTTGCAGTTCGAAGGTGTGGAGGGGGAATTTCCTGTAAATAAGGTTTGGAAGAATGAGTTAATCCCTAAATTGGCTTTCTTTCTTTGGTTATGCTTACAAAATAAGATTCTAACTCTAGATAACCTAAGTAAGAGAGGTTTTCAAATGACAAATATATGTTCTCTTTGCATGAAGGATGCTGAATCAATTGACCACTTGTTTATTCATTGTGAGTTTGCAAGTAAGGTACTTAATAATCTAATGGAAGCTATGTTCTGCTCTTGGGTGGTCCCTAGTACTTTTAGGCAGCTTTTTAACCAATGGAGATGCCCTTTTAGCAGTAGTAGGTTATCAAAACTCTGGAATTTACTGTTACCTCATTTTTTGTGGGGTGTTTGGTGGGAAAGAAATCAAAGAGTATTCAGGGGGAAAGTAAGGATGAACTTTCAGTGTCTAACATAATTAAAATTGTAGTGAGGGAGAATTTTCTTGCCTTTGATAATAGTGTGGACTTTGAGAACAATTTGGAAAAGAGGATCACTAGTGAATGGCACTTGGGAGAACCTAGAGCAACACCTTTGCCAATCAGTTTAAAAAGAGCAAACACTAGATGGCTAAAACTAGAGGAGGGTTGGGTAAAGTTAAAATTTTATGGAGCTGCAAAAGGTAACCTAAGTAGAGCTGGGGGAGGAGGTGTCATTCGAAATGAGAAAGGTGAAGTGTTATGGGCTTATGCAAAAAGTTATGGGATACAAAGCAATCACTATGTGGAAGCTAAAGCCCTATACTCTGGTGTTATGTTGTTGAGACAAAAGAGTGTAAGGAAGGTCATCATAGAAGGGGACTCTATGAATATTCTCAGGGATCTTAAGAAAGGAAAAGCTTATAACTGGCAGGTGTTAGGTTTAATTAAGGATACCTCATCCCTATTAAAACAAATGGTAGAGGTGAAGATATTACATATATATCGGGAAGGAAATGTTGCAGTTGATTGTTTGGCAAACATTGGAGTTCATTTTGATCAGAGGAAGATATGGGAAAATAATTTTCCCTTATCTCTTTTAAGGATTACCTCATTAGAGGTAGAAGAAAATTATATTCCACAGGGTGTTATCTTTTGATGTTGTCGGTATTGTTGTTGCTTTTGGGGTCTTTTGGTGCTACTGATGTGATTGTATGTTGTTGCTATTACAACAGTTGTGTTTCTAGAAAATGCCATTGTAATGTGATTTTGCTTTTGTTGTTGCTATTTCTATTACCTATTATTGAGAATTGGAGTGATTGCTACTACTATTGGTGTGGAAGGGAGGAATAAACAACAGTCAGGTCGACCTTTGCTCCCTTGCTAGAAATAGATTTTGATATCATCCAGAGTGTTGTTTTTTGTCTGGTTTTATTCTAGGATTTTTGTTGCAACTTTGCTTTTCTCATGTTATCCAGGGAGGAGGTTGATGTTTATCTTGTAACCTTGGATAACTTAATTTTGTAACAGGGTTGGGGCCCCTCCAAAACCCCTTTTTTTCACCACTACCAAAAAAAAGTTTCAAAAACTAGGAAATTGATCAAATTCCTATGCTCTAGGTTGGGGCCCTTACTTGTATGCTATGCTCTAACTGAAAGTAAGGATGCCTTAATTCAGAATAAAAAGAAGAATAAATTTATAATAATCCATATTTAGGTGGTAAAAGAAATTCTAGAAGTGATTATGAAAGATGAGATGATAGAGTATAATATTTTGTTTCTTAGAAGTTTAATATGCAAGTTCAACTTTTTGAGAGATTTATAAGTGGGGATTGAATTTAAATTATTTATTACTTTCTTTCCATAAGTTTTTTTTTAATCATCTTATCTAGTTAGTTCTAGAGTTAAGGATAAAATAATGGGTGATGATTTAAGGTTTAGGGGGAGATGTGGCTTGTATCTAAGACCATAGAGTGAGAATATTTGTATGGAGATAAAAACCATTGAAAGTTTTTAATTTGGGTTAAGTTTTTTTGGACTTCAATGGTGGCTTATTTTTCCAACAAGTTTATACAGGTTTTATGAGGGGTCCCAATACCTCATAATGAGCGGGGTTTTGAGGCCAAAAGAATTAAATACATCCTAAAACTCTACGAGGACGCTACTAGTCAGAAAGTTAATTTCAGTAAAAGCAAGTTATATTTCTTGAACACCCCCATTCAGAAGCAAGGAAGGATGACAAAAATTTTAGGGTGTGATATAGCAAACCTCACCACTTCATATCTTGGTCTCCCTCTTTTTATTGGTTCTCTAAGAGAGTCAGTGTGGGACAGGGTTATTGAAAGAATTCAAAAGAAACTTGTTGGATGGAAAGGTCATCTTCTATCTCAAGCAGGAAAGCTGACCCTCACTAAGGCCTCTCTTCGAGCATTCCGAGTCTATTTCCTATCCATTTTCAAAGCCCTTGTGAAGGTTTTCCAAAAAATTGAGAAACTCCAAAAAGAATTTTTATGGAATGGATCAGAGGAGAAAAAAAAGATACACCTTGTAGGATGGACCAAAGTGTGTAGACCCAGGGAAAATGGGGGCTTAGGTATGAGGACAATTGCTCATATGAATTTAGCTTTACTAGCTAAGCAGGCGTGACACCTCATTTTTGGTGAAGAAAATGAATGGAAAACTATCATCAAATGAAAGTATCTTCAAAATATGGAATTTCTAGGTGATTCAGTTCCAATCCGAGGTTTTGCTTTTTAGAAAGCAATTCTCAATTGTAAGGAAATCATCAAAAAAGATTTAAGATGGGTTTTAGGCAATGGTGAGAGGATAAATTGCTAGAATGACAGGTGGGCTAAGGATGAACCACTGACACAATATCCTAACTTAGCCCGAATCAGAGATATCATGGAAGAACTCATTGGCAAAAAAGTCTTCGATTATATGGTTGAGGACAGAGGCAAAATGAAGTGGAAACAAATAAGGATTTAGGGATTTCAAGCGGAATCAAATGATATTTGTAACATTCTCGAGCAACAGTTTATCCCCATGAGACCCAAGGAAGATCAAGTGACCTGGGATCCTACGAAAAATGGGCAGTTCACTGTTAAATCAGCTTACAAGCTTATGCTTGATGACGAGGATTTTGTCCTCCAAAAGGACTTAGTTTGGATTAAAAAATTTAATTCCAAAAATTGTAGTCTTTTCATGGCTAGTTATCCAAGGAATAATTCTAACCATTGATAATATGATGCGTAAAGGTATTTGTATCACTAATCGTTGTTATCTGTGCAGGGCTAATTGGGAGACCATTTATCACATTTTCCTTGAGTGCCCTTTTTCCTTGACTGTCCTAAGTGGGGTTTTTCAGGCCTTCAATATTTCTTGGGTTAAACCAGCCATCATACTTGATTTTTTTGTCCAGTGGCCTTGCCCCTTTTCAAGCCAAAGACTTAGATACATGTGGAAAATTTGTCTCAAATGCTATCTTTGGTAGGTGTAGTTAGAAAGGAACCACAAAGTCTTTAATGAGTCTATCCATGATCATCAAACTATCATTGTTAGGATCCTATCCTTTGCCAATGAGAATGTGAACCTTATCCCTTTTGATAGTCGTAAACCTCATATGTAGGAGATCACGATTGCTCAATCTTTAAGCTTAATCTTGGTAGATGAGTCTGTGCCTAGGGTAGTCAACCCTAGAGCCAATGTTAAGTGGTCCCCACCTCCTACGGGTTGGTTTAAGCTTAATTTTGATGGAGTGGCTAAGGACAATCCTGGCAGAAGCGAGCACTGGTGGCATTGTGTGAGATCAGAATGGGAATATGATGCTTGCATTTTTTGAATATTTGGGAACAAGGACGAACAATGAAGTTGAAGCTAGAGCTATGTGGAGAGGCCTTCAAATGACTTAAGACTTAGAAGGCAATTTGATCGTAGAAGGAGAGTCTATGCATGTTATAAATCTCAATAATTGGAAAACACCTTCTTAGAGGATTAAAACAATTGTTGAAGAGGCTAGGATCCTTTTCCAGGGAAGACAGGACAGAAAAGCCCAACATGTCTTTCGAGAAGCTAACAAAGTTGTTGATAAGCTGGCCAATTTGGGTGTCGATGGTGACGAACTTTTCAAATGGGAACACGATATCCCAAGCGAAGTAGAGGAGCTTATTCAACAAGAATGCCAAGAATGATAGTCAAATTTACCAACAGGGAAGGCACTGTAAGTTCGAAGGCTATGAGTATTCTCGTCTCTTTTTTGAAATGGACTCACAATAAAAATTATCCGAGTTGTCAGTATTGGTGGATGCTTGCTTGAAAATACCACAAAGACTAATGGGGACAGTCACATGTCGAGATAACATGGCTCCTAGTCATCTTAGTAATTTGAGGTTGGTTGATAATCACGAGGCGAGGAAAGAAACGACAATATAAGACTTCGAACCAGAGCCACGTGGACCACCAAATAGCCACCACCATAAATCTAGCTAGCAGGTTCACTTCTCCAAGGCTGATTGGCCAAATGGGATGTGGTCCCAAAGCATGTCATATATGGAAGAAAGTAATTACCAAAGAATTATTAAGAGTAACTTTCAATACAAAGCTTGTGGGAGTTTTTTTTAGTACTCTACTATGTGTGTCTGCAGCTTTTTATTTTTCCATTGTTTCAAGGAAGGGATCTGTGTCTGTTTTTTTTTTTGTAATTATGATGTAGATGTGTTTTCTCGAGGTATACCCAAAATGTTGTATGGGAAGTTTCTTTTTTATAATAGGCTATGTGCCTTACCGGATGTAATGGCTTTGGCGACATGTAGATTTTACATATATAGGATCCTTAGTAAGGACATGTTCATCAACAACCCTGGGCTGATTTTTGTAAAAGGTTTTGGGTCAACCTGTAAAACCCGGTATTAATGCTATATTATATTATCTACCAAAAAAAAAAAAACAATGAGCGAGGTTTGAACCTTGGACCTCCCAAAGAGAGGCCAAAACTCTTACCACTACAGTAAGCCTGCATCTATTCCACGGTGGCTTATTAATAACAAAGTTTTCAACAATATTGATAATGCTTTCTAGAAGTTCATCCAAGAGGGTCTAACTACTAAGGAGTGAAAACATGCTATGTATACTTAGATATGTGTTGCCATGGACATTTCAAAATCTTTATGAAAATAAATTAAAATAAGAACAATCAATAGAATGTAATCAATAAGTAGGTTATGAAAATGTTACATTTTGATGCCATAAATGTTATGATATTGGACATATGAGAAGAGATATATTCAAATTTAGAAGGAATTAAATGCATGAAAGAAGATGTGGAGGTAAATTCTAAAATAAAGAAGGCAAAAGAGATCAAGTTTAATCTAGTAAATCATATTCATCTTCCTCAAGAAGTAGAAAGTCATCTCCTCTACAATTAAAATGAAAGTAGTGTAGATTTTATCTCCTGCAATTTAGGATTATGGAGGATATTTATGGTAGTTTTAAGGTTTCTAGGACAACATAAAAAAGTAAGTACTATGGAGGATGGTCCTTGCTAGTTAAGGTTTCAATGGAAGTATAAAAAGAAAGCATCTTCAAGGTTATTCCTTGTACTTGAGGTTCTCATATGGCAACATAAACCTATAGATGATAAGTCTCATTATGAACAATCTATATAAATAGAAGGCATAGATGAGGATAAAAATATTAGTGGGAATGGAAAAAGGAGAGATATATTCTCAAAGCAAGAACATAGAGAAAAAAAATTCAAACAAATATTAATTTAGGAACTAGAAACAAATATTATAAGTGTTAACAAAAAGTGGGTCTATACCCAAAAATAAGAATAAAAAGTGATGATGAAGATGTTATACTAGAATATTAGGGGTATTTCATTGATAAGTTATAGTCTTGAGTTTCTTTAATACAAGAAACAAGACTAAGTAGTGAGAAATGTAAGGGTGCATTCAAAGATATATTAAAAGATAGATAGGTGTGTAGCAGTTTCTTCTAAAGAGCTTAAGTGGATACTAAAACAATATGGAACAAACACAAATGGAATAGACAATTGTTAGAAGTAAGCAATATTTGTGTTATTGGTCTTCTTTACAAGAAAGAGAAAAATATCAAAATTGGAGTTATAAATATATATGCTCCAACTTTAGTTACTATTCATAATTGATGTTAGAAGAACCTCAATTTACTTATGTCAAATTCAATGGGGTTCATAATTGTGATTTATGGATTCTTAGGGGGTTTCAGCATAGTTCTATCTCCTTCAAAAAAGAAGAGTGGTACTCTTGATGGTCTAAATCAATGGAGGATTTTGATCCCTTTATCAATTCAAATGGCCTTTGGGATACTATTTATTAAAGATTTTACGAGATAATAGATGTATTAGAAAATATCATATCATAGAAAGATTGGACAATTTTTTTTTATCTAATAATGGTTATAACTAGAGAAAACAATAATAGTTATCCAAAATCATTTTGATTTTAGTTTATGTGGCTCTAAGATCCTAATTGCTTCTAGATGGTATATGATGGTATAGTAATTCAATTACTACCACCACATCCCAAAAATAAAATTAGTGATGAAGAATATGGACAAAGCTGATATGCAAGCAATTCAAACTACAAAATGGTTGAGGATAATTAGAAAATATAATGGGGTACTTGAGTTACTTAATTATGAATAATTGAAGTTAGAACCCAAGATTTTGAAGGAAATTTTGCTTAATTTTTTATGGTAACAATTTACCATGTAGTCTTGGTAGCAACTTATTGACATGCTAATGGGATGATTTGTCAATATGGGCAATTTAAAGATTCACTAGTTAGACAAAACAATGAATCAATGGTCACACAAAATTCAACAAAATAATATAGTCAAAGGAGTGATTCGTTGGCTGAGGCATCTTGGGCATGGATTTCAAGGAACATTTCCTCCTCCAAACAATGTTGATGAAAACTAAAATGCATTTAGAAGGATTTTAGTGCCAAATTTTATCGACTAACAAAACATTTGTCATAAAGACTATGTCATGTTAATTGGAGTTAGTTTTCATTTACTATATTTAGAAGTAGTGTTGGTTTATTTTGCTATAAATAAGAGCTCAAGGTTTTCTTTAGATATCCTTTTGATTATTTGGAAAACTACTTTGCTCTCTAAGATTATACTTTTGATTTGTAATTTCATACTATAATCAATGGATAAATTGAGTGTGGCTTTTGAACATCAATTGTGTACATGCATATTTTTTATCTTTGGACGTCTAATATATGTGGCTTTACCTATTTATCTCTTGTTAGATTTTTTGTGTTGTATTGCAATTTGATTCAAGGTTGATATATTGAAGGCACCAATTCTAAGTATTCCAAGTGGATCATGCTAATCTAGCTACAATCACCAAGTTGCATTTTATTTCCATGCATTTCACTTTATTTATTTTCCTTTTCCCCCAAAATATTTAGATTAGATTTGTGATACTAGTGAATGTTAGATTTTGAAGCTTTAATACTAATGTAAAACTTATAGGAAAATAATCACAAGATTGAATATAATGAAGTTGCAATATAATGAATCAAATATAATAACTCATAAATAACAATACTCATAGAATAATCATATAAAAAATGCTCACAATATTGCACACAAAATACAGAAAGTGCTATTGAACAAAGGTCTACTAGTGCAAGCATAAATATATGCACTTCCAATGATAATTACAATGCTTTGTCACAAATATATAATTGTATGTAACTTCTCATATGTTGCACTCTTGACCTTTACACTTCGTTACAAGTCTTCACTTTCCTATTCTAAGGACACATGTGCACACTTACATATTAGACACTTGTGCATTTCTTGCACATTATTACATTACATAAAATATAAAATTTCACTCTAATCTAAGATACAACCCTAATATAATATTTACAATAATGTACCAAGGTGGTATATTGTCATGTTGAAGAACACAAGCTTATACTTGAGAGGGGGGTGAACAATATAAGACCAACTTTCACTTTTCTTTCCCAAATAATATTATCCAATATTATCAATGGCAATATCAATAGCAGTAATCAAAGCAATGCACAAATCATCACACACAATAGAGACACCAATTTAACGTGGTTCACCCAATGTGGGCTACTCCACGGAGAAAATATTTCTACTAAAATTTTCTCAACAAATCTTCTTGGGAATCAATTCCCTATTACAATGTTTATGGACCTCTGTCCAAAGGAGACACCAATCCCCTATGCTCTAATTTGTGGATCTCTCTCCATAGGAGAACTCTTTCCCCTTTTCTCTGGTTCGTGGAACTTGATCCAGGAGAACTCTATCTCCTCAACTGGTTCATGGATCTCTCTCCATAGAAGAACTCTATCTTCCCAGTTGGTTCATGGATCACACTCCATAGGAGAACTCTTTCCCCTTGCTCTAGTTCATGGATCTCTATCCACAGGAGAACTCTTTCCCCTTTGCTCTGGTTTGTGGATCTCTATCCATAGGAGAACTCTTTCTCCTTGCTCTAGTTTGTGGATTTATAAGAGAATATTTTTTGTTTGGATTTATAGAAATTTTCTTTGTTTTAGGGTGATCTTCTAGAAGAATTATACTCCCACTACTCTGGATAATGGATCTCTATCCACTGAAGACCTTTATCCTCACTACCCTAGCTAATGGATCTCTATCCACTGGAGACTATTGTCCTCTTTACTCTATCACCTCCAAAGCTTACTTTCAACTCTATCTCAAATCTGCACCAAACTCTATCCCAAGTCTAGTACAAATCTGCTCTATCTCTGCTCACAAATCTGCACTAACTTCTATCTCAAATCTATCCTCAAGCCTTAACACAAAGCTTGATCAAATCACCAATCAACTTTGCTTAGATCTTCCCCAAGCCTTAACACAAATCTTGAACAAATCAATCAATCAACTCTATTTAGATCTACCCCAAGCCTTAACACAAAGCTTGAACAAATCAATCAATCAACTCTGCTCTCAATGTTGTTTCAAGTCTTCACAAGACTTGCTCAAATCTACCTTCAAGTCCTTAAGAACTTATTCAATCTCTCAAGTCTTCACAAGACTTGCTCAAATCTTCCTTCAAGTCCTCTCAAGAACTTTCTCAATCTGCTCTCAAGTCTTCACCAAGACTTGCTCAAATCTACCTTCAAGTCCTCTCAAGAACTTTCTCAATCTGCTCTCAAGTCTTCACCAAGACTTGCTCAAATCTACCTTCAAGTCCTCTCAAGAACTTGCTCAATCTGCTCTCAAGTCTTCACCAAGACTTGCTCAAATATGCTCTAGCACATGCTCAAACCTGCTCTAACACATGCTCAAAATAACTCACAAAATATGCTCAATCAATCTCAAATCTTCCTCACAATGCTATCAAATGCTTTGTCTAATCTTCAAAGTAATTCCTTTAACTTGAAGTAGTTTAGACATATTCTATCCAAAATTCGTTTAACCTCTGGAACATATAGAGAATGATGTACTCTATCAAAACTCAATATGTTCTACTCAATCAATAAGTCTATCACTTCCACATGTCTTACTTTTATTGCTCTTTTAAATATAGATTCAATCTAGCACATGACACCTATCTTTCTGATCTACACTCTTTCTTTCACAAATCTATTTTCTAATGTTTGCACATTCACTTTTAATATCACTCAAAACCAATGCTCAAGAAGTTTCACTCAATCATTCAACCAATGAAACACAACTTGCTCACAAACCCTAAACAAGTGTTTTCATACTTCTTCAAACAAAGAGCACAATGTGGGTCTCAAACCCTAACTCAAATAATTCTCAATATCTATCTCAAATGTTCTCTAAACATTCAACAATGAAGCATATAAAAACTCACTCAAATATTTCCAACAATGCTTATCAAACAATCCTTTTCACTCCACCTTATGTTTCACAACATTCAATTCAACAAACACTTCAAACAAAGGATGATGTGCCCATACCTTTTTGCTTTGATGGAGATATGTCTTCAAAACCTATCTTATAACCAACCAATCCTCCTTGTGCCACTCCAAGGGTTAGATAGCAACAATCTATTTCAAAACATCCACAAAATATTCCTTCCAAAATGTGCTCAGTGAAATCTGAAAAATATACTCTAGAACCCTTCTTTTGATCTCAAGGAAAATGCATTAAAGTTTCATCATAATCCCACAAATACTCTTCTTCATAATGCAAAAGGTACAATAAAATTCAAACCAATTTTACACCTTATAACTCCTAATATTGCAAATTAAATCAACCCAACAAGATCACAAATTACACAAATAATTTTTCATTTACACCTTATATCTCCTACTTGTCATTAATGCATTTCCAAAAGAAATATAACCACCATTCAAAATAATATTCCAAGGCACTTAACAACTTCACTAGATCAAAATCCAAATTATTTCAAACCCCTTTTGATGGTAAAAATAAAAAATAATTTTAAAACCTTATACCTCCCAAGTTAGGTGCATACCTTGTAACATAGGACCTTAGGCATCAATTTAATTAAATAAAAAAAATTAATGCCTTGCACATTGCCTCCCATGGGAATCAAAACCTCACTGCCTCTACCATTACGCCTTAGCCATGGCTTAACCGTCGTGTGAGCTAAGCGCTCACATGAGATCACTATTGCGCCCACTCTCCTTTGTCCCTTCCACTGGCGCCAAAACTCTTTAAAACAAAACTTCACTCTCTGCTGTCGTCGCGTCTCGAACTTGAGACCTCCCTACTGCTATGACCTAGCACCAAGGGAAACACCATCTGGGCTATCTACCTGGATGGAATCAAACTATGAAGCCACTTGTCCTTATCCCTTTCCTACCTCAAAAATTGAACCAAAATTTTTCTCTTCTCTCTCTATCATGATTCGATCGATGAATAGGGCGAATGATATATCGATTATTGAACACACTTTCCACCTTAGTCTTTGCACTATTAATATGCCTTTGAAGGCATTCACCTCCAATGTTGGTGCATTTAAAATCAAACTTTGGCTTTTGATTTATATTATATTTTAATTATAATAATTTAAATTCAATGAATTTAAATATTATAATTTAAATATCAAAATTCTTTTTGGGCCTTTTATTAAGGATAACCTTTTGCCACCATTTAATGAATATTTTAACCTTTGTACCATATATTATAATGCAAATCATTATAATATTATTTCTTTTAAACTTTCTTTCTTTTCCTTTTGAAAGGCCATGTTGGTCAGATATTATAATATTAAAATATTATAATATTATTCTTTTTCACTTGCTCTCTTTTTGCACATAGTCTCAAACTTGGCCTTCAAACTTTTCCTTGTTGTGCTTTCATAGTCCATGCCATTTTGACATCAATGACAACCTAATATGCTCAAATTTCCAACAATCTCCCCCTTTGTCATTGATGGCAACCACTTTCCAAAACACTTGATTTCAAATCTGCTCCCCCTGAGAAACTGCTCCCCCTGATTGAATGCTCTCCCCCTAACTCAAATCTCCCCCCTTTGACATCAATGGCAAAGGGACTCCTTTGGGGCTAAATATAAGACTCTTAGCTTAGCCCCCTCCCCACCTCCTCTCCTTGAGGTGATTAATTTTGGGGTGGGAGTAAAATTACTCCCAACATACAATGCTCTTTTCCTTTGTCAACCTTCTTTCTCAACATACCCTTTTGATCCCTTTGAGTATCCTTGTTCTTGCTTGTCTCTGGAAGCTTTGTTCTGCACCACTTGGCCTTATGCCCAACATTATTGCACTTATAACACTTAATGTTGTGGTTCCTTGAAGGTGTAAATATCTTGAAGTTCCTCCTGGTGAAGCCATACCTATTTCTGTCATGAACCCTATAGTGAATTGCTTTATGACCAAATTGATTACAAGAGTAGCAATACCCTTGAAAGAAATGTCCATCTTTGAAGTTCCTCTTAGTAATACCATACTCCTTCTTTCCATGAGTCCTACAATGCATAGCCTTGTGACCAAACCTGTTACATGAGAAACAATGTCCTTTGAAGAAATATTTCCTTGGACCCATTGGTCTCTTAGTCCTTTCTTCCTTGTGATGTTCCCTGTTCCTTGTTTGTGCATTGTTTCCTTTCTTGGTGAAACTTCTATTCACATAAGTCTCACTTTCTCCTTCACTCTCTTCTTCTGAAGCTTCTTCCTCTTTGGATCTTGAGCTTGACCCTTCTTCTTGTTTCTCTTGTCTTTCTTCAAAACCAAGTCTTGTTTTGTTAGATGAAGGTCTTTGTGCATTGATAATCTTATCCATAGTCTTTGAACTTTTCCAAAACCTGTGTAGCTTGTCCTTAGACTCTTCCATTTCCTTCCTTAGAGAAACTACTTCTTGTTCTAATCTCTCACATTCTAAGACTTTTGCTTCTAACTTTTCTTTAAATCTCCTTGTCTTAGCTATTGAGTTTGTCAGATCTTGTATAAGCTTTCCTTTCTCTTCATCACATTCTTGAAATTGAGCCTTGAATCTTGAATTCTGCTTTCTGACCTTTTTCAATTCTTTTAGAGCATAAATAAGTTCAACTTCTAGATCTACTACTCCTTCCTCTTCATTTTATGATTCTTTCTCTACTTCTTTGTCTTCGAGAGCATCTTCATATTTTTTAGATTTATCTTCAATAGGATCACTTCCTTCATCTTCTATTGCCAAAAAGAGAATTTCTTCTTCTTCACTATCTGAGGATCTTTCATCACTATCACTTGAAACCTTGCCTATCTTGTCCACATAAAAACTCTTCTTATGCCTCTGAAAAAACTTCTTTTCATGCTTGCTTTGTCCATACCTATTTTTCTTTTCATACCTAGATTTTCTTGCTTCCTTTCTCTTATGATCTTGTTTCTCTTCACTACTACTACTTCTATATTTTGGATAGTTAGATGCATAGTGACCATATTTACCATAATTGAAACACTTAACTATTTTTGTACCTTTGTGCTTTCTTGAGTCCTTCTTGTTCCTTCTGCCATAGTTTGCTTCTTCATCACTGGATGACTCATCACTTGAATCTAGCTTCTTATATTTTGTCTTCTTTGCTACTTTGAAGGCTACCTCTTTCTTGGGAATAGGATCCTTTACTATTCTCATCTCATAAGTTGTGAGAGTTCCATGTAACTCATCCATAGTCAAAGTTTCAATATCTCTTGTTTCTTCTATGGTTGAAACCTTTCCATTATACCTCATAGGGAGTGACCTTAAAACCTTTTGAGCAACATCGAATTCTTCTATTTTAAATCCAAGTCCTCGCATGGTGTTAACAACCTCATCCACATGAAGTAAGTATGCAACAATGTCTTCCTCTTATTTCATCTTCAAGTCTTCAAATGTCTTTTTGTGATTTTGCAATTTTGCCATTTTGACCTTTTTGTCTCCCTCATATGTTTGCTTCAGTTTATCCCAAATTTCCTTTGTTGATTTGCAATGCATAACTTTTACAAACTCTGCTTCATGTAAACCACTTAAGATTGCATTCTTAGCCTTGGCATTATTCACATGTAAGATCTTACCATATTTATCTGTGGGAGGATTAGTTGTAGGTGTGAATCCATCCTCAACTACTTGCCATGTCTCATATCCTTGTGCCATCAAGTAAGTCTTCATTCTTATGCTCTAGAAAGCATAATTGTTCCCATCGAACAATGGTGCCTTATTTGTTGAAGATCCACTCTGAGATGCCATCTGTGTTCCTGTATACTTTTCCTTCAATATGTTAAACTCTTTCGAAGGAACCCACTCTGATACCAATTGAAGAACACAAGCTTATACTGAGAGAGGGGGTGAACAATATAAGATCAACTTTCACTTTTCTTTCCCAAACAATATTATCCAATATTATCAATGGCAATATCAATAGTAGTAATCAAAGCAATGCACAAATCATCACACACAATAGAGACACCAATTTAACGTGGTTCACCCAATGTGGGCTACTCCATGGAGAAAATATTTCTACTAAAATTTTCTCAACAAATATCTTGGGAATCAATTCCCTATTACAATGTTTATGGACCTCTGTCCAAAGGAGACACCAATCCCCTATGCTCTAATTTGTGGATCTCTCTCCATAGGAGAACTCTTTCCCCTTTTCTCTGGTTCATGGAACTTGATCCAAGAGAACTCTATCTCCTCAACTGGTTTGTGGATCTCTCTCCATAGAAGAACTCTATCTTCCCAGCTGGTTCATGGATCACACTCCATAGGAGAACTCTTTCCCCTTGCTCTGGTTTGTGGATCTCTATCCATAGGAGAACTCTTTCCCCTCTTGGACTCTATCCATAGGAGAACTCTTTCCCTTACTCTATGGTGATCTTCTAGAAGACTTCTGTCCCCACTACTCTGGCTAATGGATCTCTATCCACTGAAGACCTCTGTCCTCACTACCTTGGCTAATGGATCTCTATCCACTGGAGACTATTGTCCTCTTTACTCTATCACCTCCAAAGCTTACTTTCAACTCTATCTCAAATCTACACCAAACTCTATCCCAAGTCTAGTACAAATCTGCTCTATCTCTGCTCATAAATCTACTCACAAATTTGCACTAACTTCTATCTCAAATCTATCCTCAAGCCTTAACACAAATCTTGATCAAATCACCAATCAAATCTGCTTAGATCTACCCCAAGCCTTAACACAAAGCTTGAACAAATCAATCAATCAACTTTGCTTAGATCTACCCCAAGCCTTAACACAAATCTTGAACAAATCAATCAATCAACTCTACTCTTAATGTTATTTCAAGTCTTCACAAGACTTGCTCAAATCTACCTTCAAGTCCTCTCAAGAACTTGCTCAATCTGCTCTCAAGTCTTCACCAAGACTTGCTCAAATCTACCTTCAAGTCCTCTCAAGAACTTGCTCAATCTGCTCTCAAGTCTTCACCAAGACTTGCTCAAATCTACCTTCAAGTCCTCTCAAGAACTTGCTCAATCTGCTCTCAAGTCTTCACCAAGACTTGCTCAAATCTACCTTCAAGTCCTCTCAAGAACTTGCTCAATCTGCTCTCAAGTCTTCACCAAGACTTGCTCAAATATGCTCTAGCACATGCTCAAACCTGCTCTAACACATGCTCAAAATAGCTCACAAAATATGCTCAATCAATCTCAAATCTTCCTCACAATGCTATCAAATGCTTTGTCTAATCTTCAAAGTAATTCCTTTAACTTGAAGTAGTTTAGACATATTCTATCCAGAATTCGTTTAACCTCTGGAACATATAGAGAATGATGTACTCTATCAAAAACTCAATATGTTCTACTCAATCATTAAGTCTGTCACTTCCACATGTCTTACTTTTATTGCTCTTTTAAAGATAGATTCAATCTAGCACATGACACCTATCTTTCTGATCTACACTTCTGCTTTCACAAATCTATTTTCTAATGTTTGCACATTCACTTTTAATATCACTCAAAACCAATGCTCAAGAAGTTTCACTCAATCATTCAACCAATGAAACACAACTTGCTCACAAACCCTAAACAAGTGTTTTCATACTTCTTCAAACAAAGAGCACAATGTGGGTCTCAAACCCTAACTCAAATAATTCTCAATCTCTATCTCAAATGTTCTCTAAACATTCAATAATGAAGCATATAAAAACTCACTCAAATATTTCCAACAATGCTTATCAAACAATCCTTTTCACTCCACCTTATGTTTCACAACATTCAATTCAACAAACACTTCAAACAAAGGATGATGTGCCCATACCTTTTTGCTTTGATGGAGATATGTCTTCAAAACCTATCTTATAACCAACCAATCCTCCTTGTGCCACTCCAAGGGTTAGATAACAACAATCTATTTCAAAACATCCACAAAATATTCCTTCCAAAATGTGCTAAGTGAAATCTGAAAAATATACTCTAGAACCCTTCTTTTGATCTCAAGGAAAATGCATTAAAGTTTCATCATAATCCCACAAATACTCTTCTTCATAATGCAAAAGGTACAATAAAATTCAAACCAATTTTACACCTTATAACTCCTAATATTGCAAATTAAATCAACCCAACAAGATCACAAATTACACAAATAATTTTTCATTTACACCTTATATCTCCTACTTGTCATTAATGCATTTCCAAAATAAATATAACCACCATTCAAAATAATATTCCAAGGCACTTAACAACTTCACTAGATCAAAATCCAAATTATTTCAAACCCCTTTTGATGGCAAAAATAAAAAATAATTTTAAAACCTTATACCTCCCAAGTTAGGTGCATACCTTGTAACATAGGACCTTAGGCATCAATTTAATTAAATAAAAAAAAATTAATGCCTTGCACACTGCCTCCCACGGGAATCAAACCCTCACTGCCTCTACCACTACGCCTTAGCCATGGCTTAACCACCATATGAGCTAAGCGCTCACATGAAACCACTATTGTGCCCACTCTCCTTTGTCCCTTCCACTGGCGCCAAAACTCTTTAAAACAAAACTTCACTCTCTGTTGTCGTCGCATCTCGAACCCGAGACCTCCCTGCTGCTACGACCTAGCACCAAGGGAAACACCATCTGGGCTATCCACCTGGATGGAATCAAACTGTGAAGCCACTTGTCCTTATCCCTTTCCTACCTCGAAAACTGAACCAAAGGTTTTCTCTTCTCTCTCTACCGTGATTCGATCGACGAACAGGGCGAATGATATATCGATTATTGAACACACTTTCCACCTTAGTCTTTGCACTATTAATATGCCTTTGAAGGCATTCACCTCCAACATCGATGCATTTAAAATCAAACTTTGGCTTTTGATTTATATTATATTTTAATTATAATAATTTAAATTCAATGAATTTAAATATTATAATTTAAATATCAAAATTCTTTTTGGGCCTTTTCTTAAGGATAACCTTTTGCCACCATTTAATAAATATTTTAACCTTTGTCCCATATATTATAATGCAAATCATTATAATATTATTTCTTTTAAACTTGCTTTCTTTTCCTTTTGAAAGGCCCTGTTGGCCAGATATTATAATATTAAAATATTATAATATTATTCTTTTTCACTTGCTCTCTTTTTGCACATAGTCTCAAACTTGGCCTTCAAAATTTTCCTTGTCGTGCTTTCATAGCCCATGCCATTTTGACATCAATGACAACCTAATATGCTCAAATTTCCAACAATCTCCCCCTTTGTCATTGATGGCAACCACTTTCTAAAACACTTAATTTTAATTCTGCTCCCCCTCAAAAACTGCTCCCCCTGATTGAATGCTCTCCCCCTAACTCAAATCTCTCCCCCTTTGACATCAATGGCAAAGGGACTCCTTTGGGGCTAAAGATAAGACTCTTAGCTTAGCCCCCTCCCCACCTCCTCTCCTTGAGGTGATTAATTTTGGGGTGGGAGTAAAATTACTCCCAGCATACAATGCTCTTTTCCTTTGTCAACCTTCTTTCTCAACATACCCTTTTGATCCCTTTGAGTATCCTTGTTCTTGCTTGTCTCTGGAAGCTCTGGAAACTCTGTTCTACACCACTTGGCCTTATGCCCAATATTATTGCACTTATAACACTTAATGTTGTGGTTCCTTGAAGGTGTAAATATCTTGAAGTTCCTCCTGGTGAAGCCATACCTATTTCTATCATGAACCCTGCAGTGAATTGCTTTATGACCAAATTGATTACAAGAGTAGCAATACCCTTGAAAGAGATATCCATCTTTGAAGTTCCTCTTAGTAATACCATACTCCTTCTTTCCATGAGTCCTACAATGCATAGCCTTGTGACCAAACCTATTACATGAGAAACAATGTCCTTTGAAGAAATCTTGCCTTGGACCCATTGGTCTCTTAGTCCTTTCTTCCCTGTGATGTTCCCTGTTCCTTGTTTGTGCATTGTTTCCTTTCTTGGTGAAACTTCTATTCACATAAGTCTCACTTTCTCCTTCACTCTCTTCTTCTGAAGCTTCTTCCTCTTTGGATCTTGAGCTTGACCCTTCTTCTTGTTTCTCTTGTCCTTCTTCAAAACCAAGTCCTATTTTGTTAGATGAAGGTCTTTGTGCATTGATAATATTATCCACAGTCTTTGAACTTTTCCAAAACCTGTGTAGCTTGTCCTTAGACTCTTCCATTTCCTTCCTTAGAGAAACTACCTCTTGTTCTAATCTCTCACATTCTAAGACTTTTGCTTCTAACTTTTCTTTAAATCTCCTTGTCTTAGCTATTGAGTTTGTCAGATCTTGTATAAGCTTTCCTTTCTCTTCATCACATTCTTGAAATTGAGCCTTGAATCTTGAATTCTACTTTCTGACCTTTTTCAATTATTTTAGAGCAGAAATAAGTTCAACTTCTAGATCTACTACTCCTTCCTCTTCATTTTATGATTCTTTCTCTACTTCTTTGTCTTCAAGAGCATCTTCATATTTTTCAGATTTATCTTCAATAGGATCACTTCCTTCATCTTCTATTGCCAAAAAGATAATTTCTTCTTCTTCTTCACTATCTGAGGATCTTTCATCACTATCACTTGAAACCTTGCCTATCTTGTCCACATAAAAACTCTTCTTATGCCTCTGAAAAACTTTTTTTCATGCTTGCTTTGTCCATACCTATTTTTCTTTTCATACCTGGATTTTCTTGCTTCCTTTCTCTTATGATCTTGTTTCTCTTCACTGCTACTACTTCCAGCTTTTGGATAGTTAGATGCATAGTGACCATATTTACCACAATTGAAACACTTAACTATTTTTGTACCTTTGTGCTTTCTTGAGTCCTTCTTGTTCCTTCTACCATAGTTTACTTCTTCATCACTAGATGACTCATCACTTGAATCTGGCTTCTTATATTTTGTCTTCTTTTCTACTTTGAAGGCTACCTCTTTCTTGGGAATAGGATCCTTTACTATTCTCATTTCTGTAACATCCCAATTTGACCCCTTATTTTATGATTGTTTTCTAAATATAGTGATGAACTAAAATATTTAGCTAGGAGTTAGTTAATGATTTTAATAATAATTAAATGTAGCAAATGGGCTATTTAAAGATAAGATGTTTTGTCATTTTAATTAGTGGTTAATTTGTCTTATTAACTTAGCAAGTTAAACCTGGGATTTAAGTGAGTCCAACTTGGTGGGTGGACTGTATTTAATGAATATTTAATTATACGGTAATTTGTCCCAAGTTTTGTGTTAATGAAAACATGTTTTAGTTGGGTTTAAACCAAAGTAATGAGGTTAGTTTCTAAAAAGGATAGGTGTGAAGTTTTGATTGGATTGCCTTGGGTGCAATGGTCAAAGTAGCACCGAGTTCAAATAAAATATTAATGAGAGGCTTATCCCAACCAATTTTATAATAAAAAATAGATCATGGGGTAGGGGTTAGAAAGGTTATAAATAGAGCTCTTCGAGGTATTCAGAAGCTTAATGAAATCAACGAAAGAAAGTTAGGGAATATGCTCTCCGAGAACTTTGGATCAAAAACCAAACACTTGCATTTTCTGTTGATTCGACATTGAGAATTTACATCTCCTAGGGAGTATGCTCTTCGACTCTATCGAAACATAAACTAGATGAAGTTTCGAATCTCTTGCTTAATCCTCCTCTCATTTATCTTGTGGTTTGAAACGAGAATATCGTGGAAATAAGCTTTAAGTTTTAACTAAGGCTTAGATTTAGAATATTTTCCTGCAGTGAGTCAGGTTAGAGCCTTTCTGGTTGATGATCTAATGTTGTGTTGAGTTAAATGAGTCAAGGATTAATTTTTTTTTATGAAATTATGATGTTTAAAGGTTTATGTTGAATTTGAAAATTATTGATTTGTGAGATGCTATCATAGTATGTACTAAAGGAAACAAAAATGGTAAAGGTAAGGTTATTTTTTTATGCATGTTATTTGAGTATAAACGATTTTCTTCTTTGAGAAGAAAATGTATGCTGTTCATATCTGGTTATAATAGCTTTGTGAGTCTCTAATGAAATAATACTTATGTAAATCCTAAAGTAATGGTGGTTGTAGAGTTTGGGTAAAGTAGAAGAGCTGTGTTTGATTGTTTTAAAAAAATGATTAAATTTCCTTGTGAAACCTTGTTACGATTTTGCCATAGAAGAGGTTGTCTTTGCTTGATCTACATAGGGTCTCCATGGTTGCACCCTTGAATCCATTATAATGCACATGATCAACATGAATAATGGTAATGTAGATGGTGTGCTCAAGAATTCATGGAGCTGCCTTTAGGGTTGTGTAAACTGGCTATTAAAATATCAAACTCTGCCCTGTATTTGATAACATATATCTTCAAGAACTTAGGAGACAACGCAAGCTATATTTCATTATGAGTCTCTATGAGATGTAATATCTTCGGTTTCCACTCGAGTTTGTTGGTTAAAGAAAATAATAATAACAGTCTTGTTGGTTAAATAAAATAATAACAGTCATTATGTGTCATGTCTTGTTATTATGCTAGAGGTTATAGTTAAAGAAAATAATAATATCTTGTTGGTTAAAGAAAATAATAACAATCATTATGTGTCATGTCTTGTTATTATGCTGGAGGTTATAGTTAAAGAAAATAATAATAACAGTCTTGTTGGTTAAAGAAAATAATAACAATCATTATGTGTCATGTCTTGTTATTATGTTGGAGGTTATAGTTAAGGAAAAATAATAATAACAATGGACTATGTGGTTTAATGGTTATAATTAGGGTTTTGAAATATTATGTATTTTGGGAACAAGTTTATGTATTTAAGTATTGTTGATTCTTGAGACTAAACTATGGGTTGGAAAAGTGTTAGGGGAAATGTTAAATTATACATTACCTTAAGTCTTTAGGAACTCAGCTAAAGTTTAGAAAATAGTAAGAAGAGATAAAAACAATACTTGTGTGTGTGTGTTTAAAAGAAAAGTCTCTAAAAGCTAAAGATGACAATAGTTACCTAAAGAACTATGGTAAAGATATAGTAATATGAATTTAAAAGGTATTAGGAAAGAAACATTATTATGGCCCATTGATGGCCCCAAGTTTACCAAACTTGTTATGTCTAAGTGAAGTAAACAAGGGGATTTGTATAAAGGGCTAGGATACTGGGGATCTTGAGACTTAAATAGTTGGTAGTTGTAAATTAATTATCAAGCTTAAAAAGGATCCTAAAAATAATTTAGAGATAAAATATGGATGTAAATATATATATAAGCGAAAACCCCTTGTGGAGCCGCCTTGGTCTGAGAGACCACGAACAGGGGGTTCTACACCGTCGAAGTCACCCGGGAGTCGCACCCGACCCTGCTCGCACCAACATTATCAATTAGATTTTGGATACCCAATTCAGCTTTTTGGTAGGGTGGAGATTTGAACCCAGGACCTCCCTTGGAGGATTGCCCTCTCTCTCCAACTCACCTACAACACCTAGGTGAGCAAATATGGATGTATATAGATAATGCTTCTAAAAAGGAATTTTCTACTACATTGTGACTTTGGTAAAACATCATATTATGTTTAATTACTTGAGGAGATGTTGCTTGTGGATTATTAGGTACTATGAAATAATATTGCTTGATTTATTTTGGCAATATGGTTGTGTTGTAATGATTTTTGGATGGGGAAAATCGGTAACAGGGTTACAATTTATCAGGAACTTATAGAGGTTCCTCATAGCCAAGTTGATTTTTACATTTTGCATAGATAAGGGCATGTTTCTTTGTGGATAAAGAACATGGAATGAATGGAATAGGAAAGATTTATTCTTACGGAAATTTGTGGGGTTTCCCTACTCTTGGATGAAATGAATGATTGTTTTCTGAAATGATATTGTTATATGCATGATTTGCCTACATATATTTGATACAATAGTGTAAGTGCATTATGATAATTAGGCATATATCATGTGGTGGATTGTCTTGATCCCAAGTAGCCAATATTCTAGTACTGGGAACTTGAGACAAATAAACCAGATGCTCCTGCTGAACCTGAAAGTGAGTTGAAGTGTTGTTGTAATTCTACCTTAAGTATACTTTAATTACTTTGTAACAACAAGGATTGATTATGAGTAAAATATTTTGTTTAGCTAATAGGTGTTGAGCAAATTTTATAATTAGTTCATTGTAGCTTTGTAAATACTGAAATGATTTCATTGTAAAATGTGCCAATTGTTGATGTGTATAATAGAGTTAAATTGAAATGTAATGCTACAATTCATTCTCTATGTTGTATTTGAAATGTTATGTTTATGACTATAAAATGATGTTCCTTCAAATTTTCTAGAAAGTGCATCGGCTGCCATGTTGTCCTTTCCATTTTTATATGTAATTTTATAATCATAGCCAAGAAGTTTAGTAACCCATTTTTGTTGTTCCGAGGTATTAGTCCTTTGTTCCAAAAAATACTTCAATCTATGATGGTCAGTGCGTATAATGAAATGTTGGCCAATAAGGTAAGGCCTCCAATGTTGAATAGCATGGACAATCACCAACATCTTTTTTTCATACGTAGAGCGAGCTAAATTCTTAGGAAAAAATGCTTTGCTTATAAAAGCTAGAGGCCTTTCATCCTGCATGAGTACGGCTCCTATTCCTATTCCTGAAGCATCACTTTCAATGACGAATAGTTTAGAAAAGTTGGGCATGGCTATAACAAGGGTGGTACACATTACAGTTTTCAAGGTGATAAAGGCCTCATCCGCTTTAGACGACCATTTGAAAGCGTTTTTCTTAAGTAATGCTGTTAGAGGAGCATCGATTTTACCATAATTTTGGACAAATTTTCTATAATATCCCGTTAGTCCAAGAAACCCACGTAGAGCTTTTAATGTTTTTGGAATAGGCCAATTTTTCACCTCCTCGATTTTGGAAGGATCTACCATAACTCCTTCCTTTGAGACAATATGCCCTAAGTATTCAATTTCTTGTTTTCCAAAGGAACACTTTGATATTTTTGCATAAAGTTGATTTTCCTCCAAGATTTGGAACGCTTGTCTAACATGGTCCAAATGTTCTTCCCATGTTTTGCTATAAATCAAAATGTCATCAAAGAAAACTAATATAAATTTACAAAGAAAAGGGTGAAATACCTTATTCATTAGACTTTGAAAGGTAGAAGGAGCATTGGTCAGGCCAAATGGCATCACCAAGAATTCGTAGTGCCCTTCGTGAGTGCGAAAGGCCATCTTAGGAATATCCTTTTCATTGACTCGTATTTGGTGGTAGCCTGACCGTAAGTCTAACTTGGAAAAATAAGCTGCCCCGTGGAGTTCATCTAATAGCTCGTCTATGACCGGAATAGGAAATTTATCTTTGATGATCATTTTATTAAGCGCTCGAAAATCGATACATAAACGCCACGAGCCATCCTTTTTTCTAACTAAAATAATTGGAGAGCAGTAAGGGCTTTTGCTAGGTCTAATGACTCCTGCCTTAAGAAGCTCTTGTACTAATTTCTCTATTTTGGTCTTTTGGAGGTATGGATAACGATAAGGTCTAATATTAGGAGGGTGATGCCCTGGAAATAGTGGAATAGTGTGATCATGACTTCGTTGTGGAGGTAGTCCTTTTGGTTCATTGAATACCGCCTTATGGTGGTCTAAAATATTTTGTAACTCTGGTGTCTCGTCTTCTTTGTGACTAGGTTGAATTGAAAATAATTGGGCGACCATTCCTTTGTTTCCTCTTCGGATAATTTTCTCCATTCTATGCGAGATGACGATTTGGGAAGGTCCTGATTTCAGGCCTTGGATAATATAGGTTTGGTTCTTTGCTGTGAATTTCATCCATAGTTCATCAAATTCCCATTGGACTACACCCAAGGTTCGTAACCATTGTACGCCTAGTACAATGTCACACCCACCTAGGGGTAGGATGTACATGTCGCCTTTCATGTTATAAACCCCCATAGTTAGTTTTATATTTTTGCATTTTCCTTTGCATGCAATTTTTCCGTCATTTCCAATCATCACTTCGAAGTTATTGCAAGGGTATATAAAACAATTTTCTTGTTTAGCCACCTTTGGATCGATAAAATTGTGCGTGCTACCAGAATCTAGGAGCACGGTAAGGTTTTGTTTCTTAAAATACCCTTTAACTCGCATTGTTTGAGGGGCAAAAAATCTAGCAAGGGCGTTGAAGGAAACCTTTGGTGCATTTTCTTCATCACTTTCAAGTGTGTTGGATAATACCTCTACTTCGAGTTTAGGTTCCTCTTCAGTAGAATTCCCTTCCTCTGTGGCATCTAGAATATATAATTTCTATGAGGCACATTTATGATTTCTGTCAAATTTCTCATCGCAATGGTAGCAAAGACCCTTAGCTTGTCTTTCCTTCATTTCCTCGAAAATCAGACGCTTAATTGGTAGAGCGGGGTTAATTTTGGGGGCTGTGTAGGAGTTTTGGGTTCGTCCATTTTGCATTGGTTTGGGGTTGGTATAAGCGTTTGATGGTTTCCCCCAAGTTGGTTTTGTGAACCGATTTCGTGCCTTGATTTTGTCTTCGGCAAATTTGGATAATCCATAGGTTTGCATCATGGTATAGGGATTGAACCTTGTCACCTCCATTCTAATTTCTTCTTTCAATCCACTAATGAAGTTATTGATGAGAATTGATTCATCCAACCTTGTGTTGTGTTTGGTGATATCCTCAAACCGATTTTGATACTCACACACGAAAGTGATTTGATGAAGTTCCTTGAGAAAATCCCACATGGTTGGTGTATCGTTCCAAATTTTCCGCACCCTTACCTTCAGGCTAAAGGATCCACGCCCGCAAGGGGGATGCAGGAAGGATGGGACAATACCTCGGGTCGAGAGGCCCTTTGAAGGTCCCGCCTCTCGGGGGAGGGGTATTAAGGTGATTTTTCGACGGATGGTGGGTTCACCAGGAAAATTTTGAATGGTAGTTTCCACGCCTAGGTTGGGAATGTGTTTGATGTGTTCAATTTTATCTTTAATCATTCAAATCCTAGGTTTGGCCAAATGAATCTAAACTATTCTATATGAAATGCAGATTTAAATGAATACAAAAAACAGATTTGAACAGAAAACACAGAGAATAAGCTAGATGAGAAAAGCCATATCTAATCCGGATGTCTGATGGAGGTTCTGATTTTTGAAGCAGTCAAGATCACCTATGATATGACAGGATCGTCTGCGATCAGACAAGATCGTCTGAGATCTGACGAATTCGTCAGAGACCTACAATCAGAGAAATAGATACAAAATACCAAAAATGCAACTATTCCAACAGAGGGCAATGATGTAGAATGACAACAATAATATTAAACTGATAATTATAAACAAAAATATGAGTGCATTACAATGATTTAATGACAAATTATGATTTTATCATGCATTAAAACTATATGGGTGAACTCCAGGATGCAAAATAGTAATAAGTCTAACTAATGCAAAGCAAAACAGGTAGATAGTGGAGAAAGAATGCAAACTCAGGGCACTGATTGCCCCCAATGTTGACTACAGTCGAAATCATCTCGAATTGGTGCGTGATCATCCGAGATTGTACAGGATCATCTACGACGATCTGAGCTTGCTCCGGCTGAAAAACAATGAAGTTCCTACAAACAAACTTGGAAAAATACGAAGGCAAATGGTGATTTAAGATGGTCTAATGCAAATAGAACTCGTGTTACAGGAAAATTCAGCCGGGGGAATGTCAAGGGGAGGGCCTAAGATTAAATAGGCATAGGAAGGAGGTTGGGAGGTTGGAGATCATCCCAATTTGGGAGATCTCCAACGGGGAAGTCTCTAACCGCGCAGACACGCTTTTGCCCGGGTTAGAGACGCCGTTGAAACAGAAGCTAATTATGAAAAATTAGTTTTGGGACGAAATCGTACGGACGTTCTAGTCCGGACGAAATCGTCCGATCTGAGGCGATATCGTCTGATCGGCGACGATATCGTCCAACGGTCACAACAAATCCTAAAAATGGCATGGAAAACGAGGAAAGCGGTTTAACAGGCGGTTAACGGGCGGTTCGGGGTTGAAAATTTGAATTTGAATTATTACTAAGGTAATTTTAATTATTGCTAAGGTTTACTGCGCCAATTTTAGGGTGCTACATTTTGCCCCCTCTTTAGCGAATTTTTCGAAGAAAATGCGTTAAAGATGAGTTCTTCTCGATCTACGAGAAAGCAAAAAATTATTCCCATTTTTAGGCGACGATTCTAGGTCGAATCGTACGACAACTTACTATGGTGCCCCCTCCGTGTTTTTACCCAAATCGAACGTTTGAGGTAAAAACGCGAAAAAGCAAAATTTTAAAAATGTTTTTAATTGTTTTTGAATAAAATTAAGAAAAATAGGGTAAAACCCTAATTCATTATTACTGTTCATTTTCCTGGTTTCTAGAGCTACGGAGACAAGATGGTCGAGACAGCGCACAGATCGACAGAGGTCCGGCGCGGGCTACGGGTAAGGGTCCAAACTTAATTTAGAATGCTTTAATTTTGAATTTCATGCTTTTTAGATTAATTTTGAATGATTGTTGAGCATCGCGGCCATTTTTGGGCCGTCGACGTCGTTGGGACGAAATCGTCTCAATTTCGTCGAAATCGTCTCGATATCGTCGATTTCGTCCAAGGGCGAAATCGACGATATGGGGACGATTTCGTCCAATAAGGGACGATTCCCTCTTGCAAAATCGGAGACGAATTTGCTCAAATTTTGGACGATATCGTCCAATAGTGGACGATATCATCATTTGTATGAAAGTGAACTTATTTTACTTGCATTTTTAATCAATGTTTTATTAATGATTTTTATTGTTTTGTTGTTTATGTTGTAGAGAGGATTACTAAAGAGCCGGGAATGGAAATACGGTGGGCTGAGGGATGACTTGGCCGCTCTATCTCAGGCAGAGCGAGATCGGTTGGCTCAAGTCGGCTTGCGGCACGTGGCGAGATATGCCACGAGGTTTCTACGAGATATGGGGCTATTGACAGCCCTAGCAGAGAGGTGGTATCCGGGTTCTTGTTTTCGGTTACCGATAGGGAAGATGACTCCCACATTGGAGGATGTATGGAGGATTTTGAGGATCCCCATACAAGGACGGCTAATAACTCCCACGGCCAATCAGGGCCACGCGATGATGCGACTGTGCGAAGATCCGAGCTTCGCCCTGGAGAAGGGCGGAGTGAACATCGAGTCGCTACGCCGGATGCAGGGGCATCTAGGCCGACACGAGGTTTTGGTTGGGGTGGTAGGTGGTCTCGCTGCTATGCCATCGAGTGGATGCGGACTACCATGGCTCTTGATAGATGTGGTCTGCGACATGAGAGACCACGGGTACAGGTTTGCTTGGGGGAGCTTTGTACTATGCCGATTGTATAGGATCCTGCATGGGGTCGTATACAAGGGCGGTCGATGTCTAGTCATGACATCACTGCTGCAGGTTTGGTGCTGGGAGCACATCACGGTGCGGAGGCCGGTAGGGCTCCCACTAACAGGGATTGATGGGGAGAGGCCCCGAGTTTTCTACTGGTGGCTCCGAAGAGGGTCACGAGCGGTGGATAGATCTGCCGGTGTCCCGGAGACTACTTGATGACCTTGTCTCCGACCGGATCACCTGGAGGCCTTGGAGAGATCATCCAGGGTGGGCCGAGGATGGACGAGGAGCTGGCTCGCGTCAGGAGAACCTGCTGGTCGAGGATGGAGAGGGAAGAGGTGGAGCTCCATCGCTATGACCGAGTTTTGAGGCGGTTCGGTCTACGATAGGGGATCCCATCTCTCGGGGACTACGAGTTTTCCTCGGACCGTCCGGGATAACACTACGGTCGGTGGGGCTCCGGATATGCGGCGCTTCTAGAGTCGGGACGCGGATGATGCCCCCATACAGCCATTGGATGGTGACGACGCTGGGGTTGTCGACGGCTATGATGCTTGGTACGCAGGCATTTGCCCTCCTCGGATGACGAGGGCTCGGGGGTCCGATTCACGCGGTTATGCGTCGGATAGGGAGGCGACGCCGGGCGGCCATTGAGGCGGCACGGGGTCACGGTGGGAGAGAACAAGAGGAGGCCACAGGCTCAGTAGAGGCCGTAGCAGCGGGAGAGGAGGGAGGAGAGACCCCCTTCTCCATAGAGAGAGAGGCCACCATCGCCCGATAAGGGCAAGGGTGTCGAGGTAGGGGAGAGTAGCGAGATGGCTACTCTTCGGGCGGAGAGTGTTCGTCTCTAGGCTCGGGTGCGGGCCTTGCGGGATGAGGCCGCACGACATCGAGAGGAGGCCACACGGCTCGAGAGATGAGGTCGCACGCCTCGGAGCACGGAGCGAGAGGGCGAGCACTCGGGACCTAGCATGGGCTATTGCCCGGATCACATTCTATCAGACGCTATACTACCAGATGGTGCCAGAGGAGCAGAGGTTACCGCTGTCGGCCCCCATTGCAGAGCCTGTCGTGATGAGGTCATCGAGGACATCATCACGATCAGAGTCCAGGACTCATAGCACCACACGGACTGCGATGGGGCCACCTCGTCCACCTCGGGGTGGGGGAGGAGATGAGGCTGAGAGCTCGAGGGGTTCTCGAGGCTAGGTGCTACTGCACTACATATATTGATACATAGTGTTTATTATTTTTGATAGAGGATTGAGTATGCCGAGGTACGGATTGTGGCATACCGATCCGGTTTTGAGATGATGTATATATTGTTGATATATATATAGATGAGATATTTTTGATCATATGACTTGTCTTATGTGTTTGTATGATGCTTTAATGTTTTGGTGTGATTGATTTGATGATTCATGTAATTATGTCATTTGGAAATATTATGGTTTGAATGTCATGCTTTTAAAATTTAAATGAAATAATCTGATGTAAACAAATTGGTTGTTTGTGGGATAATTTGATAAAAATAAAAGGGACTTCTAACAATAATTTCAAAGGACATTGTCGCTATTATAGACCATTTCATGGAGTCGCCGCTCACTCGGTCGTCAAGCTAATCCTAGTATAGAAATATTGTTAAAAGTAAAAGAGTGCTTAAGAGGCTGTCTTAAGACTTTGTTGTGATGATGGAGATAATGATGGTTTGATGATTTGTTTTCAGATTTTCATAAAAATAGTATGCATGAAATATTTTAAAATGATTTTTGCTAGGCATAAATTCCTAAGTGTGATAAAATTTTGAACAATTCCTTAGGAATTTATACCATGGTTGCAATATTGAATTTGAACATAATGACATGAAATAGAATAAGTGTGCGTTCTTGTAAAGCATAATTGTGTAACATAATGATTTAAGTCATATGTTTTTATGATTTGAAATAAATGGGAAAATAAAATTAGTTCGATGGTTTGCGCTAGGCATAGAATATTTAGGTATAAACTTATACCATCATCGCGAAATCCGAAGAAGAAATTGATATTGTTTTTATTGCATGGTTGATTTTTAATTTTTTTGAAAATAAACAGAAAATATGAAGATGAGGACTTGTGCTAGGCATAAAATTCCAATTTTGGTTTTGGAACTATACCATCGTCGCGAAAGTCAAAAGTTATATATAAATGTAACTTTATTGCATGTTTTTTAAAATGATTTTGATTTTTTTTTGGTAATGCATGTAGTTGTCTTTATACTAAACAACTGTTCTCAGAGAAGAAAATGAAATTATTCCGGACAATTTGCAAAAATATTTCAAAGTATCTTAAAGACAAAAGTTAGATTTATAAGGAATCCCATGTGCGTATGTGAGTTCATTTCCGATCTTGATTTATCATAATGATACACAAAATCTCTCAAATACAAATGTGTGTGCAATTGCTTTGTTCATTTACCAATTTTGAGCAAGATAATTTGATACAAGTGATTTGAATTAACCAAATAAGTGTTCATTAACCATGATTTAGATGCATATAACCATACCGAGACTACTATGTAAGTCGGGTTATCAAGAGCTAGCTAATCCATAAGCGAGACATAGGTCTGTACAAAAGAAGGTCGCTAATGTGACGGACATATCACCACGCTAGGAGTTACCCAAGGCCAAGTGGGTTGGGCACAAACCACCTGTTATGGGGCTTACCTCACAGTTTTTGAATAATTGAGAATTCTAGGGATTCAAGCTCATCAACCCTTCTTTTCTTTTCAATGGGTAGGGAAAGGGATTTTATTGCTTTTGCTTTTGCTTGTTTTGCTTTCTTTGCTTTTTCTTTTTTTTTGTATTTTTCTTTTTCGTATCTTTTGCTTTGATATTTGAGATAATGCTGAAATAACCTTTTTCTTTTTCTCTTTTTCTTGAACTTTTCTTTTCTTCCTATGCTAGGGATACTTGCTCGGATTAGTTGTAGAGCAAGGGATTTTTATTCTGGGTAGGGGTGAGCTTGTCCTTTTGTCAATTCTCAAAGATTCTAGACCATGTGCATGATAGGATAGCAAGGGAAACTTTTCGCTCAAGAAACCACTTCTACTATGTAGCATAGCATGGACATTACAAATATAATCATTTTATTGTGAAAGGATATGCTTGGTTTAAGTAAATAACAAGATCAATTCTCTGTGCTCAAACTTTATTTAATTGAATTTTGTGGACTTTGATATAAGAGAGATTAGTAATCATGCCAAATAAATCAAGATATTTATTCATGTGAATGTGAAAGTGCGGGATTCCAAATAAATGCTAATTTATCCAAAATAATTTGAAAATATAAAATATGTCACAATTTGAGAGGTACAAAAATAAAAGATGTTTTTGAAGATTTTGATGATTTTGGATGTTTTTTTTTTTATATTTTTAAGTTTATAAATTGAAAGAAATACAAGATAGTGGTTTTTTGAAATATTTTAAACAAATATATACAATGATGAAATGACCAATTTTTATGCGTAGTAACGTTTAAGATGCAAAATATTCATGGGTTCTTTAAGTTCTTTACCATCTAAGGTAGATAATTTGTATGCTCCCGATTCAAATTTAGCGAGTGATAATATATGGTCCAATCCGGTTGGGCTCAAATTTACCTTTAAGGTCTTTAGTTGCATTAGTATTTTTTTGATTTTCTTTTAAAACAAGGTCGCCGACCTCAAAGGATCGATGACGAACTTTCTTAGCATATGATCTTTTAAGCTTGTTTTGGTAGGCACGAAGATGCTCCAAAGCATTGATGCACTTTTCATCTAGGAGTTCCAGTTGACTGAGTCTGCCAGCTCGATATTCATCTCCTACTTCGGTATCTTGAAGTAGTAGAGCCAAAGAAGGAACTTCTAATTCAAAGGGAAAAAGGGCTTCAGTGCCATAAACCAAAACAAAAGGTGAAGTACCTGTGGGAGTACGAACGCTAGTGCGATATGCCCACAAAGCTGGATATAATTGAATGTGCCAATCGCGGCCAGATTTATTGACCAATTTTTTGAGAATTTTGATTAAGGTTTTGTTAGAAGCTTCTGCTTGGCCATTACCCCGAGGATAATAGGGAGTGGACCAGCGATGTTGAATCTTATATTTTTGGCATAATTTCTTAACATCTTTATTTTTGAAACAAGTTCCATTGTATGAGATGAGATTTGCAGGAATTTCGAACCTACAAATGATTTGATTAAAAATAAATTTAGAGACTTGTGTTCCAGTGCGGGAAGCTAAAGGCATAGCTTCAACCCACTTCGTGAAATACTCGGTGGCGGTTATGATGAATTTGTGTCCATCGGATGACACGGGATTAATTTTGCCAATAATGTCTAAGCCCCATTTTGAAAAGGGCCAAGGAGATGAAATAGCCTGCAGTTCTTGTGCGGGGGCATGGACAAGGTCGGCATGTTTTTGGCACTTGTCGCAATGGCGCACATAATCATGTGCATCATTCTCCATGGTAGGCCAAAAGTATCCTATCCTAAGGAGCTTTTTAGCAATGACACTACCACTGAAGTGTCCTCCACAAGATCCATCGTGGGCTTCACTCAAAGCTGATCTGGATTCTTCTAAATTCAAACATCTCAATAGGATACCTTCAAAAGATCTCCTATATAAAGTATTGCCAATTATTACAAATCGACTTGCTCGTCTACGTAATAACCGACGTTGGTTTCTATTAGAGCTGGCAGGGAAAGTCCCATTGTGAAGAAAATCAAATATACCCGTATACCAAGGTTCAGGAGTAGTTTCATTGATTAGAAACACATCCAAAGGTTCTAAGCATGACTTATTTGAAGCGGGTTCCTGGAGTCGACGAATAATGATGGTGGCATATTCGTCATCTAACTCCAAGGGCAGAAGAGATGCGGCTACGGCCATAGCGTCGGCCGCACGGTTGCTAGTTCGAGGAATAGCTTCCAAGGTAACTTGATCAAATAGAGATATTAATTGTAAAACATATGCTTTATATGGGCGCAATTTATCATCTCCGGTCCGATAAACTTCATTAATTTGGTTTATAACAAGTTGAGAATCACCAAAAACTAGCGAGATGTTTAATTTTTAGCGCCAAGGCAGCTCGTAATCCAAGGATTAGAGCTTCATATTCAGCGGTATTATTGGTGCAAGCAAATGTTAATTTAAAGGACAAAGGTATAATGTGTTTTTGTGGAGATATTAAAATAATACCTGCACCAGCCCCACTCATGCATCGGGCTCCATCAAAGTATAAGGACCATTGTTCAACATGGTCCGCCTCTAATTGAAGGCATTCATCGGGAAACTCAATGATGAGGGGATGGGTAGACTCTAAGGGTGCAGCGGCTAATTGATCTGCTATGATTTGACCCTTAACAGACTTCTGTCCTATAAACGTGAGTTCAAACTCGCTTAGAGCAAGAACCCACTTTGTTGTGCGACCCGATAAATAAGGTCGACTCATGAGATACCGCAAGGGATCATATTTAGCAATGACATATGTTTTCTGACTGAGCATATAATGGCGTAATTTTTGCATAGAAAATATGACTGCTAGACATAGTTTTTCTAATGTTGTGTAGCGGGTTTCATAACTAATTAAAGTTTGGCTAATATAATAATTAGCACGTTCTCTTTTCTCATCATCAAGTTGAGCTAACATAGCTCCTAAAGCAAAATCTGAAGCTGAAATATACGAGATAAATGGGCGATCAGGTCTAGGCGGTGAAAGCACAGGTGGGTTAAGGAGGTATTGTTTGAGAAGTTCAAAAGCTTCCTTACATTCGTCGTCCCAATTAAAAGGGACATCCTTCTTAAGAAGCTTAAGAAAGGGACCGGTTTTGTCCGCTAGCTTATCGATGAAGCGACGGATAGCTTGAAGCTTACCTTGTAAACTTCGTAACTCAGATATATTGGTAGGTGCGGGCATATCAGTGATAGCCACAATCTTGAGAGGGTCGATTTTGATGCCACGTAAAGAAACTATAACCCCTAATAGTTTACCGGACTTAACTCCGAATATGCATTTAGCAGGATTTAGTCGGATAAGATATTCCCTTAACCGATCAAACACTTTTCTTAAGTCATTTAAATGATCATCTTCTTTGATGGAACGAGCTATGATATCATCTACGTAATCATGTAGGATATCATGCATCATGTCATGAAAAATATAAGTCATAGCTCGTTGATAGGTTGCACCTGCGTTCTTTAAGCCAAATGGCATCACTTTCCAACAAAAGGTACCCCAGGGGGTAATAAAGGTTGTTTTAGCCTGATCTTCAGGAGCTATCTTGATCTGATTATAACCAAAAAATCCATCCATTAGGGACATCATTCCACTCCCAGTAGTAAAATCAATGATTTGATCCATGTTTGGAAGAGGAAAATCATCTTTAGGGCATGCAGCGTTAATATCTCTAAAGTCTGTGCAAACCCTAACTTTGGTAGCTTCTTTCTTGGTGATTGGAACTACATTCGAGATCCATTCAGCATAATCAATAGCTTGTATAAAAACAACATTCAGGAGTTTTTCTAACTCCCCTTTGACTAGCAAGGCCACTTTGGGATGCATTTTTCTAAGTTTCTGTTTAACGGGTTTAGCATCCGGATGGACTACTAGGTGATGCATGACTACGAAGGGTCTAAACCTGGCATATCTTCATATGTCCAAGCGAAGACATCTTCATATTCTTTAAGGAATGCAATGTATTGCTCTTGTTTTTCTTGACTTAATTCTGATCCAATATTGATTATGTGGGGATTATCCTCGGTTCCAATGTTAACTTTAATGACGTTTTCTACTTCCATGTGTAGATCTCTTTCAAAATTAGGTGGGGCGGGTGAAACGCCCAATTCTTGTAATTATTTTAAGGTTAACTTGGATAATTCATCTTGAGGAGTCGTGGCCTCAAGCTGGGCTATAGTAGGTATAGAACCATCAAAATAAAAACCATTGTGTAACATCTCTTCAATGGAGACATCATGGAAAATATCTCCTTCCAACTCATCATCGGATTCAACAATCATTTCGGGATAAGCTATGGATAGCATATTGCATGTAAATGGCTGATTTTTTAGAGGCAAATCATCACGCCCATCCAAATAATCTTGATAACATATGAGTTGATCATCATCTTCAAAAGGGAAGGGTTGACCCTTACTAGGAAATAGGCCCACACCACATCGGGCGGGCCATGGTTCTACCTCAAAGGGTTCTTTCATACCATCTTGGAAAGGTCCCAAGCCTTTCCCTTTATATCCCATTTTAAGCATTATAGGTTTAGCTTTAATATACTCATTAGTAAAATAACATCGAGCATATCCCTCATGATGAGTTTTGATGTTCCTGGGTATTCTTCCCCAGTCATATCCCTTATAAATGAAGGCACAACTCCCGACTTGGTAAGTACTTCCCATAGGTTGTGGGAGGCCCAAAGTACGAGGAGATGGCGGCAAATTACTTAAGATAATGGAATTTTGCATAGAAGCATTTGTTTTTTTTGATATAAGAATTTTAGATAAATCAGGTAAGAGTTCATCAGAAAGAGCATAAGATGTAGAAGGATCATTCCCTATATCTTTAGATGTGGAAGGTATGATAGATGTAGATAATGTGGGGGTGTTAATAGATGGGTCTATAGGTTTTGAAATTATAGGGATGGAACATGAAGGATTGGTTGTGGATTTAAGATCTTTTTGAGGTTCTAGTGTGGTTTGTTTAGAAGATTGTTGAGCTATATATGAGGGTGAAATTAATGGAGGAGAAATAGATGAAGTTATGGGTGTGTGTTTCACAGGTTTAGATGAAAAATAAGAATTAGGATGTGTGGATGACGGAGCAGGGCAAAATTGAACTCCAACAGGTTCTGCCAAAGCACACATATCAAAGGGTCTAGGATCACCATGGATAGTGACCAACTGATTTTTAAATTCGAATTTAACACATTGGTGTAAAGTTGATGGGACAGCCCACATTGCATTGATCCAAGGACGACCCAAGAGTATATTGTATGATGCGGGGCAATGTACAATAAACACGGTCGTATCTAAGGTTCTCGGACCAACTTGCAATGGGATGGTGATAACTCCACACGTTTCTTGTGTTTCTGTCATTGAAAGCTTTTATGATCATGTCAGTTTTCTTCATTTCATCACTTCTAAACCCAAATCTTTGGTAGAAGTCAAAAGTGCAAATATTTAGAGATGAACCATTATCAATCAAGACCCTTTTAACTGCTACATCTCCTATTAGGGCAGTAATATATAAGGGGTTATCCTTATGTAAACTATGTTGTGGTATATCTTTATCTCGGAAGTCAATACAATCGACTTCTCTAGTGATGATAGTATTGGTCATGGCTTTAGGTTGAATGTTTTGTGGTACCATCATTTGGCTTAATGTAAGCATCAATTCATCTCTATGGGTAGGAGAAGATCTTAACAAGTCCAAAAGGGAAATTATGGTTGTAGTATTGGATAATTGCTCATTAATATTATAAGGAGGTTTAGGTTGAACATTAGGAGCATGATTCCCTTTATTGGGATTTTTCAAAACAAATGGAGTTGATCCATCATTTTGATTTGGTTCTTGTTGAAAATTTTGAGCTTGTTGTCTGGTAACGGCTCCGATGGTTCCTACAATATTATTTTGCGGATGATGAATAGGTCTTGGTCTAGCATTTATAGCTTGTTCATTAGGAAGGAACTGATTAGAAGAGGGTCGAGTAGTAACTCTTCTAGGAAATGGTTCTTCCGGAACCATAGAATCTATGATAGGTTGAATAGGATCTGATTCGTTTTCAAAACTATTCGATTGATTTGAGGTGATGTCTATTTCACTTTCAGTATCCGATTCTACATCACTGAGATCCGATGTTTGAATATTATGTAGGGGCCTGGTCGTGACCATGGATAAAGTTGTGTCAAATTTTTGTAAATCATGATTAGGTAAATGTCCGCTAATAGTTCCTACATATCGGGTAGGAGGAGGGACATTATGATGCTCAATTTGATTGGCCACCTCTTTACCATGTTTTGGTAAAGGATGTTGAAATATATCTAATGATTGATTAGCATTTTGATTTTGATTTTGGGGAATGTTCTTTTGAGCATTATTAGGAGCATTTTGTTTAGGTTGGAAGGCTTGCACCTCCATCTCATTATTATCAATCAGATCTTGTATTTTATGTTTTAACCTTTTACAAGAGTTGGTAGAGTGTCCAGGCCCTCTATGGAAATCACGGTGTAAATCGGCTCTGTATCCGGGTATGGTTGGATCAGGTTCCCGGATAGTTGGTAATTGAATCAAACCTCTTTCGAGTAATTGGGGTAGAATAGTTGATAATGGTTGATTCAATCTAGTAAACTCTCGAGGAGGTTTCAATATAAATTTTTTTGTTGTCTTCGTTGTATTGATATTAGCAACATTTTTGCTATCAGTGACTCCGTCACCTACAACTTGTTTGTTTTTATATTGATTTCTGGATGTTTTCTCATCATCTTTCTTCCTAAGTTGGCCTCTCCTAATGAGAGCATCTTCTACTCTTCGAGCTAAGTCTATAGCTTGATCGAAGGTAGTTAAGGTAGCGATTGATAACTCATAAGATATTTGTTCTTGCAAATTATTAATAAAAATGTCCAACATTTCCCTATAAGGTAGCACAAAGTGCAGTTTTCCTGTCAACTGCCTCCATCTAGCTAAGAAATCAGCAAAACATTCATCTTTTTCTTGTTTTAAGTTGTACAAATCTTTAATGGTTACATGCCTTTTGATATAGGCACTAAATTGATGCACAAAAGATTCAGCGGTCTCTTCAAAATTTCTCAAAGAATGAGTGGGCAATTGATAGTACCACTCTAATGCCATTCCTCCTAAACTTTTCGGGAATATTTTTAGTAATAACAAGTCATCATGTGATATATCATGACATGCTATCCTAAACATGCGAAGATGCTCTATGGGATCTTCAGTTCCTTTATATATAGGCAGGACGGGCATGGGAAAGTGTTTAGGGTATGGTTGTGCTACAACTATGGGATCCAAAGGTTGACTACACATCTCTCGATAATTGTACGAGGGACGGTAGGGATCTATTTGGTCCATGCGGGAAGCTAACTGTTTCACCATGGCTTCTAGATTACTGGTTTGCCCACCATATTGGTTTGGTAGGGTATTAATATGGGATTGGTGAGCATATGATGGAGGGACATGAAGATTAGATGCTATATTGCTATTGTGTAAATTGTTGGTAGGAAGGGTGTTATGAAGAAGTTTTGAAGTTGTATTATGTTGTATCCCAGATTGTTGAAAATTGGTGTTTGGCTTCATTTTAGGTTTTTGTCGATTTGAAGCATATTGATCTATAGTTTGGCAAAATAAAGTAGTGAATGAAGGTCTCTTTTGTGTGGGAATGATTTTAGGCTCAATAACAGGTTCCTTAGGAGGTTGGGTAACCTATTGTTTTTGCATGTTCTGAATTATAGTGGCCATATCCATATTGGATGGTCTAGCTTTATCACTTTCTTGATCAACAAAAGACAAGGGATTAGTGTGCATGTTAAATCCTTCTTCTAGGATTGCTTGAGTTTCACTAATTTGTCCCCTATCAAGACGAACTGCCATATTAAGAGCACCAATATTATTATTGAAGAATTTCCAAAAATGATCTATGTTATCAAAAGTAACAGTTCCGTTTGGAGCCATTCTAGGGGATGAGGATCCTTCCTCCCTAACATTTTCTTATTGTTCATTTTCTTTAGCCAACTCATCTTCTGGTTGTTCTAGAGTTTCTCCTTCTGGAATTGGATCCTCAGGAAGGGCATTTAATTTTTTTGTTTTCTTTCCTAACCAATCTTCTTCTTCTTCTTCTTCAGTTTGTTTACCATCCCTAAGTCTAGTCATTGTGCTTAAACTTAGATTTCAGCAAATATATATATATATATATATATATATATATATATATATATATGCAACAAGCTTAAGAGGTATATATATATATTTTTTGGTAAGTAGTGTTTGTATTTACAGTGGGTTTTAACAAGGATCCCAAAACCTGATTACATAATTAATGGGCCTAGGGCATCAATCCCTTGAAACTGAACACCAAAACAAAAATCTTGCCCAGCGGTAACAGTAAGCATGAAACAATCCCTCTCAGCGGGAAACATACAAATAAGAAAGAAAGTAGTTTTGGAGATCCCGCCCGACGGGAGTAGCCAAAAACCACCATCGAGAAGATCCCACCCAGCAGGAAGCAAAGAAAAACCGTTACAATAAAATCCTACCTCACGGGAAGCAGTAAAAACCACCACAAATAGTCCCACCTAGCGGGAAGCAGTAGGGAAATCCTGCCATCCGGGAAACCAGCAGAAAAGAAAGGATCCTGCCTCGCGGGAAAACTGACGGATTTGGTGGATCCTGCCCTGTGGAGAAACCATCCCGCCCACCGGGAAAACATTTCGTTCAACGAGAGCCATCCTGCAGGAAGTCGACAACCAGCACAGAGAGGATCCAGCCCATAGGGAAGCGACCAGAGAGCTGCACCACGATGAACCCGCCCCGAGAAAATAGAAGAGGATCCCGTCCGGCAAAACAAAAAGAAACAGCAGGTTAAGGGACCAGGGATCCAGGGACTGGGAATCTCGAGTGGGAAGAGGAAACAGTCACAGGGATGGGATCCTTAGGAACCAAAATAGTGGGATCTATGGTCTGTGTGCATAGATCAGACCCCCAAGAATGAAACATGTAGCAAAAAAAGGAAACCCAGCAGCAGGGACCAAGAATCTCGTCCAAGCACAAAGGCAGCTTCAGGGAACTGGGACTGGGAATGGGAACAACCCAGACAGGGAAAAGCCCCCCCAAGGCCAAACTAGATGCCCAAGGTGTCCACCAAGGAGCAGAACCAGCACGAAAAAGCCTCCACATGGGAATAACAGCAGCCAGGATCCCGCCGAGGATTCACAAGCAAAAGGGGGAAAGAGGCCCCCCAGACCACCCCCAAAGCTGTGAGGACCTCAAGGGAGACCCAAAAAAGCTGGCCAAACCCTAAACTATCACCTCCATCGAACCGAGAAACATAGGGTACCAGATCCACGTGAATAACTTGCAAAAAACCCCAGGGGGAAGCCTGAGGGAAAAAGGGAAGGGATCCCCAACCAAACAGGGATCCCTGGGAAGCACCAGTCTGAAAAAACAAACAAGGAAACCCTAGCCGGCTGGGAGGGGCGCAGATAGTGGAGAAGGATATCCCCCTAGGAGATCATCTACAAACAACCACTCCCCGGGAAGGATGACCTGGGTTGAGCCAGGGACTGGGCAGGAACCAGGAGCCATGGGAGGGGGAGCAGGGGAGGGACCAGAGCCCTCCCCTCTCTAATTTCTTCCCTCGATCCGCCAAGAGGTATATATTTTAATTATATACCTACTATAGTATTTAAAATAAAATGTTTTGGTTTTTGTTATGTTTTTGTTTTTTTCTTGTTTTTTATAACAATATTATAAAGATAACAAACAACACACAAAACGCAAGAAATAGTAATAATGAAAGCAATGATCTAGTTTTCTATAAACAATTTATAAATATCATTAATGGGCTCAAGTTCTTCAGGAGTCATAAAGTGTTCTTCTTCAAATTGGAAATTATTTTTCTAGAAGTCAACGAAGTGTGCTATGGTGATATTATCTGTTTTAGATTCTGGTTTGTAGAAGTAAAGCTTGTGGCAATACTATCGATATAACACAACTCTAGGAACTCTATTCCATCTTTTCCTATCCATAAGAATGACCTCTTGATCTTCTACACGACCTAGGAATTGGTGTATAACAGTTGCGTTCTCGAGGTATTCCTTGAAGGTGAACAATTTTGAAGACACAAGAGCTCTCCTATAAGCTAACCACCTATGGCAAGCTCTCTGAAGTTCATGATAAAAAATGAGTTGATGAGGATCCAAGATTCTATCTAGGACAAGCCTCTTGATTTTTTTAAGCTCTGTTGACCTAGATGAAATGATACCTAGTCTCCTATCAAGTTCGTCCCACAAAAGTTGGTTTCTATCTGTTTCAGGCACATTAAGCACAAAATTAATTTCTATGGTTGCTAATTGGTTTTCAACATTTATAGTGACAACTAGTCTTTTCTTAGGAGCTACCATCTAAACATGATATGCAACTTAGTAGTTTTCTAATGATTTTAAATGCATCTATGTTTTTTTTTTTTTGTTTTCAAAAGGTTTTAGTTTCACGTCGGGTTCACCAAAATGTATCGCTCCAAATTTTCTGCACCCTTACCTTCAGGCTAAAGGATCCGCACCTGGAAGGGGGATGCAGGAAGGATGGGATGGTACCTCAAACTGAGAGGCCCTTTGAAGGTCCCGCCTCTCGGGGGAGGGGTATTAAGGTGATTTTTCGACGGATGGTGGGTTCACCAAGAAACTTTTGAATGGCAATTTCCACGCCTAGGTTGGGAATGTGTTTGATGTGTTCAATTTTATCTTTAATCATTCAAATCCTAGGTTTGGCCAAATGAATCTAAACTATTATATATGAAATGCAGATTTAAATGAATACAGAAAAAATAATTAAACAGAGAATACAGAGAATAAGCTAGATGAGAAAAGTCATATCTGATCCGGATGTCTGATGGAGGTTCTAATTTTTGAAGCAGTCAAGATCGCCTCTGATATGATAGGATTGTCTGCGATCAAACAAGATTGTCTGAGATCTGACGAATTCATCAGAGACCTGCAATCAGAGAAATAGATACAAAATACCAGAAAATGCAGCTATTCCAACAAAGGGCAATGATGTAGAATGACAACAATAATATTAAACTGATAATTATAAACAAAAATATGAGTGCATTACAATGATTTAATGACAAATTATGATTTTATCATGCATTGAAACTATATGGGTGAACTCTAGGATGCAAAATAGTAATAAGTCTAACTAATGCAAAGCAAAACAATAGATAGTGGAGAAAGAATGCAAACTTAGGGCACTGATTGCCCCCAATGTTGACTGCAGTCGAAATCATCTCGAATTGGTACGTGATTGTCCAAGATTGTACAGGTTCATCTGTGATGATCTGAGCTTGCTCTGGATGAAAAACAATGAAGTTCCTGCAAACAAACTTGGAAAAAATACGAAGGCAAATGGTGATTTAAGATGGTCTAATGCAAATAGAACTCGTGTTATAGGAAAATTTAGCCAGGGGAATGTTAAGGGGAGGGCCTAAGATTAAATAGGCATAGGAAGGAGGTTGGGAGGTTGGAGATCATCCCAATTTGGGAGATATCCAATGGGGGAAGTCTCTAACCGCGTAGACACACTTTTGCCCAGGTTAGAGACGTCGTTGAAACATAAGCTAATTATGAAAAATCAATTTTGGGACGAAATCGTCTGGACGTTCTAGTCCAGAAGAAATCGTTCGGTCTGAGGCGATATCGTCTGATCGACAACGATATCGTCCAATGGTCATAAAAAATCTTAAAAATGGCACGAAAAACAAGGAAAGCGGTTTAACAGGTAGTTAACGGGTGGTTCGGGGTTAAAATTTGAATTTGAATTATTACTAATGTAATTTTAATTATTGCTAAGGCTTACTGCACCAATTTTAGGGTGCTACAGTTGGGTTCCACATGACTCTGATACCAAATGGTAAGACCTCAAGGTCTTACTATAAATGTAATCGTAGGCCACTCAAAGGGGGCTCCCTTGTAATCGCTTTGCCACTATAGGGGGCTCCCTCCTTGGAATATATGATTCTTATTCTTATTATTCATGGATGATTTGATATGGATGGCCAACCTAATATATATATCTACCCTAAAGCTACGTTGGTGAAGAGACATGATGGTTCACGTATGAAGAGACGTGATGGTTCACGTTATGAAGGGTTGTGATGGTTCACTTTATAAGTTAATAATATAATAATTAAATTATTAATAATACTAACTAATACTAACTAATAACGTTAGGATTGAGGATCCTAACAGAATGTGCAAGTTAATGACAAGGAAATATGGAAACTAATAATGAAATAAACATGGATAAGTGAATCTAGCAACATGAAGTAAACCTTGAGTTAAAATGGTAGGTGGTAGCACACATATGTGAATCCGTGGTTGATTATCTTAACAAACCATTGTTGATATGGTTAGAGATGTTAAGCATTGCAACTTAAATTTAATTACATTGTCCAATGTGCAGTGTAGTTAACAAGACACACACTCACTGATTAGGTTGTGTAATACCTAAAGCTATAACAAAGAATTTAACATGGGTTGAACTTATTTGGAAAAGAGCATTTCGATTGAAATAGATTGGTAAACTCCCATGTTCATTATGGGGGATTTGGCCACTCACATACACTAGGATAGAATTTGATGAAGTCAATTCTGGTGTGGTGCTTACCTAAAACACTCAATGGTTACTCAACTATAGTAGTTGCTAGCATGATTCTCTCAATGAAATAAAAAAAATGGTTGGTTTTGTAATGGGTAAATTTTGGTTATTACAATTTCATAAGCTGTGAGAGTTCCATGTAACTCATCCATAGTCAAAGTTTCAACATCTCTTGTTTATTCTATGTTTGAAACATTTCGATTATACCTCAAAGGGAGTGACCTTAAGATATTTTGAGCAACATCAGATTCTTCTGTTTTAAATACAAGTCCTCACATGGTGTTAACAACCTCATCCACACGAAGTAAGTATGCAACAATGTCTTCCTCTTATTTCATCTTCAAGTCTTCAAATGTCCTTTTGTGATTTTGCAATTTTGACCTTTTTGTCTCCCTCATATGTTTTCTTCAATTTATCCCAAATTTCCTTTGTTGATTCACAATATATAACTTTTATAAAATTTTCTTTATGTAAACCACTTAAGATCATATTTTTAGACTTGGCATCATTCACACATAAGAGCTTACCATATTTATCTATGGGACGAGTAGCTGTAGGTGTGAACCCATCCTCAACTACTTGCCATGTCTCATATCCTTGTGCCATCAAGTAAGTCTTCATTCTTATGCTCTGGAAAGCATAATTGTTCCCATCAAACAATGGTGTATTATTTGCTGAAGATCCACTATGAGATTCCATTTATGTTCCTATATACTTTTCCTTCAAGCTGTTAAACTCTTTTGAAGGAACCCGCTCTGATACCAATTGAAGAACACAAGCTTATACTGAGAGGGGGGGGGTGACCAGTATAAGACCAAATTTTGCTTTTCTTTCCCAAACAATATTATCTAATATTATCAATGGCAATATCAATAGCGATAATTAAAGCAATACACAAATCATCACACACGATAGAGACACCAATTTAACGTGGTTCACCCAATGTGGGCTACTCCATGGAGAAAATATTTCTACTAAATTTTCTCAATAAATCTTCTTGGGAATCAATTCCCTATTACAATGTTTAAGGACCTTTGTCCAAATGAGACACTAATTTCCTATACTCTAATTTGTGGATCTCTCTTCACAGGAGAACTCTTTCCCATTTTCTTTGGTTTATGGAAATTGATCCAGGAGTCCTCTATCTCCTCAACTGGTTCATAGATCTATCTCTACAAAAGAACTCTATCTTCCTGGTTGGTTCATAGATCAAACTCCATAGGAGAAAGCTTTTCTATTTTATCTGGTTTGTGGATCTCTATACACAGGATAACTCTTTCCATAGGATAAATCTTTCCTCATTTCTCTGGTTCGTGGAACTTGATCCAGGAGACCTCTATTTCCTCAACTGATTCATGGATCTGTCTTTATAGAAGAACTCTATCTTCCCAACTGGTTTGTGGATCATACTCCATATGAGAAATTTTTCCCCTCTGCTCTGGTTTATGGATCTCTATCCATAGGAGAAATATTTCCCCTCTGCTCTGGTTTATGGATCTCTATCTATAGGAGAACTCTTCCCCTCTGCTCTGGTTTATGGATCTCTATCCATAGGAGAAATCTTTCTCCTTGTTCTGGCTGATGATCTTTTAGAAGACTTATATCCCCACTGCTTTGGCTTGTGTATCTTTCTCCATAGAAGACTTTTGTCCTCACTACCTTGGCTAATGGATATTTATCCACTAGAGACTATTTTCCTCTTTACTCTATCACCTCCAAAGCTTAATTTTAAATTTATCTCAAATTTGCACCAAAATATATCCCAAGTCTAGTACAAATTTGCTCTTCTCTCTGCTCATAAATCTACTCATAAATTTGAACTAACTTCTATCTCAAATCTATCCTCAAGCCTAAACACAAAGCTTGATCAAATCACTAATCAACTTTGCTTAGATATACCCCAAGACTTAACACAAAGCTTGAACAAATCAATCAATCAACTCTATTCAGATCTGCCCCAAGCCTTAACACAAATCTTGAACAAATCAATCAATCAACTCTACTCTCAATGTTGTTTCAAGCCTTCCCAAGACTTGCTCAAATACGCCTTCAAGTCCTCTTAAGAACTTACTCAATCTTATCTCAATTCTTTACCAAGACTTGCTTAAATCTACCTTCAAGTCCTATTAAGAACTTGCCCAATCTACTCTCAAGTCTTCACCAAGACTTACTTCAAATCTGCCTTCAAGTCCTCTCAAGAACTTGCTCAATCTGCTCTCAAGTCTTTACCAAGACTTGCTCAAATTTGCCTTCAAGTCCTCTCAAGAACTTGCTTAATCTGCTCTCAAGTCTTCACCAAGACTTTCTCAAATATTCTCTAGCACATGCTCAAACCTACTCTAACACATATTCAAAATAGCTCACAAAACATGCTCAATAAATCTCAAATATTCCTCACAATGCTATCAAATGCTTGTCTAATCTCCAAAGTAATTCCTTTAACTTGAAGTAGTTTAGATATATTCTATTCAAAAATTATTTAACCTCTGGAACATATAGATAATGATGTACATAATTATTAAGTCTATCACTTTCACATGTCTTACTTTTATTGCTATTTTAAAGATAGATTCAGTCTAGCACATGACACCTATCTTTCTTATCTACACTTCTGCTTTCACAAATCTATTTTCTAATGTTTGCACATTCACTTTTAATATCACTCAAAACCAATGCTCAAGAAGTTTCACTCAATAATTCAACCAATGAAACACAACTTGCTCACAAACCCTAAACAAGTGTTTTCATACTTCTTCAAACAAAGAGCACAATATAGGTCTCAAACCCTAACTCAAATAATTCCCAATATCTATCTCAAATGTTCTCTAAACATTCAACCATGAAGCATATAGAACTCACTCAAATATTTCCAACAATGCTTATCAAACAATCCTTTTCACTCCACCTTATGTTTCACAACATTCAATTCAACAAACACTTCAAACAAAGGATGATGTGCCCATACCTTTTTGCTTTGATGGAGATACGTCTTCAAAACCTATCTTATAACCAACCAATCCTCCTTGTGCCACTCCAAGGGTTAGATGACAATAATCTATTTCAAAACATCCACAAAATATTCCTTCCAAAATGTGCTCAGTGAAATATGAAGAATATACTCTAGAACCCTTCTTTTGATCTCAAGGAAAATGCATTAAAGTTTCATCATAATCCCATAAATACTCTTCTTCATAATAAAAAAGGTACAATAAAATTCAAACCTATTTTACACCTTATGACTCCTAATATTGCAAATTAATTCAACCCAACAAGATCACAAACTACACAAATAATTTTCATTTACACCTTATATATCCTACTTGTCATTAATGCATTTCCAAAATAAATATAACCGCCATTCAAAATAATATTCCAAGGCACTTAACAACTTCACTAGATTTAAGTCCAAATTATTTCAAACCCCTTTTGATGGCAAAAATAAAAAATAATTTTAAAACTTTATACCTCCCAAGCTAAGCGCATACCTTGTAACATAGCACCTCAGGCATCAATTAATTAAATAAATAAAAAATTAAGGCCTTGTGCACTGCCCGTGGGAATTGAATCATTGCCACCTCTACCGCTGTGCCTTAGTCATGGCTTAATCGTCGTGTGAGCTAAAAACTCTTACGAAACCACTATTGTGCCTACTCTCCTTTGTCCCTTTCGTTGACGCTAAAACTCTAAAAAAAACTTTACTCTTTGTTGCATTCACATCTCGAACCCGAGACCTCCCTACTGCTATGACATAACACCAAGGGAAATACCATCTGGAATATCCACCCAGATGTAATCAACCTGCAAAGCTGCTCGTCCTTATCTCTTTCCTATCTCAAAAATTGAACCAAAGGTTTTCTCTTCTCTCTTTACCGCGATTCAATCGACGAACATGGTGAATGTTATATTGATATCGAACACACTTTCCACCTTAGTCTTTGCATTATTAATAAGCTTTTGAATTCATTCTTCTCCAATGTCGGTGCATTTAAAATCAAACTTTGGCTTTTGATTTATATTATATTTTAATTATAATAATTTAAATTTTATAATTTAAATATCAAAATTATTTTTGGTCCTTTTCTTAAGGATAATATTTTGCCACCATTTAATAAATATTTTAACCTTTGTCCCATATATCATAATGCAAATCATTATAATATTATTTCTTTTAAACTTGCTTTCTTTTCTTTTTGAAAGGCCCTGTTGGCCAGATATTATAATAGTAAAATATTATAATATTATTCTTTTTCACTTTCTCTCTTTTTGCACATAGTCTCAAACTTGACCTTTAACCATTTTCTTGTTGTGCTTTCATTGCCCATGCCATTTTGACATCAATAACAACCTAATATGCTCAAATTTCCAACAATATCCCCCTTTGTCATTGATGACAACCACTTTCTAAAACACTTGATTTCAAATCTGCTCCCCTTGAGAAACTGCTCCCCCTAATGTGAATGTGCTAACCCTTACTCAAATATCTTCCCCTTTGTCATCAATGGTAAAAGGGACTCCTTTGGGGCTAAAGATAAGACTCTTAGCTTAGCCCCCTCCCCACCTCCTCTCCTTGAGGCAATTAATTTTAGGGTGGGAGTAAAATTACTCCCAGCATACAATGCTCTTTTCCTTTGTCAACATTCTTTCTCAATATACCCTTTTGATCCCTTTGAGTATCCTTGTTCATGCTTGTCTCTGGAAGCTCCGAAAACTCTGTTCTGCACCACTTGGAATTATGCCCAATATTATTACACTTATAACACTTAATGTTATGGTTCCTTGATGGTGCAAATGTCTTGAAGTTCCTCCTGGTGAAGCCATACCTATTTCTGTAATGAACCCTGCAGTGAATTGCTTTATGACCAAATTGATTGCAAGAGTAGCAATACCCTTGAAAGAAATATCCATATTTGAAGTTCCTTTTAGTAATACCATACTCCTTCTTTCCATGAGTCCTATAATGCATAACCTTGTGACCAAACCTATTACATGATAAACAATGTCCTTTCAAGAAATATTTCCTTAGACCCATTGGTATCTTAGTCCTTTCTTTCCTGTGATGTTCCTTATTCCTTGTTTGTGCATTATTTTATTTTTTTGTAAAACTTCTATTCACATAAATCTCACTTTCTCTTCTTTACTCTCTTCTTCTAAAGCTTCTTCCTCTTTAGATATTGAGCTTGACCCTTCTTCTTGTTCCTATTGTCTTTCTTCAAAGCCAAGTCTTTTTTTGTTAGATGAAGGTCTTTGTGCATTGATAATCTTATCCACAGTATTTGAACTTTTCCAAAACTTGTGTAGCTTGTCCTTAGACTCTTCCATTTCCTTCCTTAGAGAAACTACTTATTTTTCTAATCTCTCATATTCTAAGACTTTTGCTTCTAACTTTTCTTTAAATCTTCTTGTCTTAGCTATTGAGTTTGTCAGATCTTTTATAAGCTTTCCTTTCTCTTCATCACATTCTTGAAATTGAGCCTTGAATCTTGAATTCTACTTTTTGACCTTTTTCAATTATTTTAGAGTAGAAATAAGTTCAGCGCTTAAATCTACTACTCCTTCCTCTTCATTTTATGATTTTTTCTCTACTTCTTTGTCTTCAAGAGCATCTTCATATTTTTCAGATTTATCTTCAACAGGATCACTTCCTTCATATTCTATTGCCAAAAATAGATTTTCTTCTTCTTCACTATCTCAAGATCTTTCATCACTATCACTTGAAATTTTACCTATCTTGTCCACATAAAAACTCTTCTTACACCTATGAAAAAACTTTTTTTCATGCTTGCCTTGTCCATACCTATTTTTCTTTTCATACCTGGATTTTCATGCTTCCTTTCTCTTATGATATTGTTTCTCTTCACTGCTACTACTTCTAGATTCTGGACAGTTAGATGCATAGTCACCATATTTACCACAATTGAAACATTTCACTCTTTTCGTACGTTTGTGCTTTCTTGAGTCCTTCTTGTTCCTTTTGCCATAGTTTGCTTCTTCATCACTGGATGATTCATCACTTGAATGTGGCTTCTTATCTTTTGTCTTCTTTGTTTCTTTGAAGGCTACCTCTTTCTTGGGAATAGGATCCATTACTATTCTCATTTCATAAGCTATGAGAGTTCCATGTAACTCATACATAGTCAAAGTTGCAATATATTTTGTTTCTTCTATGGCTGAAACCTTTCCATTAAACCTCAAAGGGAGTGACCTTAAGACCTTTAAGCAACATCGAATTCTTCTATTTTAAATCCAAGTCCTCGCATGGTGTTAAAAACCTCATTCACATGAAGTAAGTATGCAATAATGTCTTCCTCTTCTTTCATCTTCAAGTATTCAAATGTCTTTTTGTGATTTTGCAATTTTGCCATTTTGACCTTTTTGTCTCCCTCATATATTTTCTTCAGTTTATCCCAAATTTCCTTTGTTGATTAGTAATGCATAACTTTCACAAAATATTCTTTACATAAACCACTTAAGATTGCATTCTTAGCCTTGGAATCATTCACATATAAGAGTGTACCATCTTTATCTGTGGGAGGAGTAGCTGTAGGTGTGAACCCATCCTCAACTACTTGCCATGTCTCATACCCTTGTGCCATCAAGTAAGTCTTCATTCTTATGCTCTAGAAAGCATAATTGTTCTCATCAAAAAATGGTGCCTTATTTGTTGAAGATCCACTCTGAGATGCCATCTGTGTTCCTATATACTTTTCCTTCAAGTTGTTAAACTCTTCCAAAGGAACCCGCTCTGATACCAATTGAAGAACACAAGCTTATACTGAGAGAGGGGTGAATAGTATAAGACCAACTTTCACTTTTCTTTCCCAAATAATATTATCCAATATTATCAATGGCAATATCAATAGCAGTAATCAAAGCAATGCACAAATCATCACACACATTAAAGACACCAATTTAACGTGGTTCACCCAATGTGGTTCACTCTCCCTTCAAGTCCTCTCAATAACTTGCTCAATTTGCTCTCAAGTCTTTACCAAGACTTGCTCAAATATGCCTTCAAGTCCTCTCAAGAACTTACTCAATCTGCTCTCAAGTCTTCACCAAGACTTGCTCAAATCTTCTCTAGCACATGCTCAAACCTGCTCTAACACATGCTCAAAATAGCTCACAAAATATGCTCAATCAATCCTAATTCTTCCTCACAATGCTATCAAATGCTTTGTCTAATATTCAAATTAGTTTCTTTAACTTGAAGTAGTTTAGACATATTCTATTTAGAATTCGTTTAACCTCTGGAACATATAGAGAATGATGTACTCTATCAAAAACTCAATATGTTCTAATCAATCATTAAGTCTGTCGCTTCCACATGCCTTAATTTTATTGCTCTTTTAAAGATGGATTCAATCTAGCACATGACACCTATATTTCTAATCTACACTTCTGCTTTCACAAATATGTTTTTTAATGTTTGCACATTCACTTTTATTATCACTCAAAACCAATGCTCAAGAAGTTTCACTCAATCATTCAATCAATGAAACACAAATTGCTCACAAACCCTAAACAAGTGTTTTCATACTTCTTCAAACAAAGAGCACAATGTAGGTCTCAAAACCTAACTCAAATAATTCACAATCTCTATCTCAAATGTTCTCTAAAAATTCAACCATGAAGCATATAGAACTCACTCAAATATTTCCAACAATACTTATCAAACAATCCTTTACACTCCACCGTATGTTTCACAACATTCAATTCAACAAATGCTTCAAACAAAGCATGATGTGCCCATACCTTTTTTCTTTTATGGAGATATGTCTTCAAAACCTATCTTATAACCAACCAATCCTCCTTGTGCCACTCCAAGGGTTAGATGACAACAATCTATTTCAAAACATCCATAAAATATTCCTTCCAAAATGTGCTCAGTGAAATCTGAAGAATATAATATAGAACCCTTCTTTTGATCTCAATTAAAATGCATTAAAGTTTCATCATAATCCCACAAATACTCTTCTTCATAATGTAAAAGGTACAATAAAATTCAAACTGATTTTACACCTTATGACTCCTAATCTTGCAAATTAAATCAACCCAACAAGATCACAAATTACACAAATAATTTTCATTTACACCTTATATCTCCTACTTGTCATTAATGCATTTCCAAAATAAATATAACCACCATTCAAAATAATATTCCAAGGCACTTAAAAACTTCACTAGATCTAAGTCTAAATTATTTCAAACCCCTTTTGATGGCAAAAATAAAAAATAATTTTAAAATCTTATACCTCCCAAGCTAAGCGCGTACCTTGTAACATAGGACCTTAGACATCAAATTAATTAATTAAATAAAAAATTAATACCTTGCACACTGCATCCCATGGAAATTGAAACCTCGCCATCTCTATCGCTGCACCTTAGCCGTGGCTTAACCATCGTGTGATATAAGCGCTCACACGAAACCTCTATTACGCCTACTCTCCTTTGTCCCTTTCTCTGGAACCAAAACTCTAAAAAAACTTTACTTTCTGCTGCCGCCGCATATCGAACCCAAGACATCCCTACTACTACAACCTAACACCAAGGGAAACACCTGCAAATCCACTCGTCCTTATCTCTTTCTTGCCTTGAAAATTGAACCAAAGGTTTTCTCTTCTCTCTCTACCACGATTCAATCGATGAATAGGGTGAATGATATATCGATATCGAACACACTTTCCACCTTAGTATTTGCACTATTAATATGCTTTTGAAGTCATTCTCCTCCAATGTCGACACATTTAAAATCAAACTTTGGCTTTTGATTTATATTATATTTTAATTATAATAATTTAAATTCAATGAATTTAAATATTATAATTTAAATATCAAAATTTTTTTTGGGCCTTTTCTTAAGGATAACCTTTTGCCACCATTTAATAAATATTTTAACCTTTGTCCCATATATCACTATGCAAATCATTATAATATAATTTCTTTTAAACTTGCTTTCTTTTCTTTTTGAAAGACCCTGTTGGCCAGATATTATAATATTAAAATATTTGAATATTATTCTTTTTCACTTTCTCTCTTTTTGCACATAGTCTCAAACTTGGCCTTCAACCTTTTCCTTGTTGTGCTTTCATAACACATGCCATTTTGACATCAATGACAACCTAATATACTCAAATATCCAACACATGTACCAAATAATGTAATATTATTCAACAATGAAGAGATAGCCTACTCTAGAGATTGAGAAGATTGAACCCTCTCTTTCAATGTTGATTGTGGTTGTGTGGGCACAATTAGAAGAATAGATACTTTCATAGATCAAGCATGCCTAGTGGGACCATCAAGTTGATTTTCTCCCAAAACCAACCATTTGTGTTTATAGAACCTATATTTTCAAGGATTAATATTTTAGATCTAGAGAGATTCGCTCATAATTTCATTAGATATATAAAAGAGTTTATAGAAGACTCTAAGATCTAATAAAACCCACAAATCATTTTTCATATCTAGTTTTTCAATGAGTCTACATAGGTTTTTATGAGGGGTCTTGGTCCCCTCATATTGAGTAGAGTTTGAATCTTAAACCTCTCAAAGAGAGGCCAAAGCCCTTACCATTGTAGTAATCTTGCATTTATTTTACTAGATATGGTTAAATCAACTTCAAATATTAATTTCTGCATTAGTATATAAGGGGATAATTTTATTATCCTTTAGGTTTGCTAATAACCGTTAAAAATTCATGCATGAAAAATTGATTTTCAAATAACTTAACATTTTTGCTTAGATATGATAACTTATATCTTTATTGCTCCTAATAGACTTTAGATTTGCTAACCTTTGTAGGAATTGACAATTCACTTCCCAAGAAACTAAAGATTAAGAAAGTTCCTTTAGGTCTACAAATGGGTGATTCGTTGATCAAATTAGCAAGCTATCAAATAAATGTTAATATTTCGCCAAGCCTAAAAATGGGTGATTCACTAAGATTTTATTGATTCACTAAGATAAGTTCAAGATCTTAAAAAAATTACAAGCTATCTAAGTAGTAATCCATTGATTTGCTAGCAATTTGCCAAAAAGGACCAAGCTTTCTAAAATTCACCTAATTCATGAATAAAAATTCATAAATTTAGAGTAAAAAATGATTTGCTAACTCAAATATGATGATGATTCATCAAAATGAGGTTAAAGTTGGTTTTCTTCATTTTTAGGATATTGACATTAATTTTCTAAGTGATTTCTTGCATTATTAGCCAACAGGTATTAAGACCTATAATAACATTATTGAGACAAAAGCTTTACAATTTTATGAATATTAGATCTAAATCCCAAAGGCTTGAGATGTCTTTCAAGTTTCTTGAATCACTTTCATTTTGAAGAAAGGATTCAAAAGGCAAAAAATCCTCACAACAACTTGGGTATAGCAAGAGGAATAAATAAAAGAAACTTCTAAAATTTTAATAACCCATAATCTAGATAAGGAAAATAGACCTATTTCACCTTCAATAATTTTAGCTACAAATATATCCCAATCTAATTTGCTTGGCCGAGTTTCACAATCTACACTTCTAGTAACCTAGAAAATGTAGTTGATAGCTACAACTCCAACTATATGATCCAATAAGGCAACCAAACATACACTAATCTATGCAAACCAATCCCCAATAAATGTTATAAGGAATGCAATAAGCACATGCTACACAATAATAGGTTGTATAGTGAGGTGCACAACAACAACAACAAATTGCATGTTAATAATAATATACTATGTAAAGTAAAAAAGTTGTGCAAAATATTCATGTTGCCTAAAACTAGCTACAAGTTGCTCAAAATGTTTAGATAGGTAAACCCATCCCTCAACAATATGTTCCCCTTGTTTTTATAGGGAATCCTATTCAACAAGTGCAATATGTACAAGGATAACTCATATTACAAATGCAAATGCCACTTCATGGTAACTTTCTAGATTAGAGTCATTAAGGTCCATTGAATCTACATAAAAAATTACTATTTCTAACAACATTAAAATATTTACCAACATCATGATGGGAATGACATAAAAATGAAATTAGCACATCTCAAAAAGCTATCAACATTAAATTCCATCAATTACATTAAAAAATAAGAGATGATGGTAAAATTGATCATATTCTCACTATGAGACAAGGCAACATTACGATATAGGAGCCTGCAAGATGAACGAGTCACCAGTTGGGATACTACTGTAGATCCATTTATAAAATTATTTGGAAATCCAATGGATCCTTAATTAGTTATATTTCAATTGAATGGCTTAACAAGAAATCATATTCATGACTTCAATATCAAATTTATGCATACTTTACATCAAACTCTATCAATATTCAAATATTTGATGAATAAATGATGGTGTCTTACATAAGATCTTTGCAATCCAATTTAAAAATTATGGTTAGAGTGAAATATCATGTCACATTACCAAGATCTTTTGATTCAAGGAGGGAAATTAGCACACGAAAGAGATATTGATTCAAGTAGAGAAATTACCACTTGCAACATACATGGCTTATTCCACAAATGTGGCCCAAATGCTTATACAATAATTTCAATTTCCTCCTCCACCATAAATTACCCCCTTTCTAAATACATCTTTGTAAAGAGTCCATACTTGTCAAAAATATTACCATCCCTTTCACCGCCTCCTTAGATCACATCATTAACCAATTTATAATTATTAACTATGTTTGTGTATCAGTAATAATCTATTCCAACCTCATACATAGTAGTATTTCCAAGGAAAGTAACTCCAAGTACTATCATGTATCAACCATAACAACTAGCATTACCTACAACACAACATCAATTAAATTTACCTACCCCTCCAATGTATCTTAATATGATTTAATAAGAACTAGGAAGGATAGATAAAGTGAAGCAATGCACAAATGAGATGTTCTCACTAATTAGGGTTATCTCTAACAAGTCGAGAATCAACTAATGATAAAAGTATAGTGGAGGTGGAAACAAAGGAGGACACCTTATTTTAAAAATATTAGGTCCTAAAATAGGTGAATAGATAATCATATGATGCCAATGTGGTGAATCAAGCCTAAAATCACAAGGTGAATGCAATGGTAAACACTAAGATGGAATGGACTATGGCTATATATGGGACTCAAACAATTATAGATATTTAGTAATATAAAGCATCCTAAAAATCTATAATGATGACTCAATTGATAACAAATCAACCTATTGTTATCAACCAACTAGTCACTAATCTAATACAAGTGAATCAATCAATCAGAACTAATTGGATGTACTCTAATACAATGTAATAATAAGCAATAATACCATGATATTGCTAATTTTAGAATAACTAAAGAAGATAAGGGATTTCATTTTGAGAATAAGGTGTTTTTTTTTTTAAAAAGGGGTCATAACTTGAAGCAAAGAAAAAGTAAGAAAATGACAACCTTAACCAACCACATCCTAACCAGCCCCACAAAAGCAAGTTGAAACAAGGATAGGTATGATGATGTTGAGAAGAGGAAAACTACTAATATATGTTTGTTGGAAATATTTAGCATATTGAGTTGTCATTGATGTCAAAGGATTGATGTCAATAGTTGTCATTGATGTCAAAGGCTTGATGTTAAAAAGAGCATGGTATAAATGGAAAAAAGAAAGGAAGACAAATATGTTAAGGAGTATAATATTTAAATATTATAAAGAGGAATTAAAAAGGCCTAAGGAAAAAGGATTGTTCACATTAAATCAAAGTGGGCCACCAAAAGTTTCATTCATTGCAAGGTCTTATAAAAGAGTTTTAAAGTTGGGCCACCAAAGGTTTTACCCAAGGCAAGGTTTTAACCTTATAATATTTAAATTAAAATCTAAATATTATAACAAAGGATTGGTGCCAAAGTTAAAAAGATGGGTTACTTGCTTCTAGCGTTGACACCATCTAAATTAAAGGAGGGTACATATATATAAACCTAAATTTTTCACGTTCGAAATCATCACATGAATCGTGCATCGAATATCATTCATTCGAAGTGCTAACAAACAACATAAGAGAGGCAATGAATTTCTTAGCAAGAAAAGAGTGCAATAAATCCATTGAGCCTTCAATTGATGTCACACCTACTAGCATAGCCCGACTGGTCACTGGCCGTGTGATAGAGCACTACGACAGAGGAGATCTTGGGGTTCAATCCCCTCAACAATGGTTTTTGGGCAAAAGTGTTTTTGCTGTTTTCAAGGTAGATTTTGAAATATAAGGTGCGGGTCACATTTTGGTATCACCAAGCCATGGTAGTACTTGGTCATTGGATGCTTTAGAAAGTGCTACTCCATGTGAGGGAATTTGAATCATGGTAGCAATAAGAGGTATTTAATTTTTGGTTAAACGTAAAAATTAGGAGGCATAAGGTTTAAATTGTTTAATTTTTACAAGATGTTATAAGGTGTAAATGTGGTAGTGTAGGGAGTCTTTCTGAAAGGTTTGGTTGAGTAAAGTGCTGTTGTGAAATTTGCTTATAGGAGGAATAAGGGTTGTGGAAATAATATTAATAGTGTTGAATGTTTAAAGGGAGTCATAAGGGATGTGTGTTATAAAGTATTTTTATTTTGCAAATAGGAGTTATAAGGGTGTTTGTAATGAAGACTTTTATTTTGTAAATAATATAAAGAGGAAATATAAGAGGTATATTCTACATGATTGAAAGAGGGAATTTAAGGGATATTTTTGCATGTGAGAAATGGGGATATAAGGTGTATTATGGGTTGTTTTGAAATTATAATTGTTGCATTTTAGAGAGGAGACATAAGGTGTATTGAGGTTTTTGTTGATTGTATTTTTGCATGATATTTTGAGGGTTTTTGGTTTATTCTTAAGAGCTTTATCTTGTGAAACCAAAAAGGAGTTATAGGACATTATTTTTAGGTATTCTTGTGCACATTCTTTGAAAGGGTTTTATGTGGATTATTTGAAAAGGAGTTTTACTAACCTCTTGAAGTGGCAAAAAGGAAATTATTTTGAGACAGGTTTTTGAGGGAACATCTTCTTCAAGGCAATTTGAGGTATGGTGATTTAACTCCTTATCAAGGTGGTTTTGTTTTTGAGAATTTTTTTTTGAGTCATAAGGTGGAGATATAAGGATTAAGTTTGTGTGCATTGTTGGAAATACATGTGTTAGGGTTTGAGAATAAAATTGTGCTTCATTATTGAATGAAATTGGAAATACATGTGTTAGGGTTTGAGAACAAAATTGTGCTTCATTGTTGAATGAAATTGGAAACACATATGTTAGGGTTTGAGAACAAAATTGTGTTTCATTATTGAATGAAATTGGAAAAACATGTGCTAGGGTTTGAGAACAAATTGTGTATTGGTTTGAGTGATATTGAAAGTGAATGTGCAAGTGTTAGAAATCATATTTGTGAAGCAAGTGTGTGCATCGGTTTTGATTGTGGGAAATACATAAGAAGGTCATCTACTAAGTGCTATACTTGAGATATCTTGTGAATGCAAATGAATGTGAGAAAAATATATTGATTGTATTTAATGCATATCATTCTCTATATGTTCATGAAGAAAAAGAATTCTGGGTAGAATATGTCTAAATTACTTTAATCAAAGAAAGCACTTTTGGGAAAGATATAAACATTATTTTGAGCATGTGTTATAAGTAGATTTGAGTATGTGTTAGGAGCAGATTTGAGCAGAGTTAAGATAAGGTTTTAGTGAGAATATTTGAGCAAGCCTTGTGTGTAGGCTTGGATAAGATATGAGTAGAGTTAAGAATAGGTTTTGGTCAGTATTTTGAGTAAGCCTTGTGTGTAGGCTTGGAGCAGATTTGAGTAGAGTTAAGAGTAGATTTTGGTGAACCATATTTAAGCAAGTCTTATTTATAGACTTGGAGCAGATCTAAGCAGAATTAAAATCAAGTATTAGATCAAAATTGAGCAAGCCTTGTGTAAAGGCTCATAGCAGAGTAGAGGGGATTGAGGTCTCCTATAAATAGAGGTCTACAAACCATAGAAAAAGGGATTGAGGTCTCTTATGGATAGAGGTACACAAACCATAGCAAAGGGAATTTAGGTCTCCTATGGATAGAGGTCCACAAACTAGAGCAAAGGGGATTGGTGTCTCCTATGGATAGAGGTCCATGAACCAGAGCAAAGGGGATTAGTGTCTCCTATGGATAGAGGTCCATAAACCAAAGCAAAAGGGATTGGTGTCTCCTGTGGATAAAGATCCACAAACTAGAGTAAAGGGGATTGGTGTCTCTTATGGATAGAGGTCCACAAACTAGAGCAAAGGGGATTGGTGTCTCCTATGGATAGAGGTCCATAAACTGGATCAAAGGGGATTGGTGTCTCCTGTGGATAGAGGTCCATGAACCAGAGCAAAGGGAATTGGTGTCTCCTGTGGATAGAGGTACATGAACCAAAGCAAAGGGGATTGGTGTCTCCTGTGGATAGAGGTCCACAAACCAGAGAAAAGGAGATTGGTGCCTCATATGGATAGAGGTCCACAAACTTGAGCATAGGTGATTGGTATCTCCTTTGGGTTGTACCCATAAAAATTGTAATAGGGAATTGGTTCCCAAGATATTGGTTGAGGAAATTTATAAGAAATATTTTCTCCATGGACGTAGCCCACATTGGGTGAACCGCGCTAAATATGTGTCTCTCATGTGTGTGATGATTTGTGCATTGTTTCATTTACTCTATTGATATTATTGATGTTATCATTTGGAAAGAAAAGTAATTTTTTTGATCTTATATTGTTCACCTCCCCTCTCAGTATAAGCTTGTGTTCTTCAATGTCAAGGATAAGTGTCAAATGCCATCATCTCAAAAAATGACCCAAACACAAATTGATAAACTTGCAATAGTTCAAACATAGGATAAACAACCAAAAATAACAAAATAAATAGAACTCGTGATGATTGGAACAAGGTCAAAATAACCTAAAAATTAAAATAGTTAAGACAAAGTATGAGAAGTTATTGAATATAGCTTGAAGTAGCCCATCACTTACCAAGGAATATTTGCAGACAACTATAAGACAATTTAGAAGGTTTACACCACAAAATAAATGGAATACCACTATCACAAGATTGAATATAGGAGAGAAATTATAAAATGCACCTATGAAGGTGAACATGTTGGAAGCATTAACATTATTGGGATGATGATATCTATTTTAGGAATACTTAAATAAATAAGAGAGGTCTTATGATCAAGCTAAACCCACCCAAAAAAAATTCTAAACACAATCCAATCGACTTGAACAATATAATTTGATGAACCTTAAGATCCCTCAAATATACAAGTGAATATTATAGATATCTTGAGTATGCCTAAACTTAACATAATGAAACCACATTTGTTTCATATCACTCCAAGGGTTGAATGATATCTAACACAAAATTGTGTGGTATATTCATGAGCAACAATGATAGAGATGCCTAAAGTTGTGTGTGTGAATATGGATCTTACCTATACCAACACCATTAGTAGACCAATTTAGATGTATGAGATATGACTAAATATAATAGAATATTTAAAATATTTGATTAATAATTCACTTACATCCTAATTGATTGTTGCATAAAAAGTTGTTATGGTTGATCTACCTCCTTATATTGTAATGTTATTATCATGCAAATGGACCAAGAATTTGTCATACGAGATTAATATCAATGTATTTGTTAGGACTCTAATCCTAACTTAACATATTATTAACTTATTAACTTCACTCATTTAATTATTATGGACCAACGCGTCCTTTCACAATCACAACCTTAGGTAGATTTAAATAGGCATTCCATGGATGTTTTCAAGGCATCCATCGAAGAACAATTAATTAATTTGATCCATTGGTTGGCTTGCCTCTAGTGAAAAAGGTGATTCTATCCATAAAAGTGATTCTTGTTTTCCATTTAACTTGCATTGTATTTAATTTATCTCTGTCCAGCAGATTGCTAGGAACCCTTGGTTCCTACCATATGGTATCAAATCATGCGATATTAAGTCCAATTCATAACCAAATTTCACACCCTCAGCGCTCTACAAACATTACTAGCGTTGTCTTAAAATTTTCTTACGAGATAAAAAAGAATGCAAAAAAATCCCTCAACTGTTAAGCAACTATTGGTTACTCTGTGACGTTAATAAATTTTTGGTTACTACCTACAAAGTATACAAAGAACACCAAGACAATCATCCTAGCACACAAAGAGATAAATTAATTTGCCAAATCAACCTTGGAAAAATATCTTTCAGACGAACAATGATGTAACTGGAAAAGACTAGGCGATGTCAATATATTGAGATCGAGGGAAGAAATAAAACTTTATATACATATTTGATCTCCATTTGAAATCTTGAGAGTAACCTAAAACTGACCAATAAATCCTAAAAAACATGAGAATATGAGCTTAAACTAGGTCTAAAAACGTCTCCCGATGACTTCTAAAACTTTTGACAAAGAGTTTAATATTCGACAAGGAAAAAAAATTATAAATTAAGGTCAAAATTAAAGTTCTCAAATTTTTGGTGACTCGTGGAATCAAAAAATCAACTTTGAAAAAGCATTGGTGTCTTAATGTAAAATTATTTTGAGGGATTAAATCCCACATTCACTAAAAAAAAGCAAAAGTTTTAAATTAACAAATGCTACACTAAGCCTTACGTGACTTTGATCATGTGCTCCTCTGAACATTTGCACAAAACCACCTTCATATGCCACTTGTGCCATTCTTGAAGTGCGTGCCCTTCGTTGAACATTGATTGCTAATTTGGTTCTAAAGTCTCACCGTCACCGTGTCGCTCACCAAGACCACCGTCCTGCTTGCCATTCCTTTGCCAATCGCTCAACCGCTCATGTGCCATCGCCTTCGTGTGACTCTCTACTACCTCGGTCTGCACACCCGATTCTACCATTGAAATCCCTAGCACCCCTCGACCCAAGCCCTGTCGTTCATAACAATTACCACCAATAAATTCAAATTAAAGGAGCAAAAAGAATTTTTAAATTCTTTTTTACAAACAATTTTTGCTAAAAACTTGCTTGAGCAACTCTTTTTTCAAAACTTGCTAGCAACATTTGCAATTTTTGCAAAAATTACTATTGCAAACAATTTTTGACAAACACTTTTTTAACAACAAATTCTTGCTTAAGCAACTCTTGCAAAGTTGCTAGAAATATTTTTAAGCAACTTTTGCAATTTTTGCAAAAAATTACAATATTTTGTAAAACAACTTTTTGCACATAAATTGTTGTAAAATCACAAAAACCATACCATGACAGATGGTAGAAGATCACTAGACCTTGCGAAAGACATCTCGAAAGAAATTCCGCAAGTGATGAATAAATGACAAGATGATTTTGAAACAAAAAATACAACAAAAATAACAGAGTTAACCCTAAAAATGGATACCACTAATGCAGAGTTAAACCTAAAAATGGATACCACTAATAACTTTGTGAACTTGGTACAAAAAAATATGGCATTAATGCAAGTTGGCCAAAAAATCATAGCACCAACACAACAAGGATTACTCGAGGAACCACAAACATCAATCTTACCTCAAACCACTAAATTGGACTTTCCAAAATTTTAAGGAGGCGATCCCATAAACTAGATCTATCGAGCGGACCAATATTTTTCCCTTTATCAAATCCTTGAGGTGCAAAATATTTGTATTGCATCCTTCCACCTAGAATGAATCACTACTCAATGGTACCAATGGTACCAATGGTATGAAAAGATAAATGGCATCCCCACATGGACAGAATTTACAAAAAATCTAATGGCATGATTTGGCTCAAGCAAATTTGAAGATTTCATAGGGACTCTCACCATACTCTGTCAAACCGTGATAGTATGATATTACCAAGCTCAGTTTAAAAAATTGGTAAATCTTACATCGGGACTAGATACATCTTTTTTTCCAAAGTTGCTTTATTAGTGGCCTAAAGGAAGAAATTTGATTAGAAGTACAAATGCTCAATCCTACCAACATGATGCACACGGTTGCATTAGCCTAGATGTCGGAAGAAAATATCAATAACCATCATCGAATAGGAATACTATCAATAGGAAAACCACATAACACTTACACCATCCCAAAACTAAATAGAGTCATGCCAATTAAACAAATTAGCCCTAAGGAAATGAAGGAAAGAAGAGAAAAAGGCCTTTGTTTTAATTGTGATGAGAAATTCATCCCTAATCACAAATGCATTACACCAAAATTATATATTTTGGATACGATTGAGAATGATACACCAAAATAATAGGATAATATTGAAGTTGAAGTAGTGACGGATATCCAGAAGGAAAATAACGAGGATAAAATAGAAATATCTTTTAACACCCTCGTAGGATTTTTTGCCCCATAAACTATGAAACTTAATGGATACTTTTAAAAATAAAACCTTATTGTGCTTCTAGACTCTGGAAGCACACACAATTTTACTGAACCAAGGGTGGCAAAACAAGCTAATTGCTTTATACATCCTTGTAATAATTTCAAATTCATGATTGGAAATGGAGGAAGAATTGCATGCAAAGGAAAGTGTCAAAATATTAAACTCACTATAGGTGATTATAACATGAAAGAGGACATGTATGTACTACCCTTAGGGGGATGTGTTATCGTTTTAGGAGTGCAATGGCTACAAAAACTCGACATAATCCAATGGGACTTTGAAGACTTATGGATGAAATTCACACAAAGGGACAAAACATACACTATTAAAGGGTTAAAATTAGGCCCTTAACAAATTGTAAGTTCCCATAGAATGGAAAAAATTATTTGCAAAGGAGGTAAAGGTATGATCGCACAACTATTTTCCATTCAACCCACCAATGAAGAAAAACTAGTGGCACCTGAACTACAACAACTACTAGAATACCATGATAAAGTATTTAACAAACCAAAAGTATTACCTCCTCAACGAAGCCATGATCATGCCATTCAACTTCTTCCAGGGCACCAACCTCATAATATTCGGCCCTACTAATATCCATATCTACAAAAGACAGAAATAGAAAAACTAGTACAAGAACTACTAAAATTAGGGATTATTAGACATAGTGTGAGTCCTTACTCTTCTCCTATTATATTATTCCAAAATAAGGATGGATCATGATGCCTATGTGTTGAATTTTGTGCCCTTAACAAATTAACCATCAAAGATAATTTTCCTATTCCCGTCATCGATGAATTATTATATGAACTTCATGGGGCTGCATATTTCTCCAAATTAGATTTATGATCGGGATACCGCAAAATTAAAGTTAAAGAAAGTGATATTTCAAAAAATTTCTTTCGTACTCATGAAGGGCATTATGAATTCATGCTTATGCCATTTGGCCTTACCAATGCCCCTTCTACATTTCAAAGTCTAATGAACAAGGTATTTCATCCTTTCCTTTGAAAGTTTATTTTATTTTTTTTGATGATATTTTGATTTACAATAATACATGGGAATATCACTTACGTTATATAGACCAAACATTAAAAACCTTGGAGGAAAATCAATTATATGCCAAAAGACCAAAATGTTCATTCAAAAAACAAGAAATTGAATACCTTGGACATATTGTCTCTAAAGGAGTTAAAGTGGACTCTCACAAGATTGAAGATGTAAAAAATTAGCCCATACCAAAAAACTTGAAATTCTTACGTGGTTTTTTAGGACTAACAAGATACTATCGTAAATTTGTCCAAGATTATGGTAAATTCACAACCCCCTTAACAACACTACTTAAGAAAAATGCTTTTCTTTGGTCTTCAAAAGCTGATGATACCTTTATCACTTTAAAAAATGCAATGTGTACTACCCCTATCTTAGCCATGCCTAATTTTTCCAAACTATTTATTATTGAGAGCGATGCCTCAGGAGTGGGGATAGGAGTAGTGCTCATGCAAAATGAAAGACCATTGGCTTTTACTAGCAAGGCATTTTATAAAAAGAATTTGACCCTTCCACATATGAAAAAGATATGTTAGCCATTGTTCATGCTATTCAACATTGGAGACCTTACCTTATTGGCCAACAATTCATTATTTACATGGACCACCATAGTCTAAAGTACCTTCTTGGGCAATGCATAACCACTCCAGAGCAACAAAAGTGGGTTACAAAACTACTAGGATATGATTATGAGATCATATATAAAAAGGGGAAAGATAACATGGTTGTCGATGCCCTTTTAATAAAGTTTGAAGAAATACCCCAATTACATGCTTTTTCCTCTCCTATTCCTAAATGGATAAACCAAGTCAATGAAGAATGGTTTAATGATCCTACCACACACACATTAATTCAACAACTTCAACAAGACTCCACTAGTAAACCCCACTATTATTGGAGTGATAACATACTTAGGTACAAAGGGTGTATTATCCTATCCCCCACATCTTCATATCATGCAAAACTTCTCCATGAGTTACATGCTACACCCACTGTAGGACACTCTGGATTCCTCAAAACTTAGAAAATAGTGGCTAGATATTTTAATTGGGTAGGTATGAAAAATGATATCAATAAATTTGTGAATGAATGTGAAATATGCCAAAGACACAAAGGAGAGATAGTGGGAATGAATGACCACATCTTGATGATGAGCAATAAATAGGACAAATATTTATAAAATGTATATGATTGTAGGAATCCCATGAGAAGATAATGATGCATCCAAATATTTATTTCAATTTGGTACTTGATAGACTAGAAGTAATGCCAAATCTTATAAGGGAGCAAGCTAAAAATGATGATGACATATGGACCATGCACTTTGATAGTGCCTAGACTAGAAATGGTGTAGAGCCTAGAATCAACATTATCAATCCACATGACAAGCATTTTGATTCCACTTCTTGATTGTTATTCAATTGCATAAATAACATGGTTGAATATGAAGTTTTACATATCAGATTACAAAAAGTAGAAAAACTAGACATCAAACACCTAAAAATATTTAATAACTCAAAGTTCTTAATCAACTAGTGAAGTAAATATATTATGCTAGGAATAAATAAATAAAATTATCCAACCATAATGTTGTAATCTAATCAAAAGATTTGAAACCCATAATATTTTGTCAATTCCATAAGAGAAAAATCAAAGGGTGGATGAGCTAGCTTCTATAGTTGTATGCTTCGATATAGTAATCAACATATGGGATCAACGCAAAATATGAGAGGTAATTTTAAGACTAGCCATTCAGGATAATGTCGATCATTGGCAAGTGTTTAACAATGATGAAAAATCATATATTTTCTAATCCAAGAAGCTTATTATGTTGAAGATCATAATAAATATGGGGATAATATAAAGGATAACATCATACAATTAAGAACAAATAAGTTACTTAAGGGTTTGATCACATTGAAAGTCTCTTCAATCCAAACAGTAGTTCTAAGAAAAGGATTATTGAAGTGAGATTATCAGCATATAGGCTAGTCAAATTTATAGATGGTAAATATTTATTATTAGGAAAAGTGTGCACAAAGAAGAAAGTTGCTCAATTCAAAGAACTTCACACTAAATATGATGATGTCATTGTCTAGAGTAGTGAATATTTAATGGTTTATGATATGAAGTTGATTGAACATACCATTGATTTAATTTTAGGAGTTAGTGTACTCATACATAAGCAATGATCTATTAATCCTAAAATCAAAGCAATGATGAGAAGGGAATTGCATAAAATTTTACAAGTACATGTTATTTATGTGATTAAGCATTCAACTTGGGTTGTAAAATTAGTACCAATCTAAAATAGAAATGGAGATAATAAATTGTGTGTATATTTTTTAAATATAAATAGATCTTCCTTGAAATATAACTACCCATTATGTTCAATGGATTAAATATTTTTTTTTGGTAAATAAAGGCTTCATTAATTATCGGGTTTTGCAGGTTAACCCAAAACCTATTACAATATCCAACCTTCTGCTGAGATTGTAGATCCGAGTCATCCTTGAAACTTTCTTACCAGAACTTGTGTTGAATCCCCTGCAACACCTTACTAACAAGGCACACCCATACCTAAACATAACTGTAAACATTACTTACATTGACAGGAAATTGAACTTTGGAACTTTGCTCTTGTGAAACCTGTTGCTTGCCCATTTCCTATTCTCTGTCGAAATCATCCAAGGCTTACACCCTGTTACCTTTATTTCCAATTTGGTATGATTTAGAGGGAAACCCCATAGTTATTACCAGCTCCATGGGGAAAGAACACCCATTCATCTTTCTCCTTAACGGGTAGGTTTCTTTTCATGACTAATAATGTTTTCCACTTCACGTGGCACACCTTGTGTCCATGTCACCAAACTACCAACATCAACACCTATGTTGGCTAATTTGTCAGCTGACCTATTGGCCTCACGGTACACGTGACGAGCCCTCCTGTTCTGTCTTGCCGTAAAAAGGATCCTCACTTCATGGATGACTCCCTCGATTCTCCATGGAGGTTTTTTGCCATTGGTTAATAGGTTGATGATGTTCATCGAATCACCTTCAATCATCAAGTTACCTTGAGTTGCTTGGGCTACTTGCAACCCTCTCCAAAGGGCTCTAGCTTTTGCTTCGTTATTAGTTCTGATTCCCAATGGTTCAGCGAAGGCCTTGACCAGATTTCCTTGATGATCCCTGATTATTACTCCAGCTCCAGCTCTTCTCGGGTTCTCCTTGGTTGCACCATCAAAATTTAGTTTAAACCAACCCTGGGGGGTGGCTCCCAAGAAATCCCATTTCTGGGATTGGGCAAAGGAATGGAAGGTTTGTCCTCAATACCTAAGGCCCGAGCTAATTGTTTTTCTTGGGGAGGAATTGAGTGGTTCTCATCCACTAAGGTGCTAAGGTTTTCTTTCACAAAGACAATAATCCTGTTGAGGATGGTTTTTGGGTTGTGAATGGTATCCTTAAAGGCTCTATGGTTCCTTTCTATCCAAATCTTCCAGAGAAAATGATTCCAATAGATTATCCATAGGTACTTAAGTTTTAGGCTAACAAAGGGTTGAGGCCATTGATGGAACACTTCGGATATAAGAGTAGGCTTAACCCACAAGATCCTAAAGGCTTGGAAAAGTTCATCCAGGATGGACTCCGCTACCGGACACTCCAGAAACAAGTGTTGGGTAGTCTCCCATCCTTCCCTGCACATGTAGCAATGGTTAGCAATAACCATACCTTTGGATAACATATTGTACATAGTGAGGACTTTTCCTTGAATCACCAGCCATGAAAAAAGGATATTTTAGGAATTAAGCCTTTGATCCAAACCAAACTCGGTTGAAATTGTTGACCTTCCACATTGAGAAGCAAATTATAGGCAGAATTAATTGTGAAGTCACCACTTTCAGTCTCAACCCAAACAATGTGATCTTCATCCTCTCTAGAGGGAATAATTTGCTGAGTTAAAATGTTATAAAGCTCTTCAGACTCTGCTTCAAAACCCTATACTCTGATGTGTTTGCACCTATTGATATTTATATCCTGCCACATATATTTGCAACCTTATTCTCAATATGCTACTCCATATGCTCTTGAATCCTAGCCAAACGAGGATTTTGGGATAACTCCTCAGCTCTCACCCACCGATCCTTCCAAAAGTCTATTGTTTGCCCATTTCCTAGAATCCATCTAAGACCTTTCTTGACAATATCCCTGATCATGAGGATTGCCTTCCAAAAAGAAGACCCCCTGCTTGCTAAGTTGTCATTAAGGAAGTTCACACCTTGGAGGTATTTACTCCTAACTATGGCAGTCCATTCATTATCGACCTTAGTCAATAACCGCCACGCTTGTTTGGCTAACAGAGCTGTATTGAGATGAGAAACTCTCCTCAATCCTAACCCCCCATCAACTTTAGGTTTGCAAACCTTGTTCCAACCTACTAAATGGATCCTTTTCTTATCCTCAGTCCCTGACCAGAGAAATTTTTTTTGAAGCTGCTCAATTTTGTGATACACCTTGCTGGGAGCTTTGAACACTGATAGGAAGTAAACGGGTATACTTTGAAGTGAAGCCATAGTTAAAACTGCTTTGCCTGCTTGAGATAACAGATGTTCTTTCCACCCTGCTAGCTTTTTTTAGATCCTCTCCAAAACTATGTTCCACATTGATCCTTCAGGTTTCCCCATAAATAGGGGAAGACATAAATAGGAGGTAAGAAGGGATGCAATCTGACATTCCATGATCCTTGCTATGTTGTTTTGCCTAGGAATGGGGGTATTGATGAAATAAAGTTTGCTCTTATCGAAATTCACTTTCTGTCCAGCCGCTTCTTCATACATTATGAGAATATTTTTAATCCTTCTTGCCTCAACCACAGAAGCCAAAGTCAGTAGCAATGTATCATCAACAAATTGCTGATGTGTCACCAGGGTAGTTAGCGACATGGCCTTGATACTTGATATGAGTCCAGCTACCACTGCTGCCTTAATGGTTCTTCCCAAGGCCTCAACTACAATGATGAACAACATAGGACTTATGGGATCTCCTTGTCTTAGACCACATTTGCTTTGAAAAAAACCTGCAGTAGACCCATTAACCAAAACTAAAAAATAAGGCTTAGAAATACACTCTCTTATTAACTTGACCCATTTCATGTTGAAGCCAAATTTTAATAAAACTGCCTCTAGGAATTCCCAATTTATCCTGTCATAAGATTTGTTCATGTCTAACTTTAAAGCCATGAATGCTTTTTTGGTCTGAGTGGCTGTATGAAGAGCCTCATGAACAGTAATAAATCCATATAAGATTGATCTTCCTTGTATAGAACTTCCTTGACTTGGATCAATGATAATCGGTAGAAATTTTTTCAAACGGTTGGCTAAAACTTTGGATAAAATTTAATAGGATATATTACATAGGCTAACCAGCCTAAAGTTAGCCATAGTATTGGGGTTGGGGCCTTTAGGGATAAAAGCAATGAAAGTTGAATTGAAACCCCTTGGAATATGATTTGAACTTTGGAACTCCTTGATTGCAGCAATAAATTCTGCTCCAACAATATCCCAACAAAATTGGAAAAACCACGATGAAAACCCATCCGACCTAGGAGCTTTGTCAAGATCCATGTTAAACAAAGCCTCCTTGATCTCTTCATCTAAAAAATATGCTGTAAGAGACTCGTTAATAATTTCATCAATGAGTTGTGGAATGAATTGAAGGAGAGAGTCCTTTGCTTGGGCATTACAGGCCCGTTATTCACCCAATAATGAATTGAAAAAATTAATAGCCTTGTCCTTGATCTCCTGAATGTTTTGAGTTGAGGATCCATCCACCTTAGTTAAATTTCTAATATTATTGTTGCTTATATTTCTCAATGTGGTAACATGGAAAAACTTTGAATTAGAGTCCCCTTCCTTTAGCCATAATGCCCTTGATTTCTGCCTCCAATACATCTCCTCACAAGCTAAAATATTATAAAACTCACAAAGGGTTTCCTTCTCTTTAGTCCTTTTCACCTCATCATAGGTTCCATTTTGGATTTTGCTTTCTATTATTCTCAGTTTTTCCCCCACTGCTCTCTTATTCTCAAAAATATTTCCAAAGACTTCTTTATTCCATATTCTAAGGTTGTTTTTTGAGTTTTTGAGATAGTTTGAAGGAAACACTTCCCTAGATAGGCTGCTGCCACCATTCCTCTATTCGTTTCTTGAAGTCCGAATGTTTAACCCACATTGACAAAAATATGAATGGATTTTTAAAGGAGTTATCCTGAAATGCCTCCCATAAAATAAGATTATGTTCTGAAGCACATTTAGGAAGGGCTTGTAACACTGAATCACCAAACATTGTTGTAGCTTCCTTGGATAAAAAAACCTGTCCAACCTTTCTTGAATCAGCCGACTTCCTATCCTCTTGTTACTCCATGTAAATTTGGCTCCTTTTAGTCTTACATCCATCAATTCATTTGTGTTAATGAATTCATTGAAGTCCTCCATGCTCCTTGAGGGTAACCCAGATCCTCCCTTCTTATCAGATGGGTAAATGGGGGTATTGAAATCTCCCCCAATCACCCAAGGAATGTCTTTAAAAGCTTGGCTCAAATGCCCCAAAAAATCCCATAGTTCAGACCGCCCTTGGACAGAGGTGGGGGCATAAACATTTGACATAATCCAATTCTTATTAGTATCAAAATCATGAAATAATACGCTTAAGACTCTTTCATTTGCCTGAATAATACTTCCTTCTATTTTAATAGGATCCCATAAGATCATGAGGCCCCCAGATGCTCCTCTTGCTTGTTGAAATGCCACTTCCCCTTGCTTCCAAATCCTTCTAGCTATAAGTGCTGATTGTGCCACATCTGTTTTGGTTTCTTGAAGAAAAATTATAGTAGGATTCCAATCCTTCCTTATAGACTTCACCATCCTTTGTTTTGGTGGGCCATTTAGGCCTCTCACATTCCATGAGAGAACCTTCATTTAGACTTTTTGATATTTTTCCCCACCCCCTTCCCTGAGCCAAAGGGGGTTTGTCAATTTTGCTATTATCCTGGCCAGGAATAGCTTGCTGTAACAATGTTCTTTGCTTTTCATTTGCAATTTCTTCATTGATTCTCATTCTATAGTGCTCTACTGTAGATATTCTCCCTTTCTTTCTTTCACTTCCATAATCTATCGGAGGCTTGGTGGTGCTTCTAGTCTATTTTGGACTGAAATGAGGGGGCATATACTGTGATAGTCTAGGGCTTGAACCTTCTTCCTCATTTTGGGGGTTTTCAATTCCCTCTTCATCCTCAGCCTTGTTTTGCTTCACCTCTCCTATCTATTTCTCAAACAGGGGGATTTCCTTCAAGGAACCTTTTACCGTTGGGCTCGTCTTATAAGGGATAATTTGCTCCACTACCGGATTAGGAGCTACATTCCTGCATCTTGTTTCCACAACTTCGACTCTTGACTCTATTTTTTCCATGTTTAAACTGAAATGACCTGGAATTTTTTTTTCATTTTGAGCATAGCTTTTGGGGCTTTTTGTCATAACTATGGATGGTCCCGATTTGGATGGGGAGTCTAGGGTTTTAGGAAACTTGAAACTGATGGTATCATCCTTACTATTTTCTTTTTCAACTTCTAGATTTGCTAGAATATCAAACATGTTCAAGCTGGGATCTTTATTACATACCTTATGATTTTTGCCTCCCTCATTATGTTGATTTCCTTTCTCTTGGATTTTTTCTAGTTCTGTGTTGGCTTGGTCATCTTGGTTATTCTTAACTTGTCTGTATCCTTCCAAGTTAAGACGTGGTCCTTGAAACTTTGGGATCCCTCTCCCATTAGCTTTCCCCAAAAAATCTTCGCTCGTGGCTTCCTTGTTTGCAGTTATTTTTAGACATTGGGCTTGAAGGTGGCCCTAGGTTTTACACATGCTACAAAATGCCGGCTTGTTCTCATACTCCACAAGATGAATCCTTAGAAACTCTCCATATGCTAGTCCCACATGAGAAGGTAGATCAAAATCCAAGTTTGCATTTACACAGATCCTGGCATGCATCAGTCTAGTCCTTGCTCGGGTTGAATGGTCTATTGCCACGAGCTCTCCTATCGTCTTTGCTATGCCACTAAGCCAGTACTCATTAAAAAACTGGGCTGGGAGGTTTGGTAATCGGACCCAAATGGGTGCTATATTAATATTCTACTTCTCAGGGTTGAAATCCTCCCCCCACTTCCTCAGAAAGAGGCTACGCCTTCCTAGAAACTAGGGTCCTCCTATCAAGATGCGCTCTGCATCATCTTTGTTGTTGAGTCTTATCATAAAAAACCTCTTGACATGGCTACAATTTCTAAGCTTCTTGAAGTTTTCCACTTTGCCATGGCCCATGAGCGAATAGTCTCAATGTTCGGCCTTCCTCCCAAAAACTTGCCAACTAAGGATGATGCCTCCATATCCAAGAATCTTTCCATAATCTCCACTGGCGCAATTAACCTGTTATTATTTGGTATTAGGGGCGGTAGTTCAATGACTGGCTCCTTATTTTTCCCTTTCAGAATTTCCAAAAACCTTTTCGAACTGAGTTGACAGGGAATCCTTTTCCTTTCCAGCTACAACATTCTACCCTGCGTCTGGATCTTCTCCTTTCGTTGGTTCAAAATTCTTGCCTACCATTTTTGCTCCTTCTCCGCTTCCTCCACTTCCTCCATCGCTCCTCATCTCGAGTCATAAAGTAATGGATTAAATATTACATATTATAGTATACTCCAAAATATCATCATTGCTTAATGGATTTTTAGTGTACAATTAGATCTATATTTATGACAAAGATCAACACAAAGTGATATTTATTACCACATAGAGGATGTTCACATATCAAAGGATACCATTTGGACTTTCAAATCTAGGTTCTACATTTCAATGTACAATGTATATCACATTTTAGGTCTTGTCAATGAAATAAGTTTGGCATATCTAAATGACCTACCTATGTTTTCAAAGAATAAAAATAAGTGTAGAGAACAACTTCACACAATATTTAAGCAATTCAAGAAGTACAATATATCTCTAAACTCAAAATTTAATATTCAGTGGAAGAAGAAAAACTACTTGGCCATATTGTTTCACGATATGGTCTTGCTACTAACATGGGTTACATTAAAACAATTTAAGAGTTGCATTTTCCATCCTCAAAATAAAATATTTTAGCATTTATGGGCTAGATCAACTTTGTAGCTAAGTTTACCACTAATTTAATCCATATGGTATGACCCATTATGAAGATGTTAAAATAGGATTCCACTTTTACTTAGATTAAAGAGGGAAAACATGTTTTCCAAAATAACAAAAACATGATTTCTAGAGTACCAGTACTAGTTAGTGCAAATTTCAACAATCTTGGGCTCTATGTTTGGAATAGATGTTAGTATTATCATAGCTCACTTAAAAAATGAAAATTAAGAACATTCAATAGCTTTTATGAGCTAATGTTTGCACAAAAATGAGGAAAGATATAACTTCATTAAGAAGTAAGTTTTTGCTATGATGAAACAATTAAGGAAATTTAGACTCTTATAGAGCAAAAATATGATGTTTGTAGTACATCATGATGTTGCAAGTTGAACTTAGTGAAAATAGTGTAGGTTGGATAGTAAAATTTAGGAATATGATATCAAATTCGAGCCAAATAGCTTAGTAAGAGGTAGAGTTGTATGTAAAAATTTGGATAGGTCCCACATGGATAATATAATTGAATTTATTGATGAATATGAATAAGAAAATGGTCAAAGTTGGGTAGGATGGATGTAAGAGATCATATAATACATATAAAATAATACTATCCCAAAATGTCTCTTATCTATGCAAAGGAAAAAAATTTGCAAGAAGATAATTAATTATAGAATGATCGATGGGGTGTTGTTTTATAAAGGTTATGATCATGCGTTTTTGAGATGCATCTAAGAAAAAATGAAAAATCTATTAAAATAATATTAATATGAAGGAGATAACTATTTATCTTATACCATGATGCATAAATCTTAAGAATAGGTTGTTACTGGCCAAGAATCATGTAGACACCAAAATCTAGCCACTTATCATCCATCCATGCTTCCCAATCTCCACTGTCCATTTATTTATATACATGTGTGTGTGTGTGTGTGTTTGTTAATATATATTTAAATATTAATATTTTATATATTATATTTATATATATATTTGAGAAGCCAGGTTTTGTAGGTGATTTGGAGAGGAGAGGGCAATCCTCCAAGGGGGGTCCCAGATTCAAATCTCTACCCTACCAAAAAGTTGAATTGGATACCCAAAATCCAATTGATAATGTTGGTACGGGCAGGATCGGGAGCGACTCCCAAGTGACTTTGACGGTGTAGAACTCCCTGGTCATGGTCTCTCAAACCAAGGTGGACCCACAAGGGGTTTTTCGCTTAAATATATATATTTATGTGAATTAATATTAGCCCTCTGCCATGTTTTAATCTTAGCCATCCATCCGCATTAATCCATGCCACTTATCCAGATTTAATTTCCACCCTTCCTCATGTTTTAATCTCGACCACTCAAATTGTGTCGTTGAAACCCTAACATGTCTAAGGAAAGGTTATAAAAGAGGATTCATTTTGATGACTCAAACCCTAGGATCTAAGTTGTCCTAAGTGCCCCTTGGAATCTTGAAGTACTCATTGAATCTGAGGCATCCTTAAAAGATTTTTGGAGTCCAAGCCCTAGCCCCTTTATTTTCATCCTCACCCACATCGTTGTCATTTGCAACCCTTCGCTTCTATCTCCATCCTTCTTGCATGAAATATATTTGGTTTTGTGCCACTTACATCAACCCTCGAACACCCATCAGAGCCAATCGAGCACCCACCAGAGCTAGTTGAGGACCCACCAGAGCTAGATGAACGTCTGCCAGAGCCAACCAAGCACTGCTGAGTATTTCTGGTTATCCTCAAATGTTTGTGGGCATCTCTCACATCAGATCTGTAGACCTACAACCCTTGAGCACCGTTAGGGCATCTTCGCAACCATCACTAGCATCATTTAAATAAGCAAAAAATAAGAAGTTAGCATTGTTGACAAGGTAATAATTTTGTGCATTTATTTTCATATTATTATGCTTTTGTTTGTAGTTTTATTACAATATCTAGGGTTAGTGATTTTATTCTGAGGGTCTCACATAGTGGAGCCCTCATAGGTATTATTGATCTTTGTTACTATTTGTTGTGTGTAGGTATATGAATCATACACTTGGTAGCTATTGAAGCTAGGGTGGCCCTATCTAGGATACACAAGCCTATATGCAACCTCGTTGGGATCAGAAAAGCATGAAGACACCATCCATTCTTTTCAACTAAGGTTTTGGATAACCCTAGTAATCTATAATTTTGTATCAACATAAGCATTGTAAAATCCCATATTTGGGGCATATTGATTGTAACATTTGAGATCCACCTACAATAATAAAGAGTTTTATTTGATTTGTGCAATCATTGTGTCTTAAGTGCTTATTGTTATTTAAATATTTTTATTATTAGTGTTGCTTGATTTTTGATTCACAAATGACGATCATGGTGGGACTTACAAAGGGTTCTCTATGCTGTTGGAAATATGGCTAGCCATATATTAAAACAAAAATTTGGGTCGTTATATGATGTTTTCAGCCTTGAAAAGCATCTCCTCTTAAAGGAGACAACGAAATTGTAGAGCTTCAAAATCTGTGCAATCTAAAAAAAAAACTGGGCTCAAACGGACACCCGAGTCAAAAGTTATGGCTGAAATACTAAGACATGTAATAAACACCGTCGATGTAGATCCAACGGATGTGATTTTCTAGGGTTAGGGTTTGCTTTGTTTTTTCTTACTTAAAGCAGTTTTAGGGTTTTCTTTTATGAAGAAGAATTTTGCATTATAGCAAGTGTGGGAGCTCTTCCAGAGTCTGTGAGGAGATTGTAATAGAGTACTGAAACTCTGCCAGAATTATTCTAAATAATAAGAAGATAATAGTTGCTCCAATTTTATTTTATTGTATTATTGTAAATTATTCATTTGGTATCATAGCGAGGTGATAGAGAAATTGGGTTCGAGTAATTGTGGAATTTCTATTGCAAGTTTTACAGAAGCTTCTCAGAGATCTCAGTTCGTGTTGAAGGGAGCTATTATGGCCAAAAACACTAATTCAATTTCGATCCTAGAATTTAATGGTTTCGACTATGAATATTGGAGCATCCGGATGAGGATGATTCTAAAGGCAAAAGGAGCTTGGGCCATCATTGAAGTTGGGTTTACCGAACCAAAATACTGGAGTGCATTGATTGCAGATCAAAAGAAGGAGATGTAGGAGAAAGAGAAAGAAAATAATTTGGCTTTGGATTTCATCTAGTTGGCTCTAGATAAGAGTCTATTTCCTTGGATTTCTACCTATGTTTTGGCTCAAGAAGCTTGGAAGGCATTGAAGGAGAATTACCAGGGGAGTGCCCAAGTTAAGGAGGTGAAGTTGCAGACTTTGTGGAGAGATTTTAAAAATCTCAAACAAGAGGAGAATGAAACTACAGGAGATTACTGTGTTCGGGTAAAAATAGTAGTAAATAAAATGGCCACACTTGGAGAGATCATAGAGAAAAATGTAGTAATTAAAAAGGTTTTAAGAACCTTGATAGAGAAGTTTGACAATGCAACCCTTATCATAGAAGAAATGAAAGACCTCTCAAAAATGGATATAGATTCATTAATTGGCTCTCTCACATATCATGAAGAGAGAATTACCAAGAGGAAGAAGAATAAAGAAAGAGGTTCTACAGAGGAACAAGTTTTTTTGACAAAAGAGAATGATGGAGGAAGAGGTCACGGTAGGGGTTCCAGAGGAAGAGGAAGAAATGGAAGAGGAGGTAGAAGAGGCTCCTATGGTGGTAGAGTTTGAGGAAGATATTAGGATTCATACAATGACTAGGCTCATGCTGCAAGAGGAGGATCTAGTGCAAGAGGAAGAGGTAGAGGCCGAGATATGAGAAATGTACAATGTTACAATTGTAACAAATATGGCCATTATGAGAGAGATTGTAGGCTAAAAAAATTAGCACATTATGGAGAAGAGGATTTCTATGAGGATGATACTTTGTTCTATATGATTAAAGAAAAAGTGGAGCAAGTTGAAAGCCGAATGCGGGGTGATGACGTGCCAGATTATGATGCAAATGAAATTGATACAAATGGTGCAGATGCTAAGCCCTACGAATGCGAGAAACAAATGCATGCGAGAAACAAAGCATAAATGAAACTAGATGTAAGAAAAACAAAGCGGGGCCTCTTTTTATTAATGTTGCTTTCAATCTGGTTACAATACGTCTCCCCCCCCTCTAGGGCTCGGAGCGTTTGATACAGTTCGTTACATCAACGGATGGTACACTTCTAGTGTCCTTCGCATGCCCACATTTGAAATGGGTGGGCCAAAAGTTGCCATTGCTTGTGTCCATGTGTTCGTGTGTTCCTTGCTGCCCCTCCGGTGTTCCTAGCGGTGAGATCCTATGCTCAGAGAAACAACAAATAGTTAATAGCATATGCGGATAGAGGGAAAAACATGCAATCCCTAGGGCCTCCGGCTAGTGAATACATAAAATAGCAAAATGATGGTCAGAACATGTCATAATGAATTCAAAATTTGATAGAAGCATAGAAACATCATCAGAGACACATTGCAAAAAGAATAGTAAGGAAATCATGCATGGATTTCTAATCGCTCCGGGGTGGGACGATTAGGACTGTCACAAAACATGCAAAAGCAACCTTGCAAATGTCCAGCCCAGAGGCCTCCAAAAATCCTGCAAACTTGGGGTTAGGCTAAAAGGGGCATTTTGGGATGACCCAAAAGGTCATATTTGGCAGATTCTACCCAGATTGTCCCATATCCGAAAGCGCTCCCTGTATGTTAGTAAACACGTAAAATGATAAAAACACAATCAAATCAAGTCAGAATAACATGAAACTTGAACAACAACATAAGTAAACCAACTAGAACATAATGCAAAAATAATAGTAGAGAAATTCTTCATGGATTTCTAATCGCTCCGGGGTGGGACGATTAGGACTACAGTAGTTTGGGGGGCGCCCGAGGGCAGGACGCCCGCCGTTTGGGGTCTGGTTTTGACACCAATCCACTTGGGATGGGTCCAAAACCTCCTAGGGGGTTGTGTCGGTGAATTTGGTGTGGGATTGTGGCTGATTGCTTGGGTTTTGGGTTGGGATTGCATTCCTAGTGTTCACCCGATAACCTCTCTCCCAAAAGAGAAATTAGGGATGTAGGAAGCACAAAGGGGGAATGGGGGCACAATTTGGCAGCACTCCGTTGCTCCAAATGCTCCAGCTCTGCTCCTCCTTTTGGGGTGAGGATGCTCACCCTTTTATAGACTTTAGGGGTCTCCTTTGAATGCGCATGCGAGGGCGCCACTTGGCTTGCCATGCCTTTCTTGGGGGAGAGAAGATTCCTCCCTGATTTAGGGCCTCCTTGCATGAGGACTCCATGATCATGGCATGCTTGACTGCAGTCCCTCTCTCTGATTTAAAACCGTTCCTCGCAATTGCATGCTCTAAAGGCATAGTTGAGTGGTGGATCTGTCGAGGTTTGAATTTTTTGCTAGTCAAACCTGCTACTCGTCCCACCCTGGGACGATTGCTGCTAATCATCCCGGGGTGGGACGAATAGGATTCTAATCGTCCCAGGGTGGGACGAGTAGGGAGCAAAGTGCTTAAAAGGTGCCAAATTGACCTCTGACCTTCCAAAACTGATTTGGGAGTGGTTAGGACCACTGTTTAACCTCTAGAGGCTGCCCTAGGGGGTATGTATGCCAATTCGGTCAGTGCTTGTAGTCACATAATCGGATTGGTGCTATTTTGGTGTCTACAGATGCCCCTTTTTGGGATGCGTTGTGTGTGGCGCAGTGCTGAGCAAAAATAGATGACCAAAGCACTTAATGATTAGGGTTTCTTAGTAACCTAACCAAATTTTGATGCCCCAAGTATGGAAAGGGCACGCATTCTTGAATCCTTGCTTCTGACGAGCTAAGGAGCTTAACTCAAGTGTAACCTTTTTCGTGAGGTGTACTTGATCTTGGACATTGTTCAGTCATGAATAGGCAAAGGGCGCAACCTTTTATCTGAGGAACCTTGTCTTCATGCTTCCAGAATGCCAAGTGTTTGTTCCGCTTGTGATTATTACTTGTTTGCTGCCCCAAGCAGGGGCGTGATTGTCTTTGTCAATGGTTCTTTGAATGCATGCCATTTCCTTGATCGGGTGTGTATTTGTTGATTGGTAACTGAGTGTGACTACCCCCTCAAGCGACGAATCGATGAGGGAATGACCAAAATGAGAAAAGTGATGAGTCACTTGACCCAAGATGATGTTTGTAAGGGTGCCTTTAGTGGTTTTTCATTGAACGTGCATAGTTTCCTAGCAATCGGACCTATTTTTGGTGGGTTTTGACCCTTTTTGTGACGCCGATTGGGGTTGAAATTGTCGAAAATACGTCCTCCCGTGGAGCGGTCCGGCTATGGTAGCCTTCTTAGGGAGTAGGATAGTGATAATTTGTGGTCCCGACGTTGGTTTTTCATGCCAAGAATGTTAGGTGCAAAGGCACCTTTATTCGGCAGAGTTATTGCTATTTTTTGGTGGGTTTTGACCCTTTTTGTGACGTCGATTGGGGTTGAAATTGTCAAAAATCCGTCCTCCCGTGGAGCGGTCCGGCTATGGTAGCCTTCTTAGGGAGTAGGATAGTGATAATTTGTGGTCCCGACATCGGTTTTTCATGCCAAGAATATCAGGTGCAAGGGCACCTTTGTTTGGCAGCTTTATTGCTTTTTTTTGGTGCATTTTTTGGATTTTGTTTTTGTTGCTTTTTTTCTTGCTTTGTAATCGTCCCAAGGTGGGACGAATACCAATTTGGTAATCGTCCTAGGGTGGGACGAGTGCTATCTAGAGCGCTCATCCCAGGGTGGAACGATTATAGGCCTAACAGCCTATAAAAGGACCAAAACTAGGTTTTGGGCTCATTTGCAATCTTTTTTTTTTGGCGATTTGGAGCAGTGAGGAGGAGGAGTGCGAGTTTGCGTAGCGGAGCGCTGCCAAAATTTCGTGGACACCATGAGTGCAAGGACCGGATCTTCGAGTGGCGGAGCCGAGGCGAGACCGGTAGGTGCTCCTTCTCTCTGCTTTATTTGTTTTTCTTTTGTCTAAGTTAAAACCGTAATTAATTTTTTTGTATTTTGTTTTTGCGTTTTAGACTAAGATTAAAACCCTAGTTAATGTTTTTTTTTTTGTGTTTACGTTTAGACTAAGGTTAAAACCCTAGTGAATTTTTGTTTTTTTTTTTTGTGTTTGCGTTGTTTATTTGATTTTTTGAATGTTTTTGTTGTACATTTTGTTAATGTTTTTGTTTTGTTGTTTTTTCGTTTAGACTAAGGTTAAAACCCTAGTTAACTTTTTGTGTTTTGTTTTTATTGTTTAAACTAAGATTAAAACCCTAGTTAATGTTTTTTTTTGTGTTTACGTTTAGACTAAGGTTAAAACCCTAGTGAATTTTTGTTTTTTTTTGTTATTGTTTTAATTTGTTTTTTTTTTGTTCACACTTGAAGGTTAAAAACCCTAGTATGAATTTGATGTTTTTGTTTGATTTTTTTGTCCACACTTAAGGTTAAAAACCCTAGTATGAGTTTTATGTTATATTTGATTTTTTGTTCACACTAAGGTAAACAACCCTAGGATGATTGTTTTTGTTTTATTGTTTTTTTTTGTTCACACTTGAAGGTTAAAAACCCTACTATGAATTTGATGTTTTTGTTTGATTTTTTTGTGTAGTTTTTTATTTTTTTGATTTTTTTAATAAGTGTTTTTTTTTTTTTTGTTTTTTTTTTTTTTTTTTTTTTTTTTTTTTTGTTCATACTAAGGTTGAAACCCTAGGATGAATTTGTTTTATTGCATTTTTTGTTCTTGATTGTACAGTTTATTTGATTGATCTGTACTGTTGCTATACAATTTTTTTGTACTTTTGTTTTTCTTGTACTTTGTTTTTTGTCTGTATAGTTTATTTGATTGATCTGTACTGTTGCTGTATAGTTTTTTTGTACTTTTGTTTTTCTTGTACTTTGTTTTTTGTCTATACAATTTATTTGAATGTTTTTGTTTAAATTAAGGTTGAAACCCTAATTTGTTTTTTTTTGTTTTATTGTGTTTGTGTTTTGCAGGTTGTTAGGAGTCGGCACCGCCAGTCGACTGTGTTCTTTGATGCCCGGGAGGCATTGACAGTTGCGGATTGGGAGTGGCTTGATGCCCTTGGGCTCAAGCAGGTGACACGGTTGGAGCCTGTGGTGGGGGATCGGGCATATCTGACTACCTTGATCAATTTGTGGGATCCCCACACCAACACCTTTCATCTCCCAACAGGGGAGATGACGGTTACTTTGGAGGACGTGTATCAGATTCTACAGATTTTGATAGATGGACTGCCCATTCGGATGACTCCCTGTGATCAACGGACGATGGTGCTGACATGGTGCTTTGGGCAGGCAATGGAGATGGGGGTGGATAGGGCTATGGAGAGGGCAGAGGCGGACTGCCTGATTGGCAGGATTTTGGTGCGGTGGTGGCTAGAGAAGGGCATTTTGGGGGTGAGGCATGCATTGCTCATGACCCTCATCTCCAACATGCTGCTTCCTGACTCCTCAGGTGTGAGGTTCCCTTGGAACCTGCTTGAGGTGGTGTTCAGACTGGTGGAGTGCCCGACATCAGTGCCACTTATTATGAGGTGGGGTCAAACACTATTGGCACAACTTTACGATGAGTTGTACGAGGTCCGTTGTCGAAGGTGGAAGGGGATCGGGTGCAACTATCTTTTGCAATGTTGGGGGTGGCAGCACATAGCTATGGAGCGACCGCAAGGGTTGCCTTGGACTACTCGGGGTGAGATGGTGGACATGGAGATTGGGTATGCTGCTCTATGGTGGAGGTCGGAGGAGCATGGGTAGAGTCGATGATGGGCAGGTGTCGTAGGGCACTATACTGATGCCTTCTCACGTCTTGCTCTAGGGGAGGTGTGTTGGCGGCCATACCGAGACTGTCCAGCCTAGCCTGAGGTTGGAGAGTGGCTTCGATGAGTGCGTAGGGGGAGATGGTTGATCGAGCAACATGGGACAGAGCAGGAGTACTTCTCATACGTTTGGGTGACTCGACAGTTTGGGGTGCACCAGGGATTGCTTGGTGAGCCCTTGATCTATCGACGTCGGGGTGATGAGAGGACTCTAGCCTGGCCGATTATTGAGCCATTGGGTGAGGAGTCTGATGCAGTGATTGATGTCCTCGATGTGGACAATGTTGGGGTGACTGTAGAGTATGACCAGTGGTGGACGATGCGGCGATGGCGGGGTGAGGGGCCTCTAGGAGGTCCGGATGCGACAATAGTAGGCGATGGGGGTGCGGAGGCACCGGTGGAGGGTTGGGGGGCTCCGCTCGATGATGCGGATATGGTGGAGGTAGATGACTTGACTGGGGATGATTTAGGGGTTTCGAAGCAGCCGGATACATAGGACGTCCCAGAGTAGTGGGTGCTAGAGCAGCATGCCATCCCGGAGATGCCCATGCCTCAAGCAGTCCCAGGGGATATGGAGGCTAGATTTCGTGCTGAGATAGCATGATTGGAGGATCTACTATGAAGATGGGATGAGGAGCACAGAGTCGAGAGGGATCTCCTGCGGGCTCAGTTGGCGCAGCGGGATGATGCATTGGCTGCGTACCATCGATGGGATGTGGAGTGGGGTCGATGCCGGGTGGAGTTGGAGGCCGAGATTATCCGCCTCGGTGGACAGTTACCTGAGCTCACTGGAGGTGGATCATCGCGCCGTACGAGAGGCAGTGAGACTGAGCAGTCTGCATCCTCTCATCGCAGGCGGGTGGGTGAGGGTAGCATTAGTGGGCATGATGCGAGGGCTGGCAGCAGTCGCCCTGAGAGGTCCCATAGGACCCACACCACTAGGGGTAGTTCCAGTCGCACCGATCCTGCGTGATCATGGTGGCCGACTCCCTAGGCTTTGGGGATTTTGAGTTTTTGATTTTTTTTGTGAGGTCAGAGGACCATTTTATTGTAGCTTGAGGGCATTTTTGACTTAATATATACATGACTCTCTTTTTGGATTATTTACTTGTTATGGTTTATTGCTCTTTTATGCACATTTATTTATGTTGATGTATGCATATGTTATTATGGATGTTTCTGACTATATGGATGTATGCATATGGAATGGATGAAATGATTTGTTGGTATGCAGGTGGTGGCACCATAGACTGTACAGGATTAACTGGCTTTCTGTACTATGTGATTGCTTTATGAAATAACTTTGTATTTGTAATTTTTGTTTTGTTATTTTTGATGGTGATAATGAAATGTACGACAATTGTTTTAAAATGTAGTTAAGGTTTTTCTGAGACTCAACTGCTTTAACTAACTAATCAAGACTGTACATTATCTTACAAGACTTTCGAACAAGGTACGAATCAGACTTGAGTTTGACCAAGTTATTTCACATCCCTGTGTGTGCGATTGAGTTCGTTTATGTGGTATTTGTAAGGATACCGCCAGTGCCAGGTAGGCTGTCCACCAAACCTGTACTGAGGATCACCTAATTAGCTCCACTAACTCCTTTGTTGTATTTAGTAAGATTAATCTATGGTGCAATCTAGAATACCATAAGCTAGCTCATCCACATGCAAACATTGGTCTACACACATGCAAAGCTAATGTGATAGACATATCGTCATGCGTTTAGGATACCGCCATTGCCAGGTAGGCTGTCCCCCAAACCCGTAATGAGGATCACCTAAATGGTTTGTCAAATGCTGAGAATTCTAGGGATTCAAGCTCAGGCGGCTTTCGGTTGCTCAACTTGTTGGGATACTTGCTCTCATACATAGTGATGAAAATCACCGTTTATTTTTCTTTTTTTTTTTTGAGCAAGGGGTTTGAGTAGTGGTGATAACCACTGTTATTATTTTTATTGTTGCCTTTTGAGGATTTAGATTTGGAATTTTGATTTCCAAGTTGAGCTCGTGGGTTTTTGGCTTGTGAGTGGCATTGATCCTTTTGGCCTTGGGGATGACTACCCATCCTGGTCAGGGACGTGTAGTACGAATCCTTACGACTTTGGGGCTCAAGGTGGTTGGGAATTTTTCTTTGGAATGACATTGATCCTTTTAGGCCTTGGGGATGACTACCCATCCTTCTCAGGGGCGTGTAGTATGAATCCTTACGACTTTGGGGATCAAAGGTGTTTCAGGATTTTTGATGGTGGACTTTTGGGATTTTGCTTGTGAATGGCATTGATCCTTTTAGGCCTTGGGGATGACTACCCATCCTTCTCAGGGGCGTGTAGTACGAATCCTTACGACTTTGGGGATCAAAGGTGTTTGGGGTTTTTGATAGTGGTGAAAACCACTATTTATTATGGGGAATTGGATGGGGACGAGCTTGTCCTTTTGTCAATTCTCAGCATTCTTGAACCATTCGCACAGGGGGATGAGCAGGATAACATTTTACCTATGGTACCCTAGACTGCTTCGTAGGTTTCTCTTGCGTTCACACAACTTGGGAATTTTTATGTGTTTTAAGCTTGTGTTGGGATGCTATGTAACAAGGCGTGATCCAAGTAAAACTCTACCTTGTAAAAATCGGTCTGACTTCGTACAACATTTGACCAGAAATCTAAAGATAGCTGAATGACAAAAAACCCTAAAGACATTAGCAGACAACTGACTATGATATGGCAAAAATGCAAAGGGTGTTAATTTTGATGGATCTTTTTACAAAATGGACTGAATTTGGAAAAATGATGGAATTGCCGAGTAATTACAGTCTATGGTGCTTTTGACATGTATGACCAAAAAATATGCAATGTATGTATGCGATGCCTAATGCAGTTTTCATTTCATTTTTGTGTTTTGATTGTTAAGAATATGCATGCAAGTGAGATGCAATTTTTATGTTATTTTTGATTATCTGTTGTTTTTTGTGTTTTTGAATATTTGTTTTTGACCAAGTGATTGTGGGAACCCTTGGATTTTTTGGCTTGACCAAAGGGATTATGGATACCTTTGGGGCATTTTAGGTTGACCAAGCGATTGTGGGAATCCTTGGAGCTTTTGGTTTGACCAAAGGGATGATGGATACCTTTGGGGCATTTTGGGTGACCAAGCGATGGCGAGAACCCTTGGAGCTTTTGGTTTGACCAAAGGAATTTATAGATACCTTTGGGGCATTTTAGGTTGACCAAGCGATTGTGGGAATCCTTGGAGCTTTTGGTTTGACCAAAGGGAGGATGGATACCTTTGGGGCATTTTGGGTTGACCAAGCGATTGTGGGAATCCTTGGAGCTTTTGGTTTGACCAAAGGGATTATGGATACCTTTGGGGCATTTTAGGTTGACCAAGCGATTGTGGGAATCCTTGGAGCTTTTGGTTTGACCAAAGGGATTATGGATACCTTTGGGGCATTTTAGGTTGACCAAGCGATTGTGGGAATCCTTGGAGCTTTTGGTTTGACCAAAGGGATTATAGATACCTTTGGGGCGTTTTAGGTTGACCAAGCGATTGTGGGAATCCTTGGAGCTTTTGGTTTGACCAAAGGGATTATGGATACCTTTGGGGCATTTTAGGTTGACCAAGCGATTACGGGAACCCTTGGGGCTTTTGGGGTGGGCTATGGCTCTCTAAATGTTGAATGGCCTCAAATGACTGATGTTCAAGGGTTCTAGTTCCTTGATTCCTTCAAGAGAGGCGAGCCGGTATGTTCCAGGTCCTATTTTACTGTCGATTACATAAGGACCTAACCAATTTGCCATGAACTTGTCCCTTAAATGGGGCGGCAAGTTAGAATTTTGTTGGTTCTCTTTTAAGACCAGGTCACCAACCTGAAAGTCCCTCAGGTGAACTTTCATGTTATATGCTTTCTTAAGTCGCTCTTGATAGATACGTAAATGCTCGAGAGCATTGATGCGTCATTCGTCGAGCAACGTAAGCTGGTCTAACCGGGCCTACCATGCAGTGTCATCATCGATGAACTCTTGCATTGATATGCGTAGGGAGGGTATTTCCAACTCGAGAGGCATGATGGCCTCGGAGCCATACACCAACGAAAATGGAGTTGCCCCAGTGGGCATCCGAATGCTAGTGCGATAAGCCCACAGGGCAAGTGGTATTTGGATGTGCCAATCCTTATGATTATCTGTGACCATATTTTTAAGGATGGCGACTAGCATTTTGTTTGACGCCTCTGCTTGCCCATTTGCCTACGGATAATAGGGTGTTGAAAAACTATGCTGAATTTTGTACTTTGTTGTCAAAGCACGCACATCTTTGTTCTTAAATGACGTCCCATTATCCGAGATGATCTTGGATGGAATACCAAAATGACATATGATGTTATGTAAAATGAACTCCGCGATGCGGGGCCCCGTCGTAGAGGTAAGTGGAATTGCTTCCACCCACTTGGTAAAGTACTCTGTGGCCGTTATGATAAACGTGTGATGACCTGACGACGCAGGGGAGATCTTTTCGATGAGATCTAAGCCCCACTACAAAAATGGCCAAGCCGATTGGATCAGCTGCAAGGCCTGAGAAGGTACGTGTGTCAAGTTAGCATGGTGTTGACACTTCATGCACTTCCACACATATGCACAACAATCTCGCTCTAAATATGGCCAATAATAGCCCATGCGAAGAATGCACTTTGCGATGGCCATACCGCTGAAGTGGCCACCACATGTACCATCGTGCGCTTGGGTGATCGCCCAAGTGGACTCCTGCTGGTCTAAGCAATGGAGGAGGATCCCTTCGTAGCTCTAATGGTACAAAATGTCTCCTAGCAAGACATGCTTTGCCGCTTTCTATTTGAGTGATCTTTTCATGGCGTGCGACAATCCAAGTGGGAGGCTACCTAACTTGAGATAGTCTCTTATGGGTGCGTACCAATCCTGTTGATCAGAAACCTCGATGGTATGAATGACCGATCCCTCTTGAAGTTCATCCCTAGAAAAAGTTGAGCAGGAAAGAACTTGTAGAAATAGCGTTGTGTTGCTATTAAGAGGGGTTGGAGAGAACAAAGACCCCTAGTTGGCGTGATTCAGACTATCATGGATTCGAGAGAACCTATCCTGAGATGGTTCAATCTGGATCAGGTGGATTCTTGGCATTATGTCAGAGCTTGCACGCTCCATCGTGGATTGCGATAATGTTTTGACTTGAATGGTTGTCATCTCACCAGAAGGGTCTTGCGGGATTAGTGACCCCAAGGAGGCCATAGTGTCCACAAAATGATTCGATGATCGAGGGAGTGCCTCGATGTCGTACCATTCAAGCTTTGCCAGGAATTTTTCCACAAGGGCTTTGTAGGCCTACAGAACTAGGCATTTGCATTGGAATACCCCTTTCACTTGGTTGACAATTAACAATGAATCACCAAAGATATTCAAGCATTTGATGTTCATGGTGATGGTTTTCTGAAGACCTATGAGCAAGGCTTCGTATTCAACATTGTTATTGGTGCACGGGAAATCAAGTTTAAATGATAAAGGCATTGGAGCCCCTTGCGGTGTGAAAAATATGATTCCCATGCCACCCCCTTGCTCACATTTAGAACCATCGAAGAATAAGGTTATGTCGGCCTGTGACTCAGGCTCATAAGAATCTGGCGATTCTGAGACATGGAAGACCCCATCATCGGGTAGCTCTACGGTCAGAGGCTGATCGTCTTCGAGAGGAGCCTCTGCTAGTTGATCGGTGATGACTTGACCTTTGATGGACTTTTTTCCAATGAATTCGATGTCAAACTCCATCAACAACATGATCCATTTTGCCGTGCGACTACTATGATAAGTACGACTCATCATGTACCACAATGGATTCTCCTTAGACACAACATACGTCGTATTGCTCAACATGTAATGGCATAGCTTTTTGGTGGCAAATACCACTGCCAAGCATAGCTTCTCAACGTATGCATAGTTAAGTTCATAACTGACCAGGGTGTGGCTAAGATAGTAATTAGCTTGTTCTTTATGTAATTCATTTTTTTGGGCTAGCATGGCGCCCAGTGCCACCTCAGTAGCTAAGATGTATAAATAGAATGACACTCCTGGTCTAGGTGGTGCCAATACTAGCGGTGAAGCCAAGTACTATTTGATGTCGTCGAAGGCTGACTGGCACTCGTCATCCCAATGAAATGCTACCCCCTTGTGTAATAATTTATTCATGGGTCGGCACTTGTCAAATAACTATGCTATGAAGCGCTTGATCGACGTGACCTTACCCTGCAAGCTTCTTAGCTGCCTGATGGTGGTTGGGGGAAGCATCTCAAGGATTGCCTTGACTTTGTTTGGATCTACCTCGATGCCTCATTTTGAGACTATGAAACCCAAGAGTTTTCTAGATGTGATGCCAAATATGCACTTCTTGGGGTTTAGCCTAACTTTGTGTTCGATGAGGCGATCAAGGATCTTGCGTAGGTCATCGAGATGATTTTGGTGCAAAAGAGATTTAGCCAACAGATCATCCATATAATCTTCCAAATTTTTATGCATGTGATCATGGAAGATGTATGTCATAGCACGTTGGTAGGTGGCACCAACATTTTTAAGGCCAAATGGCATGACCTTATAACAAAATGTCCCCCAAGGCATCGTGAACGCCGTTTTGAGTTGATCATCGGGATTGATACGAATCTGGTTGTATCCCAAGAAACCATCCATGAGGGAAAGCATTTCGTGGCCTACTATAGCATCTACCAATGCATCAATGCTAGGCAAGGGGAAATCATCCTTGGGACTCGCTTTGTTTAAATCCTAAAAATTAGTGCATATGCGAATCCTCCCGTCTGGCTTCTTGATGGGTACCATGTTGGACAACCATGGTGGGTAATCCACGCAGATGACAAACTGTGCATCCAAAAACTTTTATAGCTCATATTTGACCATTAAGGCCACTATTGGGTGCATCTTACGTAGCTTTTGCTTGACTGGCTTGACTGTCGGATCAAGCGTTAAATTATGCGTGACTAGCTATGGGTCTAGCCCCGACATGTCTTTGTAGGACCATGCAAAAACCTCCTTCTTCTCTTTGAGAAGGGCAATGTAATCAACTTGCTCTTCGAGGGATAGACTTACCCCTAGCTTGATGACTTGCAGATTCATTGGATCAAAACCGATGTCTACGTCAATCGTCTCTTCGACTGACATGTGGGATCCGTCCTCCAACTGGTGTGGAGTCGGGATCAGGTGGATATCATTCACTGAATTTAGATCTACGTTGGGAACTTCGGGTTCCTCTTCAACATGGAAGATGTCCTGAGGCTATCCTAGGGTGAAATAGAACATCCCACCGCAAGGCTAGTACTCTGATGGGGATGGTGGTGAGTCAACATGATCCCAGGCTATGGCATCTAGGTCTAGATACAATGGTCATGTTGGATCGGTTGGGTTGTGGATGGGGGCGGTTAAATCAATGGAGATCATGTTGATGGAATGAATTTGGTCTCCATTACCGCGCGGGTGTTGACTCGGACATTCTTGGTGATCCTTGTGCCTCGGATCTGGCTCTGTGGGTACTGGCACAAAAGGATCGACCCTATGCATGGATAGAAGGATAGGGTCTACCCTTGGCACTGGTGGCCCTATAGGGTCTCTAGGTGGGAAGTGCTCTCTATATGCTTGAAGTGGTGGATGAAGCACGTGGTTTAACTATACTTGATTTAAATGCCACCTATGCCTTGGTCCCATATTCAGTTGTTCGAACATACCCTCGATGTCTATGGGGTATTCTTGTTGCCTCATATGGTTGAGATATGCCATCTCAGTCTCATCCTCATAGTCGCTATTGGAGATCCATAGGCCTTCATTAGCTCTGACAAATGTGTGCTCTTCTTGTTGGTATAGCCTCCCACTAGGCGTTTCATGATCACTTGGCCTTATGGCCGGCATGGGAGGCTCGTTTTGTTTGAGCAAGTTGATTTGGTCCCATCCGGGTTGTTCCACTCTCTATGGGAGGGTTGGATTCTCTTGAGGTGGCAATTGCCCGATGGGAACATTAAGGGGGAACATTACCTCAAAGTTCTCCTGATAGTCATCAATGGGCGTCACTTGCGAGTGATTACTATCGAACTCAAAAGGGTCCCAGGGTGCTACCTCATAAGCTGAATCATCTTTAGAAGACTCTCCTTGATCTTGTTCATATCCCTCTTGGAGGTTACTCCTTGAACTTTCCCCTTTCTTGATCAAAGGGGAGGGGTTGTTGAGGTCAACAAGGTTTGTTGTTAACCATGGGAGATAGTCCCCCATTGTGTATGTTGTGTTGGGTTTGGCATATGGATCTTGTGCCAACCCATCCCTGTTGCCTAGACCTAGGCCTTGCATGGTTTCTACCAAAATGTCAAGGGGAAAAGGGTGGTTGAACCCTACTCCTAATTTATCATATGGCATCTGGTATCTTGGTTGACAAAGAGTGCGCATTCCTTGTTCATATCTACCCAATCCATATCCATGCCAATTACATTGGTCTAGGTATTTCAAGGAAAAGTTTGGGTTGGATAGATAGTCAACATTCTCAGCAAATGGCTCTTCATCCTCTTCCTCTTGTAGGTAGGGTTCAAGGCCGTTCTCGAGGCCCCCATATACAAAGTTTGTCTGATTTGGTGGGTAGCCTAAAGGGAAGATAGTGCCGATGGGGAGGTGAGGTCTCCCCATGTCTTGCATGGATTTGAGTGTGGGTGTTGCCACAATGTTCTACACTAGGTACTCCCCCAGGCCCGTATTGGCCATTTCAATGGTAATCATTGGTGGTTGAGGGGGAGGGAATGGGAGTTCTTCCTGAGTCCACTCCATGTTGGGTGAATTAGGTGTCTCGACTTCCATTCGGCTAGGCACCTCCTCGATAGAGATGGTTGAGACTAATGGTGGTACCTCCTCTAGGGGCTTCTTCCCATTGTCCTTCGGTGTGGCCACCATAGATGGCATTGTTGGTGAAGGGATAGATGATGAAGATGGGCTAGGTCAGTTAATTATGGGGCTCAATAGTGGGGATGTAGGTAGAATCGGACCCTGAGTGGATGGATTCAATTGAAAGTCCAAATGTGTCAATGGGAGGGTCGATTGTGGCATCAACTGCACCACATTACAAAATTTAAAGGGCTCTAAGTCTGCTAGGACTACATGTACTTGCCCTTCATATGTGTACTTGAGGTATTGATGGGCTATCGAAGGGACACACTTCATGTCCCTAATCCAAGGCCGGCCTAGCAAGATATTGTAGGCCATATCACCCTCAAGGATGTGACACAACGTAGGAATGGTATTTTGTACTACTTGGATGGTAGGAAAATTGTTCCAACCGTCGAGCATAACTCGTCATTGAATGCTCGAAGAGTGTAAGTGGACGCCACAATGTGGGATGCTGGCAGCTTAAGGTGTTTTAATGCTACTGTTGTGATTATATTGCTGGACGAGCCAGTGTCCACCAACACTCTTTTGAATGGAATCTCGTTGACCCACATGATGACATGTAGGGGTGGATCCACCATATTGCTAGTCATCAATTTTAGTTTGTCTTCACTAAAGGTTATGACTGGTTTTGTGCATTGTCTCACATGTCCCATAAAGTTGTTGAAAGAATTAGGTTCTTGGGGCTGTAGCTCAATGGCTTTGAGTATCTCCATCAGAGCTTCCTGATGGGGAGGTGATTGTTGGATGAGCTCATATATGGATATCCTAGCTGACATGGTCCTTAAAATTTGTGTAAGCTTAGTCCTAATCATGGCCACTGGTCTAGGCGGGGGAGGTTGTGTAGGGTGTTGTGGGGATTGTGACGTTGATGGAACATCTCCTGTAGCTGCAATGGGTGCATCCATGTTTGGATATCTTTTGTTCTATGTCACAATGCTTATCATCCCTACATACCATTTCATGGTGGTGTGCCAAATTATGATGCAAAAAAAATTGATACAAATGGTGCAGATGCTAAGCCCTACGAATGCGAGAAACAAATGCATGCGGGAAACAAAGCATAAATGAAACTAGATGTAAGCAAAACAAAGTGGGGCCTATTTTTATTAATGTTTCTTTCAATCCAGTTACAATATGTCTCCCCCCACTCTAGGGCTCGGAGCGTTTGATACAGTTCGTTACATCAACGGATGATACGCTTCCAGTGTCCTCAGCATTCCCACATTTGAAATGGGTGGGCCAAATGTTACCACTGCTTGCATTCATGTGTTTGTGTGTTCCTTGATGCCCCTACGGTGTTCTTGGTGGTGAGATCCTATGCTCAGAGAAATATAAAATAATTAATAACATATGCGGATAGAGGGAAAAACATGCAATCCCTAGGGCCTCCGGCTAGTGAATACATAAAATAGCAAAATGATGGTCAGAACATGTCATAATGAGTTAAAAATTTGATAGAATCATAGAAAAATCATCAGAGACACATTGCAAAAAGAACAATCAGGAAATCATGCATGTATTTCTAATCGCTCTAGGGTGGGACGATTAGGACTATCACAAAACATGCAAAAGCAACCTTGCAAATGTCCATCCCATAGGTCTCCAAAACTCTTACAAACTTGGGGTTAGACTAAAAGGGGAATTTTGGGATGACCCATAAGGTCATATTTTTCATATTCTACCTAGATTGTCCCGTATCTGAAAGCGCTCCTTATATGTTAGTAAACGCGTAAAATGATAAAAACACAATCAAATCAAGTCAGAATAACATGAAAATTGAACAACAACATAAGTAAACCAACTAGAACATAATGAAAAAATAATAGTAGAGAAATTATTCATGGATTTCTAATAACTTTGGGGTGGGACGATTAGGACTGCAGCAGTTTGGGGGGGCGCTCGGGGGCAGGACGCCCGTCGTTTGGGGTCTGGTTTTGACACCAATCCACTTGGGATGGGTCCAAAACCTCCTAGGGGGTTGTGTAGATGAATTTGGTGTGGGATTGTGGCTGATTTATTGGGTTTTGGGTCAGGATTGTGTTCCTAGTGTTCACCCGATAACCTCTCTCCCAAAAGAGAAATTAGGGATGTAGGAAGCACAAAGGGGGAATGGGGGCACAATTTGGCAGCACTCCATTGCTCCAAATGCTCCAGATCTGCTCCTATTTTTGGGGTGAGGATGCTCACACTTTTATAGACTTCAGGGGTCTCCTTTGAATGCACATGCGAGGGCACCACTTGGCTTGCCATGCCTTTCTTGGGGGAGAGAAGATTCCTCCCTAATTTAGGGCCTCCTTGCATGAGGAATCCATGATCATGGTATGCTTTATTGTGGTCCCTCTCTCTGATTTAAAACCATTCCTCGTAATTGCATGCTCTGAAGGCGTAGTTGAGTGGTGGATCTGTCAAGGTTTGATTTTTTGCCAGTCAAACCTGCTACTCGTCCCACCCTAGGACGATTGCTGCTAATCATCCCAGGGTGGGACGAATAGAATTCTAATCATCCCCAGGTGGGACGAGTAGGGAGAAAAGTGCTTAAAAGGTGCCAAATTGATTTTTGACCTTCCAAAACTAATTTGGGAGTGGTTAGGACCACTGTTTAACCTTTGGAGGCTGCCCTAGGGGGTATGTATGCCAATTCAGTCAGTGCTTGTAGTCAATAATCGGATTGGTGCTGTTTTGGTGTCTACACAAGCAACTTTACTCTCTAAAAAAAATAGCACAAAGGAGACATGGATCCTAGAAAGTGGGTGCACAAACCATATGATCGACAAGAGGGATGTATTTTCATATCTTGATTCTTCTTATCAATCCAATATCAGGCTTGGGGATGAGAAGAGCTTGGAGGTGGTTGCGAAAGGAGAAATGGAGGTTCCTACTAGGAGAGGAAAAATAATGAAGGTAAAAGATATTTACTATGCACCCCGTTTGAAGCATTAATTAATGAGTATTGGTCAAATGTTGGAAAAGGATTATAATTTAGTGTTTGAGGATAAAATGTGCAAAATTTATGATCAGAGGAGAAAATTTATTACCACTGTAAATATGACCAGGAACAAGCTCTTCCCATTACAGTTTTTAGATCAAGGGGGAGATCTAGAATTTTTTGGTGTAGAAGGTAAGGAGAGGCTATGGAATTTATGGTTTGGGTATTTAAATTATAAGAGTTTGAAGATGCTTTCACCACTTGTCTATGGGTTTCCAAAAGTTGAAGACTCCACGGAGGTTTGTGAATATTGTGCACTTGGCAAACATGCAAGGGGGAAGTTTCTGCATGGTGAAGAATGGAGGGCCCAACATCCATTGCAGTTAGTTCATAGTGACATTTGTGGACCAATGCAGACATAGAGTATGGGTAAAGCTTCTTACTTTCTGACTTTTATTGATGATTTATCCAAATATTGTTGGGTTTATTTTATTAAGCATAAGGATGAGGCATTCAATTGCTTCAAGAATTTTAAGTCTCTAGTTGAAAATGAGAGTGGTCATTATATAAAATGTTTGAGGATTACTAATTACATTTTAAATAGAACTCCTACTAAGAGTCTTGAGAATATTACCCATTATGAATGTTGGTACAACAAGAAGCCAAATGTAAATCATTTTGGAGTTTTTGGATGTGTGGCTTTTGTGCATGTTAATGCTGAGAATAGGAAGAAGTTGGATGCAAAGAGTGAAAACTATATTTTTATTGGGTATAGTGAGCAATCTAAGGCTTACAGGTTCTTTAATCCTATTTCACATAAAATAATTGTATCTAGAGATACAATTTTTGATGAAGGGGAAGTTGGGGATCATAAAAATTATTTGTTGAGGATTTTTTTGGTGAATAGAAGGTGGAACCAAGCCATGTTTCATTTCAGCCCAACTATGAAAATGTTTCCAGTTCATCTTCTGCAAGTGCACCTTCAAGTCCAAGAGAAGGTTCTTCCAGTAGTCCTCCACCCCCATAACCACCAACCAAAGGAAAAGGTAAAATATTATTGAAGTATCACCCAGAATCTCAAATTCTTGATAAGAATTTTTATAAGTGGGTGACAAGGAGTCAGAATACAAATATGAATGGAGTAATAGAGAGGTTAGAGAACCTACATATTTATGGAGATGATGACAATGGAGATCCCAAAGGTGATGTTGTAAACTATGCACTTGTTTCACAAGTTTCTAAAGTTTCAAAATTTGTTGTTGATGATTTTGAGCCTTCATGTTTTGGGTATGCTAGTACTAACAAAGTGTGGATGAAGTCTATGCAAGAAAAAATGCATTCTATTGAAAATAATGATACTTGGGAGTTGTGTCATTTACCCAAGGATAGGAAATGTGTAGGATGCAAGTGGATCTACAAGATCAAGAAGAATAGTGATGGATCCATTGAGAGGTACAAGGTATGGATGGTAGAAAAGGGTTTCACTCAAAAATATAGTTTGGACTATGAGGAAACATTTGCTCCAATGGCAAGGCAATAAATAGTAAGGATGTTGCTATCATTGGAAGCTCATAAAAGTTGGAGGGTGCATCATATGGATGTCAAAAGTGCATTTCTCAATGGGTATTTAGATGAAGAAGTATATGTGGAATAGCCACAAGGTTTTGTTGTCCAAGGAAAAGAAGATCAAGTCTACAGGTTGAAGAAGGCTCTATATGGGCTGAAGCAAGCTCCAAGAGCTTGGTATGCTAGAATCCATGACTACTTCATGCAGTGTAATTTTTAAAGGAGTAAGAATGAGCCCAATTTGTACTACAAAAGGGAAAGTAATGATATTATTATTGTATACCTTTATGTTTATGATATGTTATTTATGGGGAGTAGTTATTCTTTGAATGATTCTTTTAAACATGATATGAAGAAGGAGTTTGAGATGTCTGATTTGGGTTTGATGAGTTACTTTCTTGGGATGAAAGTACATCAAAATAACAATGAGATTTTTGTTTGTCAATCCAAATATGTAAGAGATATGCTAAAGAGATTTGGTTTGAGTGAATGTAAACCTGTAGCAACACCCATTGCATATGGGTAGATCTTGAGTTTGGAGGATGGAGTTGAAAGGGAAAACAAAATAGAGTATAGGAGTATTGTTGGTAGCCTTATGTTCCTTTGTAACACTAGGCTGGATATATGCTTTCCTGTTTCATAGTGTTCCAGGTATATGGCTAATCCATCACAGTTACATTTGAAGGCAATGAAGAGGATTTTGAGGTATGTTCGTGGAACAATTGATTATGGGATCCACTACTCACAGACAAATAATTTAAAGTTAGTGGGATTCAATGATAGTGTTTGGGGTAGTAATATTGATGACAATAAATCCACGATCGAGTACTAATTTTCTCTTGGTTCAGGTTTGGTGACATGGATTTCCAAGAAATAAGCTACAGTGACATTTTCTTCTATTGAAACAGCGTATATTACACTTACATCGACAAGTGTACAAGCATTGTGGCTTCAAAAGGTTCTAGGAGAGATTGGGGAGAAGCAATGGACTCCAACTAATTTATTCTATGATAATAAGAGTGCCATTAAGTTGGCACATAATCCTATCCACCATACTAGGTCTAATAATTTTGACATCAAGTGCCACTTCATTCGGTACATGGTGGAGAAGGAACAAGCTAAATTGAGGTATTTCTCCACACATGATCAAGTAGCAGATATTTTTACTAAGAGAGTAGTAAAACATTAGTTTTTGCTGCTAAGGGACTTGATAGTCAGTCCCCTTACCAGCAAGGGGGAGAATATTGGAAATCTGGCTAGCCATACATTAAAACAAAAATTTGGGCTATTAGATGACGTTTTTAGCCTTGGAAAGCATCTCCTCTTAGAGGAGATAAAACAAAATTGTAGAGCTTCAAAATTTGTGCTATCTAAAAAAAATGGGCTCAAACGGATACCCGAGTCAAAAGTTATGGCCAAAATACTAAGACATATAATAAACACCGTCAATGTAGATCCAACGAATGTGATTTGCTAGGGTTAGGGTTTGCTTTGTTTTTTCTTACTTAAGGCAGTTTTAGGGTTTCTTTTATGAAGAATAATTTTGCATTGTAGCAAGTGTGGGAGCTCTTCCAGAGCCTGTGAGGAGATTGTAACAGAGTATTGAAACTCTGCCATAATTATTGAAGATAATAAGAAGATAATAGTTGCTCTAATTTTGTTTTATTGTATTATTGTAAATTATTCATATGCTAATTTAATTTTTCAACTAACTTTTTGTTTTTTATTTATGTTCTACAGGTTTTCAAAAATTAGATCACATGAATTTTGTAGAGCTAAGGTTTCTAGAAAGTTGCTGAAGTTGATTAGAAGTTGCGCGAACGTCCTGCAACACTCAAGGGATGCCCTGCAACATTTAGGGAATACCTTGCTATATTTCAGTGGCTTTGGATGAAATTACAGTGGCTCTGGATGACGTTTCACAAAGTGAGGAAGAAATACATAGGCTTTCTTGTAAGTCTATTGTAAACCCTAACTCATTTCTGTTGTTGTTTCCTTGCTTTTTACAATAACATTGATAAAAATAAAATCATTAATTTTTGTTAAAAGCAATCATATTTCATTTGCATTTTAGGCATTTAGAGTAGCCTTGCATTCACACATTCACCATAGATCACATTTTATATTTAAAATTTTATTATTTTTTGGAGTGTTTTATTCAATATTCTGCATACTGTTTTCATGTGAAGTGACAACTACATAAAATAGTTTGCATAATAGGGTTAAGAATTCCTCTTTTATTTGTCTAAGTAGGAACAAAATCAAGATACTTAAGTATACTCCCAAATTTGTGATTCAAGGTGGAAGATTAGGCAAACCCTCCACTATTTAGAGTGGGTCTTAAGAGATGCACCCTACATTCTTTTCAAGAACTTAGTATTTCTATTTTGGCTTCTGATTTAGACCTGTAAAATTGGTTATTTTTGACATTGTGTGTACACATTATAAAACATGAAACTTTAAAATGAATCACACAATTCATGTTTCACAATAAACGGTAATGAGTTGGATTTCATCACCGACCATTGCTTGAGATTTGGTGATGGTGAGCTTCATCTCCATTTGTCACCTTAGCCACCATAAATACCCATGAGCAAACTTTCTGGGTTTCATCACCATGAAGAATCTCATTTTCTAGCCAAGCCATAGATTTCACCCTTTATAATTTAGATTAGCGCATCCAAAACACATAAAACTAAAAAAAAAATCAATAAAAAAAAGATAAAAAAAGGAGGTAAGATACATCTATTGTAAAAACATAGGATTTAGTTGTTTACTTGATTTTGTGAAGTTTTCATTTGCATTACTTTCTTGCATATTTCACATATTTGATTCATTAGCTTATGGTGTTAACTAGAAATCAAACAAAAGTATTGAATCAAACTTCCATCCACCAAGATACTTCATCCATGGATTGTTCAACATCCTTCCCTACCACTTCTATGGTCAACCCCACTAGTGTGATATAGACAAGTTGTTTAGATTTGTCTATGGATATCTCACACGTTGTGCAGACTTTAAATTTTGATGTTTTGCATAGAGTCATCCACACAACCATTCCACAAATAGAACCATCATCACCCATTGACCATAATATAACCTATATAGACATGGCTAAAGTAGAAGCTTTTCAAATATCCGCTAACTATGTTCTAGAATAGGTTCACAACCACCTAGGCATGATCCTTCTTTTTAGGAGGAACTTGCACATTCCTAGCCTTCTAGCCTCACCTAGGTGTATAACAACTATTTTTTTGAGGTATTAGCTGCACCTTCCCAGCACTGATCCATCCTTTAGTAGTCATGTGCTCCAAGTACCTCCATCCCATCTTCATACACCACCACCTATGGAAACCCTTTGTATAAAGCACATGTCAATGCTACTTCAGAAATGCTAGCCTCCACCTCATCCCATATAGTTGTAATTATTTTTACAACTTATCCTCCACCTACCTCATCTATTCCATCCACATCCACACCATCAGCCTTAGAGGTGGCCATACAAAAAGTATGTTAACATCTCAATCAATTACTTATGGCTCAACAAGGTGCTCAATATTGTTACCAACAACAAGTATAGACAATAAATTTTAAATCCTAGCATGTTTCCACCCAACCCACATTTTCACACTAAATCCATAATGGATACCACAATATTCTATGGTTTCCATCCCCACACTGTCATTAACTCATGCCCATATCATTCACACAAATCATCACATTCACATCCCCTACACATTATCTATGTTGATCAATCAACCAATCCATTTTTAGGTGCCATCACCACCATATACGACAAATACACAGTACCAAAATTTGAGAAATTCAAAGGGACTAAGGACCCTAGAGAACATGTGAGCACATTTATTCATTCATGTTTCAGAATCCAAAGTAATGATGCTCTAATACTTCAAAATTTTCCTCAAACATTGGGGGGAGATGTCGTAGAGTGGTACAACCATTTACCTCACCATAGTATTTATACTTTTGAGCAATTGGTTGATCAATTTCTTGAAATGTTTTCTCTTAATGTTAGAAAGAAGGTCTCATAAATTGACTTACATGGTTTAAAAAAATATGATGATGAGTCAATATACGATTTTGAAAACCATTGGAGGGCCGTTACTACCAAACGACCATTCTTCCTTGCACAACTAGGTAGAGTGTTGGCCAAGGAACCTATCTTCCTATATAAGAAATATCTCATTATTAGATAGATATAGAGTTGGGGGACATAGTCAGATAGTGTAGCTTAGAGCATAGTACAGTTCTATGTACATCACCATCCATTGGTGATGTGTGCAATGTAGTTTAGTGGATTCATTAATGGAGTGTAAACTGCTTCACAATATCACCGAAATCTGGGTCATTTTCATACATTTTCTTAATTACCTCAAATCTGACCACTTCATGCTCAATAGTAGTCAATAACACTACACGCCTACTCAAATCGTCAAAAACTTGATTTTGATTACTTGAATTATGCTTCAAAACAAATGTATACTATTGCAAGAATGATACCCACTTTGCATGCCTATTATTTAATTTCTTCTGGGTATTTACATACCTAAATGCTTCATGATCAGTAAATAACACAAACTCTTTAAACACTAAATAATGCCTCCAGTGTCTCAATGCCTGCACAATAGCATAGAATTCCACATCATAAGTAGAATACTTCTTCCTTACCTCATTCAAATTCTCATTAAATAATGCTATAGGTCACCTTTCTTGACTCAGTACAACTCCAATTCCCACAAGGGAGGCATCACAATCAACCTCAAACAACTTGCTAAAATCTGGAAATATCAAAATAGGTGCTTCTATCACCTTCTTATTTAATAGTTCAAAACCTTCTATTGCTGCCTTTGTCCATACAAATTCTCTTCCCTTCGTACACTATGTTATAGGTGCAACAATGCTACTAAAATTCCTAATGAACTTCCTATAAAAAGTTGCCAAGCCATGGAAACTCCTCACCTCTGTTACATTTATTGGAATGGACCATTCCAAAATTGCCTTCACCTTCTCTTTGTCCATCCTCACTCCATCCTCTGAGATTACAAATCCCAAGAACACTAGACTCTTATGAAGGAAGCTACACTTCTTCAAATTGACATACAAATTCTCTTTTCTTAACAACTCTAACACTAATTTCAAATGCAACAAGTGTTCTTCTTCATTTCTACTGAATTTTAGAATATCATCAAAATACACAACTATAAACTTACCAATATATTCCCACAATACTCTGTTCATCATCCTCATAAACGTACTGGGTGCATTGGATAACCCAAACGACATTACCATCCATTCATACAACCCATTTTTTGTCTTGAAAGTAGTCTTCCATTCATCTCCTTCCCGGATTCAAATCTGATAGTATCCACTATGTAGGTCAATTTTGCTAAAGCATCATGCTCTAGCTAGCACATCCATCATATCATCAAGTCTTGGAATTGGGAACCGATACTTGATTGTAATTTTATTAATTGCCCTACTATCCACACACATCCACCATGTATTATCTTTCTTCATTTCCTCCATAGCTACATTGTATTCTTTTATATCATTTCTATTTACAACATGTTTCAGTCATCTAGTAGTTTTACTTTCATATTATTCTGCATCTTATGATTGCTATCTTTGAGGGCTTGTTACATAAAAAGCTAACAGTGGTATCAGAGCTACGATAGATCTAGCCATAGTATATCAATAGGAAAACAACCATTATTATTGAGCCTAAGTTTTTTGTCAACCTGACGCGCTGCTGGACCACCCAATGTAAAAAACTCTTAGAAGAGTCTAGGTGGTATAATGGAGAGTCACAAAGTTAGAACTGAAAGAAATCTCATCTCTAGAAATACTGAGATTACATTTGACTAGAGTCTTTTCCACAGGGTTGAAAGAAAAAATCGTGAAGACTAGGACTCAACATTCAATCCACTAGATTAAAAAATCATCTAGTGAAAATCATTCAGGATATTTGAATTATGTTAAATATTGTCTAAAGTTTCTTTTGTTGTAAAAAATTAATTATCATAGGATCGGGACTCCTACAAAATAAATCTAAGAGACTTCAACTTCATTACCCAAAGTTTGAATGCCTTTATAGTGCAGATATTAGTTCCTTGTGCAAGAGAAGAATACTACAGAAGAAGAATTCTAGTGAAGAGTCATGGTGAAGTCAGGAGATTGAAGATCTCCATTGCTAGATTGAAAAAATTTACAATTGAAGAACATGCCATAGAAGCCTTGATATAAAAATGCCATAGTAGCCTTGAAGAAAAGGCCATATAAGCCTTGAAGAAGAAGCCACAAAAGTCTTGATATTGAAAAAGACCATAGAAGCCTTGATACTAAAAAAGGCCATAAAAGCCTTGATACTGAAAAATACCATAGAAGCCTTGATACTAAAAAAGGCCATATAAGCCTTGGTACTAAAAAATACCACAAAATCCTTGATATTGAAAAAGGCCATAGAAGCCTTGATATTGAAAAAGGCCACAAAAGCCTTGATATTGAAGAAGAATTCAAAGAGAATATCTAATTTAGAAGCAGACTAAAGATTTAGTACTAATATTTTTGTTGTAGGGAAAGAATATTTAGTGAGTTGGGAAACTTCTTGCAAGAAAGTTAGGAAGAGTATCTTCTTCAAAATCAATTCAGCACCTAAATAAAAAATGAAGAGATCAGGAGAAGATATCATTTAAGAACTTCAAGTCTTGGAAGAAGAAGAAGAAGAAGGACTAGGAGAGTCCTACTTATACTCAAAAGTAGTAGAATCAGATATCTAGAAGAATATCTCACCACCAACACTTCCAAGAGCAGAATGTTGAAGAGGTCTCAAGGAAGACCATCAGAATCTGCAAGATCGAAGACCTAGGAGAGGTTTCAAGAAGAATCTAGAAAAAGGCCAGTAGAACCTTGCTAAAGATCATCAAAAGAGTTCTTAGGAGAAATAATTAGAGAAATCCACTACCCAGGATAAGCCCCTGATAGTGAAGTACTTGACCAATTGTCACCATCCAACAAAAAGCCCAAGAGAAGAAAAATTTGGCAAGGAGAACCAAATATGAGAAGAAGAATTTGGAAAGGAGTGCTAAATCCGAGAAGAAGAATTTGAAAAGGAGTTCCAATTCCATGAAGAAGAATTTGGTAATGAGTACTAAATCCTAGAAGAAGATCCTGCTTGAAGTCAAAATTCGACAAGAAGACTTGAAGATAGAAGAAGCTCACCAAATTTTTAGAGATTTGAAGATTACATCTCACAGCAAGAAGGCACCGATTCAAGGACAAATACTTCTCCAAATTTACAACAGAAAGAGGAGAACACAAGAGGAGAACAAGCCAGCAAATACTAGGCTCGTGAAAGAAATTTTGAGACCATCATTTGGAGAAGAAGGACAATATACAAAGAGCTACAATATCCTACTCGAAGCAAAAACTTGGTGATCCTAGACACCAATATCTACATCCTCTACAAAAGCAACAAAAGAGCTATAGAAAATTTAAAAAGATATGTAACTTTTGGTGCAAGTAGATTCATTAATTGGATTGCTTATCATATTTGTTAGAGCACCCAAATTTAGATTAAAGTTGGAAGAATAAAATTAGGTTACAGTCTTCAAAAGGACAAAATAATAAAGGTTCTTCTTAAGGTTTATTTTCATATTAATTAGGAGTTGATTAGATTTCATAATTGTTTCTATCAACTACCTATCATATACTTTGTAAAAAGAAAAAGAAGACTAAGCCCTACAATATTAATTGTAGTGAAATTATAGAATAAATCTTGAAGATTCATTTCAGATTATTCTTGATTAGTTGTAGTAAATTTGATTAAGTGCATTATCTTGAGAGTTGATTTGAGTGATAAGGTGAAATTTTTAGTGCATTAAAAATAATTTCTATTAGATCTATTTGCACTATTATACTACTCTTAAAATAAATTAGTTTTGTATTTTTAAAGTGCACAAAATCTGATTTGTATCAAGTGTCTAAAGACACTATTAAAGCACAAAAATATGCAACACATCATAGCCAAGTGAAGCAACCAAAACAGGTTAGAATTATTCAAAATTTGGAGAAGAACACAACTAACCAAAAATAGAAATAGAAGCTCAAATATTGAGATTTGGTGAGTCTCAAATCCAAAGCATTACAAGGTTAGATGCAAGAAAAGAAAGTGCAGAAAATTTCATTAATTAAAGATCTTCTATCTACTATTATCTAAGCTTGGACTTTTTATCAAAGTGTCCAATAAAAAATGGGAATGTGTCTACTCATAAAAGACAACCTCAAAACCCTTATATTGTAGAAAATTTTTGCCACAAAACTAGAATTTCAGATCTAAAAAAAAAGTGTAAAATAAGGTGCATTAAAGGAGTTTTATATACAATTTATGGTACATTTTATTGCACTACTCTAATCTATTTTTACTGCAAAATAGTAGATTTGAAAGTGCCTCAAAAGGCACAATAACTATAGGGTATATTAGCCAAGTAAGTTCGAATGTCAACACTATTCTTCCCAAGAAAAAGGAGTCACTCAAAGTCTCATATTGGATAGACGAACCTACAAAATCAAAGCCCATATAAGGCTATCATCAAGTTGCATTTACATAGACAAAAAAGAGTGGATATCTACAAAGAGAAGACATCAAAATCTACACAAGAATTAACATGTTGGAGGCATAGAATACAAGGAGCAAATGTGCCACATTCAAGGTCCTAAACTTGGAGAAGATAATCCACAAAGGAAATCACAAAAATCACCATTCAAATCTCCATAGAGCCTCATCAATCCACCTACAAAATAAAATATTGCTTGCTAACCAAGAAACATAGTAAAGCAAAGGAATGGCATACAAAAGGACTTTAGGAGTTATAATATTATCCTTGGAAGATGTTATAGGAAAGGAATTCATGCAAAATTCTTGAATGCCACTTGGCATAAAATTTCTAAGGCACCATTTCATCTCTCAGAGTTTAAGAAATATTACGCAAGAATTATAGGGAATATCAAGGAAGTGGTGACAATTTTTATCCTCCATAAGCTTCACACAAGTGCCCATACATTACATAATGACCAAGAAGCATTGAACAAGGAATTGGTATGTTAAAGAAGGAGAGGAGCGCTCATTTATAATGGATGTAACACTTGTCACAAAGCTCAAGATTATTCCTCCATAAAAGGTGCCCGAAGTCCAAATTTTAAAGCCACAACAAAGCACGATCAAAGCCATATGAAGTGCAGCATGGAAGGAAGGAAGAAGGAGCATTAAAGGCTCCTGGTCTTGAAGGTCAACCTTCCTATTTTTATAGTGCCTACGTTCCAGCATTGAATACAAGGAATTCCAAAGCATATCCTTTGATTCTAGTGCCAAAGGTGACCTTAATATTATTGTTATATCTAACAAAAAAAAGCGCCGAACAGTGAGGATATTTAGCATGCAAAGGTAAGGTTTAATCCTATTTTATTATTGCTTTCATTTTTGGAGATATAAGGGTTATAAGCTAAGGTTAAATATTAGATTTTGAAAGTAAAAGCTATAAAGTATAACTTACGAAATTGAAATAATATTTGCAATTTAACCTAGGAGAAATAAGGAATTCTACTTGGATTAAATTATTTAACATTTTGCAAATATTATTAATTTTTAAAATTTTCAAATTTGGAGCCATAAGGGTTACTACATCAAATTAATTTATTGGAAATTAGAAACAATCCAAGGGATAAAAAAATAAATTATTAATATTTTTACAAAGGTTGGAAAATTATAATTTTCTTGTCTCAAAACTTAAAAAAAAACAAGGGACAAAAGAAATCCAATATTAAAACCTCTTCAAAAAATTGAAAAGTGCTTAGTTCAATAGGAGTAATAAGGTGTTAAGAAGTCCTTTATAATATTTGGAGGGGGACGGACCTGCTCCCCCTCCCTTTCTCCCCCTCATTTTTTTGTGCTTGTTGCTATTTTCCCTTGCTCCCCCTACCCTAGTTATCAAATTTACCGAATTTTTCATATGAAATTAAAAAATCATCGAATTTAAAACCCTATCGAATAAATTCGACAAACAAACCCTAAATTTGACCAAAAAAAATTAGGTGAAAAACAAGCATTAAAAACCCTAAAATCAAATTTTAGCTTAAAAAAATACAAAGGAATCACTATAAACACATCTATGAACAAACCCTCCTGCAATCTCCCTCCTGCAACGTGCAATTTGGAAGCTTGAAATTTTCTGTAGATAATATCCGAAGCAACCATTTTCAATCTATTGGGATGTTGTTTTCTTTATTTTGAGAGATGGATAGCTTTGAAAGTACAGTTGACAAACAAATCTCCCATTTGGAGGCTTCATTATTTTTTCACCTGCTATTTAAAATGCTCTTTGTCTCAAATAATTTGCAAGTTCTTCAAAATAAAAGAAAGAAAAAACATTGCTCTTTAACCCTAAAATAAAAGAAAAAACATTGCTCTTTAACGTTTAAAATAAAAGAAAAAAAACATTGCTCTCTTAAAAAAACATTGCTCCTCAACCCTAAAATAAAAGAAAAAAAATATTGCTTCTTAACCCTAAAATAAAAGAAAAAAACATTGCTCCTTAACCCTAAAATAAAAGAAAAAAAAACATTGCTCCTTAACCCTAAAATAAAAGAAAAAAACATTGCTCTTTAACCCTAGCTTCTAATGAAACCTAAAATTAAACTTTTCTACTTTTTAAACTGAATAATATAAGATATTTTAAGTGTTTTCTTTTATGCATGATCTAACAATTTTTTTTTTTTAATGATTTTTTATTATAATTGATAGAAAACTTATAATTTATATTTAAAACAAATATTGATTTAAGTTGTGTTAAAAAATTATTTTATTTACATAAAGTTATAAAAATGTTTATATTTAAAATATAAATATAAATAAATAAATAAATAAATAAATAAATAAATAAATATATATATATATGAAAAAAAAAAAAATATATATATATATATATATTTTGATTTTTTAATTTTATATTAAAAAAAATTATATGAAAATATATATATGTTTATTATATATCAAATTTTATGTCGAATTTTATTACAAATTTTTAAACATGTCGAATTTATTTCGAACTTGAAAAGTATCGAATTTGAATACGAACTCAAACTTGATAACTAAGCTTGTAGTTTAACTTGGTTTACATGGGAATATCTTGACCTGTAGATAACTCCAGTAGTGCTATTCTATTTCACAGGCTCAAGCGGAGGCTTCCCACTATTGTTTCTTTGAGGGTCCTGATGACATTTCCCAGACTGTCTCACTGCTGCACCCTGGACTATATCTCGTTGTTGCGGGTTGCTTATCTCGCGCAACTGCTTGTTGCTCTGCTACACCCTAGTGTGCAGCCTAGGCTGTTACTGGGTGGGGATCCTCTCAAAATTTCTAAAGTCAAATTTCCTACTTCAGGTTTTCAGGCAGGATATCTGGTTTCAGGTCAAATCAATTTTTTGTTGGTTTTCCCGCTAGGCGAGATTTTCTAAACCTATTGGTTTTCCGGCTGGGGGATTTTTCAAATTCATTTTCTACTAGTTTTCTCGCTAGGTGGGATTCTCCAAACCTGCTAGTTTTCCCACTGGACAGAATTTTCCAAACCTACTGGTTTTTTCGCTGGGCGAGATTTACAATTTGGTGGTTTTCGACTGCTTCCCGCTGGGCAGGATTTTCAAATTTGTCATCCTGCATGTTTTCCCGCTAGGTGGGATTTTTCAAAATTGGCGGTTTCCCGCTAGGTGGGATTTTTCAAATTTACTTGTTCCCGTTGGGTGGGTTTTTCCAAACTGTTTGTTTCCTATTGAGTGGGATTTTTCAAATTGATTGTTTTTTACCTTTGGCTTGGTCGATTAACCTGCTGTAAAAAGGTTTCTGGGTCCTTTCAAAACCAAATTTTAATATAATTTTAACCTACCAAAAAAAATAAGGTGTTAAGAAGTTGATTTTTGATATTTACAAAATTTGTACAATATCAACCAAAATTGAACTTTATTTTTACAAAAGCACTATATCATACTCCAAAATCATTAGGGAGTCATAAGACATTCTATAAAACTTGATAATAATAATAATTTTCAAATATTATCAATTTGGGAAGATATAAGCTTTCTTCAAAACCTAAAATTAGGTCTTCATACTCTCATTACTAGGGAGACATAAGGAAGTATACAAACCTAAGGATTAATGAAGGTTTTATCAAATCAAGCTTATATAATTTAATAAGGGATCATATATCCTAATATTGGGAGCTCTAAGGTAGACTACTCTATCCATAAGAATTTGGGTTATACAAATGTCTACTGGCATACTAAGCAACTCTTAGAAGTGGAATAAGGAAAATACCAATATGGATTAAGAACCTGATGGATTACAATGATGAAAAGGAAAAAGAAAAGGAAGAACCAATACAATGCAAAATAAGTTTTGAAATCAACAACTATGTAAAGGAAGATTCATCCAGTGAATCTAATGACCAAAAATAGGAAAATATTGATCAACAAGACTTTATGCAAAAAGGAATAGCTTCAATTGTGCACATATGGTTTGAAGGCCTTATCAAGGAGATAGAAAAACATGATATTCCTAATATGGACTACAAAACTGTCAGATCATCTCTATTGTGCACTCATTGCAACCAATATGGTCATGAAAATATGAATTGTTGGAGTTTCCATCCATGCAAATATTGTGATGGAACAAATCACTCATCTTTCTCCTATCACTTCAAATACAGGTACTATAAATACTATGAAAGAAGTTTACTTCAAAGATTAAACTGTTATCTTTAGAAACTTATTTCAGATGGATCTACTAACATTGAGCTCAATGTTGATACTTATGAAGGATAACATGTATTACATAGGAACACAAGAAAGGAGAAGCGCCTATTCAAATCCATTCATAACATGCAATATCATGAGAGCAATGGTCCATCAAAGAAACCTGATCGCAAGGAACAAAGAATGGAAAAATATGAGAAGCCATGACATGAAGACTGAAGTAGCAAAAAAATAACCAAATCAAGAATACTTTGAACAAGCCAAAGATCATAGAATGAAAGAAAATCCATATTGAAGACTGAAGTCTTCAATACCCAAATGATGTAATACTAGGGGTGTTAGAAATAGAGTTTATTCCATCATTTGGGTCATGTAAATGTATCTTCCAAGGTACATACTTAAGACATTATATTTCTCTAGGGGGAAGTTATCTAGTTACTTCATGCAATGTAATAAATGCACAAGTATAAATGTGCAAGCTATATATGTGCAAGTTGTTCCTTGCACAGCTAGGTAGAGTGTTGGTCAAGGAATCTATCTTCCTATATAAGAAAGGCCTCATTGTTAGATAGATATAGAGTCAAGGGACATAGTCAGATAGTGTAGCTTAGAGCATAGTACAATTATATGTACATCACCATCCATTGGTGATGGGTGTAATGTAGTTCAGTAGCTTCATTAATGGAGTGTTCATTTCCTCTATAGCTATATTGTATTATTTTATATCATTTATATTTACAACATATTTCAGTCATCTAGTAGATTTACTTTCTTTCATATTATTTTGCATCTTGTGATTGCTATCTCCCAAGGCTCGTTACATCAAAAGCTAACAAGGTTTAGAAGAATATTGAAAATACTATAGGCAAGTTCATCCAAGAGAAATCAACTACTAAGGAGAGAAGACATGCTATATACACTTGAACATGTGTTGTCATGGATATTTTACAACCTTTAGGATTAAATCTAAATCAAGAGAATTTGATCGACAAGTGGATAATGAAAACAATGTATTTCAATATCACAAATGTCATAAAACCAAACCCATGGCAAGATATTGCAAAGTGGAAATGATGGAGAAAGAGAGAAAATTTTGGGCATGAGGAAAACTTCAATATGAAATAAGGAGATCATATCATAGCAGAAGCTAATCAGTCCAAGGATCTAATATTATTTAGGACAACATAAATTCTTAGAATATAATTCTCATTATGAACAATCTAAAACAATATAAGAGATTGATGAAGATGAAAGTGTTGGTGAGAATGAAAATTGGATAGGAAGGTCATAAAAGCATAAACAAGGACAAAAAGAAACTCAAAGGGAAATCAATTTAGGAAGCTAAATAAAAATATCATAGGTGTTTACAAGAAGTGGGACAAATTACACTAATAAAAATAAATAGCGATGATGATAATGATATCATTTAATATTAGGGGTATGAATAAGACCCCTAAGAAAAGAGTTTTAAGGAATTAATAGGTTGTTATAGTCTAGAGTTTATTTAAATACAAGAAGCAAAATTTAGTAAAGAATGTAAGGATGCTTTTAAAAATATTTGGAAGATGGGTGATTGTCTAACAATTCCTTCTATAGGAGATTCAACTGGTATTACAACAATATGGAACAAATTCAAAGGAGATGAATAATTACTAGAAGTAAACAATAATTGGGTTGTTGGACTATATTTTAGGAAAGAGGAAAACATCAAAGTTGGGATTATAAATGTACATGCTCTAACTATAGTTACTTCTCATGAAATATGTTGGAATGAACTTAGCATATTTTTTAAAACACAATAATAATTCATAATTATGATCTATGGACTCTTGGGGATGATTTCAACATGGTTCTATCTCCTTTGGAAAAAAAGGGTGGTACTCTAGGATGGTCTAAATTAATACAAGATTTTCCTTTATTTGTCAATTCAAATGGCATTTGGAATGTTAGTCCTTCAAGTTTTCAATATACATGGGATAATAGATGCATTGGAAAAACTCATATAATAGAAATATTGGATAGATTATTGTTATCCAACACATGATTACAAACAAAATATACAATATCTTTATATATTTTATTGTGAGTGTGATCGAATCATAAACTCATTCTTTTGACTTGTGATTTAGCTAATAATGGTCATCCAAATCCATTTTGATTCTACTCTATGTGGTTCCAAGACCTCGATTTCTTCCAAATGGTTATGTTATGGTGGGATGAAGCAAATTTTAAAGGATCATATATGTACAAGTTTGTTCAAAAGATGAAATATTTAAAGGAGAAAATGAAAATTTGGAATGCCAAATCTTTTGGTAATATTAAAAGAAAAGAAAGAAATTAAATCCAAGATCAAAAATTTACAAGAGATAGTAGAAATCAATGGAATGGTTCAGGATTTTTATATAAAAGAAAAACAATTACTTTATAATTATCATAATGCATTAAAAAATGAGTTATATTGGTTCCAAAAATCTAGGGAGAAATGGCTTAAGGAAATGAGATAGAAATAAAAAAATAAATCATGCTACAACATAAATAAATTTTTCTTTTCATCACATCAAATATATTTTAACTCATAATGGAAGAAATATTGAGGAAGAAGATATAAGGAAGAAAGTAATTAATTATTTCAAAAAAAACTTTGTTTGATATTGGCCAATTTAAAGAGGCACATGATAAGCTTTTGCAAAATATTCCATCAAATGTCCAACAGGGACAAAATAAGAGCTTGATGAAGAAGATATCTATGGAGGAGCTACATGAAACAATTTTTTCTTTCCATCCTAACAAGGCACTTGGCCCTAATGGATTTCCTATTGTTTTATTTCAAAAAATTGGGACTTATTGAAGAGTGATATGTTGGTTGTGGTTGAAGAGGCCTAGAAAAGGAAAGCTACAATAAGTAAGATCAATGTTACTTTTAATAATTTGATTCTAAAGAAAGGCGAGATAAAATATTTTAATAATTTTTGTCCAATAAGCCTTTTTAAAATGATTTATAATCACTTCAAAAATTAAGGCAAACATGTTGAAAGGTATTCTAGATTGTGTTATCTCAAAGGAACAAGGTGGTTTTGTTCATAGTAAACAAGTTATTGATGGTGTAATCCTTGAACATAAGGTAATACATTCTATTCATTATATAAAATAACTAGGTATGCTTATGAAATTAGATATATCATAGGGTTTCCTAGAGTTTTATATATGATATTCTCAAAAAAAATAGTTTTAATTGGTGTAGGTCAGAGTGTTCGACCCATTGGTGAAAACGCTTCCTTAAGAGGATGGAGACCATGGTTTGAATCCCTTACGCCTTGTAGAAGTGTGTTGTGCCATTGCCATTGAATAAATTAAAAAGTTTACCCGACACAAGTGGAGGTTATAGCGGCAAAAAGGAGTAAGATTTGAACCCACAAAGAGGTGATGAAAAAATGTAATGAGTTATCGATTACTCTACTATACAAAAAAAAATTATAGTTGGTGTGAATGGATTTAATGTTGTTATAGCACTGTAAAATATTTTATTTTGATCAATGGTTCTCCTATTGGTTACTTTAAGTCATCTTGTGGAATACACCAAGGTTATCCACTATCTCCTTGCCTATTCATTATTCTTGTAGAGGTATTATAGAGAGCTTTCTCAAGGTATTTAGGTTGTAAAAAGTGGTTCCTTCGAATCTCATATCTCAGTTATTGATGATACTTTTCTTTTGGGACATCCCTCAATCAGTGAGGTTGTGGAGTTTAAAACAATATTTTCATGTTATGACAAGGCTATTGAATAGTTAATTAATAATACAAAATCCAATATTTTTTCATTAACATTGCCCTAGATTTACAACAAATATTGCTAATATTTTTGGGTTTAAAATTGAAAATTTATCAACATATTTGGGTATTCATTTGTCTCATAAAGGAAAAAAAAAAATGCTTTGAGTCTCTTGTTTGGATAGAATGAAAGTTTATTTAGTAGGTTGGAAAGGTAAGTTCTTAACCATGGTAGAAAGGCTACAACTCATAAAGTCTACATTCCAATCCATCCCTATTTATATGATGTCACTTTCAAGACTACTAGTAGGTATAGCATAAGAATAAAATTCAAAGAATATTTGGAAAGGTTCCAAGGAAATATTTAGGTTTCCTCTTTATAAGTGGAATAGGGTTTTCAGAGGAAAAAATATTAGAGCAAGCTTGTGGAATTGCAAACTTATGATTTTGGCCTTAGGGACAAGGCATGGGTGGAGATTATTTGGAGATCAATGAAAGAACTAGGCAAAAATGTTACTTCAAAAATATATAGGTTCTCTTGATGTAATGTTATTATTTAGGAAAAGAACCCTACCCAAAGGATCATAAATGTGGAACTTCATATCAAATAGTTTGTAATTAATCAAGAAACATATTATATGATCAATTAATGAGGGGAATTATGCAAATTTTTGGTATAATACTTGGTTGAAGACTTATCCTCTTATGTATAACTCAAAATGACAACTATTGGCTCAGGAATGCCTAGCTTGTAAAGGTCCAAGGTCAAATATCATATAATATGAACAACTCCAGATCATAGATAACCTAGTTGAAGGAGAGGAGCTCAAACAAATAGTAGATGAACTTCAAAATATGCTTCAAGATTTTTATTTGTTGATTTTTACATGAAAGGATGAGTTGGTTTAGAATCTATCAAAAGATGGTGGATACTTGGTCAAGTTGGGATATGAGGATTTAGAGCAATCAAAATTTTCTACTCCTAAATATTTTCCTTGGAAAAATGTTTGGTCACTAGAGGCTCTTCCTAAGGTCTCAACATTCATTTGGTTAGGAGTTCAAAGTAAGATTCTTATAACAGAGAATCGACAAAGAAGAGGATATCATGAACCTTTCATATGTTCCTTATGTGAGAAGGATTTAGAAAACATTAGACCATTTTATTTTTTATCATCCCTTTCATCACACTATTTGGGATTACTTTTTTTAAAATATGAATATATATCAGTACCTCCATCAACACTGAAAGAGTTGATGAAATTTTGTATTAATAATTTCAAAGCTAAAGCATTATGTATTTTGTGGAGGATTGGTATTATCATTATTATTGGAATTTATGGCTTGAAAGGAATAATATGATTTCTTAAAATAAATCTCAAAATCATGCCTACTTTTGGAACCATATTATTGCCTCTCTTGCAAAATTTTACAAATATGATGCTCACCATGGGAAGTTTCAAGTGCATAAAAAGAGATGGTAGAAACTTGGTTACAAGATGATTTGAACATACATGAAAGATTAATTTGCACCAATGGCATTAAACAAAGAATCTACTTCAATATTGGGTAAAATGAAAATGTCTAGAAATTGTGTTTATCAAAATTAATTTTGATGATGTTTCTAAAGGAAATCTAGAAAAAGCCAATGAAGGTGGTGTTTTTCAAAAATAATAAAGGAAAAATTCTCCTCACTTAGAATCATGTGGAACTTTAACTAACAACTATGTATAGGAAGTTACAACTATCATATAATAAAGGAAAATATTCTAGAGGGACGTTTTTCGCAGGACTGCCCAAACTATCGAACTTGTTTCGGCCATATCTCACTCATCCGGACTCGGATTGAGCTGAAATTTTGAGGGTAGATGCCTGAAAAACCCTAGAACGTCTCCACCAATTTTCATATCATTTGGAGCAACACAGATCCTAGCGCATCCCTATGTGTGAACGAGATTTTTGGCAAGCGACTATGCGAGGGTTTCATCTGGGTTGAGTGCAAGCAGCTCCAGAGGTTGGTTTTTAGGGCCTTCGGGCCCTAGCGGCCAATATTTTTGTGGTTTATGCTCAATATTTTAGCAGGAAATGTTGCAGGGGATCCAAGATGGGTTAGAAATTTATCTTTCAATAGATCATACTGTGAACTTGAGTGACAACGACTTCCAATTTGCTGCACAAAAGAAAAGTGAAAACCATACCTTTCCACGACGTCTAGGGCAAGGATTAAAGAGATCACGAAACAAGTTTCAAGCAGTTGATCAAAAAATGGCTCATATCTCAAGTGAATCTGGTGCTAAGGTGCACCCACAAAATAATTCTACTATGAAAACCCCTGTCAAGGGTAAGAATTTCGAAGACTCAGCCCCAAAAATGAATTTTAGGGATGCCCTCCATGGTGGACAGCCTCAGCCCAATGCTAATATCAATCTTAGGGCTTCCCATAAACCTCTAAGAATGCCTAAGATTGATCCCAGGAAAATGGAGTCAGGATGTCTTAAAGCAGCTGATGGAACTCCTATTGTTAAGCTTGATATGGGTAACATTCAGACTGGCATTGAAGATTTGGAAAAAAGAGGACTAATTTGTCGGTTCATGGGTTTTCATCCGAGCCTATCTGCTTTCAAAGTTTGGGCTGCAAAAAGCTGGAAAACTAAAGGTGAGTTACAAATCTCTATTTATCCAAATGGTTATTTTCTTGTTTTATTTGCTAATAATGAAGATAGAGAGAAAACTTTTCAAGGGGGTCCTTGGTTTTTTGGAAGGGCAGGGCTTTTCATGAAGCCCTGGCATACTAAATTTAAAGCCGAAGAAGAGATGCCTTCTATAGCTCCCGTGTGGGTTAGACTCTTTGGCCTCCCTATTGAATTTTGGAATCCTACTATTTTTTCTTCAATTGGAAACTCTTTAGGAACTTTTATGATGATCGTTGATTGTACTCAAAATTTTGAACATATTATTTATGCTCGGATTTGTGTTTTAATGGATTTTGACAAACCCCTACCTAAAAATATCACATTACAATTTGGGGAAGACACTTGGGAGCAAGTAGTGGACTATGAGAACATTCCTTTTCATTGTAGAATTTGCCATGAATATGGTCATTTGGCCAGTGCTTGCCCAAATAAAATTCCTGATCAAAAGAAAGAAGATATAAACTCAGCAGGTTTCCAAATGCCTAAGAAGAAGAACACTCAGAAAAAACCAGTTATGAAGGATCAATCAAAGTCATCTGCTAATATGTTTGAAATCCTTTCCACAAATGATGTCCCAAGTGAGGAAGAGGAAATAATGGAAACATAAATCTTAGAAACACAATTTAAATATGAAGGGAAGAACTCAGGAGACAAACCAACAAATCAAAGGTTTTCAACAAAAAAAAAGGAGAAAATTTACACAAGAAAAACAATCTTTTAAATGTCAAAACTTCAAATAATACAGGTCCCAATATAGACTCCGTTGAACCCTCTAGTAAAATTTTGGCTGTGTACGAGCATTCTTCAAGGTTAGAAGCCATCTCAGATTCAATTGGAATAAGTCAAGAAACAGGGAAAAAAATTGAAGATGGATTCTAATCAAAAAGCAGGTCGCAAGACCAATCAATATCATATGGTAAAAGAAGGTGAAAAGCTTGTAGAGGAAGGTAAGATTAATGCCCTTCCCAAATTTTTTAGCCCTGGTATTAATGAAGATCATCACTTGGAATATTAGAGGACTCAAAGGGAGTCTTTCAAAACAAAATGAAATTAGAAGAATGATTCGGATAAATCATCCACATCTTGTTTTCCTTCAAGAAACAAAGATGTCAATGGAGGATATGGACTCAATTGCCAGTAAAATTTGGCCAGCTGGAAAAGTGGTTTCCCTCGGTTCCCAGGGGACTTCTGGTGGCATTGCTTGTCTTTGGGACCCAAAAGAGGTAGTTATTCACCATATGGTTGGCAGTTGGGGTCTGTTGGCTATAGCTATTCAAAGTAGACATTCCAACCAAATTATGCTCTGCATTACTATTTATGCTCCGACTGCTTTGGAGGAAAAAAGAAGACAATGGAAGGATATAACTCATATTATCTCTCATTTTCCTGAAGCTTGGATCTTGATCGGAGGAGATTTCAATACCATCCTCTCTCTGGATGAGAAAATGGGGGAAATAGAAATTTGGACAAAAGCACTGACCTCATGAGCGAATATATTGCAAACCTCCATCTTGTGGACATCCAACTAGATAATGGCCTTATGACTTGGTCTAACAGAAGGCAAGGCTTAGCTTGTATAATGGAGAGATTGGATAGGTTTTTGCTCTCTAAAAATTTCTTAATCCATGGTCACATTCCTAAAGTGAAGACTCTTAATAATGTTGGTTCGGATCATTGGCCGATCATGGTGGAAATGTGGAAAACCAATGTGAGTTTCTCTCCTTTTCATTTTCAATTAATGTGGCTTAGAGACATTTCCTTTAGACCTCGTGTGCAACAATGGTGGAAGGAAGGTAAACCTAGGCATGGGACTAAGATGTTCTATTTTTCCAAAATACTGCAATACATTAAATCCAAAATCAAGACTTGGAACTGGAAAGAGTTTGGGGATGTTCATAAAAAAAACATGAAGTTATTGCTCATATTGAAAATTTGAATAAGAAAATCCATTTAGATGGCCTCACAGAGAAGAGAAGTGCGAGATGAAATTAAACTCACAACTCAGTTAGAGGAATGGGAAAAAAGAGAAGAAATCTTATGGAAGCAAAAATCTAGAATTCAATGGCTCAAAGAAGGAGATCGAAACACAAATTTCTTCCACAAATATCTTCTAGCTCGAAGATCTCACAACTTTATTTCTTCCCTGAAATCAGATTCTGGAGATGTTGTTTATACTTGGGATGGCATGAACTCTATTGTTGTTGATTACTTTTCCAATATTTTTGCTTCCTACTCCTCTTGACTCAGCTTCTCAACAAAATGTTCTTCAAGCAATCCCTTCTCTTATCACTTCTGAGGAGAACTCTATTTTGACTTCTCTTGTTACTATCAATGAGCTTCAACAGGTAGTTTTTAAAATGCAAAAAGGGAAAACCCTAGGTCCCGATGGTTTTCCCATTGAGTTCTACCAAGAGTTCTGGGATATCCTTCATGTTGATTTATTAGAGGTGGTGGAAGAAGCCAGGAAAGCCAAAGAAATTTTGAAGGTTATCAATAAAACTTATATTACTCTTGTTCCAAAAGCTCAAGAGGTTGATCATATCTCAGCTTTTAGACCTATTGCTTTATGTAATGTTCTTCTCAAAATCATTACTAAAATCATGGCAGAAAGGTTGAAGCCTCTTTTGCATAAGATTATTTCCCCAGAGCAAGGGGGTTATGTGGAAGGGCGTCAAATAGTAGATGAGATAGTTCTTGCTCAGGAAGCCATCCATTCCATGGATATGCAAAAATCTCCTTCCATGTTCATTCGGTTAGACTTATCCAAAGCTTATGACAAAGTGGATTGGCACTTCCTTATCAAAGTTTTGAGGCAATTTGGTTTCTCTAAGGATTGGATGGATTGGATTATGGGATGTATCTCTTCAGTTTCCTACTTAGTTCTTATCAATGGCAGGCCTTCTCAGTCGTTCCCAGCTTCCAGAGGTATTAGGCAAGGTGACCCGCTATCCCCTTATTTATTCATCATTCTTGTTGAATGCTTGGGTAGGACTATAACCAAAAAGAGGGAAAACAAAACCCTTGAGGGAGTTACCATTGCTCATGGAGCTAGACCTATCTCTCATCTTCAATTTGTGGATGACTCTACTCTTTTAGGTAAAGCTACAGTTAAGGAAGCTTCTAATATTAAGCAAATCATTAGCTATTTTTCTAAGGCTACTAGGCAGTTGATCAATGAAGACAAATCTAAAGTTATTTTCTTTCACTGCTCTGCTAGACAGGAATCCATGGTCTTGGATAAATTAAGATATAAGAAGACCTCCCTTCCAATCACTTATTTAGGTATTCCCATAAATATTCAAAGGCAGAAAAATAAATATTGGAATTGGTTGTTGGACAAAGTCAAGAAGAAAATTGGAAAGTGGACCAACAGGTGGCTTTCTTCTGGGGTAGAATCACCTTGGTAAAATCAGTCCTTCAAGCTATTCCTATTTATGTATCTTCCGTGTTGAATATCCCAAAGGTTGTTCTTCGAGAACTGGATCAAATCAGTCATCGTTTCCTTTGGAGTGGTACTAAGGAGAAAAGAAAATGGGCCTTGGTGAAATGGGACACTTTATGTCTTCCTAAGAATGAAGGGGGTTAGGATTCCGGTCTTCTATTAATAACAACAAAGCTTTAGCTGCTAAATTATATTGGAGGATGTTGCATAACCCCAATGCTCTTTGGGCCAATAATCTCCGTGCTAAATATGCTGAGAACAAAAGTCCTGAAGACCTTGTTCGCTATCAACTTCCTACCAAAGGTTCTCCCATTTTAGCAGTTCTTAAGACTGGTGAGGATTTGATAAAGAAAAATTTATTTTGGATCATTCATAATGGTCAACAGGCAAATTTTTGGATAGATTCTTGGGATGGTCACAAGCCTTTGATAACTCAGTTTCCCGATTGGAGGCCTTGGATGGAGGAGCTTCACCGAGCTAACTGGATAAAGGTGGCTAATAACTTGTCGGTACCATACTGGTAATTCAAAGGTTGGTAGATATTGGATCCCTATTGAGGACTGGCCTATTCAAATCCCAGAAAGGCAAAGACAAGATATCCAAGGCATCCTTCATATGAGATCTCTCTCTTGGTCCCATGAAAAAGATTGTTTTGGATGGAACAACACTACTAAGGGTGAGTATTCAGTTGCTCAAGGTTATTTGACCTTATGCCATAATAATCCCAACCATTCTTCTGACATATTTTCTCAATTGTGGGCTCAAAAGCTCTGGCCTAAGGTGAGGTTCTTTAATTGGCTTTTATTGCATCGTAGGGTGCTTACTGGTGAGCAACTTATGAAGCGTGGTTTTCATGGCCCTTTTAGATGTGAAATGTGTGAAGAGAATGTAGAAACTCTCAACCATATTTTTATTGAGTGTACTTTAGCCTCCGAGCTATGGAGGAGAATGGCCACTTTACTTGGCTTACAGTGGTCCAATTTTTTTACTTTTGAACAACTTTGGAGGGATTGGCCTAATCAAGAGGGTGTTGATCATTTTATTAGGCAGTTAGTTTGGATGGGTTCTACCATTCTTCTTTGGAATATTTGGAATGAAAGGAACAGCCAAATTTTTAATCAAGATAGGAAGGATATTCACTATATTTGGCAAAAGACCATAGCCAACTTAGTTGAATCAGTCCATCAACTCCTTAATCACCCCCAAAACTCCCACCAAATATGGGATCAAGTGATGCAAAGATTGAAGATTAAATCTTCTAAGGGCAACCAACTTAAAGGGAATGTGAGTATTAGTAAGATGGATAGGACAAGAAATTGGCAACCTCCTCCTAAGGATTTTGGAAAAGTCAATACTGATGGAGCCTCTAGAGGGAACCCTGGAAAAGCTAGTGTGGGAGGAATTGGTAGACTTTCAGATGGCTCCCTGGTTTTTACTTTTGCTGAGAATTTGGGTATTCTTTCCAATAACCTTGTTGAGGGGTATGGTATCCTCGAGAGGCCTTCAGGAGGCTACTAAGGTTGGATGGGAAAAGGTGTTAGTTGAGTCTGACTCTCAACTTATGATTAATATTTTGAAGACTCCTTCTAAGAATCATAAGGTTGATTGGAGAATAAAAAGAATTATTGAGAAGATTCAATTAATCCAGATGGGATTTTTGAAAGTTGATTACAATCATGTGGTCAGAGATCAAAACAAGAGTGTTGATGCTTTAGCTAATTGGGCTTTGGACAAAGGTGATCTTACTTGTTATGGCCACCCTCCTAGATGGTGGGCTTCGCAAATTAGGGAAGCTCTTCTTTCTATCATTTCTTTGGATGGCTCCAGTTCTAAAGGTACCTAGTTTCTTCTTGCTTTTTTTTGCTTCTCTTTGGTTCATTCAGGTTTTTTAGTTCCCTAGCTCAAACTATTCTTTCTTTTGTTTCCTCTGTTGATTCTTGCCTTAATAGTCTTCTGGTCTAGATAGGTCATTGTTATGTTCAATTTTTTTTTTTTTTTTTTTTTTGTTTAGTTTTTTAAGGTGTGTGTGTTCTTTTGTTTTGTTTTGTTTTTGTGTTCTTTGTGTTGTTTTTTGTTGTTCTTGTGTTTTTGTTGTTTTGTGTTTTTTTATGTTTTTTGTTATTGTTCTTGTGTTTTTGTCGTTCTTGTTCTTGTGTTTCTCTTTGTTTGTGTTAATTCGTGTTTTTATGTGTGAGTGTTTTCTATGTTTTTTGTTTTTGTTTATTGTCTATTGTTGGTTGTTTTTTATTTTTATTTTTTTTTAATATTTTAGGTTTTGGTTGTGTTTATTTTTCATGTTTTTTTTGGGTTATGTCTTTGTAGTGTTCTGTTGTTTTTGTCTTGTTTGTGTTTTGTTATGTGGTTCTTGTGTTTTTCTATGTGGTTCGTGTTGTGGTTTCTTTTATCTTTTTGTGTGTGTGTTTGGTTGTGCTTTTGTTTTTGACACACTCAAGGAGCATGTTTTTTATTTTATTTTATTATTTTTGTTGTTATTTATTTATTTATTTACTTATTTTTAAATTGGTTTTGTGTGTTTGTTTGCTCCTTGAGTATGTCAAAGGTGGTAGGCCAGGTCCGAGTCCTGGGCATTTTTGGTGGAATGGATACCCCTGCCTCCTTGGGTCTTACCCGAAAGTGGCATCCCTTTTGGGATGTTTTCCACAAATAAAAAAAACTATGTAGAGGCTACGACACTTCTTACATGGATTAAAATTGAAAAAGGATAGAAATATATTTCAACTTAAGGGGATTCACAAATTATCATCAATGTTATTATCAAAAATGGATGGGGATATTGGATAAAACATAAAATTATTGTTGATAATCATCTTCTATTATTAGAGGTAATCTCTTGGAAATGTAAGCATATCTACAAAGAAGTAAATTTGGTAGAAAATAATTTAGCCAATCAAATTATTGAACTTCATCTTAACAAAATTCAAATTTACAAAGCAAATCGCCAAGTGATTTTATCTCTTAATGAAAATTATGTCAAGGAGCTGAATGTGAAAATATAACACTTAAGGAAGATGATGAATATATTTGATAGAAAAAGAAATGAAAAATATTTGTTATAAAAAGTCATGTTGGATATGCTTTAATTAACCTAATAGCAAATGTAATATTTTGGTATTTTGATAGGAGTGGCCCCAAATAGAAGCCAAACATAAATATTTAAAAAAAAAAAACTAATCAAATAATTTCTATGAATGTAAATAATTACTCTGTACCACCGTACCTTTTCAAGCAAGCTACGAAATGTTATAGTTGACAAATAAGCTAAAATTCAGAAGAGTCCAACGGAGGGGGTCATTGCTCCAAATTTTCATGATGCAAGTTGTATCACAAACACTTATTATTTTCGAAACAATAGAAAATGGAATCTCTATCCAAAATACTTGAGTAGATTCATTTCCAAACAACAATCATTGTTTCTTGTAAAGTTTTTGATAATATCCTTGAAAACTCTACAAGTTGAGATGGAATCCTCTTGACATTCTTTTGCAAAAACCTCTAAATTTAGTCAACATGCGTTGAGAAGATTTCAAGAGTCTCTTTCACATGATTACTAGGTAAGCATGGCTTAGAGTTTCTTATCATAAAACTATATCTTTGATAGGATTATATTCCATATAAAATGTATTATAGATCAAATATCACTATAGGAAGGAGAAAAGACAATAATACAATTTACATGGTATTATTGAACTTCTCTCAACAAAATTCCTTTCAAAAGCACAACTAATCACAACAAGCAAAATAAATGAGTTTAGAATAATTTAATAACCTTAAAGATAAGATTTATATATATAAAAAATAGATGGAAACAAAATGCTAAAATAATAATGCAAGGAAAGCAACCACAATTATAAAGAACTTGATATAATAAAACTAAGTAGATTACAAATAGATTTTAAAAATTTGACAATTTTTTTTTGAAAGGAAAGCAACCACAATTATAAAGAACTTGATATAATAAAACTAAGTAGATTACAAATAGATTTTAAAATTTTGACAATTTTTTTTTTTAAAATAACTAATTCAAAATTTTAAGTCCAAAAAAATAATTAAAAAAAACTAACTATATCACCTTAAAGTTGGATACTGTAAAGGTTGGCATAAAAAACATGAGCTAGAGGGAATTTCAAATATTAAATAACATTAATTGAATAAATTTAATGTATAAGACACCAATTGAATTAATTGAATCCACGTGATGTGGTCAATCCCCATGGCGGATATGTATATGTATAAGAAATATTTACTCAATAAAAAAAATTGAATCAATTTAATTCCTCGGATTTCAAGGAGGAGACCTAGGTTTTAATATTGTTAATTGATACACGCCAAGTTATTGTAATACCACTAATAATGTAGCATAGGTGAGATTTGTTTCAATCACATATAACCAATTTAAAAATAAAAAATCAAACGCATAATAAACCCACAATAACCAAATTATTGTAATACCACTATGTACTATGTGGTAATAATATAACTGTTTGTTTCAATCACATATAACCAATTAAAAAAAATTCAAACAAAATTTGAGGACTTTTTCAACAAATGATTCTAAACAATTTTAAGCTATAATGAAATCATTCACATAACAAAAACAAATGCAAAACAGGTTAAATTTACAAACTTAGTCTAATTTGATTTACTTGGTCAATGATTTTTTATAAAGTTGATCTAAACTTAAACAAGCAAGCCAGAAAAATTATTTGATATATAATTTAGTTAAGGGACTTTGTTTTAATATGAGTAACAAAGATTCTATTATGATTCAACTTGGGCCTTAAAATTATTTGATATATAATTTAGTTAAGGGACTTTGTTTTAATATGAGTAACAAAGATTCTATTATGATTCAACTTGGGCCTTATAACAAGCTCGTATAACTAATATATATAAAATAATTAATCTTGTTTTAATCATCTTTTTAATATATATAAAATCAATCTTATATAATATGTTTTTATTATATATAAAATAATTAATATTGTTTTAATAATATTTTTAATATATATAAAATCAATCATACATAATATGTTTTTATTGTTTATTTAAAAAAATTAAAATTCCAGTTATCAAAATTGAAGAGTAAAAAGTAAAGAGTGACTCTTCTTTTACAGTTTATCTCCTTAATTTTAAGTTAAAAATTATATTAAGTATTTATTATAGTTTTAGCTAAGATTTCTTTGAAAATGTAATAGTGAAGCTAGGTAAACCTAAACATGGCAATTTTCTATAACCAGGTTGCAACACAGTTTTTTTAGGTGTTCTCTAGCAGTTTGTAATAAATTATGTTGAACTATAAAGCATAAATAATAATTTAGTATATCTTAGGATTTTTATTAAGGAGATTTAAATTTAAATCTTGGAAAAGTAATCTTCATTGTGTCCTTAATTATACTTCACATCCTTCTTTACAAAAAAATAATACATGTAATTTACAATTTATTGTTGGAAACACCAAATGACATGACACTTTTGATGCAAATTCTTTCCTAACCTTTGCAAAGCTTGGTCAAAATTTTTGATGTAAATTATTTCCTAAAGCAGAATAGTTTACATTTTCCACACTTTATTGTTATGGTATCAAGGAATAGGTATAGGGGGTATGATAATATATTGTATAAGAGTGTTATAGATAGTTGACATGGTTACACAACTCAAAGTTGATTATATTATTATATTATAATAATGAGTGGGATGATGGTTTGGTAGTTGGTCCTAAAGTAGAATTAGAAGTAGGGTACATTCTAATTCATTCATTGTAATCATCATGGAGATCAATCATATGGAGTATTGTTTTTAATCATCTTTGCCCTACCCTAAGGGTATTATCTATCTCTATCTCTTGTGTGGATTGTTATTGTGGATAATTATTTGTGGATGAGTGATATGATATTTTTACATATTGAAGAATGATTTCTATTAATGAGAATAAAGTTTTGTAACAAGTGGAAACAAAGCATCATTTCTGACAAATTAGAGGTTGTGTTTTTGTGGATTGTAGAACTAGAGCAATTTTTTTCAGGTAACATATCTTTGTGAAAGTTTATTCAATTTAGACGATTCTTTGACCATTTTATGTGGAATTTAAATATCTTTATAATGAGTGGTCATATGAAGGAATCTGAGCAATATTGAGGGAGATACAACCCTATGAAGTCAATCATCTAGAATAAGAGCAATGACAAATTTTCAATAAGCGTTTTTTTGGAAGACAAAATTTTTCAATTGGGATAAGCAAATCGGGTTGCACTTTATTTTTTTTTGAAGAAAAATTGCAAATCTAATTGTTTATGTGGAATTTTAGCTCAAATCAATGAGGAGATATATATTTTTGTAAAACCCTAGTTTGCATTATTATTTTTGTGGATGTGAACTCATGGCACATCAAATGTTTTCTCAAAAAAATGATATTGATGCTAGACAATGGTGGGCATATTTTAAGTCTTTATACTTTGTTGATCTTTATTGAAAATTTTACCTTACTAAAGTTTAAGAAAATGAAGCTAAAACGTGGTTAAGTTTTATGATTGAAAAGAATAATATGTGTACTTGGGGAGAATTGGAGCATGCATTCTTAAGTCATTGGGACCCATATAAAAAGATAGCTACTTTAAAGGATACACTCAAAGGTTATGTAGAAGAAATAAACATGTTTTAGAAAGAACAAGGAATTTAAAAGAGAGCTTCAAGGAAGGGATAAAAAGATAGAAAGTTTTATGGGTGTCATCAAAGACCTTGAAAATAAACTACAAGGGATTCAAAATAAGAGAAATGAAATAAAATGAGAGTGGGAATTTTTCAAGAAACAAAATGAAGACTGAAAAAAAAAATTACTCGAGGAGAAAGAGAAAAATGTTAAGGAAGATAGTGAGAAGAATGAAGAAGCCACATATTTGGATTTACAAAAGCAAGAGAAGGATCTAAATTCATCTAAAAATTCTATTTTGCAAGTTCATGGATGCATTCAAAAGAAAAATGTTATTATTTCCATTAATCCTTGCAATAGATATAATTTCATTAACAGTGCTTTGGCTAAGAGGTTGCAGGTTCAAGTAACAAAAATTAATGACATACAACTTGAGGGTAGAATGATCAAATTTTTGAAGATTTGAAGATCACCATGGATAAATATGTTTTACATTCAAAATTTTATGTTATTAAGATGAATAATGTGGATATTGTTCTTGATTATCCTTGGTTGGATTCTTTGGATATTGTTTCATTAATGTGCGAAAGAAGTTTATGAAGTTATGGTACAAGAAAAAGAAGATAACAATACAACTTGAGGGACCTTTTCATCCTTGGATGATGTCTAGCAGGTCATTTGGAGTAAAGTCATGGAAACTGTGGCAATGTATGCTAAACAGAAAATTCATGCTAATATAGGAACGGTGGAGAAGGAAGCCAAAATGCAAGAGGAATAAGACAGAGTTAGTTGGAAACCACCCCCAAAAGGTTGAATTAAAATTAATATTGATAGAGTTTCAAAATGTAATCCAGGTAGAGCTAGAATTAAAGTGCTCTGCAGGAATCATGTTGGGACAGTACTCTATTGGGAACTACTGGGCTTAGGCAGGGCCACAAAAAATGAAGCATAAGTCTTAGCTATCAAATATGATTCTATTTAGGTGGTAAGACAAGGTTATAGGAGGATAATCATAGAATATAATTCTCAAATATTCATAGGAGCTCTAGATTGCATGAGGAACTTTGCTTTGGAGACATGGAGGTTAAGGATTCTTGTCACTCCAATTAAAGAATTGCAGAGGGAATTAGATGATGTGATTTTGATTTATGTGCATAGAGCTTTGAATAAAATGGTCGAAGTCTTGACTAAGATGGGTACCAAGAAGGAGGTAGGGGTTGAAGGGCATGGTGGCATGATTATTGAGGATGAAAGGATTAGACAGGTAGGTGAGCGAATTCAGTGTTTAGCTAATCTGAACAACAATTGTAGACATATGTTTTAGGATATTTGGCTCTAATGTATATCTACTTTTAATGTTGTAAACAAGTATTCTTGCTGGCTAAAGCTAGGAGGAGTCTCCTCCCAACTTGTAAATAATCTTGTTTTAATATAATTTTTTCAAATTCTTTTTCAAAAAAACACTTCAACCCTGAGGGTGAGAATGTTCAATTTTTAAAGATTTAAATATCACCATGGATAATATGTTTTACATTCATGTTTTTATGCTATTGATATGGATATGTGGTTATTGTCCATGGTTATCCTTGGTTGGATTATTTAGGTATTGTTAACATTAGTGTGCAAAATAAGTTTACGAAGTTATGGCACAAGAAAAATAATATAACACTTCAAGATATTTCTCAACTTAAGGAGCAAGGAGCAAGGAATCAAGGAGAAGTAAGAAGTAATTATGGTAGGCGAACAAGTGAAGGAACCAACAAAAGAATCAATAGTCAAATCAAGGAGAAGCAAGAAGTAATTATGGTAAGGGAACAAGTGAAGGAACCAAAAAAAGAATAAAAAGTCAAGTCTATAGTAGCAACGAAAATAGAGGCCAAGGAAGAAGCATCAACAAAGTCCAAGGAAGCTTTGTCAGAAGTGCAAAAGGGCACAAAAGAAAAGAGAATGGAGAATAATTTAAAATAAAGAAAAAAAATGCTAAAGAATTAAGGAAATATTACGTCAGGTTAAGGTTGCAGCATATCGCCACCCACACCACCCTGAGTAGCAACAATCTTAGAGATATGGCTTAGGTCACTAATATTATGGATCTACCTAGAGTAAAAAAGGTATCAAGTATGACAGTGTTTGGCAAAAAAAGCATAACGATTATGGATTTCAAAGGGATGTAGTAGCATCAGGGAACAATACAATTAATTGTTTGAAATATTAGAGTAGAGCAACAAAAGCATGGAGCCAACAAAGCAATTATGGATATTCAAGTGGCACAATGGTAGCTTGGCATCATCAAAGACCACCACTAATCAAGATTTCACTTGGATGGATAGATGATCAGTATTGGTACCAACAACATTACTTAGAAGATCATATTATTTAGTTTCTTCTCATATTTTGAAGATGAAACATTTGTAAGGAGGGTGGAATGTTATGATACCTAAGAATAGGTATATGGGGATATAATATTATATTGTATAAAGGTATTATGGATAGTTGCATGGCCACACATAATCCAAGGTTGATTATATTATATTATTATATTACAATAAGATATAATATTATATTGTATAAAGGTATTATGGATAGTTTCATGGCCACACATAACCCAAGGTTGATTATATTATATTATTATGTTACAATAAGATATAATATTATATTGTATAAAGGTATTATGGATAGTTGCATGGCCACACATACCCAAGGTTGATTATATTATATTATTATATTATAATAATGAGTGGGATGAGTGTTTAGTAGTTAACCCCAAAGTAGAATTAGAAGTGGGGTATATAAAAAAGGAACATTGTCATTGTAATCATCATGGAGTCATATGGAGTATTGCTTGTAATTGTTTTTACCCATAAAGTGGTTATTGAGACATTGCCCTCTTTAAGTGACGCTCTCATCTTGGGAGCTCTTATGGAGTTTTCCTTCCTTGAGTATTATCGATGTAGCCCTACCCTAAATATATATCTATCTTTATCTCTTATGTGAATTATTATTATAGATAATTATTTGTGGATGGATGATATGATATTTCTACATATAAAGGAATGATTTCAATTAAAAAGAATAAAGTTTTGTAGCATTCAAAAATCTTCTAAAGACCCTACCCTGACCAAAGTGACAACATTTTTTTTTATCGTTGTTGGCTTGTCAAAAATGAATTTTTGTCCACTCATATGTTTAAGGTTGCAAGGGATACTCCACTCAAAATATCTACGAACAATGGTTTCACTGGGCTTCTATTGCTTGCCTCCGTTCTCACTTATCTTCAAGACCCTTATGTTTAGCAAGATGTGGGAAGCTCTAGCAAAAGATTACCCATGCTCAAAAATGGATTTTCCCCCTATTTTTCCATGAAAAAAAATCTTCGGAGAACCCTTTTTCAATAGACATTAACTAACTCAAAGCATAGAAGCAGCAAGTTGCACACTAATTTCATTCGTAGAGAATGAAGGTGATAATGGTATATAAGGAAAATCCAAACCGGGGAAGCCCAAAACCTGCTAGTACATCCCATCAGTTGAAACCACAAACCACCTTTTTGAATTGGCTATATCTAATGATTCATGAAGTGAACATATCTAAAAATAATTTTAAAATTCTCTATACCAAGAGATGTTTGAAATTATCCTTAGATCTCCATTAATTTTCCCATCATTCTGTTGTAAGATAAGACTCTCACACCTTAGAGGATGAATGAAGATGGAGAGAAATAGATAGTTGTGCATAAGCATGTGTCCCCTAGTGTCATCATCTACCCTCTTCTCATTTTTATCATGCTTCATAGATAAACAACATAATATTATCCCAAGATATGTTCATGAGGATCTTGATGATTTGATATTAACAAGCCCGTTGATTAAGGAAGTCGGTATACATATGAATTTTCTCTTCCTTGAGAAAGAGCATGTCGTTGCACAAACATTTGTGTCCATTTTGGCATCATTTTGCTGAAACTTCCACTAGGAGTTTAGTTAAATAACAATTGTTAAGAGAGGAAGCTGAATAAGTAGAGTCATCAACCACCTCGTTAGTCTCTTTTTTGATATGTTCACAACTATGAAGCCAATTGCCATTTGTTATAGGATTATCTAGCATAATTTAATGGAGCTAAATAGTATTTTAGAATGAAATTTAGTATATGGTTTGTGAGATTCTACCATAGCTAGAGTAATCCCTAACACACATGGTTTCAACCACAAAATTTAGTTGAACACTAATACCTTCTGCAGACCAAAAGAGGGCTTTTCGTTCATGATACCTAGCAAAAAATATAAATCTAATTGGTCTAGGGTCCCCCATAGAAAACATATCAACATTAATATGCATTCAACCTTTCCAAGAGGCTTTTTAGCATTGTTGCAATTGTTAATTCTCAACATTCCTAATATTTGGTGTCTTCCTATTTGAATCCAAGATTATGAAAGAGATTAATATCTTCATAGGGAACATAATTCTACTCCTGGAAAGCTTTACAAGTTTATGAAATGTTCATGATGATTTTAGTGCATACTTGCCTAGGATACCTGACACTGTCTTAAAAGATTCTGCTTTTACTCTCCAACCAAATTCAATGCCAGGGAAGGGCCCATTTTCTCAGGAAAAATCAAAATCACAAAAGAGAAGATATGTTCCATCCAAGACACCATTAAGTAGTTGCCTTCTGGCGAGGAGGAAAGCTTTCCCCTAAACATATTTCCCAAATAAGAACCATAGATTTTGTGCACACACATTTAGAGGGCATGTGGCTTATGTCTTCTTCTACCCTTTGGAAGATTATTTAGGACCAGTCAAGTGAAAATGCATCCTCGATTTTGGCTGTGATGATATCTTGTCTGATGCACCTTGTCGGAGCCATAACTTGTGAACCGTACACCCGTTGGCCTTGAAATTTAACAGGTGGTTTTTTGTGTTTGTTCTACATTAGGTGAATCTTTGATTGACCTGACTCTAAAAAAAAAGTGTTTTCGGGACCTAACTCCTCCATCTAGTGTCCCAAAATTAGCTTTTAGAATAGGTTTTGGGTTTTTTAGGTTTTTTTTTGCTGTGAAAAGTTTATTATCTTTTGTTATACCTTAATTTGAAACCTAATATTTTAAATTAAGGTTTTTTATTGTAAGAGGGATGTGTGCACCGAATTTGGGCGCAATCCGACTCATTTATATTTTTAGCAGTTTTTAGAAAGAAGATTTATTTTTAGTAGTTTTAGAAAAAAGATGTTTTTAGGGTTTCTTTAGTTTTTGGTTGTTATATTATGGATTGTAATATTTTGTAGAAGGGGTGTGAATTCAGGAATGAGAAGAATATCAATTTTGCAGTTTTCTTCCATTATTGCATTTGTGTTATATGATTGGAGTCCATTTTGTTGGTCTCTTGTAGCTGAGTTTACATCATTTGGTATCAGAGCAATGGTGTAAACTCAGCTACAAGAGACCAACAAAATGGACTCCAATCATATAACACAAATGCAATAATGGAAGAAAACTGCAAAATTGATATTCTTCTCATTCCTGAATTCACACCCCTTATACAAAAGATTACAATCCATAATATAACAACCAAAAACTAAAGAAACCCTAAAAACATCTTTTTTCTAAAACTGCTAAAAATAAATCTTCTTTCTAAAAACTGCTAAAAATATAAATGAGTCGAATTGCGCCAAAATTTGGTGCACACATCCCTCTTACAATAAAAAACCTTACTTTAAAATATTAGGTCTCAAATTAAGGTATAATAAAAGATAATAAACTTCTAACAACAAAAAAAACCTGGGAACCTATTCTAAAAGCTAATTTTGAGACACTAGATGGACGAGTTAGGTCCCGAAAACACTTTTTTGGAGAGTCAGGCCAATCGGAGATTCGCCTGATGCAAAACACACATAAAACCACCTGTTAGATTTCAAAGCCAACGAGCATACGGTTCACAAGTTATGGCTCCGACAAGGTGCATCATTGTATTAGTAAGTAGATGTACCTCACTTTTATATAATTATCTGTTGAGCCCCATGTCTCAAGGAATGTTCTTTCTATCTTGAAAAGAATATTCTTTCCTTTTAGCATTTTCCATATTAGGTCTATGAGGTCTTGATAATATATTTATGGGCGAGATGTACATTTTTTCCGCTAATATGTTTGCTCCTTAGTTAAGTCCACTGAATGAATCCATCCATGATCATGAAACACTATCTTTAATTAATAGCAGATTAAGAAATTTTCCATTCCAAAAGAGAGTGCTTTTGCTATTCTTGAACTTTCAAAGTAAGCCCTTCTAGAATAGAGTTCTTGAACTTTCAAAGTAAGCCCTCCTAGAATAGAGTATGATTTAGTCTGATGGAGGTAGCACTTCTTCAACTACCAATGTTCTGGGATTTGAAGGCCATCCTAGAGATGGGTCTCGAAAAGGCATTTTACCATCCCAAAACACGTCCCACCATATCAATCCCAGAATTTCATTGGACATAGCTTTAAACTGTTTAATCAGTAAAACATGAAGTAAGATCTGCCTCTGTAATGAAAACTAAGCTTAATAGTTTCACCTGGCTGCAGTCAGATTCACTACATTTCACTCGTGAAGAGTTAAAAGTTGATGGGATTAAGATCCATGACTTGTGTATGGACAGACCCCAACCTATCTCCCAACTTCAACCAAATAGACATTGCATTCAAATTTGTTGCCATAATATACAAATCATATTCATATTTCAATCATTATGTCATAAACATATTAAAAGTTTGTCTGGTTTCACTGCAAGGTAATTGTGAAGAGTTTTAGTTTGCTATGGCATTTCTAGCATTGAAAAGTTTTGGTTAGTAGGGTTTGTTTTAGGGATGAACTGAAATGGCAGGCAGCATTATGGTAAGGATTACAACTTTTGAAAAATTGGAGAAAAGTGATGAATTATGGTAAGGATTATTGACTTTTATAAAATTGGAGAGAAGTGATGCATTATTTGAAAAACGTGAATTCTAGCTAGTCTTTCAAAAAAGGGAATAAATTTCTTATATATACCATTTGTATTATAGGTGCTACAACTTTTACTTCTTCCGAAACCAGTGGTTTACCATTACATATTTTAAGATGAATGGTCTGAGCTTACAACAGCTACATATTTCAGGACACATTCTAGAAGTGCATAAGATGTATATTTGCCCTAAAGAAATAGTGGTTTCAGTTTACCATAACATATTTTAAGACGAATGGTGAGCTTACAACAGCTACATATTTCAGGACACATTCTAGAAGTGCATAAGATGTATATTTGCCCTAAAGAAATACCATATCATTGCGCGGTAAAAAATAGCCACCTCAGTAAAAATATTTAGCACCTTTTAACGAGGTGATAGAATAATTTTAGTAGAAACGTAAAATCAGTCGATTGGGTTAATCTAACACAAAAATACAAAATATTATCAACATTGATAAAAAGCATTGCCCGGTCAAAATATTAATTTCATTTGGCCAAAACCTGCACATTAAGCATTCTCTAGGCAATTCAACTCATCCCGTGAGTGTTCTACCACATCCGCAGGTTCAATTTCCATAAGAAATATGTATAAAAAATATTACTTAAAAAAATTCAGCAAATTCTAATATAAGAAATGCAAATTCTAATATCCAAGAAGGCTACCATCGCCAGCTTCCTATGCTTTCTATGCTGTTTATAACTTTTTTCTTATGTCCCCTCTGCTTTCAGTGGGTCTCTTCCCCGCATAAATCCATAAGCCTCTGACAAGTCTAGTGTGAATGCTCTGCAGATCTGTATTGTTTTTTATACTGGAGACAACCAAAACAAGCTTTAACACAATCGGCAGATGACTGCATCTCTGCCAAAACTTTTTAACGTGATATCTGATATATTGACATATCTCAAACCTGCAAACGCTCTGTTTATTTTATTTTGTATCTGTAGGTGAAGTTGAGGATCAGTTAAAACTCCTGCAAGAATTAGCACCTGACTGGATCTATTTATTGTTGAAGGAGTTTTAATGATCCGGAGTTTTAACTGATCCTCAACTTCTCCAGCAGCAGCGCTTCGGGTAAAATATGTTTCATTTAACTCACATGACTGTGCGCAAATCGCCTGAAATCCCAAGTAGGTGCTTACTACTTACAGCCCCTGTTTGCCTTTCCCGTTTTCATTCTGCCCTTTCCCGCGCGGTGGTGATTTGGCGGGAATGCCGACGTATACCTTCTTTTTGGCGGGAGTGCTGACGTGGCTGTTGTTGTCTTCTAGACCCAACGACGTCCGATCAGCTGAGCGAGCTTCTCAAGCCAAGTGGCAATGTAGCATGATTCTCGATGACTCCAAACGAAAATCATCATTATAAAACTCTATTTTGCAGCGTAATTTGCGGGTTTACATCCAAACCTGATACTTAAAAATATCTTTCTTCCCTTTTCTATGTTTAATGTTTACCGTGAAGTATAGTGGTTATAAGAGAATGTATTAGTATTGTGTGGTGGTTTTTTCATGTAATAATTATAGGAGTGCCTGCTCGAATTAGTGGAGGTTAAATAAAAATAAATTACTATGTAATTTATAAATATTATCGATTTTATTATATAAAAAAAAAAAAAATTACTATGTAGTAAACTATGGAAGATTATAAATATAGAGTATTATTGAGAAGAAGTCATTTAAGGTCGATTAAATTTATATATACAAAGCATAATTTATGTACATATCATCAATAGAATACATTTGCATGATAAGCACAATATGTCTAGAATAAAAATTACAGCATTGTATTTAATATTGATTTTTTTCATTGATATAATAGGAACTCCTTATCTTTCATAATCATTGTAATATTTTCAATTTTATTTCTCATAAATAATTTTTCCTTTTTAAATAAAGAAGGCCAATAATTTAATGTATGATATCCATTCCAAAATTCTTTTAAAAAGGAACAAAATAAAAAAAGTGGACCAATGATTAGGCACTCTTTCAATTTTATTTGATAAAAATAAGCTTCCTTTTTAAATAAATAAGGTCAATAATACAATGTATAACACCTCCTAATTGTTAAAAAAGAAAATAAAATTTCTTCTTATGACCTTAGACCACTCTTATTAAAATGAATCAAAGGGAATTGTGTTGAGCAAGGTGCAGCAAAAGAATTGCAAAAGTATTGTCATTGTTGTCAACACAATCGGATTGATGCGATTGATGCGATTCGGAGGTCGATCGGATCAAGTGCGAAAGTTTCAAGGAAAACGAAGTGACCCGATTCGAAACTGGCAAAAAGAGACAAGGAAGAAAACTGTCGCGATATCGCGACATGTTTTCTGTCGCGATTTCGCGACATGGTCGAGGAGAGAGAAGGCGCAACCGGAAATGTCGCGATTTCGTGACATGTCGAGTTTTCGTTGAGGAGAGAGAAAATGTGTCGCGATTTCGCGATAAAAAGCAGGAGAGAGAAAATGTGTCGCGATTTCACGACATGGCCGAGGAGAGAGAAGATGCGAGCAAAACTGTCACGATTTCGCGACATGCTGGCAGAGAAGGAAACAAAGGTGTAGCGATATCGCTACATGTTGAAATGAATGGAAACAAAGGTGTAGCGATATCGCTGCATGGTGAAAATACATGGAACTAAGGTGTAGCAATTTCGCTACGTATTTAAACAAAGAGAAACTAAGGTGTAGCGATTTCGCTACAGGTTGAAACAAAGAGAAACTAAGGTGTAGCAATGGCGCTACATGTTGGAACAAAGGGAAACTAAGGTGTAGCGATTTCGCTACTAGTCAAAAGTGTAGAACTGAAAGATGCAACAATGATATTACAAGTCAATGAAAGATGCAGCGAAATCGTGACATTTTCGGCTACGCCTTCTCTCTCCTCGATTTTGTCGTGATATCGCGACACATTTTCTCTCTCCTCAGCGAAAACTTGACATGTCGCGAAATCTCCTCAATTTTGTCGCGATATCGCGACACATTTTCTCTCTCCTCCAACGAAAACTTGACATGTCGCGAAATCGCGACAGTTTTCTTCCTTGTCTCTTTTTGCCAGTTTCTGAATCTGGGTCACTTCTGTTTTCCTTGAAACTTTTTGCACTTGATCCGACTGACCTCTGAACTGCATCAATCGCATCAATCTGACTGTGTTGACAACAATGACAATACTTTTGCAATTCTTTTGCTGCACCTTGCTCAAAAAACAACTCCTATCCATCACCTTGCTCACCAATCAACTTCTAACCATTGCATCAACTGATCAACTTTGATTGTGTTGACAACAATGACAATACTTAGGTTACACCTTGCTCATCAATCTCCCCCTTTGGAATTGTTGGCAACACATGTAATTGTGCTGCAATTACCTGTAATTCTTCTCCCCATTTGACAATAATACCAAAGGGCGGCTGCAAAAACTCCCCCTTAGTCCATGCACAACATTCACAGGCAAAAAATTAATCTAGTTAGCAAAAAGCATAAACATGAGCAATATGATGAACAGATCCATAAATTCTCCCTCTGAGAATTTGATCCTGATGTCTAGTCAAATCTTAGCCAATACTTGGGAAAAAATTGACTTCTTCAGATCACGCTGTCTTCTGAGCCTCAACCCTCTGTAATCTGTCATAGACTCACTAATAACCTACTTAAGAAGCACACCTAGAACTTGTCCAGATCAGCACACAAGTTCTCATTAGAACCACGCTTAGCATGAACCCACAAAGAGAATTGTTAGAGACCCAATGTGATTTATCAACTTCATAGAAACATACAGAGAATTGTTAGAGACTCAATATGTTCTATACTTAATTCCCAATCTCAAACTCAACTATTAAACTCAAGACAGCCAACCAAGGGTTCCATCAACTTAATACAAGTAGCTAGACTCACAAAAATAAGCCCTAGAGCACAAAGCTTCCACTATCTCAAACCATAAATTAGGATTTACACCAAGCCAAGGGATACCTAACAGAGTACCTTTTCACTCCAACCTTATTTCAGAAAACATACACCAATCATACTCATAAGAAGAATGAGTCCATACCTCATTTGAGTAGAAGATAATTGAACCTTCAAGCTGACACTACACACAACTCTCAAACTTTCAACCAATTTAAGGAAGGAATAAAAATAAATTAGCAATAAAGTGAACTTCTTTTATTACACCTTTTAGCTCCACTTCTTTAAACACAATCATCAAAACATTCCAATAAGATAATGTCAAAGCAAAATATGACAACTTAACCTTATACCTCCATCAATTATATTTGCCAAGTCACTTAAAAAAAAAACTCCAAGCAAATAATAATAAAAGATATACCTTGGCCAAACTTAGTTCTCCAACCTTTGGAGAAAGTGAATAACACCACCACAAAAGCTAAAGCGCTTTTATTGCTGCTATCCACGAGCATCATGACCAAGATGAAATTGCCCACATGGGTCAAACTTGGCACCTCTGCCCAACGCTTCTTCACTTCAACAAGCAGATTTCACATCTTTCAATAAAATTGATAGGAGACTCACTTGTACCAACTCTACAAATTTACTGCCAACTTAGTGCAAGCAATAAATACTGTACTGCGGCACAACCAGATTCCTTTTTAAACTTAAAACCTGATATGAGTTTTCTACAGATACTGCAGATCACTTTACTTTTAACAGTGCAAATCTTGGAGAAGACATTTTGACAAACACTTTATGGCCAACCATAAAGCCCCTTACTCAACCTCAACTTCTTAACCTCGGATTGATATTTTATCAACGATTAACCTGAGTCGTCCGTGAATTGAATAATATTACCAATGCGACAAGAAGGATCTTGTAAGCTTTACCTCAAAGTGTAAAACAAATACACGCTGCTCGAAACACGTATATGCAGCTAGAGCAAACACGAAAAAAATTCTGAACTGTTATGATCCAAAGTAATGAACAGTTGGTGGAAGAATTATCAACAGTATAGCAGTGACATATCTCAACACTACCAAATGTGACAACTCTTCAAATTAAACAGCACACTTCATGGCACCTTCAAAAACGACAACAAGAACTGACAACACACTTTAGCTGCAAACAACAATAACTCGACTTCTTACCTTTCATCCTCAGAAAATTGGCCCAAAAACATAGGAGCATTAAAATAAAATTTTAAGATTGCTCCCCCTGAGGATGTGCCACCTGGAACTGCTTAAAGCAGAAGAGGAGTAATCTCCTTCTGTCCAAGGAGACATAAATTCCTTTCTTCTGTCTTTCTCCAGAATTTCCTAAACTTGGGCTTGAGTTTTTCAACTACATCCCTATTTTTCCCTTATTCGTGAACTTGAACATTTTTCTTGCGGGGTTGTCTCTTGTGCATTCTTGAAGGATGATTATTTTCCTTTCTGCTGTGCACATGATTTATTCTCTGTCTGTATTGTATTCTTTGCGTTTGATGAAATCTAGGGTTTTGCCTTAGATTAGATACAGAAGTTTTTGCACAGAAACTTGCTACGTGCCCTTGACCATTACATTTAAAACATTGCACATGTTTCATTCCCTGTCTGTATTGCATTCTGTGTGTCTGATAAAATCTATGGTCTGGCCTTAGATTAGATACAGAAATGCTTGGACAAAACCTTGCTATGTGCCCATGGCCATTACATTTAAAACATTGCACAGGGTGTTCACTCAAGAAAGCAGATGTGTTTTTGTCAGTATAACTCTTTGATCTATTATTCTATCCATAATAAAATGCCTTGTGACCATAGTAGTTGCATTTAGAACAATAGCCATTAAAAGCATTATTATTAAAAGAGTGAGAGTGAGAGAATTTCTATTCTTGTGGTTGCTTTGCTGTAGATTTTCTTTGATGATTTCTTCCTTTTGAGGATTCAACTTGGGACTTTTCTTTTTTCAAACCTTCAACCGAGGACTTCTTCTTCTCTGCATGTTTAGAGGATGAAGGTTGTTCAACTTCATATCCAAGACCAAACTTATACGTGGAGCTTCTTTGTTGATTTATCATTGTATCTAGCAACTCTGTGCTTTTTTCAAATTTGAGATTTATATTGGCCTCTTTTAGTTGTTTCTTCAAAGAAACAATCTCTTCTTCTTGTTGGCAACAAGCAGTCTTTTTCTCATTGAACTGAGACCTGAGAATTTCTTCAACCCTCTTGGACACATCTACTTGCAACTTTAGATCACTAACAGTTTTGTTAGATTCTTCTTCACGTTTGCTATATACATCGACTTTATCATTCAGCTGTGTCTTCAAGACTTCTTCTGCTTTCTTGGCCTCTTGAATTTGTAAACAGAGATTTTCAATCTCATCCCCGTATTCTTCCAAATTTTTGGACAGTCTTTTATTGCTTTTCTTTTGTATACTTAACTCTTCAAGAGCGGCGATCAACTCACCTTCTAGATCTACTTCAATCTCCAGGTTTTCATTGCAAACTTCAGAGTTCACTTCTTCTTCCTTCTTTAGTGCAATTTTCTCTTCTGAAGGAATTGAAACTGACTGAGATACCTTAATGGAAGATAATATATTCTTCTTACCCATTGTAAACTAATCCAAGATCAACCCTAACTGATTTAGCCTGAACTGAGAACTTTGCTCTGATACCAATTGTTAGTCTTACAATGGCACTGAGAGGGGGGGGTGAATCAGTGCAGCTATTTTAAAAACTTAATGCTTTAACTCTTAAAGCCAAAACAAAAGAAAGCTAAAACCAGAAACAATAAATACCACAAGAGAGCATAACATAACACAAGATGTAACGAGGTTCACCAGTTTTGGCTACTCCTCAAACTAGACTGCTTGGACTCCCATCCAAATCCAGCCATTGCAAAGCACCAAATTTACAATCAATTTACCAGCATCCACTGGAAAGAGCAACAACCCCTAATTTACCAGCAGCAACTGGAAGGAGCACCAACCCACGATTCCAAGCACCAACTTGGATTTCTATTTTCAATTTTGATTGACATAAAAATGCCTTCAGTGTTACAAGATCCTCACTGATCTAGCTTAAATCAAATCAATCTCATGGAAGCATACACTCTTTTACAGTTCTACCTTCTGCACACTTACAGCCCTTTCATATGGCATGCTCTTGCATCTTACATACAGCCAGTCTCTTTCTACAACATCTTCTATCTCGCAGCAGCAACTATCTTCTCTATACGGTTATACTTTTATAACCTTTCAATCCTGCATGCAATCGAATCACATACTCTGACTGTTCGAATCCATGCAATACGGCTGTTCGGTTCCATGCATTTTGACTGTTTGAAACCATGCAATACGTCTTTTGGAAACCATGCAATACAAAAATTTTGTTTCATGCACTTCGACTGTTCAATTTCTTCGAATACGGCATTTCGAATGCTTTTTCGAAAACCTTTCGATACTTTAAATTTGATTCTTCGAATGCTTTTCTATTCTTCATGTTTGGCTTTTCTGTATGCTTCAAATACGTCTGTTAGAATGCCTGCAAATTTGACCTTTCGAATGCTTTTATTATCCTTCAAATTCGGCTTTTCGAATGCGTTTAAATTATGCATGTTTGTCTGTTGCAATGCATGTCCAACACCTGTCAACAATTAACTGTCTGTCTGACTTCAGTTACTTTTTACGTAACTGGTGCATGATTTTCCTGTTTGCTTTTTTGACACGTGTCACCTTGCATGTTCCTGCGGGTTTTATATGCCAGACTGTTACCTGTCGCGATATCGCGACACTTTTGACTTATGCTGACGTCACCCTGAAGGTTGTCGCTAAATCACGAACATTTTGGCCTTGAAAGCTTTTCCCTCGCTCATGTCGTGATATCGCAACACTTAGAACTTTTGCTGACGTCATCCTTCAGCATGTCGTGAAATCATGACCGTTTTGGCCCTTGGAAGCTTTCCCTGCATCTTGTCGTGATATCGCGACACTTTGAGCTTTTGCTGATGTCATCCTCAATGTTGTCGTGAAATCACGACGCTTTCGGCTTCCAGCAGCTTTCCTTTCATCCTGTCACGAAATTGCGACACTTTCAACTTTGCTGACGTCATCGTCCTGCTTGTCGCGAAATCGCGACCCTTCCGGATTCCGTACACTCTTCTTTGCCAGCAGCAGCGAAAAAGGAACATGTCACGAAATTGCGACACTTTGTTCTTCCGTACAACTCTCCTTGCCAACTCCAGTGAAACTGAAACATGTCGCGAAATCACGACACTTTGCTCTTCCGTACAACTCTCCTTGCCAACTCCAGCCAAATTGGAACATGTCGTGAAATCGTGACACTTTGCTCTTCCGTACAACTCTCCTTGCCAACTCCAGTGAAAATGGAACATGTCACGAAATCGTGACGCTTTCGGCTCTTGCTGACGTCATCAATCTTCTTGTCACGAAATCGCGACGCTTCTGGCTTCCGTACTCTCTTTGCTCCATGCAGTAGCGAAATCGCTACAACTTTTTGCCTTGTGCTTTTACCTTGTCTTTTTCATGAAATTTTGACTTGTAATATCATTGCTGCATCTTTCAGTTCTACACTTTTGACTAGTAGCGAAATCGCTACACCTTAGTTTCCCCTTGTTCCAACATGTAGCACCATCGCTACACTTTATTTTCTCTTTGTTTCAACCTGTAGCAAAATCACTACACCTTAGTTTCTTCTTGTTTCAACATGTAGCGAAATCGCTACACCTTAGTTTCTCCTTGTTTCAACATGTAGCGAAATCGCTACACCTTAGTTCCATGTATTTTCATCATGCAGCGATATCGCTACACCTTTGTTTCCTTTCATTTCAACATGTAGCGATATCGCTACACCTTTGTTTCCTTCTCTGCCAGCATGTCACGAAATCACGACAGTTTTGCTCGCATCTTCTCTCTCCTCGATCATGTCGCGAAATCGCGACAATTTGGCATGCATTTTCTCTCTCCTACTTTTTGTCGTGATATCGTGACACATTTTCTCTCTCCTCAGCGAAAACTCGACATGTCACAAAATCGTGACATTTTTGGCTACGCCTTCTCTCTCCTCGATTTTGTCGCGATATCGCGACACATTTTCTCTCTCCTCAGCGAAAACTTGACATGTCGTGAAATCGTGACATTTTCGGCTATGCCTTCTCTCTCCTCAATTTTGTCGCGATATCGCGACACATTTTCTCTCTCCTCAGTGAAAACTTGACATGTCGCGAAATCGCGACAGAAAACATGTCGCGATATCGCAATAGTTTTCTTCCTTGTCTCTTTTTGCCAGTTTTTGAATCTGGATCACTTCTGTTTTCCTTGAAACTTTCTGCACTTGATCTGACTGACCTCTGAACTGCATCAACTGCATCAATCTGACTGTGTTGATAACAATGAAAATAATTTTGCAATTCTTTTGCTGCACCTTGCTCAACAAACAACTCCTATCCATCACCTTGCTCACCAATCAACTTCTAACCATTGCATCAACTGATCAACCTGACTGTGTTGAAAATAATGACAATACTTAGGTTGCACCTTGCTTATCAACAACCTTCAGGGTGATGTCAGCATAAGTTAAAAGTGTCGCGATATCGCGACAAGTAACAGTCTGGCAGGTAAAACCCGCAGGAGCATTCAAGGTGACACGTGTCAAAAAAGCAGACAGGAAAATCATGCGACCGATTACGTAAAATGTAATCGATGTCGGATCTGCGATTCATAGATTGACAAGTTTCAGTCATGCATTCGAACAGTCGTTTGCATGTATTCGAAGAATCAAATTTAAAGTATCGAAAGGTTTTCGAAAAGTCTTTTTTACAGCCTTCGAACGGTCGCACTCATGGAATCGAACAGACGTATTTGAAGCATACAGAAAAGCCGAACATGAAGAATCGAAAAGCTTTCGAAGAATCACATATGGAATTTCGAAAAAGCATTCGAAAAGCCATATTCAAAGAAATTGAATAGTCAAAGTGCATGAAACAAAATTGCCATACTGCATGGTTTCAAAAGACGTATTGCAGGGTTTCGAACAGTCGAAGTGCATGGAACCGAACAACCATATTGCATGGATTCAAACAGTCAGAGTATGTGATTCGATTGCATGCAGGATTGAAAGGTTATAAAAGAATAATCGTACAGAGAAGATGTTGCTGCTATTAGAGAGAAATTGCTATAAAAGGAGGGTTAGAGAAGAATCAAGAGAAAAATAAGCAGAGCCGTGAGAGTGTGTAGAATTGGGTTAATTGCAGACCAGTCAGGGTCGTGCTTGAAGTGAAGACATTTTATGTCATCCTAAATTGATCAGAATTGCAGTCCAAGTTGGTGCTTGGTACTAGGAGTTGGTGCTCCATCTGTTGCAACAGAAAATTACAGGGGTTGGTGCTCCTTCCAGTTGGTGCTGGTAAAGTATTTGTAAAATTGATTTTGCAAAGACTGAATTTGGATTGGAGTCCAAGCAGTAATTTTTGAGAAGTAGCCAAATTGGTGAACCTCGGTATATTGAGTGTTGTGGTGTGCTCTCTTGTTCAAGTTGTTTTTCAGTTGTCAAGTTCTCTTTATTTCATATTAAATGCTGTAGATATAAAAATTAATAGCTACACTGATTCACCCCCCCTCTTAGTGTCATTGTGTAATCATCAATTGGTATCAGAGCAAGGTTCCTTGTACAAGCTTAATCAGCTAAGGAGATCTTGGAAGAAACAATGGCAGGTGGTGAAGGATTTTCATCCAACAAAGCTCCCTTATTTGATGGAACAAATTACACCTTTTGGAAACTCGGAATGCAAACATATCTGAGTGCATTGGGATACGATATTTGGGATTTTGTAGATAGTGGATACACAAGCACCCACTACTCCTCCAACAGATACTGCTGAGAAAAAGAAATTTGAAAACAACTCCAAAGCTAAGAATGTCATAATGTGTGGGCTTGTTGACGGTGAAGCGATAAGAGTCATGAGTTGTAAATTAGCAAAAGACATGTGGGATAAATCGAAGAGCATCCATGAAGGAGAGAGTAAGATTAAGGAAGCAAAGCGCAAACTCATCGAGCACGGTTCGAAGCACCGCAAATGAATGAAGATGAAAACATAGAGACTTATATGCTTGAGAGTCAATGAAATTATTAATGCAATCAGAGGACTCGATGAAGAAATTGATGATGCAGTTGTTGTGAAAAAGGTTCTCAGAACACTTCACAAAAGATTTAACTCCAAAGTCTCTGCAATAGAAGAGGCAAAAGATCTAAACAACTTCAGCATGGATGAGTTGCATGGTTCCCTGATAACATATGAAATGAGAATAGGACAAACCAAGTCTATAGACAGAGAAGCAACTTTTAAAGCACACAAGAATGTAAAAGCTGAACATGAATCTGAGGATGAAGGAACATTGGATGAAACAGAAGCCAATTTTGTTCGAAAACTCACAAAAGGAAAATGAAAATATAGAGGGAAGCTACCTTTTAAATGCTTCAATTATGGAGGAGTCGGTAATTTTGCAGCCAAATGTCCAATGCAGGAGAGAACCAAAAATGGTGAAGGTTCACACCAAGAAAAAGGTGACTGGAAGAAGAAACAAAATTTCAAAAAGAACAACTTCAAGAAGAAAAGCTTCATAACCAAGAATGTCGATGAGTTCGAAGAAAGCACGAGATGAGGAGTCCGAAGAAGAAGGAGGTGAAGCTCTGTTCATGGCACTTGAAGAAGAAAGAACGAGAGGAAAATCAGGAAGGTGATGAAAATTCCAAGGATGAAGCTGAAGTGTATTTGGAAGGAGAATTGGTTGCTGCACTTGAAGAGTTGAGTGCAAAAAGGAAGAAGAATAAATTTTTTTCAAAGAAATTAGAGAATGCCACAAACATAATAAACAATCTGAAAATACAGACAGAGGAATTCAAGAAAATGTCTGAAGTTCTTGATGAACAATTAACTGTAAAGACAGGTTGAATGCGACAAGCTAGAGGAAGACATTGTTAAGTTAAGGATGCAGTTAGAGGAGATGAATAGAAAATTGAACTGTTTTCATAAGTTTGAAGAAAGTACTGTAAAGATGGATAAAATGTTAAATAACCAAAGGCCTTCTGGCATCAAATTTGGTTTAGGATTTGATGAAGGAGAATCTTCAAAGGATTCAAAGAACTTGAATATAGAACCCATAAAGAAAGAAGAAAAGATCAGGGTTGAACCAGAAAAACAAAATCATGCAAAAGAAAACAATAATGCCAGATTCAAGAAGAATATTGACAAATATGGATTCACAAAAGTCATACATCCGAGGAAGAGAAGAGTCATGGCTCCTACTTCAAACTGGCAAAGACCGGCACCCAGGTTTAATCATGCATTTTATGGTTATTGTTTTAAATGCAATGCTTATGGCCATAAGATTTCAGATTGCAGGCATAATGTATCTCAAAGGAATTTTACCAGCAGAAATGTTTTTTCTCCTTTAATGAATTATGCAGTTGAATGTTATAATTGTCATAATTTTGGACATATTGCTAGAAACTGTAGAAGCACTTTTGCATCAAATAATTATCAGGGTAGAAAATCTCAGCCAAGTGGGTTGAAACAAAACCAGAAATTTCCTAAAAAATAGGCACATGCTAATGAAAGGACAAAGGCAAAACAAGTAGCAAAATCTGCTATCAAATCAGAATGGAAAGAAAATGAATCTTTGATTGTCCAGACTGCTTTTAAAGCTCAGAATAAATCAGCACCTTGGATACTTGACAGTGGTTGTTCCAGTCACATGACAGGTGACAAGCAAAAGTTTGAGAATTTACAGAATTATGAAGGTGGTTCTGTGAAATTTGGAAATAATGATGGAGCAAAGATTGTTGAAAAGGGATCAGTCAAGATCAGTGATGGCAATATAAAATCAAAAGAAGTCTTGTTTGTAATTGGCCTGAAGCATAACTTGCTAAGTGTAAGTCAAATATGTGACAAAGGTCATGATGTAATCTTCAAGAAGGAGGGCCGTGAAGTAAGAAAGACAAAAAATGGAAAGTTAATAGCCACTTGGATCGAGAACTTTAGGAAATCTGTATACACTTTCAGAAACTGCAGAAGGAACATGCTTGATGGGACAGGAAGATGAAAACTGGCTATGGCACAAGAGGCTTGGGCATATTAGTTTTGAAAATCTGGCAAAAATCAGTTCAACTAGATCAGATAGAGAAAAACAATACCTGGGAATTAGTACCTAGACCAACAAATAAAAACATAATTGGCACTAAATGGGTTTTTAAAAATAAATTGAATGAAGATGGGCAGGTTGTCAGAAATAAGGCAAGATTGGTATGTAAATGCTATGCTCAGGTTGAAGGCATTGATTTTGAAGAAACTTTTGCACCGATAGCCAGACTAGAGGCAATCAGAATGTTTCTGGAATTAGCAGTTCATAAAAACTTCAAAGTATATCAAATGGATGTAAAATCAAAATTTTTGAATGGAAAACTGGAAGAAGAGGTTTACATTGAACAACCAGATGGCTTCCAACTTGGTGAAAATCCAGATTTTGTTTGTAGGTTAAAGAAAGATTTATATGGATTAAAACAGGCACCCAGAGCATGGTATGCAAGGCTGGATAATTATCTAATTAAACAAGGGTTTAAGAAAGGTTTGGTGGATAGCAACTTATATGTCAAAACAGAGAAGGGTCATCTTATTGTTCTTGTTTTTTATGTAGATGACATAATATTTGGCAGCAACATGGATGAATACTGCAAAGACATATCAATTAAAATGAAAAAAGAATTTGAGATGTCAATGATTGGTGAACTTTCTTATTTCTTAGGACTGCAGGTCAATCAAAATGAAAAAGGCATTTTTATTTCTCAAGTTAAATATGTAAAAGAAATGTTGAAAAAGTTCACAATGGAAGACAGTAAACCGGTCAGCACTCCTATGACAACGAGTCGCAAGTTGAGCAAGGATGATAAATCCCCAGATGTAGATCAAACAATGTACAAGTCTATGATTGGAAGCCTGTTGTATTTAATGACCACTAGACCAGATATATTACAAGCAGTATGTATGGTTGCAAGATTTCAGGCCAGTCCCAAAGAAACTCATGTAACAGCTGTAAAGAGGATCTTCAGATATCTCAAGGGCACTATGGATTATGGGTTGTGGTACCCAAAAGGCAAAGACTTCACTTTGATTGCATATTCTGATGCAGATTGGGCAGGATGTATTGATGACAGAAAGAGCACAAGTGGAGGAGCATTTTATCTTGGTGACAGGCAGCAAGAAACAAGAATCAGTATCTCTATCCACTACAGAGGCAGAATACATTGCAGCAACAACATGCTGTACTCAGATATTATGGATGAGACAAACGTTGAAAGATCTTGGTATCCACTTCAAAGAGCCAATATCAATAAAATGTGATAACACTAGTGCTATCAACATATCCAAGAATCCAGTAATGCATTCAAGAACCAAACATATTGCAATCCGATATCATTTCTTGAAGGATAAAGTTGCAAAAGGAGAGGTTAAATTGGATTTGTTCCAACTACAGAGCAAGTAGCTGATATATTCACAAAACCTTTGCCAAAGGAAGTATTTGAATATCTTCGAAAGAAGTTGGGAGTAGTCACACCACCCAAGCACTGACTAGCTATGGGAAACACATTCTCAGGGGGAGCATTCAAAATTTTTAAGTCTGAGAATGTTGTGCATAGACTCAGGGGGAGTCTACAGTGAGCCCTTTGGTATTATTGGCAAAGGGGGAGAAGAAATTAAGCAAGGTTGCAGTGTGTTGCCAACAATTCCAAAGGGGGAGATTGTTGAGCAAGGTGCAACAAAAGAATTGCAAAAGTATTGTCATTGTTGTCAACATAGTCAGATTGATGCAGTTCAGAGGTCAGTCAGATCAAGTGCAGAAAGTTTCAAGAAAAAGCAGTGACCCGATTCGAACCGGCAAAAAGAGACAAGGAAGAAAACTGGCGTGATATCGCGACATGTTTTCTGTCGCGATTTCACGACATGGTCGAGGAGAGAGAAGGCACAGTCGAAAATGTCACGATTTCACGACATGTCGAGTTTTCATTGAGGAGAGAGAAAATGTGTCGCGATTTCGTGACAAAAAGTAGGAGAGAGAAAATGCACGCCAAATTGTCGCGATTTCGCGACATGGCCGAGGAGAGAGAAGATGCGAGCAAAACTGTCGCGATTTCGTGACATGCTGGCAGAGAAGGAAACAAAGGTGTAGCGATATCGCTACATGTTGAAATGAATGGAAAAAAAGGTGTAGTGATATCGCTGCATGATGAAAATACATGGAACTAAGGTATAGCGATTTCGCTACGTGTTGAAACAAAGAGAAACTAAGGTGTAGCGATTTCGCTACAGGTTGAAACAAAGAGAAACTAAGGTGTAGCGATGACACTACATGTTGGAACAAAGGGAAACTAAGGTGTAGCGATTTCGCTACTAGTCAAAAGTGTAGAACTGAAAGATGCAGCAATGATATTACAAGTGAAAAGACACAAACAAGAAGATGTAGCGATTTCGCTACTGCATGGAGCAAAGAGCGTACGGAAGCCAGAAGCATTGTGATTTCACGACAAGAAGATGATGACGTCAGCAAGAGCCGGAAGCGTCGCGATTTCGCGACATGTTCCATTTTCACTGGAGTTGGCAAGGAGAGTTGTACGAAAGAGCAAAGTGTCACGATTTCGTGACATGTTCCATTTTCGCTGGAGTTGGCAAGGAGAGTTGTACGGAAGAGCAAAGTGTCACGATTTTGTGACATGTTCAATTTTCGCTGGAGTTGGCAAGGAGAGTTGTACGAAAGAGCAAAGTGTCGCAATTTCGCGACATGTTCCATTTTCACTGGAGTTGGCAAGGAGAGTTGTATAGAAGAGCAAAGTGTCACGATTTTGCGACATGTTCCTTTTTCGCTACTGCTGGCAAAGAAGAGTGTACGGAAGCCGAAAGTGTCACGATTTCACGACAGCATTGATGATGACGTCAGCAAAGTTGAAAAGTGTCACGATTTCACGACAGGATGAAAGGAAAGCTGCTGGAAGCCGGAAGCGTCGTGATTTCACGACAACATTGAGGATGACATCAGCAAAAGTTCAAAGTGTCGCGATATCGCGACAAGATGCAGGGAAAGCTTCCAAGAGCCAAAACTGTCATGATTTCGCGACATGCTTAAGGATGACGTCAGCAAAAGTTCTAAGTGTCGCGATATCGCGACATGAGTAGGGGAAAAGCTTTCAAGGCCAAAATGGTCACGATTTCGTGACAACCTTCAGGGTGACATCAGCATAAGTTAAAAGTGTCGCGATATCGTGACAGGTAACAGTCTGGCAGGTAAAACCCGTAGGAGCATGCAAGGTGACACGTGTCAAAAAAGCAGACAGGAAAATCATGCAGCCAGTTACGTAAAATGTAATTGATGTCGGATCTACGATTCATGATTGACAAGTGTCGGACTCATGCATTCGAACATGCCGTTTGCATGTATTCGAAGAATCAAATTTAAAGTATCGAAAGGTTTTCGAAAAGTCTTTTTTACAGCCTTCGAACGGTCGCACTCATGGAATCGAACAGACGTATTTGAAGCATACAGAAAAGCCGAACATGAAGAATCGAAAAGCTTTCGAAGAATCACATATGGAATTTTGAAAAAGCATTCGAAAATCCATATTCGAAGAAATTGAACAGTCAAAGTGCATGAAACAAAATTGCCGTACTGCATGGTTTCAAAAGACGTATTGCAGGGTTTCAAACAGTCGAAGTGCATGGAACCGAACAACCATATTGCATGGATTCGAACAGTCAGAGTATGTGATTCGATTGCATGCAGGATTGAAAGGTTATAAAAGAATAATCGTACAGAGAAGATGTTGCTGCTGTTAGAGAGAAATTGTTGTAAAAGGAGGGTTAGAGAAGAATCAAGAGAAAAATAAGCAGAGCCGTGAGAGTGTGTAGAGTTGGGTTAATTGCAGACCAGTCAGGGTCGTGCTTGAAGTGAAGACATTTTATGTCATCCTAAATTGATCAGAATTGCAGTCCAAGTTGGTGCTTGGTACTAGGAGTTGGTGCTCCATCTGTTGCAGCAAAAAATTAAAGGGGTTGGTGCTCCTTCCAGTTGGTGCTGGTAAAGTATTTGTAAAATTGATTTTGCAAAGACTGGATTTGGATTGGAGTCCAAGCAGTCATTTTTGAGGAGTAGCCAAATTGGTGAACCTCGGTATATTGAGTGTTGTGGTGTGCTCTCTTGTTCAAGTTGTTTTTCGGTTGTCAAGTTCTCTTTATTTCATATTAAATGTTGTAGATATAAAAATTAATAGCTACACTGATTCACCCCCCCTCTTAGTGTCATTGTGTAATCATCAAATTGAGGCAATGATTAGGCAACCCTTATATATATAGAGATAACATTTAGCAAGAATAGAGTGTGAAAGCACCAAACCCTTAGAACTTGAGATAAAGTCTTTTCTTTTTTTGGGAGGGATCCATTTATGGTTATACAATTTGGTAAAGCAAAGATAAAATAAGAGGAAAAACCCCAAGAACCAGTTGCATGGGGTGCAAGTTATATTTTAGGGTTTCCATGGAATTTTTTTAAATCTTTGAGAGTTTTCTTATTCAAAGAAGAACATTGAATTTAGACTTAAGGAGTTTTCCTTTATAAAGGATGTCATGTCCATGATGAGCATAACAAGGAAAAGACAACCAATCTAGATTTTGCAAGAAAATGATATTTTTCTCTAGCATTTTCGAAAGGAAAGAAGGGGTAAAACCAAAGAGTCTTTTTGTGTCCTCGATTCTATGGAAGAACACCCTTACTAGGTACCCAAGTCATGTTTCCAACCCAAACCTCAAAGTGATAACAATTTATTTTTTATGATTTCTTGTTTTTTTTATGTGGTATGGTTTGTAACTTTGTGGGTTAATTTGTCTACAGTTGAATATGTGTATGTTCCTTTGAAATGTTTGTGTTTTCCTTGTATGCCCATCAAAATTGAAAGAAAATAAGTGTTTGTATGTTATTATGATTGCATGAAATAAATGGATGCCCTAGTTTAGTATTGAGAGAAGTTTTGGTGGCATTTTACGCAAAAACCCTAGCCAAGTTAGGTAGTGGCTAAATGTAGACATTGTATGAACTTGCATCTTTAAAGTTATGTGCAAATTGAACTTTTCCTCCTGATTTTCCTTGAAGAGTGAAAATGTTGCCTTACTAGAGAGGTAAAGGGTATTGACATGGAAATTTTTACATAGAAAAAATCCTTTGCAATTTCATTTTAGATGTAATTCTATCTTGTAAGGATGAATATGGTTTGAATCTAGAGGATTTGTTCCATGAGTGGACTATGATAGTACATATATGAGCTAGTGAGGTATCCACCCTATCTTGGGAGGGAACTTGACGTTTGTTGATAGTAAAACCCATCCATGACAATACTTCCCTCCATGAAATACTAGTGGCTATGTTGTTTTTCTCTCTCTTTCCCATGGTAAAAATTAACCAATAAATGTGTACCATTTTATCTATGTGTTATCTCCCTCGTTATGTTGTAACTCTTATTTCTGAAATGGATGAAGGATGTATCATTTGTGGAGTTATGAATTAGAAATTTTATTTTTATTGATGATGACATGATGCTAGGAGGAGAAAATTTATCTTGTACTTTATTTACATAGTCATTACTTCTTTTATGCTCATAGTGTGTGTATAAAAAAAGGGAAAAACAAATGTTGTTGAGGTCACCTTGGAGTGAATACACATGTACCAATCTATTGTAATATGGTGGTGGTTATACTTGTGGCCTTAGGAAGTTAAAACATGAACTATAGTATACTCAACATGGCCTACCATGAGGCTCTAGTATTTGTTGAAATTCACAATACTTTCCATAAACATTCTGAAATATACATTACCCATAATCATATGCAAAAAAAAAGAAAAAGAGTGAAATAAAGGAGCATATAGAAAAATATAGAGAGAGTTGAATAAGAGGAATAATAGGTGGTTGCCCATAGGTACCCACATGATCTCGCATCACAAACTTATACAATGGATCAGTTGTTGGGGGTATTTATATCGATACCTAATCTCCAATTAAATGCTAACCTCAAGCTAACATAACCTGGCTTGAAGGTTAAATTACAATATATTAAACTTTTTAATCAAATGTCAAATATAGAGGTGGTTAATCAATATTGCTAAGGGTGAACACATCAAAACTATCTATAGGTTTACATAAAGATGCCCTTACATAGAATAATTCTAATAGGATTACATAGAAAGCTGCTTTTAGGATTACATATAAAATACCCAAAGCATTACATAGCTCTTGCATGTTGGCTACATCAAGGGTGCCCAAAGGGACTTCATCATTGGCAGCCTTGGTCTAATAAGGCTAGATTACAAATATTCCAAAACCCCTCATAAATTGAACTAAAGGACCAAGGAGAGAAAACATTAAAGATGATACATCTCCCCTCCTATAATGAATTCTCAAATGGGCCAATGAATCTTATTATCTTCTCTTGCCAAGGTACATATATTAGACTAACCCTTACACAAATATGAAGTTGTGACTCCACCACATGGATCAATATGTTGAGCTTCCCATGAGAATACCTTCAACATGTAATATGGTGACCATAATTTATCCTCCAATCTCAAGAGAAAATAGTTAATTCATGAAGCAACAAGTAAGTCTTTAAATAATCATCCCTAATGGTTAGAAAGGGACCTGTAGGAATAAGACATGTCTTGCAATAACCATCAAAATACTACTTATATTTAGCCAAAATATTACCAATTTTCATGCCAATGGGTTGTTGGAGTTAGAAAGTACACCATGCTTAGAAATTGAAAAGAGGCCCATTATTAGAGAAGTGTACAAAAAGATAAATATAGGAAATTGAATTATTAATATCTCAAATATAGTATAGCTAACCAACCACAACACTAATGAGCTTAGTTGGAGTTAGATGTTTGGTGATCTTTGTAGACAGAGAAAATAGAGGAAATAAGTTTTGATTCTTTAACATAATTGTTGAAGAAGGCATTTAAAGAACTTGCATTGGCCAAAGTAGCAAGGGACAATGTTGAGTCTAATATTCATGATCAATGTGGAGATCTTATGAGTGACAAAACTAGAATAAAATACAAGACAAATTCAACCTTGTTGCCTATTCATATTTGAACCATAAATATAGTGGATGCAAGTAAGCTTACCAACCATAATGCTAATGGGTATGTTGAAGTTAATGACATACGAGAGAAAAGAGGAGAATGCCAACTATGTCTATTTTGTATAATGGAGTCCCTCAAAATTGTAAGAGGTCCTTGAATTGATGCCACTAGTTTGTAAAGCTCAAAAAATTATGCAATCTAAAAAAAAGGCTTGAAATTTTGGTTTGGTGACAAATAAGACTATAATAGGCATTAGAATCGAAAGTAAGACCTCCCTAGAGCAAAGCCCCTATTTAATCTTATGCTACCCATTTTGGTCTTGAATTGATCAAATACCAAAGAGAAAAATGCACATTTAGTAGGTATGCTTTTGATGGAAAATACAAATCTTCCATGAACCAAAATAAACATCTTGTTATTGGTATTGGAACATGGGACCTTTTGATGACGACTAGATGCACTACCATTGCATCACACATGACATGTTGATCAAAAAATTCCCTTGTAATATTTAAAGAGGCCACTATCGCACACAACAAAAAATGCCCTTGGGCCTTCTAACACATACACCTTCATGAATTGATGTAAAATATTGTCATCATCCTTTGAACTCAAGACCTGCCATGTACCATACAAAGACCTTACTATGATGCCATAACTCACATATAGATACCATGGACTACTCCACAAAAATGTAATAAGTGTGCTAAAAATGGCTTTACATCTCCACACCAAAAGAAAGTCTTCATGATTTGAGCGTGGGACATTTCTTTTAGGACTCATAAGCTTTACCAATGCATTGCTTCTTATGCTAGCAACTTGTACATTTCCCCATTAATTTATGGATCCAAAAAATACTAAATGCTTGTGCGCTCACACCCAAAAGGCACCCCTCATACTTGTCTGTTATTTTCCCATCTTGAAAATGGAATATTTTGTATAATATTTCAAATTTCAAATTCAAAATTTGAATAACGGAAGGAAACTATCAAATGCAAAACAAGTATTTAAGTGTTGAAACAATGAAAAATTTTCAATTAGGACCCTCTTGAAATTTTGTAAGGAATCCAATGAAACTAACATCTCATCTGTATCTACTATGGTTTTCCCTATACAACTCTTTTATGCAATTGGACGAAAATGATTTGTGATGGTTTTGATATAAAGTATGCAACAACTAATGACACTCTATGAACATAATAACACCAACATGAAAATTCAAGTTAGCATATTACTTACATAATTTCATTGATTTCACAACAATCTAAGTCCATATAGTTTATGAGGGAACCATTGTAGGTATCCCATTTTTCATGGTAAGCAATACAAGTATCTACAAGTCAACCAAAGCATCTACAGGTATGTATACATGTTTGTAAGCTACAAAATCATATACACGTTTACATGAATAAAGAAGTTAGTCTAACATGACCATGCACAAGGGAAGGTAGTCCATGACAATAACAAACTATCTCTTCTAAATTTTATGCATTAAGAATATTTAAAATTTGTTTACAATAATGCTTTAAGAGCATTCCATAAAGACAACTATAAGCAATATAAGCATCTATAGGTTTTTAGACAATGTGAAATATTTATTTTTGTTATAGCATTTAAAATACCTCCCATGCATATTCTAATGAGCAAGGCAATCTTCTATAAATAATCATTCTTTCTAGGCAAGGTACTTATTATAGTTATTCAAACTTAGCAATTATTAAATAAAGACACCTACTACAGTAATTCAACTCAACACCTAATCTAGATAATACATCCACTACAATTATTCCTACTATAGTTATTCAACCATGCCAATAATACACTTGTTATAATTAATCCTATTACAATTATTCAAACTCAACAATAAGACACTTATTGTAATTATTCAAAGTTAGTAATAAGAAAACTATTACAATTATTCAAACTCATTACGAAGACAACTATTGTAGGTATGCAAACTCAACAATAAGACAATTGTTGTAGGTATTTGAACTCAACAATAAGACAATTTTTATAGTTTATTCAAATTTAACAATAAAAGAAAAATGTTGCAATTTATTCAAAGTCAATAATAAGATAGTTATTATAGTATTTAAAGCTCAATAATAAGATAAAATTTATTCAAGCTCAAGAATAATACAATTGTTATAGTTTATTCAAAACTCGTTAATAAGATAACTGCTATGATTTATTCAAACTCAATAATAAGACAACTATTACATTTATTCAAACTCAACAATAAGACAACTATTATTGTTAATCAAACTCATCAAAACAAAGTCTTCATTTGATACAAAACTAGAAACCTATCATAGAGTGTTGTTGTCATAATTTCCATGGTCTAGTACAAAGTTACACAAGTATTAGTAAGGTTTCACATGGTCAAAGTTGTTTAATGTCTATAGGGTATCATATTATGAGTATTCATAAATCCACTCTATGTTTTTATCTCAAATTTATAATATTGCGTAGTAGGTTTTATCCAATAGATAATAGGATTTTAATGTATATATAGGGTTCCAGTCCCTTATCCGAAACATTCAAAAAATATTTCAATTTGAATCTTTTGACAATATATTGTAAGGATTATATTCATAAATTTTAATGATCTCAACAACAAAACAATTTCAACCCTAATAAGCACAAGGGAAATTTAAACCATATATAATTATTAAAATCTAAAACAAAAATTACGTTTCATGCTTAGCCCCACCAAACATTGAGACATCACAAATATTAAGTCTTCTATGATTTGGTTTGTAATCAATATCTCTAAACAAAAATGGAATTTTTGTGAATGTCTTAGTTTCATTCATGTCCTTCCTCTATGATTTATTATCCCTAGAATATGCTCCCATTATCCCAAGGGTTTATGTTAAATAACTTTATTGGAGATATTTCCAACCTTGTTAAGAAGTTGTGAAGTTTTTATCAGAGCCAACATAGTGAATGTCCACATTAATGGTAAGTTGATTGTGGCTATGGAGCACACAGGGGCTTCACCCAACTACCTATCACGGTATGTTATGAAGGCGATGGCTCTCACAATGGTGAAGGAAACTCATACGTTCAAAATCATTGATGCACTAATAAAGGGAATTGCCAAAGTGGTCAAGAAGGTAGACATTTAGGTAGGGTCTTGGAAAGGATGCATAGATCTGATGGTCATCAACATGAGGGAGTTTGACCTCATCCTTTACCAATACTTTGTTCATGGAGGAAAGGTCGACATGGTTCCTACTTGTAAAGTTGCTATTCTAGGTGGTGAGATGTGAATTTCATATTCATTACTTATGGCATAGTCACCATACCTTGGTAGTCATTTCCTATATGAAATCTAATAGTGCATTCAAATGAATGCCCTTCTATTTTTATTGGACGTACACAAAATACTTGTGAAGTCCTAATTATAGATGAACCTGAGTTTTATGTTTTCTTAATTTATTATTATTTTTATTTTATTTTGTTTACTTTTTATGGAAATAAATTAGGTTCTTATGAAGTAAATTAACTCTAAAGTGGAGGTATTTATTATCTCTATCAATTAACCTAAAATCAAGACCTTTTGTTAATAATTTATACAAATCATAATTTCTTCTTGAATGGATTCTTAATCAAGGCACAATTCTATGGTACACTACCTACCTTAGACATCATGGGTTCTAAACCAATTAAAATTCATCAATATTATCATATTATTAATAATCATATAAGCATGTAGTGAAAATACACTGCAATATGTGCATGCATGCATGACTCCTCTCTTTAGATGTTGTTGTTTATAATCCATTGCCTTCTTCCTAATGATAACCTTCCTATCTTAGTCAAGTAGAGGGATACCCTATCAAGAACTCAAATGATAAAATAAGTAGTTAGTCCATTTATATAAAAATCCATATAATAATCATAATTATTCATTATCAAACTAACCATATATAACAATATTAACATCGTATCAATCTAAGCATCAAATGATGGGCCACTACTACCACATATCATCAAATAAACCATTTTATATAAAAATTAAATAATTCCAATAATTCCAATAATGTGGTCTATGATATCCTTCCCCACTAGAAAGGATCATACTCTCAATATTTGTAATAAAATTATTAGTGCTAAAAAAATTAGTCTATGTAAAGAGATGTAAAAAATAACCTTTAAATCTTTTTGACATATTCCTAAGTATAATTGTACTTAGTTTATTGATCTCATTAGACCTTATATTGGAATACTTATTTCTTATGTAAGCATAACTTGCTTGTATCTAGACTCCTCACTATCTCAACTAGAACCATCCTTGGGACTTAAACCTACATTGATTTCCAATCAATAATATGTGAAGAATTAGGATAATAAGGTTTCAATAAAGAGACATGAAAATCATAGATTTGAGTGAGGGATGAGGTAGTGCAAGTTTATAAATAACAAGATTGACAAACTTTAGAACATTGAAGGGTCCTACATATTAGGGTACAAGTTTGAAAAACATGGTAAACTTAATTAAATATTGCAATGGTCTCACCTTTAGGAATACTTTATCACCTAATAAAATTATTTAGGAGTCCTATTCCTATCAACATAACTCTTATACCTATCTATGACCTCCTTTAGCCACTACCTCTCTATTCATACCTACTCAATTTCTTTTAATATATCTAGATCTAGGACCACTTTGTCCCATCTAACAAGTGTGTGACATTTGTTGTAAAGTACCTCAAATTGATACATGCGTAGACTAGAATGGTAGGATATGCTATATGGAAACTCCAACAATAACAAGTATTCATCCCATCTATGTTATTGATCCATGCAATATATCCTTAATATATCCTCTAATATTGAGTTCACCCTTTTAGTCTATCCATAAGTTTCTAGGTGATAGAATGAATTTATATTCAACTTGTTTTCTAATGCAATATTCAAGACTTGCTAGAATCTTGAAGTGACCTTGATATCTCTATTTGATATGATATTTTCTAGTACACCATGTAGTTTAAAATATCTCTCATATAAATATTTTTTCTAAGACTAGAAAAACCATCCTTTAGATTTCTTGGGATGAAATAAGCCACTTTAATCAATTTATTAACTACAATAAAGAGAACATCATGTCGGTTTTTAGATATAAGCAATCCTTGCATAAAATTCAAATTTATCACTTGTCATTTGCACTTATGTATCTCATAGTGATTTAGCAATGTTGTTGAATGTATGTGTTTATTCTTGACTTGTTGATACTCCAACAAATTTAGTTGTCTTTCTTGAGGCCTAACTAGAAATATAACATTTTTAAGACTTCCACCAACTTTATTACACTTGGATGATCTAAATATGGATCACAATATGCTTCCTCCAAAACTACAATCTGTAAGTGCCCTGTATCTCAAGAGATAATATCTCTCTACTTGATACCCTTGAAACTAATGGTCCTAAATATCAAACTTTAAGGTAAAATTAACTCAGTTGAAGTGCTCCTCATTTAAATAAATAAAAAATTTATCTTTGAATGTTGTTTTAATGATAGTGTAGTAGCAATAAACCTCTGTTACCATTAGCATCAACCACTCATTTTCCCCCTCTTATGTAGTTGATGTCAAAGTCATACTTAAAAAGAAAATTTACCCATCACCTTTCACGAGCATTTAAGTTGGTTTGAATAAGAATATACTTGATCTAATGATGATTAGTTTTCAACTCAAATAGATATCCCATAAAATAATATATCCAAATCTATAGTTTATGAATAATCACTACTAGCTCAAAGTCATGTGGTGCATAATTTTGTTCGTAAGGCTTGATTTTGAGGGATTAATAGGCCACCTATTGAAATATGTGGTGTTAAGCTTCACTTGAGGCCATGGTTGATTTTTAAATTATATATGTTGTATAGCCTTATGGGCCTTGTACACCTTATATAAGAGGGTTTATTGTAATATTTTAATAATAAACCTCAAGGTCAGTTCTTTAACCTTAACCTAAGGTCACATGTATTTTGGGCATATATACACCTTGAATCTGACTATTTATTTATTCATTTGAGTGATTTTTCTTTCATTAGTGTGTTTACTTTGAAGTATATGGACACCCTTCTTATTGCATTGTGTGTATCTATAAATTGTTCTTTACTTATAGGTAATGTGTTGATTCCATTTTTTTTTGGAAAGTATAATTAAATTTGACATGGTATCAAAGTGGGTGTGAATATCTACTATTCAATCTCGAGATCTTGACAAACTATCCTTTACGATAATTCTAGAAGTAGTACAATTTTTTGGAAACAACCTAAGAAAGTCTCATGTGTTGTTGGTATTTCTTTAATTGTTGTGTGCCAAAACCCTAGGTGGAATTGGATCACAAAGACATTTGTGCGCCACAACAAATATATTGTTCCAAGAGAAGTATTCATTGATAGGTCTATAGGTCCTATCTTGGAATTTAGTCTTTTTTTTTACTAGATGGATCCCTTGGATGGTGAATTGATATTTTGAGAAAGTTTAGAACTATCATTTGTCTTTGATGGATTTAAAAATAAAAAATCCCTTCTCTACTTCATATTTTAATGTATAAATACAACATAGATGAGAGAAAATATTACATGATTACCAAAGGAGAGAATAAGAGGTTGAATAATTGTAACCCCCTTAATAATCTAGAGAAGTCATGAAGAGACTTAGTGCATGACAAAGACTTCTAAATTTCTTGGCAAAGTTATAAAATGACCCAATTTTTATGTTGATTTTATGAGAGAGGATGACTTAAGTAGTTATGTTCTAATAAAAGGTTATATAGGGAAAACCATAGTAGATATGGATAAAACATTGGTTTTTCTATTAGTTTTTTTATTTTTATTTTAGAGAGGTTGTAGTTAAATACTTTTTGTGATTTCATCACTAGGTACCTATTTTTGGCATCCAAAACAATTTACTCTTTGCCTCCATTTTTTAAAATTAAAAATTAAAAAAAAGGAATGTTTTAAGGAATATACTTTTTTTGGCAATAAAGTGGATCACATAGGATTATTGGTGAGTCGAGGGTCCAATAGAAGTTTCCACCATGAGCCTTGAGAAAATTATCAAGGATGGTTGTAAAAAATCCTAGAGGAGGAGGTTGTGCATTTGATTTTTTATGCTCTTGGTGGAGGGTCCTTGAGGAAGAAACATAGATTTATTGGAATGTGTGGGTGCAAGTACCCCATTAGTCAACACATAGGGTTTTTTATGTGAAGGATAATCCAATAGTGGATTTTGTGGTATTTTTGTTGTTATAGGTAGAACATGGAATATAGGATCTTGGACAATGAAGGGTCTAGGGTTTAGTTCACACACACTTCTTTTGGTTGAGATTCTAGTTAAGTGGAAGAAGCATCATAGTGCATTGGGGCCCATGGAGGCATTTTACCATCATATACATAATAACTTGTTATTGTAGTTTTGGAACTTGCTTTGTAGGAACAAGTGGCCTACTGGTTACTTATATAGGTGGATGTGTGTGGAGGCTCAGTGCCACCTAGATCTTGGAGACCCTACTTAGAAATTTTCTTTAGATTGGCTCTTTGGTGGTGATTAGCGTGACACTATTGATCAACATGGTTTCTTGATGAAGTTAGGAAAACATATCTTTTATTATATAAGAAGGATATACCAATTATTTGAAGATACATTGCACACATTAAATTCTTCTCTACCCAGTCACTCAAGTAGCCAACAATAGACTTGGTACACCCATGGCAATTTTTATCTTCAAAACCCAATAAATGATAATTTATGGTTTATTGATACCCTATCTAGTGGCCAAATAGTCAAAGTCCCAATGACACCCTTTTATCTAGTTTAGTAATACTTGGTAGTAGGTGGAAAGTCAAAACTTGATGCTTCCATTATGTTCAATCATCTATGCAATAAGTTGAAATCATCCATCTATTATTAAAATTCATAGTTTTTCTAGAAACAATCTGAGATGTGCATTCACCACAATCATATCTATAAAATAGGCACAAGTGAATTGAATACAACATTAATATATAGAAGAAAAAGAGAGATAAACTCAAAGAAAGAATAAGAGGTGTGTGCTTGTAGGCACCACACAATATTTTTGTATTTCATACACTGATACAATGGACCATTTATTTGGGGCTATTTATAATGATATCAAAACCCCAATTAGACCTAACATCAAGTCGACATTAATGTGACTTTGAGGTTAAATTGCAATAATAAAATAATAATAAATTACACCCTTTAATCAAGGTTATCAATCAGGTGGATTAACCAATATTACTAAGGGTGAAATGTGAAGGGTTCCCTTAGGTTTACATGAACATACCCATAGGATTACATAAGCCTAAAGGCTTTACATGAAGAATACCCATAGGATTACATGTTGGAGAATATTACATTATTTGGTAGATGTTAAAGTACCCCTATGGTAATTTGTAGTATTGTAAATATTAGAGTAGGGTATGTGATTTATATTTCCCCTAAAGTATGTATCAATGTCTAAGAATGTGAAAAGGGTCATATAATAAAGTGTGCAAGTGTGTAGAGTGTGAAAAGTGTCATGTAATAAAGAGTGCAAGTGTGCAATATGTGATTGTGTGCAATGTGTCATGTAATAAAGAGTGAAAGTGTGTAATATGTGTCTGTGTGCAATGTGTTATATAAGTAAGTCAAGAGTCATGCGTGCAGGTGTCAATATACAAGTGAAGAGTCACATGTATGTGGCATGATGTACAGTCAAGAGACATGAGAGGTTTTTATTTGTGTGGAATAGGAAAGGATGCATCTTTTAGATATGTGAGGAGAGCAATAGTCAATTATTGAAGAGTCATATTCAAAGGTTATGTTATGGAGACAAAGCTCTATGTATTGTAATCAAGAAATGTCAAATATCTATAATACAAGAGTTGTATATTTGAAAATTATTATTACGAGTTTCTATATTGAAACATTGTTATTTTAGAAATTATATATTGATTCATGTTGATCATAGATTATGAATACTCTAATACCGAGTTTGTTTAAGATCTTAGATATTGGGACTTGTGATTAATTTGGCTAAAAAGCCATCATTACATATATACATGTCTATAGGCTACATTAATAGTGCTCATAAACACTCTTCCACACTTTTGGTCTTAGCCTAACAAGATCATATTATACATATTTCAACACCCTCCACATTTTAAACGAAGGGGCCAAGGAGAGAAGGCATTAGAGGTAACACCTTCCCCCTATTGAGTGCTATTTTTGTCTAATTACAAGAATATACTTACGGTGAATATTCTGCCCGAATATCCTCTCTTACAAGGAAATACTTGTGATTTCCTCAAGGTTCCTTTTAATGTGTTAAACTTGCTTGCAATGCTTAGTGAAAAATGTGAAATGTTAAAAGTTAATTGGATTCCTTAGTGTTGCATATACCTGTTAACAAGGGGCCTGTTATATTCTTCATAGAATTTATGAAATGTGAAATTATTGATCAACTAACAACTGTCGAAATTTGATAAATATTCGATTTTAACCTTTGAATATTTGATTTTTGATTGATTTTATCTCGAATTGTTAATAAAATTTTATCTTCCTTTGTTAATCAAATTTTATCTTCGATTGTTAATCAAATTTTATCTATGTTTTTTAAGCCAATTTTATCTTTTTTTGTAAATCAAATTTTATCTTCGTTTGTTAACCAAATTTTATCTTCGATTATTAAACCAATTTTATCTTCGTTTGTTAACCAAATTTTATCTTCGATTGTTAACCAAATTTTATCTTTGATTGTTAATATTTGCATGAAAATGAAAATGGAATGATTCAATCTAACTTTGCCATGTAAAACTTTGGAATGTCATATTAATTATTCACTTTAATGAAAATTTGGAATTTATTGAAATTTCAATTTTTATAAAATGAAACTAACTGATTGTTTGAAAAAATTATGCCAAGTTTAAAACCTCAAATTTTCATTAAAATGTGAACTTAAGTAAATAAAAATTTGAGCTTTAATTATTGAAATCCATGTATCTATTTTTTTTGGGATTTTAATTTTTTGTAGTTTGTATTTAATGAAATTAAAATAAATGTAAAATGCTAGGGTTAGAGAAAATAAAATAAGATAACAAGTTGTTATAACTTTTAAAATTTCAACCTGAATCTGCATAAACAAGTATTCTGAAACTAAATCAACATTAAACTGGTCAGTCTTCACACAACCCAAAATTAATGTGATGCAATCTTCTAAGGGAAAAATGACACAATATATTAAGAAAAAAAAAGAATAAGTCTACCATCCGCATGCATAAAAATTATTTTAAATTTATAATATATTGCCAACATGAAAGATTTTTGATGAATACACTTGCAGAATATCTTATTCCAATGGATTACAATGGTGAAATTTGGTGCAGTCCAACAACAAGAGAGGATATGCTTCTTTAAGAAAAACTGATTTCCAACATGCACTTGCTCTAAAAATTCTTTAACCTTTCTTTAGTGTGATTTGATGGATATTTAAAACTTCAAAACAAAAAAAACCATTGCTTTCTCTCTTCCGTTTTTTTAGCTTCACAAACATTTTTTTTCCAACAAACTTCCTTCTTTTCTTCTTCTTTATCTTGCTTGATTTGTAACCGATGTATCCTCCATTTCTTTTAGTAATGCTTGTGCTATTATTTCCATCATAAATATACCCGCTATATATGATAATTTTTGACTACCACTATTCAAAACCTTTATGCATACATGATAAGATATATTTTGACATTGATACTGTGCTGGATTCCCATGTATGCCCAATTCAACACTACGTTTGGAGATGAGACATGTTCGAGGGCGTGGTCCATCATCAAGTGTTTCATTAGATGAGGAATGGACCATCAACCTATTTTTTCACTACATAATGAAGCACCATGTAAGCAGAGGGAGCACACCTTATCACAACGCCAATGCAAAATTACGTTGGATTTAACCCGAATTGCATTGCCTAAACATTACTATGATGAGCGAACATTAATTTTGGCACATCAAAATATATTCACCATATTGAAAAAATCCAAGGCTCTCCTTGGTGTAATAAATCCAACTTTACCTAATCTAAGAGGATCTTGGTCCTCTTATGGAGAATGTTTTACTCTCATATGGGAATTGCACGTCATCCTGTCAACATCCTATGAAAAACCATTCCTCTTTACGTTGTTAGATTTTAATGAGAATATCCATATCTAAAAAATTAAGGTTTATTTCATCTACAACTAGGTAAAGCTCCTTGTTTTGGTGTTAATACTCCCTAAACTGCTCCTCATCGATCACACAATATAGCTTGGAACTACTGATTGAAAATATATAATGCTACAATGGCATAGGCATGAAGTTGATGTGAACCACATGGTAGGGATGAGAATGCAACTTGCGAATCCAATCAGTAAAATTCATGGAATTTAACATAGTGGTAGAGAGAAACACCATCTTGATGGCAGGGGGCAGGAAAACGATGCTCTCCTCCCAAACCACGCCGCGCTCCCTATCCTTCATGTAGTGAATTTCGTCAAAGATCACCCAGGCTACCTCCTAGAGGACATCCATCATCATCACAAGAAATGTGGTGTTTGGGAGACATGGTCATGTTCCCTATCAATAGCCCTACGTCTGAGAATTCGTGGCTGAGTTCCCTGTACTTCTGGTTGCTTAGGGCTTTCAAAGGGGAGGTGTATATGACCCTCTGCTTGTCCCTGAACGCCATGGCGATGGCATACTTAGTGATAGCTATATTTATTGCTGATGTGTGAGCAGAGAGCAACATAGACTCCTTGCGCCCCAGACATGCCATAGAGACCTCTTGGAAGGGGTCCAAAATGAAGGGATATGTCTTGGTCGTGGTCAGTCCAAGTCAATGCCATGTCCACAGTTGGCATAATTTTCGTAACCTGCATAACATTTGAAAATTAATCTTTCATGGGTTAATAAAAATAACATACAAAGTAAGGATAATGATATGCAAACACTTTATTCTGGCTTATTTTATTTTTATTTTTATATTTTTACTTATTTATTTTTTATTTTTTATATTTTATTATTATTATTTTATTTCTTTAATAATGATAAGAGTCTAAAACTATTTTATTTTTGTACCATTGAGTGGGTCAACAAAACATTCAAATCAAAACTAATCAAAAAATCATTCAAATTTATTTTAATGACGATTAAATGGAAACTAATCAGGAAAAAATTTACAACAAAAAAAATCTCCTTAATTTCAAAATTTCAAATGGATCTCTAAAATTGGGGTATGTTATGTGACAACCACAACACCCCCCATAATGGATCCTCTAGTGGGAATTTGATTTACCATGTTCATCATTAGAAAGCCTGTGTCTAACTATCAATAATTCTATCTCAATCCTCTTCAGTATCCTATGAAATTTTTGATGAAGTATCCTTCCCTTTTATAATACTCACAAGTATTTGACTTATTTGAAACCTTAGACTTGCCCTTGGGCAACTGAGCCTTAGATTCCATTGATTTGAAGTCCTTTGGATGAGCCTGTATATGAGAAAGAGCTCCATAATTTTTCATTACAACTTCATAATAAATAAGAAGCTTGAAAATTCCTTTAAGATAAATAGGTTGCAGATCCTTGAGAGTCATAGCATTCACATAAAGAACCAAGCCATCTATATAAAAAGGAGGATATATATTTGAAATAATGGATTTAACACAATATTCATTGTACCTTATCTTACATCCCACACTATAGGTAAGTAAGCTTTTAAGAATTTAAAGTGAGATATGTAGTCTTCAACACTACTAAAATCTAAAATTTTGAGATTGTTAAACTCTATCTCTATCCTATTAACTTCACTAGCACTTTATTTTCTATAGAGATATTTCAAATTGGTCTATACCTCAATAGGATCAAATTTCTTTCTAATAGGAAAAAGTACATCTGGTTCAACTAACATGAAAAATAATCCAAAAAATTCCTCCTTTTTGCCAACTTCATCATCACTATTGGCATTTTAAGTGTTACTACCACAAAATATCACAGGTCCCAATATAAAATAGCCACAATATTAAAGGTCAAAATAATAATATAAGAGTAGAATAATATATGAGCAAATTAATATGTATATCAAGGCCAATGTAATAAAGAAAATAATATTCACTAATAAAAAATGAATGTAAAATACTTAGGTCATTCATGAACTATGCATGAAGAAAAACTTACAATATTAATTGCTCAAAAATTTGTATACAAGCTTTATTCCTTTTCTTCTTGTTACAACTTTGTAATATGATATTTAGATTACATTATTATGGAGTATTATCTCCATAATATAGCCATAGTAATGTGACTCTTCAAGTACTTGACTATTTCTCTCCATATGACAAGTTTCATGGCCTTTGACTTATCATCTTGCCACTTGCATAGTAGACTCTTCAAGTTCTTCTTACATGGACACTTGATTCTAAGACACTTGCACACATCTACATGAATTTAACACTTCTAAATGCACTCATAATCTAAGACACTTATGCACGTAATCACATTGCATATTTGCATACTTACATACATGACACTTGTGCAAATTCTCTCAATCTACACTTTCACTCTAACTTACATGACACTTGTGCATTTCTTGCATATTGACACTTACATAAAAGGGTAATATAAATCATTTATCTAAACTATAGAATCAAACCTAATCTATTACATATTTACGATTGTACCACGAAGATACCATGGAATACATTAGCATGTACCAAATAATGTAATATTACTCAACACCTCTCTGTATTACATTGTTTGGTTATTGAAAAATTTAGTTTTTAATCTTGATCTTTGTCTTTGTCTTCAATATTCAAGTGACCTTGTATTGTTCATGAACTTCTACTTCTTTAGAATATTATTTGGTTCATCCTCTTTCTTGAATTTTACTCCTTCATCTTCATTCTTTAGATTCTTAGCCTTTGTATCTTCTTTGTCTTGTTTATGAACTACTTGAAATTTTTCTTCTTTGGATTTAGATTCATATGCATGAATAGCTTTGTCTTTGACTTCTAGACCATGTGTTTCATTTAATCTAGTTTTCTTAAAATCTTGATATTGTCTTGTCTCTTATGAACATTCACTTAGAGCATCATAATAATATTTTTAATTAGGTGAACTTGAAATGTCAATATTACATGAAGAATGAAACACTATTTTTAAAGATGATTCACTTGATTCAATTATATCAATCTCTACTTTCCTATTTAGAGTTTCACTTAAATCCTTTTGTTTCATATTTTCATCTTTATGAAGTTCAAGTGAAAGCAATTCCATATACATTTTGCTACCTAATCAAGAGGTATCATAATGCCTTCCTTTGAATTATCAATTGCTTCAATAAGTTTTGAGTGTAAATAGTATTCAATATCTCAAAATTTTCATCCATAGCTTCTCTATAGATGAATTGTATTGTCGTATCTAGTTTACCCTTAGATTTTTCAACTAATTTTCCAATGCCAGATTTAATAACTTATAATCTTTCTTTTTTGATTATTGAATCTAGATTTCCTTCCATAATGGTCAAATATTCCTTTGAAGTAGTAATCCTTATATCTCCCAAATTAAAAAAAATAACTCAAATATAAAATTTGCAAATTATAAAAAATTCTAATCCTTTGATGTTGAAAACCTTTTAACTCCCTAATTAGATTTGCAAAAAAAACTTCAAATTTCAAAAACTCAAAGTTTTTAAAGTTTTTACAAATTTCTAAAGAACTTCAAAAACTTTCAAATAAATTTAAATAAAAAATATTCCAAATAAAAAAATTATACCTTTAACTCCTTATACCTCCTACTATTTCTAATTTTCAATTTTTTTTTAATATTAAAAAACCAATAATAAAAAATCTTTAAATTAAACCTTATATCTCCAAATATTATATCCTTAGCACTTTATTCAAATTTATTCCCTCCAAAAACATTGTGCATTGGATATAATAACTATTACTTGTGGATGCATCAATGGTAAAATATCTAACTCCACTTTCAAGGTTGGTGTAACATCTGATGAGATTAATGTTCCTCCACCTTATTGCATTCTAGGCTCACGCTCCATGGATGTCTCCTAGCTTGTTATCTCTTTTGCTCATTCGACTTATAACTCTTAGGTGGTTTGATATTTAACTTGTCTCACCTTCAAATGCTTTGATTTTTAGTTTTTCCAATGCATATTTAGATTCATGGTTTGTCTTCCTTATCTAAAGAATCAATGCCTTGCTTCTCTGTAGAACTGATGACTTGCTTTTCTAAATTATAGTTTGTCGATACTTCCTTGGTTTTTTGTTTGATGATGTCTTGCTTCTTTAGATCTTTGTTTGTTTGATGATTCTTTAGATTTTGGTTTGTTGATGTCTTGCTTCTCTAATGGAACAATTTCTAGTTTTTTTTCTTCTTTGATGAACCCATTTCTAGTACATTTTGCATCTTTGATGAACCCATTTTTGGTTTCTTTTACTTTATGCAACCTAGGTTGTTTTTCCTTAAACACCTTGCACTCTGATTTGCCCTCTTATTCAATGATTCAATGTTTGTCTCTTCCCTTTTCCTTAGATGACTAGATTTTTGGTTCTTATCTATTCTCGTATGGGTAATATTTTGGTTAACACTTCTTCTCTGTTCTCAGATGAATAGCTTTCCAATTCACCCTGATTTTTTAGGTGACTTATCCCTGATGATTGATGCATTCTTACTTTGTGGAGATTCAACTCACTAAAATGTGCTCCTTTTAACACTCTGATAGTGCTTACAATCCTTCTCTAGTACCTTATGTGTGATTTATTTAGCTTCTTATTATGTGTACTTTCTCTAGAACCTTATAAAAATATAACTAACACCTTATGTAGGCTTTTATGTAGGCTATTTATGATTCTTTTTATATGAAGGTTTCTTGGATTTTTTCTCCAACACTGGCCTCTTTTGCCTCTTCAATAATGCATATCTCTTGGGCCTCTCCAGTAATGCAGGCCTCTTTGGACCTTCTTCTTCAATGTAGATCTCTTGGACTGTCTCTTAAATGTAGGCTTCTTTAGCCTTTTCTTCAATGCATGCTTTCTTGACCTTTCCTCTACTTTCTTTTTCTCTGTATTGCTTCTTCTTCTCACTATGTTTTCTACTTTTATTCTCTGCTTGATATTTGTTCTTCTATTCTCTCTATTTCATACTACTTTATGCTTTGCTTCTTTATTTCTAATAGGAAGCTTGAATGTTCTCAATCTCTATAGGAATATTTGAATGCTTTTCAATCCTTATAGAAAGATTTGAAATCTTATTTATCTCTTTCTTAATATTTTAAAGCAATGCTGATACTCTAAAATCTTTAATTTCTTAGGTTACACCAAAGAATAAAATATGATTCTCCTTCTTGCTAGAGAATCCAATATCAATGTTAGAGTGGCTCTGAATGTCCCTAAATGACCAACGTTATCTTGAGTTGGTTCTTCCTCAATATTCAATACCTAACTTATCTTCTGAGTTGGATTCCTCTTTCAAATATCCAAATTTTATCTTAAGTTGAACCTTTATTTCAATTTAGCTAAGTCCTGGTCTTCACTGGTTTTTCTTCAACTAAGTGGAAAGATCCTAGCATCCAAATTAGCATGACTATTCCTTGTCCCCTCAAACTCTACTCAATCAAACCTTTAAAAATAGAGTCCAAGTCTGCACTGCCTTAAAAGTGGATAGACTCTAAATTAACTTTATCAAAAGTGGACAAAGTTAAATATTGATAATGGTGGCTAAAAAATAAACTCTATAAAAATTGATAGAGTCAGGTGATAGCTCTAATACCATTGTTGTGTTTTTAAGCATTACTACCACAAAATATCATAGGTTCTAATATAAAATAGCCATAATATTGAAGGTCAAAATAATAATATAAAATTAGAATAACATATGAGAAAATTAATATGTATATCAAGGCCAATGTAAAAAAGAAAATAATATTCACTTATATAATCAAATATGAATGTAAAAGGCCTAAGTCATTCATGAACTATGCATGAAGAAAAAATTACAATATTAATTGCTCAAAAATATGTATACAAGCTTTATTCCTTTTATTTCTATTACAACTCTGTAATCTAATATTTGGATTGCATTCTTATGGAGCATTATCTCCATAAAATAGCCATAGTAATGTGACTCTTCAAGTACTTGACTATTGCTCTCCATATGACAAGTACCATGACCTTTGATTCTTTAGATTATTAGCCTTTGTATATTCTTTGTCTTGTTTATGAACTACTTGAAATTTTTCTTCTTTGGCTTCATATTCATATGCATGAATAACTTTGTATTTGACTTCTAGACCATGTGTTTCATTTAATCTAGTTTTTTTACAATCTTGATATTGTCCTGTCTCTTCTGAACATTCACTTAGAGCATCATAATAATTTTTTGAATAAGATAGACTTGAAATGTCAATATTACATGAAGAATGAAACACTATTTTTAAAGATGATTCACTTGATTCAATTATATCAATCTCTACTTTCCTTTTTAGAGTTTCAATTAACTCCTTTTGTTTCATATTTTCATCTTTATGAAGTTCAAGTGAAAGCAATTCCATATACATTATGCTACCTAATAAAGAGGTATCATAATGCCTTCCTTTGAATTATCAATTGCTTCAATAAGTTTTGAGTGTAAATAGTATTAAATATCTCAAAAATTTCATCCATAGCTTCTCTATAGATGAATTGTATTGTTGTATCTAGTTTACCCTTAGAATTTTCAACTAATTTTCCAATGCTAGATTTAATAACTTCTAATATTTATTTTCTGATTATTGAATCTAGATTTCCTTCCATAATGGTCAAATATTCCTTTGTAGTAGTAATCATTATATCTACCAAATTATAAAACATTATTCAAACATAAAATTTGCAAATTATGAAAATTTCTAATCCTTTGATGTTGAAAACCTTTTAAATACCTAATTAGATTTGCAAAAAAAACTTCAAATTTCAAAAAATTAAAGTTTTTAAAGTTTTTCAAAATTTCTAAAGAACTTTAAAAACTTTCAAATAACTTTAAATCTTTAATTCTTCAAAAATACTCCAAATCAAAAATTTAATACCTTTAACTCCTTATACCTCCTACTCTTTCTAATTTTCAAATTTTTTTCTAAATATTAAAAAACCAATAATAAAAATATTTAAATTAAACCTTATATATCCAAATCTTATAACCTTAGCACTTTATTCAAATTTATTCCCTCCAAAAACATTATCCATTGGATATAACAACTATTACATGTGGATGCATCAGTGGTAAAATATCTAACTCCACTTTCAAGGCTGGTGTAGCGTTTGATGAAATTAAAATTCCTCCACCTTATTGCATTCTACACTCATGCTCCATGGGCATCTCCTAGCTTGTTCTCTCTTTTGATCGTTCAACTTATAGCTCTCAGGTGGCTTGATATCTAACTTACATCACCTTCAAATGCTTTGATTTTTGTTTTTTCCAATGTGCATTTAGATTCATGGTTCGTCTTCCTTCTCTAGAGAACCAGTGGCTTGCTTCTCTGGAGAACTGATGCCTTGCTTTTATAAATTATAGTTTGTCAGTAATTATTTGGTTTTTGGTTTGATGATGTCTTGTTTCCTTTGGATCTTGGTTTTTTGATGTCTTGCTTCTCTAACGAACCAATTTCTAGTTTATTTTGCTTCTTTGATGAACCCATTTCTAGTTCATTTTGCATCTTTGATGAACCCATTTTTGGTTTATTTTGCTTTTTGCAACCTAGGTTGATTTTTCTTAAACACCTTGCACTCTGATTTGCCCTCTTATTCAATGATTCAATGTCTGTCTCTTCCCTTTTCATTAGTTGACTAGATTTTTGGTTCTTCTCTATTCTCGGATGGGTAAATTTTTGGTTCACACTTATTCTCTATTCTCAGATGAATAGATTTCCAATTCGTCTTGAGTTTTAGATGGCTTATCCTTGATGAATGATGCATTCTTACTTTGTGAAGATTCAAATAACTAAAATTTGCTCCTTTTAACACTTTGATAATGCTTAAAATCCTTCTACAGTACATTATGTGTGCTTTATTTAGCTTCTTGTTATGTGTGCTTTCTCTAGAACCTTATAAAAATATAACTAACACCTTACGTAGGCTTTTATGTAGGCCATTTATGATTATTTTTATATGAAGTTTTCTTGGATATTTTCTCCAACACTGTCCTCTTGTGCCTCTTCAATAATATAGATCTCTTAAACCTCTCCAATAATGTAGGCCTTTTTGGACCTTCTTATTCAATGTAGGTCTCTTGGACCTTCTCTTCAATGTAGGCTGCTTTGGTATTTTCTTCAATGCATGCTTCATTGACCTTTCCTCTATTTTATTTTTCTCTGTATTGCTTCTTCTTCTCACTATGCTTTCTACTTTTATTCTCTGCTTGATCTTTGTTCTTCTATTCTCTCTATTTATTACTGCTTTATGCTCTGCTTCTTTATTTCTTATAGGAAGCTTGAATGTTCTCAATATATATAGGAATATTTGAATTCTTTTCAATCCTTATAGAAATATTTGAAAGCTTATTTATCTATTTCTTAATATTTGTAGCAATGTTGTTCCTCTAAAATATTCAATGTCTTAGGTTGCACCTAAGAATCAAATATGATTCTCCTTCTTGCTAGAGAATCCAATATCAATGTTAGGGTGGCTCTGAATGTCCCTAAATGACCAACTTTATCTTGAGTTGGTTCTTTCTCAATATTCAATATCTAAATTTTCTTTTGAGTTGGCTTCCTCTATCAAATGTCCAACTTTTCTCCTAAGTTGACCCTTTCTATCAATCTAGCTAAGTCCTAGTCTTCATTGGTTTTCCTTCAACCAAGTGGAAAGACCCTAGCATCCAAATCAAGGTGACTATTCCTTGTTCTCTCAAACTCTACTCAATCAAACCTTTAAAAATAGATTCCAAGTCTGCACTACCTTCAAAGTGGATAGACTCTAAATTTACTTTATCAAAAGTGGACAAAGTTAAATATTGATAATGGTGGATAAAAAATAAACTCTATAAAAATGGATAGAGTTAGGTGATAGCTCTGATATCACTATTGGGTTTTTAAGCCTTACTACCACAAAATATCATAGGTCCTAATATAAAAAGCCATAATATTTAAGGTCAAAACAATAATATAAGATTAGAATAATATATGAGCAAATTAATATTTATATCAAGGCCAATGTAATAAAGAAAATGACATTCACGTATATAATCAAATATGAACGTAAAATGCCTAAGTCATTCATGAACTATGCATGACAAAAAACTTACAATATTAATTGCTCAAAAATATGTATACAAGCTTTATTACTTTTATTTATATTACTCTGTAATATGATATTTGGATTACATTCTTATGGAGCATTATCTCCATAATATAGTCATAGTAATGTGACTCTTCAAGTACTTGACTATTGCTCTCCATATGACAAGTCCCATGATATTTGACTTATCATCTTGCCACTTGCATACTAGACTCTTCAAGTTCTTCTTACATGGACACTTAACTCTAAGAAACTTAGACACATATACATGACTCTTACACTTCTACATGCACTCCTAATCTAAGACACTTGTGCACATCCTCACATTACATATTTGTATACTTACATACATGAAACTTGTGCACATTATCTCAATATACACTTGCACTCTAACTTACATGATACTTGTGCATTTCCTACACATTGACACTTACATAAAAGGAGAATATAAATCATGTATTTAAATTATAGAATAAACCCTAACCTATTACATATTTACAATTGTATCATGAAGGTACCGTGGAGTACATTAACATGTGCCAAAAAATGTAATATTCCTCTATAATCATTGACACCTTCTAATTCATTATTGAAAATGAACCAAATATTCTTACTTCTAAGTAATATTACCATTTGAACTAACCAGATGTTACAATTTTTTACATTGAGGCAAGTAACATATCCTAAGAAATCAATTTTACACACAAATCCCATGTAGCAGTATAACAGGTTTGTAAACTAATGTCATCACTCCACAGAGATCAAAAACCCATGTAATTTAAAAAAATAGCTCCACATGCTTTCGTATATAAAATTCATGGCTTCTAAAAGACTTGGTATGTTAGCACTTAAATAAAAAAAAATCAAACTATAAAACCTTAGTAAAATATTTGTAAAATCAAATTTATCCACTTGGTAGAATCAAACTTGATACTACCTTTTTTGATTGGGAATCATGGATTGACACTTTTAATTATATTATTGGCTATGGATATTTTATATAAATTTAAATTTTAATAGGTTCATAGTTGATGGGGCTTGACTAACAACCTTACCTATTCAAGTACGTAAATAGACCAACGCACCATGTGTATTATCTAAAAGCAAGAGGGAAGGGACAATATGAAAGAGATGCTTGCTTGTTGCATATATTTCAAAAAGAGGGTTAGTGTTGAGGTTTGACCTTCGGACCTATGATCCATAAGATACATTACCAACCATTGTGCCAACACTATTATGAGAGATAAGGAGGAAACCACCTCTTTGCAATTATCTAGCACCGATAATAGTTGTTATCCACCTTCAACAATCCTCATATTTTTTTGGCATTTTGGAAAAAAACCATCAACTAACATGCGTGTGAGGCACATGAAAAATATCATGAAAAAGGATGCACAAAATATGGAAGAAATTATTACCAAAACAAATTTCAAATTTCAAATTCTAGAAAATTCCCTTAAAATTTGAACATTTAATTTGCTTCTTCAATTGCCAAAAAGGATAAGTATTTTTTGCAATTGAGTGATGTAGCTTCAATCGTCGCTCTAATACCATGTCAATATTCATAATAATTTCTAAAAATATTCTAAAGCATACATTCACCACCATCATACCTAGAAAATATGCAAGAGCAGATTGAATATAACATTGATAAACAAAAGAAAAAGAGAGGTAAATGACACGATTTGAGGGAAGAAATAAGAGGTGGGTTCCTGTATGCATCCCATAATATTTTTGTATTTGACACACTGATACAATGTATCAATCATTGGGGGTATTTATAGTGATACCATAAACCCAATTAGACTTAACTTCAATTCTATGTTAACTTGAATTTGAGGTTAAATAATAATAATAAAATTATAATAAATTACACCCTTAAATTAATGTTACCCATAATGGTGGATTAACCAATAAAATTAAGGATGAAATGTGAAGGGTTCCCTTAGCCTTACATGGATATTCTCATAGGCTTATGTGAATTATGACCAAAGGCTTTACATGAAGAATGATTATAGGGTTACATATACACTTGCATGTAGGCTACAGTAATAGTGCTCATATGCACATCTTTGCAACTTTTGGCCTTGGTCTAACATGATCATATTGGATATATTTTAACATCTATACCTAACTGTAAACCCATTTGCAATCATCTTGCTTATCACATATGTTCATTTTTGTCATCTCTCATGGTGGTAAACCTTACTCCTTTATATAATCATACAACATAAAAACTAGATCAAGTATTTATCTAATCTAATATTACTTTTAGGTCAATGATCTAGTTTATGCACCAAATTGGCTATTGGATCAAGTAACGAACAACAAGCACTCATCTAATATCCCTAAAATTACCAAAGTGAAAATATTCGTTATGTTTGGATTATACCATTGAAAGGTCATTTCATATTATATCTATTATATATTTTCATTTCTTGCAACCAAAACGTAAATTCAAGTTAGCATAGTACTTACACAATTTCATCTATTACACATCAATCATAGTCCATATAGTTTATGAGGAAACTACTATAGGAAGTCCATATAACATGTAAGAAATATAAGTATCTAGAAGCCAACCAAAGCACCCATAGGTATGTATACATGAATGTAAGATATAGAATCATATACAAGTTTACATGAATAAATAAGGTAGTCTAACATGACCATGCACAAAGGAAGGTAGTCCATCACAATACAAATGATCTATTATAGATTGTATACATTGAGAGTATTTAAATTCTATTTACAATAATTCTCTAAGAGCATCCTATGAAGACAACTATAAGTAATATAAACATCTACAGGTTTTTATAATAGATTACAATGTGAAATATTTATTTTTGTTATATCATTTCAAATATTTCCCATGTATATTCTAATAAACAAGACAACCTACTGTAGGCAATCATTATTTCTAGGCAAGGCACCATTTTATTTATTCAAACTTAGAAATAATTCAAGATAAGACATCTACTAGAGTCATTCAAATCAACATCTAATCAAGATCAGACATCCATTATGGTTATTCCTACTAAATTTATTCAAAATTACCAATAATACAAAAGGTTATAATTATTCCTAATATAGTTATTCAAACTCAACATTAAGATAATTATTGCAATATTCAAAGTTAGTAATAAGACAATTATTATAATTATTCAAACTCATTAATAAGACAACTATTGTAGGTATGTGAACTCAACAATAAGACAATTGCTATAGTTTTTTCAAACTTAATAATATGACAGATGTAATTTATTCAAAGTCAGCTATAAGATATTTATTATAGTATTTCAAGTCTAATAATAAGATATAATTTATTCAAACTCAAAAATAATACAATTGTTATAGTTTATTCAAACTTAGTAATAAGAAAAACTACTATAATTTATTCAAACTCAATAATAAGACAACTATTATAGTTATCTAAACTCATAAAAATGGAGTTTCCATTTGATACAAAACTAGAAACCTATCATAGAGTGTCGTTGTCATAACTTCCAAGGTCTAGTACAAAGTTAAACAAGGATTAGTAAGGTTTAAAATAACAAAAGTTGTTTAATGTCTATAGGGTATCCTATTATAAGTATTCATAAATCCACTCTATGTTTTTCTCTTAAATTTCTAGTACTATATAGTAGGTTTTATCCAATAAATTATATGATTTTAATGCAGATATAGGGTTCTAATCCCTTACCCAAAAAATTCCACAAAGATTTCAATTTGAAAATTTTAATAGTTTTTCACAAGGATTATATTCATAAATTTTAACAATATCAACAACAAAAAATTTCAACCCTAACAAGTACAAGGGGATGCAAGTAATGATGGAAAACTGCAAAAAAATGAGCCAAGCCACAAGTATCAAGGGGTTGAAGCAAAACCACATTAACCAAAATAGAGAAACTAAAAAATAAAAACAAGATAATGGAAGCTAATACAAAAACTACAATATCATATCATATGTTAGAATTGATTGTGAATACAATGGAGAAGTCTTGCTCAAATAGGCAAGGAAGATCCACCACAACCATAAGATAAACAAAGAGAAGGATCAATATCCATCATACAAATAGGGAGGTGTGATATGATATATGGAGACAATATTTCAATCATCCAAATGTAATCAATGAGTGTAACTCCCTACGAATACCAAATATCTCCATAATATCTAAATAATATAAAAATAAATATCCACACATAAAGTGGGTGGAAAAAATAAACTAAACTAATATAAAATAAAGTACCTAGGTAAGCATGAGATAGAGTCTAAATACATACTCTAACACCCCCCTCAAGCAAAGCTAGGCGTAAAAAAGAGGTGACATATCCACAATATAAGTCTTGACAACAAGACTTGATTAGGTATCCATGTACAATGTGTATCTAGAAGCTCTCAATCCAGAAGGTAGGAAAACCATATGGGAAAAACCATCCAACTAGAAAGATAAAAAGAAGAAAGGAAGGTGGTCTCATCCACACCCCTAATGACAACTTCTTCACCCCAATCATCTCTCACAACAAATTAAAATGAGATGGGAAGGGTTTACTGAAGATGTTGGTAATCTAATGTTGAGTGGGAATGTAGTCTAAGATGATCACACCATCTTGGATAAGTTGAATGAAGTGCATATGAATCTCAATGTGCTTGGTACTCTAATGCTCAAAAATATTATGAGAAATATGTATGATACTTTTGTTATCACACCAAAGTAAAGTGTTGCATTGAACCTAAGAGAAGCCAATCTCTATTAAAAACTATCAAATCCAAATAATCTCCTAACTGGCCAATATTGTTGCCCTATATTTTGCCTTTGTTGATGAAAGTGCAATAGTTGTCTGCTTTTTACAGGCCTAAGCAATATGTGAAGAACCATGGTAGAAGACAACCATAAGTAGACCTTCGAGTGTCAACATAGCCTGCCTAATCAAAATCTGTATATCCAACCAACTATAAATCCCCCATAGAGAAATGAAGCTCAAAATATGAAGTCCCTCGAAGATACTACAAAATTTGTTTGGCATCCTGCAAGTACTATCATGTGGATCATGTGAAAAATATGAGACCAAACCAATTGTAAATGATGTCAATATGGGTGTGAGTTAAGTAAATCAAACTCCTAACCAACTGTTTATAAATGGTGGCATCAACTCTAGGAGTAGAACATGTGGCACTCAAAACAACACTTGACTAAAAAGGAGTAGGATATGGCTTACAATCAACCATTCCAAATTGTTGAAGCAAATCTAATGTGTACTTTTGCTAACAAATAGATATCTTTGAATTTTATTATGAAAATCTAAAACCCAAGAAAAAAGTGTAGGAGTCCAAGATCTATCATCTCAAAATGCTCAAAAAGAGAGTGTTGCATAACCTAGATGCATGAAGTAGAACTTCTTGTGATCAATAAATCATCAACATATAAGACAATGATGATGATGTCCTCTCTATCCCTCAAAGTGTAAACTATAGGATCATAATGGCATCTCAAAAATTTAGAATATAGAAGAAAATAATCCATCTTCTCATACCAAGCCTTGGGGGCCTGTTTGAGGCCATAAAGTGATTTTTCGTAATTTTCACACCAATGAACAATCCTAAATAAATCTTGGATGTTGTTCCATATAAATATATTCTTACAAATATCTATGCAATAAGGTACTCTTCACATCCATCTGGTAAACTAACGAACCTTGTGATGCAGTAATAGATAGTACAAGATGAACATAATCCAACTTGGTGATAGGGATAAACATCTCAAAGTCCAAGATGAGTACTCTCTTGTAATAGAGAGTACAATATGAATAGAATCCAAGATGAGTACTGTGATTTTGAATGTAATTCACACTATTGAATGCCTTGACCCAAAACTTGAGAGGTAAATATCATGAATGCATCATACAATTTGTCATTTCCTTAAGTGTTCTATTTTTCCTCTTAGCTACACCATTCTATTGTGGTGTATGTGGGAAAAAGTGTTGATGTAGAATCCCATGAAGGGCCAAAAATCTAAAAACTCCATAGTGAAATACTCCCCCAATAAATGTTGTAGACACTCCCCAACAGGAAGCCCTTGGTGCAAAACACTCCAGGCAAATTTAGACTCCCCCATAAATTTTTTTCTTGGGTTCTTGCTTTATTTTTATGGGGATGATTTTTTGGCTAATGGTGTTAGCCATGTGGTGTATTTATCCATCTCTTTTTTTCTTTTATAAAAAAATATTTTGTTAATTCTTTAATATAATGTCTTTTTACATCAAAAAATACTCCCCCCATTATTTGTGCAAAGCTTCTTGAAGCAACTCAAATATTGATTCTCAACAAAATACTCAAAGACTTTGAATGTGGCAAAAACTTCATGCTTGAAATTGAAAAAATATACCCAAGTTCTATTTGAAAAATCATCAATAAAGGTGAGTGCATACTTAGCTCCCAAAAAAGGAGTGCGAAAAAACATCAAGTCACTATGCACTAACTCAAGATGGGATGAAGTTCTCTTGGACTTACCTTTGGGAAAAGGATCTTGATGTTGTTTTCCAAGTACACAACTTGAAAAAACTCCATCAATACAAGAGACCTTATGTAATCCAATGACCATATCATGATTGCTTACATCCTTTAAATATTTGTAATTGAGATGGCCAAATCTCTCATGCCAAATATTGCTTTTTGAATCTGCATGAGCCACCAAACAAGTACCTCCAAGTGAAGAATTAAAACCCTCAAAGTGATAAAGATGTGATCTATGGTTAAAAACTCCTTGTTCAACAATAGACTATGGATAACTCAGACCTCTAATCTTAGCTCCTTGAGGTATAAACAACATAGTTTTACCCCCCCTCAAAATGAGAAATTTGGTACATAGAGATAAAATTGGTGGAAATATTTAGAGTATAAAGAACATTCTTAACACATCCACCATCAACATGTATGTCACATTTTCTCTTAACTGAAATGGAAGAAGAATATCCAACCTCAATGTAAGATGTATAAGTAGAATACAAGGTGGAAAATGACTCCTTGGAAAAAGTCATATGATGAGTCGCTCTAGAATCTAAAATGTAATCCTAAAAAATAGCCTTAGATGATTTTCCAAAAGCATTCAAAGCCATACCATTATCTATTGAAGGAGTGAAGGATAATTTTTTATTCCTAAAGGATTCCTCTAAGTCTTGTAACTTTTTCCAACACTTGTCGTTGGAATGACCATTGACTCCACAATATAAAAAAGTAACATTTGACCTATTTTTGCTTTTATACTACTTAGGTTTATGATTTGAATCTTTAGAGGATCTATTTTTGATGTGAATCTTTGGTCTTTTGATGAAATGAAGGAGAAAGGAAAGTATTAGGTTGGGAGTTAGAATTAGATTTTATCTTACCTTTGGAAGTGGAACTGGAGGATACAACAATTACCTTATGTGAGGAGGTGTAGTGCTTACGAACTTTGGATTATTCCCTCAAACAATTGGCAAAAAACTTCTCAAAAGTAGATATTTTGTGATCATAACCCATTGAATCCATATTGGCATAAAAAGCGAAGGCAAACATATGGAATGGACCTCTAAGTTTTGACAGGATCATGAAAATATATTCTTCATTCAATTTAGTTTTTCCACTACCATTTAAAAGTGTAGTGGAAAAACCACCCATAGATGGAAAATCATATGGATTGAGAGCACTAAGTTTAACATCAAGATGTAAAACTCTCAAAGTGTCCATTTTCTCGAATATCTTCTCAAGATTCTCCCAAATTTTAAAAGGAGTATCACAATCATTAATATGAAATAATAAATTATCATTCACATGCATCCCAATTAATCCCTTACATTCATCCATTTTACAATTATGAACAAACTTACAATACTCTTTTGTAACTCTAGGTAGCTCTTATTGCTTTAATATTGATAATCCTTTAGATTGAATAAGTATCACCATGCATGGCTTCCATAATGTGATAATTATACAAGCTAAGTGGCTTAAAATACTTTAACCCATTTTCAATCACAATAAATAAAATGTAAGATCCACAAAGATGGTGTTCAAATCGACACCAAGACACCCCACCCAAAATATTTTTATTCAATGCTTCCAAAAATATGATCCTCCCCAAAAATCAAATACCTTTATAATTCAAGCATTACAAAGAGTATATGATGAGGTTTGATTTTTACAATCACTAGAATTTTGTAGATCTAAAAAGCAAAAAAATGAGTAACAACTTCACAAAAAAAATCTTTTACAAAGTTGTTTTCAAATACACAAAACTGCCAACAAAATACGTTTAAAAAAACATATTTTTAGCAAACCTTGTTAGTAACTTAAATACATATTTGAGTTTGAAATTTAGAAAGAACTCAAGAGTGAAGAAGATAGGTTGTAGATCTTAGAAAACTAGATCTGCAACAAGCAACTTCAAATATTGCAAAAAATCAGATTTTTCATGGATTGTGTGCATAAAAAATCCACATACAAAAAAAGAAATTTGTATACAATAGTGGTTGCTAGTGGTCAAAGGTGATTGGCGGTGGTTCTAAATCAATGACGATTAGGTGAAAAAGGCCACCGATGGTTCTGCAACTATTAAAACAACTTCAAAAAAAATCCAAAAAATAGAACCTTTTTGATCAATCCCCGTGGTCAGAGGAGTCAACCAAGATGCAATGAAGGGCTAAAAAAAATATAGAAGCTCCTCACAAAATAATAGAAGAGAAACAAAATGTAATTTTCACCTTCTAGGGTTTAGAAACCTCCAATATCCAACTACAAAACCTTCAACATGATCTAGTTGCATGAACCTCAACAATGGATGTTTCCAACAATCCTCAAAGCTCTGATACCATGAAAGGAATGATGGAAAAATACAAAACACTGAACCAAGACACAAGGATCAAGGGGTTGAAGAAACACCACATTAACCAAAATAAAGAGACTAAAAAATAGAAACAAGTAGGGTTATGCATAGTGACAAATTATGATTAGTTTAACAAATATTAGGATTTTTGAAATTTAAAATTTGCGAATATGGGGACCCTAGATGTCGACCTTTGCCCAAAATTTTTGGGGATTTTTTTTTTTAGGGTCGGCTCGTCCTGAAATCATAGTAATTTTACGATTTAAATTTTAAATCACTAACCTTCCTGCCTAGATTTTGGACATTTTCACCTTAAAATTATATATAATTTTATTAACATCAATAAAATCGCCTATTATACCCCTAGTATATATACCTCATGTGATAGCAACAATCATACACATTAAATATTGGTTCTCCTCGACCACACCTAAGAAGCCAAAAAATGAATGGTAGCAAAAACAAAAAGCAGAATAAAAGATGAATGACTAGTAGCAGAGAATACATGATAAAATATAGATAACATCTATAAATGAGACATCAAGTAGTAGATCATAAATGATGGATGATGGTAGCAAAAAATAGACAACAGATGAAATACGTCTGATCGTAGAGAAGGATAGCAAAATAGATGAAATATGCCTAATCACAAAGGAAGACTATAAATGATGATAGACACCATGATGATTGGTACTATCAAAGAAACTAGCAACAATCAATACCATCAAAGAAACTAGCGATGATCGATACCATAAAAGAAACTAGTGATGATCAATACCATCAAAGAAACTAGCGATGTTTGGTATCATAAAAAAATATGCTCAATAGAATAAATAATGATGCCCAATAGCATTAACAAAGATACCTGGTAACATAAACAAAGATGCTCGATAGCATAAACAAATATACCCGATAGCATTAAAAAATATACCTAGTAGAAAATATGTCTAGTATCATTAACAAATATGCCCAATAGAATAAGCAAAGATGATAACCAATGATAGGTAGATGATTGGTTGTAGATGTGTAGTCAATTGATAAAAGAGACGGTCGGTTATAGATGTGCAACTGATCGATAAAAGAGACGAATGGTTGCAAACGTGTAGTCAACTGGCAGGGGAATTTATTTTTATTTTATTTTGAAACCACCTAGCTCAAAAATATTTACACTTCAAACAGTTCAAAGAATGATTTAGCCCTTGGTAAAATCCTCAAAAAACCCTCAGAAGACCTCCAAAATGAGCTTTGAAGTTGTTGAAGTACGACTCTAGAGAAAAAGCAAGTAGAGATCTAAAAAAGGTAATGTGCAAAAACCCTTAAAATATGCTAGATCATGGCAACCTAAAATTATGGATCTGGTAAATATTATTGCCTTATCACAAGAATATATGAAAAATGAGCAATAACAATATTTCGTAGTTGATTCACCCCATTGTTATTATTTTTGGTGGAAAAAAATGCAATTTACCATGTCTCCTATATGATTTTAGACACGATTCACCTTGATTTCGATACTAATTCACCTTATTTTTATAAATATATTTTATGGTTGACCCATTATGCATAACCCTAGAAACAAGATAATGGAATCTAACACAAAAACTGCAATATCATATCATTTATCAAAATAGATTGTGAATACAAATGGAGAAGCCTTGCTTAAATAGGCAAGGAAGATCCACCAAAACCATAGGATCAATAAAGAGATAAAGATCAATATCCACCATACAAAAAATGAGGTGCTATATGATCCATGGAGAAAAGATCTCAACCCTCCAAATGTAATCAATGAGTGTAACTCCCTAGGAATTCCAAATATCCCACACTATCTAAATAAGATAAAAATAAATATCCACACATAAAGTGTGTGGAGAAAATAAACTAAACTAATATAAAAATAAAGTACCTAGGTGAGCATGAGCTAGAGTCTAAACACCTAATCTAACAGGGAAAATTTAAACCATGAATAATTATATGATTCATTAAAATATAAAATACAAAATGTATTTCAAGCTTAGTCCAATCAAACATAAAAAATATCATAAATTATGTGTCTTCTATGGTTTGGTTTGTAATAAATATCTCTAAACGTAAGTGGAATTTTTTGTAAATTCTATTTTGTAGCTAGGGTTTTGAGTAGGGATACATAAAAATTCATTATTGAGTAGTTACCATTTTATTACTAAGCTTTTTTCATTCAAGGAATAGTATTATGATATCAAGACATACTAACATTAGAATACAACTATGGGTAAGCAAGCAATTAAAATAGATAATGTTATATTCATACCTTAATTTTAGTTGCCTCCTTCCATTATGCTTCATTCTCCCTAGAATATGCTCCCATCCGTGTTTTGGCTTGAGAAAAAGGGATCGTACTTGGGTCCCCCACCCTTGACAAACCACAAATATCTCCTTTAGAGCTTGAGAGTTTACAAATAAATTTAATTCTCATCTCAATTGAGTTGCTATAGCTAGATACCTACATATATATTCGTCTAAAGTTTGAATTCTTGATTTATATTTTTGAATCTTCTTCAATTTTCTTCGTAAATACAAATATTCTAGAATTCAACAACCTTCTTCTTGACATTTTTCTATAGTAGCCTTAATAATTCCAAAACTCTATCTCTACTATCTATGCACTATGCCCTAGTAAAGTAATATTTCCAAAACTTTGCATTATCATAGTTTGCTTTACCAGCTCTAGACTGTTAGTTTCTTTCATATTTTTCATGAAAAGTTTGAATTCTTGATTTTAATTTTCTAGATCTTCTTCAATTTTATTTGTAAATACAAATATTCCATAATTCAACATCCTTCTTCTTAATATTTTCCTACAAAAACCTTCATAATACCAAAACTCCACCTCTACTATCTACGCACTACATCTTAGTAGAGTAATGTTTCAAAAACTATCATAGTTTGCTTTATGATTTTAATATAGATATAAGGTTCTAATCCCTTACCCAAAACATTCCAAAATGATTTCAATTAGAATATTTTTATAGTTTTTCACAAGGATTATAATGATAAATTTTAACAATCTCAACAACTAATAGTTTCAACTCTAATGTAACAACCCACCAAAACCAAACCAAGAGAGAATTTTTTTTCACAAGGTTAGCAAAGGAGTATCAATATTATTTTAAACATTCTCAAAGCACCACTACTTTTGAGTTCAATGTCAGTGTAGATGACACTCAAGTGGATAGGAGTGGACAACATCCCATATTTCTAGGGTTTACCTTACTAAAACTCATCATTTATAAGGATGCCAAAGTGGTCCCCCCACCTTTCCCATACCCTCATTGATATAGGATAATTTGATCACAATGTATAAATTATCCTTTAAGGCCCATAATATTTAAATGGGAATGCCTATTCCCTAACCCTTCCATAAGACCATCTATGTAGGTTATCCTGACATAAAAACTTGGTTCTTAGTTACCACACCTCAGTGGGCTAACTATAGTCATTACCACTCACCTAGTAATGAGCATGGTCATCTAAACCTCATCGTTCAAGGTACCGCCACTATTGAATCGTGAATGATTCCATTAACTACATAGTTAGGAGACACCCGATCCTTATCAGTCAAGATGTATCAATCATGAATATCTAGCTAATAGAAACTCCTTCTAGATTAATGAGTATTTGGCTATTGCATCATCACAACTCCTAAGACTCACAATTACCTGGTTATTGCATCACCACAACGCCTCCCAAGATTGGGTTATCTCTTGACTCAAGGTTCTGAATAAGGTTCTAGATCCATACCCAAGAACCCTCCACTAAATCCAATATTTATATAAAATAAATTAACATCTATTCCATAAAAATAATTAAACTGTTGTAATGCAATTAACAAGCTTAGTTATAACACAATACTAGATTCTTGGATTTTAATAGAAAATTTCAATCCATTTCTAAATAAACATAATTTCTAGACTAATACTAGAATTAAAGGAATATCTCTTTAAATTAAATCTTTATTGAATTAATCAAATTCTAACAACTAAATATTAAGCTATCATAAAATATCTATTTAATAAAAGCTAGTAAAAATAACATCATCAAAAGAGATCATCACTAACTCATTATTTCATTTGCTCAAAAACCAAATATTCCATACATGTACATAAATACTTCCAAGACTTTTTAATTCAAGAATAGAATTACTAAATGGTGCATAAAAAAATTTTCATTTACATAACTTCTTTTCATTCCCAAATACACTAGAGCCAATCTACCTAAGTGCCCTCTAACCACCTTCTTTTCACGATCTTTTTCATGAAAGGAAATTTTCTTGCAAACTTTGAGAAAAGCTTAGGGATTAGGACAAATCATACAATACTTATGTAAACCTATGATGCACTAAGAAACTAACATGCAAACATGCAATCACACAATTTTCATACCAACAAGGATGGAATTCCATACTTCCCTTTGTAATGAATTCCTTATCTACTCAGGCCTCAGAATTCATTACTATCATGTTTTCAAAAGAACATTTTTTCATTCAATGGTTTTGCATTTAGAACTTCACAAATAAGCTTTCACATTAACTAAATTAGAAGAAATATATTATAATCTATAATATTTAAATAAACTACCTTTATCTAATATTTTAAAAATAAAAACAACCATCTATTTCATTATTAATCTACTAACTTCTCCAAAGGTATAATAATGAAAACACTTTTACTATCCAACAAAACATTTAATATTTCTAACTTAAGACTTAGATATCATTTACAAAAAGAGCATAACCTTTGATATTTAAGTTCTAGTTTAATCTATGAAATCATTTAATAAACAAACCTTATAAACAATCACAATTACAAAATGAGTGTATGTCCTAACAAAATAATGGGAAAATTAAATAAAACAAGTGCTAAAAAATGAGCTTCAACCATAGCCTAGATTTAAAAGAAAATAAATAAATCAAATCAGACTCAACAATGAGGCACCTAAAAAACTTAGGCAACTCTTAGGATCGAGCCAAAAAAACAACATCGAATGCTAGCCCACGACTATCAGGAAGGTCTATTATGAAAAATGAAAAAGGGTAAAGAAAAACAACACGACTAAGGAAACCAACCTAGCACATGGTAATATAGTGAGAGAAGAAGAAGAAGAAGATTTCCCATGAATCCAAAAGAGGCTAACAAAAAAATCTCAAGCTCTAAACCTGATGATCTTCCACGACACAAAACCCACTTAGTCAATTTGAAGAAAGGGAACAAAACAACTTACTGCTGGGCAATGAATCTACCAAGCATCCAACCAACCAAAGCATCAAGGTAAAATATCTCTCCATAGAAGAACATACAAATTCAACCAAGCACCACTCTAAGGAATTGAGCCCTATAGAGAAATAAGCCAACTCACAAGAGCGACCAAGAATGCCAAGGATAAAATAAAACATGGCTTCAAGAACATAAAATAAACTCATAGATAACAAATCCAAGGCGATCAAAGCAAAAGCTAATATCTACAAAAGCTTAGGATAAAAACACAACATCAATTAGATCCATCCATGCATACCTTTTGTGAAATCAATACCTCTGTTTATTCTCCATTACCCTTGGTCTCCAAGCTTCCATTTTTCGTTCCAATCCTCCACTCGCAACAACCCAAAATTCTCCAATATCAAGGTCTTCAAATAGCCTAAGAGAAAAATCCTAGAATAGGGAAGGAGTACCTTCCCATTATTCTTGGATTGGCTGACCACCTCCAATGAGCACTAGCCCAACATCCACCAACATGCACTTACTCGACATGCACCAACATGACTTCTCCAATGTGCATTAGCCTGATGTCGATAACGTTCTAGAAAGGTTGCCAAGAAGGCCATGTTTTTGAATGTTACATTCCAACACTTAATTTGCATGCAATTTTTACTCCAAGCTCACATTAATTATTTCTTAATTATTTCCAACATAAGGAACTTTAATAAATTATTTGTGTAGACACAAAAATCTATCCACTTATCGTTCATCCAAATTTTTCTGCCATTTCCACCCATTTATTTATATATATCTAGGCATATTTGTTAAATATATGTTTAATATTAATATTTTAATATTATATTTTATATATTTAATAAATATATATATATATATATAAATAAATCCTAGCCATATGATTTGACTTAATCTTAGCCATCCATCCACACCAATCCATGCCACACACCCATATTTAATCTCCACCCTTCATCACATTTTAATCTTGACCACACATATTATGTTGTCAAAACCCTAATGTGCCCTAGGTGAGATTATAAGTAGGAGCCATTTTGATGGGTCAAACCCTAAGTCTAAGTATTTAGAGTCTTTTTCCTAAGTGTTCTAAGTTACCAAGTTGCATTTATCCCTTAGAGCATCCAAGCATTCCTACCCTCCATCCTTGGTCATCCTAGCCTTCACATCCATCACCATTTATTTTACTGAGCTGGATCTACTTCTGCAGATCTTCACTTTAGCTCCCAAATGCCTCTAGGTGCTCCCTACCATCGTCGAGTGCCTTTGAATGCTTTCCACCATTCCAAAGCACCCATGAGCATTTTTTGCTACCACCAAGCACCCACGAGTATCTCAAAATAGAGCTTTAAAGACCTACTAGTCCTTGGGTGATGCTATGCGATCATCACACCACTTTCCTACAACAGTTACAACATATTATAGAACAACAAATAAATAAGGTAAATACAACATTGATTTATTTTATTTCATGTATTTTCAGATTCTGCTTACTTTCTTTTTATTGCATAGCTAGGGTTTGTATCAGTTTCTGAGGGTCTCACACTATGGAGCCCTCAAAGTTGCTACTGACTTGTTTTTTATCTTTTTGTGAGAAGATATTGAAGTACTACACCTACATTGTGTAGCTACTTAAGTTGGAGTGGCCCAATATTGGATAGCACAAAGCCCACTCACCTCTGTTGGGATGAAGGACATGATTGAAGACACCACCAACACTATTTACTAGGGTTTTGGAGAACCCTAGTGTTGTAATATTTTGTATCACAAGAAATCAAATTCTTTATTATAACATTAGAGATTTGAGGCTCCCCCCATATCAATAAAATTATCTCTTTTGTGCAATATTGTCTCTTGGTTTCATTTATATGTTCTATTTTGGTGTTGCATTTTTGTATCTACAAATGACGATCATGATGGGAACCCCTAAGGGTTTCTCATTTTTATTTACTTTGTTGACTAATTTGCTATTTTCAGTCTTATCTTGCAGGGTTTTCAGAAGCATATATTTCATGATTTTCATTGGAATAAGGTTTTTGAAGATTTATAGAAGGTTGTAGAAGGTGCGCGAATGCCTTGCAGTGCTCAAGGAACATCCAAAAATTCCCAGGTGCATTTCAAAAATTCCCAAGGGCATTTTATAGAGGGTTGAAGCAAAAAATGTAGGCTTCTTTGTAAGTTTATTATCAAACCCTAACTCTCTATTTTTACGTATTCTGGTATTTTACATTTTTTTTAGATTTTAGGATTAAAAAGAACATCACTAATAAATCTTGTAAAAACGATCATATTAGCTTGCATTCTAGGCATTATATTAGTCATTGCATTCATTCACATTTCTATTTCTACTTAAACATTTATTTATTTTTTGGTGTGCTGCATTATTGTTTGCATTTGAACTATCAAGCACATACATTAGTTTACATCCTAGGGTTAGAGATTTCTAATTTTGTAAGTCTAAATAAGAACAGTGTCAAGATACCAAAAGTATTCCCATACTTGGGTGATTCCATACGGAGGAGTAGACAACCCCTCGACTGTCTAGAGAGGGTTTTAAGCAGTGTACTTTACATACTTTGGAGAAATTGGTATTATGATATTGGATTATAAATTAGACTATATAAAGTTGTCATTTTTCTAACATTGTATGTACACAATAGAGAATTGTAAACCTTTAAAAAGAATCACATACTACATGTGGTAATCTTAAACAATAATGGTTGGATTCCATTACCAACCATTGCTTGAGATCTGGTGACGGTGGCTTTCATATCCATCCACCAATATCTGCCCCTAGACACCTTAGATTACCCCCAAGAAAACTTGTTAGATTTCATCGCCAGCAAGAATCTTATTGCCCTATCCAAGCCATAGTATTCACCCATTTCTAATTTATGTTAGTACATTGAAACACACAAAATAAAAATCTAAAAAATTAATTCACACTAAAATAAGATAATAAATGAATGAGGTAAGACACATTTGTTGAACAAACTTAGCATTGATTTATCTTTATTTGATTTCTATGAGGTTTCAATTTTGCATTTCATTTTACTACACAATTTGTATTTGGTTTAATTTGCTTATGGTCTTAACAATAAAACAAAAGAAAGTATTAAATCAAAACAATTCCATGGAGCATTCATCCACCTTCGCGACCACTTTTGTGGTAGATTTCCCAAGTGTGACATTTATCTATAGGTCCATCACACACTGTACATGTGTCTGATGTCTTGTACAAGTATACCAACACTTCCCTTACCCAAGATGAATCATCTTCACCATCCATTGACAAAAATGTTATCCAAATAGACATGGCCAAAGTAGATACCCTCTCCAAATCAACCAATTATGTCTTAGAGCCCATTCATAATTCCCATAGTCAAGATCCTGCTTTATAGCAAGAACTTCCTCATTATTAGCCATCTGGCTATATCTAGGTGTACACTAACCTTATTTTTGAGGCATCGGTTGCACCTTACTCCCATGTATCCATTCCCAAATACCCAAGTGCTCCTAGCACTTCCATCCCATCTTCATACACATCCACTTACACCAACCCCTTGTATGAAGCACATGTAAATGCTGCTTCACAAGTTTTCACCCCCTAAGTTGCCATGCCAAATGCAACTTATCCCTTAGCCACATCTTCCATGCCATCTACATTCATACCTTCCAATTTTGATTGAGAAATTCATGAAGCGTGGGAAAATTTGAACAAATTACTTAAGCAATGTAAAGACACTCAACAACAAGTGTAGATGAACCCTAAGACTCTAACAATTTCTACTCAGCCCACCCTCATTAACCAAAGTCCATCATGGGTACCATAATATTATATGGTTTCCATTCCTACCCCTCCACCAAATCATACCAATACCCATTCCATTCCCATAAACCATACCAATTCCATTCCCATAGGTCAACCCAGATATAGTCCCCATGCATTATCCCCATTCCAATATTTTCCATCTCTCCATCATCGATATCCACTTCATAAATTCCCATAAACCTCACCTAGTCATCATAATTAATCCCATCATTAGCTAGTTACCAGACCTCAAAATCATCAAGTGATTCAAGGCTTCCACATTCCTAGGGAAGACCCTAGAATCAAGGCCATGTAACAACAAATAGATCAATTGATACAACATACTCCTGGTATGACAAATGAGAAGTCAACACTAGGTCAGCTGATTAACCAACCCATTCACCCTTTGGTACCATCACCACCATATCTGATATATTTCACGATGTCAAAGTTTGATAAATTCAAGGGAACTGAGGACCCCAAAGAGCATGTAAGCACATTCGTACACTTATGCTTTAGAATCCAAAATGACAATGCCCTCATGCTTAGAATATTTCCTCAAACATTAGGAGGAGATGCCATAAAATGGTACAACCAATTGCCTAGTCATAGTATTTATACTTTCTAACAATTAGTTGACCAATTATTTGAGTGCTTTGTCCTTAATGTTAGAAATAAAGTCTCATTGTTTGATGTTTATGCTTTAAGACAACATGATGATGAGTCTACCTATGACTTTGACCACTGTTGGAGGGTCATCATTGCTAAATTGCCATTCACCCTATAAATGGAAGAGCTTATCAAACTATTCACTAAGAGTTGTTTAAAACCCATATCTTGGATGCTTGAATTACAAACATATCACTCATTTGAAGAAGCTCTAGCACATGCTAGTGTCATCGAGGAGATAAAAATCCAAGAGGGTATACTTAGAAAAAAGGAATGGCAAAACAAGGGCCAATACAAAAGCAATTATTCTGGCCAATTGAAATCAACATAGGCCACTCTGACCAATTAGCCTAATCATGTCAATCAAGTGGTAATGAGCTAGCCGGTAATGGCTCAACAACAATCAGTGCAATAATCACTGTAACAAATTGCTTATCATGCAGTACCCTGAGTATCCCAATCAATGCAAAGCACAATGCCAACTATGTATAACCATCCCTGATGACAATATATCTGACATAATCACCAATACACCCCATTGGTTGAGTCATATGCTTCCATTTTTCAAAGGTTGTATGACACAAATAAATTTGCCTTACCTGAAATCAGACCAGATGACCTCGTTAAACATGGTAAACATTATCAAGAACATTTATTTTATCCTTACTATAGGCAAAATGGGCACAACATAAATAATTACCATGTATTCAAAGACATAGTTCAAGACCTTATTGACTTAGGGGTCATCAATATTGACAACCCCCTTGCTCAACAAAACCAAAATCTTTATATTTTACAACAACCACTTCCTCATCATGAGGAGGTACAACCAAATATGAAAGGGCCTAACACCAAAACTCCTCCTAATAGATTCAACCATGTCCATTGCTCTCCTCAAGAGAAATAAGGGCATTTTTGCATGGTATTATAAAGACATGCCCAATCTTGACTCTAACTTGGTTGTCCATAATCTCACCTTGCACCCTAATTCTAAGCTGATCAAATAAAAACTTAGGAGGATGCATCCTACCATTACCCTCTTGGTCAAAGAAGAGCTCCAAAAGCTATTAGATGTGGGTTTCATTGTACCCATTTTTTATCCTGAGCGGCTGTCAAACATGGTACCCATTTGCAAGGCTAACAGAGTGATACACATTTGCATTGACTTTCAAGATCTTAACAAAGCGTGTCCTAAGGATGACTTTCCTCTTCCAAACATCGATACTCTTGTCAACACATGTGTTGGCCATGAAATGCTTTCTTTCATGGATGGTTTTTAAAGATGTAATCAAATTTGAATAAATCCTAATGATCAACACAAAAAAACATTCACTACACCTTGGGGGAATTTTTGTTAGAAGGTGATGCGCTTTGGCCTAAAAAATGCAAGTGCCACTTATCAATGTGCCATGACATACATTTTCTATGACTACATGCATAAGATTATCAAAGATTATATGGGTGATCTCTTGGCTAAATCTAAAACTTGATAAGAGCACATTGGTATATTGGAAAAAGTCTTTGATTGACTTCTAGAACATAATGTAAAGTCAAACCCCAAGAAATGCATCTTTGGTTTTACCTATGGTAAAATTATAGGATTCATTGTCTCCAAAATAGGCATTGAGATGGACCCAAACAAGGTCAAGGCCATTATGGAGATGCCTCCCCCAACTAACTTAATGGAATTGCATAGTTTAAAAGGAAATATCCAATCAATCCATCATTTCATTGGATAAATTTTTGAAAAATGTAGGTCATTCAATCACCTACTACAAAAGGGGTACCATTTTCTTGGATAAATGAGTGCCAAAAAGCCTTTAATGACATCAAGAAATACATGGCCTCTTTGCCATCTAGGGGTACCCTTCTATTTTTATGTTTTAGCAATAAAATTTGCATTAGGGACAATTCTTGCACAAAAGAATGAAGAAAATCGAAACCAAGCTATCTATTACATTAGTCGAACATTGGTAAGCTATGAAACTAGATACGCTTATATAGAAAATTTATGCTTAGCAGTGGTTTTTACCACTAAGAAACTTCGATATTATATGCTTAGTCACACAACATATGTCATTGCTAGATAAAACCCTCTATATTATATGATGTCTCACACTTACAATAATACCCGCACTGCTAAATAGATAATGCTTCTTACTAAATTCGACCTTGAGTTCATTAGCCAAAAATCCATTAAAGGTCAGGTCATAGCTGATCAACTTGCGAAAGATCCACTACCTAGTGATCATCCTTTGATTATTGAGCTCCCATATGATTTGGTATTCATTATCACTGTATAAGAAGAAGATGTCATTATGGATGAAGACATCAATATCACACTATTCTTTGATGGTTCTAAGTGTGAGAAATATCAAGGTGATGTATTCATGTTTCATACACCCAAGGGGGTACCTATTCCCTTATCATTCAAACTTGACTTCCAATGCACAAATAACACTATAGAGTATGAAGCCTTAATATTAGATCTTCAAGAAACCATAGATATGAGCATTAAGCGTATCAGGATATTTTATGATTCTCAACTTGTTGTCAAATAGGTAACCAGATAATACCAATGTAAAGAACCTACCATTAAGCTCTATCATGAAGTAGCAATGAAATTGCTCTCTAAATTTTAATGGTATGAAATTGATAGTTTGCCACATTTGACTAATAAATTTGCAAATGCAATGGCCTCTCTTGGATCATTGATTCCAAAAGACTCCTTAGGAGAGGTACAACCACTCATTATTTCAACAATATCTAAATCCGTAATTGTCCATGTTGAATCTAAGGATGAAAAGGATTTTTGCTTTATCCATGTAGAATCATGTGAGCCTCGGTAAAGCAAAATAGTAGCATTTCTCAAGTTTGGAACACTCCCATATGACATGTCTCGAACTGCTAAATACACTTTCAAGAAAAAAGTAGCTTGTTTTGTTCTCTTGGAGGATGTGTTGTATAAACGTGGTTATGATGGAGTTCTCCTTCATTGTCTTGAGTCTAGTGAAACACAAAGAGCCATAGCTGAAGCTCATGATGGTACTTGTGGTGGTCATTTTAGTGGGATGGCCATTGCAAAACATATTTTATGCATGGGTTATTATTTGCCCACCATGGAACGAGACTGTTGCACATACATCAAACATTGCAAAAAATATCAAGAACATGCTAATTTAACTCATGTGCCATCACAAGATTTATAGCCTATTCAAAGCCTTTGGCCCTTTTCACAATGGGGTATAGATCTAATTAGAAAATTTTTACCTCCTTCCTCGAGATAACATACATTCATCATCACAACCACTAAATACTTCACAAAGTAGGTTGAGGCAATTCCTCTAACCAGTATGATAGGACCTAGAATTGTGGAGTTTATAATTCACAATATTATTTGTCATTTTGGTATCCCCTTGAAAATCATCTCAGACAATGGCAAGTCTTTCAAGAACAAGGATGTGTGAGAAATTTGCAAGAAATATAACATCCAACATAGTTTCTTGACTCCTTATTACCCACAAGCAAATGGACAAGTTGAGGCTATCAACAAGACCTTAATTGCTATTCTAAAGAAACTTGTCAAAGAAAATCATAGAGAGTGGCATACACAAATTCCCTTAGAATTATGGGCTTATAGAAAAAGCATCCACACACCTCTAGGGGCAACACCATTTTCATTGGTCTATGGAGTTGAAGTAGTCATACGTCTTGAGCTCGAGATTCCCTCCTTGCACATTTATTTGCAAGAATTCATAGATGATGACACTGCTAGACAAGCACATCTTGACCAACTCACACTACTCGATGAGAGGTGAGTCAATGCTTTAGATCATTTAAAAGTTTATCAAGACCGCCTAAAGCGTACTTACAATGCCAAAGTTCATCTATGTGAATTACAAATAGGAGATATTGTTCTTAAAGAGAATCAACAAAACACCAATGCACTACCGCATCTTCATGATAAATTTACGGCTAATTGGTTGTGTCCATACATTATCATCCAATGAGTGGGTAAAGGTACTTATAGATTTGCTAGTCTAGAGGGAGAGGAAGAATCCAAACCACTTAATGTTATCCCCTTGAAACCATTCTATGCATAATGTTAATTATATATATGTATATATACGTGGCTAATAAATAAAAAACATTGCATCCCACTTGCATACATTTCATTCAAAAACATTGCATTTGCACACATGTCATTTAGCAACCATTGCATGCATTCCATTTCATAAAAGTGCATTTCACACATTATTCCCACATTTCACATTTCATCTTAGGGATCATTTATTAAGTTCAAGATTTTAACTGGTCTAATAAAGTCATGTTGCCTTAATCAGGGGCACCTTCACATCATCATCCATTTCATTGCATAATCCCATAAAACCAAATTGCCATTGGCACAACCTTCCTAGGTGTTTTCGATCACTCCTAGTTTTTTAAGAAAATCACAAATACATGTCAAGTTATTTTTAGGACCAAGACACAATATTCACTAAGAAAATATTTATTTTTGGGAATTGAGTCAATTGACTCCAAAACACTCTTGAACCAAATACAATTTCACATATTAAAAAAATCTTGTGTCAAAGAGGGATAAAACCATACTTGGTTTAAACCTTGAAGTGAAAAGGGTAATACTTTCTAGTCACATAATGCAACATAGTCCACAAAACTAGTGGTTTTCACCACTATCACAAAAATCCAAAAATAAAAGAAAGAGTAGGGAAAAATCCCTAACAAAAACTCTAAATATTTTACAACACACACCACTGATCATTAGGTTGTAAGAATTTTACTATATTTCCAGTCAGATGGTTAGGTTGTCATCCCCAAAACTTAAGAGATCAAATCCTTGGACTATGGAGTTAGCCTCCACCGAAGTTATAGACGCTTGACTAGCAGTGGAGTACACTCATGCGTGGTGACACGTCTCTTCAAAGAGACCTCTAACTGCACATACGAACAAGCTAGCTTCTTAATATCATCCATAATAGGTTTACCAAATTTACTCAAGATGAGTTAATGAACTCACTTGCACACACACACTGGTTCTTAAATACCTTGAGTCATTACCATGCTTTTGATTCAGTAAATGAATTCAGTGCACACACATTTGGTTGTAGAGTAATTAGGAAGTTTTAGTGAGTTTTTTTGATACCCCTAGTATGTTTGAATCTCTACAAAATAGTCAGTTTTCCATATCAACATCCATATCTTCTTCCATGTCAACATCCATGTCATTTCATGAGTCTTTTACTCCACATGCCACCAAGTTTGATGCCCCTGATTAAACAAAAATATCAAAACATGACCAAGAAAAAATCTAAGCTATGAATGATCATTAGAACATTTGCATTCCATACCTTGCATTAATCATCCATAACATATCATATGCATTAATCATCCATATAAACATGCATTCCATAAAAGCATTACACAAAAGCATACACACAAAAATAACACAAAAGGTAAAATCCATGTATATGTATGTATAAATATCACATGTACAATGAGTGCCTAAAAGGCTACATACAATGGAGCACCAAGTCTCATATAAAAAAAGTGCATCTAAGAACTAGCTACACCCTTCAAGAGGACCCCTATGACCTAGAAGGAGCCTTAGACCTAGAGCTATGCCTAGAATATCTTTATCAAGAAACCTTAAACATAGATGAGGTTGGAGGATCTGGAAGTGGAATATGATTCTCCATCAAATTATCCTCGAATGCCTTGATATACCTCTATCGAGATCGAAGGTGTGCTATGTCAACATTATGCCAATGCTCCATATCTAGCAGCTCTGCTTGAAGCCTCATTATCCTCTCATCCTGAGATATCACCATCACATCTTGCTCTACCATCTGCTACCCCACCCTTGCCTAATCCTCCTCTCTTTGACCTAGAGGTCCATCTAGAGTCTCCTCCACATAATCCCCATTATCCCTATCTCTACCATCTTCTCTGATCCTTGGATCTTGAATCACCACATCCTTAAACATCCTCATTTGAATATCTAATCGAAGTTTCCTTAGCCACTTAGGATCCTCCTCGATATCCTCAACCTCAACCTTATCCATATCTTTATCAACTACTACTTGAGCTGGTGCTCTTGGTGCCTGTGCAACAAACCATACATCATACTATGTAGTAGTACCTACACCATCCACATTGAGGAGATCTATTTCCTCATCATCATCGTAAGCCTCCCTCCATGGCTCTATACATGTCAAACTTATCTCCTCTTGATGCCTCCTATAAAGCATCGACTCATCCAAAATCCTCTGCCTCTGGCTAAACTATCAAAGAATCCATGAGAACTAAATATATTCAACCTCACTTTGACTCCTCCCAACCACACACCTATACTGCCTGATCCATTGTAGTTGCTTCCCATCTACTATCCACATGAAACCCTACCATGATCTCCATGTCACTTGGGTGGATTTCAATCCATCCCAAAACTCTCAGTACCACTCACTCGTCTACACAATATGAATTTGCTATACCTCCTCTACCACCATCCATCTCCTAGCATAGGGCTACCCACTACCAAAGCCTATAGATGGTAGCCCCTCAGGTCAAGCCACACTAAAATGCTGCCATCCCCAACATTGTCATAGTAAATTGCACCCCAATCCCTTCCTCTTCTACCTCCTTATATCATAAAGATCTTGATACACCTACACCAATAAGGTAGGAGCCCATGCATACACCTGATGCATAGTGAGCATATAACTTACCAATCCTATCAGGTTCCAAGGGAACCTATAGCTGGTACTATTCGGGGCCACGATGTTGGCTAACATGAACATGACAAAAGCTCAAAGGGCATCTAGCTTCTTGTCCACATACATGGAAAAGTATAAAATACCCCTGCACTCCACCCTCACACTCCACCAACTATCCCCAAACATATTCCTCATCGCTATCTCTCGATTATGTCCAACCTCGATGTGAATCTCCTCCATCAAAACCATGAGGATGCGATATGCATCCTAAAGTGTAAGGGCCACCTCTCCTGTGGGGAGCTAAAATGTTCCCTATTCGGATTCCACATCTCCACTAAGGCTGAGAGGTATCCCTAATCCACCCTAACCACATCAATCTAGGCTACCTTCGCTAGCCCCACTACCTTTAGCAGATCCCATTCATACTTCACCAATACCTTCCTCATCCTAGGGATGAGAGGTGAGAACCAGTGTCGAGCCTCAAAAACCCTTAGCTATAGTACAACACAAAATATTTGCTAATACATGTTACAAATAAAAGGAGATCACAAAAACAAGTTTTGCACAAAATAAAGAGAGCTTCAAAGAAGAGACTTACCTTGGCTACTCATGCTCTAGCTCTGGTCCCTACATCTGCTCCTTCCATCACCATAGCTTCCATGCCCAAACCAATTCACCTCACTCCACTCCAATCCACTCCAAATATCCCAAACATAGATTCATCAACTCAAAAATGCACAAATGAGCTCCATCAACATCCTAAAAGCTATTTATAGCTGCTTCAGGTGCCTTGAAATACCCATGGGTATTTCTTGGTGTACCGAAGTGCACCGGGGTGTTTAGAAAATATCCAAAAACAAATGGGCATCTGCGTAGGCTGAAAGTTCCAACCAATGTTTGGCATCAAATTTGATAAAAGACCAAACTCAATGCAAAATAGTGGCTTGCCCCCACTCAATCACTCCAAATTGCATTCATGCATCCATCAAATCATATTATCAGGTTTTATGGTCACAATTGATTTGGACACATAATTTTTGTTTGCAACCAAAAGTCGTAAAATCACATTAAAAGTTCCAAAATGCTCCAAAATGCTTCAAATTTTCACAAAGCCACCATAATAATATTCATTTCAATGTCATTTCCCATCATCAATCATAAAATTTGCATATTTTCATTGTTCAAACATAAATTCAAGTGAAACTTGTATCTAGTGGGTTATTCTATATACTTAGTGATTGTAGTGATTTGCATCCATGCAATTCGGTAAGATGAATAACCTAACATAAGGGAACTTGCTTATTTTCATCATCACATGCCTCCTTGTTCAAAATCACAATCACATTTGGTACTTCACATTTTGCATGAACCCTTGCCAAGAATAATTTACACAAAATTTGTCATTGATGGCCTAGTTCATGGGGCTTAAAACATGGACAAAATCCCATTTCATCATTTCACATCTCTTTGATAGTCATCATGGTGATTGGCCTTAGCTAGGGTGATTGGTTTTGATCATAGGAATTATTTGACAGTCACTAGTTGGCCCTCCAAAGTTGACTATTTTGTTTTTTTATCTTTGCATATTCATCCTTGCATATCAATAACGCCCAAAGGCACATTCTTCAATAGCATCGAATCACCCCAAACTTGGGGTAACCACATTTGATTTTGACTCTCCCACAACAGGATACATCTTACATAATCATGGCATATACACTTGGCAAAAATTCCTCCATTTGTCGGGGCAAAAATAGACACACTTTCATCACATTTTCACAAAACCCTTCATCTATTGGGATAAAAATAAACACAATCATTTCACATTTTCCACAACTTCCCTTTACCTATTGGAGCAAAAATGGTATCATACATCATTCATATCGTCCACAACCATGCCATAAATTTTATTCATTATTCAATTGGCTCATGAGATTCATCCGCAAACTCATTCACCAATTGAGGGGGTAAGCTACGCAAATCCACATTCTTTATTCTTTTGTCTTCAAGTTCATTTTTCACATATCAAGAGAAAGTTGTTTTTGTGCCTAGCCCAAATAGGTGTCTTGAGTTTTTGTACTACATTGTGTTTGATGCAACACAGTACAAAAAGGGGTATTTGTAGACACCAAAATCTAGCCACTTGTCATTCATCTAGGTTTTCCCATCATTTCCACCCATTTATTTATATATATTTAGGAATATTTGTTAAATATATGTTTAATATTATTTTAATATTATGTATTATATATTTAATAAATAAATACATATATGTATGTAAATCCCAACCGTTCGATTTGACTTAATCTTAGCCATTCATCCACACCAATCCATGCTACATGCCCAAATTTAATCTCCACCCTCTGTCACGTTTTAATCTTGACAGCACATATTGTGTCGTCAAAACCCTAATATGCCCTAGGTGAGATTATAAGTAGGAGCTATTTTTATGGCTCAATCCCTAAGTCTAAGTATCCAAAGTCTTTTGCCTAAGTGTTTTGAGGTATTTTCCAAAGCAATCTGAGTTACCAAGTTGCCTTCATCCCTTAGAGCATCCAAGCATTCCTGCCATCCATCCTCGCTCACCCTAGCCTTCGCATCCATCGCCATTCATTTCACTTAGCCAAATCTACTTTTAGAGATCTTCACTTTAGCTCCCAAACACCTCTAGGCACTCCCTGCCACCGTCGAGCACCTCCGAGTGCTTCATTCCACCGCCAAGAACCTTTGGCCACTTTCCATCATTCCTGAGTGCCCATAGATATTTTTTTCTATTGTCGAGCGTCCAAAGGGTGATGGTAGGGCATCACCGTACCACTTTCCAATAATATTTATAATAGATCAAAGAAGAACAAATAAATATGGTAAATCCAACATTGATTTATTTTACTTCATGTATTTTCATATTCTGCTTACTTTCTTTTTATTACATAACTAGGGTTTGTATCATTTTTTGAGGGTCTCACACTGTAGAGCCCTCACAGTTGCTACTAAATTGTTAGCTATCTTTTTCTGTGCAGATTTGGAAGTACTACACCTACATTATGTAGCTTCTTAAGCTAGAGTGGCCTAGTATTGGATAACACGAAGCCCACTAACCTTTTTTGAGATCAAGGACGCGATTGAAGACACCACCAACTCCATTTACTAGGGTTTTGAAGAACCCTAGAGTTGTAAAATTTTGTATCACAAGAAATCAAATTCTTTATTGTAACATTGGATACTTGAGGCTCCCCCCATATCAATAAAATTATCTCTTTTGTACAATATTGTATCTTGGTTTCATTTATATGTTCTATTTTGGTGTTGTGTTTTTGTATCTACAATTTGAATTAAGGTTAATTAATCTTGAGTTCTTTTATTTGAAGCTTAACTATGAAAAAGGCCAAAATATAAGTAACTAATCTAAAAACTCATTCAACATATTATTACCCTTAAAATAAAATAAGGTATTTGAATTAATTACTTAACAATTGATACCAAATGTTCATATTAATTATTAACATTGATATTAACATTTCAAGTATTAATTTTTCCAACCTTATTAATACTTTAGTGGACTAATAAACAAATTCTAAGCTTTCAAAACACAAGTAATACAAATATTTACAACTTAATAATGCATCCTATTGTTTTTTCCTTAAGTTGGTGGCTTGTTAAGATAACCAAAGCATTATCCCCTACCTGCTAAGGATGACTCCTTTTCCAATAGCAATATCATAGCCCAATGAAGCATTTGAAGAACAAGCATATATATGATGCATCTATATCAAGGGTATTCTTTTACCCTTGAGTTATTGATGAACAAGTCATCCATCATATTCCATTTTTCTCTCAGCTCTAAGAGTTGTCCCATACCAATTCACTAGTGAGAGTACTTGGTCATGCAACCATAAATTCCATTAGGAGTACCATATTTGAAATATAACCAAAGCATAAAATGCAACTATATTCCCAACATGATAATATAAAATTATGCATTAGATATCCACACATCAATACATAATTTAGTATCAAGAACAAGTTCTACTAAGGAGGGTCGTTATATACTCCCTGTAAAAGGCTAAAATTGACCCATGTCAATTTAACCTAAGTCAAAAAAATTCAAAACATTAATTAAAACCACTTGCTAACCTCTTGCCTCGATTTTTTCATCCATAGCAAGTTTGTTTCTAACCTCTTGACGATATCAGACTTCATTGAACAATATCAAATCTTATTGTACGAGATTGGATGTCCGATCTCATCCAAAATAGAAAATCACCAAAAACAACAAAATGATAAAATTTTGTTGTAACCATTTTGTCCATACCTGGCCAACGATGCGGACATTACAGTATCAGATCAACTGATATCGTCCAGACTAGGAGAGATCATAACTCCCCTTGTTTTTTAGCCCAACCCCCTAACCTACCTCAGCCTATTTAACCCAAGCACTCCCCATGGATTCCCCATAGATTTTTATCATTCTCGCATCCTTAGTACTATAGTATATTTTGTTAGTTTCTTACTTTCTTGTAGGTTTGGAGATCTAAAGCTATGCATCGGGTGGTAAGATACGAGATCGAACGTTTGATATCATCAGAACAAATCTGATATCGCTTGCATATTGATTGGGGGTAAATTTTTGACCATTGTTTGCATTTTTATCATTTGATATCTTGTTTAATAGCATTTAATATTACATTTATCAGTTTATTTAATCATAGAATGCATTTTCATATCAGGTGTTCACCTTCATATACATTTTATTCTACTATTTCACATTTATAGTACAAATTTGTATTTTTTATTTCAAGCATTTGCATGTAGTGAAGTTATATGATATAATTCATGCTTAATCAAGTTTGTATTATCCTACGAATTTTTATTTTTGTTGTCAAATTGTGAATCTACAGGTTTTCGCTCAGATCGAACTTGTTGATATTAGATCAAACTTACCGATATCAGATCGAACATTTGATATCACCCCACAAAGTTTGATATCGCCCTGCAAAGTCTGATATCACCTGCATAAAGGAAAAATATTCAACATAAGCCATCCATATTAAGTAAGATCATGAAATTTCTTTAACAATTAAGCATTGCATCTATTTATCTTCTATAATCTGTTGTTTTTTGTATCAATTTGAATCAAAATATCATATAGTATAGGATTAGTTGCATTTGGTCAAAATAGGTGAATGCGAGTGAATTAAAAGGAATACATAAAATAAAATCCTAACCTAGGCATGGAAACTGCCATATAAATGTTTCCTGGTGAACCCACCCAATTCATCGAAAAATCACCAAAGAGGGCACGACATCAAGTGCCTCTCCTCTGAGGTGTAGACCTATCATTTTCCCATTCCCCTTCGAGGCATAGATCCACTAGCCTAAAGTAAAGGAGTACAAAAATTTTAGAGCTACATTTTTTGGTGAACCCAACGTGAACTACATAAGCATAATTTTGATTCATATAACATAAAAAAATAAAAACAAAAAAAAAATCATTAGTTAAACTTGCATGTTTTTATATTTTTAGATGGTAGATACCAATATAGGAAAATTTGCAATTATAGACGTTAGAGCATTATTATCCACACAAGAAATATCTTTAGTAGTTGAAATTTCTAGTATCCCATCTCAAGAAAAATGGGTTGAACTTTGGAAGAGACTTGACATCATAAAAACCAACACACCAAGACTTAGTCAAATCAAGAGATTCAACATAGCTAGAATCCTGGGACTCGATAACTATTCTCACTACATTGATATTCAAAGATCATGTGAGAGGTGGTTAGTAGATAAGAGAGCAATCATTTCTTCATATGTTTACACTTTTGAAGATTATCTTGAAAATACTATAACCGTACACCGATTTCTAGCGCACATAGAAGATCAAGAGATAATTTTGGAAAATAAAAGAATATATCAAAAAAATCCTAGGGCTATCCATTTTCATGAATATTATCATGAAATATACTTATATGCTCAATATTATGAAATTGATAGCATCATTATAGCTCACTTTTTCAAATTCCTAAAAGCAAACTTTCAATTTGAAGAAGAGCATTATATGACACCTGAAGAACTTGAGCCTATCAATGATATTCATAAACTCTTTTAGGAATATTAAATCTATTATCTAGAGTATTATAATTTTTATCTCTACTTTCTTTTAAAAATAAAAATGCAAAAACACAACAAATATATATATATATATATATATATATATATATATATATATATATATATATATATATATCTACAATATTTATATAGGTATATATATAACATATATACCCAAAAATTCAAAATATACCATTGAAAAACAAAACACTTAAAGATAAAATGCCTAGAATCCTAAGAAATGGTAAACAAATAGAATCTAAGATGAGCCAGATCAAGAAAAAATTGATGATAGGGTACTTATTGAAGATGATAAGCTCATAGAACATGATGAGGATGACAATAAATAAGAGGAAGTAGAAGATCCTACCAAGCCTTTAGTAGATCCTCAAGGCAATGTTAGTTTTAAATCTATCCAACATTTTACTAAAATTTTAAAAAATAATATAAATGAAATCAATCATGTGATAAACATAGAAAATTTACTACCAATAGGAGATTATTCAATGAAGGCCACTTTAGAAGCTATATTCCTACTACATGAAAATCCATTGACATACATGAATAGAATAGATCAAGATCAAGCTAGTCCATCTCAAAAAATCAATCAAAATGTAAATTTGAACACTAAAAAATTAGCAACACAATCAAATTCCAAAAAAAAAACAACATTCTTCTTCCTCTCAAGATCCTAATCAACAAGAATCTAAGAAAATACAAAATTCTAGTCATTATCAACATAAAATTCAACAAAATGCAATTCCTTATAAACTTCATAATACCTTTCCTATGGATACTTTACATAATAGTATTTCTAATAGAAATTCTTATATGACAACACAACCATATCATCAAAGACACAACAGTATGATACCACAAAATTAATTTAGTGAGCAACACAAGGGCTTGAAGCTATAGTCAAGTAATTAATTTCATGCCTAGATTAGATAGCTCCTTATCATCCCTCATATAGTTATAGAGAGATGTGTAGTCAACCATTGGATCCCATTGTTGTTGCTCAACCTTACCCCAAATATTTTGCCATGCCAGTCATTTCAATATATAAAGGAACCAAAGATCCTATTGAACATATTTTTATATTTAGGATAGCTTGTCATGATATTTCCTATGATGATTTGCTGTTACTAAAAATATTCCCTAAAAGTCTTGGAGGTATGGCCTTAGAATGGTATTATCAATTACCAACCAACTCCTTGAGAAACTTTGAAGAAATAGCAAAAATGTTTGTTCATCAATTTAGTGCCTACATAGAAAGGCATGTTACCATTAAGGATTTATATAATTTAAAATAAGAAAAATATGAAAGCTTTGTTGAATTCTTAGCTAAATGGAGATAACTTCTAGAGAAATTGCACTTTGCCTTACCTCACCGAGAGATGTTGGAAATCTTCATTGGTAATTTACAAGAACAATTATCTTATGAACTTACTACTGCTACAGTAACTTCTTTTGATCAAGCTATAGACTTAGAAAGAAGGGTATAATATGCCCTTATTATAAGAGGACAATTCAAGAAAAGGGATGAAGATAAATCTTCCAAAAACCAATATAAAAAAAAACAAGTAGTGGGTGATGAAGTTATTAATAGTAGAAACACTTCAAACATCAACACTACTAAAGCTATAAAAAAATTTGTATTAAAGATTCTTGATAAAAATCCAATAGATTTCACAAGATTGAATCAGTTCTTAACCCTAATTTTACCTCAATTACTAGAACAAGGTTTAATACGATTGCCAAAAATTTGACAACTAGATACCACTGTAGCTGGATATAGGGATGATTTACATTGCAATTTTCATCAAGTGGATGGACATTCAAATAATTCTTGTAAATTATTAAAACATAAGATACAAGATCTAATTGACAAAGGTAAAATGGAAGTACAAAAATTCCCTCCAAACAATAATCCTCGAAACAATTCTTAAAAACAACAAACACAAAATGCTAATCAAACTTTAGACATCTTCCAACATCCTTTACCCAACCATGGTAAATAAGTTGTGATTCAGTTAGAGCACCATAATGTACCTAATCCAACTAGATATGTGGGAACCATTAGTAATTTCTTACCATATCAAAATACTCAAACTCCTTATGTGCCTACTTTATCTGCAATCACAACTAGGCCAATTATATATACAAGAAGTGACTCAAAAAGAGAAATGAACATCACTTCTAATAATTCAAATAGTTCTAAATATGAGTCAGATCCAATTCTTCCTATCATATACTTATTAGTTCTAGAAGATTCATTTCCTAGAAGAATTATTGTACACCCTTCATCTCAACATATAATTCCAATTGAACAAGCAGAGAATGGTAGACCTCACTTTAGTAATTCACAAAACAACAACATTGTAGGTACTATTGGAGCCATCACCAGACAACAAGTTCAAAATAAAAATTCTCAATCACAAACTCAAACAAAAAATGAAAATTCATCTCCATTTGTATTAAAATCACCCACAAAAGGAAATAATTTATCAAAGCCACAACAAAAACCTCCTTATGATATTAACGAACAATTAGCTAATATTACAACTAGAATCTCTCTTCTAGATCTCTTAAGAATTTCATCTATACATAGAGAAAAATTAATGAGTACCTTAAGCAAAATTATGGTACATCAAGATATAGAACCCATTGTTGTGGTCAATGTTGTAGTTTCCCATGGTACAAATTATGTGGAGTTTCATGATAAAGACATTCCTCCTCAAAGTATGTATAGAGATAACCCTTTATACATTACAACCTTAATTGGGGATGTAGGTGTCAAAAGAGTTTTGATTGATAATGGATCATCACTAAATATATGCACATATGATTTATTTTAAAGGTTTGTATTTAGAACTGAATATTTAAAGAGAATTGAAATAATTATCAAAGCCTTTAATGATGAAACCCAAGAAACTTATGGAGTATTGTCTATCCTATTGCAAGTTGGTCCAAGAATATTAGATACAACCATGTTTGTTGTATCTTGCTCGACATCATATAATATTATTCTAGGTTGACCTTGGATTAACGCAATGAGAGCAATACATTCTACTTTACATCAATGTGTTAAATTTAAATTTAAAAATTAATTGCTCACTATCCATGGTGACCCCAGACCCTTTGACATGTGTGCAATGGCAGAACCAATTGGATTCCAATTTTGTCCTCCTGTATATTCAACAAACCCTAAACCTCTTAAGAATCCTTCTTCAAAAACTAAACCCACATCACCTTGTACCACAACTAAAATAGATAAACCTTCTACTTCATATCTTCTTTCAGATGAAATTTTACCAAATTTATCTACAATATTAACAACTTCAGAACACAATAATTTTGCTACACAAGACTCCCTTGTCTTATCCCAATTATCACCATCTCCTCAAACAATGGGATTTCCATGAAAGTTAGGAAGCATATGTCATATAGGGAGTTTCACCTTTATCTACGTAGCGTATGACCTTGGCAAAATTAATATTAAAATGAACTTTACTCTTGATCAAGATGGGTATATTCGATGTTATTTTTATCATGGATATGTGAAGTCAAAACAAATGATGTGTAACATGGGTTATAAAGGTAAAGGTTTAGGTCCTTTTGAAAAAGGTATACATGAACCTTTAGAAATAGAGGAATGACCTTCCTATTGTGGTATTGACTATATTCCTACCAAAACTCAACCCTTTCCTTTTGATGATGATGACCATCTTGTGACATATGAAGAGTACTTAAAACATGAAGAATATTTAAAAGCAAATAAGAAGATAAATTTTTGTAACATGTTGACAATAGCATATCCTGAAATGATTGCTTCTCCAGATGAATGTTTAGAAGGAGATATTTTTCACAATATTTCTCTTGAATAAGTTTTGAGGAATGAATTCTTCTTTGATGGGTCTATACCATGTATAGCCCATGTTCAAGCAATTACACCACAAGATGAATTAGCTAAGTTAACCTTAGAGGAAATCCAAGAAATGGGTGTCTCACCTGCACCTCCTAACTTTAAAAGAGATTTGAATATTGTAATAGAAGATGTTCTACAAGTCAACATTGGGATAGAAACCAACCCTTGCTTGGTTAAAATTGGAACTGAATTAAGTGAAGAAAGGCAAAATCAACATATTGCATTTCTCATAGAATATGTTGATATCTTCGCTTGGACATATGCAGATATGTCCATATTAGACTCCTCTGTAGTCATGCATCACTTAGTGGTGCACCCAGATGCAAAACCTTTAAAACAAAAACTTAGAAAAATGTGTTCTAAAATAACATTGTTAGATAAAGATGAACTGCAAAATTTTTTGGATGTTATCTTCATCCAAGACATTGATTATGTCGACTGGATATCAAGTATTATCCCAGTAACTATGAAAGAAGCTACTAAAATTAGAGGATGCACTGATTTTAGATATATCAATGCTGCATGTCCTAAGTATGATTTTCCACTCCCAAACATGGATCAGATTATCGATTTTACAACTGAAAGTGGAATGTTATCCATTATGGATGGTTTTTTATGGATATAGCCAAATTTGTATAGCTCCTAAAGACCAACCTAAAACCACTTTAATTACACCTTGGGGAACTTTTTGTTGGAAAGTGATGCCTTTATATTTAAAGAATGTAGATGCAACTTATCAACGCACTATGATGTGCATCTTTCATGACATGATGTACAACATTCTACATGACTATGTGGATGATGTCAGAGCTCGCTCAACTAAAGAAGAAGATCATATTGCTAATTTAACATGAGTGTTTGATAGATTTAGAGAATATAAGATTCACCTAAATCCAAACATGTTGGAAATATGTTGAATATTTTCCATGTTATTCAGGTTCGAGCTATTTATAGACAAGCTATTTATAGACAAGCTATTTATAGACATGTATTGGACACTCCAAATGTTTTTAGGGTTTAAGCTATTTTTAGACAGACTATTTTTAGCTATGCTATTTTTAGACCCATATGGGCTTTTAGGGTTACTATATTTGAACCCTTGCATTATTCACCAATGATATTGTAAAAATCCATGCATGTGCTTTTGTTATATATATCACACTTGCATGAGGGTTTGGAGAGATAAAAAGAGAATATTATTGCATTGGAAACGGTCAAGTTAATGCAATAATAAAATAATACCATGATATTGTAAAAATCCATGCATGTGCTTTTGTTATATATATCACACTTGCATGAGGATTTAATAGAGATAAAAGGAGAATATTATTGCATTGGAAACAGTCAAGTTAATGCAATAATAAAATAATACCATGATATTGTAAAAATCTATGCATGTGCTTTTGTTATATATTGCACTTGCATAAGGGTTTGGAAAGACAAGGACACAAAAAGAGAATATTATTGTAATGGAGATGATGAAGTTAATTCAATAATAATACTGTGCTAGTTTTACCGATTAAGGATTTCCAGGATAAATATTGTGTAATGTGTGAATTTATTATCTTCTTCTTTTGATTTTGTTATTATTGCTTTTCAATTTTAAGTTTATTGGGGCTGTTAATTTCTCTTCATTTGGTATCAAAGCCAGGTTTTAGCTTTGTTTTAGGAGTAAGGGTTTCAACCCTATGATAAATTAATTCTTGAGTGGGAGTCATACGTGACAGGATCCAGGAAAAAAGAGAAAGATGGGAAACACATGAATAAAGACTAAAAAATTTAATGGAAAGAATTTTGACTTGTAGAAACTCAATATGGAAGATCTATTGGTTGATAGAGATCAATGGATTGCGGTCTCGAAATCAAAACAAAAAGTGACAACAGATGAGGATTGACTAAAAATTGATAGGAAGGCAAGAAACTCTATCAGATTGTGCTTATTTGATTTGATATTGTTGAATGTATCTACAGAGACCATCACAAAGTTATTATGGGATAAGCTGGAAAATTTGTACCAGACAAAGTCACTAGTAAATAAACTCTTTCTTCAAAATAAATTGTATTCGCTTCGGATGAATGATGGTGACTCTGTGGCTAAACATCTGAATGCTTTTAATACTGTGGTAAGTCAATTAACCTCTGTAGAAGTAAAAATGGATGAAAATAAAAAATGTATTACTTTACTTTATTCATTACCTGATTCATGGGATAACCTTGTTATAGCTATCACCAATACTACATCTACATTGAAAGTAGAGGATATAGTAGGAACTTTATTGTCTAAGGAGATGAGACAAAAATATTCTGAGGATTATCATAAAAAATAAGCCTTGATGGTGAGAGGTCGTTCTCAAGAAAGAAGCAAAAATAAATTAGGAGAAAAGAAATCAAAATCAAGGGGTAAATTTGTTGCCCCAAAAAAGAGAAAATGTTGGAATTGTGGTAAAGCAAGGCATTATAAAAGAGACTACAGATCTAAAAAGGTTGATAATAATCGATCATCTGATGAAGGAACTTATACAGAAATGAAGACCACAAATGAAGATTCAAAGGACTTATTCTTGGCTGCAACATGCTCAAGTGAATGCCTTGACTCATGGTTTATTGACTCAAGTTCTTATTTTCATATGACTCCTCATAGGGAGGGGTTCAGTGAATATGAAAAGATATATGGAGGTAAAGTCTTTTTGGGAGACAATTCGACATATAAAATAATAGGTCAAGGAAGAGTCAAGTTGAGGCTAAAATATGGAAGAATTAAAACCCTTCCTGGTGTGTTGCATATTCCGGGTTTAACAAGGAATCTGATATCCGTGAGTAAGATGAATGATGCGGGTGTGACTGTGGTATTTAATATGGATAGCTACAAGATGGTTCATAGATATTTGGTGTTGGCAAGGGGAGTTTGCACAAAAACTTTGTTTGGACTTGAGGTGAGCACTATAAGTATTAATTACAATAATTCTTCTATGGTACAAGAAAATAATACGATTGAAATGACTTCGAGTATTCCTACAAAGAAGATAATGTTGTGGCATCAACGCATGGGGCACATTGGTGAGAAAGGACTTTGAACATTAAAAATGAAAGGTATGGCTGAAGGAATTTTTGATTGCCCATTAAATTTTAATTTATGTGAGCACTATTATTTCGAGAAACAAACTAGAGTCAAGTTTCCAAGTAGTGTTACAAGGTCTAAAGGAATTCTACATCTAGTTCATAGTGATGTGTTTGGACTTGCAAAAGTACCATCATTAGGTAAATCTATCTATTTTGTTACATTTATAGATGACTTCTCAAGAAAGACATGGGTATATTTTCTACGAAATAAATCCAAGGTTTTTAATAAATTTAAAGAGTTTAAATCTCTTGTAGAAAATCGGATAGAGAAAAAGATAAAGGTTTTGAGAAATTATAATGGTGGTGAGTATTGCTCTAATAAATTTGAGCAATTTTACAAGGACTGTGGAATATAAAGGTATAGAACAACTTTGTATACTCCACAATAGAATGGGGTTGCAGAATGGATGAACAAGACATTGATGGATAAGGATAGATGCATGCTAAATGATGTAGGTTTAGAAAAGACATTTCGGGCATAAGTTGTGCTAATAACTTGTTATCTCATCAATAGATCTCCTACCTCAACTTTGGTGGACAAGACTCCACAAGAAGTATGGAATGGTAAGAAACCCTCTCTCAGACATATAAGGGTTTTTGGTTGTGATGCTTATATGTATGTCCCAAAAGAGAAAAAGACTAAGTTAGACTATAAATCTAAAAAATACATATTTGCGGGTTATCGTACTAGTGTTAAAGAATATAAGTTGTGGAACCCACAAACACAGAATGTTGTTTACAATCATAATGTGATCTTTAGAGAAACAAAAGGGGTTTTAAAACTTGAAATACAACCAAGCAAAAAGCCAAAAATAGTGTAGGTAAAATTGGAATAGGAAGAACTAGTGGAAGAACCCAAATTATAGAGAGAGTCTCAAGAGGAATATTTAGAGGAAGAAGGTCAGGAGGAAGCTGAAGATGCACAATCTAGAACTCCAATTTTGAGGAGATCAGATCAAGAGAGAAGAATTCTAGAAAGGTATAGTCCTTCAAATTTTTATTTTGTATTTAATTTATCAGTTACTGATGAAGAACCCAAGACTGTAAATGAGGCACTTCAATCAAGTGATAATAAGTCTTGGAAAAGGGCTATGGAAGAAGAAATGGAGTCCTTGGATAAAAATAAGACATGGGACTTAGTGAAATTACCTCTTGGCAGAAAAATTGTTGGTTGTAAGTGGTTATTCAAGAAGAAGTATAATGTAGAAGTAAAGTTGGAGAAGTACAAGGCTCGCTTGGTAGCAAAAGGATTTTCTTAGATTGAGGGAATTGATTTTGGTGAGATTTTTTCTCCTGTGGCTAAACTAACTTCAATCATATTTCTATTGATTATTTTTGCTGTTTTTGATTTTAAAATAGAATAGATGGATATAAAGACAACTTTTCTACATGGTGACATTGATGAAGATATATATATATATATATATATATATATATATATATATATATATATATATATATATATATATATATATATATATATATTGATAGTAAGGATATGATATTACTCAAATCTCAGTTATCTTCTAAATTTGATATGAAGGATTTGGGTGTTGCAAAATTTATTTTGGGTATGGAAATAATAAGGGATTGTGCAAATAGAAAGTTATGGTTAAATCAAAGGAAATATATTGATTTGATACTACAAAATTTTAGAATGCATTATTGTAAACCAGTATGTACTCCATATCTGGTTGTTCAAAAGTTATCTACTGAATAGTGTCCTAAAATAGATGAGAAAATTGAAGAAATGCATCATGTTCCTTATGCTAGTGCTGTGGGCAATTTGATGTATATAATGGTCTGTACTAGACCTGATATTGCACATGTAGTGGGAGTAGTGAGCAGATATTTATCAAATCCAAGAAAGGAACATTGGACTGTTGTGAAGAGGATCTTTAGATACTTATGTGGAACTACAAATTATGCTATTTATTATGGAGGAAATTTTGAAGGTAATAATACTATAAATCTACAAGGGTTTGTGGGTGCTGACTGGGCTAGAGATATTGATAAGAGAAGATCCATAGGTGCTTATGTGTTCAGGCTATTTGGAGGGGCAGTAAGTTGGATGAGTAAAAAGCAACCCATTTTTGCTTTATCCACTATAGAAGCAGAGTAAATTGCAGCAACTCATGCCAGTAAAGAAGTAGTGTGGCTACAAATATTGTGTTTAATAGTTGGAATTAAACAAAAGGCTGTGAGAATTAATAGTGATAGTCAAAGTGCAATATTTTTGGCTAATAATCCTATTTTTCATGATCGGTCAAAACATATTGATATCAAGTACCATTTTATGAGGGATATGGTTGAAGAGAACCAGGTGATATTGGAGAAATTTGACACAGAGAAGAATACTACTGATTCATTAACAAAGGCTGTACCTGCTCAAAATTTTTCTTGGTGTAGAATATCTATGGGCATGGTTGCCCTTGACAGTTGACAATGGCAGTTTTTGGCCCCTATGGAAAGTATTCAACAAGTGGGAAAATATTGGAAATATGTTGAATATTTTCCATGTTATTCAGGTTCGGACTATTTTTAGACAAGCTATTTATAGACATGTTATTTATAGACAAGCTATTTATAGACATGTACTGGACACTCCAAATGCTTTTAGGGTTTAAGCTATTTTTAGATAGGCTATTTTTAGTTATGCTATTTTTAGATCCATATGGGCTTTTAGGGTTACTATATTTGAACCCTTGCATTATTCACCCATGATATTGTAAAAATCCATGCATGTGCTTTTGTTATATATATCACACTTGCATGAGGGTTTGGAGAGATAAAAGGAGAATATTATTGCATTGGAAATGGTCAAGTTAATGCAATAATAAAATAATACCATGATATTGTAAAAATCTATGCATGTGCTTTTGTTATATATATTGCACTTGCATGAGGATTTAATAGAGATAAAAGGAGAATATTATTGCATTGGAAACAATCAAGTTAATGCAATAATAAAATAATACCATGATATTGTAAAAATCTATGCATGTGCTTTTGTTATATATATTGCACTTGCATAAGGGTTTGGAAAGACAAGGAGACATAAAGAGAATATTATTGTATTGGAGACGATGAAGTTAATGCAATAATAATACTATGCTGGTTTTTCCCGGTTGAGGGTTTCCAAGATAAATATTGTGTAATGTGTGAATCTGTTATCTTCTTCTTTTGATTCTATTATTACTGCTTTTCAGTTTTAAGTTTATTGGGGCTGTTAATTTCTCTTCATTTGAAAAATAAGAAGATCATATCTCTAATCTAAGGTGAGTGTTTGAGAGATTTAGAGAATATAGGATTCGCCTAAATCCAAACAAATATTTATTTGGAGTAAAATTTGGAAAATTATTAGGATTTATCATTTCTATGCATGGCATAGAGATATATCCTATTAAAATTAAGGCTATCATTGATATGCCACCACCCAAAAATATATTAAAATTAAGGAGTTTACAAGGCAAAATTCAATCTATCCAATGCTTCATAGACAAATTGGTATATAAAACTTGGCTCTTTCTTAAGATACTTAAGTAAAATATCCCATTCTAATGGGACAATGACTTCCAAGAAGCATTTAAAGCCCTTAAGCAATATCTCCTTACACCTCTAGTGCTAGTTCCACCTAGACCAGAATGCTATTTTATTTTGTATATTTTTGCTTATGAGATTTGCACTAGGAGCAATGTTGGATCAATTATATGATGATAAGAAAGAACGAGCCACCTATTACTTAAGTAGAACAATAATAAGTTATAAAATCCGTTATACACCCATAGAAAATCTTTGCTTGGTGGTTGTGTTTCTTACACAAAACTATGCCATTATATGCTTAGCAAAAATACATTTGTCATTGCTAAATTAGATCCATTAAGATATCTGATGAGTAGACATTACTTATTAGGATGAACAACTAAATGGGTTCTTTCTCTAAGTGAGTTTGAACTCACATTTGTTGGTCAAAAATCTATCAAAGGTCAAGTCATAGTTGATCAACTTGATGCTTCTCCTCTTGAGTCTACTCATCCTTTAAACATTGAATTTCCTAATGAATGTCTTAACTTAGAAGAAGACCATTCTAAATCTTGGTCCTTATATTTTGATGGAGCTAGATGTATGAGTGGTGCAGGAGCAGGCATCATATTGATTTCTCCACAAAAGCATCTTATTCCATTATCAATCAAACTTTAATTTCCTTGCACAAATAATACTATAAAATATGAAGCTCTAATCCTTAGGTTATGAGTAGCTTTAGATTTAAAAATAAAAATGTTATTAGTATTTGGATATTCCCAACTCGTGATAAATCAAATTAATAATTTATATAAAAAACAATATGAGAAAATTTGTCCCTACAAGGATTATATTTTAAAAATTATCTCCTTATTTGATAAAGTAACCCTTGAGGCTATCCCTCGTCCTAGCAACCGTGTTTCATATGCCATGGCTGTTGCAACCTCTTTTTTGTCTTTAGATTTGGATGATGAATATGCTACAATCATCATTCGTCAAATCCAAGAGCTAGCCTCATCTAAATCTTGTCTAGAACCATTAGATGTGTTTTTTTTAATGAGATAACTCCAAAACCTTGGTACATAGACATTTTTAACTTTCTCCAAAAAGGAACTTTTCTAAAAGGATTAGATAGAAACCAATGCAGGTTATTACGTAAGAGAGTTGTTCACTTTGTGATTATTAGAAATAATTTTTATAAAATATCTTTTGAAGGTATTCTCTTAAGATGCCTCAATTTAGAAGAGTCTAAGAAAGCACTAAGTTAAGTCCATGATGGATCCTATGGAGGTCACTTTAATGGAAGTGCTATTGGTAAAAAACTCCTACAAATGGAGTACTTTTGACCTTCCATGGAAAAAGATACTAATGAATATGTGCATCATTGTGACAAGTGTCAAAGACATGCAAAACTTGTTCATGCTCCTGCCCAATAAATTCAAGCCATATCATCTCCTTGGCCCTTTTCCAAATGGGGCCTAGATATCATTGGTAAAATAAATCCCATTTCTTCAGATGGTCACAAATTCATCATAACAGCAACACAATATTTTACAAAATGGGTAGAAGCTATGCCACTAGCTTCTTGCACAGGAGTCCAAGTATCTAAATTCATATTTAATCAAATTATTTATAGATTTGGGATTCCATCAACACTTATTTTTGATAATGAAACATGTTTAAAAAACAAAGATATTAAGAAACTTTGTCAAAAATATAAGATCCAACATCGGTGGTCCACTCCATATTATCTATAAGGAAGTGGTCAAGCTGAAGCATCCAATAAAAATTTGATCAATTTTTTTAAAATATTGTTTAATAAATCAATCCATGATTGGCATATGCAATTATATCCTACCTTTTGGGCTTATCAAACTAGTGTTCGTACTTCTACAGGCGCTTCACCTTTTGTCTTGGTTTATGGTGGTGAAGCTGTATTCCCATTTGAGTTAGAAGTTCCTTCTTTAGCTCTTCTACTTCATGATATCAAAGTAGGATATGAATATCCTCCTGGTAGACTAAGTTAGTTGGAACTTCTAGATGAAAAGTGCATTCATGCTCTATAACATCTTTGCGCTTACCAAGATAAACTCAAAATATCATATTCAAAGAAAGTTTATAGTCGATATTTTGAGGTCGATGATTTAGTCCTTAAAGAAAATCAAAAAAATACTAATGCCAAAAAATACCTTAAAGGTAAATTTCAACCTAATTGGCTTAGACCATTCATCATCACTACAAAATTTGGATCTGGTGCATATTGCTTGGCTACTTGGATGGTAAAGACATCAAAGAACCAATGAACATCATACATCTGAAGAGATATTATGCAACACAAGTTCCATAATTGTATATAATTGTAAATAGCTTCTTCATATATTTTGACATTTAGTTTGCAATGATCATATATTCATCAAATCATAAAACAACCAAAAAATAAAAAAATACAAATTTTTTTCAAAAATATGTCAAATTGTTGTTAAGTTATCATTCTGCATCATTGTTTGTTGTTTTCCAAAATTCAAGTTATATTTTATTTTCTTTCAGATAAATTTAAAATTTGTCTTGAACCACTCACTTAATTCACATTTTTAATAAATCTTGATTTTATACTTTTGATTATAAATCTTTCTTGAAACAAAATCACTATTACTTCACTAAATAAAATTTTGATTTGTGGGAACTGGTCTTGCTACTTTTTGAACAAAGAACACATTTTCACATCTTAAAATAATTTTTGCAAATTCAAAAGATGATACTACATAGTAGTGTTAGTTCCTTAAGCAAAAATTTTCCTTTGCTATCCTATTATATGCATGGTCTAGAATACTAAGAATTGGAAAAAGTACAAGCTCCCCCCTACCCAAATAAAATCCCTTTCTCCTTGTTTAATCTGAGCAAGTATCCTAAAAAAGAAAAAGAAAAAAACAAATAAAAATAAAAAAACAAAGAAAAAGAAAAAAAGAAAGAAAAAGAAAAGTAGTTTTACTACAAAAGCAATAAAATCCCCTTGTTCAAAAATAAAAATGAACAAGAATCCCTACTCCAAGAAATTAAAATAAAATTAGGTAATGAGCTTGAATCCCTTGAATTCCTCAGTTATTTGAATGCCATGGGGTGATCCTCATTACAAGTTAGGTGGCATCAAGACAACTTGGAAATGGTAGTATCCTTATACGTGGTGACATGTCTGTCACATTAGCGACCTTATTTTTTATAGACCAATGTCAGCTTATGGATTAGCTAGCTTTTGGTAACTTAACTTACATAGTATATTAGTACAACTGCATGCATAAAATTATGGTTAATGAATCTCTCACTTGCACACACATTGGTTCATAAAAGCTGGCTTATATCGTTACCTCACTCAAAATTGGTAAATCAACCTTAGAAGCACACACATTTGATCCTTGAGAGATTTTGTATCATTATGTAAATCAATATGGATAATGAACTCACACATCACACACTGGTTCTTGATAAATTTTATTTTATCTTTGAAATGATTTAAAATATTTCTTTGAATTTTGCTAGAAAACATCAGTTTGTAACCATTTTCATTAATCGCTACAAATCACTTCATTTTAGCAATTATAGTATATATATTGTCTTCAAAACTTTCAACATGCAACATAATATTTTGTTTGTAAATAAAACTTGCATTTTCAAATCACACATAATCATTTATCATGAATTTACATTTTGACTTTGCGATGATGGTATAATTCCTAGTAATAACTTTCCTTTCAAACTTCATACTAGGAATTCTATACCTAGTGCAAGTCATCCTTCTCAAATTTTCATGCATAAATCACTCTATATCTCTCATAAATACAATCTTTATCAACCTATTTTCTCAAAAAAATTCAATTTCTCTTAAAACAATTGATATATTCTTTCATCATCATAAGCCTCAAGGTTACTCTTCCACAATCTTTTTGTATTAGCAATACAAAACTTCCTCACAACAAGATCCGCTTCATGATCTAGTGAGCATTGATCTCCACCAATGGTCATATAACAACACAACATCCTTTGAGGATCATTGCTAATCCATCAATTTTATCATCACACAAAAACATCTTCTATATTTCAAAAACACTTTACAAAAATCATTTCCTTTTATGTTAAGCATGATAAAAAATGTTCAAAAATAAAAGCATGATTATAAGAAATTATATAATACAACCATCATAAGCAAATGCAATAAATCATCCAACAAATAAAATCATTCAAAGTCACATAGACAAAAAGATCAATATATATATATATATATATATATATATATATATATATATATATATATATATATATATATATAATCAAAATATAAGTACAAAATGGAGTCAACTAGTATGCCACAATATCCAAAATTGACATACTCAGTCACTAGGGATATATCACAAAACCTATCTTAGTCTATCATACCTATCATCCTATCGAGCCTCTAGAGCTCTAAGCATCATCATCCCCACTAGGGGGTCATGGTGGTCGAAACTGTGTCGCCTCTGTAACTGTCCTAGATGTTGAGCGATATGTTGATCTCGAGTAGATCAAAGTCATAAACTTCATAGGTAGTGGCTATATCTGCTCTGTAGGCACTTCTACAAAGTACAATACTTGATAGAAATATGCTAGTTGAAGAGCTCGAGCTAGCTCTCCCCCTAAACTGCTCCTCCCTAACCAAGTCGACTAGGAGGATGTCATAGCAGGAACCCTAGCTCCTTGAGCCACTTGAGCTCATGCCTCTACGAGATCTACCTCTAAATTTTGAATTCGATTCTTTAGACCTGTATCTACCTATAGAGCTACCATCTTGCTACTCTCCCCCACCTCCTCTATAGCTACACCCTTTTCGAGTGATTCAAGTCTCCCATACTACTAAGGAGATGCTCTCCTTTCCTCCCTTGGTCCACTAGACCCCTCTCCTGTCTTGAAGACCTGTTGGAGCAAAATTTGCCTTTGGTTACGTTTGTGCCCAAGACTTTTCCAACATTGAAAGACTAGGTCAGAACGTAGTCTACCTAGTTCAATCTCTAGAGGAGGCTGATTCCTTTGCTTATTTTAGGAAATGGGAGAGGGAAGGAAATGCATAAAGAGAGGGAAATATAACTATGGCTAGAGGATTAAAATGGTACAGATTAAGCAATAGCAAAGCAACTACCATAGCCTTTTGTAAAGAAGTATAACAGAACCAAAAAATAGAAACTAAAATTCCTAGTGAATGCTTTATGAAAATATAGCTTATTTGTGAAGTTAAATTGTAGGTCTAAAAGAACGTCAATGCAAGAATTCAGAATAAGAATTGATGCAGATTACATTCAACTTAGATTCAAACAACAATAGAAAAAACATATGCACTTGCTTTGAAAACACGAATGAGCCAAGAACCAGAATGGAGATCTTTATTAAGATTTCAAAATTCTGTATACATAGCCTTGTAAATACCTAAGAGTCGACCATTTTTTTGGGTCGCTCATTCTATATATAAGAGTTTTACATAACAAAAAACTGAAAGTTGTTACAATAGTATACCCGTAGGCTCATTTTGGTAAATAAAAGGTTAAGGGGTCATGGAGCTTTCAACCAGAAGTGATTTGGATATTCTTGTTGTGTGATCTATCTCAACCTCTTTTATGTCATGGTCCACTTGGCCTTTGAAATGTCATGCTATCATGAATTTCCATCTCAGCTTACTCTTCGATCTTCAAAATGTCACACTATCACAACTTTTCACCTTAGCTTGCTCCTCGGTCTTCAAAATGTCATGCTATCACAAATTTTGATCTTTGTCTCTCATTGGGCCTTCAAAATGTCATATTGTCATAAATTTCTACCTTAGTTTGCTCCTCAGTCTTCAAAATGTCATGCTATCATAAATTTTCTCTACACTGAGTATCTTGAGAATATGATTATTCCTTCTTTTCTTGGATGTGGTCATTTTGACCAAAAAGACCATCTCTGATATAGATATCCTCTGGATTAGATGCCCTCCCCTAGTGTAAGGCCTATATCTCCTAGGGGGTGCTTGTGTCCTCCTCTACTACTAACTAGTAGAGCATTGCTATTGAAAGACATGCACAACAACCTGGTAGATCACACCCCTTAGCTTAGTGATTCGTGTAAGGTGAATGCTCACATACCACTACAAATATCTTGTAATCACCCTAGCATCATCTCCATTTGCCATGGCCACCACATCATCATTCGATAGGAGATCCATGAACTGTGCCATGTTAGGAGTAGCGGTAATTGTAATAGTATCCTAAGTCACCCTAGAAAATGTGAATCCCTAGTCGTAGGGATATCCTGTTGTAGTCCAAACTATCATAGAACCCAGTATACATGATACAAATCTACCTCCCCCTACTCCATCCAAATCTAGATAGCTCGTATCACATGAGTCAACTCAAAACCATCCTCTCCCCATGTTGGAAGCTCTCTCCAAGACCTCCATTAGATGTCACCTGTAGTCAGCTCATCCATCAGCCACCTTGTTGTGTCGAGGTTAATCCGCCCATGGTGTCCTCTATGCAAGTGCCAATAAAATACTTTGGGCCTCTCATTTTCCACTCCTACTAATGGCAACACCATAGGTCTCCTCACTACTATGTGCTCCCAACACTATACCTATAGGAAAGAGGTAAGTACCAATGCCTTACCTCCCCTATAAACAACCCTATGGATATTATTGTACAACTGACACAAAATACATGGACCTCATGAAAATCGTTGAATCTAGTCCCTCATGTTAGCTATAACCTCTCTTAGAGTCCATAGTAGGTGGCAACCGTTGAGATGACATAATAATAACCATGCCACCGTACTACTAAGAACCACTGTCAATGAAGAGATCCTAGCTATCTGGCTTAGTCTCTCAATACCAAATCCACCCATCTTGAGCATAAAGCTTGAGTCTCCTACCAATTGGCTACATCGCTTGGCCCTGGTTTCCAGATGAAGCTATAAACATGACCCTAATAGGCACCTTAAGCATCCACCAGATATCCTCTAGTATCAAGGTCATATCCCCCTCTAAAACTAAAAATATGAAGACCTCGAATACCACCACTTAGATAATGCCATCAGTAACCTCAAATCCATTGGTATTTGTGGCATCTCTACCACATGTCTCAACCCCATAGCATCTAGAGTACCTCTCTCTACATATGTAAGAGCACTCAATTCTGCTTGGAGACCACCATATCTCTAGTCCTTCAAAATTGGTTTTTGTTAACAAACAAAGCAATAAAAAAAATCAAACTTAATAATCAAACTTAATTTTTCAAAAATGTACTCAATATTGCAATATCATACATAATTGTTCAATATTGGACATATTTTAACGATATTGTATTCTCTGATATCACCAAAATTTGGTTGGTGATATTGACAAAATCGTACCTATTTTAATGATATTAAAAAATCTGATATTACCAAAATAGCTCGATATTGCTTAAATGGCTATGCGACAATAGTCGTACCCTAAAAATCTAAATTTTGAAAAAATAAAATGCTAAAACATAAAAAATTTAAGCTAAAGAAGTTCAATATGCTTATCGTGATGCTACCTACCCTTGCTCGCACCTCATCCGCTCGGTGTGTGACCTCCACAATCTTCTCCTTAGAGTAATAGTTTCAACAGTAGTGAAAAAGAAAATGATTTAGGTTTTAACCTAACTTTTTGTATTTTATTCATTTTTACCCTCAATTCAAAAATTTTGAGTTTTCCACCAAACGCAGAATTTGGTTTAAAAACTCGAAGGGGTATCATATCTAATGCAACTTACAATAAAATTTAAAACTTCAATAATTTTTGCAATAAATTTTTATCTTGTGTTTCTCATAAAACGTGCCATCTTTTTCTTTAACGCATTTTTTACAAAAATGCACTAAAGAGGGGGCAAAATATAATAGGCTAAAATTGACCCATGTCAACTTACCCTAAGTCAAAAACATTCAAAAAATTAATTAAAACCATTTTCTAATCTCTTGTCTCGATTGTTGCACCCGTAGCAAGTTTGTTTATAACCTCATGATGATATCAGAATTCATTGAATGATATCAGACCTTATTGTACGAGATTGGATGTCCGATCTTGTCCAAAATAGAAAATCACCCAAAAAAAATGATAAAATTTTGTTGTAACCATTTTGTCTGTACCTGGCCAATGACACAGACGTTATAGTATCAGATTAGTCGATATCATCTAGATTGGGAGAGATCATAACTCCCCTTGTTTTTTAGCCCAACCCCATAACCTACCTCAACTTATTTAATTCAGGCACTCTCCCTGGATTCCCCTGGTTTTTTATCATTCTTGCATCCTTAGTATTATAGTGCATTTGCTAGTTTCATACTTTCTTGTAGGTTCGAAGATCCAAAAGTACACATCGGGTGGTACAATACGAGATCAGATGTCCAATATCATTAGAACAAGTTCGATATCACCTATAGATTGATTAGAGGTAAATTTTTGATCATTGTTTGCATTTTTATCATTTGATCTCTTGTTTAATAGCATTTAATATTACATTTATCAGTTTATTTAATCATAGAATGCATTTTCATATCAGGTGTTCACCTTCATATACATTTTATTCTACTATTTCACATTTATAGCACAAATTTGCATTGTTTATTTTCAAGCATTTGCATGTAGTGAAGTCATATGATCTAATTCATGCTTAATCAAGTTTGTATTAACCTACAAATTTATATTTTTTCTATCAAATTATGAATCTGTAGGTTTCAGCTCAGATTGAACCTATCGATATTAGATCGAACATCCGATATCGCTCTACAAAGTTTGATATCGCCTACAACAAGCAAAAATATTCAACATCAGCCATCCAGATTGAGTAATATCTTGAAATTTATTTAACAATTAAGCATTATATTTATTTATCTTTTGTAATCTACTGTTTGCTGTATCCATATGAATCAAAGTAGCATATAGTATAGGCTTAATTGCATTTGGTAAAACTAGGTGAATGCGAGTGAATTAAAAGGAATACATAAAATAAACTCCCAACATAGGCATGGAAACTACCATATAAATGTTTCCTGGTGAACCCACCCAATTCATCAAAAAAATCACCAAAGAGGACATGCCATCAAGTGCCTCTCTAAGGTGTAGACCTATCATTTTCCCATTCCCCTTCGAGGTGCAAATCCATTAGCCTGAAGGAAAGGAGTGCAAAAATTTTAGAGCTACACTTCCCTCTAAATTAAATAGAGCCCTATGTGTTTCTTGAAAGTATAATATATACATTTCATTCAAACAAATATGGAAATTTCTTTCTCATTTATTCAACATATTTCATAGTTGCACACTTTTTAGAATACTGGTCCCATTGGACCTTACATTGATCTAGATTTTATTTCCTTAACATCTTGGAATGAAACCCTAGAATATTTACTAGTTTCACCTCAATAGCTAAGGGATCTACCATCTAAAATTTAGAAACATTCCAAATATGAGAAGGATCAACAACATATTTTCTAAGCAGAGATATGTGGAAAGTATCATGGATTTTTAATAGGTTGGGCAATAAGGTGAGCTTATAGGCTATTGGACTAATTTTATTGTAGACACTAAAATTCAGTACCCACAAGACCACATCAACCATACCACCTCAAAATATTGCATAATAAATCATATACCTAAGTCTCAACTTAGGGATATAGAATCCTGCATATTATCCTATTTTATAGATTTATTAAATCTAGAAAAACCACCCTAGGATACCCTGCCTACCCACTGGACATATGTCCTAGACACTCCATCCAACATCCTTGCCACATCTCACCCACTCTTATCCCCTTTGTCCCTTCACATGGGGCAGATTTCCAACACCCATAACACATATAATACACATTGTATCCCTTGTCTCTTCACATAAGACAAGATCCCATATCCCACTCCACTTATAGCCACATCAACCCAGTTAAGTGAGGCACACTAAGTGACTCATTGTAACCGTCCTTTCCACCTATTAGCTTAGAATTACCACATGGAAATCTAGGCTTACCACCCTCCACTTTCCTCCAAAACCCTAAGGGGCCTATAAAGACACCCTTACTTCACCAAACCATAGGAGCTGAATTAAGACACAGCCAAACTACAAAAATTGACCATGAACCCTAAGCAGATTGTGAGTATAGCCATTACCAGATCTTGGAGGCACATTTCCCAAAGTAGTCTGTGTTTCAGCTTGAAACTGCCTATCCATGATTTCATAACCAGAACCGCGCATCCATGATTTAATGACAATGCATCCATGGTTTTTAGTCTACCACCGTACACCCATAGTTTAGAAAATTCAAGAGTACGATAACAAAGATCAATAATTTTTGTTTTAGCAAGGCTTTTATATTGTTATATACTTTTGTGATTCACATTGCATGATTAATAAATCAGAGTTTTTATGTGTAACATTGGTCTTACTCCTTTATCTATAGGTACTACTAACTCTTTATTGGTTTGAATATGTGTAGGTTATAGGTACAATGGGAAATTTGCTTAAGCTGGAGTGGTCCACATTGGATACCAAAGCCCACTCACCTTTGAAGTTGTAGTGGAATATCAGAAGAACATTGTACATTGTTGAGAACCTGGATGATCCCCCCAGGAAGATATTGTATCATACTGAGACACATATTGTAACATTACTCCCAATATACTTAGGGTAATTCAAAGCTTGTAAAATCTATATCAAAATTCAATATAAAAGGATTTATTTTTGGCAATATATCTATCTTCGTGTGATTTCATTATTTGCAAGTATTTAGTAATTTTTCTACAAAAATGGTGATCATGGTGGGACCCACCAAGGGTTCCATTTTGTTTTGTCTTGATTTTAAATAAATTTGTTGATCTCTATTTTCTATTTCTCTAGGTTTGTGAGAGTTGGAGATGCATGCAGATTTGATTTTAGGTCGATAGATTTGGGAGTTACTGCGTTCGAAGCTGTTACTATTAAACCATGCATACACGATTTATTTTTTGAGAAAACATGCAATCATGGTTTTTATTGAGGAAATGCACTCCCACGGTTGAGGATACAGAACTACGTACTCACAGTTGGTAGTCTGGAGGAACACGTGCCCGTGGTTGCTACACTATGGAAATGTGGACCGACGGTTGAGAGATAGAGGGAGCAGCAAAAGGACACAAGTTTGTACTCTTGTGCTATATTTTAATTTTCTCTTTAGTTCTATTTTAGGCTGCATTTAAGTAGATTAAGGGTCTTAGTCTTGTATGCTATTGTTTGCATTTATGTCATAGGAAAAGGAAAGTTTACTTAGATCTTGCATTCATACACACTATAAAAAAAAGGAAACTTGCATCTGCATAGTAGGGAACAATCATTTTGCATGTGTCAGGTTAGAAATAACCTAGGCATCATTTTTTGGGGTTCAAGTTGGTACTCGACTCTATTCTGTTGATAGAAAGGACCCACACATCCATGGTTGGGATTTCCTAAACATAGATGTACGGTTGGCAAACCACACACTCGTGGTTTACTAGAACCAACCGCCCACCCGTAGTTTGGCCTTGTTAAATAGAACTTTGCTGAATATTACCTGAATTTGGTATTTTTACCCCTAAATTGATTATGTCTACCATTCTCTATTTCTTGCACTTCTACATTAGGCATAAAAATATAATTGCATGTTAGTTTTTGCATTTCGTAATAAATAAAACAAGCCTCGCACACTCACTTGAACATTGGAAAATAACTGGATTTCATCACTGTTGGGTTTGTATTTCACCACTAAACCACCAACATATTACCCTTCTTTTTGGCCAATACTAGCTCTAAGATCTGTCATAACCCATGGGAAATTGCACGTATCTCTCTTTGGAGAGGTATATCATCGACTGCAGCTGAACTGGGTGAGGATCGAGAGGACCTATGCTCCCTGATCGTGTGTGGAATTCATCACCACACATTATAGGTGGGATTATGTGATCTCAACTTCATAACTAGGTTGTCAAGCTGTGAGCATACAAGTGAAATCCTAAATTCATTTAGGGCGAAACATTTTGCACACGTATTTTATTTTTTAAAACTAAACAAAATAAAAAACTTAAAAAAAAAGAAAAACATAAATCTTCAAAACAATCAATCAATAAAATAAAAAACTGATGCAAACTTAGGATCAAAAACTTATGTATTTATTTGCTTTGCGTGTTGTATTGCATTGTATTTTCATTTCACTTACATAAATTCACATTTACATTTCACACATCATTGCACATTAGCGTATGGTAGTGACTCGTAATCAGGCCTAGAAGTTAGCATTAATCCAGAGTCAGTGGTCTTTCCCCATGGCATCTTAGTCTAGTGAGGTACGTAACACTTCGATGGTAGGGAAAATCAGTATACCCCCTCCTATGTCCTAGAGATTAAATGTAGGACCCTCTAGTAGTGCCCCCATTTTGGATATAGATGTTATGCATAGGGCTACCCACACTGCTATTATTGAGACTCCTAGGAGTGAGACGCCTACCTCGATGAATGGTTGTGTCACAATTGTAGACATGGATGCCATTAGGATGTACCTAAATGTTGCTGGAATGATTTTCCCATCATTACCATCTCTTACCATCCCATCCCGTATCATACCATCATTACATCAAGAGTCCACACCTACAATGGTTGGGGCAAGTATTTACAAATTCACTCTTTGAGTTGATTGCTGTAGCCCTAGTTGGCCAACCATCATAATATAACCAAACACCCCTCACATTTCCTCAACAAACCATCACTTGCACTAATCCCCTGTATGAAACAACTCAGGTTGTTTCACATATTCCCACATCCATTCCATATACTACACTCATAGGTTCCATGCATCATACCATTCCACATTCGGTGGCAATAACTTTTGCTACCTACCCTCCACTTGCATCCAGTACCATGGTTGTCTCACAACCAACTCAACTTACTATCTCCCATGTGGTTGTACCCACATCTAATGCAATTGCTATGCAGTAAGCTTTCTTATAGCTGTAATAGATGATTTTGGATCATGCTAATCATAGCATTAACCCCAAGCCCAATTAGCATTTATAGAGGATTGAGTATAACCTATCACCTACCTCTCATCAAACCCATACCTTTGTCCAAGATCCATCTTGGGTATTGCATCCCCCATACACTACCATAGAAGCCAAGCCACCTTATCACATGTATCCTAACTCGGTAGGTCAGCATACAACCATCCCTCCATCACCTCATCCATATCAAAACTATCATTATCCTTCATACCATCACACATTCCAACCCATCATTCTCCTTCATATGCATCCTACATATAATCCACCCCATTACTAGCAGAATTAGGTAAACTAGGGTTTTAACCCTATGGATGATCCTAGATACCAGTTCCTGTAGAGTCAGATTAATAGTATTGCCATGCAAACCCTAGGTTTACAATATTAAAATCCAACATTAAAGCAACTACTCTCACCCTATCCATGCTTCAGTGCTTGCACCACCATATCCAATGGACTTCTAGATGCCAAAGCTTGAGTTTAAGGGGGAAGAGAACCCCCGAGAGCATTTGACAAGATTTGTAAACACGTGTTTTAGGATTAGCAACAATGATGCACTCATGCTACACATATTTCCTCAAAAACTTGGTGGAGAAGCCCAAGATTGGTACAACCATTTACCACATCAGAGTGTTTTCATCTTTGAGCAATTTACAAACCAATTCTTGGAGTGTTTTGCCCTAAATGTCAGAAAGCAAACTACATTGATCAATATAATTTTATTTAAGAAATAGATTCACAATAGCCATTCATATTCACAACACAACCCACTCCACCCACTAACAAAATAACCCAACCACATACATCTTAAGCCTCACAACACAGTCTCGTAGATAGGATTATCTATCTGAGAATATTGACCAACTCCACCTAAAACACAAGTCATCCAAGAAGCACCCTCTCCATCCATTGAGCTGCCATCATCCCAACCTTCCCAAGTTGTAGTACATCTCGCTAATTTAGGTACTAGCAAGTACATAATTGAGAGTGTCACAATCACACAATCTATTGAGTCAATTAGAGACTATGGTCATCCATGTGATCCACCCTTAGCCATAGGTGAAGTGTACATAATGGATTCCCAATAAAATGGGATTAATTTCATATATGGAGAAGTGGGTTCTTCGTATGATATACCTCATCCTAATGAGTAACCCTTACAAGAATTTTATGGAAATTTAGATTATCTATCCAACCCAGATTTCCCATTGTGATATTTTTATAGGGTCAACTGGCAAGGATATTGACTTGGACGACATGAACAATGTCCTCATTACATTTTTGAGCCTGAGTATAGAGAATCACATGACCAATCTAGTTTAGGATATATATCCTCCACCTCAGAATCTTCCTTCAATCAAACCTTCCAACGACTCACAATTGAGTATGAAGAAGAGGAAGAAGAGAGCGATGAATGTGATGATTTTGATGATGCTGATGATGAGTACTTGGATCCTAACTTTGTCCCTGACTTACATGAGGATATTTTAGAGATTATATTACATACATTCATGATCCATCACATATCATATGAAAGTGGCTATGGGTCAGAAGACTCAACTGAGAGGGCCTACCTTGGGCCGAGACATACACACCACCTCTTGGGGCTTGAGACAAATGCTAATGGATTCTTCATAAGCAACTATGATTATGAGGATGAAACTGAGATGGCCTATCTTAGACCAAGATATATGCACCACATTGTAGAAGACTTTAGGGGATTATGATAAATGGAGGTAAATCTAGACTGGCTCAATCGAATATTAGACGATCCCCAAGAGGATGTGGTTTATGCTAAACCCATCCAGAGAGATGAGTGGTATCAAAATATGTTCCAATAGAACACACTCTCTTTCAAGTCAACAAAGAGCATGAGCACCCCAAACCAGATCCTCCATCACTGTCTTGGCTACTCTCATACTAGTACTATTCACCCACACTAGGTCAGTTGCAACCTAGAGAGAATGAGTCATCATCTCTTGAATCACAGCCACCTCATTTCCATCAAGTTAATATGATTTATGTTGAATTTATCACCCCACTCCGCAATCCCTATGATTTGGTAAAGCTGATTCATGTTGATACTAGCCTTATCACCATGGACATAATTTAATACCCACCACCCATAGCTGAGTTCTTCTTGTCTGAAGAGTTACTATGTGCTTCAAATGAATACATTCCACAACAACCTTCACCCATCGATGCATTAATTTTTCAAAATTATGTAGAGGGGGAGACCCATGAGACATTTGAAAATGTGGCAGATATAGGATTATGCATAAGGGGTTGGACTCAAAATGTACTTGTAAAAAAGGGCGAATCCTAATCAAAATTAATGTGAATCATAGAGAATCCTAAGAAAATCAAATCGAGCATCTTCATACCAAAATTTGGGGTATTTGAAGCCCTAAAATATAAATTCATCTCTGGGACAATTTTTGACCTATTAAATCATCTTATAACTACATAAAACCACCACCATTAGATTAGGTTTGAAAATATCTTTCCAACGAGTACAAATATACCTATGTTTGGATATATATTGTGGTGAATTGATCCTAAGAAAATATTGATCCTAAAAATTTTAGGTGAATGGGCTGACATCGAGGGTCCTCATATTCGCAAATTTATAATTTTGGAAATCCTAATATTTGCCCAATTTATGAATATTCACCACTATGCATAACCCTGGGTGGATGATATCCATTCATCTCAACTCCACATCAGTTAGAGGAATGTTCTCACATGCTAATCAAAGAATCTATAGACATGAACCTTAGCCTAGATGCGGATAATATTCAAATTGTCAAAGATTTATTCACAAAAGAGAAAGAGCGTATGATCGATGTCTTGCCAAGAAAGAAAAAAAATTTCACATGGTCTTATAGAGACATGCCTAGCATTGACCCTAACTTAGTGGTCCACAAACTTACTTTGGTGCCAGATGCTAGGCCTTTCAAGAAAAATCTTAGGAAAATTCATCCAACAGTTGCATTAATTGTAAAAGAAGAGCTACAAAAAATACTGGATGTGCATTTCGTAGTCCCAATTGATTACCCTGAGTGGTTCTCCAATATGGCACCCGTTCATAAGCCGAATGGGGGGTTCACATATGCATCAATTTTTGAAATCTAAACAAAGCATGTCCCAAGGATGATTTTTCTCTACCTAACATCGATCAACTCGTGAAATCCTACACTGGACATGAAATTCTTTCATTGATGGATGGTTTCTCTAGATACAATCAAATTTGAATCAATCTTGAGGACCAACATAAGATAATATTTACAACACCTTGGGGAAAATTTTGTTACAGAGTGATGCCTTTCGGTCTCAAAAATATAGGAACCACATATCAGTGTGCCATGACATACATATTTCATGACTATATGCATAAGATTATTGAGGACTATGTAGATGATCTAATTGCTAAATCAAAAATACGTCTTGAGCACATTGAAGTCTTAGAGAAAGTGTTTGATTGATTGCTTGAGCACAAAGTAAGGCTAAATCCTAAGAAGTGTGTATTTGATGTCACATCTGTAAAGCTTATAGGATTCATTGTCTCCAAGTGAGGTATTGAAGGGGACCTTGATAAGGTCAAGGCTATAATAGAGATGCCTCCTCCAACAAACTTGAGAGAGTTACGTAGTTTGCAAGGAAATATTCAATCTATCCGATGATTCATTGTGCAACTTTAAGAGAAATGTAGGCCATTATGTAATTATTATTTATGATTGAACTATTTAAAACATAGAGGATTGTGTTAATCCTTAGGGGGGTAGGATATCATGATCCTTCCTTGGTAAAATTTTATAGTATGGATTTATGGATGGCTATAATATTTTGTGGATAAAATTATTGGCTATTTTATGACCGGTTTAGGCAAGATATATATTTTATGAAGAATATGATGTATTTTATCTATGGAAAACTAATACTTTCATGTTTAGTTTCGACAGGAATATACATCTTATAAAATAAAGTGATACTACTAATGGATTTGCATGCTTACAGAAACAAGTTTTCCTCATGGGTGGTAGAAAAGAAACAACCACTGAGAGCAAGTATTTCATAAGGAAAAAAGAAATGATACAATGGTTTTTCCATTGAACAACTCAGGCAAAATGGATGAATACCCTTTTTCATGAGTTTGCATAGCATGAATTGGCATGAGAGAATTATACTAAGTTTAATATTAAACTTGATGTTGCATGATAATCCTATTTAGTTGTGATGTTATTTGATGGATTCATTGTAAATAGGAAAGAATGTTGGGGGTGTTGTTTCTTCTTGTTTTATTTTTTAAAAATATATATCTTTGATAGGTATCATTGCTATGGCATAATCAAGGTAAGGTTATATTTTTATTTTGATTGAGTTGATAATGGATAGGGTATCCACCTTGAGTAAGGAAAATGTAGTTTGTATGAGAGAATTCCATGTTAAGAGAATTAATGATCTTGTTGGAGTGATTAGACTATCACTAGACTTGGAGTTCAAGTCTACCACCAAATTATCAATATAAACAAGGGGTAACTATATGATCTTCGAATTTTGTTTAGAAAGGAGATTTGAAAGTGTATCTAAGTAATTTATATATGTTCATATAATGATTATTTTTGGATAGTATGGTTAGTTTTGGTTCCATCATGCTTGATCGTGGAGAGGGAGGATAATGCATGATATCATCATCTATCCAAGAGAATTGGATGGGATAAAGGGAAAAGAAAGAGGGTGATTATTGTAAAAAAAAGAGGAAGAAAGGGAAGGGAAGACTGAAATAATGATGAAATAGAAACTAGATGGTTTGTTCGATGGATTTCACTAGTTCAACACTGAGATTGCAAAGGTAGACTCTATTAACAATGTACTTGTCTTATTACTTATTGATATTTATTTAGTGAATTTAGCTTGTCGAATATGCAACCCAACAATGAGATTTATCTGATAAAATTGTTTTTCTAAGGTCAATATTTTTATTTTTATTTAGCTCAGCATGTTGTAATGCCAGTACAAACTTGGTTATATGTGTGTGAAGTTTAATTGGTGTTTACCTTACTATAGGTTATCCATTAGTTTTTATGTGTATGTATCTTCTTTAAACCTTGGTAATATTATAGTTTCTTCTACAGAACGATTGGTAGAGAAGGCAAGCCCATAGTGTGTAACTTCACAATGAAAGTTGGTAAGCTTGGTAAACCTTAGATATATTAATATGAGGCATCAGTATGGAATATAATAGTTGATGCCATAAATAACATTTTTTTTTACCCAAACATCTGATTATTATTGGCGAATTAGAATAGACTAGGAACTTGGGTTTATACATTGAAATTAGCTGATGGAATACATCCCTTATTCTTAGAAATGTTCCATAAGCTCACTTGATGTATCAGATTCGAGTTTGAACTTGGAAAACTGTGGTATTTTATATTTTAGTAGAAGAACAAAATTTTTAGATGGAGCAATAATAATAAACTTGATTGGTATTTATTTTATTAGAGCATAGCCTCAGATGACACCTTTAATGTTATATCATAACCTAAGAACGTGCTAACATGCAAGTAGGAAGAAACCCAACCATTAAGGTTGTGTCAATATTGTTAATTTGGGTGAATGCATGGTATTGTTGTAACAAACTCCAAAATTATGGAGATGGGTGGGGAGAAGTATTGATTCACTCTCTGATTATAGTACAAAGGAATGAAATTCGGCTATGGGTGTGTCATTGGATGACCATCCAAAAAGGAAGAGAAAATTTATAGATAAGGTCATGATATGTATATGTGTAGAACTTTTCAGTAGATTATCTATAAGCTATGTCATAGTTTTGTTAATGAAAAATGTGTTGTTTTAAAATTCTTGATGCTGTCACACAACTAAAAAGTATGAAATTCATATACTCTATTGAAAATGGATTTTTGGAAATTGTCTAGAGCTATGTAAGTACAAGGAATACGTCTTCGAGTAGACGTAAGGGATTTGTGTTATTTTCCAAAAAACTCTAAATATATATTGTGTTGTAATTATTATTTGGGTCTCTTTTATAGTTTACACCAGAGTCAAGTATATGAATGGTGGAGTCATTATGTGGATCCAAATTACATTTGAGTTTTATGGGTCAATTTTGTATTGGAATATTATATGTGATGCGAGAGACATTATGAGAATTAAGAAGGTATTTTGAAAAACATTTGCTCCAAAATTAGGGAGTCAAGTTGCACTTTGGAATTGAAGGAATAATTCAAAGTGTAAGAGCCTAGGGATTATTGAATGTTCCTAGGGGAAGATAAAGACATTATGAAAAGTATTATATCAATGTAAGAACTTTATCACCTGATGAAAATAATAAAGTAACCGTTTTGAGGCTAGGTTTTTCCTTCGAGTTTCCCAGGATAAATGTAATGTTGAGATTATGTGTGGGATGTTCTCTTTTATGGTACTTTATGACTGCATTGTTATGAAAATATTTATATTTTATCAAAAAGATAGTTAAATCATTATAAAATTTTTATATGTTCATGGAAAAGAAATTAAATGTGCAACTTTGACTCTATGTATAATTAATGGTATTTTCCTTTAGACTTTATAATGTAAATGGGATAATTTAGAATATAGTTTAGATAAGCACTTTGGAGCATTGCTTTTATAAAATTATCATAGGAGAAGATATTTTACAAATCTGATTATGAGCAATTAATGCGCACTTGTGTTGGGCACTCACTTATATTTTAGAACCTCACTCCTAAGTAAGCTACTTTATCAATAGAAGTTGAATTTAAATTAAAATGTTATCAAAGGTACAAAACATTTCAAGGAAAACCTTGTGATATTGTAGTAGTTGGATTTAATACTTAGGAATAGAGGTATTCGTCTACTTAAACAAGAAATATTTAACTATGATGAGCTGTTTAGATTTCATAGGGTTTAGTGATAAATATATGAAATATTCTAATGGAATAGATGCTAGATCTTGGCTCTAATTCGTCATAAAGGATATTGATGAATGTAGATAGTAAATGCCTAAAGAATTATATTAATAGCTCAAAAAAATGAGAAGGTGGTAGTTCAATTATGCCACTTTGAAAAAATAAGCTTGTGATAGAATAAAACTTATTGGATATATAGTCAACTTTGGATAAGGTATTCTTATGTATCTTTGAGTACAAAGGACCTTATTATGTTGTATATCTTTAATGCAAAAAAGGAACTAACATGATTTCCATGAAGTAAGTTGTGAAAAGAGGCCTATTAGTGGAATGAATAGCTTATTGTGGAGATGATAGTCAATTCCTATACACTCATAGAACCTACATAGATGGACTTATGTAGTGTGATATGGATAGCATGCTTCTTTTGATAGGATTAAAGAAGGAAATCTAGCTCATTAGGGGTTAATGAGAGATATAGCTTGTAAACTAAATATTTACACCTACTACTCTTACATAGCTGGATACATAAGAATTAAATATGGGTGTGCCTCAAAAAAATTATATAGGTGGAAAACCATTATAGGATGAGCTTGTCATGAAATCTAGGATCGTTCCTTGATAAGAGGTTAACAAAAACCTAGTAAAAAAAACTCTTGCTATTGAATCAGATTTGGGTTTTGATAAGGACTTATAATAATCCAAATTTTAAGAACCTCTCTTCTCATTACCATAAATAATTCACCAATATGCAAAAATATTAAACATGCATCCACAAATAAATTGCATAGTAATAATCCACACAATAAAATAAAGATTGATAATACTCTTGAGGTAGGGTAATAACATAGTATACTCCTCATTAGAAGGAACCCACTCCACAAGATCTCCAGCTCCATGAACCAAGACTTCTACAAGAATACTTCATATATGACTTACTTTTTATAATGGGGGTACATCTCTCTTTATAAAAGAATGTGATGGTTCACCTTCCATGAGTTACAAGGTCACCCATGTGGTGGTTCACCTTCCATGAGTTACAAATAGGGTTATGCATAAGTGGTTGGTCCCAAAATGTAATTATAAAAATGAGTTGAATCAGTTTCAAAATCCATGCCAATAGTGTCCAAACTCATGTATAAGACATTACGAATTGCCTTTTTTTCCACCATAGAATATAAAAATATGGGGAATTTATAATAATATTTGAACTGATGATCGATAGCAATATAGTATAACGTGTGGTATAATTGGGATCACATTCCTTGGGCATAGCAATAAAAATATATCATTAGAGTTTCTTTGTAAAGACACCTCCAACAAATTTAAGGACAAACGTGAAAATATTTTTTAAAATATAATTTAAAAAAGATAAAGTAGTGCTTAGTAATCATATTTTATATATTTCCTTGCATGAATCTATTTAGAAATTTATTTTCTAGATAAATCATCATAAATCATCCAAAGTATGCATCAATATAACTTATGGAGCAACAACAATATTTTATAATAATTAATAAAAAGTATTTTAGATGTGCTTTACACTCAAATTCATCCACACAATTTATATCAGGTAAATTTGTATGTGTCATGTTTCTTAATACACATTGATGTGGCTTTTGGAATTTAATATCAAGATACTAAATTTGCTTGTGAGAAGTATTTTTTTTTAATTTAGATTATTTCTCAATAGTTGATATCCAAATTGAAAATACAACTATTGATATTATCATAGAGTGCTTTTTCATTAACGCATTAATATTTAGATTATTTACTTGAGATCCAGATTGAAAATACAACTATTGATATTATCATAGATTATTAAGCAAGTGTCTTTCATTAATGCATTAATATTTAGATTATTTTTTAGTAATTAAGATCTAGATTGAAAATACAACTATTGATATTATCATAGATTATTAAGTGAGTGCCTTTCATTAACACATTAATATTTAAATTATTTTCTAGTAATTGAGATCCATATTGAAAATACAACTATTGATATTATCATAGATTATTAAGCAAGTGCCTTTCATTAAGGCATTAATATTTATAATATTTATATTATTTTCTAGTAATTGAGATCCATATTGAAAATATAACTATTGATATTATAATAGATCATTAAGCAAGTGCCTTTCATTAAAACATTAATATTTAGATAGCAATTGAGATATACAACTATTGATATTATCATATATTATTAAGAAAATGTCTTTCATTAACACATTAATATTTAGATTATTTTCTTGAGATCTAGATTGAAAATACAACTATTGATATTATCATAGATTATTAAGTGAGTGTCTTTCATTAATGTATTAATATTTAGATTATTTCTCAGTAATTGAGATCCAGATTGAAAATACAACTATTGATATTATCATAGATTATTAAACAAGTGCCTTTCATTAATCCATATATATTTAGATTATTTCCCAGTAATTGAGATCCAAATTAGAATTACAACTGATGATATTATGATAGATCATTAAGTGATTATCTTTCATAAATGCATTAATATTTAAATTATTTCCCAATTGAGATCCAGATTGAAAATACAACTATTGATATTATCATAGATCTTTAAGCGAGTGCCTTTCATTATTGCATTATTATTTAGATTATTTCTGAATAATTGAGATCCAAATTAAAATTACAACTATTGATATTATCATAAATCATTAGGTGAATGCCTTTAATTAATGAATTAATATTTTGATTATTTATTTTATTTCCTTCATATTGAAAATATGATTGTTGATATTACCATAGATCATTAAGAAAGTATTTTTCATTAACACATCAATATTTAGAGTATTTTCCATCTAGATTGAAAATAGAGTTGTTGATATTATAATAGATCATTAAGCTAGTGTCTTTCGTTAATGCATTAATATTTAGAATATTTCTCACTAATTGAGATCCTAATTGAAAATACAATTATTGATATTATCATAAATCATTAAACAAGTGTATTTCCTTAACACATTAATATTTAGATTATTTTTAGTAATTGAGATCCAAATTGAAAATACAATTGTTGATATTATCATAGATCATGCCTTTCATTAACATATTAATATTTAGATTATTTACATGAAATCAATATTGAAAATACAATTGTTGATATTATTATAGATCATTGACGGAGTGCCTAAATTAACACATTAATATTTATATTATTTTCACTAATTGAGATCCACATTAAAATACAACTAATGATATTATCATATATCATTAAGCGATTGTATTTCATTAATGCACTAATATTTAGATTATTTGAAAATACATGATATTATTATAGATCATTAAGTGAGTGCCTTTCATTAACCCATTATTATTTAGATTATATTCGAGTAATTGAGGTCCAAATTAAAAATACAACTATTGATATTATCATAAATCATTAGATGAAGCAAGTCTTTTTCATTGACACATTAATATTTAGATTATTTCCCATCCAAATTGAAATTAGAGTTGTTGATATTATCATATAAGTGAGTATTTAATGCATTAATATTTAGATTATTTCTAACAGTTGATATCCAGGTTGAAAATTCAATGGTTGATATTATCATAGATTCTTTCGTAGTAATTGAGATCTAAATTGAAAATAGAGTTAATATTATCATAGATCATTACATGAATGTATTTCATTAATGCATTAAAATTTAAATTATTTTCTAGTAATTAAGATCATAGATCATTAAGCAAGTATCTTTTATTAATGCATTAATATTTAGATTATGTTTTAGTAATTGAGATCTAGGTTGAAAATACAGTTGTTGATATTATCATAGATCATTAAGCAAGTGGCTTTCATTAATACATTAATATTTAGATTATTTCCTAGTAACTAAGATTTAGATTGAAAATAAAGTTGTTGATATTATCATAGATCATTAAGCAAGTGGCTTTCATTAATAGTAAATACATTAATATTTAGATTATTTCCTAGTAATTAAGATCTAGATTGAAAATAAAGTTGTTGATGTTATCATAGATTATTAAGTGAATGCTTTTCATTAACGCATATTTATATTATTTCCCAGTAACTAAGATCCATTGATATTATCATAGATTGTTAAGTGAGCGCTTATATTAATATTTTAATTATTTTTTAGTAATTGAGATCCAAGGTTGAAATACAATTGTTGATATTATCATAAATTGTTAAGCAAATACAATTGTTGATATTATCATAAATTGTTAAGCAAGTGCATTTCATTAGCTCATTAATATTTAGATTATTTCTCGATAATTGAGATCCAAGTTTAAATACTATTGTTGATATTATCATTGACTGTTAAATGAGTGTCTTTCATTAAGGCATTGATATTTAGATTATTTTCTAGTAATTGAGATCCAAGTTTAGATGACAAATTTTTGATATTATCATAAATTGTTAAGCCAATGACTTTCATTACAGAATTAATATTTAGATTATTTTCAAGTAATTGAGATCCAGGTTGAAAATACAATTTTTTATATTAGATTTTTAGGCAAATGTCTTTCATTAATGCATTAATATTTAAATTATTTCCTAGCAATTTGAGATCCACATTGAAAATACAACAATTGATATTAGATTGTTAAGCAAGTGCCTTTCATTAAAGCTGAGATCCCTACTGAAAATACAACTATTGATATTATCATTAAATTTTAATTTTTTTAACAAGTTTATTTACACTTTACCCTAGTTTGTATTTAGGTCTTTAGAAAGAGAATCCAAGACCTTAACCACTATCCTATCCCACAAAAACTAAATAAATGCTTAACCTACTATCATTTTAATTTGAAACAAAATATAATAATAATGAAACCCATAGAAACAAAGTTGTTACAGAGTATAATAGTAAAATGGAATATTAGTTTCTCCTTACACAAACTGATTATTCAATAAACTAAAACTCAAATAAAATTCATTTACAACTAAAATATTTTTAATTTTTCAATCAATTTAAACTAAAAATCAAATAAAATTATAATAGTAAAATGGAATATTAGTTTCTCCTTGCACAAAATGATTATTCAATAAACTGAAACTCAAATAAAATTCATTTACAACTAAAATATTTTTAATTTTTCAATCAATTTAAACTAAAACTCAAATAAAATTTATTTATAGCCAAAGTATTTTTAAATCATAGGTTTAGTTAGAATATGAGATCCCTAAACAATAGACCCACACCATTACACCTAACAAACACTGTTGAATGTTGGTTCAAAAAAGTACAATTGTTCTCCCCCACTAAAAAAAAATCAAAAGCAAAACTGGTATTTTAAGCTTAAATCTCATGTCCATTCCAATATGAAACTTATCTGGACAAAGAAAAAGTAAGTAAACAAAACAAACCTCTAAAAATTAAAAGGATTTAAAGAATCACAACATCATAGATAACTCATCAAAGTATTTGTGTCTCCTCCAACATCATAGATAACTCTTTGTGTCTTTGTCTCCTCCCTATACTAATGTGCATTTTCCTATGATGTATTATATTTAAAGATGCTTCTTATAACCCCTAATTTACTACTAAAATATTAGGGCTTCTTTGAGAAAACTAGGGTTAAGGGAGATGGGTAACTAGCGCATGAAAAAGTTATTTTGTGTTTCAATCAAGAGTATTTTTTAAAATTAATTGGTTATGTAGAATTGATTTTTTTTTTTTTTTTTGAGGAAAATAAAACTTTTCTCTTAGGTCTAATGGACCCCGGCCCAAACAAAATTAAATCCAAAAATTTCGGGCTAATGGACCTCGGCCAAGGGTCCCCATATTCACCAATTTCATATTTTAAAAATTCAAAGGATCCCCATATTCACCAATTTCATATTTTGAAAATCTAAATATTCTTTAACGATATGCATAACCTTGGTTACAAAGTCCTTAATATTATAATATGACATTATATTAAATATTATTATAATTTTATGTGTGACCTATGCCATAATACAATATTATATTATATCCCCACATGCATATACTTAGATACCTAATACAAGATGTAGAAGTATCATTAAGTATATATATATATATATATATATATATATATATATATATATATATATATATATATATATATATATATATATATATATATATATTGGAGGTATAATAGGTGATTTTGTTGGTGTAAATAAAATTCTTTATAATTTCAAGGTAAAAAGGTTACTATAATTGGGGGTAACCAAAAAATTCGGGGCTAATGGGCCATAGTTAAAGGTTTTAATATTAGCCAATTCTAAATTTTGAAAATCCAAATATTTGCCACTATGTATAACCTTGCATCAAACATAGATTCTATCACAAAATCTATATCTACTCATAATGTCATAGATTATCAAATCTTGCAATTTTTTTTTGATACATAAAGGAATTGGCAAATGTTTGGTTTTTGGTGAAAACAACACCAAAGAAACCCTTAGACCGCCAGCCAAGCCCACCTTCTCCATCTGCGCCACAAAGGCCGACCAAATATTGCAATTTATTTATAAGGAAAATAAAGAAAGAGTAGCCTTGGTTGTGCATAAATGGTTACATTGTTTTCTTAAGGAAATAAAAGAACTTGAAGCACTGAAGCGTAAAACAAAGAAAATGCAATACATTTAGTTGAAGTGAAATTATTGTAATAGAATTGGTAATGAAAAAGTGAATTGTTGGAATCTTTATCCCTGTAAATATTGAAGAATTTCTCTAGCATTTTGTTGATACAAAAAAAAATATGTGAAATTTTTGAAAGGGCACTATTGTTCAGATTAGGCAATCTTTCTCAAAAACTTATTTTCAAAGCATCTTCTAACAATAGAGCAAAGTGTTCAATTTCTAAAATGCTGAAAGGGAAAATATTTAGAAAACAAGGAAAAGAAAAATGGAATCCAAACTTATCTTACATAGTAATCAAGAATGAGTCGTATATATCAAAGATTGAAAAAGAATTTCAAGTTATTCATGCATATCAACCTGAAGCCAAAGAAGAAGTTCAAGAAGTTCATGATGTAGATCATAAAGATCCAAAGCCTGAAGAATCAAAGAATCAAGATGAAAAATAATTTAAAGGTAAACTCAAAAAAGTTGAAGACGAATCTCAAGCAGAGGTTCACAAACAATGTAAGGTAGCTCAAGACCAGATCAATATCATCAAGATAATATTTATTATTAGGTAAAGTATATGATAGACCCACATCATAACAAGGCGATAATGAACAACTGAAAAGAATATATAAAATAAAAATGTGAGATGATATTAAAAGCTACATTGAAACACTTTCAAATAAAGTTGCACTGATATCCATGGTCTTCTCCAAACCTGAGTTCACTCAAGGTGTGATGAATACTAGCCGCTGCTGCATATAAGAGGCAGGCGAATAAGAGTATGTGAGAACATTATCTCATTGTCGAGCTTGATGATTAGATGCAACATTGGCAAAAGTGCACTGGCATGGAGAATGCTTCAGAAAGGAAACCAGAATGTAACTGAAGTTCCAAAAATGAATGAGTTAAACCCAATAGCTTCAATGATGTAAAAAAAAAATCAAGAAGATTACGAGGCATATGCTTACACACATTGGTAGCATCAGAAAGTGTGCATTTCAAACCATGATCGTGAAATTCGATATACATTGAAGCGCTGGCCCAATGTATTAGATGCTCATAAACGTTTAGCAGAGATACGGTTCCATGTTTCTGAAATCTTTATTTTTTTCTGCGACACGGTTAAAAAAATTAGAAAGCCCAACAAGTATAGACGGCAAATTGGACCAGCAGTGAAGTGGCATAAGAAAATTGTCTCTGTTGGTGCTTCAAAAATCCAGACCTCTTCTTGAGCAGCAGTTGAAGGTTTTCTATAGGGAAAGGTTCCAAAGGTTCCAAGGTTCCGCATTCAGCCGCTCTGGGAGCCTTAGGTGCCTTACAAAAACATAAATGGAATCTCATAATGGAAATCTTCTGCTGGAGGTACAGAGGACTCAGCTTGTTCTATAAAGATACTCTGCAAATCCTGGACCATCTCTTCCCTGGTGGCGCCCATGCTTTCTACATTACCTTCTTTTGCTATGCCGTGCAAAAAGCAGGGTGATGCCTCTGTCATTGGTGGACGTTCAGGAACAGGTAAGGCTAAGGATAGGGCAGTGTCTACATTATGTGGAATATTTATGATCTTGATCTGCCGGATGAGGAACGGAGGATTCGCCTTGTTCCATAAAGAAATTCTGCACAGAAAAGCAGGGTGATGGCTCCATAGTGCGAGAACGTTTCGGGAAGTACCGCTTGGCGGTGCGAAAACGTTTCGGAAAGAACCACATGGCGGATGGATCTGTCTCGTTATTTGGCTCTGAAGTCATGTGCTTTCCTTTCTCTCTGCTGCTCGGCTGGGAAGCATTTATCCGCAGTTGGTGACGGCCTACTGGGCTAAGATTAGTCATATTTTCGGTGCTGAAATTTGTGAGACCTTCTGGAAGTGGAGGCAATTCTTTGAGATTCTCACACGCGTGTAGTGTGAGTTCTAGAAGACCTTTTGGAAGTGGAGGCAATTCCTTGATTTTTTCACACCAAAATAGTCTGAGTACTCTTAGAGACTGCATCCCGTTCAATTCTGGAAGTTGAGCAAGAGATTCACATGAACGCACAGAAAGAGTCTCTAACTTAATCATGTGAGACATACTGGATAGTTTTTGCAGTCTGCTGCAGCCTTCTACCTTGATATGAATGAGACTTTCTGGAAGTGGAGGTAATTCCTCAACCTCCTTGCAGAATGCTAAGTGAAGATTCTCCAATTTTGTCATATGAGACATATTACAAATCTTTTTACATTTATAACAACGTTGAACACTGAGACTAACAAGTTTTTCGGGAAGAGCAGGCAATTCATCAAGCTCCTCACATGATTCTACATTGAGTTCTTTTAAATTAATAAAATTCTTAAAACATCGAGGAAACCCTCTTAGAGGGAATTTTGTAATATGCAGCTGTTTTAAAGAGTGAAGGTGTCCAACTTCACTGGGAAGATCAGGAAGCGCAGTGTCGTGAATATCAAGGTAGCAAAGAGACTGGAGTTGGCCTAATGTTCTTGGCAAACTAAAGTACTTGTCTGATGATCCACCAATCTGCAAGAACAAAGTATTTAAAATATATATGCCTAATAAAAATATTTTAAGAACAAAGTATTTAAAATGTATATAACTAATATTATATATATATATATATATATATCCAAACAAATTAAAAACTACCAACCATTTCACAAGAAGACAAAACCAAATATCTTAGATCTCTAGGTAACATTGTTATCTCCCTCTGAAGACGTAGACCCCGGCAAAACAGAAATTTCAAATTGTGCATCAAGGCCAAATTATCCATCTGATGAAGTTCCAACTCTGTCAACATAAGGCCTCTGACGTGTGGCATTTCCTGTATATGATCATAAACCAGTTCGTTAGAAATTTTGTTACTTGATATTTCTAATGAATTTAATTAAACAAAACCTAAAAGGTTCGAACACATTACCTCTGTATGGTCTAGTACACTAAGTATATCCTTCTCGCACCATAGTCTACTCCGTTTGCTCGGGTCATGCGGGGACTCATCTTCAACAATTTGTCTTCCTAAATCCCTTAAATGATCATGCATCCAAAATCTGCAATGACTGGCAAAGTCATCTATTCTAATAAGTGACTTCTCTTCAAGACTTTTAAGACTTGTATATACACTCTTACACCCTAAGGCTTCCCAGAAATCAAGATAAAAAGTCAAAGTTTTGAATAAATCGTTGGATATGACGACGAAAAAGCATGCAATGTCTAAAAACATTTGCTGCTCTTCACGACTAAGTGCATCATAACTGATTTTGAGAGACAAATACACTTTTTTATGAATCTTTGTAAGGGCCTCCCTCCAAATTCTCATGCTTCTTTCACCGTATAGGTGTGCCCCTAAAATTTCCAATGACAGAGGAGCACCTTGACAAGCATTTACAATTTTTGATGTCATATCTTCATAGCCGTTCTCGGGGTAGGCTCTCATGAAGGCATGCCAACTAAATAATTGCAAAGCTTCACGTTGACTAAGCCCTTTCACGCGGTGAATCTTATCAATCTTTCCACGCTGCAATACATTTTTATCCCTGCTTGTAATGATAATTCTGCTACCTGGTCCATAGCAATAGCCAATGAGAGCATCTAATTGATCTTCGTCGTCCACATCATCTAAAACGACCAGCACTTTTGCAGATCCCAAATGAGTTTTCATTTGCGTTATGCCATGAGCAACACTATAAAACTCTGTATTTAGATTCACCAACTCACGGAGAATCTGTCTTTGTAAATTGACTAAGCCCTTAACATACTCGCTTGCAGTGGCTCTAATATCGGATACAAAACAAGATGCTTGAAACAGATGATGAACATTATTATAAACAGCTTTTGAGAGGGTGGTCTTACCGATACCCCCATGCCCCAAATACCAACAGTCACATGACGAATATCACTATCGATTTCTAACAATTTTGTCACCTCTTTTATAGGATCTGAAAGCCCCACCGGATGTTTGGCAACATGCACCCTATCAATCTTTAGAGTTCGGAGAAGGTCCATCACAACATGCTTGACAAGCTTGCCTTCGTACCTGCACGATCTTCCAATTCTCAGACACGGTCTTCCAATGGTAAAGAGTTTTTACAAATAAATTTTCACCTCTTCTCTACTCTTGAAGAGTCAAGGGTACCATAAGAGGTGATCTACGTAAGAATAACTTTCAGTTCACTTCATCAGACTGCTCTGGTACGGAGCAAGTTTTTGGCCAATTTCTCAAAATTATAGTCCGTTACAGAATTCATTTCTTTTGAAATACATATATACATATAGTGCAACAACACACAAAGGATAAGACAAAAGAAAACAATAAGAGCAGCAATTTTACCCGGCTGCTGTGAGGCAAAAGAAAACAATAAGAACAGCAATTTTACCCGGCTGCTGTGAGTGAGAGAGACCAGCCAGAGAGAAGAGAGACGTTATGCAACGCCTCCTTCCACTTGTCCATCTCCGGTGTGCTATGCCTTCCTTTTGCGCAAAGTGCCTTCAATGACTCTCCGTATATTCCTGTCTGGTGCCTCACCACTGATGGCTCGACATCGTAAAACAGGGGAATGGTTTTAGTCTCCGGACAAGTGGATTTGCAAGTCCAGATAAGCGAGAGCTCTTGGAGGCACCACACTGAGCTGGCATAATTAGAGGAGAATATAGGAATGTGTATTGTCGAGCCTCTGATGGCCTCTTCGAGGCTGATCCCAATATTCTCCCCCTCTTTTAATCTTTCAGTGTCTAAAAAGACATGAAATCCTCCATCGGAGAGGGATCGGAGGAGGTGATCAACAAGAGATTTTCTGACGTCAGGGGCCAGAAAGCTGATGAATACATGGTATCTTCTTCTGTGCTGGACGGTATCTTGAGATGAGGAAGGTCTGTAATGATTGAAGCCCTCCATGTCTTCCTTTGAAATCCTTTGAAACCACTGTAATTCTTTCTTTCTTTGTGTGAAGAATACAGACGCCCTTAGTACCAATAGCGAAGAGGAGGGCTCTAGAGAAAGAGGCAGCGAAGCAGAAGCGGATTGAAGAGTCAAACGTAATAAGCAATGAACAATGTTTAGCATAGTTACTATCAATCCCACGAGAGGGAGGGGGAAAACTCGATGCGAAGACAATCAAATAAGACCAGAATAATAAAACTTAATTATAATTACTTTCGACCAGGTAAAAGTCATTAAGTTTTCTTGATAAAGGCCAAAATTCCTTTCACAAGAAATAGGCAGGACTCGTTAAAACGATAATTTTTTATTTAAAAAAAAATTACAGAAACGGAACCGCATCAACGACATCAAAGAAATTGATTTTTTTTTAAATAATTTCAATTTTTTTTAGAACAAAGGGAATTAGCTACATCCACAGTTATTTTTATTAGTTTTGGAGTTTATATAATCTTGGTTTGCCGTCACTCACAGCATTCACAGCATTCAAATCAGATTACTACCTTTGCAAAAATCTCTTCTTAATAAGTATCCAACCACACTTACCCAATCACACTTACACTTACTAATCTACCTAACCCTTAAAAATTAATACAATGAAAATTTTAATATGATAGTATAAGCAAGTATTGACATGCGCATTTGGTACGACCATTTTGGAGAAAAATAGTTACATTTATATTTTTATATTTAAAAGTTTTTCTTAAAATAAACTTTTTTTATATCTAAAAAAATTAATAATATATTTATAAAATTAATTAGAATTTATTTTTTTATATATTCATTCACAAACATTTTTTTTATTAGAATAAATATATTTGATTATTAAAACTTAAATTTTGATGAAGAAAACTTAAAACCAAATCATTATAGTATCTACAAGGACCATAAAATCTATTACGCATTTTTTTTATTTTTATGAAGAACCCTTTTATGTACAACATATCCGCAGCATGTGAGGGGAGAGATTTGAACCTGGGCCTCTCGATAAAATCGATTACGCATTTTATATGAAGCAAGTTTTATTTTTTTAAAACCTTTAGGAAATAGTAGGAAACTAGTGCAAATAAGAAGTATATAAGAATAAGGGTTTCATTTATTTTACCTTTAAAAAATAGTAAGGAGATAGTGCAAATAGAGGTATATAGGAGCAAGGGCTTCACCTTTTCTTGTTTAAATTTTTAGAAAAATTTTAAAAATAAAATATTTAAATAAGAAAAAGTTAAATGATATGGAAGAAAAGTTATATTTGAAAGACCCCAAACTAAAGGTACCTTAGCTATAAGTATAGATGTCTAATTTGAAGACAAGAGAAAGAGCAAATATATAGGTGTCTTATCTAAGGGACAAACATTATGCCATAAATGATTATCAAGGATGAGATGGTTGAACATTATATAATAATTATAATTTTTAAAGATTAACTAGCCAAGGTTTGTAGAGATTCAAAATTGAATAAGTGAAAGTAAGGACTGAATTCAAATAACTTGGTAACTTTTTTTCTAAAGGTTTTTTTCCTTATCATCTTTTTCAATTCAAAAATCAAGGATAAAATAATAGGTGGTAGCCCATGGTTTAGTGGGAGAAGTACTCTATATTGAATACTATGGTATGATATTTTTTTGAGATAAAATTTTAAAAATCTTCAATATTCCATATCAACTTATCAATAAGAATATTTTGAAGAATTTTGGCAATACCTTAGTGGAGTTCATCTAGAAGGGACCAACTACTAAGGAGGAAAAGCATGTTGTATATGTTGCTATACATATTTCAAAACCTTTGTCATAATTCATTAAGATTATATTTGAATCAAGAGAATACGATTACCATGTGGATTAAGAAAACCTTGTATTTGGATACAATAAATGCTTTGAAACTAGATAAATGGCAAGAGTTTGAAAAATGGAAAAAAATAAACAAATTTTTTGGTCATAAAACAAATTTTAATATGAAGAAAGGAGATCATATCATAGTAGACGTTAGATTAGATTAAGTATATTCCACTAAAAATAAGGTAAAGAAAGCATATCTACAACATTAGATGATAAAGGCCATCATAGTTCACTTAGATCTAACTATTAGAAAAAAAAAGAAGGATACAAGAGAAAGAAGTACAATGTATAAATTTAGTTTCATAAAGAATTAAAGGTATGAACGAAGATCTAGAGAAAATTTTAAAACCAAGGAGGGAGAAGAGATAGAGTTTATTCCAAATAAATTATCTTTAAATTCCTTAAGTAGTATAAAATCCTCTCCTTGCAATAGAAATGAAATAAGTGTAGAGGTTATCCCTTGCACTTTAGGGTTTCAAGAGAAACATAATAAATAAAAAAAAATGAGGATATCCATAGCAATTTAGGGTTTTTAAGGCAACATAAGAAGGTAATTACTACGAAGAAAAGTTCTTATATTTTAAATCCTTCAAAGCAAGACAAACTTGTAAATGATAAGTCTCACTATGAATGGTATAACAAAATTGAAGAGATTGATGGAGTTGAAAATGCTGGTGTGAATGAAAAAGAAGAGGAAGACCTAAGACATAAAACCAAAAATAAAAGAAAACTTAGAGGGACATTAATATGAGAAAAAAAGCAAATATGAAAGTGTTAATAACAAGTGGGGCTAAGCTCATGAATAAAAAGAAAAGGTGATGGTGAAAATGATATATTGGAGAAGTGGGGAGAAGTTCCTCTATTTTTTTTATAATTATTATCAATTATTCATAAATTTCTATCAATGAGTTTGGTTTTAAAGGATCTTCATGTGCATCTCTTTCCTTAGAACCTTTACAAGCTTTTCATTCCATGACAAAATGTTTTTTGGTCTTCACTACACATGTTATGCAAAAGACACATGCATTGTATCCATATCTCTTTAGGTGTTTTTCATTTTGCAAAAAATTCTATGCAAACAAGATCTTGGCTAGGCTATAAGCATTTTTGTTTTCCATTTGACCATTACATCTATGTATATATTTTATTGTTTATACTGATTGAGTAGAACTCATTGATATAATATTGATTTCCTTCCTAAGTTTTGGACCACCTGATAAGTTTGCATTTTTTCTTCAATATTGTTTGATTTCTTTGTTGGAGTTTAGGACCTCATGAAGTCCAATGCTTTATTTATCCATCCATTTGTTGTTTTTTTCATCCAATTCAATGTTTGTTTGACTTTATTTTTTATCCACATACTAACCTTTCATTATTTTTATTTTATTTAGGGTACTCTGATAGCCTTACCATAGTTTTTTGCTTTTAGATAAAAAAACCCTGGTTTGAACAAATAAATATAATTTAGGATTAATGCTTTAATTTCAAAACTATTTGTATTTAGTCCATTTTGAATTCCTTCTATTTATCTCCATTGGAAATTTGATGTATTTAGCTCACACCTCATGTTGTATTAGTGTAATTAGTAACCTAAGAAACCTTGATGGTTTTATAATTCCATAACTAAGCTTTTATGCTTGTACTTTATAATGAATAAAGTATCATCTATCATGCTTGTATCTATTTCATCTTGCATATTCCCCAATTAAGTTTATTTTTAAAATTTAACCCAATGTGTTTATATTCAGTTATCACATCTAAATAATTTTCTTCAACATCATATGTAGTTGATTTGATTGTCTTCAAATAGATAAAACCATAACCTTAGTTTTTCTTGTGTTTACCTACATCCTAATTTATTATAAAAAATGCTCTAAGGCTTCTAGATATTCATATAAACTAATAATATTTGTTTAATTATGAGGCTAGTATTCTAAATATTTTTTTATTGTTAAACATTTATTTGAAAGAATAATATAAAAATATACAACTATGTAAAATAAATAACTTGGGAGGATTTTTTAGTTTGATGGTGAATGTAAAGCATTTAACTAGCTTGACTAGTCTAAGACACTTGTGTCTAAAATATTAATAATTGAAATATTTTTCCTAGCTTTGATTTCTCTCATTTACTATATTAGAAGGACATTTTTAACTATGGACTTACAAATTTGGTATTTAATAGACCTATCTAGGTGGTATATTGTGGTAAACATGGTAAGTGCCAATAACAATAACACATAGATGGAAAAATCAATAAATGCATAGAAAAATTGATTTGTCAAAGCAATTAAAGTAACAAAGTTGAATTTTGGAGGGAATGATTATGACATAAAATTTTTAATCTTGAAACTTTGGAGTTTATTAATAGAGATAAACTTTCAAAGGACATAAATTTTTAATATAAGAGCAATATTTTTGATATTTACAAATATTTATGCTTGATATAGTGGTTTCATAGATGTAATGGTATTCTATTACCTTGGAAATAAAATGGTTCAATAACCTAATGGAGTTTGAGATGTGAATTCCTTGGTTTGGTGACAATTACAATATTTATATGGAAAATATAAATGCTCTTCTCAAAAGTAGAGGCTTGTTTATTCACAAGAGTATGAAGGATATTATGACTCTAAAAAATAAAGTAATGCTCAAGAAGGATGGGTCTTGTATTCTAATAATCTTGTATATTGAATCAGATTTGAGTCTTCACAAGAAAGAATGCAAAAAACCACATGAAATTTGGGATACATTCATTGAACACTTTGGAAGTTCAATACCATATATGCTAGCATATTAGAAATGAAGTTATACAATCTCAAAGTGGGTGACCTTGATAACATTGAAAAGAATATAAATTGTTTAAGAATTTGAGATCTAATATTTACTATTGTTAAAGGAAAGTTGAAGACAAGAGCATTAAACATTGTTATTACTTATATTTGTTTACTTTATAAGTCCTTTGTTATTAACATTCATAATATTCCTTGTATTACATTATTTTTTTTTAAAGATTCATAAACCTAAATTGTAAACAAAACCCCCCATTCTACTTACTAATGCATAAGTGATACAAAACATTCCCTTACTTAAGGACCACATCAATCACAAGATTTATTTTATGAATGGCAACTCATTACCATTGCTCAAAGTGTTACTAATGCATAGAAATGTCACATCATAATATCACCTACCATTAGCCATATGCCACAAGGTTTATTTTTTTTATTGGTAGACACTATTAGTAGTGTTGATTCATAAAACAAGAATCATTAAAATCATTGTAGGAGCTAAGAAATAACACCACCTTTGTGGCTACATAGCACTTTTGACATCTTAAAATATAAATAGATGTTGTTGGAGAGTGTTTTCTATAAAGAAAATTAAAAATATATAAAAATAACAACCACCTAAGTTAATATATCTAGAAATTAACTTGGATTTATGAAGATATAGATGAAATAATCTATTTTACCTTTGTAAAAATAAAAACTAAGTAAAAATAACTTTTAAAAAGATCTAAAATAAGTCTAAGACTAAAAGAGGCGCTACCCTTCCATCAAGTTAGACAAAAATTTCATGCTTAAATGTAGATTTTTAGTTGAGTAGATATGGTGATGAGTTAGAGATCTCCATGGAGATATGTTGACTCCTATTTATAAAAACTCATAATGCCTTTTTCATGGTATCTTTTATGTATTATTTTCCTCCATATTGAATTCACTTTGTCTCATGTACACAAATGAGGTTTAAATGAGAAATAAAGATAGTTTGATTGATCCTCATTGAAAGATTAAGGTTTCTTTAGTGTTATATAAAGTCTAAGTGATTACCACTAATACATAAATGTTTATTTAGGCTACATAGATATTTGGGTTAAAATTGATTCAATTTAAGGTTTAATATTGTTGTATTTTTAAGGAAACTGAGATTATTTTAAAACCTTGTTCATTCTATTGTTGAAACCTTAAAATTGATATAGTATAAGTACTTCAAAATAATACATGCCACCTTCTCCCTTCTACATGTTATAGGGGAACTTAAGTGGTTGTTGATATGTTTCATGTACTATTGTTTTATAGTTATTTATTTTTACTTTCCATGGAGTACGAGGAACTTAAGTGATGAAAAAAAATGTTCTTTTGCACCATATGCAAGAGTTGCTTTTGATTGTAAAATGTTTTTATTTACGTAGTATGAAAGATGAGAAGCAATCTTGGAAGTGAGTAAGCATATTATTTTTAAAGATAAAATTTCTAGGGAATGCATGAAAATGTTATTTTGATTATAAAAACTATGCAAAATGTCAAATGTTTTCCATTATGTTGTTAAAACTAGAAAAAATAAAAGCCTATTCACTTTTATATGTGAATATAATTGATGTAGTTACTAGTTATTCATTTTCTTAAGTAATTTTTAGATACTTTGATTTCATCTTGTGAACAAAGCAAATGCCTTTAATAAGGAGAATGGATCAACACTAGAATTCGAACACCTCATAAAATAAGGATCGACAAGATACATCCAAGGCATTGAATCTATTGTAGATACTAGTGAAACCTTCAAATTTAATCTTATATATAATTCAAGGTATGGTTGAGTTATTAGAAGATCTTCTAGATCGATTTTTGGTATGATCAAACAAGATGGATATTAGAGGATACATCAATCTAATGAGGTCAAGCAAAAGGAATAGTAGGAGGTCTCAATATGTGGGAAGAATTGAACCCAACCTAGATGATATTAAAATTTATCTCTTGCACCTAAGTACAAAGAGTGGACAAGAAACATCATCATTTTAATAGAGTTTCCTTCATAACCTAACAAATATTAAGCCACCCATGTACATAAAAGTTATAGACTAATCCACAATAGAGGTATGGTTGATCAACAAGTGATATTGGTTAACTCTTCAAGAGCTTCATAGTTATGATAAGAGTTGTGTGGATATTCATTTTTTGAAAGAGGAGGTTGTACAATGTTGTTGTGACAAGGAGAATTCTTTAGAATTGATCATCAATGATGTGACTTAGGACATATTTGAGTAGAAAGTTTATGATAGCTACATTTCAATGTTTTTTTGGAAGATAAAGATCAATGAGTCTTATGGTCTTCACTTGGATGTCATTATGGTAGATAAGTGTTGGTCTTAGTTCTAGGGATTCTTAAGTACATTAGTTCAACTTATGATGGCTTAATTAAGGTGAATTGGTTCAACATGAGTCTTTGCAACCATTTAATAAGAGGTAATTATTTGACCTACATTTATATAAGCTTAAGAGAACATTGCACCTCATATGTAAAGGGAACATTATTAATAGTCAAACTCAAGTAAAACTTCAATGATAAAGTTATGAAAGTTAAGTTGGACTCAAATATATATATATATAAACCTATGGGATAATATAAGGATACGAAGTATATATAATAAGGTGGTGGTGTTAAATAGGAAAATAGATAAACATGTAATATAATTAGTATATAATATCAAAGCAATGTGAAAAGTGATTTTGATAGGGATTAGTATTTACTATATATTTAATTTTTATATGGCTAGCAAATAATGTTACATAAAATTTGTAGGCCAACCTTTTTAATTTTTTGACATAAGGTTTAATTAAAAGTAAGGCCTCTAAATGTAATATATGACAAAATATAGGCCTATCTAACAAAGGAGTTAATTCAATATTATTTGATATCTTCTAAAAGGATCCTTTAGAGGCAGTGTAATCTGACTATTTATAGCCAATATTGGAATAAAAAAATCTAAACTTCTTATTGCCAATTTTTTCTATCTGTCTATCCACTTTAGCTTGGTATAAGAGCAGCGAAGTTAGTTGAAAGGGAGTATCCTAGTATTGGTGTATGTTTTTCATTATTTGAATATTGAGTATCTGATTCATTTGCCTATTTGAGTGTGCACTCCTAATAAAATTTTTTAGCCTGAGAGTAAATTTGATTTTTTTGAAGTTGACTCAACATTGCATAAACATATCGGCCTAATTGCAATCCAATTGATTTCTAGCATGAACTCATTTGAAGGTCTTTGTTGCATTGTAGACTATAAAATTCAGTAGAAGTTGATGGGTATTTCTTACAAATATATATTTTCAAAATTAGTTGCTATCTTTACCTATTACATATTTTAGATCTTATAATAGAGGATTCAGTAATTGTATTTCCTCAAGCTTGTATTGCGATTTACGCAAATCATACAAATTATGATCTATGGCACATGAATACATTTAACATGGAGAAGGTTTGTTTACACCACATTGCATAAGTTTTTCTAACACATAAGTTCTCAACTAGAATTTTAGACATGTCATTCACCATTGTTCATATTACATGTACTTCATGTTAGAGAAGATTTGATTGAGCACCACACAACATAGTTGACATCACCTATTTAATACCAATTCAAGATGCTTTAGAATCTTGTCACAATGTAGCACAAAAGAAAATCACTTTCTCACATTATCTAGTTTAAGTTATCTTACGAGCCTATTTTATGGATAAGAACACTACTTGTTTATCATAGCCTATTCAATAACCATTTTTAGATTAAAACCAAAACATGTACCAAAATTCAACTATGAAGTTATCTTTTGTTTGACATGTGCCTACATCAAGGTTTGTGGTTGAGGTTTAGCACATTTGGAAGAATCAACCTATGTATGTCCAATCCTTGCATAGCCATATAAGAAGCTTTGTTTTAAGATTAAGATTTTGGTGTATAAGTATTTGGATAGTCATCCAACTAGAGTCATATTTCATTTGGAAACCCATATTAAAATTAGCCTACATATTAAGGATATTTAGAGAGATTTTGAAGACACAAAAACCATCAAAGAAGGTGATTGACACAAAATCTAAAGGTGGTCTTGCATGTTTTGTCAGCTTGAAGAAATTTGATACATCATTCGGGTATTTTGTGTGACATTTGCATGTTTATTTTTTGCATGCAGCATGAAGTATGACCTATTCATGATGTACTTGAGGTGCTTTGAGGATTTTGTAGTGAAGGTATTGAGCCTTACCATTTGTTTTCCTATTATAACAATGGACTTAACATTGTTGGTTATGTTTACTTGTTACCACATAAAAACCACTTCTTCATGCCACTATACACATGTAGCCTTTTGATATTACAAAGGTAGTTTTTTTGTTGTGGCTATGAATAGAATGACCAAGAAAGCTATTTTGAATGACCAACTTGTTAGGCTAATATATGGTCGTTAGTCCTAATAAGGAGTTGCATAAAATCCAACATGTGTGTCCACATATGCCAACATGTACAAGTTTGGTATATGCCATTTCTCTCACATACTATGTGGCACTTATCTATTTGAGATAGCCTCATCATCATACTTATCATAATCTAAAAATATTTAATCCTAGTTTACCCAAAGTCAACCCAATCTTTTTTTTAACTACTATAAAATTCATAAGGGTTGACTGAGTTATTTCTCCAATGAAAGATAGACCTAGACTCTAGTAATCCTTTTCTAGAGATTATTAACTCAATATCCTCATCTATGAGTGACGATAAAGCCTAAGTATGCATCCATCCCTACTTCTCCACATGTCTATTTGTGAGAAGTATTGGTGCAATTCTTTTCCACTTTGACTACCTTGAATCCCTTACAAGATAGTTGGTTTTCCTTTAATTCCATTGAAAGGAAAAGCCCTAGTCCTTACCCTTGCACAAGTCCTTTAGTTCAAGAGTTCTAGGACACTAGTATTTTCTCTTAACGCAAGTATTTTAATATAAGATATCTATGGACATAGTTTTCTACTCTTTTTCACAAGTATTTTAGTGTAAGAGTTATGTGGAAATGCACTAATCACTACTCTCTACACAATTCCTTTAGTGTAGGAGTACTAAGCATTGTCTACATCAAAATGACCAACTCTTTTCCCAAAAGGATCCCTTACCTAGTATCTAAAGATATAGTCAAACTCCCACTAGTTTCCATTCCCAAAAACTATACTCATTAGTGATATTAGTTACATGAGAATGAGTTAGGAAATTTCTTCATTATATCTTCCCATTTTAAAGATATATCCTTTTAACTAAATAATCAACCGATCCACAATTCATCTCTAATTAGTGAGTAGTGGATATATGTCGATAATTAACGCCATCCAAAAGTGCCTTAAACAAAATTCATTATTCAATTATAGAGTAAAGGTTAAAAACAATTATTCCTACATAATTCAATATTTGATATAATAATTTAAACACCAACATAACATATACACATCATTACACAGTGGCCAAGTTAAGCTCAATATGGCATGATCTTGTTTATCATTCTAAAATCATTCAAAAACTATCCAATCAATGCAAAGGATTCCATGTCAACATTACTTATAGTGCATCAATAGACATCCCATAGATATGTATATACAAATGGTTCGTCCACTAGATGAATCTCTTTATAAAAGTGTTACATTATGGCAATTGAAGTTTAATTGCCATATACCATTTGAATAGGGCCAGTTCATCTTCTAGTTGGATGTCATTGTGCACCAATATCTCCTCATAGAGATTAACTCCCTCGATAGTTTAGGTCATACCCATGTTTATGCCATTACATAGAGCCTCATTGAAACAAACTCAAGTTGTTCATGCGATTGTAACCATATCGAAATCCATTGTACACTCCGACAACAGTTCATCAGTACCAATCAAGAAAAGATTACTTTAATCTAGGATCAGAGATGGCTCCTTGATTTTTTAAAGAATGCCCATGATGCATTCTTATTGAATCTCAAATTCTATCTATTATTTTCGATATTCTCAAATAATCATTCAAAATCAATGAACGGATCTCTTTAAATTTTATCAATGACAATGATAAAAATAATGCCTTCATAATACTCATCCTTTTCAAAAACATAGAATTCCAGGTATAATAAAATACAATAGAAGGTAATTTTTCTCTATTCAAATGTCTAGGCAATTACCATTCTTTAATAAATTCATAAACAAACCTATCCTTTATGATTTGTTTCAATTTCATCTACTCAAAAAAATAGAAATCGAGCATTACCAAGTATCCTTTGTCCTATATGCTAATTTTACCAATCCATTCACAACAAAGATAGAACAAGAACACACAAAAAGATATATGCTTAAATTCCTCTATAGTTTCCAATACCACGCTAACGTTGTTGTCTCTACCGGTTACTACAGTGAGGGAAACATTAGAAAAACTACCCAACAAATGTCAAATATTAATTTCTTCTCCCAAAAACCATAACATGGAATCCAATGCCCAACAACAATACCAAATTCACTACTAGATACTAGGTACTATGAAGTTACTAATGGGATTCACTGGATATGTTCGTATGATAGCATTGGAGTTATGGAACATAGAATTTTCCTATAAAATGAGAGTAAATTGTTGGATGTGTTTTCTATCAACATACAAGGTATAAAACACATTCTTTCTCTTTCATTTAATTAATTATCAACAATATATCCTAACCATAGTTGAAATCACACAAGCACATTTACTAATCATGAATTCTTTAGAAGTTTTAATATAGAAAGGTACAACATTTTATTTACTTACTAAAATAGATCACTCGTTATCTTCATACCTTTGCTAAACCAAAACCAATATTTCAGAGCCCCTCCACAATCCAGTGAATGCTTCCACGCCAATCCCCTGATTGTTTTCCTTCACTCCTATTTTCCTCTGGTGTACCCCACTCCAACCTAACTCGTGCATTAATTTCCAACGTTACTTAACAACCCACTCTGTTGCATTTTTCCACAAGAAATCCAATGAACACACCATTACCAGTTTTCCACATTCTTACAATTAATACTATGAGTTCTAAAGTAGTCTGGAGTAAAGCACATACCGAAACAACAAAAAAGGAATTGTTTCAAAACTATTCTTTGCTCTATTTTGTTCTTTCATTACTATCCACTATAGTAATAATATCAACCAATAATTGTTATTTTACCTTATAATATTTCATTATAATAAACTACTATATAACACACAAATGCAACTAATTTTTTTTATGATATGCATAATTATGAAAAGGGACATTCATTCGTGTTGCATCCCCATAATTTTAGAAAAATATCCCATCACATCATTTCCCCAAGGCATTATTTTATTAGTGGTTACTATTTCTTCCACCGTAATGAAACATGTTCCTGCAAAAGTGTACTTTTCATTAGCAGCATCATGTTCTCACATAAAATGCATGTTTCTCATATCCAAACATGGAATTATCCTACATCCCACAAAGGATTCACATCTCATATTTTCCATAAGAAACAAGTAATTTGCATAATAAAACTGATATAGTCAGTCATTCCATCCATAAGCAATAAAAAAAAAAATAAAATCCATCAAAATAGAATGTCTACCAAGTGTGGGGTCATGACAATACTAGTCTAGAAGTGCTTAGTTAGATCAAAATTGACTTAGGTTGAACCTCCATTCTTTGTTCAAGTTGTAGAGAGCCACTAGTTGATAGCTTGATTTCATCCAGTGGCTACTCATATTTTCATAATATTGGTCTTCATTTCATGTGCATGGAGGAACAACTAAATTACATTGTTCTTTAATGTATTTAAGTTTCATATAAAAAAAGGAAGAAAATCCATCAATATTATTATGAATAATCCATTGGAATATTCTTTGTATCCCTTTGTTGGAGGAAGGATGAGTTAGCCTTATATTTTAGCCTATTTTTTTACCCAATAAAGACTTTGTTTCCTTGTAATTTTGGGCACCTACCATTTCTTGAGTATAACCTTGAAAAGCTCTTTTTGAGCTTGATCCATTAGAACCATTAATTTTTAGTTTTATCATAATTTGATGTACCTAATTGTGTCTCAAAGTTTTCCTTGTAAAAAGGAATGTATTTTCGGTAGTACTTGACACTCCTAAAAAAACAATAATCTACTTGCAAATCTGGTCAAACACCATCATTGGCATTCACTACAAGAGCTACGGTACATTGGAAAACTAAAAAAGTGATGGCATTAGATAATATAGTTAGAAATTTGGTTGATAAATTTAATGACTTGAAGATTCAACCTCCATCACCTAGGATAAACACTCCTGACACCCATTCTCATATCAAATGTGAGGTTAGGATCTATCATAGCTCTAGGAATCCTATAGTTCTAAAGCTCCATCACCTAGGATAAAAATCCTAACACCTATTCTAATAGCAAATATGAGGTTAGAATATATAATGGCTCTACAAATCCTAGAGTTCTAAATAGTTGGATTCTAGACATGGAAACTTGGTTTGCTTATAGCCAAATACCTGATGATGATAAGGTTCCTTTTGCTAAGTTGAAACTTTTAGGAGTTGCTAAAATTTTGATCATTGAGCAATAAAATTCATAAAATACCATCACCTTTTGGGATCAATTTTTCAAAAAATTTAAGGCTACATTCTATCCATCTAATTTTGATGATGATTTACTCATCCAATTAATTTTATTGAGGTAAGGAAGCCACATATATTTCTAGAATTATATTTATTAGTTCAATCATATATGTATCTTGCTTTATGCACAAGGTCATGTGCCTACTCTTATTGCTAATTTTAAGAGTGGACTTCAGATGCACTTGTTTCAAGAGTTGAAATATACTCTACTTGAGACACTTGATGTAACTTTTAATCAAGATCATTTTGTAGATAAGGAAATTTTTGCTCAATATTGTGCACCTTGATTTTCTTTATCTAGTGCACCTTGGTATTCTTTTTTAGTATCTCCTTAGTATTTGTTAGTAGGAATTTCTAGGTCTTTGTGCTTTCCACATTAGAAAAATTTCTCTTATACACAAAAGTATTTTTCTTTCTTTTTTTCTCCTTTTTCTTCTCCTTATCCATCTTCTTGTTCCTATTTTTTCAATCATTATTGTAAAAATAAGAGACATATGAAATATGCTTGTCCAAAGAAGAAAAAAAACAACTAATTAATCTTGAGGAGAGAACTCTTCATAATCCCATTAGGACTTGTGGAGAAGATTCTATTTATGATGAGTTAAAAGTTCAACTCAAAATTTTCACCTTACTTAGTCATTAGTCTTTTGCAAAATATCATGATAACTTGTTTGTTACTTGCAAAATATCATGATAACTTGTTTGTTACTCATGCTCACCTTTCACATAATTTCTCTTTGGATTGTATCACCAATAATGGCTTACAAAAAGGCTTGATTGCAAAGTATGTTGTCAATATGTTGTAGCTTCCTACATAGCCTTATCCTCATCCATACTCTCTTGGATGGAAGGGTAGTCATACTACTTCCATGATCACACACACTATATTTTGATTTTGGACCTAAGTATATGGATACTGTTACATATGATCTCACTCCTATGGATCATTGTGGTTTGTTGCTAGGTAAACCTTATCAATACAATAAAAAGGCTCACTATAATGCATATCATAATACTTATACCTTTAACCATAAACATCAAAATTTTCTTATTTGTAGACCTGAACCTTCTACACATCTAACTCATATTAATCTACATCAGATACACAAGATTGTGTTAGTTTTTAGTAGACCACAATCTCATGATCCTCAAAGAAAAATCTCTTCTATCCACTCAATAAGTTGTACTTTTTTAGGGTGATACTTATAGAGCACTTATTGTTGCTCCTGCTCCTATTATTTCTCTTACTCCAATTGTTCCAATTCTTACTATGATTATTCTAGTTCCTACTCGTACTCTAGTTATTTGAGTTTTGTCTCCTATTCTGATTGTTCTAGTTTATGCTCCTGTTTGGTTGTTATAGTTATTGCACCTACTCTAGTTCTAGTTCTTGCTCTTCCTCTAGTTTCTCTAGTTCTTGCTTTTGCTCTTGTTGTTCCAATGATTTTTCTAGTTGTTTCTTTAGCTACAAAATTTATTCATTTTTCTTCCATTATTAGTATGTTGGCATCACCAAATGGTTTACATTTTTATTTCTCTTTTCTACCCATTGGAGTCCAATG